>CM059427.1:42228746-43446040 GCA_030390025.1 Squalus acanthias
GAAAAAGAGTTTGTTAATGAGGTGTATAGTAATGGAGTGCAATTACTCTGTTGGTGACACTTACCACAGCTATGTCTTTGATCTTCATCACTCATATCCCCACAGTCATTGTCACCATCACAGATCCAGGTTGAGGGGATACATCTGCCATCATCGCACTTGAACTGTTGTGCTGAACAAGTGCGCTCTGTGGGAACTATAAACATAACATAGCAGACAATACAGTAAAATGTAAAAGTATAAAGTCTTTGGAGTCACAATAAATTAGACATTAAAATGTATTGTGAACATTTTCTAAGTCAGTTCAAGTTAAACGAAATGGGGTGGTGTGCAAAAAGAGTGCCTCCAAGTTATTCCCCATGGAAAAGTTGTTGAATGCCTCTCCTTATTAACAAGAGATATTTCCATGTGTTCCAGTCCAAAAGGCACAGCCACACACACACACACATCCCTAATTGTTCTTCGTGGATGTTTCTTGCAAAAGTTATTAAGGGAAAATAAATGCAAGGTACGAAATCAAGTATGTCAGTTAGTTAACAGTATTTAATTATGAATCATACTTACTACAAGTAGTTGGTTCATCAGACCCATCAGCACAATCCATTCCACTATCACAGTACCAGTGTGCTGGGATACAGCGTCCAGATGAGCAGCGGAACTCATTCTCTGAACAAGTTCCAGTGGCTAAAAGTCAACCAAAAAGTTAAAATTTGCATCAGCAAAACAGAACCTTAATAGGTGACTGTCGCATGCAATTAGGGAGAGAATGCTACTTAATACGTTCCTTATTTTATCGGTCAACAAATGAGGGTTTGTAGAGAGATTCCCAAAGTCACCATGCTGCTGGCTACTGAGGGAAAAAGATGCGGAAAATCTGATGGGTATATTGGTAATTGGTAATAAGAAATAGGAAGTCAGGTCACTACCTCTGGTGAAACCTATTTAACTGACACTTGGAAGTGGTGTGGTCTCAGCTTTGTAAAAATATTTGTTGGGGAACAGGAATAATAATGGTATGTTACTTTTTCAGCTTGCTGTTGCTTCACTTAGAGCAATCATTTGTAATACTAGCAGAATGTCAGGCGGCATACCCAAGAATGCAAATCTACAAAATCATAGTATTTTACCGCACAGCAGGAAGCCATTATGCCTAATTGTACCCGTGTCTGCTCTCTGAAATAATTGTCTGTTTAGTCCCATTCCCTTCCCTCATACCCATTTAATTTTTTTTCCTAAATATTTTCCAATTACTTTCATACGGTCTATATTGAACTCTACTTATGCCACAGTTTCTGGTAGGGCATTCCATGTCCTAAAATCATCTGCGTAAAATTATTTTTCCAAACTTCCCCTTTGTTCTGTCGGTGATCTAAACTTTGCTCTCTATGGCTCACCGAACAGTGGAAACAGTTTTTCCTGATTACCTTATCAAAACCCTTCATGATTTTGAACACCTCTCTCAATCTCATAATCTGTTAGATATGTGCCACATTGTGTAAGATATGAATTGCCAATGCAGTGCCCTTTGTTTTGCATGGTATAGAGAGCAAAAAGCAAGTACAACCATATGTGGAAAGATTGATACCCTTGTGCAATTACCCTATGATGTATGATGCCTTGTGTGTTGTAGCAAATGAACTCTGCTTTATACAACTGTCTTGCAATCCCTTAAAACCTGGGCAAAGATTAGATTGAATGTAAACAGAAAGTATTTGCATAATGTTTATACTGTACTAACGTTTGAGTTTTTAATCAATGTACACTTTTATTTTATTGAAGACCGCATTCTGTCCTGCAGTATGTTCTTTATCGTGTTACAATTTGTGCGTTGAAAATTAAATTAAATTGATAGTGCTAAAGTGCTAAATAGACACAAGACCCAGCACTTCAGTCTCATAAAAAAAATAGCTTTTTGCATCTAAATGATTCAAAAATTTGCATTTAATCAAACCACTACTAATTATGCACTTTCTATTAGCATGGTACTAATTAGATATAATATTCAGTTTATCATACTAATGTTTAAAAACTGTATTCATTGTGTAAAACAAGTTACCCAAAATGTTAGTTCATCAAAGGGTCACACTGCAGGGTATGAGCCAACAGTCCAAGCAGAAAGTACGCTGTATATAACTACAGTATCTGAAGATACGGAGTACATACCACAGTGGGTGGAGCTCTCATCACTCATATCCCCACAATCGTTATCTCCGTCACAGAGGTAAGTGCGAGGAATACAGATGTTGGTTGTTCGACATTTTGCATAGCCAGGCTGGCAGGTCCGATCAGCTACAGGCAAGTGTTGGGAAAAAAGTAATTCAGTAAAATATTTTTAAAACATTGTACACAGAATAACACAAAGGCTGGAGTGTGGTACAAGATGGTTCACATGATATTGTGAACCTTGCGCAGTGTTAATGCCATCTGACAAATCTGTGCCAAAACTGATTATTTTTGTCTTTGGTTTAACCTATAGATTTAAATAGCAACTAAGCTTCCACAATAGAAGCTGTGACTTCTCAAAGCTTCAACATGGCAGCTGAGGGTAAATATTGTGAGACCCCATTCCCAGCATGGATTGGAAAACTGGGTATAATGTAAACCTTTTTTTATATAAAGACTATTATATTCAGTGATGTGACAATTACCCTAATATAGTTTCCAAATGTTCCATTATATCAAGTCAGAAATGAAAGCAAATAGATGGTGTTAAAGTACTAAGCAGATAGAAAATTAGGAGTGCTGTACTGAGAACAGAGCCTCATAAAATTCACCCACAAGTGTTGTCTTGGCTACAGGATCAAAGCTGCTTGGTTTTAGACAGAATATCAATTCAATTAAAGGTGCTATGAATCAGAATGGAATTGAATGTGTTTAACATTGTGGTCAGGATGCGGAGATGCCGGTGTTGGACTGGGGTGGACAAAAATGAGAAGTCGCACAACACCAGGTTATAGTCCAACAGATTTATTTAAAATTACAAGCTTTCGGAGCTGTCGCCCCTTCGTCAGGTAAAGGTACAAATACAATGTACAATGTATTTGTACCTTTACCTGACGAAGGGGCGACAGCTCCGAAAGCTTGTAATTTTAAATAAATCTGTTGGACTATAACCTGGTGTTGTGCGACTTCTCATTTTTAACATTGTGGGTTGAGCTGTGTAGAATTGCCCAAACTCAGACAGTTGTACATTTACTTCTGATAACTTTGGGCCTGTAATTTCAACAGAGGGACAAAGTGTAGGATAGAATGCAGGCAGCAGAGTTTTGGATGAGCTGAAATTTACAGAAGGTGAAGAATGGGATGTTGCCTCGGAGGGCACAAAAATGGTGCAGTCTGAAGGTGACAAAGGCATGGATGAGAGTTTCAGCAGAAGATGCAGGTAATGCAGCAGTAGAGCTGGGTGTTATCAGGACACATATGGACATTGACCCCATGCCAAGGGACAGCATGTAGATGAGAAGGAAGAGCGGCTAAGGATAGATCCTTGGGGGACTCCAGAGATAACGGCGCAGGGGTGGGAAGAGAAGCCATTCCTGTAGATGCTCTGGCTATGATTGGATAAGTAAGAGATGGCACAAAGCAATGGTAGTCCCACCGAGCTGGAGGTGGTGTTGGAGGAGGATAGTGTGATCGACCATGTCAAAAGCTGCAAAGAGGTTCAAGGAGGTATAATTCACCACGGTCATAGTCACGGAGAATGTCACGTGTCTGTTTAGGGCAATTTTGGTGCTGTGGTGCTTATTGGAGAGATTTAAACAGGGAGTTGCGAGAAAGGTGGGCATGGATTTGGGAGATGACAACACATTCAGGATTTTGGAGAGGAAAGAAAGGTGGAAGTTAGTGTGGTACTTTGCAAGGACAGAAGGGTTGAGGATGAGTTCTTGAAGATAGGTGATAATGGCAGTTTTGAAAGGGAGGAGCCAGTAGCCATGGGGGTGGGGGGAATTCATTTGCAGTATCAGCTAGCAGGAGGTGAAGTTGGGTTGTAAGTAGTTTAGTGGGAATGGGGTAAAGAGAGCAGAAGGTAGGTCTCATGTATGAGATGAGCATGAAGAGGGCATGGAGGGAGATGGGAGAGAAGCTGGAGAGAGATGTGGGTTCAGTGCTAGGGGATGGGAAGTGGGGGATGTGGTAGAGGCAACTTGGAGAGTGGACCTCCAACACCTTAGTACGCCAAGTGAGTGGAAGCATACTGGCCTCCACAGGGGCAGATATAGGTCCCACGGGTGGGGTCCCCACATACGGATAATACGGCTGGAGAAATGTGGCAGCTCAAATCAAGAAACAGTAGGTACAAAGGGGTCTGGCACCTCAGGTCTGGAGGTGACTTTAGAAGGTCAGGAAGGATAAATGTCTCATAGGGATGTAGCAAGAGAGTGGTAAAAAGTGGTATTAATTGTGACTGTTTTCTTAGACACAGAGTAGCAGCAAAAGACTGAGAGGACAAAGAGGTAGGCTAGCTATAGGACAAAATAATGGATTACATTTTAAAAAAATCAATCTTCTCCTGAAAGACTGGGAATAAGATAAAAAGAAAATGGTGAGCGTTTCCCAAGCACTATAAAGAAGAAGAAACTTGGCCATTTTGTCTGTATCTCACTCTCATAGCTTATTCTTTCTGAAGTTAATGGTATATTTCTAATTCAAACAACTAAGGCTACAGAAGGTGTGCAACCTATACAGTCTGCCATGATTTCTTCCTCTCTCACATACAATACACACGCACACCGTCACTGTTTAAAAAAAAATTATAAACTTAACCTGAATAAAGCTTTTAAAATATGCCCTCTAGCTTTTCTTCAAATTAAGTTGAAAAACAACAAAATATATTTTATTAGAGACTGAGAGGCCTTGTATTATTTGGTTAGATATAAATACAGGTTGTTGTTGTTGTTGTAGATAAAAGTTACTAGTACTTTCTGGCAAATTGTGCACACTCCACATGCTGAGATTGCAGGAACTGCCTTCAGATAACAGTCATTGCTCTGGGGAATATTATAAAGTTCAATACTTAGGCTTTTGGGGAGGGGGGTGAAGCCTTCAAGCAAAAACTTTAATGAATTCAATTAAAGGACACAAAGGCCTACATATTAACAGGGGCTGGTTGTGTAAGCAGGGGCCGGGGGGTGGGAGATTTGGATGGGAACCCGGAAGTCTGGGTTTCCCCGCATGCTGTAGAGTTTTAACACCACAGCGTGTGTCTTTTGGCACGGACAGGTTCCCCGCCCGGAAGTCAGCCTGATTGACAAGCTTGGCATCTAGTCGGACGGGGAGCACTCAGGAGCAGGCCGCAGGACCAGGTAGGTCCAATCCTGGGGGGGGGAGGCCTCCAATCCAGAGGGGGCATCCGATCCCCGATCCCGAGGGGTTTCCGATCCCGGGAGTCTTTATATGCGGGAGTGAGGGTCTAATGGGGGGGGGCGGGGGGAAAGAGCTTGAGCGGACAGAGAGCAGCACTCCTGCTGTGAAGGCACTTACCTTCTCACCTCACATCAGCTGAAGGGTTTCCCAAGGCTGGGAAACCCAGCTGCCCACTGTAAAACCTGCAAAGCAGGTTAAATCAGAGGCTATGAGCCTCATTAAAATATTTAAATTGCCAACCTGCCTCTTGCCCAACTTAACCCCCCACCCGCACCCAATTCCACATGCTCACTCATGATAAAATTCCCCCAAGTATAATGCAATAGACAAATTCAATCATGTCATTTGGATTTTTTGAATTTTTAAAACCTTAATTTGATAGAAGAAATTTCAGTTAGGGGGGAAAAAATGGTAAACAATTTTTTTTCTAAAATCGTTTTAAGTAATTCATTTGGTTCATCAACAAAACGTGACAGTGAAAGTTGATATGTTGATGTAGTGTTTGCGCATTAGAAATGTTTACATAGGGAGTTTCCATTATAGATTTAGACATAAAAAGCATTACTCAAAAATAACAACAGGAAGTAAGGTTCATGGTTAGCAAGTTTGTGCAGTCATAAGATATAGCTAGATAAATAGTAGACATCTTGGTTCGAGTTGATTTTAATACTTTCACTCTTGTACTTACAACAGCCATATCAATGCCACCAAACACATCCTAAAGAAAACGATCAAATATTTCTCCAGTCTCCTACAATAGGACAATACAAAACTGGTGTGGTACAAGACGGCATTTATTACAGTCTACTCCTCTTAATTCAAAGTTACTTAATTCAAATATTGGATAATTCAAATTTGTTTAGCAATAAATTCACATTTTGCTGTGTTATTTATGTTGTTTAATTCAATCTACAAGATAATTTTTTTAAAATTTGGCACAAAAACTGATTTTGAATTATTGATAAAAGAAAGGCCAATGCAGATGATATTTCACTATAGGAACATAGGATCAGGAGCAGGCCATTTAGCCCCTCGAGCCTGTTGCACCATTCAATGAGATCAAAGATTACTTTCTACAACATGTGAGCATTTCACTCTTCTTAAACAACAAATCCTTACTTCTAGGACACAGCATCCTTTTGAGAGAGAGTCCAGTGAGTGAATTATGAACTCTTGAATGCTGTCTGCTGCATCAAATGACTATTTGAGCACCCTGCTTCTCTCCAGAAAAGCTGAATGACTGCATTGTACTTACGGCAGTTCCTCTCATCTGATGTTCCATTATCATGGCAGTCGTTCACCCCATTGCAGACGTAACTACTGCCGATACATCTTCCATTATTACAGGAGAATTCAGAATTGGGATCACAAGTACGGAACAAGCAGCCAGCCTCATCACTGTTGTCTCCACAGTCATTGTAATGGTCACAGCGATACCTATATGGCGTGCACCGGCCGTTCCCACAAGTGAAAGCAGTTGGTGGGCAGGTGTGGAAAACTGGGACAAGAGCAGAGATATCAAAAGTAAACCATTTGATACAAAAAAAAATTATGCTGTGACAACTCCCTCTTATACAATAAAAAAAATAGAGTTACCTTCCACATATACAAACGCTGCCAAATAGGCTGCATGTAAAATAAAATAAGATGGTTTATTTTTTTGGTTTTATAGTTTTTTTTTACATTTGATGAACTACATCTCAAACTATATCTCAGGTTACCAGTTACTAGCTAGGAATCTGAATGGCTACGAATCACATTTGAAATTTGTAATTGGATTTCTTCTCCCTCCCTGGACACGCTTTTGCATTTCAGTCACAGTACTCACAAGATGAATGACCAGTTAATCTGTGTTTTTGGTGGTGTTGGTTGAGGGAGAAACATTGGCCAGGGCACTCCGAGAAGTCCCTGCTATTCTTCAAAGTGTTGTGGGATCTGTTACATCCACCTGCACAGACTGGCGGGGCCTTGGATTAAAATTTCTCACGCAAAAGACAGGATTTCCAACAATGCAGCACTCCCTCAGTACTGGACTGAAGTGTCAGTCTAGATTATGTGCTCAAGTCCTGGAGGGGAGCTTAAACCCACAACCAGAGGCCAGAGTGCTACTAACTGAACCAAGCTGACCCTGTGGGAAGCTTAACTCATGACATCATTCTGGAGTCCACCCACAATAGAAGTTATTATGATTTTTTTTTTTAAATTAAAGAAAAATAAATCTCTACAGCATTATTCATAAATAATGGGCAAATGTAAATAAATTAACATATATTTATTAGAAAACCACAGAACAGATACCTCTATGTGTATTTTTTCCCATGTGGACTGCATGAAAGACAGAACAAAAAATATTTATTTCAGTGTTTTTCATCCTTATACTTTTCAGCTTTTGCTTTGTGCTGGTCTCTTGATTTATCACATCCCACTTCAGCTGGAAGGGCAGATAGTCTCTGCAGGACAGCTATCTAAGGGTGCTTTTAGATTCAACACTCTGCATTTCAGATTGTAGGAAAGCAATGTGCATGTGTTTCTAAAACTGGCTCCTTTATTCAGACAGCAAAATCGTAGCTTCAGGACCCAATTTAATTCCTAAGTGCACTGAAGCCAAACAGTGTGAGACCCCCTTCAGGAGGCTGTCTCACACTGCAGTTTGTAGCGGCTGCAGTGCAACTTCAACATGATGCTATTTTTTAATAAATTGGTCTGTGGGAACTTTTAAAACTTTGCATAGGATCGATCTGCAGCCTTAGTAGGTTACATGAATTAAAATGATCAGTGAAAGCAAAACATTTCACACAATACTATTTTCTGCCACTAAATATGTACTAGGTAGCTTTTAAAATACTGGACTTTAGAGCATGACAATTATGGCAGAGCTTCAGTGAGTTGTACTATACAGTGGTAACTTGCAGATTTGCACCCACGTAGTGAGTTTCTCACCTTAACCATGCAACTGTTGGGAAAGGGAGGAAGGAAGGAATTGGAGAGCCAACATAACAACAATAACTGCAAATTTTTGTAAGAGTGCTAAAACTGGCTCAGATTGTAACAGCAGCCTCCAGCTAAAGTAATATTACCTTTACCCTTTATTAACTAAAATCATGTTATTCAATAGTCCATTTGCTACTTGTCATTTCAACAGAGAAGGTATTTTATACGAGTTCCATTTCCATTGTATATCACTGGAGGCTGAAATCTAATTCCTTCCGATGTCTCCATCTTCCTCAGGTTTGCTACACATCATGACATTTATACCAAGATAGATTTTGCAGATAGTAATAAGGAACTTACCACATACTCGCTCTGTTTCATCACTCTGATCTCCACAATCATTGTCAGCATCACATTTCCACCTCTCTGGGATACAACGGCCGTTCAAACAGGTAAAGTAGCCGGTGCCACATGTGGCAGTATCGGATGAAACACAATCCTTATTGTTATTAACCAGGCGCCAGTTTCCATGAGCAGGGCACTGGCATTCTGCACCTTGGGGCCCTAAAGTACAATTACAATACAAAAGTAATTTGCAGCACAGTACTTGTACTCAGTTAGCAAACAAGCAACAAACAAATCTACTATTTCCAGAGGACCTTGCATGCCACAAAGAACCATGTTACAAATATGACTGGGCAAAGACCACAATGCTAAGGAACTCAAACTATGAAAGCAGTATAAATGGTTACTATACCTCCCTCTCTCACATGTAATTTTCTAAATGCATGATACTCAAAGATAGCTGGATTATATATCCAGATGCATGTTCAAAAGAGAAATGGCAAGTTGACAGCACAAGATTTTAGTACATCGACAGCAAAAGACAAAGCTATGTGGGCTTCCCTTGTCATTTCCAACAGAACTGGCTCCTAATTACAGATTCCATGAGTCTTGCTCTGCCACACTTATGGCTGCATAGCCACTGAAAAGGAAAATCTCAGTCTACATCCCTCTTTATTTTTGTTTCAAATTGCCAGACTAATTTGCAATCCATGAATCCCTTCTCTCCAGAAACACATCTAATACCCACATATATTGTCCACCTCAGAAGGTGAGGAGATATGAATGAGTTATGAACTGAAACCAAAAGTGGAACAAATGTATATCAAAAAAAATATTTTTATAATAGAAAAGGAAAGACAACAGAGAATCAGTGAAAATGAAGGGCCATTGGGTCTATGAAGTATTGTGTACTTTTGTGGTGTCTGATCTGGGTGTGCTTTTCTCAAGAACAGTGTCCTGAAGCAAACCTGTAAAAACAATCTGCCTGTCTTGCAGCATTACATTCTATCTGTAGCTTCCAGAATAAAATCAGCATATTTTCTTCATTATTTCCAAGTTCTTATGTGTGATCTAAGCAAAATTGTTAAAAAAGGTATTTTATGGGGTAGATACAGAAAAACTATTTCCTCTAGTGGGGAAATCCAGAAAAAGGGAGCATAATCTTATTACAGCTAAGCCATTTAGGGGTCAAATCAGGAAGCATTTTTTTCCCACACAGAGGGTAGTGGAAATTTGGAACTTTCTCGCCCAAAAGGATACTGCAGCGATTGAAACTTTAATGACTGAGATTAATAGATTTTTGTTAGGTAAGGGAATCAAAGGATATGGAGCAAAAGCAGGTAAATGAGGTTGAGGTACAGATCAGCCATGATCTAATTGATTGGTGGAACAGGCTCGAGAAGCTGAATGGCCTACTCCTGTCCCTATCTTCCTATGTTCCTGTTTGCATAAGTTGTGTTCTCAAGGGAAGGTTTGAATATAGAATTGAAAGAGATTAATCTTATGTCACTTTATAGCCCATTATTCAAATGCTTTAGGAAGGAATAGTCAGTACCTGTAGTACAGATGTGACTGCAGCCTCCATTAAATCGATCGCATGGATTACTACATTGTTCCTGCTTCTTGTCAGACATGATGTGGATATCCATTGGACGATGTGGAAGGTTTTGTATCATCACAGTCTGGTCTGACCCATCAAGCTTATTGACCCGGTAGATGCTTCTCGTGTTCCAGTCTGTCCAGTAGAGATACTCATCATAGAGGGTCACTGCAAATGGGTAAATTGCAGTGCTAACAATCACCTCACGGTCTGTACCTGTAAGACTACTGCGTTCAATCTTCCGTCTGAAATAGAATATCATTGAATGTTGCAGAAAATATTGATTATTTAAAACTAACATTTTCAAATAACTCTCATACACTGTGGGCCGCTTAGAAGTAGTAAATGCACGGAAACCATTGGAGACAAATTTGAAAATATGTTACCACTGAAGTGCAAAAACAAAGCACAGAGTTAAGATCATAAATAATTACACAATGGAAAGGTGATTTGTTTTTAAATTTGTTTGACTGTATTTGTTGTAACTCAAAGTAATACTGCAAAATTACCCAGCCAATCGTCAGCGCATCTCAAGCAATGGCTTATATTCTTGCATCCACACGGTTACCTCTGAAGTCCCCAAGGAGCTATCCTTAGCTCCTCCTATTTGCCATCTACTTGCTACCCCTTGGCGACATCATTCGCAGACATAGGGCTGGATTTTCATTGACCCGTGGAGGCGGGTTTGGAGGCGTGTGGGGGGTTAAAATTGCGAAAACTGGCGGTCGGGCACAAGTCCGCCTCCATGCAATTTTCATGAAATCGTGTCTGCTGGTCCCGACTTTAAGAGACGGGATAGGCTGTTAAGGCCCTTAACAAGCACTAAATTGGCTCTATAATGCCATTTTGAAAGGCCTTTGTGATTTTAATCCTTGTTGTACGTGAAGCACGCCTGTTGTGAACCACGATTATGAAACCTGGCGGGAGCACATTTGGATAGTTGACTATCAGTGGCTGGGCTGACTATCAGTGAGTGAGGTGCAAAAAAAATTCTCTCTATCTCTCACTCTCTCTCTCTCTTGCAGCTGGCCTGAAGACGGGAGTGGGAGGCCGTCAGCCGCCACCAAAGG
This sequence comes from Squalus acanthias, assembly GCA_030390025.1. Classification (NCBI taxonomy): domain Eukaryota; kingdom Metazoa; phylum Chordata; class Chondrichthyes; order Squaliformes; family Squalidae; genus Squalus; species Squalus acanthias. Next base: position 42,240,057 of record CM059427.1, read on the forward strand.
ACGGCTCACCTGCAAGAAGTTAAGTCACAGGATAGGTGTTTGGGAAGGTCTTGCAGGAGGGAAGGCAGAATCCGGGTAGGGGAATCCCCCAGAAACCATTCATCCTCTCCTTCAAATAAGGGTGGTACAGATCATTGCCTTAAACTGAAAGCATCACAAGAGCTCCCAGGGATGTGGGCATTCATCTGCATGGTTGTGTATTGGTGGTGACATACTAGCTGGACATTAGAAAACAAATTCCTTTTCAGTTTATATAGGGCACAACACATTATGCACAGTGGTCCGAGGGACAACATGGAAGCAATTAATGCCCTCCTGGTTTGGTGGTTCAAATGGCTTACTCTCATTCTTAAATTGACAATCTCACTTAGAGTGATCACAAAGATGGGTATTGTGGCAAATGGAAATTGAAATTTTACACTGTTGCAGTGAATGGAGCTCTTCTGTGGTTGCAGTAAAAGCACAATGTTGGAGCAGAGTAGCAGAATGAGCTAACTGATGCTGTACCTGACCTGATGTTAATACTAAGTGCTTGAAATGGTGAAGTGTTACAATTCACAATGTTAATATGAGCACAAAAAACTTAAAATTAAATCTGATAACTTGTAAATAAGGATATAAGAAATATTAAATGGAAGGAAAGGAATAAACATAATTATAAACATACAGAGAAGCATCAGCCCAGTAGAGTTTCCGATCTTCATAGTCCATTGTCAGTCCATTTGGCCATACTAGGCTGGTATTTATAATTGGCATACGAAAGCTTCCTCCAAGTGTTGCTCGTTCTATCTTAGGATTGGTTCCCCAATCAGTCCAATACATATACCTGTTAGAGAAACATATCATCAATCAAGGTGATCATGAATATTCTGTACCTTGAGTTTTCTGCCATTTTAATACAATATAAAAGACACAAGGGGAGATTTTCCTGGGCCTGGACCTGGGCCTAAGTGCAATGGTTTGCCTGGGTGCAGCATGTGTCAACAAACTGGGTTGCTTGGAACTTACACCTGAAAGTAATCTGCTCAATTTTCTTTCATTTAAATTAATGGAGGAAAATCAGGCAAGTTCCTTTATAGGCATGCACTCCAACCCAGCCAATTATGTGATATTCACTGCACCCAGGTGATCCAGTGCACAAGCCCAGGAAAATTTCCTCTACAATGTACTACCTATAAGCTCCCGATTTTGCCTTGAAAAAAACCTGAATGGAGAGAGGCGACAGAGTGAGTAAATGCATCAAGCATTGTTCCAAGGGCCTGGCTGCAGTGCAGAAAAACATTTTAATTGTCTCACCACGATTGCCAAAGTAAGACATACGTTCACATTTCTCTTGCTCTCTGCATAGCTCTGCGTCACTTTACCTTAGACCCAGTATTTCCCTTCCCATTTCTCTCCTCCAATCACGACAGCACACTTCACTGCACCTCCTTCTGCACATTCAAAATCTGCTGCTGCCCTCACAACTACTTCATCCTCTTGGCTACACTTGCTGCTTCATTCTCTCATTATGCACACTATGGGAAGCTGCCTCAGACAACCCTTAGTTACTTGAAAACCCTTCGACAGGACACAGTCGAAAGCACTTCCACTCTCTTGCAGGAAAAGCTGGCACAAATGAAGGGAAAGTACAAGAACAAGAGGAGATCTTGCCTCTACACTGCAGACACTGACACCAATGGAAAAGGCTGCCATCAACATCATTGGCAGGGAAAGGACAAGCAGCAGTGAAGATGACCAGACTGGAGGCCAGGCACAGCTGGAAGTTTGGGCATTTTCCCTTCCTTTTTTCTTTCTATTTAACACTCTCTCTCTCAGTCACAGCATGACAATCTGGCAATCCATTGTGTTGCCACTCATCTGCTACTGCTTATCCTTGTCATCATGTGCTAACCCTGGTCTCTCTCCCCTCTTTGAAGGTACATCAGATGACTCAGACCTTGCAGTGCGCAGATTGAGTGCCCTCACCTTTCCAAGCACCAGCACAGAAATCAGCTACCCGTGTGGTACAGAGAGCGAGTTAGAGAGGTCTGCATTTGGTGATTCACCAAGCACAAGTGAGCAGGAGCAGGTGCAAGTGGAAAGGGCAGCCCAGGAAACAGCTCACTGGAGGACAAGCTTCAGTCCTAGATTTCATGAAGAGGACAGAGGTGCAGACTTCAGGGGTCCAGTCGTTAAAGCAATTTTCTTTTAAGTGTACCAGCAATTGCTCAATGCATTGGACTGCCTGCCAGCGAACTTCTGCTATATCTCAGAGTGTGTGGAGGAGTCCACTACCAACATGTGTGGGGTTGTGGCACATGGCATTAACACCGTGTGATTAACCATGGAGCGTGTGGTCACCTCAGTGGGCGTCGCATCTGAGCCCACCCTGCAGGCGTTTGTACCACCAGTAAAAGCATTTCTCAGGGATGCTAATACTAAGGCCGTGCAGGCTCTGGGCTCCACCATCCCCTCTGCCCTGGTCAGGCTGGGAGACCAAATGGATAGTGACTTCAGTTACATCCCAGATCTCCTGTGGTCTGCTGTCCTGCAGATCAGTGGGAATGTAGGGTCAGTCGTGCAACGGGATTGAAATGTGTTACCCTCTCTCAGGGTAACAGCACATCTGGACTCTCACCACCTAGGGGTTACCAACTGCGAGCATCTCAAGAGCCTTTGATCAAGCCACAGTAGCTTTCCACCTCCCATGCTGCAGTCACTGGGGTAGCAGCTCATAGGAGCACGAGAGTAGGTAAGAGAGCACTTAAGAAGGCATGAGGGGCTCACACCAGGGTGACAGTGTCAGGCATGTGTTTAAGGCTGTAAAATAATAAACTTATTTGATATCTGTGTGTGCAGTGAGTGTTCCTGCAGTAGCTGGCGACCCTGCAATGTTAGTTAATATGACATTCAATGTTGGTCTTTGGGCATATGCCATTTATTTGAGGGTGGAAAGATTGGGACAGGTGTTGGAGATGACTTAAAACAGGGAAACAGAGATCATTCTGCTGCTGCGTTCTTCAGTAAGCTGCTGCCGAAGAGCTCTACAGGCAACTGTTGGAGTTCTCCCACATTGTTCTAAATGCGTTCATGGGATGAGGACGTCGCTGGCAAGGCCAGCATTTATTGCCCATCCCGAATTGCCCTCGAAAAGGTGGTGATGAGCTGCCTTCTTGAACTGCTGCAGTCCATGTGGTGAAGGTACTTCAAAAGTGCTATTGGGGTGGGAGTCCCAGGATTTTTACCCAGCGACTATGAAGGAACTGCGATATATTTCCAAGTCAAGATGGTGTGTTACTTGGAGGTGATGGTAATCTCATGCGCCTGCTGCCCTCGTCTTTCTAGGCGTTAAGATGTCGTCGGTTTGGGAGGTGCTGTCGCAGAAGCCTTGGTAACTTGCTGCAGTGCATCTTGTAGATGGTACACACTGCAGCCACGGTGCGCCGGTGGTGGAGGGAGTGAATGTTTAAGGTGGTGGATGGGGTACCAATCAAGCAAGCCGCTTTGTCCTGGATGGTGTCGAGCTTCTTGAGTGTTGTTGGAGCTGCACTCATCCAGGCAAGTGGAGAGTATTCCATCACACTCCAGACTTGTACCTTATAGATGGTGGAAAGGCTTTGGGGAGTCAGGAGGTGAGTCACTCACCACAGAATACCCAGCCTCTGACCTGCTCTTATAGCCACAGTATTTATGTGGCTGGTCCAGTTAAGTTTCTGGTCAATGGTGACTCCCAGGATGTTGATGGTGGGGGATTCGATGATGGTAATGCCGTTGAATGTCAAGGGGTGGTGGTTAGACTCTCTCTTGTTGGAGATAGTCATTGCCTGACACTTGTGTGGCACAAATGTTACTTGTCACTTATCAGCCCAAGCCTGAATGTCGTCCAGGTCTTGGTGCATGGGGGTATGGACTGCTCCATTATCTGAGGAGTTGCAAATGGACCTGAATACTGTGCAATCATCAGTGAACATCCCCACTTCTGACCTTATGATGGAGGGAAGATCATTGATGAAGCAGCAGAAGATGGATGGGCCTAGAACACTGCCCTGAGGAACTCCTGCAGCGATGTCCTGGGGCTAAGATGATTGGCCTCCAATAACCACAACCATCTTCTTTTGTGCCAAGTATGACTCCAGCCAGTGGAGAGTTTCCTCCCGATTCTCATTGACTTTAATTTTACTCGGGCTCCTTGATGCCACACTCGGTCAACTGCTGCCTTGATGTCAAGGGCAGTCACTCTCACCTCACCTCTGAAATTCAGCTCTTTTGTTCATGTTTAGACCAAGGCTGTAATGAGGTCTGGAGCATCGGTGAGCAGATTATTAATGAGTAAGTGGCGCTTGACAGCACTGTTGCTGACACCTTCCATCACTTTGCTGATGATTGAGAGTAGACTGATGAGGCGGTAATTGGCCGGATTGGATTTGTCCTGTTTTTTGTGGACAGGACATACTTGAGCAATTTTCCACATTGTCAAGTAGATGCCAGTGTTGTAGCTGTACTGTAACAGCTGGCTAGAGGCGCAGCTAGTTCTGGAGCACAAGACTTCAGCACATCAGCTGGGATGTTGTCAGGGCCCATAGCCTTTGCTGTATTCAGTGCGCTCAGCCGTTTCTTGATATCATGTGGAGTGAATCAAATTGGCTGAAGACTGGCTTCTGTGATGGTGGAGACCTCAGGAGGAGGCCGAGATAGATCATCCACTCGGCACTTCTGGCTAAAGATGGTTACTTCCTCACTATCCTCTATGTCAACGGTGTCCTCTCCCTCATCATGCTGAAGGTCCTCATCCAATGGTGGCTGTATTTGTTGTCTCGGTTGCACAGCAAAGTTATTCTGCATACAGCAATCCACTATCGTACAGGTCACTCTTTGTGGGCTGTATTGCAGGAAGCCACCAGACCAGTCTAGTCAGCAGAATAATTTGAGGACTTCAAGGGTCTGCTTGATTACAGCTCTATTTGACTCATTGATCTGATTGTAACACAGGTCTGTATGGATCATGGGTTCTCAAGAGGAGTCATGAACCAAGAGTGCAGAGGATAGCCTTTGTCCCCAAGCAACCAGCCTCTCACTTGCTGTGCAGGGGCAAAGAGTGGGGGAATAGAGGATTGCTGTAATATAAAAGCATTATGGCAGCTCCCAGGAAAGTGGCTGCAGATTTGTATGAAGGGCTGCTTGTGATCACACAAATTGTACATTAATGGAATGGAAGTTTTTGTTATTCATGGCAACAATGGGGTCGTGTGAAGGAGACCGCAGGGCGATATAGGTGCAGGCAATGATATACTGGACTTGGGAATGCTGTAATCTGTGCAAGCCCTAAAGCCCTATCCTGTTGCTTCTAGATGTTCATGGGGAAAGTAATGAAAAACATGCCATCAGTCACCTGCTTAATACAAGCATGAACGTCAGACTGACATAGATTCATAGAAACTTACTACACAAAAGGAGACCATTCGGCCCATCATGTCTGTGCCAGCTGAAAAAGAGCTATCCACCGTAATCCCACTTTCCAGCTCTTGGTCTGTAGCCCCGTAGGCACTTCAAGTGCATATCCAAGTACTTTTTAAATGCAATGAGGGTTTCTGCCTCTATCACCCTTTCAGGCAGTGAATTCCAGACCCCCACCACCCTCTGGGTGAAAAAAGTTCTCCTTACCTCCCCTCTAATCCTCTAAATCTATGCACGCTGGTTATTGGCCTCTCTGCCAAGGAAAATAGGTCCTTCCTATCCACTCTATGTAGGCCCCTCATAATTTTATACACCTCAATTAAATCTCCCCTCAGCCTCCTCTGTTTCAAAGAAAACAACATCAGCCTATCCATTATTTCCTCATAGCTAAAATTCTCCAGTCCTGGCAACATCCTCCTAAATCTCCTCTGTACCCTCTCTAGTACAATCACATCTTTCCTGTAATGTGGTGCCCAGAACTGTATACAGTACTCTAGCTGTGGTCTAACTAGTGTTTTATATAGTTCAAGCATAAACTCCCTGCGCTTATATTCTATGCCTTGGCTAATAAAGAAAAGTAATCCATATGCCTTCTTAACCACCTTATCTACCTATCCTGCTACCTTCAGGGATCTGTGGACATGCACTCCAAGGTCCCTCTGTTCCTTTACACTTCTCAGTATCTTACCATTTATTGTATATTCCCTTGCCTTGTTAGCCCTCCCCAAATACATTACCTCACTCTTCTCCAGATTGAATTCCATTTGCCACTTTTCTGCCCACCTGACCAGTCCATTTATATCTTCCTGCAGTCTACAGCGTTCTTCCTCACTATCAACCACATGGCCAATTTTTGTATCATCTGCAAACTTCTTAATCATGCCCCCTACAATGAAGTCTAAATCATTGATATACACCACAAAAAGCAAGGGCCTAGTACTAAGCCCTGCAGAACCCCACTGGAAACAGCCTTCCAGTCACAAAAACACCCGTCAGCCAATGCCCTTTGCTTCCTGCCACTGAGCCAATTTTGGATCCAACCTGCCACTTTTCCTTGGATCCCATGGGCTTTTATTTTTCTGTCCAGTCTGCCATGTGGGACCTTGTCAAAAGCTTTGCTAAAATCCATGTTACTGATATCTTCTGTGGTAGCCTGGAAGGAGTCCAGGGCTGCAGTGACCTTGACAGCAACAGGCAACAATGTGCTAAGTGTGGTAGTTGGTTGCAGGTCTTGTTGCAGGAGGTGACAACTCTGTGGCATGCCCCTTGAAGAAGTGTAGCCTTCTTATGCACTATTCAGCAGAGAACTGCTGGTATGTTGTCCTTAACCAATAAACTGTGTTTGGAGTGTAATGATTCCTGCAAGCAGACCTCCTTCTATTTGCTTATCGTACAGCTGCAGCTCTGTTTGCCCATCCTCCTGCTGCTCCTCCTCTCGTCAGAGAATTGCCAGATGAACTCTTATGAAGATAAAAGTGCATCGCCAGAAGCCTTTTAAAGGTTTCAACGGTTCTACAGCCACGACAAGCACCTTGAAATGATCTAAATAGCCAAAACCCACTAAGTAATACAAGCAAAATGTCTCCCAAGTGTGATCACTTTTCTGCGTTTTACCCAACAGCACCTGAGGATCCCTTTAAATATCACCATAAATGGCCGCCACCTGACTTGTACGGCTCATGGTTTGTGGGCAGGTTGAGGAACGAGCAGTAGCAACACGGGCAGAGACGAAAATGGCATTGGGGTTTTGACCAGGTCTTTTGACCTCAATTTGCATATATTCGTTAGGCCCCCCTTTCAGTTTCTAGTGGGAACTCTGGCTACTTAAATCGAGGTCAACCCAAAATCTGGAACGGGCAGATAGCCAGCGGTAAAGTCAGCAGTTCCGTTTCATACACGATTTTGGTCTTGCTACCATCCTGCTTTTAGGTGAAGTGTGACAAAAATCGCCATCATTATTTCTTCATACAAGACTGATATTCTAATTAGCCATCCAGAAGTTACAGTTCATATTCGCAAACAGGAGCATCACTGGCCCCTTATACCTATTTGTAGCAGTTAATAAAACTGAATGAACATGATTTTGCTCACCTTTTTCACCATAAATATTATTAATCCAAAATAGTCAGCCCACCATTTTACTGAATTCCTAAAAAGCAGGACATGACAGCAGCATTATCTGACTTTCCTTTCTCACCATAATGAACTTTCGCAATAGCCAGAAATCTGGTCATTCCTAGTCTGGCTGCTCCAAGTCCTCCCACTCGACCCTGTACATGTTGTACACCTAGATTGGCTCCTGCTCTGTTCTTGGTTTGTCTGTCCAATATGATATTTGCACTTGGTTGCTGGATAAAAGCCATTAGAACTTACTTAGAATTAATTTCAATAGGTATCAAAAGGTAAAAAGATACCAAGATAGCTTGTGACAGGAACTGAATAATAAAGCCTTCAGTTTTAATCTACAGTTTGACCAAGCTTACCCTCGGCAAGGATCCAGTACGATAGCTCTTGGCCTGGGAACATTGGCGATGATTGTGCGATTACTGCCATCCACCCTTATGGAGTTGATTGTCTGATTCAAATAATCACTATAATAAATCCTCTTGTTAATCCAGTCATAGGCAATTCCATCAGGAGCACCCAAGCCTCGGAACAAATATTTATATGCATTATGTAATAGTTTAAAATATGCAGTCACTGATGTATAAAAGTAAAAAAGCGTGCTTTGCTTGTCTAGTAACTAGCATTAACCTGGGTTCAAGTCGTGCATTCCTAGAACCTGCTTTAAATTTCTTAAGAAATAGCAAGCAATTCTAATAGCTAAAGAAAATGATCCAATGCTGGAATAGGGGATCCTGAGCTAATTAAGCCACACAGTGATATGTTCGACCCTATATTTCAGGGTAGAATCCATTAAGCCACTAATTCTAGCTTTAAAATTCACACAATGAACACCAGTGATAACAGTTAATCAAATTAGTTATAAGGCTCCATTTTAGAATCAATAATATTGATGTTGTTCTTGTGATAGCAAGATCAATTTTTTATTGAATTTAAAATATTATTTACAATAATGGCTTGTCCATTATCTGCTGTAACTATAACAGTCTGATAACACGATTGTTAACAATTCTGAATTCTACATTGGACCCATGCATGGCACCGAAATAACTTACATTTATATAGTGCCATTAATGTAAATAAATGTCCTGAGGTGATTTACGGAGGCATTAACAAATTTAAAAATGGGCAATGAGCCATAGATGGGTACATTAGGAGGGGTGAGCAAAAGCTTGGTCAAAGGAGAGAGAAGTGAAAAGATGGAAGGGTTTAGGGAAAGAATTCCAGAGTGTGGGGCCTAGACAGCTGAAGCCACAGCCATCAATGGTAGGGCAAAGGGAGGGGCGATGCACAGAAAGCCAGAGTCAAAGGAACGGAGTGTTCAGGAACTTTTATCTACTATCGGATCTGCTGGTTCTTGGGATCTTGTATTCAATTTAAGTGTGGTCTAACTAATAGTTATATTACTGTCTGTAAAGTGATTGTTGTATTTACCTGTCACCACCTGCGTAGGAGAAGCAGAAGTTTCATCAAGATTGATGTAGCTGATTTTGCTGCGTCCTGGGCCAAAGCTTTGTGAGAAATAAATTCTGTTGTCACTGCTGTCATAGTCAAGTGCCACTGCAGTCCGCCATATATTTACTGCAGAGAAGGGCAGTGTGTGGTCAGTATTATCCAGGTGAAGACTGCGAATGGAGTCTTCTGTTGCATAGATCAAATAATCATTAGTGACAATCGTGCACTGTTTGCCATCAGCATCCAATCTGCCATGGGCACATCCACATTTTCGCACTTCAAAATCAGGCAATGCAAAACAAAATTGGGTACATTCTCCATTAAGCTCTAAACAGGGATTATTGTTAACTTTCTGGGGTGATGTTGGTTGAATCTTTTTATCAAACATAACCACATCCCTTAACATGTTCAAGTTGTCTCGGATAACAGTAGGTTGGTCCACATTTCTAGGTTCTTTACTTGCACGTAAAACCTTCTTCATGTTTCTGTCCACCCAAATCATACTGTTTTCAAAGATGGTGATTCCAAATGGAGTTGGATAGCGGCTACCATAGCGAATTATTTGATGTTCATCACCATCAGGTGAGATCCTAGCAATCAGGTCGAGGGAGTCATCAATCCAGTAGATGTAGTCATTTGTGTGGTCAACAGTCAGACCTCGTGGCATGACAATACCATCATCCACCAAGACAGTTCTGTTGGAGCCATCAAGGAAAGCACGTTCAATTTTGGGATTCTGCCCATAGTCAGCCCAGAAGATATATCGGCGCTTTGGATTTACTACAATGTGTCTAGGCAGATCCACTGTGGTTTTGATGAGAACTCGACGAAAGGTGGTGTTCAAGCGAAGAATTTCAATGTAAGTTTCAGTTAGGAAAGCATTTGTGAAATAGAGGTTGCCTGTATCACATAAAAAACAAACAAATATCATTCCTTTCAAAGGATAAACAGCAGGTTCTATAATATAACCTATATGGTTAGGGTTGAATTGCAGACTTGTATATGGTATTGAATCAGTTTGGGGTCCAGTATATGTATCAGGGTGGTGCAACTACAAGTCCACATACAAGATAAAACCAGTGAGTGATTATATTCATCCCTGATCATTTTAGTTACTTTTACAATATGTTCAAGTTTATTTTTTCCTTGCTTTGTGAAATATAGCAGAGGCTACATTTAGATGATTAATGCCCAGCTGAAGAAGGTACTTGTAATGAATAAAATTAGGTATACGTCACTGAGGGCAAAAGTAACAGGTAAATAAGACTGTTAAGCTAAAATTCCTGTTCAGAAGAGTATGATGCAGAGTCAGCAGACCTGAGTCACACTGCACGCACAGAGCTTCACTCTCCAGATGACTCATTTTTAGTGTTAAAAGAACATTTCTCCTAACAGTAAAAAATGACTGCTGGGGGACTTTTAAAATGCTTCATACCAAGCTGGAGTTATACTACACCAAATGCGAAACCCATGCACCATGAGACTATCTGCTAGCGGTGGTCTCACGCCTCCCGGTTTCAGTATGCTTGGGATCAGATCGATTCCACTGCCACTTTTGCACTGATGGTGACATAGGAATGTTCAGTTTATATGGATGCCAGTTTCTAGAAATACAAGATGGTAAAGGAACTTGTCTTCTTATAAAAGTTTGATCTAAAATGCAGAATGCAAATTCAAAATCTGAATTCTGAAACAAATTGCATAACTGGTATTTTGCAATTTTAGGACTGCCATTCTCTAAAGAAATAAGAAAAAAATAATTACCTGTGAGCACAGAATCCAGTAATTTGATCTAGAGATCAACAACTACAAAAGGGAAGCTTGAGCTGATTATAACTACAGTACCATCTGAACACACAGATGCTTACCAACTTTCAATCATTTAGAGGGATTTTATACAGAAATGTTATGAAGTAGTTTTATTCAGGGTTTCATCCATTTAGTGTGGATCTGGACTTTGCTATTAATCAAAAGATAGAAATTAGTGTGTTATCACTTTAGAAAAAGCCTTACCAAACTACTAGTATGTATCAACAGGTTTCTGATCTCTCTTATTTGGCAGTTATTTAAGTTATTTTCTTCTGTATTTAAAGGAGTGACATAATGGCCCTGAAATCGTGGATGGTGGTGTAGCTAAGGAGTACGCCACCGACATCTGAACGAAATCCACACTTACCTCGTGCGAACCCCCTTTCTTGAAGTTGCTTTCAAATGCTGCAGAGTTGTGCACAGCATAGTGGCTCACGGATCCCAGGGGCGCACCGTTGTGCGTATGCAAACCTGGGATCACGTGGGGCGGTGCTCATAGAAACATAGAAACATAGAAGATAGGAGCAGGAGTAGGCCATTCGGCCCCTCGAGCCTGCTCCGCCATTCGATGAGATCATGGCTGATCATCTAAACTCAGTACCCTGTACCTGCCTTCTCCCCATATCCCTTGATACCTTTAGCTTTAAGAAATATATCTAACTCATCCTTGAATATATTTAATGACTTCGCCTCAACTACCTTCTGTGGTAGAGAATTCCACAGGTTCACCACTCTCTGGGTGAAGAAATTCTTCCTCATTTCTGTCCTAAATGGTTTACCCGTTATCCGTAGATTATGACCCCTGGTTCTGGACTCTCCGACCATCGGGAACATTCTTCCTGCATCTAGTTTGTCCAGACCTGTCAGAATTTTATATGTTTCGATGAGATCCCCTCTCATTCTTCTATACTCCAGTGAGTATAAGCCCAATCGACCCAATCTCTCCTCATATGTCATTCCTGCCATCCCAGGTATCAGCCTTGTGAATCTTCGCTGAACTCCTTCCATGGCAAGAACATCCTTCCTCAGATAGGGCGACCAAAACTGCACACAGTACTCAAGGTGTGGTCTCACCAAGGCCCTGTACAACTGCAGCAGGACATCCCTGTTCCTATACTCAAACCCTTTCGCTATGAAGGCCAACATACCATTTGCCTTCTTCACCGCCTGCTGCACCTGCATGCTTACTTCAGCGACTGGTGCACAAGGACACCCAGGTCTCGTTGCACTTCCCCTTCTCCCAATCTATTGCCATTCAGATAATAGTCTGCCTTTCTGTTTTTGACACCAAAGTGGATAACCTCGCACTTATCCACGTTATATTGCATCTGCCACGCTTCTGCCCACTCACCCAACCTGTCCAGATCATCCTGGAGTTTCTCGCTATCCTCCTCGCTGCACACACTCCCACCCAGCTTTGTGTCATCTGCAAACTTGGAGATATTACATTTAATTCCCTTATCTAGATCATTAATGTATATTGTGAATAGCTGGGGTCCAAGGACCGATCCCTGCGGTACCCCACTAGTCACTGCTTGCCACTCGGAAAAAGACCCATTAATTCCTACTCTCTGCTTTCTGTCCGCCAACCAGTTCTCTATCCAAGTCAATACCTTGCCCCCAATCCCATGTGCCTTAACTTTACCCGCTAATCTCTTATGCAGGACCTTATCGAAAGCCTTTTGAAAGTCCAAATACACCACATCTACTGGTTCTCCCTTATCTATTTTCCCAGTTACATCCTCAAAAAATTCCAGTAGATTAGTCAAGCACGATTTACCTTTTGTAAATCCATGTTGACTTTGTCCGATCCTGTCACTGTTTTTCAAATGCTCAGCTATTACATCCTTTATAATGGACTCTAGCATTTTCCCCACTACCGATGTCAGGCTTACCGGTCTGTAATTCCCCGCTTTCTCTCTACCATCCTTTCACTTCCTGACTCTGAGCACATCAGGAAACAGATGAGATTGCTGATTTGCCCACAACTCATTTTAAATAATTTAGCAGCCAGAAATGCTATTTTATTAATAAATTCTGATCATTGCAATCGTATTTATTACACAAACCAAGATTATAATAGACAAACCTATAATTAGTCTCCTCTATTAGACTAATTAACTTTTGATTAATTTAAATAATCTAAAATCAAGAGTTTAAGGGGTAGAAATTAGGTCGCGCCCCATTTGGGGCGCAAATATCGTCCGGACGCAAATATTAGCGCCTGGCGCTAATTATCGACACTGACGGGAAACTTCACTTTTACCGCCCCGGGAGGTGAGTGGAGCGCTAAAGCAGGCGCTGCACACCTCTCTTAAGGCGCAAAGGCCGAGCAGTGAGGCGCTAACTCGGAGCGCTGGCGAAGCTCATGTAATGTCAGTCAGCAATGGAACACACACACAATGGCACAGGCCAGTTCTTAAAGGGGATGGTTAATCTTGCTTTCCATCCACATCCTGTTCATTGCTGCCTTGAATCTCGGCCTGGAGAGACTTGCACATCAAATGTGCTGGAAAGAACAATGGAGAGCACCAGGCAAAGAGCTCAGAGTGCAGCTCCCACGGTCTCTGCTAAATCGATACAAGGAATGGCAAATCAAAATGAACCTGCAAAGTGCTGCTCAGTACCCAAAACTCCTTCACACAACGTTGAATCTCTCCAGAAGTCTCTCCCTCTCTCTCTCAGAATGCGTAGTTCAAAAATGCCACCAACAATAAAAGACAGGAAGAGGCCCCCTTTAAATAGCGCCCCCCCCAGCCCCACAGCGATTGATAGCGTTCCAGTCTTCTGGTCGTTGGAAGCGCCAGGCGGTAAGGCAGGGGGCGCCACTCAATTTCCGCTACGGGGCGCCCCAAGGGCGTTGCACCATGGAATGACGTCACAATCTGCGCGCGCAGGTGGTCGCAGCGGTAAGTTTTAGCGCCGCCGCACAATGTCAAGTTAAGTTCTCGAGCGGCGCAAACATCGCTGCACCTGGGCGTTAGCGGCTTTGCGCCCCATTAGCGCCCTCTTAAGGCGCTAACGGGTGGCGCAACCAAGTGAATTTTTACCCCTAAATGTCTGATCACATGAGGAAATCATGAAAGTGAATTAAATCCTATCTAAATAGAAATTGGGAAATAATTAAACCAAAACTACAAAAGGCTTTTAGGCAGCAAAGACGGTGACACAAAAAGGCCCTGTTTCGAACTCAAACAAATTAAAGTTTCTTTCAAAGTTTGTATCCACTCAGACATGAACCAGTGCCTCACTGTAGCATAAACTAATACAATTTTCTCATCCCCTCCCCTTACACTGTGCAACAGGCTCTTGCGCCTGTTTGCACCAGACATAAACATTTTCAGGGTAATTGATGTGCAGTAGGTGGGAAATTGATTTGAATGGGTATGTGAAAATATATTTTCTTTAATACAACACACAGAAATTGCAGGTGATTACTGTAAACTTGGAAGATATAAACTTGATCGGCCCTGACCTGCCACCCAATCCACTGCAATTCCTCGAATACCATTCTGACCAATTCCTGAAACTACAACGTTTTGGAAGGAAGATCCATCAGGTTTAATTCTTCGGATAGCATTCCTTGAAGCTATGGCACTGAAGTCACACCAGTAAATAAACCCTGAAGATATGTGCACATCCACATGCAGGACAAAGCGACCTAAAGGGAAACAAGAAAAAAAATACTTCCTCTAAGTACACCATTCCTAGTTTGAAAAAAAAAAGAATATTCTATATTTCTGAATAGAAACTAACAATATGAAAACATTTTTGGAATGAGTTGCGAGGTGGATATCCAACCCAAATATTCTGAAATTACTTAATTTTTAAACATGTAAAATACCCATCAGCTGTAAATGCCATAGAATTATGGACATTTTGTTAATAGTTTTCAAGCAGATTGTGGTTAGTGTCCATTTAATATTAAATCCTTTATGGGAATTTAATGAGGATTTTATGATGTTAAAAACTAAATTGCACAATTTCAGGTTAAAATGACATCAACTGCATGTGCCTTCAGATTATACATTCATATATTTGTAGTTGTTAACTACACCCAGATTTGGTTTCACACTCATAAAATGTGTCAAATTTACACACAAAATAGTTAAAGTAATGAATCTGAGGATCAGTAGTTCATATAATTAATTTTACAATAAAACTGTTGTGTCAAACGTTACTCACATCTTACCACTTCTCCCGATGCTGTTCCAGGGAATCGAACATTGGTGCGTGCTGCGGGCAGGAATACCTGATCGTGATAGTTTTGTGAGATGAGTAATTCCCACACACAGCATGCGGCAGTGTTTAATCTCCCCAAGCAGCAGCAGCATCCGATAGGATGCAGGAGCTGTGGTAAAAGGTGAAGCATGGAAGATTGGCTCCATTAACTGGGGTGAACAGTGACAGCACAAACTACAGGAGGGAGAAGAAGCGTTCCAATGTGAACCGGGGAGGGAAACAAGTGCCAGCGTGAATGGTGAGTGGGAGAGAAAGAAGAGGGCCAGTGTGAACTAGTGAGAATAGGAGGAATGGGGGAAAGGGAGCAAGAAGAGTTGCCAGCATGAACTGGAGCAGGGGAAGAGGAGAAAAGTGCCAGCTTGAACAGGGGGAGGATAGGAAGAAGAGTGCCAGCAAGAACTGGGAAAGTAGGAGAAAAGTGTCAACATGAATGAGGGAGTAAAATGTCACTGTGAACTAGGGGAGAGGGGAGGAAGTAGAGTGGCTCCATAAACTCAGAATGGAGGTAGGAAATTCATAAACAATTTTAAAACAATTCAACAATTAAATTAAGCAACAGAATACCAGTATATATCCTGCAATTTCTCTGAGAAATGAGGGGATATCCTTGTAATTTTTGCCACCACCTTCCCCAATTTTCCAATGTGGAATTCATTACACCTCAGTTGTTTTTTAATTATATTTAATCAAGTATTTGATAGAATTCCTTTACATAAATGATATTAATGAAGACTTGCTGTTACTAATTAGCCTTTAATAAAGTACAGTGTAACACACAAGAAAAGCACATCCGGAGTAGATTCGTCATGGTATGAGGAAAGTGCCACCTGCCTTTAAAACATTTTCTTATATTGTTTTGGCAGGGTGTGGGTCACAGTAAAACTATTCTAATATAGTTTGTAAAGCATGATAGAACTTCTTTTATTGGATAATTAGGAATTTCTACTAGAAAATGTGGGGTTTCTGTGATGTACTTAGTGTGAAATTTCTATTCACAGCCCATTTTACTATTGAAAATGAGGATACTTACCATAGCCACCCACAGGTACCATGGCTTCTGAATGGTCATTCCTATCCAGGTTGAATCCTCGGATAACAGTCAGCTGGGACACAATCACAAATGAGTCAAAAGATGAGCAGGTCTTGTTGTCTAGGTTCATGCGGTAGCCTGTAGTACAAGCACAAGTGTATGCTCCATAGGGTCTGGGCAGGCAGAGTTGTTCGCATGCTCCAACGTTGTTGCTACAGCCATTGGAGGAACCAGCTGACTCTAAGAGACATTTAAAATAAAATACATGAAGGTAGAACAAACTTGCGTTTATGTAACACTTTATCAGGGTGTCCCAAAGCTTCATAACCAACGGATTACTTTTGAAGTGTAGTCACTTTTATATAGGCAACTAATTTGCACATGATAACCTCCCACAGCCAGCAAATAACCAATTATCAATTAATCTGTGAAACATAAAGATTGATAAAATCTCTTTGAAAAGCATTGATTGTAACAAATATTTTAAGTCTTGCTTTGGCAATCCAGTATTACCATAGAACCTGCTGTATAAATCACACCTCTGAACTCATTTTTACACCTATTATAAGAGCAACTTCTATACCAGTTCAGCTTATCAGATTGACACAGATCTCACCTAAAAGAAATATTTTACCTTCTGCAATAAGCATTTCTCATTTTTCTGCTTGAGCTAAAAACACTTTATACGTACAGATTTCGCATTTTCTTAAAAGGTAATTGGTGTCCAGTGCGATAAAGTAGTCCTCGGCTGGCCGCTTCGGGAGCGGTAATTAAAGGGAATGCTTTTCAGCTATCGCAACCTTTATTATTTGCACCAGTCTGGTGCCTGCGCAAAGTTTTTAATGTTTCATTGGTGCAAGATATCCAAGCCCTCCACTTTGAGAGTGTGTTTGGGGCTGTAATGGCAGTCGCCCAGGTCACCTTGCAAAACAGAACCGACAACTGGCTTGTGCCGCATCATTGGCCCTTCCCTTTAAGCGAGGGAAGCAGCCTCTGATGAAAGAGTGCAGTTTACAATGCGCTCAAAATTGTTCAGCGCTCTGCCACTACCGCCCCGCTCTCGGACTTTAGCGCCCTAAGAGAAGTCTTAGCGCTTGATTTAGCGCTCCACTTCCCTCGGAGTGCTAAAACTGAACTTCGCGGGAGGCGAGAACGATTAGCGCCTGGCGCTAATTTTTCAACTTTTAAAGTTTTAGCGCCCAAACGGGGCGATACTGAATTTCTCCCCCTTAGATTTTTTTTCATTATGGGTGGTGTAATAACAGGACGAGGCCAGAAGTCTCATGAATTTAATTCTGGTTGTTGCTGAGAGATAGAAGAAATTGGATGGGTCCCAATGGCCAAGCCACAAATTTCTCATAGTCTGGTGTATGTTTCAGCAGTCCTGGTTTAGCAAGTAATGCTTACTGTGCATTTATATTCCTGTGTACAATGAACAGAGTTCCAGGTGACAACAAGGTGATTGCTGTGTGGGGCTTCACTGCTGAAGTTCTGTGACTATTAACGTGGAGCTGCAATAGCTCTAACATTTCTGGCACAAATATGGAAATACAGCTTAAGCTCTAGCAACTCTGGCACGACTCCAGTCATAATCTTGTAGAGAACTGACAAGACAGCCACTTCTCTTTGATTTTCCACAAGGTTCACTCTGGCATGGAATAGGCTATCAGAGCCAAGTTTACTGGTTAGTATAATTTTGCTCAATGCCTACACTTACACTAAAATTCATTTTAACTGATAAAGCATGGCTTTACATTAGGGCACCCAAGCACAAAAACAAAAGTCTGCAAATTCTGCAAACCTTTTTAAGAGGATGGAAGTGCAGTCAGATAGGCCTTTAACCCATTGCTTTGGCCTGCCATTGACTCTATCCAAAATCCCAGAGATGGGCTCATTTAAATATTCGGCCTGGATACCCACGCATGTGGGTATCCATGCCGCATTTGACCGAGTGTGCCATCAAGGAGCCTGAGTAAAACTGAAGTCAATGGGAATCAGGGGGGGAAAACGCTCCACTGGCTGGAGTCATACCTAGCACAAAGGAAGATGGTTGTGGTGGTTGAAGGTCAATCATCACAGCCCCAGGACATCGCTGCAGGAGTTCCTCAGACAGTGTCCTAGGCCCAACCATCTTCAGCTGCTTCATCAATGACCTTCCCTCCAACATAAGGTCAGAAATGGGGATGTTCGCTGATGAACAGCGCTGAACACTGTGCAGTCACAACTCCTCAGATAATGAAGCAGTCCATGCCCGCATGCAACAAGACCTGTACGACGTTCAGGCTTGGGCTGATCAGTGGCAGGTAACATTCGCGCCAGAGAAGTGCCAGGCAATGACTATCTCCAACAAGCGAGAGTCTAACCACCTCCCCTTGACATTCAACGGTATTACCATCACCGAATCCCCCACCATCAACATCCTGGGGGTCACCATTAACCAGAAACTTAACTGGACCAGCCACATAAATACTGTGGCAACAAGAGCAGGTCAGAGGCAAGAGCAGGCCAGAGGCTAGGTATTCTGAGACGAGTGTCTCACCTCCTGACTCCCCAAAGCCTTTCCACCATCTACAAGGCACAAGTCAGGGGTGTGATGGAATACTCTCCACTTGCCTGGATGAGTGCAGCTCCAACAACACTCAAGAAGCTCGACTCCATCCAGGACAAAGCAGCCCGCTTGATTGGCACCACCTTAAACATTCACTCCCTCCACCACTGGCGTACCGTGGCTGCAGTGTGTACTATCTACAAGATGCACTGCAGCAACTTGCCAAGGCTTCTTCGGAAGCACCTCCCAAACCCGCGATCTCTTCCACCTAGAAGGACAAGGGCAGCAGACTCATGGGAACACCACCACCTCCAAGTTCCCCTCCAAGTCACACACCATCCTGACTTAGAAGTATATCGCCCATCCTTCATCGTCGCTGGGTCAAAATCCTGGAACTCCCTCCCTAACAGCACTGTGGGAGTACCTTCACCACATGGACTGCAGCAGTTCAAGGCGACGGCTCACCACCACCTTCTCAAGGGCAACTAGAGATGGCCAATAAATGCTGGTCTTGCCAACGACGCCCACATCCCCTATACGAATAAAAAAAAATGTAAACGTGCAACAGAAGTGCATGTCCCACTGAGAAGGTGGAAGTCAGAGTTGCAGCCTGCTGCTCTAACAGAGGGCACTCAAGGCCCAGAAAGGGCCAAAGGAAAATATCAGAAAGGATGTGACTGCTGCCAATGACATAAAGTAGTTACGCATGCGCAGTTCCAATGGTTTTTTTTTGTTTGTTCTTGCCAGACTTTCCACAGATTAGAGAGAGAAAGGTGAGGGGTGGAAATTTCAGGTATGGTGAGGTCTGTATGTGACTTGAAGGTGATATTAGGATGTTGTCAGTTTGAGAGAGTTTTATTTTACTCTCGCGGAGTGTGTTTATCGCTATCAGCTCCTTCGTCTGTTGTGGTTTGAACACACGACTGGTGAATAAAATGCAGGCGCAGGATATTGGGATTTAATCGGCTGGGAAAAGGATCAATGTGAAAGAAAGTAGAGACAATGCGGAGAGATAGACAGAGGAGCGCTAGACAAAGAAACTGGGGAGGAAAACGAGAGGAAGGGCGGAGAAGGAACATGAGAGAGAGAGAGAGAGAGAGAGAGTGGCAGCGGTGTGATTAATTTATCAGAATGAACTGCTAAAACTTCCAGTACAATTTAATGAGGAAATGTGGCTTGAAGGTGATACTAGGATGTTGTCAGCTTGTGAGAGTTTTATTGTACTCTCGCCGAGTGTGCTTATCACTATCAGCTCCTCTGTCTGTTGTGGTGAACGTTACTTTTTCAAATTTGGGACCTGACATTTATGCGCAGAATGCTTCTGCACAGCTTCTGGTTCGTTGGCAGCAGTCACTCCATATCAGAAATATTTTTGAAAGATGCCTCTCAGGGAGGAGAGGGCCAGTCTGGTTCTCTTCCTTCTTGAGGTATTCTTGATCCACAAGGGGATTTATCAGCAGTAACCTAGGCAGAAGTCACCAGACAGCCCAAGAACAGTTGCAGACATACCCCCAAAGTTAGTTAGGGATATAGTGGGGGTGGCCCCAAGAAGCGCCAGCCCCACCCCTCCCTTCCCCCTAACTAAATGTAATATGGTGGAGAAGATGCAAGGGGCAGAAACCTGGTGTATCTGGGTTCTGGCCCAAACCTCTTGAGATTGCGCCAGTTCCAAAAACCCCCACTCCCAACCAGAATTTCTACCCCAAAAAGCTTTTGCTGTTTTATTTTGAAACAATTATTTTTATCATGTAATGGCATCGGACATCCACTTGGTGGTGCACAACTTCTATTCCTAAAATTGATGATGTTCATGTTTCAACAAGAAACTCTACAAAATAATGGCCCCGAATTTGCGGTCAGAGGCTTCCCGTGGGGAAATGCCTCCGATCCGCAAATAAAATCCGCGCCTACCTGGTGGTCCAGAGACTCACGGTCCTGGGACTCCCCGGGTACCCGCAGGTAGAGGCCCACGCATCTCAGGGGTGCAGGCAGTTCACGAGCGCCCCTGGGATTATGAAGGCTGGCCCAATGAATGACAGAGGGGGATCCCCATTCATGCTTATCGGGATTCCATATGTACGGAAACCCCATAAGCATGAATGGGAATACCCAAAAAAATACACCAAGATATCAAATACATTTTAAAAAACCCATCACATATTTAAAATGAATTAAAATGGCATTGAATTAAATATTTAAAACAAGCATTACATTTTTTGAAAAATAAATTTACTTCTTTTAAAGGGGCTAAAAATAAACTTACCTTATTTAACAAGTTTTTAAATGTATAAATTGATTAAATTTTATTTTTCTGTTTTTTTAAAACTCTTACGCTGGTAAAAGCCTTACATAGGGGCTGCAAATTATGGCCCAATCTACTTCAGAATTACATTTCTAAGCTTAAAGCCCTCTACAATTAATGTAAGTATAGCAGACAAATGCTTAACATGTTCCTATGGCAGTACTCTGTAAGGTACTTTGACGGAAACGCCATTTACCTCGAAATAGAGGACATAAGAATATCATGCGAACATGCCAAGCATTCGTCCACTAATATCACCAACAGTAATTGCTAGTTGATACATACCAACGAAAGGCCACATACGCATGGAACATCGAAAAACTGACAAATTCTAAAACATCAATCAAATCAAGGCACTTAAATGACACGTAAACTGTCAGCAGTTTATAACAATCTAAAGCCAAAGATTAGGCTACTGTCTCATTACATCCAACCTTTATGATTTAGTACATTACTCAATGCCAGGTTATTTTCAATAGGCAGTTCATAAGAAAAATTCCCATGCAAGACTCGGATTGTAATTTTAAAGATGTCTATCAGCCATGACTTAATTCTGCCTCACTCAGACCAATTAATGCCACCATACAATTGCACAATGCCCTCTTTCAGACTATGTACATGAGACTGCTGAAGGAGTTGGTTGAAAAGGTAGCAAAAGTTTTAAAGTCTTAAGAAATGACCAACTACAATAACATTTAAATCTTCCACCACCGGAACATGCAGATTTGATCATTTTTATTAAAATCCAACGTTGGTCTCAATAATCCCACCCAATATCCTAATCACCAAAACTTCAAATAAAAACAGAAAATGCTGGAAATATTCAGCAGGTCAGGCAGCAGCTGTGTAGAGAAAAGGTCATCGACCTGAAACGTTAACTCTGTTTCTCTCTCTACAGATGCTGCCTGACCTGCTGAGTATTTCCAGCATTCTCTGTTTTATTTCAGATTTCCAGCATCTGCAGTATTTTCCTTTTGCACCAAAACTTCAATACAGATTTAAGACAGGAAGCTAGTTTCCCATTTACATGATGGTATGTAAATTTAAAGCTGTATTTCTGTAACCGGGAACTGTTAAATAAACCTAAAACACCACAACTATCTGATAAGAGATCATTGAATATTTGTAAATTACATGTAATCGCATTATGTCAGAGAATTAGCAACAAGTAATAGAAAAATCAATTTGAGCTGATGTCCCTCGATTCGGAATAAATAGATAGAAGCATCGAATCTTACAGCACAGAGGAGGCCATTCGGCCCATCATGCCTGTGCCCAGCTCTTTGAAAGCGCTGTAAGAACATAAGAAATAGGAGCAGGAGTAGGCCATACAGCCCATTGAGCCTGCTCCACCATTCAATAAGATCATGGCTAAATTTCTAAATCAACTCCACTTTCCCGCCCTACCCCCATATCCCTCGATTCCCTTAGTGCCCAAAAATCTAACAATCTCTGTCTTGAATATAATCAACGACTGAGCATCCACAGCCCTCTGGGGCAGAGAATTCCAAAGATTCACAATCCTCTGTGAAGAAACTTGTCCTCATCGCAGTCTTAAATGGCCGACCCCTTATCCTGAGACTATGACCCCTAATTCTAGACTCTTCAGCCAAGGGAAACAGCCTCTCAGCATCTACCCTGTCAAGCCCTCTAAGAATTTTATGCGTTTCAATGAGATCACCTCTCATTCTTCTAAACTCCGGAGAATATAGACCCATTCTACTCAATCTCTTCTCATAGGACAGCCCTTTCATCCCAGGAATCAATCTCGTGAACTCTTGTTGCACCCCCTCCAAGGCAAGCATATCCTTCCTTAGGTAAGGAGACCAAAACTGTGCACAGTACTCCAGGTGTAATCTTACCAAAGTCCTATATAATTGCAGCAAGACTTCCTTACTCTATACTCCAACCCCTTGCAATAAAGACTAACATACCATTTGCCTTCCTAATTGCTTACTGTGCTTACATGTTAACTTTGTGATTCGTGTACATGGAACCCCAAATCCTCTGAACACCAACATTTACTTGTCTCTCACCTTTTAAAAAATATTCTGCTTTTCCATTCTTCCTACCAAAGTGGATAATTTCACACTTCCCCACATTGTACTCCATCTGTCACCTTCCTACCCACTCACTTAACCTGTCTATATCCCTTTGCGTCCTCCTCACAGCTTACTTTCCAATTAGTCTCCTATTTTCTCCCCCCTAACCCTGCATTTTTTTTTTCCTTTTCAAGTATTTATCCAATTCCCTTTTGAAAGTTATTATTGAATCTGCTTCCACCATCCTTTCAGGCAGTGCATTCCAGATCACAACAACTCGCTGCGTAAAAGGTTTTAACTCATCTGCTAATGAATCTTCACAGCCCACAACATACGAGAAATGGCAAGTACCAAATGAATCAGATGATGTATGATGTGCATAATGTGTTGCATAAACTGACTGTACATCAAAAGTAAATCATTGATACTTCCCGAGGACTATATAAATGCATGTTTTTGTTTGTCCATGGAGCTGAATATACACAACTATGTTTGATTCATATGAAGATATTAATAATTGAGAGTTTTAGTTGAAGTAACTGTAGAAACCAAACTATTAGAACAGCTCAGTTTTGCATACTTTACATTTCTCACTATTGTAGTGTACAGGAAATGTTTTTAATACTCAGCTAATTACAGGTAGTACTCACTGTCTCGGAAGAGAACTCTGAGGCACTTCAGCCCTGCGATATTACTCCTCATTACAACCGCATTTTCACCAGTGGTCTTGTCCACACGCTCAATGACCTCATAATCAGAATCCGTGTAGTAAAGGAAGTTCTCGTATATGGCTAATCCCCAAGGATGAGAAAGGTGGCTGACTATAGTCACTCGGTTTAAACCATGTAGATCTCCTCGTTCAATCTATATGAATATAAAATCAGTAGTTACACATGAATTACAATAATTGTACTTCATGAATGAGCATTATTTATAATACTACCTTTATGGTAATGCATTCTAAATAATTAATCACCAATGTAAACAGAGGTCAAAAAATCATCAAAGTTACACTGAAGAGACAAACAACAATAAGTTCTTAGCAACACAGGGAGATGTTGGATGTGGGAGCACTGGGTTGATGGTGGCAGTCTGTGGGATGATGAGGTGGTGGCAGTCTGTGGGATGATGAGGGGGGGGGCGTGGCTGGATGTGGGAGCATTGGGAGGTGGGTTTCAGGATGCCATTGACAAACACAATGATGAGGGTTTTCTCGGTGCCAAATCAGCTGAAGGTGGAAAGGCATGGGTGCTCAGCATGGGGAGGATGAAATAGGCAAGAGGCAGCAGGAGGTGGCAAGTGGGAGAAGAGGAAGGAGAAAGGTATAGGTGCTCAGGGCAGTGGGGCCTGGTTGCAGCAGAGATAGCAGTAGCAGGAAAAGCAGTAGTAGGGAAACCTGCATTATTTCAAAGTAAGTACTAAATTTAAATAATAGATTTTTACAGGTCACTGCAGGGGAAACCCTTTTAAGATATCTCCACACACATGCCCAACCCAGCCTCAAGCCGCAAGTCGCAGTGCACTCAACCACGGTGCAAAAGCCACAATCCCAGCCACTGATGGACGTTGTCTTAAACTATTTTCATTTGCTTTCAGGCACCTTTAAAATATATTTATTAATTTTAAAAGCACCAAAAGCACTTGAAGAACTTTAAGCCAATTCCCAATAAAAGCTGGGAATGTAGTTTTTGCCACTGCCAAGGGTGAGATCTCTCAGAGTTCGAGTCAGTTGTGGGGTATGGGCAGGTAATGCAGCACAGAGGGGTTGTGATACAGTCAACAACAACAACTTCTATTTATCTAGCACCTTTAACATAGTAAAACATCCCAAGGTGCTTCACAGGATTGTTATAAAACAAAATTTGACACCGAGCTACATAAGGAGAAATTAGGACAGATGACCAAAAGCTTGGTCAAAGAAGTAGGTTTTATGGAGCATCTTAAAGGAGGAAAGAGAGGTAGAGAGGCGGAGAGGTTTAGGGAGGAATTCCAGAACTTAGGGCCTAGGTAGCTGAAGGCACGGCCCAATGGTTGAGCGATTAAAATCAGGGATGCTCAAGAGACCAGAATTAGAGGAGCGCAGATATCTCGGGGGGGCTGTGGTGCTGGAGGAGTTTAGAGGTAGGGAGAGGCGTGGCCATGGAGGGAGTTAAAGACAAGGATGAGAATTTTAAAATCGAGGTGTTGCTTAACCGGGAGCCAATGTAGGTCAGCGAGCACAGAATGATGGGTGAACGAGACTTGGTGCGAGTTAAGACACGGGCAGCCGAGTATTGGATGACCTCAAGTTTACGTCGGGTAGAACGTGGGAGGCCAGCCAGGAGTGCATTGGAATAGTCAAGTCTAGAAGTAACAAAAGTATGGATGAGGGTTTCAGTGGTAGATGAGCTGAGGCAGGGGTGGAGACGGGCGATGTTACAGAGGTGCAAATAGGCGGTCTTAGGTATGGTGTGGATATGTGGTCAGAAGCTCATTTCAGGGTCAAATATGACACCAAGGTTGCGAACAGCCTCAGATAGATGCTAGGGAGAGGGATGGAGTTGGTAGCTAGGGAACGGAGTTCGTGGCGGGGACCGAAGACAATGGCTTTGGTCTTCCCAATATTTAGTTGGAGGAAATTTCTGCTCATCCAACAAGTCAGCAAGAGGAATGGGAAGCAGATAGCTGCCATGAGAAGTAGTAGCATATGAAGGGCATGGAGCATTGGGCCAGAAGCTCAATTCTAGGAGCTCCAAGAGATGGGTGGCACTGTGGAGAATGGCATCATAATGCCACCTATGTTGGAGATGCAGCTGGGAGGTCTCAGAGGTAAGCAAAAGTGATAAAATGTGACAGAAGATGACAGAAAGCTGCGACAGGAATAACATGTCATGAAGAAGCAATTAAGTGTTACTTTACAGGAAGTATGTGCTTAAATAACACTTTTAATATATTATAGATAATAGCCCCCTCCTTTGAACACAAGCTTTGAACCAACACTGAAAAACATGAGAGATTGACAGACATTTCTTTTTGCTTTCATAAATCATAGATAAATTATTTATAGGCCAATAGACAGCTAAAGATCAAACCCATCCAGGACAAAGCAGCCCGCTTGATTGGCACCCCATCCACCACCTTAAACATTCACTCCCTCCACCACCAGCGTACCGTGGCTGCAGTGTGTACCATCTAGAAGATGCACTGCAGCAACTCGCCAAGGCTTCTTCAGCAGCACCTCCCAAACCCGTGCCTTCTTCCGCCTAGAAGGACAAGGGCAGCAGGTGCATGGGAACACCACCACCTCCATGTTACACACCATCCTGACTTAGAAGTATATCACCGATCCTTCATCGTCACTGGGTCAAAATCCTAGAACTCCCTACCTAACAGCACTGTGGGAGTACCTTCACCACACGGACTGCAGCGGTTTAAGGCGGCGGCACACCACCACCTTCTCAAGGGCAATTAGGGATGGGCAATAAATGCTGGCCTTGCCAGCGACGCCCACATCCCATAAACGAATAATAAAAAAAAATTTCAATTGAAAAATAATAGTAGCTTTGCTTTTCATGTTTCACCGATGGCCCCATGTTTTCTATATAAGACAAAAGAGTTTCTGGAAATTGCTACAGTATTATCAATGTTTCAAGGTTTCCTTGATATACACGGAGGGGAAAGTCAAAGTAACACTGAGGCCAGCTGTAACTGAAAAAGTGCACAAAGATTTAACTTGAATCAACAACAACTTGCATTTATATAGCTTTCATAGAATGATACAGCACAGAAGGAGGCCATTTGGCCCATTGTGCCTGTGCTGGCTCTTTGAAAGAGCTACCCAATTAGTTCCATTCCCCTGCCCTTTCCCCATAGCCCTGCAAATTTTTCCCCTTGAAATATTTATCCAATTCCCTTTTGAAAGTTACTATTGAATCTGCTTCCACCACCCTTTCAGGCAGTGCATTCCAGATCATAACAACTCGCTGCATAGAAATTATCCCCTGTATATCCAAGTCCAGGTAAGGGCAGTGGTCCTAATACCGCCCCTGAGGGACACCATTGTATACTTCACTCCAGTCTGAAAAACAACCATTCACTCTTTGCTTTCTGTTTTAGTCAATTTCGTATTCACACAGCCACTGCCCCTTTAAACCCATGGGCTTCAATTTTACTAACAAGTCTATTATGTGGTACTTTATCAAATGCCTTTTGAAAGTCAATATACACAACATCAACCACACCACCTTCGTCAACCCTTTCTGTTACTTCCTCAAAGAACTCAATCAGGTTAGTCAAACACAATTTTCCTTTAACAAATCCGTGCTGGTTGTCATTCATTAACAACCAGCACGGTTGTTTCCAAGTGACAACTAATTTTGTCTCGGTTTATTGTCTCTAAAAGTTTCCCCACCACTGATGGTAGGCTGACTGGCCTGTAGTTGCTGGGTTTATCCCTCTCCCCTTTATTGAACAGGGATGTAACATTTGCAACCCTCCAGTCCTCTGGTACAGCATCAATATCTAAGGAAGCTTGGAATATTGTGGCCAGAGCCACCGCTATCTCCACTCTTATTTCCCCCAGTAACCTAGGAGGCATCCCATCTGGATTGGGTGACTTTCTATTTTGGGCACTGCCAACCTTTTAAGTAAAGCCTCTTTATCTATTTTTATCCTATCCAATTTCTTTACTACCTCCTCCTTTACTGTGACAGTGGCAGCATCCTCTTCTTTAGTGAAGATACATGCAAAGTACTCATTTAATACCTCAGCCATGCCCTGTGCCTCCACAAGAAGATTTTCTTTTTGGTCCCTAATCGGCCTCACCCTTCCTTTGACTACCTTTTGCTATTTTATTCTTTCCTGGGATGTGGGCGTCGCTATGTTTATAAAAGACTTTTGGGTTCCCTTTTATGTTACCCGCTAACCTTTTCTCATACATTCTCTTTGTCCCTCTTATTTCCTTTTTTATTTTCAGTTCTCCTCTGTACTTTCTGTATTCAGCTTGGTTTTCTATTGTATTATGAGCCTGACATTTATCATAAGACTTCTTTTTCTGTTTCATTTTAATCTCTATGAATTTGCGGTCACGGCAAAGCAAAGGAACTCGCCGCATGCCCCAAAGAAAGCTGCCAACAGAGATCTTGCGGGGGTGGGGGGGGGGGGGGGGGCATCCACAGCGCAGCCAGTGTCGGAGTAGTGAATGACTGACCGGAACTTCAGGATTTCCATGTTTAGATGCGCATGTGCTACATCCTGAAGTTGCAGTCAGTTTCAAAGGCGTAATATCGGCAAATTCTGGCCCTATATCTTTAGTCATCCAGGGAGTTCTAGCTTTGGATGCCTTTCCTTTTGCCCTCGTGGGAATGTGTTTAGTCTGTACCTAGTCTGTAGAACACTCTCATCTTTGAAGGCCTCCCATTGCTCATTTACTGTTTTACCTGCCAATCTTTGATTCCAATCCACCTGGGCCAGATCCCCTTTCAACTCACTGAAATGATCCCTCCTCCAATTGAGTATTTTCACATTTGATTGTTCTTTGTCCTTTTCCACAGTTACTCTAAACCTAATGATATTGTGATCACTGTTTCCCAAATGCTCCCCCACTGAAACATGTTCTACATGCCCCATTTCATTTCTCAGAACCAGATCCAGCACTGCTTCCTTCCTTGTTGGGCTGGAAACATACTGATCCCTCCATTCGCCATTTCTCAAATCCCTCCATGGCCTCGCCCCCTCCCTATCTCTGTAACCTCCTCGAGCCCTACAACCAATGTTCCCTTTAACATTTTTTTTCAGGTGCGCGGCCCCTTTAACAGGCTGCGCGGCCCATTCAAATTCCCGCGCATGCGCAGTTTTTCCTATTGTAAAGCCAGCAAGTGGCCTGCATGGGAGATTCAGATAGCTGCGCGGCCGCACGGCTTAAAGAGAACATACTAGATGCAGGAAGAATGTTCCCGATGGTCGGAGAGTCCAGAACCAGGGGTCATAATCTACGGATAACGGGTAAACTATTTAGGACAGAAATGAGGAAGAATTTCTTCACCCAGAGAGTGGTGAACCTGTGGAATTCTCTACCACAGAAGGTAGTTGAAGCCAAGTCATTAAATATATTCAAGGATGAGTTAGATATATTTCTTAAAGCTAAAGGTATCAAGGGATATGGGGAGAAGGCAGGTACAGGGTACTGAGTTTGGATGATCAGCCATGATCTCATCGAATGGCGGAGCAGGCTCGAGGGGCCGAATGGCCTACTCCTGCTCCTATCTTCTATGTTTCTATGTTTCTATGTAACATTGCCTACAACCCTCCGAGATCTCTTCGCTCCTCCAAATCTGGCCTTTTGCACATTCCTGATTCTAATCACTCCATTGGTGGCCATGCCTTCAACTGCCTAGGCCCCAAGCTCTGGAATTCTCTCCTAAAACCTCTCCGCCTCTCTATCTCTCTTTCCTCCTTTAAGACGCACCTTAAAACTAACCTCTTTGATCAAGCATCTGTCCTAATATCTCTTTACGTGGCTCGGTGTCAAATTTTGTTTGATAACGCTCCTGTGAAGCACCTTGGGATCTTTTACTACGCTATAAATGCAAGTTGTTGTTGTTGATCAAGAAAGTTCTCTTGTACACATTTTATGAATTCCTCCCCTCTTTGCCCTTAACACTGTTATTTTCTCAGTCTATATTAGGATAATTGAAGTACCCCATTATCATTACTCTACAGTTCTTGTCTCCTTTCTCAAATTTGCCTGCAAATTTGCTTCTCTATCTCCTTCCCACTATTTGGTGGCCTATAGTCAGCGTAACAGCTCCTCTATTTTTCCTTAATTCTAACCTAATAGATTCTTTGAACCATTAAGTACATCATCCCTTTCCAGTGCTGTAATAGATCAATAATGCCACCCTCCTCCTTTTTTTCCTTCCAATCTTTCCTGAATACCTTGTAGCCAGGAATATTATGTTCCCAATTCTCCACTTGTTTGAGCCAGTTCTCCGTTATT
The DNA here is from genome assembly GCA_030390025.1 of Squalus acanthias. Taxonomy (NCBI): domain Eukaryota; kingdom Metazoa; phylum Chordata; class Chondrichthyes; order Squaliformes; family Squalidae; genus Squalus; species Squalus acanthias. Next base: position 42,270,021 of record CM059427.1, read on the forward strand.
ACCACTATATCATAATCCCATGTGGCAATTTGTGCCTGCAGCTCACCAACCTTATTTACCATACTCCATTCATTTATGCACATGCACTCCAAACCCATCCTAGTCTGCCTTGCATTTCCCCTCTGTCTGATCCCTCCTATTTCTGAACTATTCTTTATTCTAATTGAACTACTCTTTAATCTAATTCTTCAATGTAGTAAAATGTCCCATGGCACTTTGCAGGAGCATTATCAAAAAAAAATTGACACTAAGTCACATAAGAAATTAGGACAGTTGGCTGCTTAAGTCATCCATTAATATGAGTGATAATGCACATCTTCTAATCATTATAGAATGTCTTTGTCCAGTGAACACTGATGCAGAAATTAAATTATATCTTTGATGAGTCATTGTATATGATGAAATAAAATGTACTCATTTCAGTTACAAACAAACATTGTTAAATTCGTTCATCTCCTTAAAACTTCTAAATTTCTTTCCCCTCCCAAAATTGATGAAATCAAGATAAATGCTTGGAAATACAGTGGCATTCTCTGGTGGAACCACCAGAGAAACAGCATAAAGAGCTAAAAATGGCTGTTTATGCCATTTCTCTGGGTTTCCACTGATCTCCTAATGAAGGTAGGTGGGAAACTGGGAGATCCCCATGGAATTTCAGACGCAAAATGTTCATTATTTTGAATATGTGCCTTTCATAACAAAAAAAATACATACCACACCAGTACTAGACACAGCCCAGTACAGCTTCCGTTCCTTGATATCAATAGTAATAAACTCTACATGATCCAGGTTATCAGTGAAGAGGACTCTAGCATTGGAGCCATCCATATTGGCACTAGCAATCTTTGCCGGGATCCCACTGTCTGTACCTTGGTCAGTCCAGTACAACTTCCTGAAATAGATTTATGTATAGTTCTCAGATACTCTAAAAGCATAAAGTAATCAGTGTATGACAGCAAAAATATAATAATGGAACATCTTCATTGTGTCAACTCACCAGTGCCATAGGTATGACTGGAGGTCTTTTTTAGGAGGGAGGTAAATCTGGCAATACTTTGTTAATGTGCTATAATCTAGCTGTTACTATAAATGTCTTATTTTTTGTTGGAAATAATTCAATATAAATTTATAATTTCAAAGTTAATTTGTGTGTGCATGCTCATGCATGCTGTGTACTAGCATACTAAAGCATTAGCATTTGTTCTCCTTTGTTTTAGTGATCACAGTATATTTCAAGATTATGAAGGTCACATGGAACTGAATGTCCTAACACTATGTATCGCCAGTCTGCATACCATCTGTGCTCAAGAGGCCAAGCAACCCATACGTGATGACTCTATCGCTCTCACCCCAGCCACAGGCAACGGGCCTCGACTTAGTACCTGCAATCAGATCTCGCAGAATGAGGGAACTGAACCAGTATCACTAAGTGGCGACGAACATTGGTGCTTCAATGTATTGTGCTGACATGCAGCCATGTGGATTTATATTTTACTTTTGCAAAAGTAGTAGTGATTGTGAAAACTTTAACACAAGAGGCTTGTAATTCCTTCTAAATTTGCTTTAGAACCATAAAATAGTCACAATAATTCACCTTCCTGTGAATCATGTGACACAATTCTGCAGTGGTGACAACAGTCTCTCACAAATTGCAATCAATTTAATTTCTGCTCTACTTTACAGACCCAAGCCAGACCTTAAAGGCGTGGGGTGGGGGGTGCGCGGTGGTGGGTGTAGGGATAATCCTGGGGTGAGGCATGGAGGGATCAGCAGCAAGCGGGAAGATTATTGTCGGGCCAGGAGGGACATACAGCATATTTAAGTAGGCTTTCGCCTGTTTCCCGACGCACTCCAAAATCACGGCAGTCTGGACTTCAGTGGGAATGGCTTGGTATTTGCGGTGCCATGATTTTAAGTCTGCTATCACCCTCTTCCTCCCTGAAACGGAGACTAAAATCATCCTCGTCTTGTTTGGATCAGGATCTATATTGGCTACTTTCAAAATAAAAGATTTGTTATATTTTAACAGAACCCATTTAATCATTCACATTGTAACTGAATCCAAATGAAAGCTACTGATTGTATAAAGTATGATTTATAAGTTGTAAGTATGTAAAGATGGGTGCTGAACTGAGAATATTCTGTGTGCTGAGCAATGAAAAGGTGAATAATCAGAGACATTTTAACAACAACTACTTGAAATTTATATAGCGCCTTTAACATAGTAAAACGTCCCAAGGCGCTGCACAGGGGTATTTTAAGACAACAAATTTGACACCGATCCACATAAGGATAAATTAGGGCAGGTGACCAAAAGCTTGGTCAAAGAGGTAGGTTTTAAGGAGCATCTTAAAGGAGGAAAGAGAGGTAGAGGGGTGGAGAGGTTTAGGCAGGGAATTCCAGAGCTTAGGGCCTAGGCAACAGAAGCGCGACCACCAAAGGGTGAGCAATTAAAATCAGGGATGCTCAAGATGGCAGAATTAGAGGAGCGCAGATATCTCGGGGGGTTGTGGGGCTAAAGGAGATTACAGAGATAAAAAGTATGCATTTTATTGTTCCATCTGCATCAGGTGCTTTTTAATAAGTGGCCTAATAGGTAAGTAGTTTGGCACATTGAAATTCTATCCAATGGGAGTGATTGGCAAATGATTTGACACAATGGGATTCTATATTTGGAACAAGTACATATTTAAATAGAGTTAAGTACATTTATATGATGTGAGAGAAGTGAATATATCCAGTTATCAGTACACTATTACATACAACAGACTGGACTATGCTGTAATGGGAGAGTTAGGCCACTACATGGATGCTCGTTAACAGGCATTTCTCATTTCAGACTTTCAAGTTCTTAAGCATTTTTAGAATCAAGTAGGATAATATCACATTTTAACATGCAAAATATTTAGCTCCACACAAACGAGAAACCATTATTTTTTTTTCTTCAATTTTACAATGGGCGTGTTTTAATTTATAAAATAAATAAATCTACTTTAATGTTCCACTCACCCTCTTGCTGGATCTACCGCGATGCCTATGGGTGTCCCAACACCAGTCCTTTGTCCATTGTTAGTTAGTAATGTTTTTCTGTACTTAACATCACCATGCACTTTTACTACCTGAAAGGATGCAAATGCATACAAGAAATCAACAGAGGAAACAGCTTTTGTGTCACAAGGCTAATGTGTGAAAAATATTGAAAAACATTCTTACACACAACAGGTCCCATGACAACTCAAATAATAACTATTAAACATAGCTGTGTTCATATTTTTAAAACCTCGTCATAAAACATGCAAGAGATCCTGCTAGAAGAGTTCACAATGGTCTTACTGAACAAAGTTTCTCCTTCATAACAATTTTAATTCAACATTGACACTTCAATACCACATATGAATATCAATGAAAGGGCTGCAAAACGCAGGATATTTGAATAAAATGCTATTTAAATCAATGTACGTTTAGATTTTGTGGCATTATTACAATAGTGTTTGTTCCAGATTCTGTAGAGCTAATGCAATTTAGTGCAATAAATGCATATGCAGCCCCTTTAGTAGCATCACTTGAGTTTTGGTGAATGGGAGCAATATCAGGTAGTCAACTGCGACGTTGAGAAGGGGGGAGGAGGGGAAGCAGTGAACATGCATTTGTCTCAAATAAAAAAAAAATAGCATGCTGCCAACTTGGAGTTTGCCATACCAGCATTTGCTAAAAAAAATTAAATGTTTTTATTAAAACACAAGTTGATCTTCCATGGTGTTGCTCTTGGACAAAAATATTTAGCATAAGCACTGATTTGCGAGACTCTGTTGGTGGCTCAGAGCCTCAGTGATAGTCTCTATAAAAGGTAAGGCTGAGGGATGATCTGATAGAGGTGAAGGGGTTAAAAGTTAAAAGTGAGAAGTCGCACAACACCAGGTTATAGTCCAACAGTTTTATTTGAAATCACAAGCTTTCGGAGCTGCTGCCCCTTCGTCAGGTGAACTTCACCTGAGGAAGGAGCAGCAGCTCCGAAAGCTTGTGATTTCAAATAAAACTGTTGGACTATAACCTGGTGTTGTGCGACTTCTCACTTTTGTCCACCCCAGTCCAACACCGGCATCTCCGCATCATGGTTAAAAGTTAGATTAGCGGCTTAACTGACTAGCTGGCTGATGTAATAAAGGAGAAGTCTGGCAGAACAAAGACAGTTGCGGACAGTTGGAAAAAGCATAATACACGATGATTGGGGGAGTGAAAGAAGGCGAAGAGGTCATGCATTGAACAATGGGCCGCCAATGTGATTTGCGAAGATGTGCTTAAGTGTACAAAATTGGATAAGAGATAAAGAGTAGAACAATGGCAGATGTGGAAACAGAGCAAATGAGATAAACAAGATGTGTTTTGTGGAGACGTGATTAAGCGTACGTGACTTGGACAATTAATTGGCCAAGTCCCGAAGATGTGAAGGAAACAAGATGTAAGATTGTATATAAGCCAACTGCTCGAATGTAAAAATTAGACTCCCGTCTCAGCTCAGACTGAGAGGGCCTCTCCCTGCACGTGCTTGAATAAAGATCGCTTGGAACCAGTACACGCTCGTCTCCGTCTGCTTTGGGGCAGAGAGAAATCCCACAACAGAGGTCTTTAAGATTATGAAAGGGTTTTATAGGGTAGACGTAAAGGTGGTGTTTCCACTTGTGGGGGAGACTAAAACTAGGGGCTATAAATACAAGATAGTCGCTAATAAATTCAATAGGAAATTCAGGAGAAACTTCTTTACCCAGAGACTGGTTAGAATGTGGAACTCACTACATCAAGGAGTAGAGAAGGAAAGCATAAATGCATTTAAGAGAAAGCTAGATAATGAGGGAGAAAGGAAGATCTTTCCAAGCTATCAACAGTAACTTGCCAAATCAATCAGTTAGCTGCCCACAACTGCATTATTACATATTACATAGAATGTGCAGCGCAGAATCTTCTTTTGCAGCAAAAAGAGAGGCTGCAGTTGTAGCCAGTGCAAGCCTCATTAAATATTCAGATTTTAGTTATATAGGTCCCAGTCTTGATCTTGCAGCTTTTCACTTGCAGCACTGTTTGCACATGTGAAATGCGGATGGCCTAGCCCGAGTGTGTTGGGGGGGAGATTTTGCCAACCCTGGGGAGGCGGGTTTGGAGGCGGGACTGCCAGGAAAATGGCAGAATCTGGGGGCGGGTACCCATCCCGCCCCCAACCCACCTCCGTGCCATCTTCCCAGGAGGCGGGTACCCAACTCGTGCTGGGTCCCGTCTCCTGGAGGCGGGAAGGGAATTATCCGCATTTTTCCATCATAGGTGCGGGCTTCCCGACGTCGGGAAACCCCGCCAGGGTCAGCGAGGCGAGCAGTGGGTCTGCGGGGTCCAAAAGTGCGCTGTGGAGGTGAGTGATGGGTGCAAGTGTGGAGAGGTAAGTATGTGAGGTGAGTGAAAAGTGTTAGAAAAAGTTTCCTTACCTTTGTTTCTTCCTGCAGGCTTCAATCGTTGGGGATCCAGAGGCTCCGGCTTCTCAATGGCAGAAATTACAGAATGGCTGCTGCATTCTCCGATGCAACAGCCATCTGCTTTCTGCTCACAAAACAGGTTTAGTGAGCCTTGAGTACAAGAACTCACCAAACAACAGAGAATGTCAGTGTTTGGCAGCTTCTCAAAGCGGCGGTGCGGACTTAGGAGGAGCGGCGGTGGCAGAGTATAAAAGCGAGCCCGAGGAGCAGGTCGGCCCACCAATCTCAGAGCGGGAGACAGAAGTAAAAAGTAATCAAAGTGTGACGTCACCAGAAAGCAGGTAAGTGATTGGTGAGCATTTCTCTCTTTCTCCTTTTTTCCATACTTAAATTCTGTGGTTTATAGTTTCTAGGGTCTCTGTGGTGTAGCGGGGACTGCTGTTAAACAAGGGCCCTTGAGTATATCATTTAATAGTGGTGTAATTGGTGGGATTGATTTGATTTAATTTAATTTGAATTAATTAAAGGGTAAGTCATGTCAGGACAGCTCGGTGCCGTGTTATGCTCCTCCTGCGCTATGTGGGAAATCAGGGACACTTCCTGTGTCCGTGATGACCATGTGTGCGGGAAGTGTATCCAGCTGCAGCTACTGGCAGACCGCATTGCGGCGCTGGAGCTGCGGATGGGTACATACTGGAGCATTCGCGATGCTGAGGACATCGTGGATAGCACGTTTAGTGAGTTGGTCACACCGCAGGTAAAGGCTGCACAGGCAAGAAAGGAATGGGTGACCACCAGGCAGAGCAGTAGGCGCAGGCAGGTAGTGCAGGGGTCCCCTGTGGCCATCCCCCTCTCAAACAGATATACCGCTTTGGATATTGTTGGGGAGGATGGCTTACCGGGAAGGCAGCAGCAGCCAACTTCCTGGCACTGAGTGTGTTTCTGCTGCACAGGAAGGGAGGAAAAAGAGTGGGAGAGCTATAGTGATAGGAGATTCTATTGTAAGGGGAATAGAAAGGCGTTTCTGCGGCCGCAAACGAGACTCCAGGATGGTATGTTGCCTCCCTGGTGCAAGGGTCAAGAATGTCTCAGAGCGGCTGCAGAACATTCTGGAGGGGGAGGGTGAACAGCCATTTGTCGTGGTGCATATAGGTACCAACGATATAGGTAAAAAACGGGATGAGGTCCTAAAAGCTGAATATAGGGAGTTAGGAGGTAAATTAAAAAATAGGACCTCAAAGGTAGTAATCTCAGGATTGTTACCAGTGCCACGTGCTAGTCAGAGTAGAAATAGAAGGATATTTCAGATGAATACGTGGCTAGAGGAATGGTGCAAGGGGGAGGGATTCAAATTCCTGGGACATTGGAACCGGTTCTGGGGGAGGTGGGACCAGTACAAACCGGACGGCTTGCACCTGGGCAGGACCGGGACCGATGTCCTAGGTGGAGTGTTTGCTAGTGCTCTGGGGGAGGGTTTAAACTAAAATGGCAGGGGGTTGGGAGCCTGAGCAGGGAGACAGAGAAAAGGGAAACAAGGATAGAAGCAAAAGACAGGAAGGAGAAAAACAAAGGTGGCAGTCAGAGAAATCAAGGGTTTAAATCAAACATGGCCACAGTAAATAATAATTCTAAAACATCTAAGAGCATTAAAAAAACAAGCCTAAAGGCTTTGTGTCTTAATGCGAGGAGCATTCGTAATAAGGTGGATGAATTAGCTGCGCAAATAGAGGTAAACGAATATGATATCATTGGGATTACGGAGACATGGCTCCAGGGTGACCAAGGCTGGGAACTCAACATCCAGGGGTATTCAATATTCAGGAAAGTTAGGCAAAAAGGAAAAGGAGGTGAGGTAGCATTGCTGGTTAAAGAGGGTATTAACACAATTGTAAGGAAGGATATTAGCTCTGATGATGTGGAATCTGTATGGGTAGAACTGAGAAATACCAAGGGGCAGAAAACGTTAGTGGGAGTAGTATACAGACCCCCAAACAGTAATGCGGAGGTTGTGGATGGCATTAAAAGGGAAATTAGAGATGCGTGCAATAATGGCATAGCAGTTATCATGGGTGACTTTAATTTACATATAGATTGGGCTAACCAAATTAGTAACAGTACTGTGGAGGAGGAATTCCTAGAGTGTATACGGGATGGTTTCCTGGACCAATATGTCGAGGAACCAACTAGAGATCAGGCCATCTTAGACTGGGTATTATGTAATGAGAAAGGATTAATTAGCAATCTTGTTGTGCGAGGCCCCTTGGGTCGGAGCGATCATAATATGATAGAATTCTTCATTAAAATGGAGAGTGAAGTAGTTGACTCGGAGACTAGGGTCCTGAATTTAAATAAAGGAAACTACAATGGTATGAGGCGCGAGTTGGGTAGGATTGATTGGGGAATGTTACTCAAAGGGCTGACGGTGGATAGGCAATGGCAAACATTCAAAGACTGCATGGATGAACGACAGAATTTGTTCATCCCAGTTTGGCATAAAAATAAAACAAAAAAGGTGACTCAACCGTGGCTAACAAGGGAAATTAGGAATAGCATAAGATCCAAGGAGAGGACATATAAATTGGCCAGAAAAAGCAGTAAACCTGAGGATTGGGAGCAGTTTAGGATTCAGCAAAGGAGGACGAAGGGATTAATTAAGAGGGGGAAAATAGAATGAGAGTAAACTTGCAGGGAACATAAAAATTGACTGTAAAAGCTTTTATAGATATGTAAAGAGGAAAAGATTGGTGAAGTCAAACATAGGTCCCTTGCAGTCAGAATCAGGGGAATTTATAATGGGGAACAAAGAAATGGCTGACCAATTAAATACATACTTTGGTTCTGTCTTCACAAAGGAGGATATAAATAACCTCCCAGAGATGTCGGGGAACATAGGGTCTAATGAGAGAGAGGAACTGAAAGAAATCAGTCTTTGTAGGGAAATGGTGTTAGTGAAATTGATGGGATTGAAGGCCGATAAATCCCTAGGGCCTGATAATCTACATCCTAGGGTACTTAAGGAAGTGGCCCTAGAAATAGTAGATGCATTGCTGGTCATCTACCAAAATTCGATAGATTCTGGAACAGTACCCATGGATTGGAGGGTAGCTAATGTTACCCCACTATTCAAAAAGGGTGGTAGAGAGAAAACGGGGAATTACAGACCGGTAAGCCGGACATCGGTAGTGGGCAAAATGCTAGAGTCCATTATAAAAGATGTAATAGCAGAGCACTTGGAAAACAGTGACAGGATCGGACAAAGTCAACATGGATTTACAAAAGGTAAATCATGCTTGACTAATCTACTGGAATTTTTTGAAGATGTAACTGGTAAAATAGATAAGGGAGAACCAGTGGATGTGGTGTATTTGGACTTTCAGAAGGCTTTCGATAAGGTCCCGCATAAGAGATTAGCGTGTAAAGTTAAGGCACATGGGATTGGGGGCAAGGTATTGACTTGGATAGAGAACCGGTTGGCAGACAGAAGGCAAAGAGTTGGAATAAACGGGTCTTTTTCCGAGTGGCAGGCAGTGATTAGTGGGGCACCGCAGGGATCGGTCCTAGGACCCCAACTATTCACAATATATATTAATGATCTAGACGAGGGAACTAGATGTAATATCTCCAAGTTTGCAGATGACACAAAGCTGGGTGGGCGTGTATGCTGTGAGGAGGATGCTGAAAAAACTCCAGTATGATTTGGACAGGTTGGGTGATTGGGCAGATGCATTATAATGTGGATAAATGCGAGGTTATCCACTTTGGTGTCAAAAACAGGAAGGCAGATTATTATCTGAATGGCAATAGTTGGGAGAAGGGGAAGTGCAACGAGACCTGGGTGTCCTTGTGCACCAGTCGCTGAAGGTAAGCATGCAGGTGCAGCAGGCAGTTAAGAAGGCAAATGGTATGTTGGCCTTCGTAGCGAGAGGGTTCGAATACAGGAACAAGAATGTCTTGCTGCAGTTGTACAGGGCCTTGGTGAGACCACACCTTGAGTATTGTGTGCAGTTTTGGTCGCCTTATCTGAGGAAGGATGTTCTTGCCATGGAGGGAGTGCAGCGAAAATTCACCAGGTTGATACCTGGGATGGCAGGAATGACGTATGAGGAGAGATTGGGTCGATTGGGGTTATACTCGCTGGAGTTTAGAAGAATGAGAGGGGATCTCATTGAAACTTATAAAATTCTAACAGGACTAGACAGACTAGATGCAGGAAGGATGTTCCCGATGGTCAGGGAGCTCAGAACCAGGGGTCACAGTCTAAAGATAAGGGGTAAGCCATTTAGGACAGAGATGAGGAGGAATTTCTTCACCCAGAGAGTGGTGAACCTGTGGAATTCTCTACCACAGAAGGCAGTGGAGGCCAATTCATTAAATATATTCAAGAAGGAGTTAGATATATTTCTTAAGGCTAAAGGGATCAAGGGATATGGGGAAAAGGCAGGGATAGGGTACTGAATTTGGATGATCAGCCATGATCGAATTGAATGGCGGAGCAGGCTCAAGGGGCCGAATGGCCTACTCCTGCTCCTATCTTCTATGTTTCTATGTTTTTATGATGACAATTCATCTGTCAAAAATTGACAGATGAAACATCATACACTGACGTTCTCTGTAACCGGCTTCCCCTTAATTGGCCTGCTAAGCCCGCTGGGTGGGCTTAACAAGGTCAATCAAGGGAAAATAGCGTGGGTTGGCCAGAAGTTGATGGAGGCAGGACTAAAACCCGACAAACAGCAGTCCTGCCTCCATCGCGGCCCCATTGGCAAAATCACCACCTTGGCTTCTTGAAAGTATAATTTTTAAACTGATTAAAATATTCATTTTTAAAAAAACTTATTATCTTGCTTTATCTGCAATATTTATTGGTGCCTGCAGTTTTGCAGCTGTTCAGGCCTGAATATTTTGCATTGCCACTTATGCTTCTTACAACCAGCTGCTATTTCCCTTGCAGCAACCAAGGTGGACAAAATGAGAATTCCTTTGATGGTTCAAGTGGGACTCCAAGATTGTTTGTCACAGGCAATGTATTCATCACTTTCCCTGTGGAAAGGAACCATCAGATCAACAGGGCACAGAGATTTTCCCAGGTGCCAGTGTTCTCAAAAGTGCAGAGCATCAAGGATGGTGTCCTACTATGGCACAGTAGACTGTACAGCTTGGTGCCACTTTTTCACTGCTCTCCTACAGAAAGGGTACCCTGGAATGCCAAACAGGCCAACTCTCTTCACACCCACCTCATGCCATCAAACTAGGGATCAAGTGCTGTGCTACTCCATTACTTGCTTAAAGACTTAGGGGTAAAAATTGAGTCGCGCCCCATTTGGGGCGCTAACCTCGCCGGGGCGCGACTTTTAGCGCCCCGAAAAAATTAGCGGCCCCGCGCCGGAACTTCAGTGGTTGCACCCCAAGAGGGAAGCGGGGCGCCACTGGAAGCACCCCGCATCCCTCTTGGGGCGCTGCGAGTGAATATCCTGGCGCTACGTGCCGCAGCGCCACGCGCTGCGGCACGTCGCGCCGCGGTATTGCAGGCCTTCCTGCCCTTCTTAAAGGGGAGGGACCCTGCGCAGCGCGAACCGGGGCCCAGCTGGGCCCCCAGGGATCGGGAGTGCCGGCAAAAGAGCCCGGCACTCAAGAGAAGTGCCGGGCTCTTGGAGCGCAGCCGGCACTTCACGGTGGGGGGGCTTCACGGGGGCCGGGGACAGCAACGGGGGCAGGTGCTGGCAGGCGGCCAGCAACAAAAATGGCCGCCTGCCACCTCCCCTTTAAATATCGCCGCCCCGGCCGCACATACGCCTCCCTGAACCCGTCGGACATAGCGTCTGGCAGTAAATCAGGGGGCGCGACTGAAGATCACGGCCGGGGTGCGAGCGGGGTGCTGCGCACGGCGATGACGTCATCGCCGGCGGCGCAGCGCCACAGGGCGCTACCGGCTGCCGCCGCCGCTAACCTCCCGCTGAATTTTTCGGGAGGCGTGGGCGGCGCTGCGCCCGGGCGTTAGCGGCTTCACGCCCCATTAGCGCCCTCTTAAGGCGCTAACGGGAGGCGCAAGCAGCTGAATTTTTCCCCCTTAGTTTTGTGTCTCCATATTGTGTTTCATTTCATTTTTGTCTGGCACATCTTTCTGTTCCACCCCTTCCCCCCAGCCTTGGAAAAGGCTGACAAAAAATTAAAATCTATTTGGATCCTTTACAATATTTGCCCCCTTATGCAGCCACTTAGCTTTAAGTGGCTAATTTCCTTTAAATTTGACCTGTTAGCCAGACTTTCCACATCCCCCCATTAGACTAGCTATTGTTAGAAGGCCAAAGCTCTGATGGGTGCTTCTGTTAATTATTTAATTTACCCAATCTTACCAAATTGCTTCCAGTCAGCTTAGTGTGCTGTGGGCTAGATTTGTCTAGGCAGCCAGTCATCTTTCACAGATGTTGTTGTGAGCACAAAATCAGGGCAATCATTTTAAAATACTAAATATTAAATCCTCAAAGGGGAGGGGGAACAATCACAAGTCGTGGTACACATCGGTACCAACGACATAGGTAGGAGAAGGGACGGGGATTTAAAACAGGAATTTAGGGAGCTAGGTTGGAAGCTGAGAGCCAGTACAAACCATGTTGTAATTTCTGGTTTGTTGCCGGTGCCACGTGCTAGCGAGTTGAGGAACAGGGAGAGAGTGCAGATAAACACGTGGCTGCAGGGATGGTGTAGGGGGGAGGGTTTCAGTTTTGTGGATAATTGGAGCACATTCTGGGGAAGGTGGGACCTGTACAAACAGGACGGTTTGCACCTGAACCAGAGGGGCACCAATATCCTGGGAGGGAAATTTGCTACGGCTCTTCGGGGGGGTTTAAACTAATTTGTCAGGGGGATGGGAAAAAGGGCTGCAGTCCAGGAGCCAGTGGTGAGTGTAGGGAGGTACTGAGGAGGGTATCAAGGTCGCAGGAATGTACCAGCAGACAGGAAGATGGCTTGAAGTGTGTCTACTTCAATGCAAGGAGCATCCGGAATAAGGTAGGAGAACTTGGAGCGTGGATTGGTACTTGGGACTATGATGTGGTGGCCATTACGGAGACATGGTTAGAACAGGGACAGGAATGGTTGTTGGAAGTTCCGGGGTATAGATGTTTCAGTAAGAGTAGGGAAGTTGGTAAGAAAGGTGGAGGAGTAGCATTGTTAATCAAGGATAGTTTAACAGCGGCAGAAAGGCAGTTCGAGGGGGATCTGCCGTCTGAGGTAATATGGGCTGAAGTTAGAAATAGGAAAGGAGCGGTCACGTTGTTAGGAGTTTTCTACAGGCCCCCAAATAGTAATAGAGATGTGGAGGAAGAAATTGCAAAGCAGATTATGAATAGGTGTGGAGTTCACAGAGTAGTTGTCATGGGTGACTTCAACTTTCCAAATATTGATTGGAACCTTTATAGGTCAAACAGTTCGGATGGGATAGTTTTTGCACAGTGTGTGCAGGAGGGTTTCCTGACACAATATGTGGATAGGCCGACAAGAGCTGGGGCCACGTTGGATTTGGTACTGGGTAATGAACCGGGCCAAGTGTTTGATTTGTATGTGGGAGAGCACTTTGGAGATAGTGACCACAATTCGGTAACTTTCACTATTGCAATGGAGAGGGATAGGGCCATACGGCAGGGCACGGTTTATAATTGGGGGAGGGGTAATTATGATGCGATTAGGCAAGAATTAGGGAGTATAAGATGGGAACAGAAACTATCAGGGAAAGGCACAAACGAAAAGTGGAGCTTTTTCATGGAGCAATTACTGCGTGTCCTTGATAGGTATGTCCCTGTCAGGCAGGGAGGAAATGGCCGAGTGAGAGAACCATGGTTCACAAAAGAGGTTGAATGTCTAGTCAAGAGAAAAAAGGAAGCGTATGTAAGGATGAGAAAACAAGGTTCAGTTGGGTCGATTGAGGGGTACAAGGTAGCAAGGAATGAGCTAAAAAAAGAGCTTAGGAGAGCTAGGAGGGGGCATGAGAAGTCCTTGGCGGGTCGGATCAAGAAAAACCCCAAGGCCTTTTACTCTTATGTGAGAAATAAAAGAATGACCAGGGTGAGGGTAGGGCCGGTCAAGGACAGTAGTGGGAACTTGTGCATGGAGTCAGAAGAGATAGGAGAGGTGATGAATGAATACTTTTTGTCAGTGTTCACCGAGGAGAGGGGCCATGTTCTTGAGGATGAGAGTGTGATAAAGGTGGATAGGCTGGAGGTGGTAGATGTTCTGAGGGAAGATGTTTTAGCAATTTTGAAGAACCTGAGGGTCGATAAGTCCCCTGGGCCAGATGGGATATATCCTAGGATTCTTTGGGAGGCAAGGGAGGAGATTGCAGAGCCTCTGGCTTTGATCTTTGGGTCCTCACTGTCCACGGGAATGGTGCCAGAGGACTGGAGAGTGGCGAATGTTGTTCCTCTCTTCAAGAAAGGAAATAGGAATGACCCTGGTAATTATAGGCCGGTTAGTCTTACTTCGGTGGTTGGTAAGATAATGGAAAAGGTCCTGAGGGATAGGATTTATGACCATTTGGAAAGGGGCAACTTAATCAGGGAAAGTCAACACGGATTCGTGAAGGGTAAGTCTTGCCTAACAAATTTGATTGAATTCTTTGAGGAGGTAACTAAGTGTGTAGATGAAGGTAGAGCAGTTGATGTCGTATACATGGATTTTAGTAAGGCGTTTGATAAGGTTCCCCATGGTCGGCTCATGAAGAAAGTAAGGAGTTGTGGGATAGAGGGAAATTTGGCCGATTGGATAAGTAACTGGCTATCTCATAGAATGCAGAGGGTGGTGGTGGATGGAACATTTTCGGACTGGAGACCAGTTACCAGCGGTGTGCCACAGGGGTCAGTGCTGGGTCCTCTGCTGTTTGTGATTTTTATCAATGACTTGGAGGAGGGGACTGAAGGGTGGATCAGTAAATTTGCTGATGACACCAAGATTGGTGGAGCAGTGGATGAGGTGGAGGGCTGTTGTAGGCTGCAAAGAGACATTGATAGGATGCAGAGCTGGGCCGAAAAATGGCAGATGGAATTTAACCCTGATAAGTGCGAGGTGATTCATTTTGGTAGGGCAAATTTGAATAAGGATTACAGGGTCAACGGCAGGGTTCTGAGGAACGTGGAGGAGCAGAGGGATCTGGGGGTTCATATCCACAGATCTCTGAAGGTTGCCACTCAAGTGGATAGAGCAGTAAAGAAGGCCTATGGTGTGTTGGCGTTTATTAACAGAGGGTTTGAGTTTAAGAACCGTGAGGTTATGCTGCAACTGTACAGGACCTTGGCGAGACCACATTTGGAATAGTGTGTGCAGTTCTGGTCACCTCACTATAGGAAGGACGTGGAAGCATTGGAAAGAGTGCAAAGGAGATTTACCAGGATGCTGCCTGGTTTGGGGGGGAGGTCTTATGAGGAAAGATTGAGGGAGTTGGGGCTTTTCTCTTTAGAGCGGAGGAGGATGAGAGGCGACTTAATAGAGGTTTATAAGATGATGAGGGGGATAGATAGAGTGGATGTTCAGAGACTATTTCCTCGGGTAGAGGCAGCTGTTACAAGGGGGCATAACTATAAGGTGCATGGGGGGAGATATAGAAGGGATGTCCGAGGTAGATTCTTTACTCAGAGAGTGGTTGGGGTGTGGAATGGACTGCCTGCTGTGATAGTGGAGTCGGACACTTTAGGAACTTTCAAGCGGTTATTGGATAAGCACATGGAGCACACCAGAGTGATAGGGAGTGTGATAGCTTGATCTTGGTCTCGGACAATGCTCGGCACAACATCGAGGGCCGAAGGGCCTGTACTGTGCTGTACTGTTCTATGTTTTCTATGTTAGAAGTATTAAATCTCCCAGAGAAAAGAGAAAAGTAAGCTCTAATTCCGGCAGGAGTCCAATAGATGCATCAGGGCCCACTAATTGGTAAAATGTTTTATCTACATAAAGTAATATAATAAGCCAACTTGCATCGTAATATGTAGGTCAGAACAAAGTTACATTTCATGAACAAAAAATTTGTTTTTATCATAAATATGATAGAAATCCAGAGTTTTCTGCTTCTGTAAATACTTCATACTTTACTGCTTCACTATTCCAAATGTTAACCGTTTTTTCTATGTGAGCACTGATTGAATTGAAATTCCCGTAAGTACACTGACCTCAATGGACTGTTGGCCAAAGTTGGTATAGTAAAGGTTCATAGAGATCCAATCAAAAGCCAAACCCATAGGGGAGCCGATGATGGAAGCCGGAGCAAACATAGTCCTATTGGTTCCATCTGAATTCACGCGGTGAATTTCCCCCTAAAAACAGAGCACAGTAAGGAAAATCCTCACAGTCTTAGAAGCAGGGGGGGAAATAATTATTGTTTCTTCCACACTTTCAAATCCTTTACTTACTAGTGTGATACTAGGCACACTCGGAAAGAAGGAAATCCTTAAATCCTCCTAAGTACTTAGAAACAGTTCACTAGCTCCAACAAATAAGCCAGTATTAGCAAACTCCTTCCCTCATGCACTTAACAGCTGATGTGTCTGGTTCTCCAAGAATTCAACCAGTCTACCTGGCAATAGTTTGGGACTGTTTTCAGATAGATTTTTTTTCCTTCACTTGTATTATTTGTTGTTGCCAGGAGAAGATTATTCTAATCCTAAGTATTACAGGAGAAGGAAGAGCCCTTCTATTTCTATTCCACAAGCAGCGCTTTTTTCGAACAGAAACACCGATATAAATTCAACATTGTGCAAAGTTGGGAAATCTGTCTTCCATAGGTTGATCAGCCCTTCATGCATACATCAGTCCTCACTTCTTAGGATTACAGAATCTTTATATCAAGGCTAACCTTTGTTGAAACCGATTCCCACAACATAAAGGAGGATTTCTAAGCAGGATTGCTAGATACAGTCAACATCCTCCAAACAACGCATGTTCAGAATTGCTATACCTCTTCAGCTACCTACAGTAATCATTCCTCAATCCACATTCAGAGAAGCTTAAATAAGCATAATCAGATTTCTTTGAAGTGGCACAAAAAACAGGATCTAACTGGAAAAATGATAACTTCCACACAGAACTGAGGGAGGTGAGGGCCTATTATTACCCAACTGCAAGTACGATTACTGGGCAGTATGTACCACCACTCAAAATCAGGGCATGATAGCTGCATATCAAAGTAGATCCTCTGGAAATAAAATCAACTCAAGCAGAGCAACTTATTCCCTTCACCTGAATCCCACTCAGTTATCATCAATATGGTCCTCCTCACATTATGGCAGAGATGAAGATGTAAATGGACCAGCATAGACTACAGAAAACAGTAAACATCACCGCAGTATTGCAGAGCAGATCAACCAAACAGAAAAGACACGGGGCTAGTAGAAAAGAACAAAAATCTAAATAGACATATTGATAAGCTAATCCTACAAGTAAGCAGTAGAATAGTTTACCGTAACCACAGCCACAAAAGGAAACATATACCCAAGTCAGAATGAATTCGTAACAACTGATGCACACAAAAGCTGCACAAGGCCAAGAAACTAATACTAAACAGCACAAGAATATAGCCTTGCTTGACCATAATTACAGCACCGTAAAACACCCACACAAAAGTGCTAATTAATTCCCTATGCCACTGTAAAATAACAATTTTACAATCTAAATGATAAAAAAACAGCAAGTAGTATCAACACAGTACTCTGTTATTTATTTACAAAGTATGACAGTGCTTTGCTTGCAACACATTTTTACTTATATACTGCACTAAACACTGCCTTGAGAACAAAAAGAATTAAAGAAAGTAGGGGGGGCAGTCAAATTGCTACATGGAGCCTTCTGGACACATTTTAAATTATGGATTGCCACAATTGCCACACTTTGTTTGTGCAAGCATTAAATCTGTTCAAACATGATTTTTTTTTAAAAAACACTCACCATTGCTCTTACCTCGGATTTTTCCTTGATAAATTATATATCCATAAAAATATGAATTAATAGTGAATGATAAGGACATTGGGAGAACCAGCTTTGATGAGCTACTGTTTCTGTCAACGTAAGGAGGTCAATTAAGTGATAATGGCAATTTTACTGAAGCATCCTAGGTTAATGGTTGTTGATTTAGCCTCAGCTCACTCAGGCGCATAAAGTGCATAGCACATATGAAACAAATTCAGACCAGTAGTGCAAGCAACGTGTTAAATAGCACTCATTTGTCATCACTTTCCAATTGTAAGTTTACTTCTACCTCAGTCAAGAATACAATCTCAAGAGAACTATTTGTACTTACTGGATGTTCTACCCAATATAGCACCTCTTCTTCATCAAAGTCAACATCATAGCCATTCTGGACTCCAGCTACAGGAACCATGGCATCACTAGTTTGGTCATTGGGGTTTAGGGAAATGCCAAAGATGACGCTGTTTCTCACTACAATTAGGAAAGGCTGTTCAACTGGGAATGATGAAAGAAGATAAGTTTAAATTCTTGGGTAAATTTCAAAATCTTACAAAAACCTGAGCTTCTACCAGAAGAGATGCTACAGCAGAGGCTACCTGATGCAATCCATCTGTGCTAAAACAAACTGGGACCAGCCTGATGGATGCAATAGTGTTTTCCAGTCCTACATTGCTACATTCATATTGCTTATTGGTCATAATGCAGTTAGAAAAATAACGCCTTGCTCACAGTTAGACAGAAGTCAGCTTCAATGAAATCCACAAATTGCTGAAATCACAGGTCTATAATGACTAATTCAGTCCAAAAAAAAGAATGTGTTTGGGACAAAAGCTGCAAAAACATTAAATCATCCATCGCCATAAACTTGGCCAGGAGGAGGGCAGGAAAAGGAGGGAAAGGGGACGATCATATCCTGATATTGTTACTAACATTTTTGAACGCATACGTACAAATCTGTTCTGAACTGGCTTCTTTAAAAATACCGCCCTTCACTTTCGTGCCTGCCTCCACACGACTCCAAAACGCATCCTCCTACCACCATTAAAATTATGACAAAGCACCTAACCCCACCTAGCTGCACACTTTTTTGTAATGTCAAATATTCCTGAATGCTGAGTTTCTTGAATCATGAAAAGTGCAATTATCATCTTTTTCAAATCCAAATGGTAGTATAGGGACATCACAGGAAATGTGACCATGACCTTTTAGAAATTTGTGGATAGTTCACTCAAAAACTGGGCTTCCTGGTCCACAACCAGACAAGTGGCAACCTAATGAGAATGAAACCTTCAGTCAGAAAACACTATCATTGTATAGTGCCTCCCATACTACAGGATACCTCGGCCTTTACGGAAAGTTTACCAACCTGAGTTTTAATCAGATATCAGATACCAGACACAGTATGTGAAACATATCCTTAAGAGTACTTAAGATTTTATGTGTTTGCGTACTTTTTAAAAATTAATTCATGGAATGTGGGCGTCGGTGGCAAATTCAGCATTTATTGCAGAATGGCGATATATTTCCAAGTCAGAATGGTGTGTGACTGGGAGGGGACCCGGAGGTGATGGTGTTCCCATGCATCTACTGCCCTGTCCTTCTAGGTGGTAGAGGTTGCGGGTTTGAGAGGTGCTGTCAACGAAGCCTTGGCGAGTTGCTGCAGTGCATCTTGTAGATGATACACACTGTAGCCACAGTGCGCCGGTGGTGGAAGGAGTGAATGTTTAAGGTGGTGAATGGGGTACCAATCAAGCGGGCTGTTCTGTCCTGGATGGTGTTGTGCTTCTTGAGTGTTGTTGGAGCTGCACTCATCCAGGCAAGTGGAGAGTATTCCATCACACTCCTTACTTGTGCCTTGTAGATGCTGGAAAGGCTTTAGGGAGTCAGGAGGTGAGACACTCACCACAGAATACCCAGCCTCTTGAAGGAATAAGTCATATAACCTGTTCAGAAAAATACACTATCTTTTGAAAGAATTCTGGCCTTATTAAAACATGACAAACTGGGTTTGGAAATCTAGAAACCTAACTATGAAAAAGCTGTGAAAGCATTCTAGCTATAGAGATAAGATAGTTGTTGACACTGAATCAATAACCTTACTGAAACAGAAGGTTAAAGGCTGAACCTTTCGGAATGAAACAATGGTTCACCCTGGACAAGGTGTTCTAATTTACACTTCATAAAGAAGCACATAAAAATAAGAAACATCTGCCTTCGTGAAAATGACATCAAGTAAAAAACACACCTGCCGTAACACCATTTTTTATGGTAAACTTAGAACACCTAGAGAAGAGACATAATTCTGTAATGCTACCAGCTGAGGTGACTGTAAGAATTGCAGGGGTCAGCAGAAAAATGACTAGAGATAATTAGCTTACATCAGCAGAAAACCTTAAAGGAAATACCACTGGAAAAGGGTATAAATATTGAACTCTCAAATGGGATAGTAGACTCGCTTTAAAGGGGCAAAGCGATTCTCGGCTTCAGAGGCGGCTCTGTAAGTCTCCAACTCTTTGTACCTCGGGGATCAAAGATATTTGATTTTGGTGGATATCCTGAATAGAACGTTAAGAACTGTAAAACTGTAGCGAAGTTAAGATTTGAGAGTAAGGTTCTCTGATAATAGGATTGTAAGCTTTCTCTTTTTGGAACTGTTAATGTTGCGATTGACTCACCAACTGTAAATTACATGTCGGTTCTTCAATAAATCTATATATTTTTAGAATTGTCTCACATAAGTCTTCTGTATCAAAAACTCGCAAACTCAATCTCTGTACACTCTTTGATGAGGAGTTGCAGAATTCTGGGGGAGTTTTCCAGACCCTCATAATATCCGGAACGTTACAGTCTAGCTAAACTTCTTAAAAGTGCTATCTGGAGGACGGTAACATTTTCAGGTTGTTCCTTTCCTTTAGGGAGAGATGGTCCAGACCTTTAGACCCAATTAAGCGTCTTTAGGATTTGGCTACCTCAAACTTTAGTTGAAAGTGAATGTCTGATCCGGGGTAGCCCTAAAGGGGCTAGGACTAGTAATTATCCCTTCACTCTGACCTGCTCTTGTAGCCACAGTATTTATGTGGCTGGTCCAGTTAAGTTTGTGGTGAATGGTGTCCCCCAGGATGTTGATGGTGGGGGATCCGGCGATGGCAATGCCATTGAATGTCAAGGGGCGGTGTTTAGACTCTCGCTTGTTGGAGATAGTCATTGCCTGGCACTTGTGTGGCACAAATGTTACTTGCCACTCATTAGCCCAAGCCTGAATGTTGTCCAGGTCTTGCTGCATGCGGGCATGAACAGCTTCATTATCTGAGGAGTTGCGAATGGAATTTGTATCTGACACAGCTGTACTAAAGCTTTAGGTAAGCCAAGAAAAAACTTCCTGCTGAAAATCATTGCTGGCAGCAAATCGTTTACATTTTCAACAGGGATTAAGTTATCACTAAACTGCTACCGAGGAGCAAACATATCCATTAAGCAGTCATTCCAAATCTTTCAGCAGCAAATAAATCTTCAATATTTGCTGTTTTGTGCAGTACTCCCCAAAGATATAATTGGAGTAGCAATGAAACTACAGATAATTAAAGGACTAAAAAGATCTTTTATCATCTCTTCACATAACCTTTTCCTAATGAATGGGTCATAAGGGATTGGAAATAATTCCCAGAAGAAGAAAAATACTGCACAATACAACTGTAAAAGTGAACAGACTTAGAAATTATAATTATTTCAATGTACTGTATGACTTCTTGCATTCTAGCAGCGTGTCGATATAATGCGAGAGCAACAGTGCAAGTCAAAGTGAAATTTGAGCTTTTCATAAACTCTAGCAGAGTTGAAATGATCTGAGAGAACACAATTTTATGTAGGAACCATTCGGTCCAACAGGCAATTGAACTACTGAGCACTTAAACAATGTTAGAGGCTTATTGCAAAAGGCACAGAGATAAGCTCTGAAGCCATTTCAATATCCAATTTTATCAATAGGGACTATTTAGACACATCCAATTTGTTGTATTTATAAGGACCAGAACAATAGTCCCTGCCAGGGTTAGTGCAGGCTCAACGAAACCTGAAGCTGTACGACAGGAAGCAGATGGAACAAATCTGCTGTGCCTCCTAAATAGCCTCCAAAATAGAAACCCAATAGTAATTTCTATACTACCTTGCTGTATTCATTTGTATGTGGAGATTCAATTAATGGGGAAGACTGCTGGATTATCTACCATGGTCTTTCCCATTCTTTGATAACTTCAGATGCAAAAATCTCTCCACGTGAAAGTCTTTGCCTTTTTCTTCCTGACCGTGCATGCCTTGGAATGATTCTTTATCATATGGTTCAGAGTCTTTGTTGTTGCCTCTATATCACATAACTAGATATGACAGTCATTACTGTATTATTGTATTTTCTGGAAAGAGGTAGATAGTAATTGCGTCCTACCTTTTTCACAGTGTTCCAAATCCGCCATCAGTTTCCAGCCCGAGGGGCAGACACAGGAGTAGAATCTGGGTGCCGATGCAGAAAGCAGGCACAAGTGGCTGCAGGGATTAGACAAACATGGATTCCAAGCTAGGAGACAAAACATATAATTATCCAGATGTCAGTAAGATTTACAACTGGAATTTGACTGTCTCTGTTTAATATACTTACTGTCTGCATTAAGATTAGGGCAAAAATAGCATTGAGAAAAATATATGCATTTTATGACAGTAATCTGGTACAAAAGGCAGAAATGGAGAGAATATTAGCATCATCATATAATAAGAGGTGATCTGGAATTTCCTTTAATTTTTGAAACTTTAACTTTTAACTCTACTAAATCATCTCTAGAAGGCTCGCCTTAGGAGTCACACACAGCAGGTTACAGTGGAGTTGGAAGTTGCCAGAGAGAAGGTATTTACGTGTTGTTTTGTATTGGTAGAAATTGTAAGCAGATGTGGTTTATATGGGGGCTGCTGTACTTTGAGTCTGTTTACCTGGACATCTACATGTTAAGTGTAAAACACAAGCTGCATAGTCCTAAAATGCCACTAAATTCCATGACCTGACATGATCATGCCATTCACAATTTTATAGGTCCTTTATTGGACAAGTATTAATATGATTTTTGACCTACCAGGTGGTTGCCTTACAGAATGAACAGCAGCAATTCCTAGTGGCTGAATGATATTATTGATCATCACAGTCTGATTCTTTCCATGCCACTTATTTACTCTAATAACACGGTTAGATTGCCGATCAGTCCAATACACAAAATCCTCAAAAATGGTTATGGCATGTGGGTGTCGCAGGACCTACAACATAATGTGTAGTTACTGAGTGCTTTATGTTAAACATATACATTCTATAGACGAACATCTGCTAAGTAACAGGCAAATAGTACTTGATTTACTTACCAAGTCACTTGCCAAAACTTGTCTCCTGTTGTTTCCATTGTAGTCACAGTATTCAATATAATCCAAATACGCATCAGCAAAGTAAAGTAGTTTAGTTGGATAATCAATACTTAAACCATTGGGCCAGAAGATCTTGTTACTTATTAGGACAGTTCGCAACGTGCCATCCATACTGGCTTTTTCAATTCGTGGGTTCCTTCCCCAGTCTGTCCAGAACATTAGATGAGTACTACAAAGTCAAATCAAAAGATGGATTTATTCGCCCCTCACCTTCCCCAGGACCATCAGCAGTTATTAAACCTGATTTTTATCTTGATGGCTTCTCATTGTCACACAACCTCTTCTAGACAGTAGGGTGAGACAATCTGGATCACAGAGTTTAAACATCTAATATTAAGGTCTTTGTGACTGAGTGGTAGTAAGTATTATTCAAATGAAGACAATTGGACCTATATCTGCTTTTCCTTCCTATCATATGAGAGACAGGGTAGCTTACCTCCACACAGCATTCCAGTCCATTATCTATACAGTTACAAATAAAAACAGAAAATGCTGGAGATACTCAGCAGGTCAGGCAGCATCTGTGAAGAGAGAAACAGAGTTAATGTTTCAGGTCGATGACCTTTCGTCAGAACTGGAAAAAAGCAGGAAATGAACAGATAACCTATCTCTGGGGATAGGTTATTGACAAACATTCACGACAAGCCCACTGACTTCCACAGCTACCTGGACTACACTTCCTCTCACCCCGCCTCCTGTAAAGGACTCTATTCCATTCTCTCAGTTTCTCCGTCTCATCTGCTCTGACGATGCCACCTTCCATACCAGTGCTTCCGACATGTCTTCCTTTTTCCTCAACCGAGGATTCCCCTCTACTGTGGTTGACACGGCCCTCGACCATGTCTGTTCTATCTCCCGTACTTCTGCCCTCACCCCTGCCCCTCCCTCCCGGAACCACGATAGAGTTCCCCTTGTCCTCACCTTTCACCCCATCAGCCTCCACATTCAATGGATCATCCTCCGCCATTTCCGCCACCACCAGCGTGATCCCACAACCAAACGCATCTTCCCCTCACCTCCCTTTCAGCATTCCATAGGGACCGCTCCCTCCGCGACACCCTAGTCCACTCCTCTATCACCCCCAACACCCCTTCCCCTTCGCCCGGCACCTTCCTGTGCAAACGCAGGAGATGCAACACATGCCCTTATACCTCCCCCCTTCCCACTGTCCAGGGCCCCAAACACCCCTTCCAGGTGAAACAGCAATTTACTTGTACTTCTTGCAATTTAGTATACTGTATTCACTGCTCACGTTGTGGTCTCCTCTACATTGGGGAGACCAAACGCAGATTGGGTGACCGCTTTGCAGAACACCTCCATTCAGTCCGTAAGGGGAACCCCAAGCTTCCAGTGGCCTGTCACTTTAATTCTCTGCTCCACTCCCACTCAGACCTCACTGTCCTCGGCCTCTTGCATTGTTCCACGGAAGCTCAGCGTAAGCTCGAGGAACAGCACCTCATCTTTCGATTAGGCACTTTACAGCCTTCTGGACTCAACATAGAGTTCAACAATTTCAGATCATAACCTCGGCCTCTATCATATATATATTTTTTATCCACACTTTTTGTTTGTTGCCTTCTGTTCTTCTCTCCCACATGGCAGCTGTCTTTCATTCTGCCAGCGCAATTCACACTTCATCTAGAGCCATCCTTTGTTTCTTAACCTGTCCCATTACCATCTCCTTTTGCCTTGAATATCTCTTAACTTCTCCTGCCTTCTATCCTATCACAGACCTTCCCTTTTGTTCTTTCATCCCTTCCCCCATTTCCCAGCCCCTAAACTTGCTTAAAAATCTGTTCCATTTCCTGTTTTTTTCCAGTTCTGACGAAAGGTCATCGACCTGAAACGTTAACTCTGTTTCTCTCCTCACAGATGCTGCCTGACCTGCTGAGTATCTCCAGCATTTTCTGTTTTTATTTCAGATCTGCAGTATTTTCTTTTTGTATCTATACAGTTACCTTAGTGCCTCATAGTGCTTTTCTACTGGTTACAGCAACTACAGCAGCTTTCCATTTCAACAATTCTGAACAAGAGGTACAAGCAGAGTTCCCGCTAAGGTGTGTGCGCAGCCACACAGTGGTGCGAGAGGTCCCGCGCAGGCCGTTCACCGGCTTTTACATTAGATACCGCGCACGCACAAAAATTTAAATGGGCCATGCATTTGAGGAGGCAGGCCGCGCAGGAGGCAGTGCAGCTTAGGGGGCACATTGGAAAGATGTGAATATGATGGGGGAGGGGCTCATCATATTGGTGATTATTTTGGTTTATGGTAAAGCAGAACAATAAAACCTCCCAAAGTACACATCATAGTTATTACCATCATGTCCTAAATCCCAATCATTTTTCATCGATTTTAAAGACTGTTTCAAGAAAATAAATTTTTATCTTATCTATTTAAATTCAAAATGACTGCCACATTGACACTCACAAAATAATTAAGTTGATGTACAGAGGAAATTAAACAGTGGCAACAACTTTCTGTTTTACAGTCACTTCAATTTCCAAATGAGTCAATGTACATTTCAAAAATGCACTAAATAATTTTCCATACATAAAACAATCCTCATTTTTGCCCATCTGAATTGTAATTGTAATGAAATGCAACCACTGATGTATCCAGTCTTTCACAGTCACATTAATGAGAACTAGTTTCAGATGCCACTGACACATTCAGTGGTCAGGTTAAAACTCCTAACCACACCAAAGCTAAGTGGTGCAAGACTCCTTTCCAGAAGACTGTCTCACACTAGTTGGGCTTCACACTGGGTGCAGTATAACCACAGTCCAGTATGAAGCCAGGTTTGAAAAGTGCTCGGGCAGACTGCTAGATATCCTGACCACTTGAATACATGAATCTATTTATACTATTAGAAAGCAGACATTGCCACCTACACCTAACATTAAAAAATAGCTGCCAGGTGACACTCTGCACATGCATGAAGAAAAAATGGGTATAGTGCAAGTCACATCCTAAAGTATAACTGCAGTTTTTACCAGCTACTCTTCATACTGCAGCTACTGACCTCCAACCAGTGGTGCAGTATAACTGCAGCCTTTATTAGAATACCTCCAAACAATTCCTTTATTCTTCCTGTTAACTAAACATTGTAGAATGTATGGGGAGTGATTTGGTGCCTGAATGCTTTCCTGAACTTGAAAGTTTTCATTACAAAATACCCATATATAGTGTCTATTAAAGCTCTTTTCCACATACAGCCCTTCATCCCTAACATACATGCACATAAACAAATGCATTGCTCTTCTTTTTTTGTCTTACTCATTTCTGGGATCCAACACCAATCCTCTGGGATTAGTTATATTATCACTGAGTAGCACAGTTCTGTGGCTGCCATCCAGTTTTGAAACCTCAATTGTTTGAAGAATGTAGTCTGCCCAGTACAGATTGCGGCCTATCCAGTCCACAGCTATATTTTCTGTGACAGTCACTCCACTATCAAATATCTGTTGACAAAGAGGTTGAAGCATCAGCGATAATGCAGAATGGTATATCCTATAGAAAAAAAAAGTAATCGACATTTTGGGGGAAAAATTGGGTTGCTTTGCGCCTCCCGCAAAGCCCCTAGCGCCTGGGCGCGGTGCCGCTAACGCCTCCCGCCAAATTCAGCGGGAGGTTAGCGGCAGCGGTAGCCGGTAGAGCCCCGTGGCACTGCGCCTCTGCCGATGATGTCATCGCCGTGCGCAGCATCCTGCTCGTGCTCCGGCCGCACCCCCTGACCTACCGCCGGACACTATGTCTGACAGGGTCAGGGGTGTTTTTGTGGCCGCGGTGGCGCAAATTAAAGGGCAGGCGGCCCATTTTTTTGGGCCGCCTGCCAGTACTTGCCCCCTTCCGCTTCTTCATGCGAAGTGCCGGCTGCAATCGGTCAGCCTGGATCTCGAGTGCCAGGCTGTTTTCTAGGCACCCCGCTCCCCGGTCCAGCAGGGCCCACCTGCGCGCTGCACTAGGCCCCTCCCCTTTAATCAGGGGAGGGAGGCCTGTAATACCGCGGCGCTGCGTGCCGACACATGTGGCGCTGTTGCATGTAGCGTCACGATATTGAATGGTGGTGCCCCAGGAAGGAGGGGGGAGTGCTTCCAGTAGCACCCCACCTCCTGCTTGGGGCGCTACCACTTCGCCCTGGTGAAGTTACCGCCCCAAAGGGGGCGCGACCAAATTTTTCCCCCTTTATGTTTTTAGTGCTGAAGACATACTTCCCAGAAAAGTTTTAAAATTCCATAGCTAGAAAAGAAATCTCATAATTTTAGTTACTGAAATGGCATTTTCTAACTTGATCATCTGTCCAAATCTTTGCAAACAGCTAACAATTAATATATCTTCCCAGTCTTAGCTCCATTGTGCTGCATTGGCCTAGGAACTATATTACCATTTACAGCAATAAACTCTATTTCATGCAATTGCTTTTATCTACTAGAAAACAAAGAAACATACGTACAATTTTTCGGTCTGTTCCATTTTGAAAAGCACTCCAAACTTTGTCCTGAGTTACATCCGACCAATAAATCCGACCAGTTTCAGAATCAAAATCAATTGCAACAATATTTCTCCCATCTCGGATCACACTCTGAATGACATTTGGCCAAGCACCAATGTTGTCAGAAACTACCTGACCTCGACTTGCCACCATTAACTGAACATTCGTTGAATCTAGATAGAAAATCAATATAATGTCAACTGTATTGACTTCACAAAGCAAAAAGAGCTCACTGAAAACTAGGAGTTACACTAATAACATCACTGCTAGAGGAATAGCAAATTGAACTGTATTACAGGCTGCTAGCCAAGCAGTTTTATTTCACAGAATCACTCTCCAAACCATGGTTTGGGAAAGAAGACAAAATGGCAAACAAGGATGTTAAAATACATTGCACATAAATATTAAAACAGGTTTGGTCAACTGGTTTAAGCTCAGGAGTCTGAAAAAGAAATTTTATACAAACAAAAAACTGCAAAAAACATAGTACACTAACACTCCACTGCAACCACAATCAGCTCAAGCATACCATGTAAGAAATCTAAAACCAAACTCACCAATGTAACCCTTGACATTTTTTTGTCAATCACCTGTCTGAAATCTGAACTGCACTCTTCCCCACCACCCTCTCTTTCTCTCTCTCATTACCTCTCCCTCACAGCCATTGGTTCCATTTCCCAGCTGCACAAACACTGAAGGATGATTCCCACTCTAGCCAACAACATCCTCTTCTTTGCTGCAGACCCCAACAACATGCCAGAGGCGTTTGCCCATGCCATTAATGTAACTTCTACCCATCCACTGGCTCTGGGCTGATCCACCTCAGGAGTAGAGTGTTCAGCAAAACCGCTTGCTTGACACCCAGGGCCAAAATCAACTAGTTGTATTAATGGCAATATAAAAATACACTGTTCAGGCAACCTAGAATGGAAGGAATTATTCAGATTCCAATGGCATCCCATATCTCTCACATCATGACTGAATCTGTAGCATGTAGAATCTGGACGACGTTCAGGCTTGGGCTGAAAAGTGGCAGGTAACATTCGCGCCACAGAAGTGGCAGGCAATGACTATCTCCAACAAGCGAGTGTCTAAACACTGCCCCTTGATATTCAATGTCATTACCATTGCCGAATCCCCACCATCAACATCCCATTGACCAGAAACTTAACTGGACCAGCCACACAAATACTGTGGCAACAAGAGCAGGTCAGAGGCTAGGTATTCTGTGGCAAGTGTCTCACCTCCTGACTCCCCAAAGCCTTTCTACCATCTACAAGGCACAAGTAAGGAGTGTGATGAAATACTCTCCACTTGCCTGGATGAGTGCAGCTCCAACAACACTCAAGAAGCCTGACACCATCCAGGACAAAGCAGCCCGCTTGATTGGCACCCCCTCTACCACCTTAAACATTCACTCCCTCCACCACCGGCGTAACGTGGCTGCAGTGTGTACCATCTATAACATGCACTGCAGCAACTCGCCAAGGCTTCTTCGGCAGCACCTCCCAAACCCGCAACCTCTTCCACCTAGAAGGACAAGGGCAGCAGACTCATGGGAACACCACCACCTCCAAGTCACACATCATCCTAACTTAGAAGTATATCGCCGACCCTTCATCGTCACTGGGTCAAAATCCTGGAACTCCCTCCCTAACAGCACTGTGGGAGTACCTTCACCACACTGACTGCAGCGGTTCAAAGCGGCGGCTCACCACCACCTTCTCAAGGGCAATTAGGGATGGGCATTAAATGCTGGCCTTGCCAGCAACGCCCACATCCCATAAAAATGAATAACATTTTTTTTTTAAATGTACAAAGAGAAGAGCAACAGAAGAGCTGCATCTGGCTGTCAAGATGCCAAGTGGCTATCCCCATATTACAACATTATGTTTGATCTGAACTGGTTTTAGCCCATCATAACTTAGCCTAGACTTGAGCCGTTCAAAAATATCCAATCAGAATATAATGTCTCAATTATACCAAGACCCGCAGCTATAATCCAGGCTCAGTACATGAAAATGCTGATGGTGGATTAGTGGCATTGCTCCAGTTAAACTGGGCATACCTAGTGTATGTTTCCATCAGTACCAGCATGACCCACCTAGGTGGGTCTGGTTTACACCAGCACTCATGGGCTAAACCTCACATTCAAAGAAATAAAAATTAAGGGGCTGAAAATCTGCAACTGTTCTAGCAGACACCCACCATACCTGCCCCTGCCTGCCCACCACCGTCAATTCCAGTATTGAAAAAATAGCGAGTGCTCTAGATATGACCCAAGTGGTGCTGATGCCCACCAATGCCATCTAAATGAAGGGACTTTTCCCTTACCTTATGAACTATGGCAGGGTCAGTGGCAGAGGTCTGGGGCAGGTACAGCTCAATACTTATCCAAAAATGCTCCACCCACAGATTTTCTGGGCCTAAGTCTTGTTAAGCCAGTTTACAACCTTGATGAAACTAGATCAGTGGAGTGGTAAATAGCGAGGAGGGAAGCCTCAGGCTACAGGACGATAGATGGGTTGGTCAGATGGGCAGAACAATGGCAAATGGAATTTAACCCTGAAAAGTGAGAGGTGATGCATTTTGGGAGGACTAACAAGGCAAGGGAATACACAATGAATGGTAGGACTCTAGGAAGAACAGAGGATCAGAGGGACCTTGGTGTGCATGTACATAGATCCCTGAAGGCAGCAGGACAGGTAGATAAGGTGGTTAAAAAGGCATATGTGATACTTGCCTTCATTAGCCGAGGCATAGAATATAAGAGCAGGGAGGTTATGATGGAGCTGTACAAAATGCTGGTTAGGCCACAGCTGGAATACTGTGTGCAGTTCTGGTCGCCACACTATAGGAAGGATGTGATTGCATTGGAGAGGGTGCAGAGGAGATTCACCAGGATGTTACCTGGGCTGCAGCACTTCAGCTATGAAGAGAGACTGGACAGGCTGGGGTTATTTTCCTTAGACCAGAGAAGGCTGAGGGGGGACCTGATTGAGGTGTACAAAATTATGAGGGGCATAGATAGGGTAGATAGAAAGGAACTTTTCCCCTTAGTAGAGAGGTCAATAACTAGGGGGCATAGTTTCAAGGTAAGGGGCAGGAGGTTTAGAGGGGATTTGAGGAAAAACTTTTTCACCCAGACAGTGGTTAGAATCTGGAACTCACTGCCTGAAAGGGTGGTAGAGGTAGGAACCCTCACAACATTCAAGAAGCATTTAGATGAGCACTTGAAATGCCATAGCATACAAGGCTATGGACTAAGTGCTGGAAAATGGGATTAGAATAGACAGGGCTTGATGGCCGGTGCGGACACGATGGGCCGAAGGGCCTCTTTCTGTGCTGTATAACTCTATGACTCTAGATCAAGCGCTCACTCTTCCATCTCCTAGTTAATTATACTTCTTCCTACTATAGATGCTCATGCATACAAGCAGGGAGAAAGACTGGCCACATAGCAGACATGGGCAAGGTGCTATGCCCTCTACTAGAGTAAATTGAAAAGAAAAAAAATATATAGTTTGAAATTGGAGACCAAAAATAAAGCAAATATAAATTTTATGAAATTGATTGTGGATTCCTGTCTACATTTAGCTTAGAGGATTGACTGGCTAGAAAGAGATAAAGCAGAAAAGATAAATTGCAAAGTTTTCAACAATATTAGGTCCCTACTAAAGGTATTTTTGTGTCTGGTCAGTAGCGGCATCAATAAAAAGTAGGAAAGAATCATATACCCCTTAACAGATTAGTAGATACTGCTTGGCTGGCAAATGGGCACTAATCCTGGACACAGTCTTGCATTCTAACAACTTAATTTAAATTGCAGAAGCATTACCACAGGAATTCACTAGTAATGCACAGGTTCGTTCTGAACCAGAAGCCTTTTAAGTTCATTAAAGTACTTGTCCATCATTATGTGCTTAATGACTGTCCTCTATTCCAACACAGAACCTTTGTATTCATGGCCTATAGCAATATTATAATGGTGAACAATCTACATTCTATGGGCAAAAACGACATCCTTACTTTCTATAGAAATGATGTCCACACCCTGCCTCACCGTGCCACCAGATATACTAGTTTCCACACATCTGATGCTCCTGGATTGCTATCAGTTCCAGCAACCACACCATTCAATTGTTTAGGTTACACTGTAAATACTGCAGACACATAGTATATTTGCGTTACAATACTGCAATTGGTCTGATAAAATGCATTTCAGTCAAACACAGGAAAATATGACAAGCTTTACCTGAAGCTTTGCAGGTCCTCTCATCAACTTCTAAAGTATAACCTTCATCACAGGTGCACCTGAAAGAGCCTCTTTCATTGTAACATATCTGGCTACAAATGCCTGGTGGATTACATTCATCAATATCTTCACAGGTCTTGGAATCATTTGTAAGCTGATAGCCACTTGGGCAAGTGCACTGTGCACCAAAGGGCCCCTGAATGCATTCATGTGTGCAACCTGCATTATTTTCATTGCAGCTCTCTGTATCTAGTTTTTGTCATAAAACAAAAGCATAAATAATTTTAGGACAATATTTTTAAACCTTTATTGTTAAAAAAGTCTCCACATTTCTACATCATATTTCAATCAAATGTTTAGTATGACCTGCATGTAAAACAAATAGCCTCTCAAAGTTAATTTTTCCTTTTTTGGCTCATTAAAAAGGGACAGGATGATCTTCCAAATACATCTTGCAAGATTTAAACTCCACAAAACCAATTTGAGGAGAGGTAATGTGAGCATATAGTATCAGCATAAATTTTATAATTTTCTTTTGACAGTTGATGACTGTCACACTGGATACTCGTAGAACGACAGAATGGAGCTTCTGCCTCATGAGGCAATACAGACCGTTAACTAGTACATTCAAATAACTATCATCTGCACACAGGCTGTTTGTATCTTCCATATTTAGCTGTGTCTTTGGTCTAAAAATGCAATCCAGACAGTGCAGCTCAGAGATCAGAGCAATTTCCATTCCCTAATTAGTTTCAGTTAATACTCTAAAATTCAGTGTGATTCATGGAATTTATAACTGTAATATGCAGGTACGAAAAATGGGCAAGTTTGAATAACTGGTCTCTGAACATTAATAGAGATGTCGATGTCTGCCAACTGAGGCAATAAAATCAAAGAAAGCAACTGATTTTAAAATTAAGCTGTCTTCAAGAACATATATTATGAAATGTAAATATGTAATTTATTCCCAGAGTACTCATTTACAAATTACCTGTACAACACTGAGAAACTATGACTTGTAATATTGAACCCAAAAGCATGATTACTATAATTAAGAACTGCTGTTGCCACCTTAATCAGAGAAAATTGGGAATACATCAATCTTAAATCATACAATTTATACTCGTCAAGAGCAGTAAAAGCTCGGGTATATAATGAGCTCAAAGTCAGTTGAAGTGAGGGGGGAGACTATAAAAGCAGTAATTAAAGCCAATCTGCATGTGTCCACGTGGTCAATATTGTAATTTAGGATTCAGTCATTAGGAAAGATCAATTGGACTGTGTCCCTATCCTGAAGATAAAGTGCATCTTTCCACTTGTGGCAGTCCACTAATACCTCATCCATGTGTTTCTGCAGGAGGTTGCAAGATAATCAGGAGAGACAGACGGGGTGAATTTTTTTTCTTGTAGCCCAGATTTTGAAGCAAATTATAGTGCCCTCCATGATGTGTTAGCTTACAACACAGATTAGTGACTGAAATTTGGAGCTTCTGATCTGCATAGCTGTGTCAAACCATGCATTTACTCACTGAGCCATCAAGTGACCCCAGTCAAAATAAAAGGGATTAACACTACCTTTAAAATAGTGAATGGGAATGAGATACAAACACATTAAGCGCTCATCTGCTGATGTTGAGAACAGTAAATTCTAGGTTCAGGTGTTTAATTTTTAAAAAGCAGTCCTCCCAATGCCATTCACTATGAACGCATTCAAGTTTTATAGCAAAGGTCAATTTCAGGAATGTTTAAGCTTGGGTACAATGCCAACCCTCATTCTACTCGGCTGGCTTCCTGCCAAATCAAAGAGCCAGAATTTCAATGCAAACTGTGGAGATCAGTGCAACAGGTAGATTGCCCACTACATAAATAGACCTCTGCTTAAGAAACTTGAACATCTTCCGAACTTTTTAAATTTAAAAATGGCAGACTTCTTGGCTCTTCTCAGTATGTCATCTTTTTAAAACATGTAGAGCAATAATTACACTGTCACATTCTCTTGAATAATCAACTAAGGTTTGCTTTGCATTATACATAAAATATATATTTACTGACAAAAGTTTCATTAGTAATTCAAGGATCTCATGTTTAAATATTTTTCTATCCCGGTTACAAAATTGGAAGTGGTGCCAAAAATGAAATACAATCTACAGGATGTATTATGTTAGCATAGTGCTAGTACTGCTGACCTACATTGACTCCCAGTCCTGCAATGCCACAAATTTTAAAATGTCATCCTCATGTTTAAATCTTCTCATAGCCTTACCCCTCCATAACGCTGTAACCTCCCCAGACCTACAACCACCCCCCCACCCCACCCCTCCAAACTCTTTTACAATAGCAAAATACTGTGGGGGTGCTGGAATCTGAAATAAAAACAGAAAATGCTGGAAATACTCAGCAGGTCAGGCAGCATCTGTGGAGAGAGAAACAGAGTTAACGTTTCAGGTCTGTGACCTTTCATCAGAACTGGAAAAAGTTAGAGATGTAACAGATTTTATCCAGATGCAGAGGCGAGGAAAGAACAAAGGGGACGGTCTGTGATAGGGTGGAAGGCAGGAGTGGTTAAATGCTGCAAATGGGAATGGCAGAATCATCAACAGCTGCCGTCTGAAAAAATAGGGACAGAGGTTATGGTCTGAAATTGTTGAACTCGATGTTGAGTCCAGAAGGCTGTAAAGTGCCTAATCGAAAGATGAGGTGTTGTTCCTCGAGCTTACGTTGAGCTTCATTGGAATAGTGTAAGAGGCCGAGGAGAGAGAGGCCAGAGTGGGAGTGGAGCGGAGAATTAAAGTGACAGACGACCGGAAGTTCGGGGTCACTCTTACGGACTGAACAGAGGTGTTCCGCAAAGCGGTTACCCAATCTGCATTTGGTCTCCCCAATGTAGAGGAGACCTGCATCGTGAGCAGCGAACACAGTATACTAAATTACAAGTACAACAAGTAAATCACTGTTTCATCTGGAAGAAGTATTTGAGGCCCTGGACAGTGGCAAGGGAGGAGGAAAAAGGGCATGTGTTGCATCTCCTGGGCTTGAACGGGAAGGTGCCATGGGAAGGGGTGTTGGGGGTGATAAGAGGAGTGGACCAGGGTGTCGCGGAGGGAGCGGTCCCTTCGGGATGCTGAAAGGGGAAGGGAGGGGAAGATGTGTTTGGTGGTGGGATCACGCTGGAGGTGGCTGGAAATGACGGAGGATGATCCGTTGAATGTGGATGCTGGTGGGGTGAAAGGTGAGGACAAGGGGAACCCTATCGTGGTTCTGGGAGGGAGGGGAAGGGGAGAGAGCAGAAGTGTGGGAAATGGAACGGACAGTGTCAAGGGCCATGTCAACCACGATAGAGGGGAATCCTCGGTTGAGGAAAAAGGAAGACGCATGGAAGCTGGCATCGTCAGAACAGATGCGGCGGAGACGGAGAAACTGGGAGAATGGAATAGAGTCCTTACAGGAAGCAGGGTGGGAGGAAGTGTAGTCCAGATAGCTGTGGGAGTCAGTGGATGTTTGTCGATAGCCTATCCCCAGAAATAGAGACAGAGAAGTCGAGGAAGGGAAGGGAAGAGTCAGAGATGGACCATATGAAGGTGAGGGAAGGGTGGAAATTGGAAACAAAGTGAATGAAATTTTCTAGTTCAGGGCGAGAGCAGGAAATGGCACCAATACAGTCATCAATGTACCGAAAAAAGAGGTGAGGGAAGGGACCAGAGTAGGACTGGAACAAAGAATGTTCCACATATCTCACGAAAAGGCAGGCATAGCTAGGGCCCATGCGGGTTCCCATAGCAACACCTTTAATTTGGAGGAAGTGAGTGGAGTCAAAGGAAAAGTTGTTCAATGTGAGAATAAGTTCAGCCAGGTGGTGGTGGATGGGGACTGGTTGGGCCTTCTGAACTCAACATCGAGTTAAACAATTTCAGGCCATAACCTCTGCCCCTATTTTTTCCAGCTGTTGATGATTCTGCCATTCCCATTTGCAGCATTTAACCACTCCTGCCTCCACCCTATCACAGACCGTCCCTTTTGTTCTTTCCTCCACCCATCCCGCCCTCCCTATCCGTGCCGCTGCACTGGGTTAAAATCTGTTTCCTCCAAACTCTTTGTTCTTCCAACTCTGGCTTTGTGGGCATCCCCACCTTTCCTTCGCCACACCATCGCCAACTGCGCCTTGAGCTCTTAAGTCCCAGGCTCTGGAATTCCCTCCCTAAACCTCTCCAACTTGCTCTCCTCCTTAAAACCCATCTCTTTGACCAAGCTTTTGGTCACCAATGCTACACTCTCCTTTGGCTCAGTGGCCATTTTTTTTCTGAATATGTTTCTGTGAAGCACCTTGGGGCAGTTTGCTACATTAAAGGCTCTATATAAATGTAAATTGTTGTAGTACAATAATAGTAGTATCAATTGCAGGTCATAGTATCTGCTCCTTTCTTCCACCCTTCACTATAGACATTTTATTTTTGTCCCACATATACACTTTACTGGGCCCTGAGTTCATTATAAAGAATATGGGAAATATTAAAAGTAATTTACTTACTGCAGAGTGGAGATTCATCTGCACCATTTGGGCAGTCTGTAGTACGGTCGCAAACCTTATCCAAATTCAGACAGATGCTAAGACCTGGGCACTGCCACTGGTTACCGGGACATTGAAATGGCTGTGTCGGGCAGTCTCTTTCATCACTCATGTCCCTACAGTCATTATCACCATCACACAGCCAGCCTCTGAAGACACAGTTTCCATTATCACACCGGAAATAGCTGGCAGAACAGTTCTTTGGTGAACAGCTAAGATGTTCATCTGATCCATCAGTACAGTCTGCATGGCCATCACATTCCCAATTTGATGGTATACAAGCGCCATCATCTTGACACTGGAATTCATTTTGGTGGCACATACCTGGTGGTCGAGTGGCTACAAAAAGAAAAACAAAAGCTTACAATATTGCAATCAAAGTTTTGTCAGGGGTTATATAAAGCAATCCTTTGTGTCAATTAATACTTTGACAAACCAATTACTGTTTATTGGACAAGGTCACTAAAGTGATGTTTATCATATAAAATGGCTAGGGTAAAATCCATGAAAAGATAAGATAGCAATAAATTATTGATACTGGCCCCCCAAGAACAAATTCAGAGGTTAGAGAAAGAAACTGGGCATGCACTGGATCATAAGTTGGTGCATGCAACTGACGCAGGCCCTGCGTTGCAATGTAAATGTGGTGGGAGGGGGGTTGTTCCTGGCCTTTGTCTCCATAAACTTCAGGAACACCAAGAACAATTTCAAACCAAAACAAAGCAGCAAGGGAACAGAGTTACGCAGAAAATCAACCTTCGATCAGCTCTAAATTGATATACATACGGCATCCCGCCTCATCAGATTGATCACTGCAATCAAAAACGCCATCACAGTGGTAGAAATTGCTGATGCACTGCCCTCCTCTTGCACATTTAAACTCATAGGAAGTGCAGTTATACACTGTAAAGAAATTAATTCTAGTTTAGGAATCTGAACCACAGCGTATTATTCAAAATGTTTAAGATAAACTGCCTCTGATTGTGACCATTACCATTTTTCTACACTCACCACAGCCCTGTTCATCCAATCCATCCAGGCAGTCTTCATCACCATCACAAACATAAGCTGGGTCAATGCACCGATGTTCTGGGCACAAGAATTGTTCAGGCTGGCAGGTGAAATCTTTATTTTTAAGAAAAAAAGAGAAATCAGAAAAAAAACCTTAAATTTATACTTACAGTAACATTTTATGTAGCTGCTGTTGAGACTTGTAGGTGATCAATCCTACTTTACACACCTATTTAACTACCAAATACAAGGAAGTTACTGACTGAGATTGCTAGAATTCATATATCACACTGGTTAATGGAGGAGAGTCTGAGTTGTTCTTTCATGAGTTTGAAAGAACAAATCACAAAATCTGCATTATCTGGATTATGTTTATTTTCCATGTGAAAGATCACCAGTAATACCAAAGCAGTAATAATGTACGAAGTACTATCTCTACATTACTTAAAGTGCAAGTAATCCTCGGTATGACTGGTGTTTCAAAAAAGTTAAGTTTATATACTTTAAAAGTACGCATATAATATTAACTAGGTGTGTTTTACTTTCCCTAGCCTTGACCATATGAAGAGCCTATACATTTTTCAAGTGCAGAAAATGAACACATTTTGGAGAGATTAATATGCCCCCACCAGTCAAAACTTTAGAATTAATTGGCATAATAGCTAATAGTATGCAGCCTAACCACTGATATTAAGTACTTTACACTAATAGTTCATATGGAATTGTTTCTTACAGTGCACCTATTTGTGAATACAGAAGATAATTTCTCATTTCTTAGTAAAAACTACACAAATTAAGAAAAAGTTACGTTATTTAATTTT
Source organism: Squalus acanthias (assembly GCA_030390025.1). Lineage (NCBI taxonomy): Eukaryota > Metazoa > Chordata > Chondrichthyes > Squaliformes > Squalidae > Squalus > Squalus acanthias. Next base: position 42,308,024 of record CM059427.1, read on the forward strand.
AAACAAAAATATTTGCATTTTTTAATTGTCCATTTGGCGAAAGTGTTGATACAAATGTTGGTCCTGAATTTCTTCTGCCGCTGCACCACAATGATGTCACAGGCATCTGGCAGAAACCTATAATTCCATCAACTATTAAAATAAATAGTCGTAAAATCATACCAGATCACAACAGATCAATAGGTTACTTCATTTTAAATAGTCCATCCTATACCATTTAAACTTACAAAATACACCTCACGAAAAAAAAATGTAATACTTACTGCAGTTAAGCTCATCTGAGCCATCTCCACAATCATTGTCTGTGTCACATACCCATCTCTTAGGGATACACTGGTAATTGGTGCAGGTAAAATAGTTTGCAGCACAGGTTCTGGGGCCACGGGTTGGGCATCCCCGTTCATCACTCGCATCTGAGCAGTCATCTTGTCCGTCACACCTCCAGTAATTTGGAATGCATTGGTGATTAGAACATGTAAAGGCAGTTGAAGAGCATGTAGTATCTAGGTGTATAGACATAGGACAAGAATATAAGTTTTTATGAAAGGTGCATAGAAATGTATCAATGCCTTACTTTGCTTAAGTGGGTAAATTATTAATAGTTCCTATTCACAGGTAACACACATCAGATGCTAAGCTGGCTTGTCTCAAAAGGTAAAAATTCAGCAAATTGTAACAGCTTAGATCAAATTAATAGTACATATTAAATACATATGAAAGACTTCCGATGTCTTACCCATTGAAACACCAGGCATATTGATTTCTAATGGATGCTGTACAGTACATGGAAATATTTCACTAAGTATACACATGTCAACAAGACCTATGTTGCATGACTTATGTCAGAATATTTAATCTTGTATTTTATGTACATTAAACTATACTTTTCAATAGTGAAATTGGACTGATATGGAAATATTTTGGACCTGAAACTAACGTACATGTATCAAAATCTGTAAGCACTGAGATAATGTAATTGCATACAAGATAAAATCAGAAATCATTTTAAATTGCACTGTTGTCAATATCACTTTCAGTGTTGTACATTGAAAATATAGCAGTTTATTATTTTTAAAAATGCTGCCAAATGGCTATTAAACCAATTACATTCCCGCATAAGACTTCACCCAATGCCTCCATATTAGCCTTACTCATTCTCTCTTGTGTATAATCGGTGTCAGCCATAGCTCAGTTGGTAGCACTCTCGCCTCTGAGTCAAAAGGTTGTGGGTTGAAGTCCCACCACAGAGACTTGAGCTGACACTCCAGTGCAGTACTGAGGGAGTACTGAGTGCTGCCGAAGGTGCCGTTTTTCAGATGAGACATTAAACTAAGGCCCTCTTGAGTGGACGTAAACAGCACTATATTTATCACTCAACCAACATTGCTAAAAACAAATTATCAGGTCATTATCACATTGCTGTTTTTGGAACCTTGCTGTGTGCAAGTTGGCTGCCGTATTTCCTGCATTACAACAGTGACTACACTTCAAAATTACTAAATTGGCTGCAAAGTGCTTTGGGACGTCAGTAGGCCGTGAAAGGCGCTATATAAATGCTAGTCTCTCTCTTTCTATAATCCCAAAATTTACATTATGGAAGTTTTGTATTAAAAAGCTATCAAAATGATTTATATATTTGTGATTTGGCTATATTCAATAGCCTGTTCGTAAAACACCGGGGATGCCAGTTAAAACGTCATGCAGGGTTTTGATGAGGAATCTAAACACAAGAATTGGTTTAATTTCTGGAAGGTAAACTTTTTTTCCAGTTCTATTCCACATAGGGAAAAGTAAGTTAAAACACTAACATATCTACTAATTTTATGATGGGCTTTACTGTTACAAGGTATCACTAGGGTTCAAAGTCTGCTAGTGTCCCAATCAGAACACTGCTTGAAGTATCATTCAGGATGTATTAATTAAATGTAATGGTTCATAAAGAATTGAAATCAGTACGTGAAATAGAAATTTAATTAATGTGACAAAGAGAAGTATTCTGAAAACTGAGGACAATTAATCTCATTCTGTAAAATTTCATAATCTTTTATTTCTTAGCCCAAGAATGCATTAATTAGATGTGCTGAAAGGTAAATTTGATCTTATGCAACTAGAGAAATTAAGACCTTTTAAACAAATTAAATGAGTGCACTCAACTCCTCAATTGTACTGACACATTGGCTGCAATATATGTAAATTTCAACAGTACGTACTTAAAGTTCCACAGTTCACTTCATCACTATTATCGTGGCAGTTATTAACTCCATCACAGCGATTGTAATTTGGCACGCATTTTCCATTGGCACAGGTGAAAGAAAAGGCGGCACACTGTTGTGTGGGTGGTTCACTTGATGGATCTTCAATGCAGTTAACATTGTTGGAGTCAAGTTTCATTCCATAGGGGCAGCCACAGATTCTCTGAAAATTGGTTATTGGGAAGCAAAAATGACTACAGTCCCCATTAGGGTTTGTTGGCTTGTTACAGTAGTTGGATCCTATATTGTAAAAAAACAAAATGTCTATTAGATAGATGTGGAAGCTACTAGGACTTCAACACTAGACCTGAGAAATTGCTTCATTAATATGAGCATTCATTAAAATAAAAGTTTCCCAACATTAAGTCAAATGGAAGTTACTAAATAATATTGGGAGCAAAATTCCTCCAAAAAAAAGGTTTTGCATTTATAACAAGCTTTTTACTAAACTTAACGGGAGTACTTCCCTCTCTATCCAATCTACAGGCCCAAAATTCCAGTTGGGCCCAAGGACGAAGAGCCAACAGATTGCCCACCTATGGCCGAAATTTTGAGCAGAACCCAGTTTTACCAGGATTCTACCCCATTTCTTCTGTCTTCCATTTTCCAGTACCAGAAGTGTGGGCAGAATTCACACCATTTATGTCAAGGGTGCATGTCTTGGGTGTTTCCAGACTACACCGAGAATTCCACCCAAAAGGCCATTATAAAGGCTGATGGGAACTTTTACCAGCTGAGGTGTGGCGGTGTTCTGTGAGGTCTTTTGAAAGGTTGCAGACCATACCCAGAGCAAGGTAATCAATCCCAGCGGGCATCAATTACTTTCCTTCTGGAAGCAGAATGGCTCCTTATGCAGCTGAAGACTATTGCTGCTCATTTTGTTTCAGTCCAGGAAAGACCGTGGGGCACAATTTGGGATGGGGTCTACATCTTCGTGCTTGGGCAAATGGGGCTTCTGCTCCACCACACTTATGCTGGTGGGGCAGGATCCACAATGTTTTAGGCCCTGTGTGTTCTGGGGAAGATTCCTTTGTTTAGCATTACCTTGTCCATAATTCCAAATTTGAATCTGTTAGTTCAATAGATTTCCTCAGATATGTAAAAAATGTGTATAATTTGCATATTTGTACATACCAGTCTGAACAGAAGCATCAAATGATTTTACATGCATAATGTTGTTGATGCCTCTTCTGATAATAGACATCCCACCGCCATCTGTTTTCCGCACACGGACAATTCCATTCAGCCTCCAATCAGTAAAGTATGCATAATCTACAGAGAAAAGCCAATCAAGGAACGGATTAAGACCAAACTAGTTTTGTTCTGCACACAGCCATATAGAGAAAATCTTAAAATATATTTTCACAATATTTTTTTTTTTACAGAAAGTCTAATATGACTTTAATATTTTACAGGATAGTAACTTACCACCAAATACTGTAAGGCCAAAAGGGTGTGACATTTGGCTAATTCGATTGAGAGTCTGTCTGTCTAAACCACTGAAGGAACTGTGCTCAATTTTATCAAAAAAGGCATCCACCCAATAGAGGCGTAGAGAACTAGAAAAGCAGAAATCTTTGATTCAGTTCAAATGGAGACTAAATAACTGTAAAATGATGCACTGAATTCAAATCATGCCCACAGAGATTCAAACAATAAATTCAGTGTTATAATAATCTGCTTAACTGCTGACTGTCTCAAATAGACATGAGACCTGCACAAGAACTGGGACTACAGACAATAATACCAAAGTCCAGAAAATAACTAGCTGCATATGGGACCTGACATTGTGGATAACAGGATGGCTGTGAACAGGTTACGTGCAAATTTATTCAGCATTCTGTAGCTATAATTTAGACCAGAATTGAGTATGTACTGCAGAGTAACCAAAACAACTTATACATTCACTAAAAGGTGATAAACAATCACTTTTTGTTTTTCTCTTCTCTTTCGAGCAGTCGGGATTGAATTCCTGTTTTAACAAAATCCACGAGAATGCTTGTTTTTATTCAACCACCAGCCAAAGAAAGCACTTTTTAAAATTCAAACAATTCAGAGTCATTTCAAACTCAATTTTAATTTCATTATTACAGAAAAATGAAGCCTTCTCTGGTTTCTTTTCGAAAAGAGAAATTTTATCCTGGGTCTCCTGGTCATGTTAGAAATACCATTCCTAGTTAAAATGATGGGCAGACAACCTCCCAAGATCCCTTTTTATAGAGCTGTTGGACCAGCCATGATCAGATGAGCAAGAGGGTAGAAAGTGACTAATGATACATTTTCTCCTTCCCACCTATGAAGGAGTGCTTCACCTCCACTGATTATCCCCTAAGTGTCTTGGTTGAAATCAGAAATCATGATGTAGAAACTTGTATCCTGCTACTCTATTGGGCTTAATAATGTCTTATCAAAGAAACTATGATCATTTATTTTCATGTCAATGTTCATCTTCATGTTCATTTGCTAGCGCCAGCAAAAAGTCAGCACAAAATTAAAGCCTGAAAATCTGCTTTAAGCTCAAACTGACTATTTGTGCACCATTAGCAAATGGAGGAAAACATACCCCTATGACGCTGACAGCTGTAAAAATAGCCTTTTGAATTATCAGCTTGGCTTACCTCCAGTCAATGGCAAGGCCATTTGGCCAGCCTAGTGTTGTATTGACTATTGGCATTGCATGTGATCCATCACCCCAGGCTCTCATGATTTTTGCAGGTCTGTACCAGTCTGTCCAGAAGATATATCTGTAAGTAGATGAAACAGTGGTAAGTCAAACAGTTAAAGAATATAGCCAGGTGAAGCTCCTATTAAATCTATGAAAGTTACTCAAAATTCCATCCAAGGTATTTAACAGGAAGAAAACTATGAATACTGAATTTTTTATTTACCCCATCAATGGATGCACAACAATAGATCTAGGATTGTTCAAGTTCTCAACAATTGCTCTCCTGGATTTATCAGCCAGTCGCAGGACAGAAATGCTGCTATAGCGTGCATCAGTCCAGTAGAGATTCCTTGAAATCCAATCAAAAGCCAGATCTTCTACTCCATCCACTCTATTGGCAACTAGGACTTCCCGGCCTACACATCAGTCAGAAAACTAAGCATTATTGATTTTAATACTCAAATTTTCTCACTAGCAGATACAGAATTCTGTTTGCATGCTCTTAGCAGGGATATAGTAAGAGAGAGAAAGAATGAGAGTGGGAGCAAGAGACATTGAGAGAGAAAGAGCGAGACAAACAAATTCAAATCCAGGTCCCAGAGGTGAACAGAGAGTGCACCACCCAGTCTCCATTCCCTATGCCTATTTTTAACAATTACTTCCCCCTAATACACATGCTGTAGTGGGGGAAGGAAAAACATATCGGCTCAAAGTGCAAGTCCGCAGGTTAAATTCTCAAATTAATCAGACTCTAACCTCAGTCCCCAACTATAGTACATAGGCAAGTACATCACGGCTATTTGTTGAAGCAAAGACACCAAAACAAATGTTTACTCCTTTATTGGCAAAATTGGGCAGATTTAGCACCTTTAAAATTGTGGGAATTTCACTTCAAGCTGTGAGAGTATCCTTAATTACAACTTTAAAAGGATAGTAAGGAACCAATGAGATTATTTATAGGTATGGCAGAATAAACAAGGATCTAACTAGGCAGATATGACACAAGTGGAAGTTAAACACATGTAAAACAAAATCATGGATAATCTAATCTTGTAATATTTTTCATATTTACATTATAAAATTAACACTGGTATGCTTATAATATGCATTTTATATATGCAATGTATGTAATTTTGAGGAGAAATCTTACAGCATTTATAAAGATACATACAATATTTATATGGTGGCTATCTTATAAAATGTTAAAAGATAGCGAGGCTTCCACATAGTGTTCAAGAAGCAGAACCCACATTCTTTCCATTAAAAAAATGAAAAAGATGTGAAAAGTTGATTATTTACATTGATTTGATCATTACCTGTTCCATCAATTTTCTGTTTATAAATCATGTCCTGTCCTTGTATCAGAGAAAAAGATCGTCTGCTGTGCGGCATCAAAATCAAGCCCTACAAAGTAAGAGGGGCTCGCTGTCACAGGCAGGATGATATCTTCCTGGGTGGAGATATTGAAAGGGATTCCACGCACAGCCAGCTGGGATGAAAATAGTAGGAACTGCGTCACAGCTGCAGAAGACAGAACATAAAATGTTCAAAACATTCTTCAATCTGACACAGGGAGACAAGACCAAGTGCTATATTCAGATCAAGCAGGGTTACAGAGCAGAGGGTTAACTAGATCAAGGTGGAGGAATGGAGGAGACAAATGGGAGGGGAAAGAAGGGAGAGGGTGAAGGGAAGAGAGTAGGGTGGAGAGGGGAAGAGCAAGGGAGAAGAGAGGAGAGGAAGGGCACATGGAAGGCGACTGGGAAGAGAGAGAGGGGGTGGGTTAAGAGCAGGGGGAAAAGGAAAGAAAAAGGTGGAGGGGAGGGGCAATGGAGAGGCGATGGGGATGAGGAGCAAAGTTTAACTTATAAACCAGTGGGTAAATTCGTTGATCCGTGGCAAGCCGCCTTCAAAGGGAGAGGTGGGTCGGATAATTGGGGCTACAGTGTTCTAGCCCTATCTCCGATCTATGCTCTTGTCAAGTATAGCTTTCCCGCTGGGAATGTGGGAGCGTTAGATTTACCCTCATGAGCCGTGGCTCAGGAGATAGTACTCTCACCTCTGAGCCAGACGGTTGTGGGTTCAAGCCCCGCTCCAGAGACTTGAGCACGAAAATCTAGGCTGACACTCCAGTGCAGTACTGAGGGAGTGCTGCACTGTTGAAGGTGCTGTCTTTCAGATGAGACGTTAAACCAAAGCCCCGTCTACTCTCTCAGGTGGGCGTAAAAGATCCCATGGCACTATATCAAAGAAGAGCAGGGGAGTTATCCCTGGTGTCCTGGCCAATATTTATCTTCACTCAACATCACTAAAAAAAAATTATCTGGTCATTATCGCATTGCTGTTTGTGGGAGCTTGCTGTGCGCAAATTGGATGCTGTGTTTCCTACATTACAACAGTGACTACACTTCAAAAGTACTTCATTGACTAAAGCATTTTAGTACATCCTGAGGTTGTGAAAGGCTATATAAGTGCAAGTCTTTCTTTTTTTATATCCCAGTCTTTACATTTTTAGAAACATCAAGATGGAAATCATTTAATTGCACAGTGGGGGAAATAATCCTCCAGTGGCCGGCCACGATCTTCCCTTCATCCCCTCAGATCATCCAGCCCCGATCCTCTCTCCCCCTGCCCCCAATCCTCTGCTCGACACCACCCCCCCCACCTGATCCTTTTAATGGCCCAGCCCAAATTCTCCCTCCCTCCTCCGTGAGGCCGAGTGCCGCAGGCCTACCCGCCCGCAGCCAGCCTCTCAATCTGGCTGGCTGCGGGTGGGAAACCAAGGCCTCACATGCAAATCAGGCCCTGCCATTAAACTGGCCTCCTGTGTTTCCTGACCACCTTGGAGACCCCCCCCCCCCCCGCCCCCGCACCACCCCCAAGCCCGCCTTCCTCCTTAAAATCCAGCCCTGAATATCTAGGTCAAGCTAATCAGAAATGTCATTGTATTGCCAGTAACCTGTTGTTCTACAAGTATACAAACAGTACAAATTCTGCATTCTATTTCATTAACATGAAAAAGAAGTGAATAGAATAAAAAATATAATTTGATATTTTCTAATTATACTGCTTTCAACACAAATAGGTTTTTTCCCCCCATGGAAAAATACAGATAATATATAGGAAAAGTAAGATTAAGTGCACTAGCCAATATTTTTTTCAACTGTCTGACAGATCTGAAAAAATATACAACTCTTCACCTGTCTCGCCTTGGCTCAGTGTCAGAAGGTTGTAGGTTCAAGTCCCACTCCAGAGACTTGAGCACATAATCTAGGCTGACACTTCAGTGCAGTACTGAGCGAGTCTTTCTGAGATAGACGTTAAATAGAGGCCCCATCTGTCCTCTCAGGTGGACAGAAAAGATCCCATGGCAATATTCAAAGAAGAGCAGGAAAGTTCTCCTGGTGTCCTAGCCAACATTTATCCCTAAACCAACATCACTGAAACAGTTTGATTAGTCATTTAACTCCTTGGTGTGCGCAAGTTGGCTGCCCCGTTTCCCTACATTGCAACAATAACCACACGTCAATACCTGAGGTTGTGAAAGTTTGTTCTTTCTTTCCCTGCTGTTCTTTGTTCATAGCAGTTTTCTATGTGATACACTGTCTAGCTCACAGAGTTGCTTTGTGTTGTGCTTTATTCAGGCCATGATATTCCCTACCACTTAATTCATTGTTGAGGTCATACTAAACTACTAAGGTACTGGGAGGTTAATGAAGGTACATGTAGATAAACAATGAAAGGAGGTTGTAGAGTATCTCAATGGAAATTTCTGGAGATAATCCTTACACATCTTAAAAAAGTTAAAGAATTTTTTAAGACCATTCTCATACCATAGCAATGTTTCCCATCACGGTGAAGATCAAAACCCAGCCTGCACCTGCATCGGAAGCCCAGGCCGTTATTGTCTGTTCCATGGCTGAGGATGCATATTTGCTCACATCCACCATTATTACTGCCACATGGATTCCTCACTAAAATCAGCACATACAAAACAAAACAAATGTCAGATTTAAGCATAGGAATTTTCTTTTAAAGAAATGTTGTGCTGGACACATTACATTATAGAAACTGTAATATACAGTATGGAGTTAACTATAGTACTATATCAATATTGGGAGTCATGTTGCCTAGTTGTAACATGGCTGAATGGGACAGCTGGTCTTTTACTATCAGTCTTTTTCATATGTTTGTATGGAACATAGAACTATTATCACCTGATAGAAAGTCCTAACATTTATAAAAGCAATTATTGCCAGCTTAAAAGTAGTAAGTGAGGTCAAAAATATAATGAAAATATACAAATGCTTCCTAAAAACCATGGATTAGCAAGACTGATGATTAACAAAAACGTGCAATTAATGGTTGACAGTTGGGTAACTTTTGATCTTTATTAAACCTATCGTGAGCACCAATCATATTTGATTTGAAAACAGCAGCATTCTAAAGCTATCACGGTCTAAATGACAGTCCACAAATATAATTATCAAATGTGTAGTTTGTTTAAAAGATTTAGCGTATGCTTTTCAGTTAGTTATGAATGCAAACTGTAGTTGAGAATGATTTCTACTTTTTTCCCACACAGGCTGGGAAAACATACACTCTTTTCTTATAAATGACCTGGGCTTGGTTTTAGGAAGTACAATTTTGAAGTTGGCGGATGATACAAAACTTAGCAACGTAGTAAATAATGAGCATGATAGTAGCAGACCTCAGGAGGACATAGACAGACTGGTGTATGGGCAGTCACATGGCAGATACAATTTAATGCGGATACGTGTGAAGAAATGCACTTTGGGAGAAACAACATGGGGGCAGTATAATCTAAATGGTACTATTTTGAGGGGGGTGCATGAGCAAAGGGACCTGGGAGTGCACATCTTTGGAGGTGGCAGGGCAAGCTGATAAGGCAGTTAAGGAAGCGTATGGGATACTTGGCTTTGTAAATAGGGGCATGAATACAAAAACAAGGAAATCATGCTAAACCTTTACAAATCTCTGGTTAAGCCTCAGCTGGAGTATTGTGTACAATTCTGTGCACCACACTATAATGAAGGATGTCAAGGCCCTGGAGAGGGTACAGAGGAGGTTTACCAGGGTGATACCCAAGCTGAGGGAGTTCAGTTATGTGGAGAGAATGGAGAAGCTGAGACGGTTCTCCATTAGAGCAAAGAAGGTTAAGGGTAGACATAATAGAGACAGTCAAAATTATGAGGGGATTTGATAGAGCAAGTAGGGAGAAACTATTTCCTCTGGCAAGTGGGTTGGTAACCAGAGGACATAGATTTAAAATAATTAGCACAAGCACTAGAGGGGAAATGAGGAGAAATGTCTTCACAGACGGTTCTGGAATGCACTACCTGAAATCAAGGTGGAATCAGATTCGATTGGAACTTTCAAAAGGCAATTGAACATGTAATTGAAGAGGACTCATTTGCAGAGTTATGGGGAAAAAGCTGGGGTGTGGGGCTAAATTAGAACCAGCACAGGCATGATGGGCCGAATGTCCTCCTTCTGTGCTGTAAGGTTCTATGATTCTCTGCATAGGTAGGAAAACAAGAGATCTTTAAAAATAATTGGTACTCACAAGTCCCACCTAAACTGATCTAGCTACAACAACAACAACTACGTGCCTTTCTATAGCACCTTTAATGTAGCAAAAGATCCCAAGGCGCTTCACAGGAGCATAGTGGGACAAAAACTGGCACCGAGCCAAAGAAGGAGACATTAGAACAGGTGATGAAAAGCTTGGTCAAAGAAGTAGATTTTAAGGAGCGTCTTAATCGAGGAAGGAGGTGGAGCTACTCACAATACAATGCTTTTTGTAACAAAGGAAAAGAAAGAGCGCCTTCTTATTTGGAAATTAAGTACGTTTTAATTTCATTAGAAATAAATTGAGTTCTTAGTAGCACAATTATCAGCCGCAGGTTATTCTGTAGAAGGTACGAGATGCCAAAGACAAAAATAACCCCCAAAATTATCCTTACAAAGTACGTAACAGTTACATTTTGTGTGTTCATTTGGTATATATACCCTACTGAAGCTCCAAAAGTGAAATTAATCTGAAACTCATTCTTTGCTATAAGTATTTAAAGTTGTATTTAAGTTTTTGCATCACAAATTATTATGTCACTTTCATTCATGCAGTGAAGTACAAAAATCAACTAGTCTTCCAACTTCATGTAATTTAACTAAACTTACCAAATGGCTGCCTGAATGCATGATAAACTGTCACTCCATATGGTCTCAGTGAAGATTGATAGACAATCTGTGGGTTGTTTTCTATAGACTTATTGGATCTCATAACCGCCATCTTGGTCCAGTCAGTATAGAACAATTTATCTTCAAAATTAGTTATGCCATAAGGATGGGGAACAGCAGCACCTCCACTAACAACAGTTTTTCTGTGTAAGATCCAGGCAAAGATGTTATACAACATGGAAAAACTCTGCTAGACATCTGCATTTGAAAACAATGTCTCCTGTCAAACATACAATTGTTACATTGGAACTAAATTCAAGCTCGTAAGGATGCGAGTGCAGTGGAATCAGGCTAAACAGGATCAATACAAATAAAGGAGTTGGGTGGCATATTGCCCGACACCTCTAGGAACTGGGTTCAAATCCCAACTGATAGGAATGAAGCCTTCTCTCTGACAAGTCCAAACATCTTATGTGAAATGAATCTGGCCAGTCTCAACGCAGTTTGAATGGGCACAGATCCATAGCACCAAATTGGCCAAAATTCAGCACAAATGGGAACCAAATTGCCAACCTCACCAGGCGAGACTATGAAGAGAGTAAATTAAAAATTGACACTGCTTTTGCTGTTAAGGGGGTGGATAGAAATTTTTAAAGCGTTTTCTCTATATCTAGGAAGAGTTTAATGCTGCCAACTCTTGGTGCAAAACATGGAAAAGGATTTCATTCCAAGTGCACCGATACCCTCCTCTCTTCCATCCCCCACCCACCAAGGGAAAGGTTCTGTGTTTGTTTGGCTACATGCAACAGAGCAGCTATACAAGCACCAAAACTTGGACTTACTAACAAATTGCTTTGAAAGGTATTGACTTAAATACAATTGTATCAATGATGGATAAGTATGAAGCTGTTTTTTATTCTAATTTCTGGCAGGAAATAGCAGGTAAATAAGTCAGATGTAGTTTGGGCGTACAGTGGTAAAAAGGTTCAGTCTACACTGCATTGGTTAAAGGATGTAAGTCTCAGCAGTGAATTTGTTAACCACACACAGTGGAAGCCTTTCACTGTGAAAAAACAAATTCACTATCAGTAGTCAGTGGACTGAGTAATACTGGCCAGCAGTTTCAGAAATGGTGAAGATAACAAATTCATGTTCAATAACATTAAGCAATCAGCAGAGTTTGCAATTGCTGTGCTCATGACAGTTGTTCAGAGCCTATCTGCCCAAAGAGATGTTGTACTCTTTCATCTTTAAATGCAGGATGGGACTTGAAACCAACTTTGCAATTCCAAGACTGGGTCCAGTACAGGAAGTGAAAACTATTAAAGCGTGCAATTAAAAGAATCAGTCTGCAAGGAGAGTTTGAAGTGCCAAAAATGGAAGAGTTTTCCATTCCCCAGCACACTAACATCCCTCCTCCTGCCCAACCAAAAAAACCTTGGGACTGGATACAATGTGTATTAATATGTATGATAGATTCCACTGCTCTTGATGGATCAGGAAAGGTAATATGAACACTATTTTCATTATGAGTGAGTAAATAACAGTGTTGTTCCACTTCATGTTTGAAAAGTAAATTGGAACATTGGAATTTTCTCACTAGATTAGTGTTCACTTTAAAGCAGATTGTAGTGCATAGAATGGGCCTCCTTCACTTTGCTCTTAGCTATCAATGTAAATTTTCTATTACCCCTCAAAACTGTCAAGCAAAAACTGATGCATAGTTGATAGAGCACAGATTAAGTTTGCCATTAATGTTAATCATCAGTGGCACATGAAAGCTTCTCAGATGGGTTTAACAGCATGATACTAATTGTGAGTTCTTCATAGATTTTTTTACTTCCAAACTCAAGATCAACCCAGTTGCCACTGCTTCCTCCATCCCCTCTTCTCCCATGCCCCTCACTTCTCCCAACTCAGCCCAACTCCCTTCCAGCCCTCTTCAAACTCATCTACTCCATGATGCCCACTATTTGCTATCAATCCCCTCCCAACTCAGCTCCTGAATACCCAAGCTTCTCTTCTTGGTCCCATGCTTGATAACATTGTGAAGCTCTCTCTTTCCTCTGGCACTAACCCCACCCTTTTCAAAACTGTTGTCATCATCCCTTCCTTATGAAGCCCATCCTTGTTCCAACTATTTTCTCCAACTAATACATTATTTATAACCTATTCTCTCTGTTCAAGATCCTTGAACATGTTGTTGCCAGTCCCTGTTTGACCCCTTCCAAACTGATTTCCAACCAACCCATAGCAAGATTGCCTTGGTCCAAGATATAAATAATCTATGATTCTATGATAAATAACATCCTAATGTGACTGTAGCTGTGACTTGTTGTCCCTCCTTGTCTTCTCAACTGTCTTTAGCACTATTCTCCTCCACTAACTCTTCTTTTCCATCTACTGCTACAGCATTGCTGTCTTGTGGTTCCATTCTTATCTGTTCCAATATATTTACCACATCTTCGGTCATGCTTGCACAGTCACCTCTGGTGTGTTCCAGGGCTCCAGCCTTGGTCCCCTCCTAGTCATCATTTACATGCTGTACATTGGCAACATCATCCCCAGTCCTAGGGTCATGTTTCATGTGTACATCGACAACACTCAATCCTACCTCTATACTGCTACAATCAACTCAGCTACTGCTCTTATACTTCTCAATTTTAAAATTCTCATCCTCGTTTTCAAATCCTTCCATGGCCGCACCCTTCCCTATCTCTGTAACCTCCTCCAACCCTCCAATTCTGGTCTCTTGTGCATCCCCAACTCCCTTTGCCTGACCATTGGCGGCCGTGCCTCCAGCTGCCTAGGCGCTAAACTCTGGAATTCCCTCCACAAACTTCTCTGCCGCTCTACCTTAAAACTTATCCCTTTGACCAAGCTTTTGGTCACCTGTACTAATACCTCCTTATATGACTCAGTATCAAATTTTGCTTGATAACACTCCTGTGAAGCGCCTTGGGACGTTTTACGATGTTAAAGGCGCTATATAAATGCAAGTTGTTGTTCTGTCTGGACGATATCAAGTCCTGGATAAGGTTTTTATTCCTTGTCTGATCCATCACTAAGTCTGCCTTATTGTATCTCTCAGCTATTACCTGCTTACTCCTACACCTATTCCTTACTGCTGCTGACCTTTATCACCTTTCTAACCTTTATCACCTTGCTTTCTCAAATGCTCTGCTTCCTAGGCAATCCAGAACTCAGCAACCCGTGTTCTCTCGTGCACAAAGGTCCACACACCATTACTCCCTGTATTACCGAAATTCCACTTTCTTCCCGCACCCAGAAAATAGATTTCAAAATAATTGTCCTCGATTTCAAATCCATTCATGACCTCTCCATCCTATATGAGTGATCTTCTCCAGCCATACACACCTGCCCCCGCATGTTCCACTCCTCTGTCTCCTAATGGCCACTTGCTTCCTACTAATTCCGCTCCACCACTGAAGGCCAATTATTTAGTCACAATGTCCTGTCCTTTAGAATTCTTGCCCAAAACCATTTTGAATTGCTACTTCCTGATCATGCAATCTCTCTGATCATGCATTCAATCACTACCTCCCTCTTCCCAAATTTCTCCTTTCCCTTTTAAAGAACTCTAAGATGCTCATTTACATGAGAGATACATATAAATGCAAGTTGCTGTTGAGTTTTAGTCTATCATAGAAATTTTTCCAGTATCAGAAAATCTGGTTCAATTATTACAAAGTAGTACCACACTTTAAAAATGTTATTGACTATAGTCCACAAAGGACATCAAACAACTTACGCCTAAAAAGGCCGGTCAAATCAGAACTGTTTGCTCATCCTTCTATATCTTTTTTTTTAAATAAGTGAAATACAGAGGCAATTTGCTAAACTTATCACTACTGGATACATCAAAAATGAAACCCAGCAGTTTCTCTCAAAATTTGCAACCTTTGAAGTTCCTATATTTTAAGCGTGGTGCTATTTTTAATTAATTTTTGTGGATGGTAACTGCCAAATTTCATAACCTTGAAGACTCTTCACCAACCATTCTCACGATAAGAGAAAGTCTGAAACAGTTGTTGTTTGAGTTATGTAAAAATAGCAGCGATTGTGGCGTAGCAGAGTATTTTTTATTTATTTAATCACTTCAGTTCCAGTAGTACAGAACATACAACAGTGATAGGAGTAGGCTTGGAACACGATATACCCCAAACAAAGATCAATAATGCAAAATACTCTGTATATTCTCACAATCATCCCCACTTTATTGTATATAAAATAATTTTTCCCTATAAAAAGTAGCACAAGAGCAAGTTGATCCTTAGGATAAACAACAGCTCTTCAAGATATTTCTGAATAGTTGGATTTTAAAAAAAAAGATCCATCAACAGATTGTTCTTCATGCATTTACCTTTCAAGTCCATCATATGTAACAGTTTCAATGTAGTCATAACGGCTGTCCACCCAATAAAGTCTTTTTGTAATGATGTCCAGTGTTATTCCAGCAGGCCAACCTAGCTTTGTCTTGACTAGTTCCAAACGATGGGTTCCATCCATAAAGGCACGTTCCAGTTTAGGTACCCCAGAAATATCATTCCAGTCAGAGAAGAATAAATAGCTAGGCAGAAATTGATAGTTTGATCCATTAGTTATAATGGAGAGCCATCACACACAACAATTCAAAGTCTTCTACACTCCGTATAATGAATGAGGATTTACATGCCCGTTGGTAAAATGTAACGCAATATTTCTATTTAGAATTTATAATTATTGCCTGTTAGACCTCTCAATTAGGCCAACCACGATCTTCTCAGGCCAACTAAGGATGGGCAAAAAATGTCACCCACATCGCAAGGCCAAATAAAAGAAAATATTAAATAAATATTGCATTTTCTGTTGTTAAAGACCATACAGTAAAAAGCAATGCACAACAGAGTTATTATAAACTGCTGGCAATCCTCATGAGTATTATCTGTATAAATTTCACACACTTCACAAAGTTACACAATTAAGACAGTGATGCCCACATCCCAAGAATAATTTTTTTTTCCAAAAGGTGCTTCCTTCCAAATTGTAAATGAACAGATCCAGCTCCTTGATCGGGACTTCTGACTTCTCAAATCACATGTGATCCGGTTTAACTTCAGGTGCTGGTATTTTTATCACTGAGAATTGGACCCAAATTGGACCAAGGAACCTGTGGATTATGGCATGGGGCTGAACAAGCTATACCTTCCCTCTCTTTCCCTAGATCCATGCTTCTGCTGTAATAGCAAAGGTGTGCGCCTGAGTGAGTGGAGAAGATCCAGATAAGCAGCAAGAAACTGTGAGCAACCAGCAGTGAGGCCGGTCATCTGAACAAGCAGTGAGGAACTTAGAAAGAGTCCATCGCAGTGAGTGGTGAGGGAGGCTCAAAGAACTGTGCAAACTTGACTTTCTTTTCAATAGAATAGTGATCTAACAGAGGTCTTTAAGATTATGAATGGGTTTGATAGGGTAGGCACAGAGAAGATGTTTCCACCGTGGGGGAGTCTAAAACTAGGGGTCATAAATATAAGACGGTCACTAATAAATCCAACAGGGAATTCAGAAGAAACTTCTTCACTCAGAGTGGTGAGAATGTGGAACTCGCTACGACAAGGAGTAGTTGAGGCGAATAGCATAGATGCATTTAAGGGGAAGCTAGATAAGTACATGAGGAAGAAAATAATAGGTTATGCTGATTGGGTTAGATGAAGTAGGGTGGGAGGAGGCTCATGTGAAGCATGGACCAGTTGGGCCGAATGGCCTGTTTCTATGCTGTGCTTTCTATATAAATCTATGTAAATATATGACATGATAACCTGATATAATTAACAAGAATTTGGGTACCTGCATAAGTTGTGGCAGTTCATACACTGGGAGACTCTATTTCAGGCTTTTAATTAGATGGAGGATAATCTAAATGTAGACATCTCCCATATAGAAGTTTTGCCTCAACTCTCCTGCTATTAGCCAAGAGGATTATGTTGCCACACTGTTGGGATGTGACTCTACTACCTTTTTAGGGGAATAGATCACTCTCATCTTAGAAAGCCAGGTTTGAGAGGGGATTATTTCAAGCAATGGAAATCTATTTTTCAAAAACTTCTAAGAACCTAGAGTAGGAGAAAAGAAAGGATATCCAACCCCTCCAGCTCACCGTCATGTATGTGCTCCTTTAGTGCATGCGCAAAACATTTTGGCTTCCCAATGATCACACTTTATGCATTTGAAAGTGTGTGCATGGTGCTTAACCACCTTTTCTTCCCCCGACCCCCAGATAGTGGTATGACTGAACAGTAAAACTAGGTATTCTGTACTCACATTGCTACACAGAGGTGCCGGTACTCTCACCAAAATCAGTAATAATTATGATGAATAGCAGAGATCCTCAGACCAATCGCTGAAAGGACTTTGTGGGTCATATTGAAAAGCTGTGACCCATGTCACTATCAATAAATACCCTCCAGTTTCCTATTCCCAATTTATTGCCCAATTTGTAACTTCATCCTTGATCCCATTAACTTACTCTGTGATCACAAATGTCCCAGAATAACCCTATTAAATGCTTTCTGAAAGTCAACACAGAACTTAATCCATCAAATCTACTGAATGACTGAATCCAGTAAATTTGTTATGGCACCACCTTTCTTTCTTAAGATCCATGTTGCCTTGGAATTTATTAGCTTTACTTCCACAAACACATTAGTTTTTTTTTTACAGTAAATATCTGAATTTTTCCTATATTGATGTGACCAATAATTCCCAAGATCTTCTTTGAAAAGTGAGATCTAGATTTTCCATTCAGTCATTATGCTAGTGGAAATCTGCCTGCGGAGTTCACCAGCCACTCATACACTACATGGATGTGCTCCTAACTCTGGCTGGTTTTCCAGGGCTGTGGTCATTTGAATAATTTTGGAAGGAATCCCGCTAGAAGAGGGGAGTAGACCTGCTCTAGTATAACATCACCTGTGCCCTGTGATGGGGCAGTGCTGGGGTAAAGTTAGTCAGGGTTTCTGCTCCTGATCACATTCTGTAAACTCCTCCTGGAAATACGTGTGTAGACATCAGCTTTTTCCTGCACCCATCAGCTTAAAGTTTTTGCGCCGAAACTTGCTGGAAATGCGAGCTTATAACAGCGTGGCATCGGAAAGATGGCACCTCTGACAGTGCAGCACTTCCTCAGTATTGCACTGAAGTATCAACCTATATCATGTGCTCAAATCCCTGGAGTGGGGATTGAACCCACAACCTTGCGACTCAGAGGCAGGAGTGCTGCCACTGAGCCAAGGTTGCCAATTGACATCATAGGCGCTAGTCAGCGGGTTTATTTGGTGCACAAGAAAAATGCAATGTCTTGTGCACTAATTAGGATGCTTACGTTTATGACTTAAATATCTGTAAATTTCCACGTTATGGAGTCTTCTTCGGGTAACAACTTTGACATTTTGGGGATATTTCTAATCTAACCCACCCAGTGGGAAACTGATGGAATCAGATCGGCCACTCATTTTACACTCCACCCGATTTTACTTTCCATTGACTTCAATAGAAAGTAAAATTGAATGGGGTGTAAAATGGACAGCCAATCAATCCCATCAATTTTCTGCCAGTCGGGTTAGGTTAAAATGAACCCCTTCAACCTTATAGACTGTAGATTTATATGTGCACTGTTTTCATTTGGAATAGGGATTTTAACATTTGGAATAGGGATTTTAACATTAAGTACAATTCAGTTTCAACAGACCACTTTGTAAACAACAAATTGGTTCATAACTCAGAAAGCCAGAATCCAGCCTAATAATTATTTCAGCTCTTACCCTACAGTGGGGTCAACAGCAATGCCTCGAGGGCTCCCCAGGTTTTCCGCAATGAGTGTTATACGGTTACTGCCATCCAGGTCAACAACTTCAATTCGGTTAATACTGGTCTCCACCACATACAACTTATTGTTCACCCAGTCCACAGCTAGGTTTTCAGGAGTGTCAATGGAAACATTTAAAACCTGTTGGATTCTAGAGCCACTGAGATCTACAGAGAATAGCTGATAAAACAAGAAAGGTAAGTAAAATGGTTCTGAAAACATTTTCAATAGTCTTTAGAATTGTTTTGATTAAGTTGTACAAACTTTGCACGCTGTTTAATATCAGGGGACAATACAGAACATAAGTTACATTACAGATTACATAATACTTATAGATGCATATATTCTGTATGTTTGGGTGCTACTACTCAGTCATTCCTTGGTAGGAGTTTAGACTGAGCAGTCAGATTGGAGAGGTTCGTTGGGTACTGGGTTTGGGTAATGGGGGATTATAAATGTACTGAGGTGCCTTTCATCAGTTGGTCCCATGCTCCTTTGGCTACCGGGGACTTGGATTGAGGGATATGTGAACTGTGTGCCCACAGGAAGAGGGCCATGTCTCTTGGTGCTTTCACACTCCCACTACAGCCAGTGGATCTCTTCCCCTGATTGTTAAATGTCCCACAGTTGCTTTGGCCACTTGTTTGTCAAAGGGGGTGTTGTGTAAGGAATTCATCTTGCTCTATGGCTGAGAATTTAACAAATCTGCAAGCTGTGGATGGGGGAGGGGAGGATGAGGGGCGGGGGGGGGTTCACTACCTTATTGGCAGGAAGGTGAGTAAGGGGTTGCGTTGGGGAGTAAGGATGGTAAGGACAGTTGCCCTTATGTAGGTTTAAATTTTTCAGTGCTTTGCAATTGTCTACAAGAACTCACCATCACCTGACTAACTTGCATGTAAAACAATACAGTATATTTGGAATATAGAAAGTTTAATAATGCAAGCGTTACCAGATTAGCAACAGGTTATCAGCAGTAAAATACCTGTGGGAAATCAGAACTTAGAAATACAATACGCATGGTGTTAAAGAGCTTTCAACACAAGTTCATCTTTCCCAGTTTATTGATTCAGTGCCTAGTTTTGGGAATGTTGCCTACCTTATTCTGAATGGTATCTGTCCAAAAGATCATGCCCAGATAGCAGTGGAAATCCACACCAACAGCAATGCCACGATTGCGAGACTGCACAAGAATCCGTACATTCCTTCCATGAACATCACCAATCAGCAAATCACGACCATTTGAGAAGATAATGGATGGAATTCCAGCTGAAAGGCAGGAAATAATTTTACATTAAGTAATGTACACTGCATTCGCAGTGCCTCAAATATTTTTCACCTATGCTAATCAAAGTTTTAGAAATGCATGCTTATCTTTTTTAGTCATAACACACATACTGCAATATTTGTCAACTTTTAAGAAGAATCTACTTAACTGGACACAGGCTGTATTGTTTTATTTTAGTTCAATGGGAAATACACTACAAAAATGATGTTATTCCAGAAAATACTGTTGTTTTGATTCATTTGAAGGAGTTGGCGTAAGTTCAATACAGAGGGTTTCCAAGCATTTTATAATTCTTAGAATTCATTTCTCTTTTCCTATTTTTCCATTTTTGATTGTGTTTTTACAGCTAATCGAATAACCTCAGAGAATTCCATATCGGAAGGCTCCAGGAACTGCATTTTTGTAAATGTGGATTTAAAATTTTTGTATTGCAGCTCTTCATATTTAAACTTGGCATTTCCATATAATCATCTGCAGATTTTGTTGAACAAGTGAGCTGGACCTACTGGAATGCTACCTCCGGACCTGGCGCCTCTGCCCTAATCCAAGGAAGACTGTTGTGTCGGCGTTCCATCTGAACAACAACGTCACCGGGAAAGAACTGGGACGTTCATTCTGTGGAAGACAACTTACCCATGAACCCCACCCAAAGTACCTGGGCATCACCCTGGACAGAACTTTCACCTCTCAGCCTCATCTTACCAACACTGGCTAAAAAGTAAAAACCAGGGTGAACCTGGTCCAGAAACTCGCTGGAACGCCATGGGGAAGCACAGCCAGAACACTTCGCACTGCAACAGTGATCCTCGTCTACTCTGCTGCAGAATACTGCTCTGCCTCATGGTCCTGCAGCCGCCACACAAAGATCGTGCAGCTAAACACCAGCATGAGGACGGTGTCAGGGACGCTCAAGTCCACTCCAACTGAGTGACTCCCAGTGCTGTCCCACATTGCCCCACCTGCCATTCGCCGCGACACCACGGTGCTCTGTGAGTTGGAAAAAGTCATGAGCAACATCGACCTTCCCATTCACAAACACTTGAAAAACCCACCACAAAAGCGCTTAAAATCACACCAGCCATTCTGGGAAACAGTGGCCAGTATTCATGCAGCTTATATCGACCCACTGGACAGAATTGTGGGGCGCATGCAACATAAAGAACTAACACCTCATCACTGACCCAACAGCAGAGGTCCCTGGCTTTGGCCTCCCTCGAAGACAGTAGACAGTGCTCAACCCAATCTGCACAGGGCATGGACAATGCGACCACCTGCTCCACAAGTGGAAGATGAGGAACGACCCAAAGTGCGACTGTGGCCATGAGTCTCAGACCATGGAACACATCACATCAACCCACCCACTAAGATCTGTTGCGGGGGGCAGTTCATCTCTTCACTCGGCATCTCAGGAGGCCATCGACTGGATAACCAAACTAGACATCCCGTTATAAGCTTTTCCCGTCATATAAAACAACAACATTGAGCAAACCGATAGTCAGGAATAGTATGATTTGCTGACAACACAAAAACAAAATAAAACCCATGCTAACAACCAAAGCTATATGAATTATATGAAAAAAATGCACAACATATTCTACGATGTGATTTCTAGGTTATGGCCCGGAATTTGAGGTCAGCGGCGAAACAAAGGCATTTGTCACTGGCTCTGAAAAAAGCTCACAAAGATCTCCCGATCTCTGTGGTGAGAAGTTTGCCTTTTTTGACGCGTAAGAGAGATCAGTGTAGAATCCCTAGTGCGACGTTAACAAGCTGTCTTAAGTAGCCAATCACAATGCAGGATTCTCAGACAGGGAACCAAGAAGTGATGAAGTTGCTTTTATTAGAACTTTTTAAAAATGTTACAGAGAGCAAAACAAAGATTGGGGCTCTCACATGGGGATAAGGTATACCTGAAATAAATATGAAAAAACTTTTTTTAAAAATTAAATTTTTTTTTGAAAGTTTCTTAAAAATTGTAAGTTTTATCATAATGGAGAAATTTGACACTCCACAAAATTAAAATGAGTTTTTCAGGGCTATAACGTTTGTTTAGCAGTCAATACGCTGTTAAAACCCCAGTTACACCTAATCCAACAAGGTCTAACTTTTAATGGGGTATTTAGCAGCGACATTAGCACGGAAAAGCCCAAGTTTTCTTCAATTTCACTGATTACATTGATTGCCAGCTATGGGGTGGGCCCACAGCGCAGCCAATGTCGGAGCAGTGAATGACTGACCGCAACGTCAGGATTTCCGCGTCTAGATGCACATGCGCTACATCCTGAAGTGCGGTCAGTTTCAGAGGGGTAATGACAGCGAAGGCTGTTGGTTCGCTGTTATTACCCACCACAAATTCCGGGCCTTTAATTTTATCAGTTTCACATGGTTATTATAAAGCACTGGAGCATTGCTCTTATGGCTTACATACTTTTTAAAAATTTATATTTTCCCCTTTGGTATCCAATGTTTCCATCAAGTCAGGTACAGAATAAAGATGGCTGGCTTCACTTATGTGCATGAGGTTATTGACTGCACTGGTGTAGCCATCAAGGCACCAGAAGATGAGCCAGCAGCTTTCGGTAATAGAACGAGCGTTCACTCTATAATGTTCAGCTGGTCTGTGATCACTGCAAAAGGATTATGCCAGTCTGTGTCAGTTTTGACACTGATCGGATAGCAGATTGTAGGAGATGAATGACGCCTAGAAAGCCCCCATCTACATGGTCCACTTATCTCTCCAAGGTAGAGCAAATGTCAGATTCCAGAATCTGGATGGCAACCGTTTGAGCTTCCATCAAAACTGCAAAGGCTGGTAACATTAGTACCTTTTTTGAGAGCTCGGCTACAGCGTTCCTGGATTTGATTACACACTCCACGGTAGACTGAAGAGTGCTGATGCCATGCAACAAGACATATTGGGCCGGATATTCCGATCCCTACGGGTGGGTACGCGCTGTGTACCCACCTGTAGGGACATTGGAAATGCCGGTTTCAGGCATGCACTGCGCATGCGCTGGAAACCGGCATTTCCGATCTGTCCAGAAAGCTCTTGACAGATCCTCCGGCTGCGCTGGAGCAGGGCCCCTGCGGGCAGATAGTTCCGCTTTCTGGAGACCCTCTGCCCGCAGAAAACCCTTACAATTCTTGCGCCTGGTAAAAGCAGGCGTAAGGCCTGCTTTTACCAGGATAAGAGTTGAAAAAACTAAAAAAAAAAATTTCCACTGATTTATCATTTAAAAATACTTTAAAAAAAGGTAAGTTTATTTTTAGCCCCGTAAAAAACTATAATTTTTTTTTTCAAAAATGTAAAGTTTTGTTTAAAATAGTTAATTTATTGGACTTTCAAGTCATTTTAAAAATGTGATTTTTATTTAAAGTTTTACTATGTTTTGGGGGTGATCTCCATTCATATATTTGACAGGTCTTCCTGTCAAATGTATGAAGGGAGATTCCCTTCTTTGATTGGCTCTGCGATACGTGGCAGTTTGGAGAGGCCCAGCATCGGAATTGTGCGCGTCCCGGGAGCCCTCAGGTAAGGGCGCAGATTTTTCCAGATCGCAGTCCTCCGCCCGCGGGAGGCCTGCGATCGGAATATCTGGGCCCATATAAGGACACCCCCATAAGGTGAAACTTATGGAGCATTATGTCCGTTCACTCCAAAGACTTGAGCACTTAATCTATGCTGACACTCCAGTGCAGTACTGAGGGAGTGCTGCACTTTCAGAGATGCCATCTTTCGGACAATACACCTGACCCAGTCTTGAACTAAAAAGATCTCATGGCACTATTCGAAGAAGAATGGGGGAGTTCTCCCGGAGTCCTGGCCATCATTTATCCCTCAACCAACACCACTAAAACAGATTACCTAGGCTGTTATATCAATGTTATTTTTGGGACCTTGCAGTGTGCAAATTACTGCATTTTCCTACACTACAACAGTGACTATACTTTAAAAGTACTTCATTGGCTGTGAAAGATGACTTGTTCTGATTGACACCTAAAGGAGCAAGTCCTGAATAAGAGAATAAATAAGAAGCTGGACGCTCAAAACTTACAGGAGGCATTTGCTCGACAGTGCTTGTGGTGCTCTAGGACATAGCCCTGCACACAGGAACATGCATGACTTCCAACTCGATCTTCACACAGCTGGTCACAGGCTCCCCAAACATTACATTCATTAAAGTCTAAATCAAGAGAAAACAGAGAATGATTGAACTTATACAAATGCAGTGGTACCGAATATCTTTGGTTCTTCTGGTGCACTTCCATCGCAAGTGTAGTGGGAGTACAGTGGGAGGATCACGAATCAGGCCAGGACCTGGATTACTGAGTCCTGGTCCTCCCGGCAGTTTCCGCAAGGCCTTGCCACTCCAAACAAGGACAGTGATGTAACAGAGAGCATGCCAGGGAGGGGATTTCCAGGCTGGGAGTTTCCTTGTCCCTGTCCTGGGAGAAGAGCAGAGGGCTGAATGCCAAGTAAGAGCCAGCATATTAGACCGCCGTCTGGCTAAAATGGGAGCCACATGAACCTCCCAAAAATGTAAAAACTTTGCCTGTTTTTTTTAGCCAACTATAAAAGGGACTGATGGGCCATGTAGCACTTCTTTCACACTCCCCCCGCCCTGTATTCAGCTCCCTCAGCCGCATTTTGCAGGCTTCACCCACTCATGGACCCCAAAATATGCTCCATGTGGTGTGGGCATCGGCCCAGTTCACATTAATAAAGTGACTACCTCCTGATCCTGCAAGATATGCATCGGAGGTCACTACCATTTACATCAGATGGTCGGCCCACAGGTTTTCAAACCCTGTATAATTAAAAATATATTTTTCCCTGCATCCTCGCTTCTACAGTACCAACAAAAAAATAGCTTTCCTGGAATACTTGCAGCACTCACCAACACAGGAACGACCATCAGTGCTCACTACAAATCCTAATGGGCAATAGCAGACCCCACCAGTTGGAGAAGCATGACAGCGATATTCACAGCTTAATGCAGCACAATTAATTACACCTAAAAGAAAATAAATACATAATAGGATTTAGGGGATACTTTCAACAATACAATAAAAGCACTTTGGTAACAATATACATCAGCTGGTTTGATTTCCTTATGTCTTCCTGCAACATTTTAGGAATTGAAATAAAACTAGTTGTAACCTTGTGTTGTCTTGTGTTTATTTTGAAAACTGAAATTCTCTTAACACTGGTGACTACTTCTTTGTACTGACAGAGAATGGAATACTCCTTTGCATCAGTACCTGCTAGATTTCTCATGGACTAAGGATTAATGTCTAGGAGAAAATACCACACAAAATGTGCCAATGTGAGAGCCAACCTTGAACAATGGATTTATTCTATACCTCGCCATTTTAGTATTAAATGAGCAGAATATTTTTGGCCAGAGAATTTTATCAGACATTAGGCAATCTGTATTAAAATCATTTTTTCTCATTGTCTCTCCAATTTCCTCCCTGGCCCTCTTCTCTTCAAGGCATTACTTACTGGAGTATAGCTCCACAAGCAGCAGTCACCCTCTGGTACCTCACCCAGATGAGTGAGTATTGGCAGGCTATCCAATTGTGGAGGACAACACAACCAAAATCAATGATGTCTTCACTGGCATTTCAGGAGAGTTCACTCTACAACAATTAGGAGCAGAAGCGCCACTGATCTATCCCTCCCTAACCCAGAACTGCAGCTAATTGTAGCCCTCCACCACTATTCCAGCTGTGATCAGCTATCTTAACACAAACTGGAACCTTGGTTAATGGCTCATGGACAGAGATTTTACCTTTGAGTTATAGGATCAGCACCCTGTAAATTGCCCAAAGGGTGCCTATGAGATTCATAGAGGAATTGCCTTAAATTTGTCTAATTACAACAGTGATTACACTTCAAAAAGTACTTCATTGGCTATAAAGTGCTTTGGGACATCCGGTGGTCATGAAAGGCGCTATATAAATGCAAGTCTTTCTTTTCTTTAAATTAGAGTTTAGCTTAAAATATGTCCACACAAAATAGATGTCTGTAGTGGAACTGAATGCTGAGAAATGGCTGTAAAGTGGAGCTAAATTAAATCATCACCCAGGCTTTTGGCCATGGAAGTTCCCAGATAATTTGGCCATAAAAATCTTCTAAACTAAAGGCCATAAAGCAATTAAAACCATAAAAGGTCCTAAGTGATGACCTCAGAAAAGGCTGTTGATACTACAGACATTCCCTATTAGTATGAGAAGCCATCATCCCTGACTCAAACTGCTTAGGTAACACCTAATGAAATATAAAGATGTTATATCTCCCCATTTTTGTGAAAAAACTAATGTAAGATTGATGGGGAAAATGCCATAAAATTGTAGACAGAGTCTGCCATGCTAGAGGTAAAGCCATGCCCCAGTGACTTAATGATAGGCACAGGACTCCACATTTATCAGGTTTGATTGACCGATGGGGAGGGGGGGGGGGCAAGACCTTCTAGCACATGTCACTCTGGTTGAATGTGTGGAGACCTCCCTTTGAAATGAAGATATAAAAATAGAGGGTTCTAGACCCCTCACTGGATCAGTAGTAATAATCAGAGTAGCTATCTGTAGTCAGTAGAGTAGCAAGGGCAAAAGCTCTTTGTCTTTGTCAGATAACCGCCTGGGCAGTAATCTGACGGAGTGGATCACCCGCCCATTGTAGAACCTGCCTGATTTTCATTCCATTGATCTCTATGGAAAGAAAGTCAGATGGGCTCTACAACAGGTGGGCAGTCTGGTCTGCCAGACTACTGCCCAGAGAGTAAGGACAAAAATTTCCCCCCCACATCTTCAGACTACTCACTGCAGTTGTTGCTTGCTGTGGTGTTTGTTTCATCTTCACCAAAGGAACAGTCCTGGATCTGATCACATAGTTTGTGGACAGGGATACAGCGCCGGGAGCTCGGACAAGTCCATTCTCCTGGTGAGCAGTCCTCCTGTTCCCTCCTTTCTGGTCAGAAAATGAAAACAGAAATGTATTTTTAAAGTTTGTAGGAGCACAGCATGAAACATGCATTGCTTTAAGCAAACCTGTGAACTACCTGAAAATACCATTGCGCATGTTAGGCAAAGCCTGAAAAACAAACTCAAATGCAGTGAAAATAATGATATTACCAGAGTATATCCCCACATGGGAAATACGGGGATATGTGGATACATTTATTTGGCCAATATGCATACAACATTCAATTCATTTGCTTTATCAATTGTCAGTACAATCTGCTGAAATTGCAGTTTCATTCATTTTAAATGTTTCTGTTCTATCTATACATAATGGCACTGAAAAAATGTAGCTGTTCCTGCAGATTTCCTGAATTACGACTTTCCCTGATGGCACTCTGCTCACCTCACAAGGTCATCGATATATGGAGGTCGGGTTGAGGTCAAGGAATCCTTAAGTCAGGAGTTCTCACGTCCCAGTTGGAACCCGGCATACAATTGGCACAGGTTCGCTTGACTCCTGGACCCGGTGGAAGTGGAGCTTAACTCGGATCCAGGGAAGGGTTGGGGTTGGGGTTGGGGCTTGAGAGGAGCCCAAAAAGCACTTGGAGGGGGTTGAAGTGGCCCCTTTGTGAGGGGTCCACTCAGGAATCCAGATGCTCCCTGGAGGGGGAGCCCAGCACCTACTCCCAGCTGTCCAGCTACCATCAGCATTCCAGGATCTTTGGTGGAGGAAGCATCGCACATGTGCCTATATTGCTGAAGGCTCGCTTCTGCAGTCCTCATATCCTGAACCTACGAATTTCAGCAGGATCAGTGGTACAGTTCCACAGCAAGGGTGATCCTGGCATAGCTGCCACCATCATGCTCAAATTTTCCAGGCCAATTTATCTATATTTTATTAGAAATCTTATATCTGTACGCATTTCCTGTCTGTATCATTTGGCTTCCTGTTGTCAGATTTTTGTCACACATTTTGTATCAACTTTTTCCCATTATAAATTCCTATGTCCACATTCATAATGGGTTTTGCTGATTTAAACCTGTCATCATGTTATTACTCAAATTGGTCCCTGTGTGACTTCGTGCCCAGACTATAAACATGCTCAATGAGTCCCTCTGGAGGTTTAATTCACCTTAGTACACTGTCTTGGAATTTCTCTTGGTCAGTTTTCATCCTAACTTTAAGGTTTTTCATCATATTTCAGCTACTCCTCTAATCTCCCACCACATTAGACCCAACCATGTCCTACCCCCTCTACCTCCTACTCTTCTCTTTCTTCCCCTTCCTCCCTCCATTCCTCTCTCCTCCTTCCTCCCGCTCACTCCACCCTGCTCCCTCTCTGTCCTGCCAACTCCCCCATCCCTCTACCGCCCCTTCCACCCTCACCCTCCTCCCCACCTAATTTATACT
Organism: Squalus acanthias; assembly: GCA_030390025.1. Taxonomy (NCBI): domain Eukaryota; kingdom Metazoa; phylum Chordata; class Chondrichthyes; order Squaliformes; family Squalidae; genus Squalus; species Squalus acanthias. The sequence goes on from CM059427.1 coordinate 42,336,665, forward strand.
CTTCTCCCTATTCATTGCTTCCTCTTCCCTCTTCCTCCTGCTCCCCACTCCCTCTCTCCTCCAATGATCCCATCTAAACTCACTTGACTTAAAAACTGCACTTGGTATTGTCTCGAGTATGTGGGGCATGTGTTTCATTGAAAACTCAATGGCCTGGAATTTGTGGTGGGTTATAACAGTGAAAGAACAGCATTTGCTGTTATTACCCCTTTGAAACTGACCGCAACTTCAGGATTCAGCGCACCCTAACGTGGAAATCCTGAAGTTGCGGTCAGTCATTCACTGCTCCAACACTGGCTGCGCTGTAGCCCTCCGTCCTCTCTCCACCACCCCCCCTCCCCCATATCTGGCAATCAGTGTAATCATGGAAATCAGTAAAACGGACGAAAACTGGGCTTTTCCGCAGTAATGTCGCTGTTAAATACCCAATTAAAAATTAGACCTTGTTGGATTAGGTGTAAATGGGGTTTTAATAGCGTATTGACTGCTAAACAAACGTTATGGCCCTGAAAAACTAATTTTAATTTTGTGGAGTGTCAAATTTCTCCATTATAATAAAAATTACAATTTTTAAGAAACCTACAAAAAAAAAGTATATATTTTTTAAAAGTTTGTTCATATTTATTTCAGGTTTATCTTTTCCCCATGTGAGAGCTCCAATCTTTGTTTTGCTCTCTAACATTTTTAAAAAGTCAGAATAAAAGGAGCTTCTTCACTTCCTGATTCCCTGTCTGTGAGAATTCTGCATTGTGATTGGCTGCTTCAGATAGCTTGTTGACGTTACAGCAGCTCACGCTATGGAATTCCCACTACACTACACTGATCTCAATTGCGCGTCGAAAAAGGCAAACTTCTCACCACAGAGATCGCGAGATCTTTGTGGGCAGCTTTCTTCGGGGCCAGCGACAAACGCCTTTGCTTCGCCGCTGACTGCAAATTATGGGCCATTATAAATATCTACAGTACCTGTCACCCCTGTACGTGACACTGTGATAAGTCTTTCCTCATTCTAATTATTATTATTTTAATTGAATTTCAGAAGTAAATAAAACCTATTTGAAGGAAGCAGATAGGTAGGGTAGGGAAGGCGGAAACTGGTTGAGGGTGAGGGATGTCTCTGGCCTCTCACCACCCAGTCTTTGGACAGCGAGAGGGAGTGCGCAGTTCTGATGAAAGGTCATCAACCTGAAACTTTAACTCTGTTTCTCTCTCCACAGATGCTGCCTGACCTGCTGAGTGTTTCCTGTTCCAGCATTTTGTGTTTTAATTTCTCTTTCACATGTTAGAATTTTCAAAAGTACAACCCTGAAGACTTTATCATTGACAGCAAAGATTCCTCCTGATTCTGTGTTATTTTCTATGGGTTCCATGAAAGCAACAATGGTGCAGTCAACCAAACAACTGAAAGATAATTCATTGTGCTAGCACTACAAACATTGCTCCATCTGTGATTCACAGTTGAGTACACGATTGTTAAATTCTGTAATCCTCATTCAACAGTTTACCAATCTCACTCATTTAAACTTTAATATACTCACTGACTGCCCACATTCTTACCACATCCTCTTTCATCAGCATTATCTCCACAGTCATCATCTCCATCGCAGAGCCAATTCTGATGAATGCAGTGGCCACTGGGGCAGGTAAAATAATCTCCTTTGCAGGTTGGATAAACTGCGAAACACAAGAGAGTATCACCACACTATTAGAAGTTATCATATCGCAAATGTTAAAATATTGTCCTTTCAGTTTTAGAATGTATTTTGAAATCAAAACAGAATTTTATGAATGTTATTCTCATATAACTTTTTGCTCATCTGTGTTTCAACTAAAAATAACCTAACCATAAACATATGCCCCAATTCAAGGTCCCTTATTCAACTGACCTACAAATTTACATTTACATTGACTGATTTATATATTTCCATTCATTACATGCATAAAACTACATAGAATTTACAGCACAGAAACAGGCCATTCGGCCCAACAGGTCCATGCCAGGTGTTTGTGCTCCACACGAGCCTCCTCCCACCGTACTTCATCTCACCCTATCATCATATCCTGATATTCCTTTCTCCCTCATGTACTTATCTAGCTTCCCCTTAAATGCATCTATGCTATTCATCTCAACTATTCCATGGGCTAGCAAGCTCCACATTCTAACCATTCTTTTGGTATACAAGTTTCTCCTGAATTCCTTATTGGATTTATTAGTGACTATCTTATATTTGTGACCCCTAGTTTTGGACTCCATTATGACTCGCAATCGCTAAGGGCTAAAATATGCTGAAATACATTGCAAGTGTAATTTACTGCATCTCTCAGTCTGTATTGTTGCAAGTTACTGACTCACCAAGTGGAGACAGGCACCTCCCCACAAGGACAGAGAGACAACCCAGCCTGTCAACCCAGCCTGCTCCCACATATTTCCTCATGATTGGTTATGTAGCACCAGAAGTCGGTCATATGTCCTTTTTTAGCTAGGGATCGTTAGTGCTGCAAACCCAATCCCACAAACAGAAGCAGTCTTAATTAATTCCATTCTTATAGGGACTTACCTGTTAATTATAGAGATATTTTAAAAGGTTCAACCTTTTCAGCAAAAAAAAGTTAAACCAGTTCCTCGTATGTATGGGCCCACTAATTGGCAATCTCATGCAGAAAGCCCATACAAGAGAGAAATTTAAAAAAAATCAAACTGGTGCAGTAGAGGGTGCTATTCTAGTAGAGGTGCTATTCTAAGACTCAACACTGGGGCAGAGAAAGGAAGCATTAGTTTGCATTCTAACTTTTCTATACTTGACCTAGGAATGCTCAATGCTCCAAGCGTTCCATTTCCCAATACTAAGGTAGTTCATTTTGATAAGCACAAAATCCACAATAAAAATATTAAAAATGGTCAATGTTTCTGGGCTGCAAATGGGTCTCTTCAAATATTACGATATTTAAAACAAAGTTATAAAACATGACATAGATCAGGCTTCAATCCCACCAATATTGTTTGCGAAAGTCTCTCAATATTTTAGTTGGTGGATTTGAAGCTGCATTCTCAAAATGAGACACTACTAAATTAAATTATAGGTTTTACGAGTGCTATAATTGTAGGGCATCCAATTAGCCTATAGTAACTTTTTAACCGTGCCTAACTTTGTACCAAATACCCAGCAGGTTTGTGCTGAAGACTTCTAATTTACTTCAAATAGTACGATAGAATGAAATTACTGTTCCAGAAAGTTTAAAGGAATACATTACCACATTTTTGCTCATCGCTTCCATCTCCACAGTCATCATCGTGGTCACATACAAATATCTGTGGGATGCATTCTGTATTGGCACATTGAAACTGAGCACTGCTGCATCTCTGAGCTGCAAAGAGTTGGGAAAGAGATGAGGGAAAGGGGAGAAGAAAGGGGTAAAATAAACATAGCATTCACATCCTTTTCTGAAAATTTCAGTTGGTAAATTATACAGTTCTACGATCTATGGCTTGATGGATAAGTGCACCACCCAGTGTGGTCTTGAGCCATTTGATCAGGCAGGACCCTAGTCTATGCTGAGTTGGCTGGTCTAAGTCAGGGCAACAACTGGGGAGATACAGTTGGCTTATGCATCCTGCACTGTCAATGGGAATAATCAGCTGGGTTCCCACTCCTGAACACTGTCCAGTAGCCCTGCTGGAAAGTGTGCATGTGAGGCTGTCAGGTGAGGACAGGATCCATAGTTGAAGAACCCACTAACGCACACTGTCTAACGTCACTGTCACAAGTGAAGAATGACCATTTCGGTGAGGCACTAGTTTTAGGAGAGGAGGAGAGAAAACTGAAAAAGAAAATCTTCACGTCAAGAATTTACTTCGTCAGTACTTATGAGGGGTAAATGCTAAATGGTTTGTAATACTGTATTCTTACTTCCAGGCTTGACTTTTTGCCATCTTTAGCAACTCAAGTACTATTTGTATTTGTACACAAATCAGATTTTTGTTTAGCACTGATGCACAACATTGGGAGACTGCCAACAAATTATGGTGTGACTATCAAGCTTCAGGTAATGAAGCCAGTGAACAACACCCCTCCCTCCCCCCGCCACCTTCTTAGATGGGATAATTCAAATGTTCACCCAAATAAAATAGCTCAAACCCCCTCTGGAGGTCAGGTGAATGAAGAGTAATAAAATCACAATTGTTTCACAAAGATTTTTTGAAAGGAGGGGTCAACAACACACATTTTTTGTTGGATTAGGTAACCATCTTTACATTTTTTCCTGTGAGGTTGTGGAATGCACTACCAGAGTTAGTGTTGAAGCAGAGACCATGTCAATATTGAGGAATGGGTTAGAGAGGTGTTTAAAAGAAAAGATAATAAAAGGGATATGGGAACAGAATGTGCACATGAGATAAGGGCTACTGTTCTTGTGGAGGATAAACAGCAATACAGACTGGTTAAGCCAAATATTTGTTTGTTTGCAAATCCATGACACAATTGCATAATTCATGTAGAACACATTGGTATATCATTTACGTGCGATTTCCATTATGATAGAAATGATATATAGCTCTTCTGCATTCCACAAATTGAGTACCAAACACCCGGGCATAAAACTAACCTAATGGATCAGCTATTCTTTATAGAAACCACCCAATTTTCATTTCCATTGATCCACCCCATGATAATCACTACTTTACTAGTCTCCATGAGTAGATAAGAAATTCTTCTGATTAGGTTTGCTGCCGCTGAGCAGAACTACAGAGGACATATTAAATTGTTTCAGACATGGTCTGTGTTTCAGTATGTCTGTATATCAGTGTCTTTAAAAGGTGATTTGTTACATTCAGGCAGTTAGGATCTAAACATCAGGAAAACAGAACGTACTGCAATTGCTTTCATCTGTTCCATCCCTGCAGTTCAGCACTCCATCACAATGCTGGCTAGAGTTGTAACAGACTCCATTTGAACACTCCATTTGGGTGCAAATAGGGTAATCTAAAGGGAAAGAAAGGGAAAAAAATGATTACTAATTTACTTCTCGTGCTTTGAAGTAACAGGTAATACATATACTATCTACATGTATTGTGTAAAGAATGTACTTTTTAGTACTAAGGTGAAGACTCAAAATGATCTGAACATCTAAAGACCTCTGCAAAATACAATTTTTCTTTTAGTCTTGAGGTTTTCCTGACATATAACAGTTGCCTTCACCCCTTGAATTTTTCCATCCACATAGAATCATGAAATCATACAACACAGATGGAGGCCATTCAGTGCATCGCACCTATGCCCCCACTCTGTACCTGATAAACTGACAAAGACCAATTTCTAATCTAATAGTCTCATTGCAGCTTAACCAATATTTGTATAGCTCAACCTCTTTCTTTTGTACTCTATGCCCCATTTATGTTTTTCTCACAGCTTTATCAACTTGTCCTCCTACTCTTATTTGTGCATCTCACCCCCTTAGTCTGCTCTTCTAAGCCTTTTAAAGATTTACACATCACATGTACTGCAATTTCTGAAAGGGCATGGGTTCAACCAATGGCAGGAAATAACTGGTATAACCTGATTTTTACCTCATTTATCCTCAGCAATTAAAGTGATTTTGAGCAAACATTTTATCAACATGTATTTAACGGAGTGCAAGTTTGTTTGACACCATTTTCATCTTTACCCATGTTGCTGCCACCAGTAAGTCAACCTACCCACAAACCACAGGCAATACAAGTCGGAGGCAGCCATTTCCAGTGGTACTTAAAGGGATACTCGCCTGCTCTCGGGTAAAATGCTGCAAAGTTTTGGGAGATATTTTGCTTGTATTACATTGTGTGTTTTTTGCTGCTTAGACTATGTTAAAGTGCATATAGTGAGTGGCTGTACAACATTCTAAACTCTTAAAGGGCTCCTGGCAACACATTTTTATCTTCATGGCATCTTTCTGGATATTCAGCAGCGACTGGCTCACCTCCTGACTCCTCAAAGACTCTCCACTTGCCTGGATGGGTGCAGCTGCAACAACACTCAAGAAGCTCGACAGCATCCAGGATAAAGCAGTCCATTTTGATTGGCAGCCCACCCACCACCTTAACATCACCACCATCTTTTCAAGGCTAACAAATGCTGGCCTTGTCAGTGACGTCCACATCCCGAGAATTAATTTTTTTAAATAACAGATGTGTGAACTAATGCCACATAGCTTTACTTCTCACTCGCTATTAGAGTGCATGAATTATGGCTATACTTGAGGTACCTCATGTCTGCATGGCAAGAGGGGAAAAAGTGTCCTTTTTGAGAATCCTACAATATTTAAAATATCACAAATAAAGTGCACTTAGAAAAGTTCCCACTGTGCCAGCAGCAAATAAGAATGCTAAAAATGTATCCCACTTTAAAATATCACTGCTGCCACATACTACCTGAAGACCACTTTCAAATCTGTGCCTAGAGATTAATTCTGAAATCTCGTCAGTGATGATTATGAAAAATAAAAACTTGGGTATAATATTTTTGTCATGAGTTTAATAGATTTTTCTCTTGGAGTCATTTTTCAAATAAGTAGGATAAAAAGATAAGCCTATAGATTGATTCACCAGTTGTCTGCTGTTTTCTCAGTGTTTTTAACTCTTAGGCTGCCAAACAAGTCCTGAGAAATTCTTGTCTTCTGGTCCAACCAAGCAGTAGCAGTTTTACATGATATTAACACGAACTGATATAAAACATACAATTAAAACACAGCTTTAACTATAATCTAAAAACTATGGGGTTATTTTGGGGAAAGGATGAAAACAGGCACTAAGTGGGTGCTGTGCTAATAAAACACACCTGTTTAGAAGTCTGGTTTTAGCCTGCAATTTTGGGGCTATTTGGTGATTGCCATGATTTAAACGTACCTGGAGATACTAAACCAGAAACCGGCACGCTTAGTTTCAAGCATGATTAGGAGCAAATTTCATGCAGCCTCCACGCACACACTCCCACTGAAGGTGTGGAGTGCGCTGAGTGACAGACAACGGCATACATCAGGACAGCTCAGGGACCAAGGGAGAGGATTCAAAGATTCTCGGACATGGCACTGGAGGTCCTGGTGGAGGAGGTCCAGAGGCAAATAATGCGGCGGATGTGGCACGTGATCGGCAAGGAGGTCACAGCCAGGAGCCCTGCCCCCAGGACAGGGCTCCAATGCCGCAAGAAATTCAACAGTTTGACAGGGTAACATCCCATCTTACAAACACACTTCCGTGGAAGGTAAGGCATGTAGCAACAGTGCTCCGATGTCTGATGGTGGAGGACGTATCTCAAAAGCGGTCTTCAATTAGATGGCGGTGAGCGTCCCTCCCAGGTGCAGACCGTCTATCTGGAACCCTTTGGTGCTCCCCGTGGTCCACCTCGTCTTCCTCCTCTTACTCTTCCTCTTCCTTAACCTCCTTCTCCCCCTCTTCGTTCTCCTCCTCTTGTGGCTCCTGAGCTTGCCCCTCTGACACAATTGCTGGTGGTAACAGCTGGTCTCTCATGATTACCAGATTGTGGAGCATGCAGCAAGTCACCACGAATCTAGAGTCCTCCTCGCCCTCCTCTCCCAGCAGCTGATGCTGCTCTGCATGGCCTCATCTCCTCCTCCCATTCCTTCTCCAGACCTAGCAAAATCCCCATGACCAAGCACTCCCTTTCTCCTGGTGACTCCTAGAAGATCTCCAATAAGGTATAATAGCACAGCATTCACTCTCTTAGATGAAGTACTCAAAGAGAATTTGAGAAATAAATGTTGATAGAGTGTTGAAGTCTTGACGAAGTACCCCAGAAAGTCTCCCGATGTGTATCTAAAGTCCTCATCAAACGCAGTGTAGTCTGTCAATCTCCAGCAGCAAGTCATAGAGTCATACGGCACAGAAGGAGGCAATTCGGCCCATCGAGTCCGTGCCGGCTCTCTGTAGAGCAATCCAGTCAGTCCCATTCCCCCGCTCTATTCCGTAGCCCTGCAAGTGCCTATCCAGTCACCCCTTGAAAACATTGTGTGTTTCCGCTTCCACCACTTCCGTCAGCAGCGAATTCCAGGTCATCACCACTCGCTGTGTAATAAAGTTTTTCCTTACTTCCCCCGTATCTCTTGCCCAAAACCTTAAATCTGTGTCCCCTAGTCCTTGTACCATCAACTAGTGGGAACAGCCTTTCTCCGTCTAACCTATCCAAACCCGTCATAATCTTGTACACCTCTATCAAATCACCCCTCAACCTCCTTTGCTCTAATGAAAACAAATCCAGCTTCTCCAACCAGTCCTTGGAGCTAAGATCCCCCAACCCCAGAACCATTCTGGTAAATCTCCCCTGCACCCTCTCAAGGGCCTTCACATCCTTCCTAAAGTGTGGTGACCAGAACTGGACGCAATACTCCAGTTGTGGCCAAACCAGCGCTTTATAAAGTTTCAGCATAACTTCTCTACTTTTGTACTCAATACCTCTATTTATGAAGCCCAAGATCCCATATACTTTGCTAACCACTCTCTCAATATGTCCCGCCACCTTCACAGACCTATGCACATTAATCCCAGGTCCCTCTGTCCCTGCACACTATTTAAAACTGTGCCATTAAGTGTATATTGCCTCTCCCTGTTCCTTCTGCTCACACTTCTCTGTATTAAATTCCATCTGCCAATTGTCTGCCCATTCTGCTAGCCTTTCTATGTCATGTTGCAGTCGATTGGTATCATCCTAACTGTTTGCCACACCCCCAAGTTTGGTGTCATCGGCAAATTTAGAAATTCTACTCTGTATTCCAATATCCAGGTCATTTATATATATCAAAAAAGCAGTGGCCCCAGCACTGACCCTTGGGGAACACCACTGTCTACCATCCTCCAGTCTGAAAAACAGCCATTTACCACAACTTGCTGTTTTCTGTCCTTAAGCCAATTCCTTATCCAAGCTGCCACTGACCCACCTATTCCATGAGCCTCAATTTTGTTAACCAGCCTTATATTTGGTACTTTGTCAAACGACTTCCTAAAATCCATGCAGACAACATCCACTGCATTCCCTTCATCAATCCCCACTGTTACTTCATCAAAAAATTCAATTAGATTAGTCAAACACGATCTGCCTTTTACAAATCCATGTTAGCTCTCCTTAATTAGCTTAAACCTCTCCAAGTGCCCATTAATGTTTTCCTTGATTATTGTTTCTAAAACTTTACCCACCACTGATGTTAAACTGACCAGCCTGTAGTTACTAGGATTGTCCTTACACCCTTTCTTGAACAATGGTGTCACACATTTGCCACTTTCCAATCCTCAGGCATCTCCCCCACATCTAGGGAAGATTGGAAAATTATGGCAAGCCCTTCCGCTATCTCCTCCCCCTGAACATTGAAAGTTGAGCATGGCTTTAAGTAGCGCTCGAAATCCTCACCAACAACTTCTTTACTCCTGTTCAGCTGGTTGCTGTTAGGAGAGGTCGTTAATTGCAGTGCTAGTCAGCAAGATGGCCTGCAGCCTCTTAAATGAGCGTTAGAAGCCACTTTAATTGGTCATCCGAGCTTTAATGATCCTCGGGGAGGCCATTCCTAGCGCGTACTTCAACTCCTTTACCAAGATGGCATTTTGCGCTAGAGGTGGGCTAACCAGGCGTTACAGCTCAAGACCCCATCTTGGCCACCTTGGAAACTCTTTAGTGTCTAAACTATCTGGGGAAAATTACCCCCACATATATTTTAAATCTACCCCTGGGGAAAGATTCCCTGTGTGTAATGTGTAACAAAATAGAAAACATGGATTTACAATTTTGTTACACATAGCATACAAAATGAAATCTCACTTATCTATCCACTGTCCTCATTCTCTATCTGTCCAATCTTTTCTTAACCCTTTGCCCCTAAAATTTAAGTTTTATATATATTTTTTACTTAATTACTTATTCTTTCCCCTGGCTTCCATCATGACACATGCTAAGTGCAGCATACTTGGGAGGAACAGGTGACTTTGGGCCTATGGTTCCCAAAGCTTTTCATCATTGGTGATTTTCCTTGCCACATGTCTGGGTTTGTTGTAGACTAATTGATAGAGATTGATTGCTATGATTAATCAACAACTCCCTTATCGTTTTTTCATGCGACTACCAGGATGGTAGATGGCAAATTAGATCAACCTTGGTCTTTTATCATCTAGCAATTCTTATGTTCCTAACATCCATTTTGGAGGTGGAAACATTTGAAAGAACTGAGTTTTCACTGATTGAAAAGCAACTTTTTGATGCAATCAAAGGCTCATGACTGATATGGTTAACCTAGGAAGAGGGCTGCTGAACTAGTGGGTGGTGGGCGTATCCAAGGCACTGAGTTAAGGCAACATGCTTCTCACTTGAGTTTGCCACACTTTCATTACTGGCTTTGCTTTTTGTGATCAAGTGTCCTTATTTATGCATTTTCCAGTCATGTTTCTACAGTAATACAATAAATCATTTTATGCTTTTGGAAATCGAAAACTGATTCTTCAAGCTTCAGTAAGTTTGACTACTTTGATCCTTGTCATTTTGTACAACTGTATACATTCTTAGATAATTTAAAGAAAAAAAAAATCTGAATTCTAAAGCCAGGTCTTGTAGTTTTAATTAATTGGAGAATATTTTATTCTACTGTACTGTCTTGCATTTCATACTTTCTGTAACATGTCTGACTGTCAAATTTAATAACTTGTTAAATCTAGAAACTTCATGCTCAGACAATGTTCACAGTGATCTATTAGACACATCAAAATGTAGAAGGAATTTTGCAACTACTGTAGTATATTAATCTGTCAGTGACAAATCCTCAACAAAGTCCTACAAGATAATGATCAAGATAGGAATATCTGGCACAGTGCCCTGAAATTGGCTATAATATCTACATTTCTTTCATTTTTCCTTCCAAATACAATAGGTAAGATTACCTACCCATATAGGGAAATCCAAGAAATATCTGCTAATTTCAGAGACTTTCAACCAGACTTTCCTCCCTTCACAAGAATGTTCTTTCCAGATTGTAATCTGCTCTATTTCTTAAACAATGTATCAGCACCATTTTTGGGACATCAGTCTAAAATATTTGCGAAAATATATTAAAAATAACTAATTGCTTGTCTTATTTCTTATGTTATTTTCCTGCTGAGAGCGCAATTATTTGCTCCTAGGTAGGTATCTGTAAGTGGTTGTTAAGAGATGTATGAAAATGACCTGAAGGGTTTACCTTGCAAATATTTTTTTTCTTTTTCTCATATTGGAGAGCTCCTAGTATTTATTTAGTACTTCCTGTTGACAGGCTGGGCAAAATCAGAAATGTAACTGTTGAAAGGTCATGGATGTACAGTATGTCCTATCTGTCAGACAATGTATTGATATACAAATTCAGGGCCCACTGGATTCCCAAAATGTTATTTCTTTAAAAGCAATTAAGTTGTGGATTCATGATTTATGCTAAGTGCATTTTTTTAAAGCAGCGGTTTTTTAAACGGCATGTTTGAAATGGAGAAGTGTGATTTTTTTTCCACCTTTTGGTCATATCCAACCTTTCTTTTAGATGTAATTCCCCAAATCATGCCTCACCCCTGTGCAAGTGTTATTAATATCTTCAAAGGAGGATAAGATGATGCCAATCACAAGCAATGTAAGAATAAAGCATTGCATCTGGTTTGGCCACCATACTCACAAAAAGACAAAGACAGTGGATAGAATTCTAAGCAATGCTTCAAAAAGGATTTTGGGTTTTAGAATATTAAACAATTAACAGAGGGAGACAGGATGCAAATTTTTTGTTTAAATAATTGAGTCTTGAGGATAATCAATAAGGTGCATGCAAAGAGGTATTTAGTGTGAAACTAACACAAGAAAACCAGAAGACATGATTATAAGCTAAGAGGCCATATTTACAACCTAAATATAACTGACGCAATATCTTCTTCATGCTCATAATTATCAACTGATAGTCCAGGCTGCCAGTTACAGCAGTAAATACTGAATCAAAGATTGAAAAAAAGAATCAGGTCAATTCCTGATTCAGGAAGGATTGGAGGACTGTAGATTTGGCGTAGGAACATCATCAAAATAATTAGGCAGGATCCTAAAATAGAACCTGCAAGAATCATAGAAACGTACAGCACAGAAGGAGGCCATTCGGCCCGCCGTGCCTGTACTGGCTCTTAGAAAGTGCAGTCCTGCTTAGTCCCACTTCCCCGCTTTATGTCAGTAATCCTGTAAGTTCCTTATTCTCGAGTACCTGTCCAACTCTGTTTTAAAATTATTTATGGAATCAACTTCCACCACTTTTTCAGGTAGAGTGTTCCAGATCCCAACAACTCTCTGAGTGAAAACATTTCTCCTCATCTCCCCTCTAGATCTTTTACCAATGATTTTGAATCTATGACCTCTGGTTATTGACCCACTCACCAGAGGGAATATTTTTTCCCTATCTATGCAATCAAAACCTCTCATTATCTTGAAAACCTCTATTAGGCCACCTCTTAACCTTCTCTGTTCCAAGGAGAACAGTCCTAACTTTTCCAACCTCCCCTCATAACTGAAGTCCCTCATCCCTGGTGACATCCTGGTGAACCTCCTCAGTACCATTTCTAAGGCCTTTACATCTTTCCTGAAGTGTGGTGCCCAGAATTGTCCACAATACTCCAGTTGAGGCCTAACCAGTGATTTATAAAGTTCTAGTGTGATCTCTTTGCTTTTATATTCTATTAATTTGTTATATACCCAAGTAACTCATATGCTTATTTAACCACCTTATCAACTTGCTGTGCCACCTTTAAGGATTTGTGTACATGGACAGCACATGGACTGCTCTACACTTTTCAAAATCGAGCCATTTATAGTATACTGTCTTTCCATATTAGACCTCCCAAGAATGGTTTTATAATGGCCCAAAAATTAGTCCCGCGACGCGAGAGTACGCACTGTGTACTCTCGCGTATTCTGTCACCAATTGCTGGTTTTCTGCATGCACTGCGCATGCGCTGAAAACCGGCACTTGGTGAATGGAAAAGGGGGCGGTTCCTCGGTGCACCGCGTGCGCGCTACAGGCTGCGCGCACGCTGTGCACTTAGTGCTTTGGACGCGCAGGTAAGGACGGAAGATTTTAGAAATGAAAAAAGGAGGAGTAAGACCCACTTTTAACAAGTTAAGTAGTGAATTAAGTATTATTTTGAATTTTTTTTAACAGGTATATCTTTTTTAGAGACTTTAAAGACAGGTAAGTTTATTTTTATAACTTTTTAAAAGATTTTAAATTTTTTCAAAAATTTAATTTTTATTTAAAATGGTTAATTTATTTAACTATACTTATTTTATTAATGTGATGGGTTTTTTTTAAATTTAATTGAGGTTTAGCTGTTATTTTGGGGGGGTGTAAGATTCATAGCTTTCACAGCACTTATGTGAAACTTATGAATGGAAGATGGTGTGCTGCCATTGGCTCTAACTGAGTCACGTGATCCCACAGCTCGCACGAATTCACTACGCCGGTGGGATACGCAAGCACTGCCCAGCTGATGTCTAGAACATCAAGTTCGTGCGAGCTGGATCTGAAAAAGCCAACGCGGAGTGAGAGATCGCGGGGAAGCCTTACCCCCGCGTCAACACTCAGTCTTTAATTTCTGGGCCAATAACTACGTTAACCAATCCTTCTTGGAGGATTTTTTTTTCTTCCTTCAAAACCTCTAATATCTGAAACCCTCAAATTTTTCAACTAACATCATTTAATGTTGAACAGCAACTCATCGGGAAAAAATAAATATATCAGCCTCAGGGATTGCTTACTGATGATATTACTTTGTTTATAAAAATGTATTTCAGCACAATAGCCATAATACATTTTTTTGCAGTATGTAATCGTTAACAATTACAATACAGGAACTTGGCCAAGTGACTAATGTAAAATCAATGCTATAAGCTCAGTGTTACAAAGTCAGAACAATAATTTAAGCTAAATGATTTCATACCCATATGACATGAATGAATGTGGTTAACCTTTACAATGGCATGACAATCAAACCTCTAGTCGTAATTGTATTAGAGGAATGTTTTGTCAGGTACAGTACATGGTACCATGGTGCTTAATGGGAATAATTGCAGAAGGGGGATATGTTCCCACCCCAGGCTGCTACAGTTCATTATACATGATCGCTTTTTGTTTATTTTGACTTTGGAAACCTTAAAATTCAGCTATGCATGAAATTAAAATTGAAGCTCCAAACACAGAGGTCCATCATACTCCTTCTAATAGACTCAAGTGGATGTAATCTAGCATTTTACACTGGCCTAAATGTGGAATATTCACCCAGTCAAATCACACCAAATAGTGCCATCAACAATGATATACATAAATTCAAAATACAGAACCACAGCTGGTTTTCTTCCATTAGCACTCTCGAGTCAACTGACCAACTTAATGACAGCCATCAGTAGCACTAACAGGACCAAGCAAGTCACTGCAATCACTTAATTGTATTTAAATATCTGCTCTAATCCATTGAAGAATCTGCTGCAAATTTCAGATAACAAGAAGCATATTGTGGCCAATTCCTTCCATCAGTGAGCCCCTTAATCTTACAAGCTGACTAAAATGCCACAGGAGCACAGGCTGAAGGAAATGCAGTATAAGGAATCAAGGACTTACGACAGTCTCTTTCATCGATTTTGTCAGTGCAGTCATCGACATGGTCGCACATGTACTCTTTTGGGATGCATTCTCCATTTGCGCAAGTATACTGCTGACTAGAGCACGTCTTCGCAGCTGCAGAGAGAAAAAAGAAAAGAATGTATGATTAAAAACGAGAATTGAACTTTACATCCTCAAAGAGCTTAAACACCATTCATCATTGGCTGAATGTTGGAATCTATAAACAAATTAAGCCTGTAGAATATGGAATGTAAACAACAGGCATCATTTCCCCTTTATACTGTTCATGTCAGTTATATAGAGTAATTTATAGCAGCTTGCACCACAACACTAAACAATTAAAATCATTTCCTGCCGATACATGGAAATGAATACGCAGCCTGTATTTGAATCACTCTACCTTCTAGCATGTGTACAGTGGTGCATTGGATACAGAATGTGTCCTTCTTTATAAAAAAAGTAAATTATTTTCTGCCAGGGCTTAATTTCTGCCTTAATTTAGGCAGGAGTATAAATAATTAAAATCTTTATTTTGCTTTTAGGTAAAATTTGGCTTTGCACAGGAAGAATTGGACTTGCAATCATGAGGAGAGGTTTAGAAGCTACCCACTGGATGGAAACAGGGTAGTCGCACTCCAGAAATGATGAGGAATGACTTACCTCCCTGTTCCCACCAGCGCTGTGACCTTCACCATTTTTCCAGGGTCTTCAGAAAAGGTGGTCTGGGTGGCCCCCTGAGACAAGCGCACAGCTAATTTAGGTATTTAACTCGGGATTCTACGACATCAATAGGACCCTGATATCATTTTAGTGTTCAACTGGGCGGCTCTATGTTAATAAGGCCCGGCCCTCAAAATAGACTGAGCCACCTGCCGGCACTATCAGACGGCCAACCGTCCAAAAACCGTATGGAGGGGAAATCTACCCCATCATCTTTTGCAGTAACAAGACCGAGGAAATAGATGGAGCAACACTTAAATAAAAATCATTTGTATTGATTCTATGTAAGGCACTGGTCAGACCTCATCTGGTGTAAAGTGTGTAGTTCAGGTAAACCAATTATAGGAAAGGTATTATTGCAATTGATCGATATATAAAGGAGCATACAAATATGATTCCAGGTATCAGGAATTTAAGTTAGGGAAAAACTGTTTGAGGCTGTACTTGTTTTCTTTTGGAGAAGATGAAACTTTGAGGTGCCCTAATTGAAATTCAAGATTATGAGAGAATTGATGAAAGTGATCCAAATAATTTGTTCACTATGGTGAAGGCTTTAAATACCAGGGACACACTTAGAATCAGGAATTTGGATGTATGATGCAAGAAAGGAAATTAAATGGAACTTTTCAACCAAAGTGTAATAAGACTGGAATAAAGGCCCACGGATCCCAGGCGGTTCAGAAGCGTCCCTGGGATCACATGGGCTAGGTCCTCCAATGAGAAAGGAGGATTCCATTTACGAATGGAATCCCCATAAACCCTACTGGAATCCCCAAATAATTAAATAATTTAGACGACTGTAATTAAAATAAATGTTCTGATTTTCAAATTTAATTAAAAGTCCCTTCATTACAGCAAATACAATAAAAATTTAATTTTTTGAAAAATAGTTTTAAACATTTTAATCTGGGCCAGTGTTTGTGCATCATTTTTTATTTTTAAATTTTTAATTTAAGATTTATAATAACCCTTACGCTGGTGAAAACAGGCCCTACACCTGCTTTTACCAGGCGTAAGAGTTTTGTGAGCAATTGCTGGGCAGTAGTTGGGCAAGCCCAACTCTGCACCAGCGAAAGTGAATTTCTAGTCGGTTCGGATAATCTGTGAAGGCGTACCTTGACAGATCGCAAGTTCCGGGTATTCGCACATGCGCAGCACATGCAGAAACTCGGAACGTGCGAGGCCTTTCAGAAGGAGACCATAAATTCCGGGCCATCATTCTGAAAGTGACTCTTGCTGTTGTTGATGCAATTTTTTTTTTAAATGAGGTCGTAGGAACAGGAGTAGGCCATTTAGCCCCTCGGTAGGAGGTCATAGGAACAGAGGAAGATAGGAACAGGAGTAGGCCATTTAGCCCCTCGAGCCTGTTCCATGCACATTTTTGTCTGTATTTAAAAAAGAACAAGCATGTTAAAATCTAAAGTAGTCTGCATGAGCCAAACAGGATGTTCAGGAATAATCTTGCTATGGACAGTTCACTTCAAATAATTATTTAATAATTTCTCTTCCATAACTGCTTTAATGTTTGATTGCAGTAACTTAATTGTCAGTAAGTTACATAAGAACATAAGAAATAGGAGCAGGAGTAGGCCATTCGGCCCCTCGAGCCTGCGCCACCATTCAATAAGATCATGGCTGATCTGATCTTGGCCTCAACTCCACTTTTCTGCCTGTTCCCCATAACCCTCGACTCCCCTGTAGTTCAAAAATCTGTCTATCTCAGCCTTGAATATATTCAATGACTCAGCCTCCACAGCTCTCTGGGGTAGAGAATTCCAAAGATTCACGATCCTCTAAGAGAAGAAATTCCTCCTCATCTCCGTCTTAAATGGGCGACCCCTTATTCTGAAACTATGTCCCCTAGTTCTAGATTCCCCCCTGAGGGGAAACATCCTCTCAGCATCTACCCTGTCAAGCCCCCTCAGAATCTTATATGTTTCAATAAGATCACCTTCTAAACTCCAATGAGTATAGGCCTAACTTGCCCAACCTTTCTTCATAAGACAACCCCTTCATCCCAGGAATCAACCTAGTGAACCTTCTCTGAACTGCCTCCTATGCAAGTATATCCCTCCTTAAATAAGGAGACCAAAACTGTACGCAGTACTCCAGGTGTGGTCTCACCAACGCCCTATACAGTTGTAGCAAGACTTCCCTATTTTTATACTCCATCCCCATTGCAATAAAGGCCAACATTCCATTTGCCTTCCTAATTACTTGCTGTACCTGCATGCTAACTTTTTGTGTTTCATGTACGAGGACACCCATATCCCTCTGTACCGCAGCACTCTGTAGTCTCTTTCCATTTAAATAATATTTTGCTTTTCTATTCTTCCTACCAAAGTGGATAACCTCACATTTTCCCACATTATACTCCATCTGCCAAATTTTTGCCCACTCACTTAACCTATCTATATCATCTCCGTCTTGTTCTGTCCAGAGGGAATCGTTATAACTTATAAAACATCTGAAATGGCCAGCGGGTCACTGGAAAAATTACATTTCTAGATCAATTCTAAGTTATAGTTAACAGGAACACTCATCTAAAAAGGGAACATATTAGGTAGGTTCCATTCCTGAAAATGCTACTGTCATACTGCATTATTGCTGAGGTAAGTTTGTGCTGCACTGGGAATCACTATATCTGCCACACCACAAATATTTGCAATGTTTTCCTACAATATCAATGAATCCTTCTTTGAAAGCACCAGAAATTCAAACTACAGCAATAAATGGCCACTCCAGTCATTTCAAAGCAGATTGTTAAAACAATCACTTTCTTGGAACATTAATTGATAACTGTAAATGCAATGCAACAGGAAAGCTACAGTTGAAATATTTTAAATTGATCTATGTGTTCAAATTCTTGCTGTAACTGCAACCTGTTGCTTAATATTCCTTGCTTCTTACAGAAAATATTGCCAATGCTGGACAAACTTCCCGAACTTCAGCATCATGGTCTGTAATGCCAAGCACTGAAGAAAGAAGGCAATGTGGAAGTATTTGGAAATATTTGGCATGTGTTTAACAGACAGCAGATCAGAGTTCATTCTGGAGCTATCATGATGAGCACAGATAATCCATTATGAACAGCAATTTCAACAGTCCTTCAGCCCTGAAAGGTAGAACTTTCTTTTCTCTGTAGCTTCTTTGAGTTTATAAATTGAAGGGTCTCATTTTAATTTTGTTCTCCAAACAAAAGATTTTTTTTTACCTTAAACCTAAACTGCCCCATGTTTGTAGCATTTGTATTTATGCTAATATGCAGTGAACCATATTACTGTAATTTTATTGCCTAATATAATTAGCAATTAGTAAACATTCTCATTGAAATCTATTAAAATTTGCTCAAAGACACTTTCGATGTAATATGTTACCTTACTGAGAATTAAATCATGAACAGCAATCCACTATCAAAATTGTGGTGTGAGGAATTGAAATTGCCTAAAAGCTGCATGAAGTTCTTAATCTCTCTTTTCAAGACAACTTCATTCATGATGTACAGAATACTAGATGCATAAAACTGGGTACTTTATGTATTACAAATGAAACTTTTTTAAATAATGTTTAATCTTCTTATGACTGGAGGGAGGTATACAGTGGCGTTCTCCAGGGTTCAGTACTAGGACCACTGCTGTTTTTGATATACATTAATGACTTGAACTTGGGGGCACAGGGCACAATTTTGAAGTTTGCAGATGACACGAAACTTGGAAGTGTAGTAAACAGTGAGGAAGATAATAATAGACTTCAAGCGGACAGAAACAAGCTGGCAGAGTGGGCGGATACATGGCAGATGAAATTCAACGCAGAAAAGTGAGAGGTGATACATTTTGGTAGGAAGAATGAGGAAAGACAATACATCTAAATGGTACAATTTTAAAGGGGGTGCAAGAAGAGAGACACTTTGGGGTGCTTGTGCACAAATCTTTGAAGGTGGCAGGACAGGCTAACAAAGCAGTTAATAAAGGGAGTTTGAAAGGGAGTGCAACAGAAAGACCTGGGGATGTTTGTGCATGAGTGCCATATGCACATGCCCATGGTAAGGAGTGAGGATTCTCCAAAGCAGAGGATGGATCATCTTGGCACTAGCAGCAAAAGTTGCGCTAGTCTGTCCTCGTTGCAGGGGATCCTCTATCCTCCAAATTGCAAGGATCACTCGGCCTTTGTGGCATCACAGAACAGTTATAAAGTACACAATACACCATTCAAATCTACTTAGATCTGAAAGACAGTTTCAGTCAGACAACTTGGGTGAAAGTGGGTCAAAGCAGATCCTTCTAAATTAACTAAAAAGCTTACATGAATTTCTAATTTACACCTACATTTCCTGTATATGAAAATTGGCAAAATTAAACCCCAGACTTACAACATTGCTGATGCTCATCAGATCCATCATCACAGTCTTCTTCATCATCACACACCCAACTTTGAGAAATGCATTCCCCATTTCCCTCACACTGAAACTGGTCTGCTGTACAGGTAGGTGGAGCTGAAATCAAATAAATATAGTATCGGTGAAGTGAAGATCAAGGGGAATTTCTAAATTAGTACTACAAAATACAACACCCAGAGTTTTAATATTTCAAAATCTCTAATGCACTGAACTAGATTCTCTGCCCAAGGACTATGAATGGGCAGAAAATCCAGCCCCACTGCAGTTGAGGGATACAGTAGTGAACAACTGTCTCAAAGATTTAGGGAGTAAGTAATTGCTAGAAAGCCCTGGATCTTGAGGCATACATTTGGTCAGTTCTATAACCTGGAGAGTAATGACTTACTTTATAACCTGAAAACAGTTATCAGTGGCAGTATTCTTATACTAGCCATTTTCCCAACATCCAAATTAAAACAATACCAATATAAAAGCAGCAATAGAGTGGTATGTTTTGAGAACAGGGGTACAGAAAGTAATCAGCAACACATAATTTAAGGTGCAACTTATTACACAATGAGCTGTTAATTTACATTCCATACTGCCATGCAGCACACCAAATAGTGACTTGAAACACTCAAAATGGGGTTCAGCAAGTTTATCCAGTGAATAATTAAGCCATACAGATCAGTAATAGATCTCAAATCTATGCTAAGTTAGTTGATCTCAGTCAGGTGCCAGTAGAGGCACTGCAATTGACCTCAATGTCCCTGGAGAAAAAAGAAATCAGACAAGGTCCCCCTCCTGATCGCAATCCAGCAACCTTTGTCCAAAATGCCATTGTACGCACATCAAATGAGGATAGGACTGGGCTTGGCTGTGGTGCTTCCCGCATTCAAATAGCTTGACAACAATCGCCATAAAGACTCGCACATAAATATTGGCCCAAAAATTAGTGAGGGAGCCTTCGTGCGGGGGTAAGGCTTCCCCGCGATATCTCACTGCGCGCCGGCTTTTTCATTCCCAGCTCGCACGAACTTGATGTTCTAGACAGCAGCTGTGCAGTGCTTCCGTATCCCACAGGCACAGTTAATTTGTGCGCGCTGTGGGATCACGTGATTCAGTTAGAGCCAATGGCAGCACACCATCTTTCATTCATAGTTTTCACATAAGAACATAAGAACATAAGAAATAGGAGCAGGAGTAGGCCAATCGGCCCCTCGAGCCTGCTCCGCCATTCAATAAGATCATGGCTGATCTGATCCTAACCGCCAATCTACTATCTATCACAGAACCATCTCCTGCATCTAACAGAATTGCACACACGAAATAGGAGCAGAATCAGGCTACACAGTCCCTGGGCCCGCTCCACTACCCACAGGGCCATGACCGATCCGAACCTAGACTCATGTCCAAATTCCTGCCCGCTCCCCGTAACCCTTAATGCCCTTTACTTCTAGGAAACTGTCTATTTCTGTTTTAAATTTAATTAATGTTGTAGCTTCTACAGCTTTTTGTGGCAGCATATTCCATGGACCTACCACCCTCTGAGTGAAGTAGTTCCTCCTCATCTCAGTTTTGAAAGAGCAGCCCCTTATTCTAAGACTATGTCCCCTAGTTCTCGTCTCACCCGTCATCGGGAACATCCTCCCCGCATCCACCCGATCCAACCCCTTCACAATCTTATATGTTTCAATAAGATCGCCTCTCATTCTTCTGAACTCCAATGAGTAGAGTCCCAATCTACCCGACCTCTCCTCATATGACCACCCCCTCATCCCCGGGATTAACCGAGTGAACCTTTTTTGCACTGCCTCGAGAGCAAGGATGTCTTTCCTTAAGTAAGGACACCAAAACTGTATGCAGTATTCCAGGTGCGGTCTCACCAATACCTTGTACAACTGAAGCAATACCTCCCTATTTTTATATTCTATCCCCCTAGCAATGAAAGCCAACATTCCATTTGCCTTCTTAATCACTTGCTGCACCTGCATACTAACCTTTTGAGTTTCGTGCACCAGGACCCCCAGATCCCTTTGCACTTCAGTACTCTCCAGTTTCTTGCCATTAAGATAATAAATTGCTCTAGGATTTTTCCTGCCAAAGTGCATCACCTCACACTTTCCAGTGTTGTATTCCATCTGCCAAATCTCTGCCCACTTACTTAGCCTGTCTATGTCCCCTTGCAGGTTTTTTATGTCCTCCTCACTCACTACTTTCCCTCCCATCTTTGTATCATCTGCAAATTTTGATATGTTACACTTGGTCCCTTCCTCCAAATCGTTAATATAGATTGTGAAGAGTTGGGGACCCAGCACTGACCCCTGTGGAACACCACTAGTTACTGATTGCCAGTCTGAGAATGAACCATTTATCCCAACTCTTTGCTTTCTGTTAGATAGCCAATCCTCTATCCATGCCAGAATATTACCCCCAATCCCGTGATTTTTTACCTTAAGCAATAATCTTTTGTGTGGCACCTTGTCAAATGCCTTTTGGAAGTCTAAATACACTACGTCCACTGGTTCCCCTTTATCCACTCTATATGTTACTTCCTCAAAGAACTCCAGCAAATTTGTCAAACATGACTTCCCCTTCGTAAAACCATGCTGACTTTGTCCTATTAAATTATGATTATCCAAATGTCCTGTTACTGTTTCCTTAATAATGGACTCCAAAATTTTACCTACCACAGATGTTAGGCTAACCGGTCTATAGTTACCAGCCTTCTGTCTACTGCCCTTTTTAAATAAGGGTGTTACATTAGCAGTTTTCCAGTCTGCCGGGACCTTAGCGGAATCCAGGGAGTTTTGAAAAATTATTACCAATGCATCTACAATCCCTACCGCCACTTCCTTCAAGACTCTAGGATGTAAGCCATCAGGTCCAGGTGATTTATCCGCCTTGAGTCCCATTATTTTACCGAGTACCACTTCCTTAGTGATTTTGATCGTGTTTAGCTCCTCTCCCCCTATAGCCCCCTGTTTGTCCAGTGTTGGGATATTCTTAGTGTCCTCTACTGTAAAGACTGATACAAAATATTCATTCAGTGTTTTTGCCATCTCCATATTTCCCACCATTAATTTCCCGGTCTCATCCTCTAAGGGACCAACATTTACTTTAGCCACCCTTTTTCTTTTTATATAACTATAAAAACTCTTACTATCTGTTTTTATATTTTTTGCTAATTTACTTTCATAATCTACCTTCCCTTTCTTAATCAATCTTTTTGTTATTTTTTGCTGCCTTTTAAAGTTTTCCCAATCCTCTGTCCTCCCACTAGATTTCGCTACCTTATATGCCCTTGTTTTTAGTCGAATACTATCCTTAATTTCTTTACTTAGCCACGGATGACTGTCCTTTCTTTTACACCCTTTTCTTTTCAGTGGAATATATTTTTTTTGGAAGTTGTAAAATAACTCCTTGAATGTACACCACTGATCATGTGTCGTCTTACCCTTTAATCTATTTTCCCAATCCACTCTACTCAATTCCGCTCGCATACCTTCATAGTCTCCTTTATTCAAGCTTAGCACGCTTGTTTGAGATCCAACCTTCTCACCCTCTAATTGAATATGGAATTCAACCATGTTATGGTCACTCATTCCAAGGGGATCCTTTACTAGGACATTTTTAATTAATCCTGTCTCGTTACACAGGACCAGATCTAAGGTTGCTTGCCCCCTGGTCGGTTCAGTTACATACTGCTCAAGAAACCCATCCCTAATACACTCAATGAACTCATCCTCAAGGCAGCCCTGCCCCATTTGATTTGTCCAATTAATATGATAGTTAAAATCCCCCATAATTATAGATGTTCCCTTATTACATGCCTCAACTATTTCCTGTTGAGGAAAGCTATGAATCTATACCCCCCCGAAAAGAACAGCTAAACCTCAATTAAATTTTTTTTAAAAATCACATTAATAAAATAAGTATAGTTAAATAAATTAACCACTTTAAACAAAAAATTAAATTTTTGAAAAAATTTAAAATCTTTTTAAAAGTTATAAAAATAAACTTACCTTTCTTTAAAGTCTCTAAAAAAGATATACCTGTTGAAAAAAATTCAAAATAATACTTAATTAACTACTTACCTTGTTAAAAGAGGGCCTTACGCCTCCTTTCTTTATGTGTAAAATCTTCCATGCTTACCTGCGCGTTCAAAGCACTAAGTGCACTGCGTGCGCGCAGCCTGTAGCACGCACGCGGTTCACCTAGGAACCGCCCCCTTTTGAAATCACCAAGTGCCGGTTTTCAGCGCATGCGCAGTGCATGCAGAAAACCGGCAATTGGAGACAGAATACGCGAGAGTACACAGTGCGTACTCTCGCGTAGAGGCACTAATTTTTGGGCCATTGTCAACTTTGGCGAGGTACCAAAGGGAGATTGTTGCTCATTGTACTTCACCCCAACAAAGGCGAACAGGAGAGACAGTTGGTAGTGAAACAACAAAGGCGAACAGGAGAGACAATTGGTAGTGAAACAATAACCATTCAAAAAGGAAAATAGGCAGATTCCTGATTAAATGACTGGAAGCCAAAAATTTTCAGTCTTCCCTAACAATTTTCATGGGCCTTGCTAAAGACAGAACCTCCACCCACCCCAAACAAGGCTTGCAGTCTAAGTGGTCAGAGCAGAGAATCATGGACTGGGAATTCCCGCATCCCCAGTCTGTGGCACATCAGTGGGCCAGTGTGGCAAGAAAACACAGGCCCCTGATCTTCAAGAGCCTGAAAACCCATAGGCCTTTGGACCCAGCATAAATGTTGTGATCTACCCACCGTTAACCTCCAATGTTGACCCCACCAATGTTTGCGAGGTCATCTCATTAACACAATCCATGCAGGTCCCAAGCACCGACTATGGCACAGAGGCTAAGAAACCCCAAGTGTGTAACTTCAGGGGGAGTGGCGCCAGGCCCACTCCCAGTAAAAAGACCAAAGTGCCCCCTAGCCTCATTTGTAAGGAAGCCAAAATGTCCTACAAAAATCTCTTTTACCTTTGGAGTTCCAGGGCATGATCCAGGCCTAGACCCACTTCCGCCAATCTTCAGGCCATTACACCCGCTTTCTTGGTGTACGAGCCCACCTACATCCCATCAGGGTGGGGCCCCAGGAACCTTTGGCCTGCGAGTCCCTACCCCAACTATGTCCCATCCTACACTGCTGACCTTGCTTGGGGAAGATGGAAACTCTTTCCCTAACAAGGTCCTGCGGAAACTGCCACGGAAGGCAAGGACCCAGATACGCCGAGTCTTAGCCAAATTTGTGGCTCTTCCAAAAGACCCATCATAGATGCGGTGGGAGGGCACTAAAAGGGCTGCAGATTTTCAGCTGCATTATCCATAACATCCAAGTTAGAACCAATTACTTACGACAGCTTTATTATGTACTGTTGTGTTAGAAAAAAGTCTAGCATCAAATTAATTTCCAGAAATAACTGCACAATTTAAAAGCATTTGAACATCTTAAAGAAAAAGACTTTGTAAATTATATAAAAAGCATTTCCATCATTGGAATATTTTGAAAGTTATTAAAATAGATCAATGAGCACAAAATACTGAATATAAGTAACACTTTCTACAGGGTAATTCTATACAGCAGTTCCCTCTTTTTTAAGCTTTAGGATGTTAAGTGAATATGGACTGGACATCATAGCCATAATGAATGTGTGATTAGTATTTTAACAATCAATAAATACTAGCCAGTTTTGCAGAATAATCCCTAGGTTTTGTCAGAGCCCAGTTTACTTACGGCAGCCCAATTCATCAGAATCATCATTGCAGTCAACAACACCATCACATCTCCAGTCAGCAGGAAGACATTGGCCATTGTGACAGCGAAACTGGTCTGTTGTACAATCTGTAATGCAAGGATGAGAGATTAGTTAATTAGACCGGACACTTCTTTACCACTGACTGAGGTGGAACGCATCTACAGTATGTACAGCAGGTATTTATTTTAAATGGTATTATACTAATGAATATAATCTTTTATTGTTTAGTGGGAATTACATGGAGGTGTTGTGGCACCGTACAATAGAGCGCCAATATATTGCACCAGGGAGTAGCATAACATGAATTTATGCTTTTGATTTGGTTAATGCCAGTGTGTAAATTGAGAAGTCTTAACCCTGACTGGCAGGAGTGTGTGGAGGTGAGCCTCTTGTGACTGAGGTGGTCCTTGTCTTAAGATATCTGAGTGTTGAGATGTACCTATTGCTGGCTGGACCACTTGTGCTGCTGTATGAGGGCTTGCAGATATTGGCATCCTGCAAGACACCCACATTTTGAGCAAATTCCTGCAATGCTTCTAGTACTGAACACTGGCTCTACATAGCCACTGATCAGCAGGAAAGCAAATTTATCTAGTGAAGGCCTAAGAAATGGTTAACTGTAACTGGTCACGAAGCCTGTTGAAGCCAGAAGGGACAACCTTCTCCACTCTGGCACCCAGAGTCTCTATGGCAGCTGTCCGAGCATCCGTGGCAAAAGCTAAGGCTGTCCTTAGGGCCTCTGTCATAGGTACCTCTGCTAATTGGTGCGGACTGCAGTGCTGTGAAGCCATGCATCATTGTGTCGCAGATACAGGGAGTGGACTCCTCCAATTGCCTTGCTGCCTGTTGCACAATCTCAGAGACTTTCAACATTACTTGCACGTAAACTTGATGTTCTGAAAGCATCCTTCTTTTAAAGCAAGAGCCACATGATATGGGTCTTAGATTCTTTAGCCAAGGGCCAACATCTCTATGCCCTCCAGTCAGCAATGTCTTTCTCCTCATCTTCCAATCCCAGCTCTTCCTGCTCCATTGTACTCTGTGCGTCACCTTGTGCATTCCCCTCTGCCTTACTCTCTAATTCCCAAGTGTATGTCTCTGGGCTAGTGCTTGAGAGTGAATAATAGTGCGTATTCTGGATGTAGATGGGTTTGCTTCTTGTTCTGCCTTTGGAACTAGCAGTTCATGAGGCACACAAAGAGGAAAAGAGACACTTGTCACTTTCAGGAGAAGGAGTGACAGGAAGCTTTATGATCTAGTTTACTGCCAGGTAAAGTGCAGTCCAATAGCATGAGATGGAAGAGGAGCATATAATGTCCTGAATAACCTGCAGCAAGCATCTGCCCTCTGATTTCCCAACTCTAACTTCCTTTGGTGCCTCCATTTCAAGAAGCTCCAAAGTTTCCTCCTCACAGGGTGCAGATTCAGAGGTCTAGCAACTGTGAAAAGGCACAGGTTTGTGAGTCCACCTGTGGTCAATCTCTCTTTGGTGTTATAGATTGTCTTCTATTAAAAATAATGCACAAAAGTGAAAATGGCTACCAGTTGACATGAGATACAGTCCAATCCAACTGTCAGCATGCAGACTGTAATGGGGATGGTAAGACGTGCATGGATTAAACACATCTCATCATCCCTCAGTAAGGTAAATCATAAGAAGGACAGCATACTTGCAGAGAAAGGCTGGAGGTGTAAAGTGCCCTGAAGTACCTCGGATATTGATGTGTGCTATTAAAGCACTTCAACACAGAGAGGGAGCTGAATCTAAGAGAAGCCAGCCATACCTTCCAAGAATATTTAGCTCAGTGCATGTTGGCAGGTGCGGCTGGCTCCTCCTACTTTGGCAGTTTTGGTGAGGTCATTAAACTTTTTCTGCACTGCACTGCTGTGCAAGGTAATGGAGTTGGCAATGGGCACTTCCTGCCATTGTTGTTGTGCTGCTTTCTTTACTGAACATCATCGAGGGGTTCCAAATGAGCACTCCTTCCTCTGCTTAACTTTTGTTAAAAGCAGTTCCACGGCCTCATCTACGAATCTAAGGGCTTTCAGCCATTCTCTTGAACTTTTTTCCTTTCAAGAGCTGCTGGAAATTCCTGATCTTGCTGTGCTGAATCTTTAAGCTTCTGCAGGCCTTTAAATCCTGAGCAGCTAGCTAGTTTTTGTCCCCGCAATGGCAAGCTCCCAATGAGTGCCATTCCTGATGTCAGAAGCTCACACACTTTCTGAAAAATTCTCATTCGGCAGGCAGGAATCTCGCTCCACCAACTTTCCATTTGGGTATTCACCACAAGCAGGAAGTCTCGGTCCTTATGTCTATAATACCTGGGCTATAATACATAACATTTGGAGGGTTTGAATGTAAAGTTACTTGGCTAAGTGGGAAAGAAGTTCATCTCTGAAAAAATATCGATCAAACTATTTCCAATCAGTCAAATTATAGGAATTCTTCAAAATGTGACTTTTTATTCTTATTTTTCATGCATGGTAGTTATGTGCAGCTGTCAATATAAGGTACATTGTTAGGGAATGAAGCAGTTTCCTCCCTTTGCAGTAGGTTAGGTATGCTATGGAATACATGGAATGTACAGTACACCTAATTATTAGGTGAACAATATGCCTAGAACTCAGCCTCAGAAGACCATCCCTGTACTGGTATATTTTAAATTTGCAAACTTCTACATGCATGGTCTGTGACTGAGACTGGTAAATGTAATGTTAACTGTGCCACATTTGAAAGTATATTTGAACAATAACTAGCATAGACATTGGAAATTTGTTCAGAAATATTTCAGACTTATTTGGAATTATGATCCTTAGCACCAATCAGAGGATGATATTTTTCTTACATTGCCTGGGCTGGATTTGAATTCACATCTGTGTGGAGAAAAGAGTGGCCCAGAATTTCCTGGAGACTTGCGCCATTGGGTTTGTTTTATACCATTAAAAGTTCCATGGACATTATGGCATAAGTGAATTATGCCATTATTTACACTGCACCATAAATTTCTGGGACTTTTACACCGCTGCGCCAGTACCCTCGCCAAAACCGTGCAAAATTGATCATCATAGCTCCTCCTGCCTCCCAGTTAAGTCAATGGCAATCGCAAATTTCCGGGATTTATGCTAGTTTATCAACGCAGTCACTTAGACTGAAAAATAATGGTGCAGGTGAATATATTTAAATTGATGAGTTTAAAATAATTGATTTTAAAGTAAAATAAAACCTCGGCTCTTTCTAGATATTTTTAAATATTAGCTAATAACCATCAAAACACTTCTTCATTGTCATTGTGTGTTAGGTTTTGTGATTATTGTGTGCACAGTGTAGGGCACTGAAGTGCCTTCACATGCCATTGATGAAATTAGGAGTGGGGGAGAAAATAGTTTAGGCTCGTTTTCGGGCTCAAAATGGTCAACACACTCATTCAAAATTGCGCATCAGGCCTCATCTGAATAATTCCGCTGAGCTGCAGGCGTCTGTCGGGGCTCCTGAGGCAGCTCGCCGGTTTCCACTGAACCAATTTGGGCTGGCTGTGACACTGGCAGCGCCCCTCAGAGAGGTGCTGGGAGGCTGGAGAGGCGAACAGGAGGGGAACGAGCACGGGTAGGCAGCGGCCCACAGTCGTGCTGTGGAGCCAGAAGGAGCACTCCTTCGCCATGCTGGCTCCACACAAAGGCAAGTTAAAAAGAAAAACCTTAACTTTATGTTGGCAGCCTCCAGCATTCCCTTTAAGAACCGCTAGTTAGCCGGCAGTATCCTCAGTTTCTGACCAATTTCAGAGAGGGGCCTTTAAACAGACGTTAGGCCCCGCATTAGCATATCCACCAGGGATGCCTGAATATCGCTTAGAATATTCCTGAAAACTGAATACTACAGCTGAGTGTATGCATAACTCAAACAATACTCTGCAAGTGATCAAGTTCAAGCTCGCGAAAGGATTTGAAATTCATAATTCTATGACTCAAGTCCTGCCAACATTGATCGGCTTAATTGATGCAGATGGAGTAAGCCATTGGCTGCCCTGCTTCCGAGGTCCCTGCTATGGCATTATGCTCTCTGCGGTGTATTCAAATTACTTTTTCAAGAAATTCTGGAGTAAGTTCACAACAGGAGATCAGGGCACTAAACAGGGTAATGTATGGCATAAGTCACAAATGGCGCCTTTCCAGGAAATTTTGGGCCAGTGTTTACAATGCATTGTACTACTTTTCTGTGCCTTGCTATGATCTACTAGTGGAGCGCCATTGAACCCCTTGTTTGAAAGTACAAAGTTATAGATGTAATGAGCTATATTCCTAACAGAGCCCTGCTCAATACTGGTGACATGGCCACCGATTTGCAAATATAAAGGAAAAATAAGTCAGCTGCAGTCTGTTCAGTTTTCAATGAAATTTAACCAATCCTGTATTTAATTTGTCATCAATATTATAAGCTTCATTAAAACTAACACTGTCTTGGTTTCAACAATTATTCTGCAAACATAAATATATAGTATGGTCACCATCATATTTAGGCAAAGAAACTGGAATTACTATTTTTAGGAAACAGTGGATTTTTGCCTTTGCTTCTTGAATGTATTTGCCAATTCCCATTGTCATTTTACTCATTAGTATCATAATGATGGCCACAACATTTTTATTAATAATAAAGTTTCACGAACATGGTGATGCATATATTTTGGTTGTGTGTTTAAATTAAAAATGGTAAAAATAACATTTAGATCAAGATAATATCTAGAAGATAAAATTCATACTGCTGGCCTCCAGTAAAACTCCCATTTCTACTGACTTAACAATGACATTTTTGCAAGTCATCCAGCCTTCATATCATGTGAATGCCATTTTCATCAAAACTATTTGGTTTCATTCAATTAAAGCCTTAATCTTCTTGGACATGACTTTCAGTCTTCCTTAATTTAGACCCAAACTGTGCAAAGTGAAATTTTACCAAACAAAGTCACGTACATGCCTGAGCTGAACAGGGTAACCTACTGCACCAAAATCATTTACAGGGACTCGGGCAACAGCTTTAATGAAGTTATTTAATACCCTTGAGAGCATATCAGGTAGGGGCAACTTCATAATCTTACAAGTTCTATTAAAGCTTCCAGTGGAGATTATAGTGAAATTCTATCTTAACCACATGAAACTTTGAGGTGCTTCACTTTAAGATTTAACTCACATACAGAAAGGGTTTGTGCTAAGACCCTGGTAAATAGAAAGTTCTAAATTACTGACATCTTTACTTAAAGATGCTGCTATAAAATGAGGGCCTCGAGGCTTCTGAACTATACAATTATAAAACCACCTCACCATTATTACACAAAACTGACTCAAAATGCAGAAACTCAAAATCAGTTATTTATTATTTGCAAAATAAAGTAAAGAAACTTGTTTTGTGTAGCTAAATATGAGATGGATAGAGTACAAAACCGATATTTTTCTCAAAGGTAAAAAGGTATAGCAAACAATAGAGTTCAATGGATAGAGATTATAACTAAACTAAAAATGAAGTAAGGACTCTGATCACAAGATGACAAGACATTTTTGGCTGAGGAAGGTTATTTGGACCATCTTAGTTCATTCGTCCAAAAAGACCCTAAAGTCTCCATGTTGCAGTATCTAATTGGATCTTAAATAACTCCAGGGTTTTCACCTCTACTACTCCATCCAGAGATCCATTACATGCATCGATCATTTTGTGTGAAGAACTTCCTAACATCAGTCCTAAATTTACCTTTAATTGGTTTGAACCTGTAGTCCCTTGTCTTAATCTCAATTTAATTTAAAGTAATTTTTCAGAGTTACCTTTAACATACCTCTATAAAATCACCACTTTGATGCCTCTTTTCAAAGTTGAGAAACCCAAGCTTCTGCAATCTAGCTTCAACTCAGATCTTTGACTAGAGATCAGCCTTGTGTCTCTTCTCTGCATTGTCTCTAATGCTAAAATTCTCCCTTGTGCCTCGATACCCAGAATTGGACACAGTACTCAAGGTACAGTCTGACCAGAGTACAGTTTAATCTTGACTTCTTCTGATTTGTATTCTACTGTTTTTATAAAAATATAGTTCAACATTCCATTGGCTTTGTTGATTGCTGCTCTGCATTTGCTGAGCATGTTTAGCGTTGAGTCTACTAAGACTCCTAGGGGGGCTAAATTCGGTTGATTTGTGCCTCCCATTAGCGCCTGGGCGCGGTGCTGCTAACGCCTCCCGCGAAATTCAGCGGGAGCTTAGCGGTGGCACTAGCACCAAGCGGCGCTGCACCGCCGATGACAACGTCATCATCGCCGTGCGCAGCGCCCCGCTCGCGTTCCGGCTGTAATATTGGGTGGCGCGCCCCCCCCCCCCCCGGACTTACCGCCGAACGCTATGTCCGCCGGGGTCAGGGGGGCCTACCTGCAGCTGGGGCGGCGCTAGTTAAAGGGGAGGTGGCGGGCAGCCATTTTTGTTGTTGGTTGCCTGCCAGCACCTGCCCCCGTTGCTGTCCCCGGCCCCCGTGAAGTCCCCCCGCGGGGTGCCGGCTGCTCTCCATGAGCCCGGCACTCCTTGAGTGCCGGGCTCATTTGCCGGCACTCCCAATCCCTGGTGGCCCAGCTGGGCACCGGGATGCGCTGTGCCAGGCCCCTCCCCTCGACGTGCCACAGCACGTGGCCCTGCGCTGCGATATTGCCTCGCAGCGCCCCAAGAGGGATGCGGGGCGCTTCCAGTAGCGCCCCTCCTCCCTGTCGGGGTGCTACCAAGGAAAATCGGCTGCGGGGGCGCTAACTTTTTCGGGGTGCTAAAATTAGCGCCCCGGCGAAGGTAGCACCCGGGGGCGCTACCCAATTTTTACCCCAGGTCTCTTTCAATTTCATCTTCAGTGATTTCAACGCTGTTCATGGAGTACATATGTCAATGTGAAATAGTAAGACGTTTCCCAAAAAGGTAGGACACAGCAAAGAGGTTATAAGTTTGTACAAGACAAATTATTAGGTCACAGTTAAGTACTGTGTCAGTTTTGGACACCTTGGGGTAGAAATTAGGTCACGCCCCATTTGGGGCGCAAATATCGTGTGGACGCAAATATTAGCGCCTGGCGCTAATTATCGGCACTGACTGGAAACTTCACTTTTACCGCCCCGGGAGGTGAGTGGAGCGCTAAAGCAGGCGCTGCACACCTGTCTTAAGGCGCAAAGGCCAAGGAGTGAG
Organism: Squalus acanthias; assembly: GCA_030390025.1. Lineage (NCBI taxonomy): Eukaryota > Metazoa > Chordata > Chondrichthyes > Squaliformes > Squalidae > Squalus > Squalus acanthias. The sequence goes on from CM059427.1 coordinate 42,369,365, forward strand.
GCGCTAACTCAGAGCGCTGGCGAAGCTCATGTAATGTCAGTCAGCAATGGAACACACACACAATGGCACGGGCCAGTTCTTAAAGGGGATGGTTAATCTTGCTTTCCATCCACATCCTGTTCATTGCAGCCTTGAATCTCGGCCTGGAGAGACTTGCACATCAAATGTGCTGGAAAGAACAATGGAGAGTACCAGGCAAAGAGCTCAGAGTGCAGCTCCCACAGTCTCTGCTAAATCGATACAAGGAATGGCAAATCAAAATGAACCTGCAAAGTGCTGCTCAGTACCCAAAACTCCTTCCCACAACGTTGAATCTCTCCAGAAGTCTCTCCCGCTCTCTCTCAGAATGCGTAGTTCAAAAATGCCACCAACAATAAAAGACAGGAAGAGGCCCCCTTTAAATAGCGCCCCCCCCAGCCCCACAGCGATTGATAGCGTTCCAGTCTTCTGGTCGTTGGATGCGCCAGGCGGTAAGGCAGGGGGCGCCACTCAATTTCTGCTCCGGGGCGCCACAAGGGCGTTGCACCATGGAATGACGTCACAATCTGCACGCGCAGGTGGTCGCAGCGGTAAGTTTTAGCGCCGCCGCACAATCTCAAGTTAAGTTCTCGAGCGGCGCAAACATCGCTGCGCCCGGGCGTTAGCGGCTTTGCGCCCCATTAGCGCCCTCTTAAGGCGCTAACGGGAGGCGCAACCAACTGAATTTTTACCCCCTATTATATAAAGGGCATTAAAGCCATAGAGAACATACAGCATAGGATCACCAGGATGATATCAGCGATGAGAAACTATAGTTATGAGGAGAGACTTGAGATACTGGGACTATTTCCACTGACGAATAGAGAAAGCAAAAAGGTGGTGTAATGGAGGTTTCTAAAACTATGAAAGGTGTTAATAGGAAAGACCATTTCCTCTGGTTGGGGAGAAGGTGACGAGAAGTCATCAATTTAAAACGGTCACTGAGTGAGGAAAGAGAATAGGAGAAATTTCTTTATGCAGGGGGTTGTTGGAGCATGGAATGCTTTGACACAGGGAGTGGTTGAGGCAGAGACTATAGTCTCTCCTTCAGCAGCCACTGAATTACGACAGCCAAATACAGCAGAATTTACTGCAGACCCTGTACTTGAGTATAAAAAAAATCTGCTTTGTTATAATTGATTATAATTTAGGATCATTATCTTTAATAAAGCAAGAAAGGTGAGCAGGTAACACAAACCATTAAAGACCAAAATACAGTAGGCACCAATGTTCCTCTTAGTATCACTACTAGGCAGCAAATAGACCTGTCCCTGCCTGATAAGAGGTCTGCTGAAATGCATTAAAGGATTCCATCACCACATAGGGAGTCACTTAATTGCATTGCATATGCCATAATAGCACAGAGAAGGTAGTGCAAGACATTCTAGGGTTTTGAAAGAGGTGGCTATAGAGATAGTGGATGCATTTAGTTGTAATTTTCCAAAATTCCATAGAATCTAGAACGGTTCCCGCGGATTGAAAGGTAGCAAATGTAACCCCACTATTTAGGAAAGGAGGGAGAGAGAAAACGGGGAACTACAGACCAGTTCGCCTGACATCAGTAGTAGGGAAAATGCTAGAATCTATTATTAAGGACGTGGTAACAGGTCACTTAGAAAAATAATAGGATTGGGCAGAGTCAACACGGATTTATGAAAGGGAAATCGTGTTTGACAAATCTGTTAGAATTCAACACAGATTTATGAAAGGGAAATCGTGTTTGACAAATCTGTTAGAATTCAACACAGATTTATGAAAGGGAAATCGTGTTTGACAAATCTGTTAAAATTCAACACAGATTTATGAAAGGGAAATCGTGTTTGACAAATCTGTTAGAATTCAACACAGATTTATGAAAGGGAAATCGTGTTTGACAAATCTGTTAAAATTCAACACAGGTTTATGAAAGGGAAATAGTGTTTGACAAATCTGTTAAAAATTTTTGAGGATGTAACTAGCAGAATAGATAAGGGGGAACCAGTGGATGTGGTGTATTTGAATTTTCAGAAGGCATTCAATAAGGTGCCATACAAGAGGTTATTAAACAAAATTAGGGCTCATGGGATTGGAAGTAATATACTAGCATAGATTGAGGATTGGTTAACGGACAGAAAACAGAGAGTAGGAATAAACGGGTCATTTTTGGGTTGGCAGGCTGTAACTAGTGGGGTACCGCAAGGATCAGTGCTTGGGCCTCAGCTATTCACAATCTACATCAATGATTTGGATGAGGGGACCAAATGTAATATATCCAAGTTTGCTGATGATACAAAGCTGGGTGGGAATGTAAGTTGTGAGGAGGGTGCAAGGAGGCTTCAAGGGGATATAGACAGGCTAAGTGAGTGGGCAAGAATATAGCAAATGGAATATAATGTGGAGAAATGTGAAGGTATCCACTTTGGTAGGAAAAATAGAAAAACAGAGTATTTTTTAAATGGAGAGAGATTGGGAAATGTTGGTGTTCAGAGGGACCTGGGTGTCCTTGTACAAGAATCACTGAAAGTCAACATGCAGATACAGCAAGCAATTAGGAAAGCAAATGGTATGTTGGCCTTTATTACAAGAGGATTTGAGTATAAGAGTAAAGACGTCTTACTGCAATTATATAAGGCCCTGGTGAGACCACACCTGGAGTATTGTGTACAGTTTTAGTCTCCTTACCTAAGGAAGGATATATTTGCCATAGAGGGAGCGCAACAAAGGTTCACCAGACTGGTTCCTGGGATGGGGGATTGTCCTATGAGAAGAGATTGAGTAGACTAGGCCTATATTCTCTAGAGTTTAGAAGAATGAGGGGTGATCTCATTGCAACATACAAAATTCTTACAGGGCTTGACAGGGTAGATGCAGGGCGGATGTTCCCCTGGCTGGGGAGTCTAGAACCAGGAGTCACAGTCTCAGAATAAGGGGTCAGCCATTTAGGACTGAGATGAAGAGAAATTTCTTCACTCAGAGGGTGGTGAATCTTTGGAATTCTCTACCCCAGAGGGCTGTGGAGGCTCAGTCGTTGAGTATATTCAAGACAGAGATCGATAGATTTTTGAATATTAAGGGAATCAAGGGATATGGGGATAGTTCAGGAAAGTGGAGATGAGGTAGAAGATCAGCCATTATCTTATTGAATGGCAGACCAGGCTCAAAGGGCCGAATGGCCTACTCCTGCTCCTATTTCTTATGTTCTTATGACAAAGCGAATATACCCGTTAACCATTCGCAGTTTACATGGACAGTCAGAGTTTCAGAGACAGTGCTCATTCGTCTGCATTTACAGGTAAAAATAACTGAGATTTTCAATTTCCTGTGCTCTTCTGCACATGATGTTAGACTGCACGGCTCCTGCACTCAGGCACAGACGTCACATGCACAGCCTCAGACAGTGTTGCATGTCCAACAGGCTGTTAGACAGTAGATCTTTCTCTGCATCACACTGTGCAAGCTAGAAATAGCAGAGCATCTCTATATGCTCTTAATAAAGAAAACAAATTGCATATTTTCACCAAAGTGTTGGTATAAAGGTACTGTTTATATATTTAAAATGTTGAAAAGAGTACTTACAATGTCACCCATTTTAGGGGTACACACGCAATAGCATTAAAACTTGGAGCAGCTGTTAAATGGATCACAAGATTCTCAAAAAATTCCTGGTTCTTCCGAAGATTTAAATCTGAATTGGCCAACCTTGTTTGTTCTTAAATCATTATTGTAATTGATCTCCATAATATTTAAAAATAAATTGAATATTAATTTTGTATTTATGCAGACCTGAGTCTCACTCATTTATGGTTCAGTTTCTTAGTTTGAAAAGTAAATACCATTTCATATGATCACATTTTTACAATCGCTTTTTATTGTAAAAATGTCACTCCTTGCTCTGCTTTCAGGGGCTCGGCACAGTGCGGTAAGGGCTCAAATGACATGCAAACCCCTGTATCTGCTTGTCCACACCTCCAGGTGGATTGATTCAAACTTCCTGTACAGCACTCCATGCTGCTGCATCACCAGTTGCCACAGCTCTGTTTAAATTGTAATGTGCATGTGCTGCTATGTCATATTGATCCCATTGCAGTATACACGCGAGAGTACATACATGTAGGTTTGACTCAGTTAAGCTAACAGACTGATCATCACTGTGCTTGTGCTTCTGTTTTGAGAATTTCAGTGGAACCTCTTTGCACCCAGTTTTCCAATACACTCTGGCAGCAGGCCATGTACCTCACGGCCAGTATGGACTCAGGATATTTAGTCTTTTATGTTTTGATTAGGTAGCAACCTAAAACACACGATACATTATGGAGATGTAAGATTTCTACACATGAAGTGTTGATAGTGACAGACTTGTTTCTTTAACTTGCTTTATTGCTACAGAATGTTCTGCTCACTGTGTACCAGCTATGTGTTCAAAAAAAATCAATATTTTTTTTAAACATTGCTTAAAATAGAATATTCCAAGTAGATTTAATCTTAGAAAATGACCTTGTTTTGTTACCCTATTGAGGAACGTCTGAATACGATCAGTATAATTTCTTTATTTTTATATTTAAAGAACTGTAACCCTTACAGGATATATTTTTACTTGAAAGGTAGAATTAAAGTAGATTCCAAAATGCTAGAAAATGCACCAAATAAGGTATATTTATATTTTAAAAATCCAGTACTACTGCAAAACATACTTCCATTTCAGCATTTTTTCCTGCAATACAAGTAATGGAAAGATAGGTATACCTGCAATTTAAGGTATGAGAAGCCTGTGCCATAGTGTACTTTGATCTAACAACATGATTTAACAGGGTATATTCCAGGCTGTTTAAAGTTGTCAGCGATTTTCGTACCTTGCCAACTTTCTTTTTAAAGGTAATGATCAACTTTGGCCAATTCCCTAGGTTGGCATGTATGCATTTCCTTCAAATATTTGAATATAATGACTTTCAGTAATGGCACTTGGGAATTAAAGACCCCTAACTAACAGCTAATGTCATACAGATCAATTCAACAGAAAAATAACACATTAGACTTAGAATGTTCTCAGTGGCAGTGCATTTGATCTGACATCGTTGCGACAGAGACATCCACAGACCCCCCGGACCTCCCTCCCCAATGCTCTCAGATCCAAGGATTCTTTGCTCAGTGACTCCAGATCTTGGGGCCTGCCTCAAAACTCCTCCCCGTAGTGCTCCTAGTCTCTGGAGAGTACCCTTAATGTTCTACGAGACAGTGAAACCCCCATCCCACTACCACCAGACCCAAATACACCCCAATAATGATAAATTAGTATCCCATGAGAATACTGTTTGGAATAACACTCTTATAAAACCTCCAACACCATACGCAACGGCACAGGACATCAGCTAGTAAGTCTATATAACTACTGTAATCACAGTGTTACACGTCATAGAAATAGTTTCATGCTCATTCACATTAATTCTAGTCCTTCACACATTTTCAAAGCAGTTCAAGGAAAGGAAATCAACTTGGGGGTTTTAATCCAATATAAAGTAGCTGGAATAACTGTTGCCATATCAAAGAGTTTATTTTTTTTACTTAATACACTACAGGATTGCAAGTTCAAAGGAAAGACATTGTGTAAAGGCAGCCTAGCAACTTTACAGATATTCATAATCCTCCACCTTATCTATAGCTGCCCAAACTACTTAACCAAAGGCAAAGAGGAGAATTTAATGTTGATCATGAAAATGTGCAAGTTATTCAACAACCAGCAATAAGCTAACGAATATACAGAAAAACAAAATGTTCTAATTATTTTCTGAAAATCAACAAACATTTCCCCATTAATTTACAGCCTGGAAAGGTATATTGTACTGTACGTCCTTTAAAAGAATTCATTATTCTCTGAACTCCAAGGCTACCAGAAACAAGCATTGGAGAAATGGGCAGGCTGGGAGGAGTCAGAAATGAATGGCAAGAGGGCTTTTGGTAAGGTGGGATATAGACTGGTGTGGATCACTTTGATACACAGGTGCTAAAAGATTGATTTGAATCCACAAATAGAATTCTTTTGGTGAGGCAGTTACCATAATAACTAAGCAACAAAGAGCTACCTGGTACAGGATTCAGCAGTTCATCAACCTTCCATTCTATCTGTACAATAACAATACTTCAAATAAACCACATGTTTAAAAAAGTTTCAAATGGTTAAAGTCAAAGGCCATCAGTCCCAAAGCCCCACCAAAACGAGGTGCCTGCTCCCACCTTTCCCCCCACCATGAATAATGGGATAGTCATCAGAGGGTTGAGAAGTTCCCTTATTTAAGGATTGTGCAAGTAAGTATCTCTGGCTTGGCAATGGAGAGTCTTCTTGTTTGATAGGCAATTGCATCATGTCTGCAGCTGCCCAAAAATTTGCCACCCAGTCTTTTGCTCCATGCTTTCCCACCTGTGGTGCAATCTTGACTTTTTCATATGTTGTCTTCTGCAGCATGAATGGGAATACCCCCCCAAAAAATCTACACATCAAATTTAAAAAAACAAACCATTACATATTTAAAATTAATTAAAATGCCATTTAATTAAATGTTTAAAACAAAAATTTATTTTTTTGAAAAATAAATGTAAATGTTTTAAAGGGACTAAAAGTAAGCTTACCTTATTGTACAGGTTTTTTAAATGTATAAATGATTAAAAAACCATAAAAATACATTATCAAACTCTTACGCTAGTAAAAACAAGCCTTATGCCTGCTTTTACCAGGCGTAAGAATTTCAGGGGCATTCACTGGGCAAATAGCACAACACTCCGCCCGCGGATGCCCTTTTCCCGGGGATGCCTTTGCACGCGAAAACCCAGAACTTGTGGCCCTTACACACCCGTACGCGCCCATAGGGGCCGCAAATTAGGGCCCAATGTTTTTGGTAAGGATTAAAGCAATAGAATTGTTTTGTTATGCCATTCCCCCATTACACACTGCATGTACCATGTTTTACTACCCGGTTTGCACACATGGAAAGTTCTGGCCTGTACCATAAAAAAATCCAACTGTTTGTTTTGAAAAAGCCCAGCCGCTACCATGTGCCAACATTTGGCCAGTACAATATGTCATTTGTAGAAATCTGAAAGCAGCTCATCTACCCATCTCCTTGGGCACAGAACTTGGGAGACAGAGCTGGGTGAATTGCAATCGGAGTGGATCACAAACAAAGTGGAAGCTGAGAAGTCAGTATATTCCCACATGGGGGAAAAGGGAGGGCAACCAAAGCCAAAGCTCCCTGGATCATAAAGGAGTTAGAGAGTAGGATGAAGCAGAAAAAGGGGGCATATGACAGATGTCAGTTTGATAATGCAAGGGAGAATCAGGCTGAATATAAAAAGTACAGAGGATAAGTAAAAAGGGAAAGAGAAGAGGGGCAAAGAGATAGTATGAGAATAGATTGGCGGTTAACATAAAAGGAAACCCAAAAGTTTTCTGAGGCATATTGACAGTAAAAGGATTATTAGAGGAGCGGTGGGGCCGATTAGGGACCAAAATGGAGATCTATTGGTTGAGGCAGAAGGCATGGCTGAGGTACTAAATGAGTACTTTGCATCGGTGTTTACCAAGGATATGCCAAAGCTATGGTAAACAAGGAGGTTGACAGGATACTGGATGAGATAAAAATAGATAACGAGGAGGTACTAGGAAGGCTGGCAGTACTTAAAGTAGATAAGTCACCCGGTTTGGATGGGATGCATCCTAGGTTGCTGAGGGAAGTAAGGGTAGAAATTGCAAAGGTGCTGGCCACAACCTGCCAATCCTCCTTAGATACAGGGTTGGTGCCAGAGGACTGGACGATTGCAAATGTTACACCCTTGTTCAAAAAAGGAGAGAAGGATAAACCTGGCATTTACAGGCCAGTCAGTTTAATGTGGGAGGTGGGGCAGCTTTTAGGAACAATAATCCGGGAGAAAATTAACAGCCGCTTGGACAAGCACAGACTAAAAAAGGAGTGCCAGCACGGATAAATACTGTGGCAACAAGAGCAGGTCAGAGGCTAGGTATTCTGCGGCGAGTGTCTCACCTCCTGACTCCCCAAAGCCTTTCCACCATCTACAAGGCACAAGTAAGAAGTGTGATGGAATACTCTCCACTTGCCTGGATGAGTACAGCTCCAACAACACTTGAAGCTCGACACCATCCAGGACAAAGCAGCCCGCTTGATTTGGAACCCCATCGACCAACTTAAACATTCACTCCCTCCACCACTGACGCACTGTGGCTACAGTGTGTACCATCTACAGCAACTCACCAAGGCTTCTTCGGCAGCACCTCCCAAACCCGTGACCTCAACCACCTAGAAGGACAGGGGCAGCAGGCACAGGGGAACACCACCACCTCCAAGTTCCCCTCCAGGTCACACACCATCCTGACTTGAAAATATATCACCGTTCCTTCATCGTCACTGGGTCAAAGTCCTGGAACTCCCTCTCTAACAGCATTGTGGGAGTACCCTCACCACACGGACTGCAGCGGTTCAAGAAGGCGGCTCACCACCACCTTCTCAAGGGCAACTAGGGATGGGCAATAAATGCTGGCCTTGCCAGCAACGCCCACATCCCATGAATGAATTTTTAAAAATTTGTTAAGGGAAAATCGTGTTTGACTAACTTGATTGAGTTTTTGATGAGATAAGAGAGGGTGGATGAGGACTGTGCAGTTGATGATGTGTATATGGACTTTCAAAAGGCGACTGATAAAGCACCACATATTAGGCTCATTAGCAAAATTAAAGCCCATGGGATAAAAGGGGCAGTAGCAGCATGGATACAAAATTGGCTAAGGGGTAGAAAACAGAGAGTTGTGGTGAATAGCTTTTTTCCAAGCTGGAGGGAGGCATACAGTGGAGATCCCCAAGGTTCAATACTAGGACCACTGCTGTTTTTGATATACATTAATGACGTGGACTTGGAAGTACAGAGCACAATTTCAAAATTTGCAGAGAACACGAAACTTACATACGAATTAGGAGCAGGAGTAGGCCACTCGGCCCTTTGAGCCTGCTCCGCCATTCAATAAGATCATGGCTGATCAGATTACTCCACATTCCCGCCTACCCCCGATAACTTTTCACCCCCTTGCTTACCAAGAATCTATCTACCTCTGCCTTAAAAATATTCAAAGACCCTGCTTCCACCGCCCTCTGAGGAAGAGAGTTCCAAAGACTCACGACCCTCTGTGAGAAAAAATTTCTCCTCATCTCTGTCTTAAATGGCCGACCCCTTATTTTTAAACAGTGACCCCTAGTTCTAGATTCTCCCACAAGAGGAAACATCCTCTCCACATCCACCCTGTCCAGACCCTTCAGGATCTTATATGTTTCAATCAAGTCACCTCTTACTCTTCTAAACTCCAGCAGATACAAACCTAGTCTGTCCAACCTTTCCTCATAAGACAACCCGCCCATTCCAGGTATTAGTCTAGTAAACCTTCTCTGAAACTTGGAAGTGTAGTAAACAGTGAAGAAGATAGTAATAGACTTCAAGAGAACATAGACAGGCTAGTGGAATGGGCAGATACATGGCAGATGAAATTCAACGCAGAAAAGTGAGGGGTGATACATTTTGGTAGGAAGAATCTTTGAAGGTGGCAGGACAGGTTAACAAAGCAGTTAATAAAGCATATGGGATCCTGGGCTTTATAAATAGAGGCATAGAGTACAAAAGCTAGGAAGTTATGCTAAACAAATATAAAACACTAGTTTGGCCCCAGCTGGAGTATTGTGTCCAATTCTGGGCACCAGACTTTAGGAAGGACATGAAGGCTTTGGAGAGGGTACAGAAGAGATTTACAAGAATGGTTCCAAGGATGAGGGATTATAGTTATGTGGATAGACTGGAGAAGCTGGGATTGTTCTCCTTAGAGCAGAGAAGGCTAAGAAGAGATTTGATGGAGGTGTTTAAAATCATGAAGGGTTTAGATAGAGTAAATAACGATAAACTGTTTCCAATAGCTGAGGAAATATGTTTTTTACGCAACGAGTGGTTAGGATTTGGAATGCACTGCATGAGTGTGATGGATGCAGATTCAATAGTAGCCTTCAAAAGGGAATTGGATAAATACTTGAAGGAGAAAAAATGACACGGATATGGGGAAAAAGCAGGTGTAGACTCGATAGGATGAATGGCCTCCTTCTGTGCTGTACTATTATATTATTCTATGAAGTCACAATTTTAGCCAAACTGGATTTCACATATTAATGATTCAATGATCTCCTCAGCAAGGGAAAGATATGTAGCCTGTAGAGGCCTAAAGAGAGGGGGAAGCAAAGAAAATTATGGGCCAGAAATTCGGCTCTCCGGCTTCCCGCGGGTGCAAGGATCGCGTGCGTACTTACCTACCGCGCCTGCCGTTGTGCTTCGGGCCCGCGTGGACTTCGGCTCCTGGGCCTCCTGCAGCTGCCGGCGCGCAGTGCTTGCGTATCCCAGGGGCGCAGTTAGTTCGAAGCGTCCCCTGGGATCACGTGGGCCATGGAGAGCAGGGAATCTCCATTCATAGATTTTGACAGGAAGACCTGTCAAATCTATGAATAGAGATCACCCCCCAAAACCTAACTAAAACTTCAAATAAATTTTTTTTTAAATCACATTTTTAAAATAACTATAAATTACATAAATTAACTACTTTAAACAAAAATTAAAATTTTTGAAAAAAATTAATTATACTTTTTAACGGTGCTAAAAATAAACTTACCTGTCTTTAAAGTATGTAAAAAAGATAAACCTGTTGAAAAAATGTTTAAATTGTACTTAATTCACCACTTACCTTGTTAAAAGCAGGCCTTTCGCCTCCTTTTTTCCTGCGCAGCTTCTCCGTACTTACCCTCACGGAGAAACCTGAAAAAAAAAAATGAAGTTCGCTGCATGTGCGCTGCCTCTCCGGCACACGCGGTTGACCCTCGAACCCCTTCTTTCACGAGACCGGAAGTTCCAGTTTCCCGTGCATGCGCGAAACCGGCACTTCCGGTGGCCCTACGGGTTAGTACACAGCGCGTACTCACCCGTGGAGACCCGAATTTCTGCCCCAATATATTTTAAAACTGAGAAAAACTAAAAATACAGTTAGTTAAATTATAATAATGAAAAACAGTCAAACCCTTAATTCTATGCTATGCACAGAACAATCATGCTACTTTGAAACAGGAAACAAATTACTACATTTAATTGATGGTATGCTTGTCAGCAAAATTCTTTAGTAGAATCCAGGAAATGAATGATATATCTAATATATTAAAAATCTTGCATCTGCACCCACTTCCTGTCAACCTTTTTCCATTATAAATTCGTATGTCCGCATTTATAATGAAACTTTACACCCTCCTGCTTGTGGTGGTGCTGTAGCACTTCAGTTTGCATCTCCCAGATCCACAACCTGGAGAGCAACCAACTCGACTTCTCTGCTTCCCAAATTGCTGTAAGTTTTGTTATTTAATCATGATCAATAATGATATTAAATCAAAATATTAGATAAAGATAAATACAGAAAGTTTGATAGGAAAATCAGCCAATGTTCCCACTCCTATAAAGTCTTGAACCTCCATGTGCATTGCCATGCGAGATCAACCAGTAAACTTTAAAAAAAACTGAAGAAAGCATCCAGGAAACGACAGAACTAACCAGTCTTTTAAATCTTCCACAATAAAAACTTCATAAATTTCAGCTTTAATTACATCTTCCTACATGATATAGAAACAGATTTTTTTTTCAAACTTTCCCTTACCTCTCTTCAAAGCACCAACTCCTTGGTGGGATATGGTTTCAAATGCACTCGTCATCTTCCAGTAGCCCGTTCACGTGGCCAGATTTACATATGACTCTTGGTATGACTGTCAGGAAGGTATCCAGCCGTGAAGACATTGCAACCAATCCCAATCCCATCCCCAACCAGCTTCCATACATGTGGACTTCCAACATGGTTTGTTATATAGGAACGGGAACACTGTGAATTTTCTTTCCCTAACCCGAGTGGGGGGCGGTTGCCTGCAGCACCTCTACTGTTGCTCCAGCTGACATCAAATAACTCAGCATGGACCATGGACCTCTTCGTCTGTATGGTTCAACTACGCATTGTATAAAAATTCTTTAAATTAGCAAATCTAGCAAACAGTATTTTAATCGGTATCTGTTCATTTTGATATGGGACCTGAAAGAATCAAAATTTATGTTCATTCCTTCTCTTGATGTCTCTTCAATGACTAGATCTTCTTTTCTCCCTATTCCTGAGGTTTTCCAGGCAAAATAGTTCAGTGAAATACATTGTGAAAAAAATGTGCCTGCACATGCGTATTTACGTATGTGCTTGTACAAGCATTAAAATAGTCACCAGAAATTCATAGAGAAATAATTTTTTTTCCAGAGGAGTTCTGAAGCTGTTGTGAAAGCTTGCACATACATGGAGAGCATAGTGGCTTTCTGCCATGCAGTTCCCAGCTAGGAACTAACTGGAAAGCTCTCTAGAGACTAAGCAGGATTAAAGAGCAGTGAGAGGAGCAAGAGAGAAAAGAAAAACCAAGACTGAGTGAGAGAACACAAAACTAAAGCCTGAAGCATTCTTTGCATACTTTTGATCCACAGGCAGATATATGTGTACACAATGAGAAAGCTCCTTGGACAGCAAAATAAACCTAATTTTTAAAATCCACTGAACAGCTTCAGATGATAAACAATGTACATGTTAATATATTAAAAATTGGTCAGTGAAAATTACAAATCAGATAGGAAACTTTAGATTTGACCCAGAAAAAAAAATTCATCTAGGATTTCTGATGTACACTTAGCCATTCAATGGGGGGGGGCAAACATAATCATCAACTGCAACTAGGTAACCAACTGAAGTAAATGATCATGCTGTAACATCTAGGAATGATCCTTAGAAACAAAGGTTAACATGCTGTGCAAGCTCCAACTAGTCAATTCTTCCTAAAAGCCGACTCAGCTAATAGCCAGTTTCAGACTCATTTCCCACTGCAATAAAAGTCAGAGGTCAACCTATGTTCATAATTACACTGGAAGAATTCTGCTGAGACATCTCCTCTTACGAACAGTCAGCACTAAAAGGGATATATACACATCAGTTGAACACAAGGAGGCAGACAGTCCTCTGTTTGAAAAAGAAAGCAAGCACATTTGTCACCATTTTTACTGCAAAATTGCAGGAGCGATGCTGGTGAGCCAATGGTCTCTGCAAGTGGGAAGTAATATTTCTATACTTAGATAAATGTATGCACCCAGGTAAACTTGAACTACATTTATAAGTCACTATCACAAACATTTAAATTCAGCAACTCCTGTAATGTTCAGTTTCCCCAGAGTTTCAACATAGACCATTTCAGGAATTGAGCACAACCAAAAAATTCCCAGAGTAATCGCATAACAATGGCAGATTAACTCATGGTGGGAGAGGGGTCAGAAATGTTAGCAGCTCTGCAAGTTTGCTATAACTTTCACATAAAAAATCCATTTATAAAGTTTCAAAGAGGTCAAAATCATATTGCAAACATTACAGCGACAAATGCTTCATCTTTGCGTTACCATTTAGAAAGACTTGTATTTATATAGTGTCTTTCACATCCTCAGAATGTCCTGAAGTGTTTTACAGCCAATGAATTACTTTTGAAGCATCATCACTGTTGTTTTGTAGGCAAACACAGTAGACGATTTGAGCACAGCATGGTGCCACAAACAACAATGGGATAAATAACTAGCTGATCTATTTTTGGTGGTATTGGTTGAGGGATGAATGTTGGCCAGGACACTGGAAGAACTCCCTGCTCCAGAACAGACAGGGCCTCAGTTTAACATCGCATCAGAAAGACAGCACCTCCAGCCATGCAACATTCCCTTAGTACTGCACTGAAGTATCAGCTTAGATTATGTGCTCAAATCTTTGAGTGGAATTTGAACCCACAATCTTCTGACTCGGAAGTGAATGTGTTACCAATGAGCCAAGCTGACACATACAAACTTTTGTGGCACCCTAGCAATAACACAGCTTTAACTTTCTGCACTCAACTTTCCTCTGCTAGGTTATACAGCAATTTGTTTTGGGTATAAATAAAGGCAGGCCTTTTAAAAACTAAATTCTTGAAATGTACTCGTCTCAACTACAGGTTTGCATCACCTGTGACTTGCATTACTGTAGCTAGACAACCTCTAAAGAAATGATAAGCAAAGAATGCAGTGTGAGGCTGATAAGCTGTAGTGCTGTTTTAAAAGGAGGCATCCCACAGTGATGATGCACATTAATACACATTTATCTGCACTAATTAACTCATGTTTGGGAGCTACAGACTGTCAGAACCTACTCTGAGAAAGTGATGATACCCTTAACATGAACTAACAAAAGCAACCACTCAGGCATTTTCATAAGAATGGTGCTTCCAAATTGGATCCAAGTACCAGTGGCTACTTTGGAATAACAATGTGGCAGTAAGGAATTCAGCATGAAAGTGCCCCAAAACCTGCCAATGTCAGCATTTGGGATGGATGAGGCAGCAGCAACAGTCCACCAAACTTCAGTGCTTGTTCAGCAAAGAGTACCCATCTTCTGTTTAGGAGGCTGAGAAATTAGTTTTTTTCCCCTGCAGCATAGGGTGACTTCAAGCTGAGTTAGTCATTAGCAAGTAACATTGCTGACAGCATGCTGCCTTTAGACTGGCTATGCTGTCAGTGCAAACTGCTGTTTTTCATTTCATATGTAAATAAAAGAAACAGAATCACTGTTGATTGCCAAACAAGTTGCTTTGGCCCATGAAGAAGTTCAACAAGCTTGTAATTATCTTTGCATTTTAACTGGTAGGAAATATCTCTTGTGTGCTATTGTTTAACCAATAGTAATTCATTAAAAGTAACTTCTGAAATTTTTGCTATGTATCAATTAGGATATGTCAAAAAGTAAACCACTGAGGAAAAGCAGTGAATAAAGTCATTAATGATGCACCAACAGATTAATAAATTCTTGGAGCTGCCAATGAAAGTCTAACTCCTAGACTAAGGTCAATGTCTGGACAGATGGCAACAGCAAATAACTAGAAAATTCAGGTCCAAGCTCCAAACCAACCAAAATAGATTTTGGCAAACTGGGCAAGATCAGGCTTTTGGCTAGACAATGTCAGATTCAGAGATTTTAAAAGTTTTACCTCATTGAGGTTTTCTGTTTTTTTTTAAAGCAGAAATTCCTGTTTATAAACAAAGTTCACATTTTCCAGCATCAGACACATGAGAATGCCATGGTCTTTACAAATGGATTTTTGAAATGTTTCAAAAGTCTGCTCTCCATAAATTGTACTTGGATTTATGACAGTAAGTGAGAAATTGCAAATGCTGGAAATCTGAAAGAAAGAAAGGAAGAAAATGCTGCAAGTTCATTAGCATTGAAAGAGAGAAAAGGTAGTTTAATGTTTTAGGTCTAGGATTCTGACAAAGGATCTACACTCCAAATGTCAACCTACCTTTTCTCTATTCAAACCCTGGCAGGCCTGCTGTGTTTTTTCAGCATTTTCTGTTTGCATTTTATCATCGTGCATTTTACATTTGGAATATCTACAAAATGAGCTGGCAGTATTTGTCTCCTGTTGGAAGCATCACACTCGCGTTGCTTTGAAAAATGTCTGCTTTTGGAAGGAATGTTAAAAATCCAAAAAGTTATTAAGGAGGAAGAAATGTTTTACTTTTAAGTTTTGTGTGAATAGAATAGGTTAACAATTTTGACCATATTGATTTTTAAAAGTACATTCCTTTGATAAGGGACACTTATAAAGCAGGGTTAAAATCTGAACTGTTTAAAGGCATGTTTATATAACAGGAGTGCAGCCATTGGCAGATGGACAGTATCCCTTTGTTGGCTGCATTCTATTGTATAAATGGCCTTATGTTTGGGGAACCAATGGCATAGTAAAATGTGCACCTATGGCTGTGCTGTTGAACGAAGGGAACCAATTTAAGTCAAGTAAACGCAGAGACCAGATCCCACTGTATATAGCAATTAAATCTCTGCATTACACATACAAGCTCAGCATGATTGGTAAAAAGCTAAAAAAATTAAAAGGACGAGTGACACATAGAAGTCACATTCCCAGATGGAACAGTGGGAAATAAAATGTAAAACAGCATTAAGATAAGTGAGTGTTCACAGACAAATGGACAGCACCATATCACAGCTCCCTCTACACTGTCTTCCTTCCAATTTTCTCCCCATTCTTTCTGTCTCTTCCTGAAAGCAATGACTCATGCTAGGATACAATTTCATGGGTGTTGCAATCCTCCAGGACCTTAGTCCAGTGAACCTAGACAATGGGTGTCACCAGATTGTTTTACCATGGGGGCTGTTAGAAATCAGGGGTGTCCAAAATGTACAGTATATGGTTATGCGAATAAAATTGTGACGCGAATAATGCTGTGTTTACATGATTGTATTAGAACTGGAGACAAAAAGTCTCTTCAGACTAGTATTAGAATAATTAGATAGATGCTTCGAATCTGCTTATGTTTTGGTTCTCTGCAGATGTTATAGAAGTTTGCACTGTGACAGTCACATATGACCTTGTTTCCAGGCTAGCTGTCTGCTGTGTGTGTGCTAGGAAGGTTGTTTTATGTATCTTTAATTTGACCAACCAAGGCCCAACGCCTATATTTCTTCCATTACTGCTAATAACCATATTATAATGCTAAGTTAGGATTTTGACTTTGTTTAACAAAACTGCATTCAAATGCGTAAGTTAACCAGTATATGAGAATAGAATAGAAGATATCTTTGGGAATTTTATTATTAATTTCATGGTACAATAGTCTGATAATGAAAGTTAGTTTTGCATAGCTAAAGCTGCATGAACAGCATGAACATAAATAACTGATAACAAGCAGTTACGAACATCTGATGGCCGAGAATGGCATGTCTGACTCCAAACTAGGGAGGATAAGGATAAGGGCGATAAGAGAAATTCCGATGGGTAGGCCTTCAAAACGTATAAACAATAAAGCATGTGTAATGATTGTGAAGACTCCTTTCGGGGAGGACTTTCATCCAAGAATTGAGACAAAGAACTCGATGCCCAATTGGATACTGAGGTTTTAGGGGAACCTCTATAGGTTAAATGGTCTTATCAATAATGTGGCCTCAGGCCCACCCCTAAAAAGAGAATAAAAGTAACACCGAGTGCTTGCCCACGCAGATGGTGGAGGAGAGAGCCAAGCAAAGTTGGGCTGGTCGAACGCTCTTTCGAGAGTGATCCCATGCTCACCAACTCAAAGGTTCTAGACGAGAGGAAGAGAGGCCGCAAGCCAGAGAACTGTTCACGCACGCCAGCCGTCTGTCCGATCGGGACCAGTACCAGCTGCTTGTCACGGTCGTATGTTTTTGCTGTATAACTAGCATGTTATATTCCGTCTTAAACTTTGATTAAACAAAATATACCCACCATATTGGATTGCAATCGATCCTGATTATTCGAAAGACTAGAGATAAGATACTAATTGGCCTAATCTCAACAGGGCCTCACAATTGAGCCAGTCCCCATCTGACTTCCACATACATGTACTTTTTAGCAGGGGTTACTGGATAGTGGGATTCCTGATTGATATTTCTCCTCACTAGCCCAGAGACACTGAAACAAACTGTGCCGAGAGCAGCCAAAGGTACTTTTACCTTAAGTCCAGGTCTCTGGAGAACAATCCTAAACCAATCTATGTAAACAGCTCTTCAGCATTTATACACCATCTAATTCTACTCTCTGCATAAGAGACTTAATATTCTGCACATGCACAATATGTAAAAATAGATATAATGAGCAGGCTTGGGAATTTGATGCTGAGCTAATCTGTACATCAGCATGCTTATTCACGACACTAGCACGTTAACACACTGATCTCACGCAATGCATTTAGCAGGCCACAGGAGGATGCCGTTGTTCCAGCAGCAGACCTCAAGAACCAAGAAAAAGTTTCAATCCTGGCCACTGCTGGCATTCACACATGCTTTCCATGGGGAGTGAGGTACTAAATGATCTTGTCCAGGAATTTTCCATATCACAACAGGGAAGAAAGGCAAAAGGAAGGAGATAAGGGCCTATCAAAATTGTCGCTGGCAAGCAAACTAGGAGTGACATGAGCAGCACCTGTGGGGGCAAGTCAGTTGATTCACCTACAGTAAGCTAGTTCAGGAGACACAGTGGGATGAGGGAAAGAGAGAAGAAAATTTGCTAGAATTAAAAATACATTGCATTAAATGTCCCTAATATACCAGACATAACCCTTTAAATCATCTGAAGCATTTGCCAATATTAAATGTACTAATACATTGAAAATATCTCTCCAGAGCTTTCCTTTTATTTGTATGAAGACTCGTAATCATTTCCAGCATTTCTGTTTTCTCTTTGCAGTTCTATATTATTTTAGCTAACTGAACTGAATGAGCAGCAGACAATAAAAGATGGTAAATGCATGGCACTAACAGGGGAAATGGATAGCAAAGAAGTCGAAAGGGGATATAAAGGGGAGAGGAAAGGGGGTGCAGGTTGACGAGACAAAATGACTACAAGGATAGAAATGTGGAAAGTTGTAATGTGACTCTGATGCAGGCTGAACTCATAAGCTGGGAGTTAGGTAACATTAGTAAACCAATGGAGGAGCTTTACTTTTGTATGTAACCCATGCCAAATCTGACCAGGGTGGGAGGGAGGGAATGATGCAAGTAATGGGAAAATGGCCTACCTACTGTCATGGAAATCTCACACTCATGAGCTGTTTAAAAATAAATTATGCTGCTGGGAAGAGAATATTAGCAGGTGTACGCAGTGCCTCAATCATGTTCACAAAAGGCACTTTTACATTGAATGTGTGTCACTGGTCTGTACTACTATTGATTGTGCTTGTTAATATAAAAGGTCTGATTTCTGAAGACCCAGATTATTGTGGACTTCACAAGCTGTTGTCAGACATCCACTTACTACTAAATATGTGAAGCAGATTCCTCCCTTTTTAGTGAGGGAATCCCAGGTCTCCAGCTTCCAATGGGCCTTGATTGGAGCATGGAAGGAAGTAAGATAATGGCCGGAATTTTTACATTGAAGAGCGTGCGGGTTTGCGAGCGGGTGGGCAGTGAAAAGTGCTGAAATTGACAGCGCGTCGGGATGCCGCCTTCAACCCACCGACTTCCACCTTTAACTCCGGCGCATTAGTCAGCACGCCTTCTTAACCTGATGTTGAAGCTTTTACTGGCTGTGCACATGATTCACAGGCTTCCTGAACTTCGCCTGTAAAAGCAAGGCGAGAGCTGAGCAGCCATTGTGCGAGTTGAGAAAAATCACATAAATACTCACACCTGCTTCCTTGCCTAAGGGAAAGGCTCTTGCTGATACCATTTGTGCTGAGAATTTGCTTTCAGGAGTTTGCAGGTGATTTCTACAACTTTGGAAGCCACTCTCACTACATTGGAAGTCACTCTCATTACATTGGAGGATCGTGTCTCTGATCTCCATTTTACTTGGCATCTATCAGTTCAGCTTATGCTGTTTCACCTTGGACCAAGATGAGCCCCAGCAGCAACAACACCAGCAGCAGCAGCAGCCTTCTCCTCACTGACCTGCTGTTCCACAGGAAAGAGGGGATGAGCACAGGGGTGCACTTCGCCGGAGGCGATATTCCCAACACAGGGTATACAGGCAGAGGATGAGCTTCCTGGACATGACTGAACAGCAGTGCTTCAGGAGGCTCAGGCTGTCATATCAGGTTGTAGCAGACCTGTTTGTAGCTTGTTGGAAGAAGATCTGCTGCCGAGTGGACCTGGTGGACACGCCTTACCAATGCCTGTCAAAGTCACCACCGCCCTCAACTTCTTCCCCTCAGGCTCCTTCTAGGGATCTGCAGCAGACATTTGCAGGATCTAGCAGTCGCCCGCACACAAATGTATCAGCCAGGTTACCTATGCCACAAGTCAGACACTTATGTACTGATGAAGCCAGTCTGACTGAGTGGGCGCTCGGCTTTGTGGCTCTGGCTGGCTTCCCACAGGTGCAGGGCGTCATCGACTGCACACATGTGGCCATCAGTGCACCCCCAGATCACCTAGGAGTGTTTGTGAACCGGAAGGGCTTCCACTTCCTCAATGTGCAGCTCGTCTGCAACCACAAAAAGATCATGATGCATGTGTGCGCCAGATTCCCAGGGAGCTGTCATGACTCTTTCGTCCTGCGCCAGTCGACCCTCCCTCAGCTCTTCACACCTCCAAACAGATTTAACGGCTGGCTGCTTGGAGACAAGGGCTATTCACTGAAGACGTGGCTGATAACACCCTTGAGGAGGCCAAGCAATGAGGCTGAAGAGCGCTATAATCAAAGCCACATGATGACCAGATGTGTAATAGAGCAAGCGCTTCAGATACCTGGAAAGATCTGGAGTAGACCTTCAATACGCACCCAGTCAGGGTCTCCAGAATGATCGTCGTTTGCTGTGCACTGCACAGCGCAGTGAGGATTGGAGCTGCAGCAGGAGCAAGGCGCAGAGCGCACAGCCTCTTCAGAGGAGGAGAAGGAGGAGCAGGTGGAACACGAGGAGAGGAGGAACCTGAGGTGAATATGGCACCAGCAATGGCACACATTGCTGCCTGGGAAGGCCTCAATGGCACAATTTATGCACCCATATGGCACCAGATGCTGGGTTTGTATCCCTCCTAGATGTGGCTGCAATCATGCACTCATTTGACTGACGCATTTAATGCTCCATGCAGGTGGCCATCCTTTGCATGGAAGAGCACATCGTAGCCATCGCCTGCGACATGGTGCTGCTCATGTTGGAGATGGACTCATCCATTCTCCCTACAATCGTGCACATCGCGGCTGGAAAAGCTGCCAGAGCCTCCTGCATTTTTGCTGCTCCTCAAGAATCATCCTCTTTGTCGATGGCCCCCGAGATTCAGCATCTGCGTCCAGCTGAGCACTGCATCCTGCACCCTCCGATGAGGACTCTCACCTGCCGTCCCAGTCTCCACCATCTGCTCTTGCTTACTTGTGATCTGTGAGACACCGAGTGACAACACTACTCTCTCTTTCACTGAACCCACCGAGGTTATTGGAAAGAATTCTGAAGGACAGGATAAATCTTCATTTAGAAAGACATGGATTAATCAAGGATAGTCAGCATAGGGAAGGTCGTGTCTGACAAACTTCATTGAATTTTTTGAGGAGGTAGATGAGGGTAGTGTGTTTGATGTCGTGTATATGGACTTTAGCGAGGCTTTTGATAAGGTTCCACATGGCAGACTGGTCACGAAGTTAAAAGCCCATGGGATCCAGGGCAAAGTGTCAAGTTGGATTCAAAACTGGCTCGGAGAGAGAAAGCAGAGGGTGATGGTTGATGGGTGTTTTTGTGACTGGAAGGCTGTTTCCAGTGGGGTTCCGCAGGGCTCAGTACTAGGTCCCTTGCTTTTTGTGGTATATATCAATGATCTTGACTTGAATATAGGGAGTATGATTAAGAAGTTTGCAGATGATACTAAAATCGGCTGTGTGGTTGATACTGAAGAAGGAAGCTGTAGATTGCAGGAAGATATCAATAAATTGGTCAGGTGGGCAGAACAGTGGCAAATGGAATTCAATCCGGAGAAGTGTGAGGTAATGCACTTGGGGAGGGCTAACAAGGAAAGGGAATGCACATTAAATGGTAGGACACTGAGTAGTGTAGAGGAACAAAGGGACCTTGGAGTGCATGTCCACAGATTCCCTGAAGGTAGCAGGCCAGGTAGATAAGGTGGTTAAGAAGGCATATGGAATGCTTGCCTTTATTAGCCGTGGCATAGAATACAAGAGCAGGGGGGTTATGCTTCAACTGTATAAAACACTAGTTAGGCCTCAGCTAGAGTACTGCGTGCAGTGCAACACGGTGGCATAGTGGTTAGCACTGGTGCCTCACAGCGCCAGAGACCCGGGTTCGAATCTGACCTCGGGTGACTGTCTGTGTGGAGTTTGCACATTCTCCCCGTGTCTGCGTGGGTTTCCTCCGGGTGCTCCGGTTTCCTCCCACAGTCCAAAAATGTGTGGGTTAGGTTGATTTGGCTATGATAAATTGACCCTTAGTGTTAGGGGGGATTAAATATGTGGGGTTATGGGGATAGGATGGGATATGTTAGGGGGAATTAAATACGTGGGGTTATGGGGGTAGGGTGGGATATGTGTACTGTGGGGATTAAAGCAGGGACAGGGTACTGGATTTGGATGATCAGCCATGATCGTATTGAATGGCGGAGCAGGCTCGACGGGCCGAATGGCCTACTCCTGCTCCTAGATTCTATGTTCTGGTCACCACATTACAGGAAAGATGTGATTGCACTAGAAAGGGTACAGAGGAGATTTACAAGGATGTTGCTGGGAGTAGAGAATCTTAGCTATGAGGAAAGACTGGATAGGCTGGGTTTGTTTTCCTTGGAACAGAGGAGGCTGAGGGGAGACCTCATTGAGGTGTATAAAATTATGAGGGGCATAGATAAAGTGGATAGAAAGGACCTATTTCCCTTAGCAGAGGGGTCAAAAACCAGGGGGCACAGATTTAAAGTAATTGGTGGAAGGTTTAGAGGGAATTTGAGGGGAAATTTCTTCACCCAAACAGTTGTCGGGGTCTGGAACTCACTGCCTGAAAGGGTGGTAGAGACAGAAACCCTAACCACATTTAAAAAGTACTTGGATGTGCACTTGGGATGCTGTAACCTGCAGGGCTACGGACCAAGAGCTGGGAAGTGGAATTAGGCTGGATAGCTCTTTGTTGGCCGGCGCGGACACGATGGGCCGAAATGGCCTCCTTCCGTGCTGTAACTTTCTATGATTCTATGTGTGCGTATCTGTGCTGGTGCTGGCTGTCCATGGGTCTGCTGACGGTGCACCCTCAGAGACTGCAGCTTCCTCTGAGGAGTCGTCTTCCTCCTCTGGCTGGACAGTGTGGGGGTGGGGGGGAGGGGGGGCGGCACTTGATGGACCTGTGGGAAAGTAAAGAAATTAATTAGAACTGTTATGATAAGAATGTTTTAAGTTACCATTATGCACATGATCATATTTAACTGGCCGCTGACATCAAGTCACCATGAGTGCCTGTTGTGTGCCATGTGGCTGTATGATATTTAATTCTGTTACCAGGTAGTTGGGAGGTCCCCCTCTCTCCATCTCCCATCGGCAGCAGCTCCGCAACTCCACTGATTGCAGCAGAGGAGGTGGTGCTGGACGTCAATGGTGTGGTAACTGGAGGGCCACCTCCGGTTCTCTGCCTCTCCCGGGGTGTTCTCCGCTCTCTTCTCCTGCAAGGAAGGAAACAAGAGAACTTTGAGTGAGAGTGATGGAATGAGTGCAAGGGATAAATGGGCTACATCTGTAGAGGGTGACTATGGAGGGAGTGGTGTGACATTGCCAAATGGCCT
Organism: Squalus acanthias; assembly: GCA_030390025.1. Classification (NCBI taxonomy): domain Eukaryota; kingdom Metazoa; phylum Chordata; class Chondrichthyes; order Squaliformes; family Squalidae; genus Squalus; species Squalus acanthias. The sequence goes on from CM059427.1 coordinate 42,392,760, forward strand.
CCTTCTGTGGTGTTAATTGCTATGATTCTATTATTGCTTTAGGATGAGGGTGAGTGTCAGTGGTGGATAGTCAGTTGGGGATGTGAGTCGGTGTATAGACAGTGAGGAATGGGTGCACCTGCAAGGTACGTTGGTGTGAGGAGTGATGTGCAGGGGTAGGCTTGGGAAGGCAGAGTGAGGGGGTTGGAGTGACACACACATCAGGATGTAGTTGAATGTGGCATTGTACTCACCATTCCTGACTTCATGAGGTCATTAAAGCGCTTCCTGCACTGGATCCACGACTTGGTAACCACATTCCTGCTGCTCACTTCTTCCGTAATCTCCAGCTATGCCCTCTGTCTCGGCTGCTGGCCTCTTCCTCCCATCACCAGGGAAGAGGACCTCCTTGTGGGCTCTGACTCCCTGGTGGCTTCACTAAATCTGGGGGCAGCTTTTTGGCAAATCTTTATAACTTTGTATTCCAACAACGAACCAAGTCTGACAACAATTCATTGTCTCCCCCACCAACCTCTTCTGCACCTCTACCAACCTTCAACCGTCATCTGTGCATTGCTCCTTTAAATAGCTGAGCTGAAGTCGAGTCATCCGTGACGTCATCAGACCGGCTGTAATTAAATGGCCGGGAAAGCCACAAGTCTGATTCAATTGTAGTGGCTTCATTAAAAAGCCACTGCAGAACACGCTGATAGAAGGTCCGGGGCTACCAACCCGCTCCACGCCCCGCACCCAACCCGACGGAAAGGTAAAAATTCAGCCCAATTAGTTTGTGGGTCTCTATTTGATCACTGTTCTCCCGGGGTATCTTATAACAATGTAAAAAGTGCCTGACTAATAACTAATTGTGACATGCACAAAACAGAACAAAATCATTAGAATCATCAGAGAATTACACCATTTTTTCCACAGAAGTTTTCTTATGTTTTATATAGTTTGTAAAATATCAGTTTTGGGATTTTAACTTTCAAGAGTTACAGTAAATTCACTATGGATTCATTCCAGTGAATGAGAGGGCCACACAAAAGCAGGGATTAATTTACACTGTTTCAACACCCACAGGTATTAACGTAGGAGCTACGCAAGATATTTTTGGATTAGTTGTATCTGTATGTCAGAAAGAACGCAATAATGCAAAATGAAAGCAGCACCCTTAGAAGAACACAAGAGGGTTAAGTATTTACTTTATTAGTAGCACTGATTCTTAGTATTAACAGTAATAGTAATTTATCCAGGCAGCAGGCGCCAATGAGCATTACACAAGTATTGAAGCTGGAGGCTGCCGTCTGTATTAGTATCATACTACTTAACAGAAGTTCACTAATAATAAAGTCAGGGTAAATTTCAACTTCAGCAGGGGCACAAAATGAGTGATAGTGGACCAGACGCCCATTATGCACCCTGCCCAATTTTTGGAAAATTGGACAGGATGTAGAACAGGTGGCTGATTCGCTACCGGCTGTTTTGCACCTCCACCGAGGTAGAATTTTATCCCTATTGGCTTAGAAATTCGACTTTCACCCAAAATGATCCCTAATTTATAAATCCTGCGCAAAATTACAACAGGCAGAAAATTTGGCAATTGAAGAAGAATTTCATACTTCAACTACGTATTCAAATTTCCCCGAGAGACTGAGAGCTTCTACAAAGTGTAGATTAATTGTGCTAAATAAAATCAATTTGCATAGGTTTATGTTTGAATATTTTACAACTCCTCATAAGCTTTTATAATATTGGCCCGGATTTTGCAGTAAGAATAACGATGGGGCTCTCAGCGCTCACCATTATTAAAGAGTAAATCGGAGAGCAACTTCCAGTATCCGCACGTGGCGCAGTTAAACGTGGAAATCAGGAAGTTGCTGTCCAATTTGTCCTGCTCCTCCAGAAGCTTCGTTACATCAGTACCTCGCCGATAGATTTGGCATTCAAATACATGAAGGGTGTGAAGTTGGGGTACTTACCCACTAGACACACTAGAAAAAGTTAGGGCTTGTCCATTCAAGTGTAAGTGAATTTTTAACAGCGTGATAAATCTTAATTACTGCCAAACAACCTCTCTGGCACTGAAAATTTATTTTTACAAGTATGGAGCCTCATTCCTTCAGGTTTTAATTATTTTGGAGATTTAAAAAAATTAAAGTAAAACTTTTTTTTTTACTTCTTCTTTCTATCTCTTTATCTTATCTTTCTTTCCCTCTCTTTATTTTGCTTTCTGTACATGAATTTACATGGAATTAAATATTCTAACTTACACTTCCTGGTTTAGACTCTGTGGGCTGGATTTTGTCTTGGGGTCGGGTTGCGGTCGTGTTACCCGCATTTCGTGTTCCCCGCCCCCCCCGACTCCAGATTAATGTGGATCAATTATGTGATTTTAACTTAATTGGCTAATTGAGTTCCAGCATGTGGGAACCCATGAACCAATTAGTGGTTTCAGTCTGAAAGTCGCCTCTGATGATGTCATCATTGCAGGTCAGAGACTGACTGCCTGGTCTCAGAGATTGCCTGGCCTTCGCTGTGAGAGGACCTGGATCAGAGAGAGAGAGAGAGAGAATTTTTTTTGCAACCAAGTCCTCCCAGGCAGTCTCTGAAGACATTCAATGCAGCAGCATCAGAGGCGACTTTCAGACCTAATACTACTACTACCTTCATCACAATACTACTACTACCTTTATCACATCTCCGTTGTAATAGTGGACCTGCAGCTGATAGTCAGCTATCCACTTGTGCTCCCGCCAGGTTTCACTGGCGTGTTTCACATCAGGCGTACTTCACGTCGGAAAAGGGTTAAACTAGCTAAAACGTTTCAAAATGGCATTACAGAGCCAATTTAGGGCTTGTTAAGGGCTTTAATGGCCTCTCCCGCCTCTTGGAGGTGGGATGGAGTCGGGAACCCCGCGACCGATTTTGTCAAAATTGCGTGGAGGCGGGATGGGGTCGGGACCCCCGAATCTGCAACCTTAACCCCCCACACGCCTCCAAACCCGACTCCACGGGTCATTGAAAATCCAGCCCTGCGTGTCTCAGTAGGATTCTTCAATCTGACTGGTTGAGGAGACAAACAGTTGCTTGCCCTGTTGACACAGGTCTCAGATCCACTGCGCTGTTTTAACTGTCTGATAACCACAAGTCGCAGTATAAAAGCCCACAGAAATTCTGTGGGCAAGGGTAAGCGCAATGCATGGCATGGCGCGCGCCATTCGTTCGCCACTGGCCTCAAAATCCGGGCCAATGTGCAGTACTGAAAGCATGTTTTACAGAAATACTTTAAAATTGTTTGGCATCAGCTCCATGGATAATGAAAGTCTGTGGTGTTTACTGAGCCACACAAACCAAAAGGGCCCTAGGTTTAATCACTAGTCTGTGCTGAGTTAGCTCATTTCAGTCAGGGTAGCAACAAGGGTGCTACAATTGGCATCAGCACCTTTAGTTTTGGGAAGGGAGAAATCAGCCATGTATTCCTATTCCTGACTGCTATCAAGTGACCCTACTGGAAAATGAACACGGTTGGATATCAAGTGAGAACAGGAGAGGCTTTGGCTGTGATGCCCTCCATGGTAAAATGGTCTGCTGATACCCATTCAAAGAATTGCCATTTGGGAGAGGCACTAGAGGGTTGCAAGTACCCATGGAACTCTTGAAATTTTAGTACATTCAGAAGAGAAGGGAGAAAATTGGGAAGAGAAAATAAATGGTGTTTCATAATTTCAAAGTTCTGCATATTGACACTTCAGATTTACAGGCATTTTAGAGTTACACACCATTTGGTCTGTAACTCTGAGGTTCTACTAGGCATGCTTCAAAAAACAAATCAGATCTTCCTCTCTTCAATAGCACAGTTCAACAGGATTTCCGTGTTGTCAAAGTACAGACAATTCTCACAAAGTAATGCTCGAGCCAATTTTGAATTGCTGCATCGCAAGTGTCACTTTAATGTGGGAAGGATGGCACCTGAAATAACATCTATTAATTACATGTAGCAGGAGAACTACAAAGTATGTAGGCAGTATAATGGTAAAGTTTGCTAAAACCATTTACTTTGAACATCTGTTGCGTGTGATTTATTGTGATTGTGCTATTATCAGGTTAAGTATAGCTGTTAAATGCAAAGAAATGTTTCCTCCACTCTGTCCCAAAAATGGGTGTCAACCCACGTCTTGGAAGAGCACCCCCTACTGCATCAGTGTGACATTTTTCCATTTCCCATACTAATCACCTTTTGGCCCCTCTGAGTGATATTGCCAATTTAATGTCTATTACAGGGCAATTTTGTGCATCTCTGTAAAAACTGATTTGAGGCTACCCAAACTCATTTCACCTTACAGTCCAGTGAAAGAGGAGACGTTTACCTCATTATACTGGGCTGTTTGAATCAAAGTCTCAGATGAGAAAGACCAGTTTTTAAACACAATTCCTCCTATAAATATGCCTATTTATTACACAAGCATGCAAAACAAAAGTTTGCTTAACCATAATCTGCTCAATGTAACCATTAACTGGCTAATAGAACAACCTAGTTATCTATTTTCACATTGACCCCGTCTTAAAAACACAACCTCTGTGACTTTATCATTAATTTGACAAGCCAGTATTATTAAGGTTAATTTCAAAAGGTTTAAAATGGCATTAAGTGTCTGAGGTCAGGCTGCTATGTGGTTTATTCTGCATAACAGCACGGTGAAAACAAATCTTTATCAATTCCACATGTATAAAGCTATATAATTAAAATCTTGCATATAGCTCATCATATTTAAATATGTCTTAGCACAAAAAAGTCACGCATTTCTGAGTGAGTTTCACTCAAATATAAGACAGTAGGAAAAGCTACAGGAGACCATATTACTTCTGTAACATCCAACCACATACCCTACAAATAACACTAATATAATAAGCACAAAAGATTCAAGAATTATAGAAGAAGAAGAAAACATACCAATAGTTACGCATTACATCTTACCACACATTCACTAACTTCCATCTCCACAAGCCTCTGCAGCTTTAGCATTGCCTTTAATCTACATACAACAGCAATTGCATTTCAAAAGTAATTATTTGGCTGTAAAGGGCTTTGGGACATGCTGAGGATGTGAGAGGTGCTATAAAAATGAAAGTTCCTTAATCTTTCTTGTTCTGTTCCAGGAGCTCCTTTACTAATGCGCTAACTCTGCCCTGCCTGTATGATTTTTCCCTCCCTGTCTTTTGGGCCTCTCTGATCTCTGTGCATGCCGATCCTCACTCCCACTGTTCCAGACCACCAATCTCAGGGGTATCTCACGATCTCCACTCCCTGTGGAAAATACCATAGAAGGTAGCTAGTTTTGTACTTATGTTTGAACAAACTACACTTCAGTCATCACTAGTATAGATCACTGTTTTTTAAATGTGTGTGTAACCTTCTGCAAATACTGACGCACCTTTCGCGACGGTTGGCCACTACAGTGTATACAGAAAGAAGACAGACAGACTTACATTTTTTATAGCGCCTTTCACGACTACCGGACGTCTCAAAGCGCTTTACAGCCAATGGAATACTTTTGAAGTGGAGTCACTGTTGTAATGTGGGAAAGGCAGCAGCCAATTTGCGCACAGCAAGGTCCCACAAACAGCAATGTGATAATGACCAGATAATCTGTTTTTGTTATGTTGGTTGAGGGATAAATATTGGCCAGGACACCGGGGATAACTCCCCTGCTCTTCTTCAAAATAGTGCCATGGGATCTTTTACGTCCACCCGAGAGCGCAGACGGGGCCTCGGTTTAACGTCTCATCTGAAAGACGGCGCCTCCGACATTGCAGCACTCCCTCAGCACTGCACTGGAGTGTCAGCCTAGCTTTATGTGCTCAAGTCCCTGGAGTGGAACTTGAACCCACAACCTTCTGACTCAAAGGCGAGAGTGCTACCCACTGAGCCACAGCATAGTGTTTAACTGACATGGTTAATAATATTATGATTTAGCATCAATACAAGTTTTTCTTAGTTTGACTGAACCCCATGTTCATATTATCACACTAGCGGTGCCTCCTCAGATGTAGGAGCACTTGTAGAGCTGTTGTTCTGTTATTGGTCTAATCAAAAATAGGTAAATAATGACATTCCTTGGGACCACCTTTCCTAATTTCCAAAAGACTATATCAGCTTCCCAAAGGAAGACCAGGAGCTAATATAGATCAACAAGGACAGCAGTGATCGGGAGAGGAACTTGATGCGGAATAGGATACTGGCAGCAGAGGTTTGGATGAGTTGAAGGGGTCAGTTTTAACTGTTCCTGCTGGGCAGGAAACGGGCGGCAGCGGATCAGTCCTTTCAATGGAAAGGGAAATCAGGCGTGGTGTAAAACAGGCGGCTGACCCACTGCCAACCATTTCCTGACACACGGAGATTACTTCAAAATGGTTTCAGCATTGCTACATTTATGATTTTGGCAAAGACAAATCTTTTAATTCCTGTATCATTGTGGAAAATGGGAAGTTACTATTCTGATACTTCTATTAGGAAAACTGAGATGATTAGAGAAAGCAGAATTGTACTATTTTGGGCCACACTGAGGTTTGCAATGCCAGACAGAATTCCTCCCCCAAACTGAAAAAAAAGACAGCTTGAAGTCATACCAGTGCCAAGAATTAGAAATAGTTCAAGGAGATGTCCGTGGATGACTTCATACCAGGACTGCTTAGAAACTGAAAATATTTATTGATAACAAAAATAAGCATTACTCGTAAATTCTGTACAGGTCATTTCACAGAATCATAGAATCACAGAATCCCCACAGTGCAGATAGAGGCCATTTCGGCCCATCGAGCCTGCACCGACACATATCCCACCCTATCCCCGTAACCCCACGTATTTAATCCCCCCTAACACTAAGGGTCAATTTATCATAGCCAAATCAACCTAACAATCAATCCATTGTAGGAGCGATATGCAAAGTACGTTAAATCAAGACACAAAAGAAAATGGAGCACAAGTGAGGTGGCAAGGACAGCTGCACTGTCAATCCAATAGAAGCAAATTACAAGTACAGCAAATCTTCACAAAGTCACAACTTATTTCACTTTTGTTTGACCTGGTGTATTGTACTAGGCCATAAGTTATCAGTTCATGCATTTTGACACTAAAACAAAAAATATTTCAATAACGAAGCTACTCAAATGTAGGTAGTGTTCCTGGGTGTCCTTGTGCACCAGTCGCTGAAGATAAGCATGCAGGTGCAGCAGGCGGTTAAGAAGGCAAAATGGTATGTTGGCCTTCACAGCGAGAGGATTCGAATACAGGAGCAAGGATGACTTGCTGCAGTTGTACAGGGCCTTGGTGAGACCACACCTTGAGTATTGTGTGCAGTTTTGGTCACCTTATCTGAGGAAGGATGTTCTTGCCATGGAGAGAGTGCAGCGAAGATTCACCAGACTGATACCTGGGATGGCAGGAATGACGTATGAGGAGAGATTGGGTCGATTAGGCTTATATTCGCTAGAGTTTAGAAGAATGAGAGGGGATCTCATTGAAACTTATAAAATTCTAACAGGACTAGACAGACTAGATGCAGGAAGGATGTTCCCGATGGCAGGGGAGTCCAGAACCAGGGGTCACAGTCTAAGGATAAGGGGTAAGCCATTTAGGACTGAGATGAAGGTAGCAAGGAATGAGCTAAAAAAAGAGCTTAGGAGAGCTAGGAGGGGGCATGAGAAGTCCTTGGCGGGTCGGATCAAGAAAAATCCCAAGGCTTTTTACTCTTATGTGAGAAATAAAAGAATGACCAGGGGAGGGTAGGGCCGGTCAAGGACAGTAGTGGGAACTTGTGCATGGAGTCAGAAGAGATAGGAGAGGTGATGAATGAATACTTTTCGTCAGTGTTCACCGAGGAGAGGGGCCATGTTCTTGAGGATGAGAGTGTGATAAAGGTGGATAGGCTGGAGGTGGTAGATGTTCTGAGGGAAGATGTTTTAGCAATTTTGAAGAACCTGAGGGTCGATAAGTCCCCTGGGCCAGATGGGATATATCCTAGGATTCTTTGGGAGGCAAGGGAGGAGATTGCAGAGCCTCTGGCTTTGATCTTTGGGTCCTCACTGTCCACGGAGATGGTGCCAGAGGACTGGAGAGTGGCGAATGTTGTTCCTCTCTTCAAGAAAGGAAATAGGAATGACCCTGGTAATTATAGGCCGGTTAGTCTTACTTCGGTGGTTGGTAAGATAATGGAAAAGGTCCTGAGGGATAGGATTTATGACCATTTGGAAAGGGGCAACTTAATCAGGGATAGTCAACACGGATTCGTGAAGGGTAAGTCTTGCCTAACAAATTTGATTGAATTCTTTGAGGAGGTAACTAAGTGTGTAGATGAAGGTAGAGCAGTTGATGTCGTATACATGGATTTCAGTAAGGCGTTTGATAAGGTTCCCCATGGTCGTCTCTTGAAGAAAGTAAGGAGTTGTGGGATAGAGGGAAATTTGGCCGATTGGATAAGTAACTGGCTAACTCATAGAAGGCAGAGGGTGGTGGTGGATGGAACATTTTCGGACTGGAGACCAGTTACCAGCGGTGTGCCACAGGGGTCGGTGCTGGGTCCTCTGCTGTTTGTGATTTTTATCAATGACTTGGAGGAGGGGACTGAAGGGTGGATCAGTAAATTTGCTGATGACACCAAGATTGGTGGAGTAGTGGATGAGGTGGAGGGCAGTTGTAGGCTGCAAAGAGACATTGATAGGATGCAGAGCTGGGCCGAAAAATGGCAGATGGAATTTAACCCTGATAAGTGCGAGGTGATTCATTTTGGTAGGGCAAATTTGAATAAGGATTACAGGGTCAACGGCAGGGTTCTGAGGAACGTGGAGGAGCAGAGGGATCTGGGGGTTCATATCCACAGATCTCTGAAGGTTGCCACTCAAGTGGATAGAGCAGTAAAGAAGGCCTATGGTGTGTTAGCGTTTATTAACAGAGGGTTTGAGTTTAAGAACCGTGAGGTTATGCTGCAACTGTACAGGACCTTGGTGAGACCACATTTGGAATATTGTGTGCAGTTCTGGTCACCTCACTATAGGAAGGACGTAGAAGCATTGGAAAGAGTGCAAAGGAGATTTACCAGGATGCTGCCTAGTTTGGGGGGGAGGTCTTATGAGGAAAGATTGAGGGAGTTGGGGCTTTTCTCTTTAGAGCGGAGGAGGATGAGAGGCGACTTAATAGAGGTTTATAAGATGATGAGGGGGATAGATAGAGTGGATGTTCAGAGACTATTTCCTCGGGTAGAGGCAGCTGTTACAAGGGGGCATAACTATAAGGTGCATGGGGGGAGATATAGAAGGGATGTCCGAGGTAGATTCTTTACTCAGAGAGTGGTTGGGGTGTGGAATGGACTGCCTGCTGTGATAGTGGAGTCGGACACTTTAGGAACTTTCAAGCGGTTATTGGATAAGCACATGGAGCACACCAGAGTGATAGGGAGTGTGATAGCTTGATCTTGGTCTCGGACAATGCTCGGCACAACATCGAGGGCCGAAGGGCCTGTACTGTGCTGTACCGTTCTATGTTCTATGAGGAGGAATTTCTTCACCCAGAGAGTGGTGAACCTGTGGAATTCTCTACCACACAAGGTAGTTGAGGCCAATTCATTAAATATATTCAAGAAGGAGTTAGATATATTTCTTAAGGCTAAAGGGATCAAGGGATATGGGGAGAAAGCAGGGACAGGGTACTGAATTTGGATGATCAGCCATGATCCCATTAAATGGCGGAACAGGCTCGAGGGGCCGAATGGCCTACTCCTGCTCCTATCTTCTATGTTTCTATGTTCCACTGCACACTGCAGATAATTACTTCAAGCACTGATGTTACAGTATTAACACAAATGGATGCAGTATATTTGGATTTCCAAAAAGCATTCGATAAGGTGCCACATAAAAGGTTGCTACACAAGATAAGGGCTCATGGGGTTGGGGGTAATATATTAGCATGGACAGAGAGTAGGGATAAGCGGGTCATTTTCCGGTTGGTAGGCTGTAACAAGTGGGGTGTTGCAAAGATCAGCTATTTACAATCTATATTAATGACTTAGATGAAGGGACCGAGTGCAATTTATCCAAGTTTGCTGACAACACAAAGCTAGGTGGGAATGTAAGCTGTGAGGAGGACACAAAGAGCCTGCAAAGGGATATAGAATGGTTAAGTGAGTGGGCAATAAGGTGGCAGATGGAGTATAATGTGGGTAAATGTGAGGTTATTCACTTTGGTAGGAGGAATAGAAAAACAGAATATTTTTTAAATGGTGAGAAACTATTAAATGTTGGTGTTCAGAGAGATTTACGTGTCCTCGTACAGGAAACACAGAAAGTTAGCATGCAGGTACAGCAAGCAATTGGGAAGGCAAATGGCATGTTGGTCTTTATTGCAAGGGGGTTGGAGTACAAGAGTAAGGAAGTCTTACTACAATTGTACAGGACTTTGGTGAGACCACATCTGGAGTACTGTGCACAGTTTTGGTCTCCTTATCTGAGAAAGGACATACATGCCTTAGAGGCGGTGCAACAAAGGTTCACTAGATTGATTCCTGGGATGAGAGGGTTGTCCTATGAGGAGAGATTGAATAGATTGGGCCTATACTCTCTGGAGTTTAGAAGACTGTGAGGTGATCTCATTGAAACAAATAAGATTCTGAGGGAGATTGACAGGGTAGATGCCGAGAGGTTGTTTCCCCTGGCTGGAGAGTCTAGAACTAGGGGGCACAGTCTCAGAATAAGGGGTCAGCCATTTAAGACTGAGATGAGGAGGAATTTCTTCACTCAGAGGGCTGTGAATCTTTGGAATTCTTAACCTGAAAGGGCTGTGGATGCTGAGCCGTTGAGTATATTCAAGGCTGAGATAGATAGATTTTTGGACTCTAGGGGAGTTGAGGTCAAAGATCAGCCATGATCTTACTGAATGGCAGAGCAGGCTCAAAGGGCCATATGGCCTTCTCCTGCTCCTAATTCTTATGTTCTTTTTATGTTTAAATGATGAAGGTTTGATTACACAAAATCAGAAAATGTAAATACATGAAAAAGAAAATGGAGGAAAAAGGGAAGATGGGGTGAACAGAGTTAAACTTTTTTTTGTTAAAATTATTTCAGTATATTTGGGTGAATATTACAGAAATAAAGCTATTGCTGTCTGAAGAGGTTTATTGTTAATATTGGTGTATTTTTCAATATCACTGTTTGTAATAAAATTGGTTGGGCCAGAAATTCAGGAGTTCCCCTGAACCTATTGGTATTTTAGGATTAACTACTACTAACCATTCACTTTGGTTTTGAACCTAGGTCATGCAAGAAAAAGTATTTACTTTTTTTAAAACATTGCTCCATAGAAACTGAAAACCCGAATCCAGCCCAAGCTGCTGGGATGAATGCTTCCACTCTCTGCCGACAGGCACACTACAGACATGAGAGTCCTTATTGTGTGCCCGTTAAGGGTTCGAGTCCCTTTCAAATATAGATAGCAGCATGGCTGCGATCAGCAAACTTCAGGAACGGAACGTGTCAGACCTTATAGTCTGCATAGTTTAGTACTACAACTGGGCTTTGGGCACTACCTTTAACCACTAGGGTAATGGTGAGGTTACTTATGTTTTGAAATAAAAGTCACACCACCTCTATTCAGCACACCTACCAAACAGCAAAACAAAAATTCCAAAACAAACATCTTCTCAAATGCATTATATAGTATCAAGTACGAAGAGCTGGGAGAGACCTTAATTTAATCCTGTGGTTCCCCAACACCAGTTCAACCTTTCATTTCTCTGTTTATAATGCCATCACACAGCTTGATTGAATTATGGGGGATCATTGTAACCTAACCCACCTGGCAGGAAACTGATGGGATCAGATCGGCCACCCATTTTACACCCCGCCTGATTTTACTTTGCATTGAGTGAATGGAGAATAGAATTGGACAGGGTGTGAAATGGGCAGCTGAGCCATTTCCTGCCAGGTGGGTTAGGTAAAATTATCCCCATGATCTTGTAACTCACTAATAATCATCAATTATCCTAAATGTAATTTTGTGACTATTTATCTGCTTTCTTCTCGGCTGAAGTCCATTTCTCCACTTGCTTCTGGGCTTTACTATGACCTCCACCTTTACCTCAAGCCCCTATTGCTTCTCCCCATTATATTTGCTCCTCACACCTTTCTTCATGTTTAAATCCTTTCATAGCATCGTCCCTCCTGATCTCTATAACCTCTTCAAACCCTACAATCCCCCAAAATTCTATGTTCCTCCGCCGCTGGCCTCATGTGCATTCCTCCCTCCCATTTCCCCACCATTTGCAGCCATGCCTTCAGCGACCTAGACCTGACGCTCTGGAATTCCCTCCCTAAACCTCTCTGCCTCTCCACTTCCCTTTCCTCCTTTAAGACCCTCATTAAAACCCACCTCTTTCACCAACCTTTTGGACACCCCTCCTAATATCTCTTTCTTTGGCACAGTATCCATTTTGGTCTGATTGCAGCACTGCAAAGCACCTTGTAACACATTTATATAGCGCCTTTAATGTAGAAAAATAAGTTGTTATTGCTTATCAACAGAGATTGATACATCTGGTAATATCTATACACATTATTAAAAATCTTGCGTATGTGTGCACTTCCTGTTGTCATGATTTTTTGTCACACTTTTATGTCAGCATTTAACAAACATTTATAAATGATTGCCTGTAATAATATAGTTGCAGGCTCTGGCCAGTAGGTGGCACTATAGAGAATGTTTCTGAGGTTTCTCCCAATTCCACCTTGTATATTGGCCCAGAAATTCGCCTCTCCGGCTTGCCGCGGGGATAAGGATCGCGCGCGCACTTACCTACCGCGTCTGCCATTCTGCTTCTGGCCCACGAGGACTTCAGCTCCTGGGCCTGCCCCAACTGCCGCCGCGCAGTGCTTGCGTGTCCCAGGGGCGTAGTTAGTGCGATGCGTCCCCTGGGATCACGTGGGCCATGGAGAGCCAATGACAGCAGACCATCTTTCATTCATAGATTTGACAGGAAGACCTGTCAAATCTATGAATTGAAATCAGCCCCAAAACAACAGCTAAACTTCAAATAATTTTTTTAAAAAACATCACATTTTTAAAATAACTATAAGTTAAATAAATTAACTACTTTAAACAAAAATTTACATTTTTGAAAAAATTAAAATACTTTTTAACAGTGCTAAAAATAAACTTACCTTTCTTTAAAGTATCTAAAAAAGATAAACCTGTTGAAAAATTTTTAAATTATAATTAATTAACCACTTACCTTGTTGAAAACGGGTCCTGCGCCTCCTTTTTAAAAGCGCAGGTTCTTCAATACTTACCCTCCCGGAGCAACCTGAAAAAAAACCTAAGTTTGCTGCGTGCGCGCAGCCTCTCCCGCGCACGCGGTTCACCTCTGAACCGCTCCCTTCACGAGACCGGAAGTTCCGGTTTCCGTGCATGCGCAGTGCATGCAGGTAACCGGCACTTCAGGAGGCCGTACGGGTGAGTACACAGTGCGTACTCACCCGGCAAGTGCCGAATTTTTGGCCCATTAAAAAAAATGTATCTTCCTGAAAACTACCTTGGGCATTGCCACAGGCAATTTACGAGTCAGCAAATGTTTGGCTTGACTTACTCAGTTTAAAACATGCTTACATGGGCTTTGTAATACGTTACATTTTCCTTAACCTTTGCTTTAATCAATGCCCGGTCAGCCAAAAAAAGCTATTTAGAGGAAACATTTACTTTTTGATGGGAGCAACTGGTTAAGGTAAGCAATTAGCCAATTTTCTCATTATTTCATCTTGTCTCACAACAAATAAAACTTTTTCTAACCTCTTCAGAACCATATAGATATGAGAGAGGTAGAACAGATCAAGGCAGAAGAGAAAAATACATCAGGGGAGGGAGAGAGTGGAGATGGGAGAAGAGATCATAGAAGCGAGAGAGATGAAGGAGGGAGGGAGGGAGGGATGAGGGAAAGATTGTGATACTGGGGAGAGAGAAAATCATCAGGGGGACAGATACTGGGGAGATAGAGAGAAAGTAATAACAGGGAAATAGCAATCGGGGAACAAATTGGAGGAGAGACAGTAAATAAAGATCGTTTGGATAGAAAGGGAGAGAGCAAGAGATAATGGAGAGATGGGGAGATAGACAGAGGGATTGGGAGAAAGGGAAGATCAGGGCAGAGAAAGGAAGAAAGATCGATGGAGAGAAGGATCAAGGTAGAGAGAGATTAGGGTGAAAGAGATTAAGGAGAGAGAGAGATCAAGGAGGAGATCTGGCATAGAGAGAGAGAGACTGAGATGAAAGAAAGATTGGGGCAGAGAGGTAAAGATCAGGTAGAAGAGAGATGAGGAAAGAGAAAAATCAGGCAAGAGAAACGAAGGGAGAGGTTAAGGAGAAATAGAGAAAGAGTGTTCTGGATCAGATAGAGAGAGCTTGGAGCACAACTCCTTCCCTTCCAATACACTCACATCCCCAAACCACCTCTACTACTCTCACATCCCATAAACCCACTGCACTTCTACATTTTGGTATCAACTTTCTACCACTACCTCACATTCACACATCACTCCCACATTCCTGAGAGTCCCTGCCCATACCCATTCCCTCCCGTCACTCACCACTCCTTCCACCTCCTGCCCCAAGCACCCAAACTTTCCCCCATTCCCACCCTGTAATACAATCTATTTACTATCGCCACCTTGAATGCCTATGGCTTTATGAAAAAATGCTGAGTTTCCAAATTTGATCTGCCAAATGCTTCTGTAAATCCCAAATACCATACAATAAAAATGGGATTTCACAGTCCTGATAATAAATTGTCCATTACATGACATAACATCCATATTATTATAAAACTGCATATCCACAGTAAGCATACTCGATAACAAAAGTGGACACGAGAGTGCTGATAAGAGTAAATAGGGAAAACGGCAACTTAACGTCACCACGGCAAACTTTGACCCTAGCGCGGAGTTCAGCGCTGGGTCCTAAGCACGCCAGGTAAACCTAGCGTGCAAGCAGACAGACAGAGGTGCTGTCAGCACCTCTTAAAGGGACACAGACCTCTTTCAGTTAAGTTTGCATTTAAATTTTTGGACTGGGTTTTTTGATTTTATTGAAGTAGTGGCTTGCTGCAATAGATGTTAAAAGTTTAAGTGTGTAGGGAGTGCTGCTGGATGCTTGCAAGGCCTCGGATGGTAAAGGAAGGCCTCTGAGAAGACAAAAATGCTGCAGATATTCAGCAGGTCAGGCAACATCCGTGGAGAGAGAAACAGAGTTCACGTCTCAGGTTGAGATGCTGCCTGACCTGCTGAGTATTTCCAGCATTTTATGCTGCAATTTCTGACTTACAGCATCAGCTCACAGACGGAAGAGGAAGATGCAGTAGAGGAAGAAATAGAAGAGGGGGAAGCCGAAGAGAAAGATGCAACCCAGACAGCCCCTTTCTGGCTGGGATAGCCGGGATGGGTCCCAGTGACCACAACCCCAATTCCCCTTTCAACATTTGTCCCACACCTTACCTTCCCTCTGTTACTGACCATCTCAACGTCCTCTTTGCCACGATGCTGAAATAAAAGCACTTTATACATCTATCCATCCAATATGACATCAAGAAATCAACTCATCAACCTTATACATTCTCTTAGTGACTGTCTTGTGTGTGCCTTTGCCTAAACTACTGATGTCATGCAGTGCTAACCCAGTGGCTGCAACGTGGCTGGTGGAAGGCTGCTGACTTTCAGTGGGGGACACTGCAAATGGCCTTACAGGTCGACCTTGAGGAGCTGGTGGCTAGGAGTGTCAAATCAATCTTCTTCTTTACTCTCCTCTCCCTCTTCTTAGCCAACCACTGGCTGGGCAGGCTGCATTTCTTGGGTGTGAAATGAGGAAGTCACAAGGGCGGAGTTGTGGTGAGGGGAGGGCAGGAAAGCAAGATGTGCATGCCAGAAGGAGGATAACATATGAGGATACCAGCAACTTGTATCCTTTCAGCCCTACCGCTGGCCAAGGGCCCAGCCATGCCCCGCCCCTGCCAAGAATGACCTGCACTATCTCCTCCAAGGGGCTGAGGTGAGGCTAGGAATGGGAGATGCGCCTTGTGATTGGTGCAGATTGTTGATAGGTGAGTGATTGCTGGGGGGGGGGGGGGGGGGCAGGTGGAGTTGTGCATTGAGCAGTGTTTGTGATTCAGTTGGTAAGAGATGGCTTTCGAAGATGCATTCACTGACCTTGACCAGTGGTCTGAGGTCATGAAGCTTCGTTTGTTACTGGAGCCAGGTGGCGGGGGCGACAGTGTTGGCAGTGACCGCCTCAGTGATGTGGTCCCACGTCGTTCTTTCTGGCAGGCCTCCTGACCCCTGTGGGTAGAGGATCTCTCTTGCAGTGTTGACCCCCTGCACAAAGCTGGAGTGCTGCGTGCGAGACCCTGGGTGCCCCTTCCCTGGCTTGCTGAGCCATTTGTGTTAGTGCTGAAGTACTTTTCCCATTTTTTCAGGTTCGGAAGGGAATTCAGCTTTAAGTGCTTAAGACTCCCATTCGGGACTTCTTTTAATGGTCATTTTTTTTTTTGAAAGGCAATAAGGGCTGAAAACTGTATTTTTTCACTGCATTGTAATTTCTTAGTTCTGAATGCATTTAATTCATAGCCCTTTTAATTGCCCACAATTCCTTGCAAACTCCACAGCCTCGCTCCCAGAGCTGTAAGAAGCTGCAACACCGCTCCTAGACGGGAACTTCGGGTCGGATGCCTTCTCTCCATGAACACCACCAGGTGGGTATTACACGGTAAGTTAGCAATGTGCTACAAATCTCCAGCCCCCAGCGCAAATTTTTGCCCGGTAACGCTGCAGCCATTTGCAGCGGCCGTAAACCCAAGGCCATGGTGACAGCGGCAGGTTTCTGTCGATGTCCAATTTCTAGGCATATGATTCTATGACCCCCTGGAGATGTACACTTCCAACCTTTCTCCAATCTGTGCAACATGCATTAAGCTTAACTTCTCATCAGTAATTTCCTGGGGGGGTAGGGAGGTTCTCCAGATCGATTATCGTAACTTCAGCAGAAGATCGGTGGAAACCCCATTTACATGCCTATCTGGGGTTTCTGCCGATTTTCCACTGAAGATACAGCAGCTGATCAGGAAAACCCCACAAAGAAATTCCCAGAATTTATTTCCTGTCCATATCTGCGTCCTAGAACACTTCCTCTGAGACCGTACACCTGATTCTTTGTAAGATGCCTCCTGTCAAGTATCTTATCATATATACTTATATTTAATGCAGTCCTCTTACCAATCAGTGAGAGGCAAGTTGCTTCTATTGAGTCAGCCTTAATCTAATCCAAATTATACATAAACAAATTCCAATGCTTGAATAAATTCAGCTATATTTTCAAGTGGTTAAAGAGGATCAATGATCAGGGCAGATCCAGGCATCAAGAATATGCAATCCATTTGAACAGCTGCATAGTGTTTCCACATCTTACTTTGACAAATTTCAAACTATTTTTTTTCTGCCTCCAAAACACAAAGGTAGAAGTGTCAGTAGGAGAGCATTTTGGTGACAGTGACCATCATTCGGTGAGATTTAAGGTAGTCATGGAAAAGGACAAAGATGGACCGGAAATAAAGGTTCTAAATTGCGGGATAAGGCAGGATCTGGCCAAAGTGGACTGGGATCAGCTACTTTTAGGAAAATCCACATCACAGCAGTGGGAGTCATTCAGAAAGGAAATAGAGAGAGTACAACACCAACATGTTCCTGTAAAGGTCAAGGGTGGGACCAACAAGCCCAGGGAACCCTGGATGTCAAGGGATATACAAGAATGGATTAGGAAAAAAAGGGAGGCTTTTGGCAGATACAAAGGACTAAAAACAATGGAAGCCCTAGAGGAATATAAAAAGTGCAGGGGGGGTACTTAAAAAAAGAAATTAGGAGAGCGAAGAGGGGGCATGAAAAAACACTGGCGGGCAAAATAAAGGAAACTCCCAAGGTGTTTTATAAGCATATTAAGGGCAAGAGGATAACCAGGGAAAGAGTAGTGCCCATTTGGGACCAAAGTGGCAATCTGTGTGTAGAGCCGGAAGATGTAGGTGAGGTTTTAAATGAATATTTTGCATCTGTGTTCACTATGGAGAAGGATGATGTAGGCATAGAAATCAGGCAGGGGGATATACTTGAACAAATTAGTATTGAGAGGGAGGAGGTACTAGCGGTTTTAGCGGGCTTAAAAGTGGATAAATCCCCAGGCCCAGACGAGATGTATCCCAGGCTGTTGTGTGAGGCAAGGGAGGAGATTGCAGGGGCTCTGACACAAATTTTCAGAACCTCTCTGGCCACAGGGGAGGTGCCAGAGGACTGGAGGACAGCTAACGTAGTACCATTGTTCAAGAAGGGTAGTAGGGATAAACCAGGGAATTACAGGCCAGTGAGCCTAACATCCGTGGTAGGGAAATTATTGGAAAAAATTCTGAGGGACAGAATTAGTCTCCACTTGGAGAGGCAAGGATTAATCAAGGATAGTCAGCATGGCTTTGTCAGGGGGAGATCATGTCTGACCAATTTGATTGAATTTTGAGGGGGTGACTAGGTGTGTGGATGAGGGTAGTGCAGTTGATGTGGTCTACATGGCCTTCAGTAAGGCTTTTGACAAAGTCCCGCATGGGAGACTGGACAAGAAGGTAAGAGCCCATGGGATCCAGGGCAACTTAGCACATTGGATCCAAAATTGGCTTAGTGGCAGGAGGCAGAGGGTGATGGTCGAAGGTTGTTTTTGTGACTGGAAGCCTGTGTCCAGTGGTGTACCGCAGGGATCGGTGCTGGGGCCTTTGCTGTTTGTAGTGTACATTAATGATTTAGATATGAATGTAGGAGGTATGATCAGTAAGTTCGCAGATGACATGAAAATTGGTGGAGTGGTAAATAGCGAGGAGAGAAGCCTCAGGCTACAGGACGATATAGACGGGTTGGTTAGATGGGCAGAACAGTGGCAAATGGAATTTAACCCTAAAAGTGTGAGGTGATGCATTTTGGGAGGACAAACAAGGCAAGGGAATACACAATGAATGGTAGGACCCTAGGAAGGACAGAGGATCAGAGGGACCTTGGTGTGCATATACATAGATCCCTGAAGGCAGCAGGACAGGTAGATAAGGTGGTTAAAAAGGCATATGGGATACTTATATTCTATGCCTCGGCTAATGAAGGCAAGAGCAGGGAGGTTATGATGGAGCTGCACAAAACGCTAGTTAGGCCACAGCTGGAATACTGTGTGCAGTTCTGGTCGCCACACTATAGGAAGGATGTGATTGCATTGGAGAGGGTGCAGAGGAGATTCACCAGGATGTTACCTGGGCTGGAGCGCTTCAGCTATGAGGAGAGACTGGACAGGCTGGGGTTGTTTTCCTTGGAGCAGAGAAGGCTGAGGGGGGACCTGATTGAGGTGTACAAAATTATGAGGGGCATAGATAGGATAGATAGAAAGGAACTTTTCCTCTTAGTAGAGGGGTCAATAACCAGGGGGCATAGTTTCAAGGTAAGGGGCAGGAGGTTTAGAGGGGATTTGAAGAAAAACTTTTTCACCCAGAGGGTGGTTGGAATCTGGAACTCACTGCCTGAAAGGGTGGTAGAGGCAGGAACCCTCACAACATTCAAGAAGCATTTAGATGAGCACTTGAAATGGCATAGCATACAAGGCTACGGACCAAGTGCTGGAAAATGGGATTAGAATAGACAGGGCTTGATGGCCGGCGTGGACACGATGGGCCGAAGGGCCTCTTTCTGTGCTGTAAAACTCTATGACTACATTATTGATGGATCAAAGTGCAATTAAAAACTTGAAACAGTACTACAGGATTAGAATTTTACATGTTGCTGATGATGGAATTGGGAACACAAGCTAACAGCCACACAGTTTTATCTTTTTGATGCAATTCACCTGCTGTTGGCTGCCATGGTGTGGTGAAACCTACAATAATAAATAACTAATGCAAAAGCAAAATAATTAACTATTTTGTCAGAGCTGCCTTCAGGCCTGTACCTGATGAAGAATGTGCTCTAGTAGTGGAAAAAATGATGCCGCCATTGGAAGAACTTAGCCAACTGGTTGACATTGACAACACAGCAGATTGCCCTGGACCTCTGACTGCTATTGATGAGGTCAGTCAATGATTACTGAAGTGATAGAAAATAATGAGAATGAAAATTGTCTGCCACCACCACCAGTGTTTGAAAGAGTTTACAGAGCTGATTTTTCTTTTTGCTGTACCTGAAAACTGCTCAGTCCCGGGTGCATCAAAGTGGAAAAGGCAGCAGAGACCCTTTATGTCAGGTCACTTCTCCCACTATGCTGCTCCAGGATTTCCTGCACTAGGCATTACTAGTTTTGAGCTTGCATTCCCATGTTATGAGGCACGGGGCAGGGGGGGTGGCGGCGGCAGGGGACAGCATATATGGTCCTCCTCTTCCCTCCTCAATATGAGCTTTGGGCCCTTCTGGCTGATAACTCTCCAACAGCAACCAGGAGCCTCTCAAGCCTGCAGATGGGCTCCTGTTTCCATCTCCTGTTCCCACCCAGCATGTGGATATGCCACTGGGGGGAAGTGCGCATGACATGCTAATATATCCGAGAAGTAAATTTGGGCGATCCTAGCCCATCAAAGGCGCAGCACACCACAGGTACACTGTGCCTGGCATGGAGGAGAGAAAAAAGTTATCAGCAGCCTTGAAGAATTTCACCAATTTGTGAAAACTGAAGACATTGGGGATCTTTGAGCATTCGATGCATTGGACCATCGCATCAACCAACCGTCCAACAGAATTGGAAGGCAGACCGAGGGTAGCAAACATTTGTTGGTTTTGCAGTCGGACTATAACTGGATCCATTTTAAGATGTTGAAATTGTGCTAAAAATTTTCAATGTTTATTATAAAATTAATTTCAATTAAAAGTGCTTGGAATGTTTTTGTAGCATTTTTTCCCATATATTTTGATCTTGTCACATGCTGTCCATTTTTAAGAGTTTAATACAATATACATTTTATGTAATAATTAAACAGCCTACGTGGAGCCCACTGTATTTTATTGTATGCTATTGCTCTGTTATATTCAATTAAATAAAGACTCAATTTCTGCAATATAAGTCGCATGGTTTGACTTTTCTAAAATGGTAAGAAATTACATTTTGCGTCTTATCTAATGCATAATATATATATATAGGATTCTGTCTCCAAACAAAAAATTTGGTTTTGCGCTCCAGGAAGGAAGTGGAGCGCTAAATCAAGCATTCCACTTCCTTCCTAGAGCGCAACAGGCAGCAGGCGGGGCGGTAGGTGAGCAGCGCTGCACAATGGGCCGTGCAGCACTGCCGCGTTGGAAGGCTCCTTAATTGGAAATATTACATTTGGTTCCCTCATCCAAATCATTGATATATATTGTGAATAGCTGGGGCCCAAGCACTGATCCCTGCGGTACCCCACTAGTCACCGCCTGCCACCCCGAAAAAGACCCATTTATTCCTACTCTGTTTCCTGTCTGTTAACCAATTTTCAATCCATGCCAGTATATTACCCCCAATCCCATGTGCTTTAATTTTGCACACTAACCTCTTATGTGGGACTTTATCAAAGGCCTTCTGAAAATCTAAATACACCACATCCACTGGTTCTCCCTTATCTATTCTACCAGTTACATCCTCAAAAAACCTCCAGTAGGTTTGTCAAACACGATTTCCCTTTCATAAATCCACTTTGTCTAATCCCGTTGATATTTTCTAAGTGTCCTGTCATCACATCTTTTATAATAGACTCTAGCATTTTCCCTACTACTGATGTTTGGCTAACCGGTCTGTAGTTCCCGGTTTTCTCTCTCCCTCCTTTTTTAAATAGTGGGGTTACATTTGCCACCCTCCAATCTGCAGGAACTGTTCCATAATCTATAGAATTTTGGAAGATGACAACCAATGCATCCACTATTTCCATGGCTACCTCTTTTAGTACGCTGGGATGCAGATTATCAGGCCCTGGGGATTTATCAGCTTTCAGTCCCATTAATTTCTCCAGCACTATTTTTTTACTAATACTAATTTCCTTTAATTCCTCCTTCTCACTAGACCCTTGGTTCCCTAGCATTTCTGGGGAGTTATTTGTGTCCTCTTCCGTGAAGACAGAACCAAAGTATTTGTTTAATTGCTCTGCCATTTCCTTATTCCCCATTATAAATTCTCCCGTTTCTGACTGTAAGGGACCTACATTTGTCTTCACTAATCTTTCTTTTTACATACTTGTAGAAGCTTTTACAATCCGCTTTTATGTTTCTTGCAAGTTTACTCTCATACTCTATTTTTCCCCTCTTAAATCAATCTCTTGGTCCTTTTTTGCTGAACTCTAAACAGCTCCCAATCCTCAGGCTTGCTACTTTTTCTGGCAACATTATATGACTCCTCTTTGGATCTAACACTATCCTTAATTTCTTTTGTTAGCCATGGTTGGGCCGCTTTTCCTTTTGTGTTTTTGCGCCAGAAAGGAATGTATAACTGTTGCAATTCATGCATTCGTTCCTTAAATGTTAGCCATTGCCTATCCACCATCATGCCTTTTAATGAAGCTCCCCAACCTATCATAGCCAACTCACTCCTCATACCTTCGTAGTTTCCTTTGTTTAGATTTAGGACCCTAGTTTCAGATTGGACTTCCTCACTTTCCATCTTAATGAAGAATTCTTTCATGTTATGGTCACTCTTCCCTAAAGGTCCCCGCAAAACAAGATGATGAATTAACCCCTTCTCATTACACAATACCCAATCTAGGAATAGCCTGTTCCCTAGTTGGCTCCTCAACATACTGGTCTAAAAAACCATCTCGTACACACTCCAGGAATTATTGCTAATTTGGTTTGGCCAGTCTATATGTAGATTAAAGTCACCCATGATTACTGCAGTACCCTTGTTACATGCATCTCTAATTTCCTGTTTGATGCCATCCCCTACATTACCACTACTGTTTGGAGGCCTATAGACAACTCCCACCAATGTTTTCTGCCCTTTGGTGCTTCTTAGCTCCACCCAGACTGATTCTAGATCTTGATTTTCTGAGCCAATATCCTTTCTCACTATTGCTCTGATTTCATCCTTTACTAACAAGGCCACCCCACCTCCTTTTCCTTTTTGCCTGTCCTTCCTAAATATTGAATATCCTTGGATATTCAGCTCCCAGCCTTGGTCACCCTGCAGCCATGTCTACGTAATCACAATTATATCGTATCCGTTTACATCTATTTGCGCTGTTAATTCATCTACCTTATTAAGAATGCTTCGTGCATTCAGATACAGTGCCTTTAGATTTGTCTTAACATTTTTAGACATCTTAACATTTTTGTGTACTATGGCCCTATTTGCCTTATTAGCCATTTTTTCTTACCCGGCCCCTATTTGTTAGCGCACTCTTTTGTTTGTACGCTCTGTCCCTTCCTGACACAATCTGGTTATCCCTACCCCAATCACTTTCCTGCACTGCTTCCTTGTCTTTTTTCTTTAGCATTCTAGATTTCTCTCCACCGGGACCCTCCCCCCCCCCACCCCCCGCCTTATTCGGTTTAAAGCCCTATCTACCTCCCTAATTATTTGATTCGCTGGAACTCTGGTCCCAGCATGGTTCAGGTGTAGTCCGCCCCAACGGAACAGCTCTCTCTTTCCCCAGTACTGGTGCCAGTGCCCCACGAATCGAAACCCACTTCTCCCACACCAATCTTTGAGCCACGCATTCATCTCCCTGATCCTATTGACCCTATGCCAATTTGCTCGTGGCTCCGGTAATAATAGAGATTATGACCTTTGTGGTTCTGGTTTTTAATTTAGTCCCTAGCTTATGTTTCACCATTCACTCCAACTCACTAGGCCACTTCCAAAGTTGCACACAAATTTGTCCATAGTGGTGGAAATAATTAATTTTATCTGTCACATCACAGTAACGGAAACATTACACAAATATTTATTAAAACACCCAAGTGGCTACCCTTGTGCATCTACTTGTGTTTCATCTTTCTCTTATGCGTCCTTCTACGAGGTGCTACCCCTGTGGCTTCAACAGAGGTAGAGGCAGCCTGCTCTCAGCCTGCTGCGACTGCATAGACACATTTGGCGGATGTCCTCTGGGTTCTGGAGCCTGTGATGGCCCCGACAAAGTCTGTTCCTCCTGCGACTGTGCAGGGGCAGACTCTGCCATCGTGATCCAAGGAGCCATCTGGGGCTCTGACTGGTGGGGGGGCGGGGGGCCAAACAGGGGAGAAGTATGAGTGCTTTGAGAGGAGCGCCCACCTCCATGTCCCCTCTCACCATCATCCCTCTCATGGGCCACCCGCACTTCCCTGCTAGCAAGGAGCTGGAGAGCACCTTGCTGTACAGCAGTGGGGTCATGAGGACCCATATCTACGTTAACATCCCTCCTAGACAGGAGGTCTATCAGTGTCTGCCATCTATTCTCCATAGAGAGCCATCTATTCTCCAGAGAGCCATCTAATCTCCATAGCGACCATGTGCTCCTGTGAGTGGCGCATTAGTTGCTCCATGCAGGTGGCCATCCTTTCCATGGAAGAGCCTGCAGTTGCCATCGCCTACGACACGGTGGTGCTCATTTTGGACATGGTCTTCTCCATTCTCTGCACATTTGCAGACATCGCGGTCGCAAAACCTGTCAGAGCTTCCTGCACTTCTTGCTGCATCTCCAGGATTGCCCTTGTTCTGGATGGCCCCCAAGGCTCAGCGTCTGCATGCAGCTGAGCAGAGCTGGGAGTGTCCTGCACCCTCTGGCAAGGTGTCTCCACTGCTGACCCTGTCTCCACCATCTGCTCTTGCTCACTTGTGACTTGAGACACCAGGTGACAACACTACTCTATCTCACGTGGCACCCACCAAGGTGTGTGTATCTGCACTGGTGCTGGGTGCGCTTATGTCTGGTGACGGTGCACCCTCAGAGGCTGGAGGCTCTCTGAGGAGTCGTCTTCTTCTTCCTCCTGGACAGTGGGTGGGGCTCTTGATGGACCTTTGGGACAGTAAAGAGATGAGTTAGATATGTCATATCAAGAATGGGAACAGATACCATAGAATCATAGAATGGTTACAGCACAGAAGGCCATTCAGCCCGTTGAGCCCATGCTGGCTCTCTGCAAGAGCACTTCAGCTAGTCCCATTCCCGTAGCCCTGCAAATTTATTTTCTTCCGATACTTATCCAACTCCCAACTGAGTAGGGTTGGGAAGGCAGAGTGATGGGGATGTGATGAGAGGCACAGCAGGATGAAGTTGAGCGTGCCTTTGCACTTACCTTTCCTGATCTAATGAGATCATTGAAATGTTTGTGGCACTGCATCCAGGTCCTCCTAACAAAATCCCTGCTGTTGACCTCCTCTGCTATTTGGAGCCAGGCTCCTTTCGCCTGCTGGGGAGTCCATCGGAAAGGAAGAGGACCTCCCTGCGTGCTCTCACGTCCTTCACAAGCATATGGAGGAAGCCATCCGAGAACCTGGGTGCAGCCCTCTGTCTCTGTGCAGTCACGTTTGCTAGTCTTTCCAACACTCCAATGGTGCAGTGCAGTGCCTGCACAATGCTAGATGAACCTTCAAATGCAATGTGGCCATGGCTCATTTAAATATCCCGGCTAAAAACGTGTTATCGATGACGTCATCAGACCCACACCATTTAATAGGGCTGGGTAACACGCAGGGCTGCCTTAATAGGCGCCATTAATGGAAAGTCGATCTCAGGAGCAGAATGGAATGAGGTGCGGGGTCGCGACCTGCCACGGCGACTGCCCGCACCCGACACCCTCAGGTACAGAAAATTCCAGCCTTAATGTGCCTGTTAACAGCATTCGAATTCTTCAAGGTCTATATGAATAAACAAGCAGTACTGTAAATGTTAAAGAAACAATTTACATTTATATAGCATCTTTCATGTTCTCAAGATTTCACAAAGGGCTTCACAGCCAGTGATTTACTTTCCAGATATAGTCATTGTTATGTTGAAGGCAAATGAGGCAGCCACAACAGCAAATGAAATAAATGGCCTAATAATTTATTTTTGGCGATGTTGGTTGAGAGATGAATGTTTCCCAGAACATCTTCCTGCTCTTCAAAGAGATCTTTTTGGGATCTTTTATATTCATCTGAATAAGCAGATAAGGCCTCAGTTAAACATATCATCTGAAAGACGGCACTTCTGACTCCTTCAGTACAGCACTCAAGTGTAAACCTAGATTATAAGCTAGAGTTCCCGTTTTGGTCACAATCCTAAAATTGTGCCCAATATGCACTTGAAATTGCGCTGGTTAGATTACATGTCACGTTTCCACTAAAATTCATTTGCATAATCACAAATGTAAAATCTTCCATGAACCAGCGCAATCATCCAGCATAATAGAACATAATTGTTACTTTATTTTCTTTCCATTAAAAGGTATTCCTTGATGTATTTAAAAGTGGCAACCTGGTGCAGTTTTATTAATACAGCTGAAAATGGGATTATCACCAAAAATAAGCATTTTCTGAGTAACCTGACTTAAAATGACTGAAAAATGACAAAGCAAACTATACTGGATCATTTACTAGTTTCATTGGTGTACACTAGTCAGTTTCTTAGTAAATTAAATATTTTTTGATATGAAAAAACTTTGAAAACATGCCTACTAGTGTCTGTGCGCCTGAGAATATGAACGCAATTTGAACAGTCTTCCCTAACCAGCGCAATCGGTGGAATTCACAATTTTGACCTGGGGGTGGGGCCAGTTTTGTGGGCGGGGCTGATTCAGGTGAATTGAATCTTGAATCAGCATAAAAGATCACAGAAAACATGAGCGTGGATTTGAACCCACAATCTTATAACTCAGGTGAGAGTGCTACCACTAAGCCAAGCTAAAACTTGAGAAAGATTTAGGCCGGAATTTTCCAGGGGGTCAGCAGGCGGGATGGGTGGAAAATTTGATATTTTTGACAGTGGGCCGGGAACTCACTGTCAACTCACTCCCACGCGACTTTCCCGATGTTGAGTCTGTCAGTGCTGAGCAGACCCGACACTCAGTGGTGGGTGACCCAATTCAGGTAATTAGTGGCTAGTTTAGAGCCACTTAAGAATGATTTTCAGCTTACCTTTTGCAGTTGACAGCTCGCTCATGGGGTCCATGCTAGTCGGGGACCACGTCTGCCAAGCTGAGGCGGGAGTTCAGTGGCCATTGAATCAGCTGTTGAGTTGACAGCTTCAAATGTAAAGTAAAAGCTCCCACCTTACAGAGATATCTTCCCTCAGTAACAAGCTGTTCCTCACTGCATTTCCACAACAGATTCAGCATGCTGCAAGTCTTTCCACAAGTCTCCATCCAGTCTGGCCTCACTACCTCTCTCACCATTGACAGATCGCTTCTGTCATCTCTACTTCATTTGCCATCTATTCCATCAGCATGGGTGCCCTTTATACTCTCTCACCTTGGTCCTCAGAATCAGACCACGATCAGCCCCAACACCAGCAGCACCAACCTTCTCCGCAATCAACTGATGCTGCACAGGACAGAGGGCATCAGCACCCGACCACATTGCTGCCCGGGAGGCCAGGGATGGCCTCACCATGGCCAGATTTACTTCACTTGACGCTGTACACCCTGGCCGCCCCATGATGCGCCAGGTTGACACCACCCCATACCAACACCATAAGGCATCCTTACAATGCCCAAGCCATTCCTTTCACACTCATCACCATTGCGGGGGGTACCGTTATGTCTCACCATTCACTACAACTCACTAAGCCACTTCCAAAGGTGCACACAAATCTGTCCAAGAACGCAAAGTGTTGAAAATAAAGGTTTCAATGTTTGACACCACATTAACAGAAACTTTACATGAAAATAGCGTAAAACACCCAAGTGCCTACCCTTGTGTGTTGTTAGTTGGTATGATTGCACGAGGAGGAGGGTGAGTGTGAGGGGTGGCTAGTGAGATGGGGATGTGATAATGTAGATAGAGAGGGGGGGGATGGGTGGAGGTGCAAGGTAAGTTGGTGTGAGTAAGGCTGTGCAGGAGTAGGGTAGGGAAGGCAGAGTGATGGGGATGTGATGAGAGGCACAGCAGGATGAGGTTGAGTGTGACTTTGTACTAACGTCTCGTGATCTACTGAGATCATTGAAACATTTGCGCCACTGCACCCAGATTCTTCTGACCACATCCCTGCTTGTGCCCACTTCTGCAATGTGCAACCAGGCTTGGTTGATCTCCTGGGGAGGTCTCTTCTGCTCATGAGAAGGGAAGAGAACCGTGCTGCGACTCCCTCCATAAGCATATGGAGGGAGTCATGGGAGAGCCTGGGTGCAGCCCTGTGCCTTTGTGCAGTCATTGTCAGTGTTTGCAACACCTCAATGCTGTAGAACACTGACAGCACAAATGTCAAAATAAAGTTGGCCATGGTCCCTTTAAGGAAACCAGCTGATGAAGCGCCATCAAATGAAATCACTAGACCCGCTTCCTCTAATTGGCCGGGAAACGAGCTGGGTGAGCTTAACGAGCCCTATTTATGGAAATTCATTTCCCAGAGCAGGATGGAGCCAGCATTGGGGTCGGGACCCGCCACAAATCCCAGCCTTAGAATTCACAGAGTTTGTCCGGGCACCTCATCAATATTTTCTTCGAATATATTATAAAGCAACTAAACAAATTTCTCCTTATGACAGAAAATTACGAGATTTTTAAATAATTTTTTTAATTATTTCTTTTTAAAGTTTGTTTCTGATATTTCAGCTTCTACCTTAACCCCATGTGTGTGTCCTAATCTTTATTTCAGTCTCTAAAAAAATTTAAAAAGTGAATTGAATCAGTACTTTTTATTTCCTGGTTTGCTGTCTGTGAGAATTCTTCAATGTGATGACATCACTGCTGCTTTACGCTAGGACTCCCCTTTTGACAGTGCTACAATCAATTTAACGTCAAGAAACCTAAAATTTTCACCACAGAGATTGCCAGATCTTTGTGGGCAGCTTTCTTCGAGGTCAGCGGTGATCGCCATCACTTCACCACTGACTGCAAATTCCGGGCCAATGAAACTCTGAAGTATTAAGCTCTTCTTACTTTGTGAAATCCTTAATCGTCGTACATAAGATATGGTCAGGAGCTGAGATTGAAAAGAGATATTGCGAAGATGTCAGGTTTAGACAAAAGCAACGGGTGGGGCATGTCCTGAAATGCCATTTTTTATCTACCCAAGGCAGCTCTCCAAAAACATCCTATCAGAGAGAAAGTGGCCTATTCTATTCCTTGCTAATCCACTGTTCATTATCACTTCATCAATTTACAGCAATTATATCATAATTGTTAATCCTTCAGTGCAGATGTTGTCATGTGTCAACAAAATGTGGGGTATCAACTGCTATAGTCCATAAAAATTACTATTGCAAAAAAAGTTATGAAATAAAACCACCTGTTTGCAGTTCATGGTATAATCATCTGTATGTAAAATTATGGAAATTGTCATCAAGAAAATCATAAAACATGAACTTTTAAATATTTTATGGAATAATTTTTGACACAAAAGCAATGTTTAATAAAATATTCTTGTGTTTATTTATTATTAATGTCTGAAAGCTCAAACTATTTTCTGAAAACTAATCACAAATGTTTACTTCACTGTCCCTGGAGACTTGTCCTACAAACTTCTTTCCAACTTTCTCCACCCCACATTCGGTGCTGCTAAACACAAGAAACCTCTTCCCAGTGTGCCAGACCCTCATTCCACACCCCAGTAATGCCAAATTCCA
The DNA here is from genome assembly GCA_030390025.1 of Squalus acanthias. Taxonomy (NCBI): domain Eukaryota; kingdom Metazoa; phylum Chordata; class Chondrichthyes; order Squaliformes; family Squalidae; genus Squalus; species Squalus acanthias. The sequence goes on from CM059427.1 coordinate 42,422,523, forward strand.
GCTTTCCCCTTCACAGTACTGTCAAACCAGTTTTTCCCCAGTGCTGCTGTACCTCCAAGACCCCCACTACAGTACTAGCAAACACCAGGACTACTCCATCAGTATTGTCAAATCTCGGTACCATCCCCCATGCTGCTAAAATTCCAGACCCTCACCTACTGCTGCAAAACCTCAGGACCCCCAATGGAGTGCTGCCAATTCCCTGGATCATCTGGACAGTGCTGCAAAGCCCTGTGTTGTCAAACTCCAGTATCAAAACTCTAGTTCTGCCAAATCTCAGAATTCACAGCCCAGAGCGGTCAAACCCAGGGACCACTCCCAACGTGCTAACAAATCCACGGTATCCCTTGTCCTGCCAAAAAACAGGACCTCCCCTGCAACGTTTCTAAACCCCAGACCAACCTGAAGTGTTGCAATACCTAAAGATCCACTGCAGTGCTGCCAAACTCCACCACTTTCTCCGCTCCCAGTGGTCTAAACACAAGGTACCTACCTCCAACTTGGAAATACTTGCCTATCATCTTGTTGTGCATCCTGGGCTTTGAAAAGGTAAGAGATAAAAACTGAGTACATAGGTAAAGGAACATAATAATAATCAAGGCCATTGAATTTCACAGAAAAATGGACAAATCGTGAAATACTGGTTAAAAATCCCAGAATGCCTTGTAATAAACATGAATTTTTACTTATTCAGTTACTGTATATCAATGGATCTAATAATTGTGCCTTACATGACATAACACCCCTACTGTTATAAATAACATTTCCTCTGACTCACTGTGAGCGATGCCACAAAAGATTTACTTGTATATATAACATTTTCAGAATATTTATCACAGTTGAAACATCACATTTCAATGTGTCAAAAGTATAATAAAAAAGATCATGCTGTTTTTTCTGAGCTAAAGCCAGAAATTTACAAGTGCCTTCCTGTCTGCAAACTTCTGTTACCAGTCAACAATGAAATTCTGCCCTCAAGCTGTGTTTACTTACAACAATTAGAATTTGTTGCCTTAAAATGATAGGCCGACACAGTTCCAAATTAGCAACAGAATATATCTGTTGTTACGTAATATATCACTCTTGTCATTATAAAACAGCATATCATCTCACTTACCATAAGCAATACCATAGGAGAATCAATTGGTATGCTCAATAAACTTTTAAATATAGAAATCTAGGAGGATGTTCAGGTTTTAATCTCATTGCAGGGCCCAGAAGATGGTTATAAAGCCCTTTTTATATCATCTGAATGACTCCATGAATTGCTGCTTTGCAATCATGCCAACATATCTATTATTCTGTATGTGGGATACATTTCTACTTTTTTTTTTTATTTGTTCATGGGATGTGAGCGTCGCTGCCAAGGCCAGCATTTATTGCCCATCCCGAATTGCCCTTGAGAAGGTGGTGGGGAGCCGCCGCCTTGAACCACTGCAGTCCATGTGGTGAAGGTACTCCCACAGTGCTGTTGGTACTCCCACAGTGCTGTTAGGTAGGGAGTTCCAGCATTTTGACCCAGTGACGATGAAGGAACGGCGATATATTTCCAAGTCAGGATGGTGCGTAACTTGGAGGGGAACTTGCAGGTGATGGTGTTCCCATGTGCCTGCTGCCCTTGTCCTTCTAGGTGGTAGAGGTCAAGGGTTTGGGAGGTGTTGCTGAAGAAGCCTTGGCGAATTGCTGCAGTGCATCTTATACATGGTACACACTGCAGCCACGGTGCGCCGGTGGTGGAGGGAGTGAATGTTTAAGGAGGTGGATGGGATGCCAATCAAGCAGGCTGCTTTGTCCTGGATGGTGTCGAGCTTCTAGAGTGTTGTTGGAGCTGCACTCATCCAGGCAAGTGGAGAGTATTCTCCACTCCTGACTACACTTCTGACTTGTGCTTTGTAGATGGTGGAAAGGTTTTGGGGAGTCAGGAAATAATACCCAGCCTCTGACCTGCTCTTGTTACCACAGTATTTATGTGGCTGGTCCAGTTAAGTTTCTGGTCAATGATGACCCCCCAGGATGTTGATGGTGGGGGATTCGGCAATGGTAATGCCGGTGAATGTCAAGGGGCGGTGGTTAGACTCTCGCTTGTTGGAGATAGTCATTGCCTGGAACTTGTGTGGCAGCTGGGGAGGAACTTGGAAAGGGAGGGGGTAAATCCAGTTGTCATGGTCCATGTTGGAACAAACGACATAGGTAGGAACAGGTAGGAGGTCCTGCTGAAAGAGTATCAGGAGTTAGGATCTAAATTAAAAAGCAGGACCTCGAGGGTAATAATCTCTAGATTATTGCCCGAGCCACGTGCAAATTGGCATAGAAGTAGACAGATCAGGAGAATTAATATATGTGGCTAAAGGGCTGGTGTGGGAAAGAGGGGTTCCTTTTCATGGGACACTGGCACCAGTTTTGGGACAGGAAGGAGCTGTACCGATGGGATGGGCTCCACCTGAACCGGCATGGGACCCATGTCCTAGCGGAAAGGGTAAATAGGGAGGTGGCAAAGGCTTTAAACTAGTGTGATGGGGGGAGGGATCTACAAGAAACATAACCAGCCTAAATATAAACAAAACAGGAAAAGAGGGCTACAGAAAAATCAGGACTGGGAATTAAACATTGCAGGATATAACATATTTAAAAAAGATAGGGAGGGAAGAATGGGAGGTGGAGTAACTGTACTTATTAGGGATAACATAATGGCAGTAGAAAAAAGTGATGCAGATATCAGCAAGACAAAAACAGAATCCATATGGATAGCGATAAAGGATAATAAAGGATCAATCACACTAATAGGTGTAGTCTACAGACCACCTAATAGTGGAAGGGAGATGGAGGAAGAAATATGCAGACAAATTAGGGAAATTAGTAAAAAACATAGAATAATAATCATGGGGGATTTCAACTACCCCGATATTAATTGGACAGAAAAGGTAGGTAAAAGGGATAAGGGAATGGAGTTCCTACAATGTGTACAGGACTCTTTTCTAACCCAATATGTAAAGAACCCAACAAGGGAGGATTCGCTATTGGATCTAGTAATGGGAAATGAACCAGAGCAGATAAGAGAAGTAAAAGTAGGGGAACATCTAGGCAATAGTGACCATAATATAATACGCTTTAAGATGATAATTGAGAAGGTCATAAGTATGACAAAAACCAGGTTAATAGATTGGAGAAAAGCTGATTTTGAGGGGCTGAGAATCGAACTTGGGGGGAAAAATGGGCAACAATATTGGCAAACAACGATGTAGAACAGCAATGGGAAACATTTAAAATGGTGTTCAACAGAGTGCAGGGAAAATATATTCCGCAAAAAGGAAAGAACAAACTAAACAATAATGAGACTTCATGGATGAATAACGCCATAAGGGAACAATTGAGGGTAAGGAAAGAGGCATACATTAAGTACATAGACAGCAGGGGAGTGCACGATAAGGGAGAATACAAAAAGATTAGGAGAGAAGTCAAAAAAACAATTAGGGAGGCAAAGAGGAACTATGAAATTAAATTATCAAAGAACATAAAACAAAATAGTAAAATATTTTATAGGCACATCAATAAAAAAAAGGAAGGTTGGGCTGGGAATAGGGCCATTAAGGGATATACAGGATAATACCACAGGTAACGATAGAGAGATGGCAGAAATATTAAACAATTATTTTGCTTCAGTATTTACCAGGGAGATAGAACAGGTGGACATGACATTGGATGATGAGATTGGTAATGAGATAAGTGCATTTAAAATTAAAAAAGGGGATATATTAAATAAACTAACCAAACTCAAAGAGGATAAAACCCCTGGTTCGGATGGATGGCATTCACGCATTTTAAAAGAAACTAGGGAAGAGATAGCAGAGGCATTACTACACATATTTAATAATTCGTTAGAAAAAGGTGTAGTGCCAGAGGACTGGCGGATAGCTAACGTAATGCCAGTGGTAGGAAAAATAATAGAATCCCTACTAAAGGGGAAAATAGAACATCTAGAAACCAAAAATATAATAATGAAAAGTCAGCATGGATTTCAAAAGGGAGAGTCTTGCTTGACCAACATTATTGAATTTTTTGAAGAAGTAACAGAGAGAGCAGACAATGGTAATGCAGTAGATGTAATTTATCTGGATTTTCAAAAGGCCTTCGATAAGGTACCCCATAATAGACTGATGAACAAGGTCAGAGAATGCAGAGTCAAGGGACAAGTAGCAGAATGGATTGCTTGCTGGCTTCAGGACAGAAAGCAGAAAGTAGGAGTAAAGGGTAGCTATTCAGTGGCAGAAGGTGGGTAGTGGTGTTCCACAAGGATCAGTGCTGGGACCACTGCTGTTCACAATTTACATTAACGATTTAGACCTTGAAATCAAAAACATAATTTCTAAATTTGCAGATGACACGGAATTGGGGGGGATAGTCAATACTGAGGAGGACTGCAACAAATTACAGGAGGACATTAATAAACGTGCAGAATGGGCATATAATTGGCAAATTAAGTTCAACACAGATAAATGTGAGGTATTACATTTTGGTAGGAAGAATAGGGAGGTCACTTATCACTTGGAGGGTGCGAGTCTAGGTGGGGTAGAGGAACAAAGGGATCTCGGAGTACAAATACACAAATCACTAAAAGTTGCGACACAGGTTAGCAAGGCCATAAAAATAGCAAACCAAGCACTAGGGTTTATTTCTAGAGGTATAGAATTGAAAAGTAGGGAAGTTATGCTAAACCTGTATCGAATCTTAGTTAGACCATACTTAGAGTACTGCTTACAGTTCTGGTCACCATATTATAAAAAGGATCTAGAGGCACTGGAGAGGGTGCAGAGAAGATTAACAAGGGTGATACCAGAAATGCGAGGGTATACATATCAGGAAAAGATGAACAGGCTGGGTCTCTTTTCTCTTGAAAAAAGGCTGAGGGGAGACCTAATAGAGGTCTTTAAAATTATGACAAATGTTGATAGAGTGGATACAGAGAGAATGTTTCCATTTGTGGGGAAGAGCATAACTAGAGGCCATCAATATAAGATAGTCACCAAGAAATCCAATCAGGAATTCAGAAGAAACTTCTTTACCCAAAGAGTGGTGAGAATGTGGAACTCGCTACCACAGGGAGTGGTTGAAGCGAATAGTATAGATGCATTTAAGGAGAGGCTAGTCAAGCATATGAGGGAGAAGGGAATAGAGGGTTATGCTGATAGATTTAGATGAGGAAAGAAGGGAGGAGGCTCGAGTGGAGCATAAACGCCAGCATGGACTGGTTGGGCCGAATGTCCTGTTTCTGTGCCGTATATCCTATGTAATCCTATGTAATGTTACTTGCCACTTATCAGCCCAAACCTGAATGTCATCCAGGGCTTGCTGCATGCGAGCATGGACTGCTTCATTATCTGAGGAGTTGCAAATGGAACTGAACACTGTGCAATCATCAGCAAACATCCCCACTTCTGACCTTATGGTTGAGGGAAGGTCATTGATGGAAGCAGCTGAAGATGGTTGGGCTGAGGACACTGCCCTGAGGAACTCCTGCAGCGATGTCCTGGGGCTGTGATGATTGACCTCCAACAACCACAACCATCTTTCTTTGTGCTAGGTATGACTCCAGCCAGTGGAGAGTTTCCCCAATTCCCATTGACTTCAATTTTACTAGGGCTCTTTGATGCCACACTTGGTCAAATGCTGCCTTGATGTCAAGGGTAGTCACTCTCACCTCACCGCTGGAATTCAGCTCTTTGGTCCATGTTTGGACCAAGGCTGTAATGAGGTCTGGAGCCGAGTGGTCCTGGCGGAACCCAAACTGAGCATCAATGAGCAGGTTATTGGTGAGTAAGTGCCACTTGATAGCACTGGCGACGACCCCTTCCATCACTTTGCTGATGATTGAGAGTAGACTGATGGGGTGGTAATTGGCCAGATTGGATTTATCCTGCTTTTTGTGGACAGGACGTACCTGGACAGTTTTCCACGCAATTAATTCTGTGTTACCTGAAGATGCCCAAGTAAATAACAGGGCCAATTCACACACTGCAGTTGTTAGGACTCAAAGCTTATTTTTTCATAACATGTGCTTTAAAACCCATTCATTTAAAATCCTTAAGACAACAAATAATCACTCCAATTAAAGATTAAATGCCCCCTCCTAGGAACAAAAAGCTTGAGCAGGTACTTTTCAACTACAGTAAATGCTCTTCCTTAAACTAAAGGTAAAAGTTAAAACGGTTACTGCTCCACACAGGTTAACCTTTTAGTCACAGATTCTGCATACTTATAGGAAAGAATATAACGCAGCGTTTCACAGAAGCGCATTCTGAAACCGAATTTCTGCTTTTCGAGCAGCTGCATTATAATTAGTTACTTGATTTACTCTAAGGAGATTACACTGGGCACGGAAAGAGATTACAGTTGGAGCACTTTGAGCACCGCACAGCAATGTACTAGCAGTCCCCAAGACTTAAAATGCGCTCAGAATATTTCCAACACCTCCCCTGGACAACAAAGGGACGAGAAGTCTCATTGTACCACACGGTGGTTGAAGGAAAGTAAAAGATGAATCCGACAACACTGTACAGTAAAGAAAAGGAAGGCATCTGGGAGCCAGATTAATAACACAAGACCAATTAACAGATTCTCTATGTCTGCTAGTCACATGCCCACCCATGTTACCTAGCAACAAGACAACTCACTAAAAGTTCGCCAAGAAGAATTTCAAATCTGTAGCTGAGTGGGGCTTTGTGCAATGGAGAAAATATCGGTTTACTGAGTCATATTGTGGGGAAATACAGTAAAACCTTTCACCTGATGCATGGTTCATCTTGTCGAAGGAAAATGTACTACATCTGGGGTTTTTTTTACTTACAAAACTACTTTAGATACAAGGAAATCGTGAACTTCTGTTGAACAGATTGCAGTTTATTGTGAATAGCGGAATTTAACCATTCGATTCCCATTTACACACACCACTTTTACCTGGTACTTTCCGCTGGTTCCTTTATTCATTTGTTTTTCAGATCCTATTTTATAGGTTTGCAGTGTAAGTGGATGTAAATTCGAAAGAGTTGTTAGAGTTAAGTGCTGATTAAATTGCAGGACATGGCTGTTTTATTGCCCGTTAAAAACAGAGTGTCTTATTTTAAAACATCACTTACTGGTTAATAACTTCTTGCAGAATATTCTAAAATCAGTGGTAAATAATATTTCCTAAATACCAGAAACAACACTGCAACTATACTAGAAGTAATGTTACGAGTTTCCAAAAACAGTGCAAATATATATTTCCTCTAAATAACGTGTTACGGAAAATTACACACATTATTGAGTTCGTTAGAATAGATAGGATAGTATAGGTGTAAATGTTTCTACAGAAAATAGAAACTTGCCAAACTTATGCACCTTCTTACCTTCTAAGCTGCACTGAACTATAAGCAAAGTTACCAGGAGAAAGAGTAAGAACGCCTGGCCGGCCATGCTGCAGCCCTGTGCTGGAGTCTTCCCCAGCTCCTGCTGAAGCTGGCTTTGTAAGAAAAGGTTGTGGAACCTGGTTGATGTAGAGCTCGATCTGTCTCTTTTTTTTCCTCCTGATGCTAGCTGGGAAAAGGCGTGTTCGAAAGTCGGGACATTGCGTTTGCAGTAGAACCGCTCAGCGCTAAAGCTCTGCGCAGCGAGGCCCTGGAAGCAGCATAACGCAGAGCCGTCTGCTCTAACAGGGAGCAGTCTGCAAACCCTCCCGAACCGTTATTAGCACAGTACTTGTAAACAATAGGTCAGTCCAAAAATACTGGCACGGCCACGTATAGAAATCTCGAGCACTTCATTCCAATTTACTAACTGAGAACGTTTGGTTCAATTTCCTTCGAATTTTGAATTAAAATGACTAATTCTACAACATTACGTAGGTTATGAAATACGTTGGAAAGGTTTTATACAAACTTTTTTCTCTTTCCCCTCTCACTTTCCTGCACATTTGCTGTGGCATTGATTTACGTTATTTCCCCAAATAGATAATCGATATTTTATCTGGAATTAATTTAAATTGGGGAAGTATGTTTATATTTTACATTGTTTTGATCAGTTAGATACGTGCCAGTAATATGCATTGTTTATTGGTACTGTATGTGCCTATTTTACTAATCTGTCAGTTGTAATACCTATTTGCTAGTTATCTCAAGATCTGTAGCATTGATTTACTGTTATTTCCCGGTGTGGTGCTGCAGGGGGCTGTGCCTGTTATCCATGTTCAGGGCGGCTCGGTGTTGGTACGGCACAGCACCGGGGTCAAGCCTTGGCGCTGCAGTACAGCACGAGGGGCAGATCAGCATATTCAATGAGCTTCCTGACACATCCCCATCACAAAGAGCAAACCTCCCCACTCCCTCCATCACCAGCAATGCCCCAGTCACCTCCCCCCCTTCCACCAACAGAACCGATAGCCATCACTTAACTTATCAGACTGGACCCTAAAACTTAAAAAAAAGTTCTCAAACTTCCATTAAACTTTGCTTTCTTTTGTTGCTCTTTTGTTTTATTGTTGCCAACTTGATGAAATTCTTGTCGTGGTTTCACAGCAAGTGTCAGGCTGACCAAATGTAACCAGCTGCGTTTCTTTATGAGGCTGGTGATAAAGCAGCTAATCCCACTGCTGCCCCGGGAAGAGGGAACCAAAGGATAGCGCCAAATGTGATTTCAAATAGTAATAAAAAAAATAAGTAAATTATTTGCCATATAGGTGCAACGTGTCTTTGAAATTCTGCTCAAGACTTGCATAAAAAAGATACGTTGAACTACACTGATCAATTTCCAGACAAGGAGCAGTTTAAACGATGTATTCCCCACATATTTTACTGTCTGACTAACCCCGCTGGTGTCGGGCTCGTACTGCCCTATTTCCAACAACTTGTTCATTTATTTAATACATTCAAAATCAGCCAATTAATGTTACACCCGGGCAAGTCAATGCACTCATTTCAGTGACTCAAATAGGAAAATGTTTAATGTGAATCAAGATACCAAAAAAATTTACTTCTATTTCCAAATAAATTGTTGCAAATACATGGGAGGTGGAACTGTACCAGGAATTGTGTAGCCGACATTATCCCCAAATTATCATCAAACGTTTGGGCGAACTCGCGTTGGGACGACGGTTGCATTCTCATCAGCCTGACGGTCTAGTTAGCAAAAGCACTTTGGATGGTCCATAAAAGCCTTTTACTCTATTGTATGCCTCCTAATTTAAGATAACTCTTTCTGTTTTGTAACGATGTACATTATGCAAAATGCCCCTTTGAAGTAAATGATGTGCTTTAAAAGAATGTAGTAAGATGGATGGTGACCCACATGAAATACTGCAGTATACATTGGAAGACCACGTGCTCATTTAGTGTTAGAAAGTCAGGCAAATATATTTATCAATACCCGTTCAATTCAAACGGTAAATTATAGCAGTATTATCTCTGTTAACAATTTATCTTGATTTGTAAATCAAATGACACTTTCTCCAGTTATTTCTGGGCATGCGTATCCACTTTAGTACTATCCGCATGTAATTGCAGAGATTAACATGAAATTAAGACATTAAAGGTGTGATAGAGCAAAGTTAATGTTTGATAGTCTTCTGACAAAGTCCATATTACCAGACTTATTAAAGCAGTAAATTATTAATTTAGGGAAAAACAAAGTTATCCCTGAAGTCAATTAGAAGACTGAACAAGCCTGGTCAGCAACCATCAATGTCATTAGAATATGCTTTAGCTTGCATTTTACTCGAGAGAAAACACATTATTAGCATCAAAAGTTTGGATTTTATTTTGAGATAAAACTCAATGGTAGTCAATACAGTCAAATCCACTTAATGGCAAGTCTGATCTAAGGACATTCCAATGTTAGAAGTTTCTGCCACATGTAAACCTAAATAGAAACATTCTATTTATATAATAAGTAGCCGTTATATTTTCTGCTGACTCAATGAAATCTGTCTCCCAATTTGGGGTTCGTTAAAATGACATTCACTTGTTTAGAGGTAATAATAAGGATCGGAATACACATTCAACAGGCTACGTTTAAAATCCCTCAAATGTGCCTAGTTCTAAAAGAGAAAGATCTGCTTTTCATTTCTCGCCAAGTCCAACTACCAACCAAACCCGATTTATTATAATTTTGCGGTTTTTTTCATCGCGTTCTTATTTGGAAAAATGCAAATCAAGTTCGTTAAAAAAGGGAAAGGTCAAAACTGTTGTCATTCACTTGCAATGTACACACGCATAGTTTAGTCATCGTTCTATTGATTCTTAGTACAGTTAACCCCCGAGTGTTTGAATTTGTGACTTGCTCGCTGAATTGTTTATAAAGGATGGTAGATGGAAGTGAAAATGAATCTGGTTCTTCTACATTTCATGAATTTTATTTTGTTGTTAATTTTATTGGCGACTTTAAACGCGCTAAATCTACACTAAGCCCACCCCACCCTCCTTTTACTCCTGTCTTCTCACGCTTTGAATTTGATAGTAAACATCGTGCTTGTTTGGCTGGCTGTTCGATTAGGATTTGTGAAGTAAGATATGTCAACACATGGTCCCTTCTGTTTCTCTATTTTGGTGTGACGCGACAGCACAAGAGTGGTTTTTTAAATGAATTTTGAAGGGTCACTGCCCCTGAATAGAATAACTCATTTGAATGAATTGTTCAGTGAAAGTTTGTGTAATGTTTTCTGACTAGGCGCTGGTGTACAGAGGCTGATATTAATGCGGTCTGAGTTTAGTTTAACAGAGCCTGCTCAGGGGCTCGGTATCTTCCGTTCCAACTTCAAATAACCCCTCTCCCTACACGGCAAATTCAGCGCATTCTGCATTGTTCACAGCACTGCAGGACAGTGAATGAGCTTTTTAAACCTGAAACGTGTCCTGACACAGCAGGTAGCAAAATGACTTAAATAACTTAGTTAATAAGATAGAAAAGGCAACGCGGAAAGACAGCTGTCCAAATGTTTCTAAAGTAGCTGACTTCTACTTCTCATTAAAGGTCTTTGTTGCACACCCTACACAAAAATCCGACTGATACATCTTTCAGAATTCATTCTTTGAAGAACCGCTTCTGCAGGGCGCAATAAAATAGTTAAATTGTTGATCTCATTAAGACGTTGGAAAAATCGAATTTCAGCGGTTTCCTGTTAAAACGATCTTGGTAAGAAATGACTTTATTCTGTGTTCAGCACTCGGTTTTATAGCTGTCGGTCCGAAAGGTGGAATTCCTAATGGACTCCTTCGTCCGCATTACGGCCAATTGCTGTCTAAACTCGCTACATCCCTATCACAGTTAGCCTCATATTTGGACTGTGACAGTTCGCCTGTGCGCATGTAAACTGACACAATACATGAGGTCAAATCTAAAAAAGACCCATTCATTTTGTTCAAGAAAAAAATCCAGTTATCTTATCAGGGAAGTACGAAATTAAAGGGCTTGAGTTCTCTGGGGCTGTTATCTTGCAAGAAAGAAATTCCTCCTTGGGTAAATTGAGATATTCCATATATTAAAGCAATCATTTGAGATAGCTGAAAGAAATGGTCTCACATAGAAACATAGAATGTAGAGACCATTTCAATCTATCTGACCAGTCCCAAAGTTAAAAAATACCAGACACCATTCTATCTCTCTTCGATACTTTCTCTCTCAAATATCTATCCAAGTTCCTTCTTTCATTTGCCAACATCTTCCACCAATGCCAACCCGGGTGGATTGTTCCATATATTCACCAGCCTCTGTACATTTACTGACAATCTGTCTGTTTCCTTTCCCTCTTCTGAGTTAGAGTCTGTGGCCATATCAAACATCATTTATTTGCAGTGCTTGGAATTTTGAGTACCTCAAATACCCCGGAGCCTTATTTTACCCAGTGCAAACATTCCCAGTTGCATAGCCTCTCCTCCTAGCTAATGTTTAATTATCAATATCACTTCAGTTAGAAAGAAAGACTTGCATTTATACAGCACCTTTAATGACCTCAGGACATCCCAAAGCGATTTACAGGCAATGAAGTACTTTTGAAGTGTAGACACTGTTGTAATGTAGGAAACACGGCAGACAAAATTGTGCACAACAAGTTCCCACAAACAGCCATGTGATAATGACCAGATCATCAATATTTTTAGTGATGTTGATTGAGGGACAAATATTGGCCAGGATACCAGGGATAACTCCCCCGCTCTTCTTCAAAAAAGTGCCATGGGATCTTTTACGTCCACCTAAGAGGGCAGATGGGCCCTTGGTTTAAAGTCTCATCCAAAAGAATGCACCTCCGACAGTGCAGCACTCCCTCTGTACTACACTGGGGTGTCAGCCTAGATTTTTGTGCTCAAGTCTCTGGAGTGGGACTTGAACCCACACCCTTCTGACTCAAAGGTAAGAGTGCCATCAATTGAGCCACAGCTGACATTCAACTCATTCTCTACAGGGGTAATTCCATGAATCCTGGGCTCCCAGAACAGAATTCATGCTTGAAAGGAGCATGTTTCAGAGATGGGCATGGGGGGTACAACATTATAGCCCCAATTTTCTGATCTGAACTTCCTTTGAGTGTAGCTGCAAACTGAGTACGCAAGATTGCAAAATTATCCCGTATATCCTCACCAATGCCAGGATGTCCCATTGGTGGCTGTGCCTTCAGCTGCCTAGGCCCTAAGCTCTGGAATTCCCTTCCTAAACCTCTCCACCTCTCTACTTCTCTCTCCTCCTTTAAGACACTCCTTAAAACCTACCTCTTTGACCAAGCTTTTGGTCATCTGCCCTGATATCTCCTTATGTTGGAGGAGTCAAACTTTGTTTGATAATGCTCCTGTGAGGCGCCTTGGGACATTTCAAAGGCGCTATATAAATGCATGTTTTTGTTGTTGTAGTATGATTATCAACACTGTGCATAGTACTCCAGATGGGGTCAGACCAGTGCTTTGTACAAGCATATATCACCTCCTGGGATTTGTGCTTTATCTCTCAGACGATATACACTAAGTTCTTGTTTGCTTTATGTGCTGATAGTTCTAATAGTTCCCCCAGATCCCTCTCCCAGGTTGTGTTCTATGCAATAATACTATTTAGCTCATATTTACAATCCTTATTATCTTTCCCCAGTCTCATCCCAGCTTGGCTCAGGGCAGCACCCTCATATCTAAATTGGAAGGATATGGGGTGAAAGCCACTCTAGAACTTGAGTATTTAATCTTGGTAGAGTGCTGCATAATCAGAGGTGCCACTTTTCAGATGGGACATTAATTCACTGCCCCATCTAACTGTTCAAGTGGCTATAAATGATTCCTTAGCCCTATTTGAAGAAGAGCTCCAAAGATTTTTAATTTAAAAAAAGGCTCTTACTGGGTTGAGGGCCCTCTAGCTTTATGAAAAGGACTTGAAGAGAGGAAGAGGTTGTCATTATTAGGGCCTCTCCCTCCAACATTGGTAATACTAAGCTAGCCACCACTGCCCTTGGGTGTATCACTAGCCCTCACCTGGTGATCCTTGTGTCAGTGGTAGTTGAGGTGGAAGGCAGGGAAATCAACTTGTTTCTTGGGCCTTGCTCCTTGCATCATCATTTAAATGCAATGGGGCAGTCAAGGGGCAAGCTGTCGAGGTCTCTATTGGCGGGGGAGGGGGGAACAGGAAAATTCTCCATGGTGTTGGCAGAGGCAGGGATGTGGTTAGGGGTCTCTGCCCCACTTTCCTTTATTTTCCATCACTATATGGTATATCCAGCCTGTAATCTCCAGATTTCTTGGAGCCACTGTTTCAGTTGCGAAATTCAGAAGGTGGGAACTGCTCTTGGTAATCCTCTCTTTCTACTTGTTTTGGCAGAGAAAGGGGAGGTTCTGAGGAGGGATCAGAGGCACATCCATTTGCATAGCCTAACCCACTCTCACCCAACCAGCTGTGTCCATAGACCAAGACACTCATCAACTGAAGGGAGCAGTCATAGAGTTATGTTGTCTCCTGGGACTTTCAGACAAGATCGATTAGAACACTCTACCAGTGGGTGTGGTGATCACAACCTTGAACTTATATGCAGCTTTGGATCATTTCAAGCTACCTCAGGGTATATATACCAAATTAGTCAATCTGCAGTGCACCAATACATGACAGGTGACAGATGCCTTGTTTGTCAGGTTCAACTCTTTTGAAGCAGTCAGCAGCATAAAAAAGTACTGTACTTTTTCTGTGTAACAGGTATCCTCAAAATGCAGGGCATTTAAGGTGGCATGCATATGGCCATAGGGATCCCTATGCCCAATTATAAAGTCTTCATGAACAGCAGGAGATTCCATTCTATCATTGTGTGGCTCATCTGTGACGATGCACGTGAATGCCCACTAACCTGGTGGCAGTCATAAATCCTTCATTTTATGGCAATCCACCATCATTATTCAAAGGGAGAGGAAAATTGGATGAATGTCTTCTCGGTGACCAAGAATACTTTTTAAGGCAAGGTTAATGACTCATTTCAAACACCCACATAAAACTAGAGGGCCCTTAGCCCAGATTATCATTCCATGATGGCTCAGTGGGTAAATACAACATAACAGCAGGAGCTGTACTGGTGAATTCAAATCCAACATAGTTTGAAACAAACTCTTTATATAGGGTGAAGTTGTGGACATATTGAAGGAGGGTGTTGCAGTTCAAGAAGAAGACCCACTATCAGGCAATAAATATCAGCCCTGCCAACGATGTCCATATCACGAGAATGAATGAATCTACAGTCTAGAAAGAAGAGTTAGGGGCACCTCATCGAGATATATAAAATAATATAGATAAGCTACATGTAGAATATTACTTCAGAGTAAGTGAGTCTAGTAGGAACAGAGGACACCAATTTAGTGAAAAGTAAATTTAAAACAGATATTAGAAAGAATTATTTTGCTCATAAGTCTATAAATATTTGAAATAATCTGTCAGGCAAGGTAGTAGACACAAGGGTCCTGATATTCCATGCCTTTTTCAGCATTTCTAAAGCCTAAAATCAAGGCAACTCACGAGACTGGCCAACAAATTGTGGCAGAAGCTGTTTTCAACGGTTTTCCACTACAAAAATGAAGCGCCCAAATTTCCAATTACGATTTAGCCCTTCCTTCCACTGTGTCCCCATACACCTAATTAACATATCTTAAAATGAGGAGCAGTGGCGCTGCAGCCTCGAATTTCCTGTATTTATACTCGCAATGCACGAGGGCTAAATTAGATGAGAATTACAAGGTGCTGCTGTTGTCAGCATCAGCTGAGACTGGCAAAAGTGAGCTTTTGAGCCTGAAGACTGCTAAAAGTTTCAGTAACAATTACTACAGCTGGGAACAACTTTTCGGAGTGATTTTATTTTGTTGCTTTGAGCTCAGACAACATTGGGCTTGCTTGTGACTACTTGTGGGAATGTTTAGATCATCAGGATATTTTGGACCCCCCACAGTGAGAGCTTCTCACGACTGGTATGGGATCTTTAAGGGGATACCTTTGTATGCCATTATCATGGAGGAGCTGGAGAGCATGGAGGAGAGGAGAATGAGGTAGCACTTAAGGGGAATACACCAAACAATATCTTACCTCCGCCCCGCCACCCCCCCCCCCCGCCCTGCCCAATGAACATATAGGCAACAAAAGATCTATGAAAACCTTAGTGAGGAAATGTGTATTAGATGAGTTTGCTGCACCAAAGAGGGAATAGAGGAGTATTGCCAGCTACTGCATGAGTACCTGCACCTACAGTCATCTACCTGGACAGTTCTGTTTGTGGCTATTAAAATCACGACCGCACTCAACTTTTATGACACTGGGTCATTTCAGACAGTCAAATGGGGGGGAGGGGGAGCTGTGTAATATTAGCCAGGGTGCTGTTTGAGTATGCATTCGTCAGATAACTGATGCACTTTTCTGCAAAATTGGGGAATTCAGTTTGACAACACAGCAATATGATTCTAATATCCATGAATAACAAAGCACGACATAAGTGCACATTCTCTAATACAACAAACTCAAAAATGGACAGAAGCCAATCTATCCTTTCCCGATATTTTGCTTCCCTGGGTGTCCAAACATGTCTTACTTTCTCCTATTCTACTGCTTCTCCTAGTTGCAACCTGAAGGCCAATATTGTGAGAGATGGCTGATTGTGTGCTACAAAAAGCTTATGGAACGGAGGTGGCCCTCCTTTCATGACAGCTTGCTCCTGGAGGGAGCCGCTGCTGGCTGCACCTCTGTAGCTTATGCCCAGGAAGCCTGGTGTCACCTCCTATGGGCCACTGGTGTTGTGCTCTGAGGGGAAAGGCTGGATGCGTGGCATGTGCTGCTGTCCTGGAAAATGGCAGCCTCAGGCAGGTTGTCATCAGTCAACTGGGCCCTGGATTGATAATCGGGGGGCAGTACTGTGTGGCGGGGGCAGGTTGGTAGAGGACCTTTGTCTTACGGATGTTTAATGTAAGGCCCATGCTCTCGTACGCTTCGGTGAAGGTGTTAACGATGGTTTGGAGTTCGACCTCCGAGTGTGCGCAGACACAGCGTCGTCTGCATACTGTAATTCGACGACAGAGGATGGGACAACCTTGGATCTGGACTGGAGGCGACGGAGGTTGAACAGTTTCCCGTTTGTTCTGTAAATTAGCTCCACTCCAGCGGGGAGCTTACTGAGGATGAGATGGAGCATTGCCGCAAGGAAGATCGAGAAGAGCGTTGGTGCGATGATACAGCCTTGCTTGACCCCGGTCCGTACATGAATTGGGTCTGTGGTGGAACCATTGGTCAGGATCACGGCTTGCATGTCGTCGTGAAGCAGGCGGAGGATGGTGACAAACTTTTGAGGGCAGCCGAATTTGAGGAGGACACTCCATAATCCCTCATGGCTGACAGTGTTAAAGGCCTTTGTGAGGTCACTGTACAAAGGCCATGTACAGTGGTTGGCGCTGTTCCTTGCATTTCTCTTGTAATTGGCGCGCGGTGAAGATCATGTCCATTGTGCCCCTTAGTGGGCGGAATCCGCATTGCGACTCTGGGAAGAGCTCTTCAGCCACTGGGAGAAGGCGATTGAGGAGGATTCTTGCGATGACTTTCCCTTGGCAGACAGCAGGGAAACTCCTCTGTAATTACCGCAATCGGACTTGTCACCTTTCCATGACAAGGCCTTGGACAACGTGGACCACTTTCCATACCTCGGGAGCCTACTGTCAACAAGGGCAGACGTCGATGACGAAGTCCAACACCGCCTTCAGTGTGCCAGTGCAGCCTTTGGTTGCCTGAGGAGGAGAGTGTTTGAAGACCAGGACCTCAAACCCGGCACCAAGCTCATGGTCTACAGAGCAGTAGTAAATCCCGCCCTCTTGTATGCCTCAGAGACATGGACCATGTACAGCAGGCACCTCAAGCACTGGAGAGGTACCACCAACGCTGCCTCCGCAAGATCCTGCAAATCCATTGGCAGGATAGGCGCACCAACGACAGTGTTCTCACTCAGGCCAACATCCCCAGCATCGAAGCTTTGACCACGCTCGATCAGCTCCGATGGACGAGTCACATCGTCCGCATGCCCGATACGAGACTCCCAAAACAAGCGCTCTACTCGGAGCTCCGACACGGCAAGAGAGCCCCAGGTGGGCAGAGGAAACGCTTCAAGGACACCCTCAAAGCCTCCTTGAAAAAGTGCAACATCCCCACCGACACCTGGGAATCCCTGGCCCAAGACCGTACAAAGTGGAGGAGAAGCATCCGGGAGGGCGCCGAATACCTCGAGTCTCTTCGCCGGGAGCAAACGGAAGCCAAGCGCAAACAACGGAAGGAGCGCACGTCAACCCAAGCACCCACTCACCTGCCCCATCAACCACCATCTGCCCCACCTGTGACAGAGACTGTAGGTCCCGCATTGGACTCACCAGTCACCTGAGAACTCATTTTTAATGTGGAAGCAAGTCATCTTCGGTTCCGAGGGACTGCCTAAGAAGAAGAAGGAGAACTGGGCCCTGGATCTGGGTTGCCACTGATCAACAGGATGCTGGCCTAATGGCAGCTAGCAGATTTGTGAAAGTTCAGAGATATAGCAGCCTGCATCCTGGCCACTATGGTCTGAAAGCCAGTATGTAGGGTGCTGCTTTCACTGCCACCACAGTCTGTGCTTCCATGGAGGAGGAGGCACCAACATCCTTGGCCACTTCTTCGGTGGGGAGCTGTTGCAAATTCCAATGAAGTTATCACATGCTCCATTGATGCCTTAATGAACAAAAAGCTTCCCTGATGTTGCCTTACATGAGGGTGTAGACTCAAGAGTCACACCTGTCAGTTTCCACACATCCTTGGAGCCTGACATCAGAGCCTGCATGGAGGTCCAGTATCATACTAATTCTCTTAGTCTGGAACAGCTTCCCATGGTCCTCATTTGGGCTTGCTAAAGTTACTGCCAGTCCTGGATGATTTTATTTGCTTGCTTTTTTGCATGAGTGCTTACTTCAGCCTTTCCTTGTTCAGCCACACAGTGCTCCCTGTTCTGAATTCTCGGAACATGGTTGGTTATCCTGCCTTGCAAATGATTACTCTTGATTACATTTGCAAGTTCACTTGGCAGTCCTGAACTGTAGCATATGTAAATCATATTTTGTCATAATGCAAAGTAGCATCATTCATAAATGGCTGCTGATGAACTCTACTACAGTAATAAAAACAGAAAATGCTGGAAATACTTAGCAGGTCAGGCAGCATCTGTGGAGAGAGAAACAGAGTTAACGTTTCAGGTCGATGACCCTTCGTCAGAACTGGAAAAAGCTGGAGATGGAGTAGGTTTTTAGACAAGTGCAGGGGCAGGGAAAGGGGGAGGGGAGGAAAGAACAAAAGGGAAGGTCTGTGATAGGATGGAAGGCAGGAGAGATTAAGAGACATTAAGAGAGATTAAGAGATGGTGCAAGGCAAAAGGAGGCAAAACTCTACTATAGTGTTGCACCCACGACCCAGTTTTTGCCCTTCCCCAAACTCCAGCTCTGGCAGTCTGTTCACTTCTTACATTTGGGTTTGAATCTGGCCTAGAATATAGACGTCTTCTCCTTTTGCTGGTTGTAAGGGTCCTTTGTGAAATTAATTTGTTCACTGTCAAACTGGTATCTCGTGGGCAAATAATACAAACTGGCACCGAATCTAAAATTTCAGTCCCAAAGGCCATTAGGGTGGCTGGTGTGGGAAACAAAAAATTCTCAGTGGCAAAATAGAAGGATACTGTTCTAATATTAAGACTAAAGAATATAGTTTGGAGTACACAGTAGGAGATTTGCTGAGTATCTGGCCCATGTTATACCTGGGATTGTTTGGTGCAAGCATTGGATGAGAAAAATGGAAAAAAAATTCCATTCCTAAGCGCCTAGATCAGCACAAAAAAATCTAATTTATACTATATTAAAAATCTTGGGCTAAAAACTCTGGGGCCTAACACCACCCATTACCGACAAGAAAATGGCGAAAAGAGGGCGCTGCGTCCTCCATTTCCATAGGCCCGGTAGCGTTGCTGTTAAGAAGTATTGCCTGCAAAGAAAAATGGCGGAGTGGTGACGTCAGTCAGCGTTCAACGCTGACTTAACATCACCACGACAAACTTAAACCCTAACGCTGAGTTCAGCGCTCGGTCCTAAGCACGCCAGGTAAAGACAGCATACAAGCAGACTCACAGAGCCACTGTCAGCACCTCTTAAAGGGACACACGCATCTTTCAGGTAAGTTTGCATTTAAACTTTTGGACTGGGATTTTTTCATTTTACTGAATTAGTGGCTTGCTGCAATAGATGTTAAAAGTTTTTTTAAGTGTTTAGGGAGTGCTGCTGGATGCTTGCAAGGCATTGGATGGTAAAGGAAGGCCTCTGAGAACTAGATGTAATATCTCCAAGTTTGCAGACGACACAAAGCTGGGTGGGCGTGTGTGCTGTGAGGAGGATGCAGAGAAACTCCAGTATGATTTGGACAGGTTGGGTGATTGGGCAGATGCATGGCAGATGCATATAATGTGGATAAATGCGAGGTTATCCACTTTGGTGGCAAAAACAGGAAGGCAGATTATTATCTGAACGGCAATAGATTGGGAAAAGGGGAAGTGCAATGAGACCTGGGTGTCCTTGTGCACCAGTCGCTGAAGGTAAGCATGCAGGTGCAGCAGGCAGTTAAGAAGGCAAATGGTATGTTGGCCTTCATAGCGAGAGGATTCGAGTACAGGAGCAAGGATGTCTTGCTGCAGTTGTACAGGGCCTTGGTGAGACCACACCTTGAGTATTGTGTGCAGTTTTGGTCGCCTTATCTGAGGAAGGATGTTCTTGCCATGGAGAGAGTGCAGCGAAGATTCACCAGACTGATACCTGGGATGGCAGGAATGATGTATGAAGAGAGATTGGGTCGATTGGGCTTGTATTCGGTAGAGTTTAGAAGAATGAGAGGGGATCTCATTGAAACTTATAAAATTCTAACAGGACTAGACAGACTAGATGCAGGAAGGATGTTCTCGATGGTGGGGGATTCCAGAACCAGGGATCACAGTCTAAGGATAAGGGGTAAGCCATTTAGGACTGAGATGAGGAGGAATTTCTTCACCCAGAGAGTGGTGAACCTGTGGAATTCTCTACCACAGAAGGCAGTTGAGGCCAATTCATTAAATGTATTCAAGAAGAAGTTTGATATATTTCTTAAGGCTAAGGGGATCAAGGGCTAGGGGGGGAGAAGCAGGGACAGGGTACTGAATTTGGATGATCAGCCATGATCGAATTGAATGGTGGAGCAGGCTCGAGGGGCCGAATGGCCAACTGCTGCTCCTATCTTCTATGTTTCTATGTTTCTGAGAAGACAGAAATGCTTCAAATACTCAGCAGGTCAGGCAACATCCGGGGAAAGAGAAACAGAGTTAACATCTCAGGTCAAAATTCTGCCTGACCTGCTGAGTAGTTCCAGCATTTTATGCTGTCATTTCAGATTTACAACATCAACTCGCAGAGGGAAGAGGAAGACACAGAAGAGGAAGAAGCAAAAGTGGAGGAAGCAGAAGGAAGGATGCAACCCAGACAGCCCCTTTCTGGCCGGGATATCCGGGATGGAATTATCTGCCTGCAGTCCCAGTGACCACAACCCCAATTCCCCTTTCAACATTTGTCCCACACCTTACCTTCCCTCTGTTACTGACTATCACAGTGTCCTCTTGGCCACGATGCTGAAATAAAAGGCACCACAAAGCAAACTTTCCAATCCAACTTTATACATTTATCCATCCAATATGATATCAGGAAATCAACTCTTCACCCTTATGCATTCCCTTAGTGACTGTCTTGTGTGTGCCTTTGCCTATCCTACTGATGTTACGCAGTGCTACCCCAGTGGCTGCAGCATGGCTGGTGAAAGGCTGCTGACTTTCAGTGGGGGACACTGCAAATGACCTTGCTGGTTGACCTTGAGGAGCTGGTGGCTGGGAGTGTGAAATCGAGTGATGGTGTTTCTTCTTCTTCACTCTCTTCTCCCTCTTCTTAGCCAACCACTGGCTGGGCAGGCTGCATTTCTTGGGTGTGTGAAATGAGGAAGGCACAGGGTGGAGTTGTAGTGAGGGGAGGGCGGGAAAGCAAGAGGTGCATGCGAGAAGGAGGATAACGTATGAGGATACCAGCATCTTGTATCCTTTCTGCCCCACCATTGGCCAAGGGCTCAGCCATGCCCCTGCCAAGAATGGCCAGCACCGTCTCCTCCCAGGGTGAAGCTAGGAATGGGAGATGTGCCTCGTGATTGGTACAGATTGTTGGTAGGTGAGTGATTGCGGGGGCGGGGGGGGAAGTCATGCATTGAGCAGTGTGTGAGGCTAGTGATTCAGTTGGTAGGAGACGGCTTTTGAAGATGCATTCACTGACTTTGACCAGTGACCTGAGGTCATGAGGTGGTGGGGGTAACACTGCTGGCTGTGGTGGCCTCGGTGATATAGTCCCACATCATCTTTTCCGGAGGGCCTCTTGGTCCCTGTGGGTAGAGGACCTCTCTTGCAGTATTGACACCCTGCACAAAGCTGGAGTGCTGCATATGGGTGCCCCTTCCCTGACTTGCTGAGCTATTTGTGTTAGTGCTGAAGCACTTACCCATTTTTTGAGTTTCGGAAGGAAATTCAGCTTGAAGTGCTGAAGACTCCAATTTGGGACTTCTTTTTAATGTTAATTTATTTTTAAAAGGCAGTAACGTCTGAAAACTGCATTTTTTCACTTCATTTTAATTTTTCTTAGTTCTGAAAGCATTGCCCCTTTAATTCATAGCTCTTTTAATTGCCCACAATTCCTTATGAATTCCACAGCCTTGCTCCCAGAGGCTGTTAGAAGCTGGAATGCCTCTTCAGGATGGGAACTTCGACTTGCAGGTCTGCAGTAACACCACCAGGAGGGCGTTACACAGCAAGCTAGTGCGCTGGCTAAAAATCTTTAGCCCCCCCAGCGCAAATTTTTCTCGGGTAGCGCTGCGTCCATTTTCAGCGGCCGTTAACCCGATTTGCCGGCGGCCATGAATTCTTCCCCACTTAATTCCACATGTACTTCCTGCCAACTTTTCCATTACAAATTCCTATGTTCGCATTTATAATGGGAATACCTATGTAAATTTGTCATGCTGTAATTACACTGTCCTGGCAGTAGAGGCACTGCAGCACCACCAATGGCAGGAGGGTGCAATTACACTGTGATAAATTTACATAAGCAGTTTCCATTATAAATGTGGACATCGGAACACATAATGGAATTATAAAAATAAGAGCAGGATGTATAACTTCAAAATGGGGATTGAGTTATGTTTGTGAGCTGTGGTTAAATTACAAATTATCTTCCCATCCTCTAAACTTGTTTCACTTGAAGACTCTACTTGCACTTAACTCACTGTGCGCAATATCACAAGTAAATTACAAAAAAAAGTTTCCCAGTACATTGCAATATTTTAGACATGTACATCAATAGAGCTAGATATAGTTCTAAGAAGAAATGTCCAAATTCTTTCTGAACTGCAACTACCATGTTGCTTTCCTTGTAGGTCTGTACATGATCATTTGCAATGCTTTGGGTTTATTATTTCCTAACAACATAGTTACATTAAGTTTATCCAAAGCAGATTCCTAGCTCCGGATCAGCAAGGATTCTATACTTCCCTATTTAGGCAACTTAGAAATATTTCCCTCTATTCTTCCTTGTTACTAATGCCTCTCTCGTACAACTGAAATTAGTGATATCCAGAGATAAAAAGAGTTTTCAAAAGCCAACAAGGAGTCAGAACGTCTGAGAATGATTCTCCTGATAAAGAATAGGGGGTCTGCATAACATCCCAGTGCCATGCCTTTGCTTTGGGACAGTTCTTAGTTTCTCTGCGTCAAGTATTAGCCTTGGTTCACCTGCTACACAAGGAGATTCTGTTCTGCTGCTTTGCACCATTTTTCATTAACTATATCTTTATACTGCCTCTAGTATCATGGGTTTCTTTTATACAAGGCTAAAACTCAGATTTTAAAAGGCTTGTGCCCTATACAGCTTCTGTCCAGCTAATGTAATCTTCTTTCTCTTGTATATATAGCAAGAAAGGATCATCAGGTTAAAATTTACATTGTTATCACTACTCAGACAATTGTAGAATTTGTGGGGGGAGGTGATGCAGTTTTAGTTTTTAATAATGCTTATACAGTCACAATTTTTAACAGTCATTAGCTCTATTACTGATACTGAAAATGACATGTTGGTAATAGTGTGAATAGAGATCTCAACTGTTAAGAAACAATTTTATACAGAATAAAAACAGTTCTCCAAATTGTACCAGAATGATGGCTTACCAAGTTACGAAGACTGCATGAGTATCTGTTCTGTGTCATATAAACTCCTTTTCTTAAACTGATAAGCTAGTGGAGACACTGACTATTAAGAACTGAGATCTGTGCAGTGTAATAAAGGTTAAAATTCCAAATCGCACCAGCACTATCTTTGCTTTAGTTTAGGGTGAGAGTCTGTTTCATGTAATAAAAAACTAACGGGTCAAATCATACCAGGATCTAAGGTACCAGTACGTGAGAGGTGAAGCTATGTGTAATGTGGTAGAAATACTTAAATGTGGATCTTGTGATTCTCAGCATAGTTAATGTAGTCTGGTGATGTCAGTATTGTAACTGCCTGGGCTGCTCCCCATATGTGCAATTTTTCCCTATCACCTGAGTTGGTGCATAACCATGTTCATTATGTTATTAATTTCCTTGCTAACATTTTAGGAGAACAGAAGCAGTCCTTAGACTGTGTCTAGTAACTAGAGACAATTTACCTGCTTTTTAAATTTGTGATTCATGTTCAGCTTGTCAAATCTCAGTTTATTAAAATGTTTATCCTTTTGTAGTCTGGTTCAAAGGTTATATGACTTTCTTGCTCACAATCACCTCTGCAACACTGTTTTCCAAACTAATTATTTGCTATAATTGGGAATAATGTTACTAGTGCAATGATATGCATCAACCTCTTCTATAGACAAAATTTCTATTTTGAAACGTTATGTAGCCACCTCACTATAAAGCCCATTAAAAATCAAAACTATGATTGTGAAAAAAATGAATGAAGTCATGAAGCCATGATCAACCAATAAAATTTGCTTTTCTTATATTATCTGATAAAAAAGGACAAATAAGATAACACTTTTCTCTGATAGCAGTAACGTGCATTTTCTAGAGCCTGTCACTGGCTCTTTCACCTTTGAAAGTTTGAGGAGTCTACTGAATGACTTTTGGTTGACTTGTCCACAGCTTAGTTTTGAGTTTTGATATTCATATTTTAATGAGGAGCTAAATCGCAGTGGCAGAACTATTGATTTTCTTACCGTAGCCACATTTCTCTGCATTTACCTCATAATGGTTTTCCAATTATTCCTTAGTCCTTTTGCCATGGCATTTAACATCTCGGTTGTTATTATGGGTAAATAATTTAATCAAGGGCTTCGTTTATTTATTTATTCCCCCTCATCTTTTTCTACCAGTTTCTCTCCTGCCCTCTTCTGAATTTTCTGCAGCTACAGGGGCTGACAATGCTTAGTGCTGATAGCACTGATGCCCACCGTGAGCAGGTGACATGTGTTATCAGGCGCTGCTAGCCCATTGCTCATTGTGCAGGATAATCCTGCAGGTGAGCATATGTGGCGCTGTGGACCTACGCACTAGGCTTGTTAAGGCCTCAAAAAATGCTAATGAGGTTCTTCCTCCATAATGTGGTCTCAGCACCTACATAGTGGCCATAAAAAATGGGTGCTACATGGTTGGCTCATTTAGGTATTTTGGTTTCTGCTCTTCAAAAGCAGACTGCTTGGTAGCAGCATCAAGTAGCTACATATTGACCCAGTAATTTCATTATATATTTCATGGTTTCACTACTGCAAGTATTCACACCTTTTGAAGCCACCTTTTGAAGTCCATGAGCTTCTCGCACTTGTTGTTGCAGGTGAGGGTGGAGAAGACGGGGGACAGGTGTTTAAGAAGATAGTTTGTAGTGAAGAGAAGCCGGTGGTTATCTTTGCATTCCAGGATGATCCTGCAATAGTGAGCAGTTTTGGCAGAGGAGAGCATGACCCGATAGTGCTTTATGTGGTTCAGCCAGATCTGGTGATGAATGGCTAAACCTGTTGTTGGCCATACACGTTCAAGTTTGCGTCCCTTGGACTTAAGGGAGCGGAGATGAGGGCCGTACCAGGGTGAGAGTGAGTAATGGATTTAATGGGGACAAGGGCATCAAAAGTGAAGTGAGGGTGTGATTGAGCAGATCGGTCAAAATGTTGTGGTGAATGGAGGGCTAAAGGCTAGACAGTTGAGCATTTGAAAGTACAACTGTAAGTGACTTGGGGGAATGTTTTTTCCAGAGACAGACACAGAAGGGAGCGGAGTAGGGAGGAGGAAGGGGGATCTGGGTGGAAACTGATCTTCTTCTTCTTCTTAGGCAGTCCCTCGGAACCGAGGATGACTTGCTTCCACATTAAAAATGAGTTCTCAAGTGGCTGATGAGTCCAATGTGGGACCTACAGTCTCTGTCACAGGTGGGGCAGACGGTGGTTGAAGGGGAGGGTGGGTGGGGTGCTTGGGTTGACGTGCGCTCCTTGCGCTGCTTGCGCTTGGCTTCCGCTTGCTCCCAGTGAAGAGACTCGAGTAATTCAGCGCCTTCCCGGATGCTTCTCCTCCACTTTGTGCAGTCTTGGGCCAGGGATTCCCAGGTGTCGGTGGGGATGTTGCACTTTTTCAAAGAGGCTTTGAGGGTGTCCTTGAAGCGTTTCATCTGCTCACCTGGGGCTCTCTTGCCTTGTCGGAGCTCTGAGTAGAGCACTTGTTTTGGAAGTCTCGTATCGGGCATGCAGACGATGTGACCTGTCCATCGGAGCTGATAGAGTGTGGTCAAAGCTTCGATACTGCAATTATATAGGGCCCTGGTGAGACGGCACCTGGAGTATTGTGTACAGTTTTGGTCTCCTTACCTAAGGAAGGATATACTTGCCATAGAGGGAGTGCAACGAAGGTTCACCAGACTGATTCCTGGGATGGGGGGATTGTCCTATGAGGAGAGATTAAGTAGACTAGGCCTATATTCTCTAGCGTTTAGAAGAATGAGAGGTGATCTCATTGAAACATACAAAATTCTTACAGGGCTTGACAGGGTAGATGCAGGGAGGATGTTTCCCCTGGCTGAGGAGCCCAGAACCAGGGGTCACAGTCTCAGAATAAGGGGTCGGCCATTTAGGACTGAGATGAGAAATTTCTTCACTCAGGGGGTAGTGAATCTTTGGAATTCTCTACCCCAGAGGGCTGTGGAGGCTCAGTCGTTGAGTATATTCAAGACAGAGATCGATAGATTTTTTGATATTAAGGGAATCAAGGGATATGGGGATAGTGCAGGAAAGTGGAGTTGAGGTACAAGATCAGCCATGATCTTATTGAATGGCAGAGCAGGCTCGAGGGGCCAAATGGCCTACTCCTGCTCCTATTTCTTATGTTCATATGTCATGGTACTTGGGAGGGCGGTAGAGAACGAGGATTTTAAATGAGAGGCGAGGGGGGTGGAACAAGGTGAGGTGCTCAAAGGAGAAGATGGTGCCAGAGGAGTAGGGGGACAGACCAAGCTGTGATTTGGTAATATGAGCCACACTGCCACCGTGGCAGTTTAGGCAGGGCAAGTGGTGGAAGGTATAGCCAGGAGGGGAGGCTTCATTAAGGGGGAAGGTGTCATCACCTATCAGCCAGGTGTCGATGCAATCATCCACAATAAGCTCATGGATGGCAAAGGCCTTATTCACAAGTGAATGGACATTCTGGATGGAGATGTGGAGAGGGGCGGTGATAGCCGATCCGCTGGCAGAGTCCACAGGGTCAGCATTGGATGGGGTGAGTGGGACGGGAAGGAGGCTGGAAAGATTAGCCCCCATCGGGTGTGCTGGGCGGGAAGTTCGGCGAGAGAGTAGGATCGGGCAGTTGGGGTTGCTGCTCGTAAGGAGGCAGCTTTCTGTTGTGGATTGGCTATTGAGCTGCCAATAAACCTGCTACCTTGAATCAGAAATCTAGTTCCTCATGGCATCCACATGGACTGTTCAGCTAAGACTTCACAGTGTGCTCAACGAGATACCAATTTTAAATTACATCCCATTTCCTCTCTGCAATATGCTAACTACCTCCATTGTCTCAAACTGATATGGTATGTGAGAAACAGAATTCTGTTATCTACTTTGTGTCGTCCCCACTACTGGATTATATCCACATTACCACATAGTTTTAGTGTTATGTGGTTTTAAGCTCTTGTGCACTGAATTTAACTTGTTGGCAATATCTTGGTATATATATTAACCCCAAATAGGTAAAAGTCATGAAATGTGACAAGGGCCTATGGGTATTCTGCTGGCCATCCCTCTCCATCTGTTAGTTCTGGAGGAGGAAGGTTAGGGTTAGAGGAGACATACAGTATAGATCAACCGAGGTATCCAAGATGATGGCAACCTGATGTGCCTTACACAACTTTGCCCTGCAATGGGCCATTGCCATAGAACGGGTGGAGAAAAAGAGGACCTGCCTCAACCAATGGCAGAAGAGAACTCTGGCCTTCACCCACCTTATGTAAGTCTGTGAGCATGCAAATTTCAGCTAACTGCATGATTGATGTTTTTTCCTTACCATAGTACATGGTCCACAGGGCAAACACATTGGCATGGCAGTAATCCATACCGCAGTTCTAAAATATAGCAGAACTATGTATGTGGAAAGTAGGTGAACAGTTGCTGGAGCACTGTGCATTCTCCCTCTGTGATGCTCCACTAAGCTTACACTGAAGTGCTGTTAAGATACATTGTACAATTAGGAAAAGTATGAGCACACTTACCTAAGCAATCTTTTAGAAAGCAACAAATTTCTTCCTCACCAGCTACCAGGATCTGGTTACAGTTGAGACTGGATTCAATCTGCTACAAAAAAAGACCAGGCTTTTCATCAACACCTTCAGCAGCAAGACCTTCAAAGCTGCATCCTAGGCTTGCTGCCCCTCAGTAGCAGTCCAGCTTTAAGGTGACCAGAAGATTCTGAAATGGTACATTTTGTAATTATTTCCAAAAGGCATTCGATAAGGTGCCACATAAAAGGTTGCTAAGTAAGATTAGGGCTCATGGGGTTGGGGGTAATATATTAGCATGGATAGAGCATTGGTAAACAGACAGAAAACAGAGAGTAGTGATAAACAGGTCATTTTCCGATTGGCAGGCTGTAACTAGTGGTGTGCTGCAAGGATCAGTGCTTGGGCCTCAGCTATATACAATCTATATTAATGACTTAGATGAAGGGACCAAGTGCAATTTATCTAGGGGGCATAGTCTCAGGATAAGGGGTTGGCCATTTAAGACTGAGATGAGGATGAATTTCTTCACTCAGAGGGTTGTGAATCTTTGGAATTCTCTATCCCAAAGGGCTGTGGATGCTAAATCGTTGAGTATATTCAAGGCTGAGATAGATAGATTTTTGGACTCATGGGGAATCAAGGAATATGGACATGGGGTGGGAAAGTGGAGTTGAGGTCGAAGATCAGCCAGGATCTTATTGAATGGCAGAGCAAGCTCGAAGGGCTGTATGGCCTATTCCTGCTACTAATTCTTATGTTCTTATGTGCCAGAATAATGTACCCATTTGTTCATACACTGCATCGGAAGCGCAGCAATATAATGCAAAGCAGTTGAACTCACATTATAGCACAAGATCAGCTCATAGTAGTACAGCTGCCCAAAAGACAGCACTTGTGCTGTTACAACACTGGGACTAGAGTCTCGAGCACTCGGATGGAGCCCTGGGATCTGGCAGCACTTGAGAATGTGGGGCTGGGGCCTTAACAGAACTGCAGAGTGAGTGTGGAATTTGTCAGCACTGGGAAGGGTGCCAGGGTCTGGCAGCACTTGGATTGGGTTGGGGTCTAGCAGCACTGAAGAGCCCTGTGGTCTATCCTCCCTCTCCCCTCTTTAAATGCAGTGCTGGCTAAGAGGGAACTTTACTGAAATTTAAAAAAATAAAGTTGGTCAACAGAGATTTCAGAAATGTAATAAAGTTAGAATGCACACTCCTGCTTTTATTTCTGAAAGCACCGCTGCTGAAATAAATAAATAAATTTGAACTGGGCACCCTCTCAATTTTCTTTCTTTCAGTAGAAGACAAAGAGATGATTTTATGACATTACAACGTGTTAACTGTCACAGGCTGTAAACACACACCAGAAACAGAGGCTGTAAACTGAGATCAAGCATGCTCACAGCCTGAGACATATTGGTAGGAAAGCACAACTAAAGAATGCAACCTCAGGGAACCGAGTGTATCTCCAGACCCAGGCACCATACAGAGAGGTCAGCCTGTGCAAAGGAAAGTAGTTACAAAGTTGTTAAAATAGGAGGCAAATTTATGGCTAGGTTTATTGACTTCTATGAGAATTGTTTAATGTTGTATGTAATTATTTGTTTTATAAATTTAATTTTCTGTCATATAAAGGCAGTGGGGCTGAAATTCTGATGGGCTCATTCCACAAGTGCACATGCACATAGTGGAACCCATGACTGCCCAACTGAAGGCTGCCAACCCCATCCCAACATGTGGGTATGGGGTCATTAGCTTGGTCAGGGTGACCGCATCACGCCTGTAAGGATGCATCAAGTGCACTCGTCCCAACTGAGGCTGGAATGTCAGAGTGGCTCCATGCCCAGTAAACACCCCTCAGGAACATAGCAACCCCAATTTTGCAGCTCTCAAGGAGCTATCCGACCACTCCTGCAAGGTAATCCAAGATTGTTTACCTACTCCCCCCTGCATTCTGGGGCCTCTCTAGGCCCATCACTTAATCTATGCCTGCTCTCAAATTTGCCTGCAAATTTTCGTCCTCAGTGTGATTTGAGTGAAACAGTGATATAGATTGCAAAACTACTGAGGTGAATGAAACTGAAGATATTTATTCATTGATTATTTTCACAGTAACATGCAAGAAGTTTTATTTATGGAAACAATAACAATCATTAGAAATTATCCAGTATCTCATACAATTATCGATATTAATTACTAATAATTATCCACTCTTTTTACTTAAAGGTACCTATTAGTTATGAAGCTGCTTCTAACTAGTACAAACCAGTTGATATTTGTGTCAACTGTCAGCAGTTTTAGAACGTGCAACGCAAAGGTACAAAAGTATTTTGTTTGTAAGTGCCAAATCTCTATGAAAATGTGATAAATGCACTTTGTAACTCTTGTAATGTATGGTTCACTGCGGATGAGCACGCAAGAATTTTCTAAATTGGACGATACTCAAAGGGGTAGAAATTGGTCATCATTGCGCTCATTTTCCGGGAGGAAAGTGGAGGCAGAAATAACCAGTTTCGCAGGACAGTTGGCCGTCATTTTCAGGCATCCGGTTCGTCTGCCTAAAACAGGTATTAGGCCCCTTGCCGATGCTAATGAGGGGCCTAATGCCTGTTTTAGGACCCCTCAGAGTAATTGAGTTGCTCTGAGCGAAGCAGGCGCCGGGTCTGCTCCACTCAGGTTTTTCTGGCATGGCTGCACCCCAGCAAGCGGTGCCACCAAAAAGTTATGTAGAAAAAGGTTTTACTTTTAATGTGGAACCAGGAGGAGCAGGACCGCTCATCCGGTTCCACAGCACATCTGATGGCCGAGATCGCCTCCCCCCTCCCCCCACCCCCACCCCCCCCCCCCCCCCCGCCACCCTCCCATAATCCCCGCTCTTCCGGAACTTACCTGTGGCTGCTGACGATGAGGCAAGCTCCCCAAAACACAATCCACCTGAAGGGTGAGCTGCCTGTGACAGGTGTGAGCAGCTTGGATGAGGTCTGAGGTCCAATTTCGGGCCGGTCTCTGGCCTCTTGGTTGGGCACGTGTTGTTCGTGTAGAACAGAGTATGGGCCCAAAAACAGACCAAAACAATGATTGGGCAAAGTAGAATAAAAACAAAGGTTTTTACACCATTTGGGTAATTTAATTTTGAAATGGCTTTTCCTGCCCTATTAAGGATAATGATGTTCTGTGTGTGTGTACAACAGACAACCTTCCTGTCTGTATCCCCTGCCCTATATATACAAGTGAAGACATTTTGTAAGTTTAATGCAAAAGTTTAAGGCTTTCCACATTTGTCCTAGCTCCTCTCATGCTGGTTATAGTAGGTTTTCCATATTGCATTCAAGCCAATTCGGTTGCAAATGTGGCACAAAATATCTTGTGTGGAGTTACTGATCCCTTACCATGCCTAATTGTGTGCCTTACATCAAGAACCACCCACAGTGATGGTCTGGTGGTGGAGTGTCACTGTGTTGGCTCCAGTGTAACTTGAGGAGCTAACAAAAATAATCCTGAGTTCATTGGGGTAAATTTTTGTCTTTACCGCTTGGGCAGTAATCTAGTGGAGTCTCCTGCCCATTGAACATGCATCAGTGCAGTTTATTCTTGCCTACAGATAAAAAGAAAACAAAATTAAAATGTTGGAAATATATGCCATGCCCATCAGCATCTGAAAAGAGAAAGGATGAGTTATTGTTTTGGGTAAACAAGCTTCATACTTACTTATAGGAGTCGAACTGCTTAGGTCAACTGACAATGCACCATCAGGTACAAACTATATATCAGCTAGGTCACGCGCACTATGTACTTCCATCTTCCTCCAAAAGCAACAAGCATGTACAGGCATGTATATGAAATTTTGAATAGCACTGTGACAGATGATGCAGTCTGCATCTGCCTGGGCTTGCCTGGTTGTGCTCTGAATTTCAAAACGAGCTGGAGTGCCAAATGTGCATGGTCAGTATAACCTGAGTGGCATAATAGAAGAATGTTGATGACAGGAGATGGGACTCTTGCCAGTAACCAGCTATAACAACAGAAAGAAAGGAAACTCTTTCAATAAAAAGAAATAGTGCATTCATTAAAGGTATAATGTTGACTGTTAAGTGGAGTGCCACAAGGGTCAGTGCTTAGGCTCCTAACATATATACATTTCCTGGATATAAAAAACAGTTGTAAACTGATCAAATTTGAAGACACCATAACAGGGAGACCAGTTGGGATAATTCTTTTTTAAGGAAAGGAAAATCGGGCAGGGTGTATAACGAATGGCTGATCTGATATCGCTCGTTTCTGCCATACGTGCAGACACAGAAATTGACAAGTGTAAGCAACACATCCTCATAACAATTCGTTGTCATCTAGCCTTTGTCAAAGACTTGGCATGGAGCTACTGGCCGACGCAAATTTGTTTGTGATTGTGTACCAGAATAGGAAGAAAAGATAACTGTTGTACAAACCCTGAGCTGGGGCCGTGCCTCCTGCTTGTCCATCTCCTGCTTCTTTATCAAAATACCATCACTGGATTTGGCAAACCTGCTCCTCAAAGGATGCAAGGTAAGCTCTACAGTGCAGCCTCTTACTGCAAAGGCCATTATGCTCAGACTGATACCACTCAGGCTTACGGCTGCAATGCCAGTTGCATGGCAGACATACTTGCACCAGTATTCATCCTCTCCTTGTTTGATGACAATGGATTGTTATGAGGATTGTGACCAATGCCTCTGCTATTTCTATCTTTGCTTCTTTCAGCAACCAAGGATGCATTCCATCCGGACCAGGTGACTTACCAACTTTCAGTAATGCTAATCTTTTTAGTCCGTCTTCTCTATCTATTATCCTCTCTATCTATTATCTCTATCCTGTCCATAACTTCTCTCTCCTATTTTAGTGTAACCTTCACAATTTTCTCCGATTAAAGCAAAAGCATGCACTGATTAGCTGATATTGGTGGCATGGAATCTCCCTATACCCACATGTTAAGGTGATCTGCATAGGTACTGTGAAGACAAAAATGTGCAGCATGCTTGTGCTGGTCATGGAAGGAGTTAGCAACATGTTGTCCTTTGTAGCCTGCTACTGAAGCAGTTTATGTTGGGCAGGGGAGGTGTGGAAAAGTGCACAGTGCAGCATAATGGGCGCTCATGGGATGATGAAGGCAAAGTGAAGGATTGCATAGGTAGGAAGGAAGAGCACATTATAGTAATAGGTGTTACCGTACATGAGTTGAATTTTTGTGACACTGAAGCCGCATCCTCTGCACAGTGCTCAATAGTCCAGGTGCAGCCTAACCAAGGGTCAATAGAGTGGCCTTTGATCTACACTCATTAGGTCAGTGAGGATGGAATAATGATTATGAGTTAGTGCACAACCTGATAAAGGGTGGCTAAGCTTTGGACAAATTAGAGTTTGAAGGAGTTGGAATGTAAAGGATGGAGGACAAGAGGTCATCAAGAGCATTGGAGAAATCAACTTTGGAGTTTTCATAAACATGGATAAGAGTTTTGCCAGCAAATGACTGAGTTAAGAGCAGAGACAGAAAGTCGACTTGAGGATATCTGTGCAGGAAGGAAAATTACATTTAAAAAAGAAATTTAAGTAGATTTATCATTTTCCTCCATAAAAAGGTCAGTCCTTTTAAGAAAAAGTACGACCCCTTGACACCCTTTAAGCTTTACAGTCTGAAATGAAGGTGGTTTAAAGAATGGAGATCACCAAAGTATATAAAATATTAATTATACAGAAGCAAAGCCCTAAACAAAGTATGCCAAAAAGTAAGAACAAAGGATATAGATTAAAAGTCAATTTAGAATATCCAGAAAAACGTCAGTCAAAGAAGCATCAGTGTCTGAAAAAATCTACCATGCAAGATAACAGAAGCAAAAAAAATGAAATGGCGTGTTGGGAGTGTTAATGTACTGGAGAATGGGTACAATGGGGCAAATAGCCTTCTCTCGTCATCTCTGACCTTTCTTATGTTCACTCCTTCCAACTGACAAGGTGTACCAGTGACCAACACTGGTACAAAAGTGATATTACCACGAGACACCATGGAAACCCGCTGGAGAGTGAGTGCCACCGCCCACAAAATGTATACTTTAAATGAAAACTACTACCGGTGAGGAACCATGAAGGTGATACAACATTCCACAAATGGGCCAAATTCAGCACTGCGAAAATGCCAAGTTTTGAAGCATTCCAGAGAGGCCAGCCGGCCCTCAGCAACTGCCAGAGATACATCTATATTTTATGCCATTGTTATTGCCACCAACTGGAAACTCACAATAATTTGGCATTGATTTTAGGATAAATTACTTTTGCACTTGCTCTGCAGGGGGCGGATTTACAGACACCTTCCCATAAACAAAAGATCTATTTGCGTCGGTCTCTTTCTGGTGTTGCAGCAGAAGGAGGGAAGGAAGATTGCTGCGTCGCGTTTTGAGCTCATGGAGTTCTTTTGATCAACCGCAGCCGCCGTAATGCGGGGTTTCGGTTGCTACTGACAACAGTGGAAGCGGCGAGGAGCCGCGCGGGGCGGAGCCACGCGGGAGGGGATGGAGCCGCCAACCGCCGCCGAGCGCGAGCCCCGCGAATACCGACAGATGATTCAAGACAGCAAACAGGTAGGACCAGGAGAGCAAACCCGAGTCAGTGTGTTCACACCCGGATCACCAAACCCGAGTCAGTATGTTAACTCCCGGATCACCAAACCCGAGTCAGTGTGTTCATACCCGGATCACCAAACCCGAGTCAGTGTGTTCACACCCAGATCACCAAACCCGAGTCAGTGTGTTCACACCCGGATCACCAAACCCGAGTCAGTGTGTTCACTCCCGGATCACCAAACCCGAGTCAGTATGTTAACTCCCGGATCACCAAACCCGAGTCAGTGTGTTCACTCCCGGATCACCAAACCCGAGTCAGTGTGTTCACACCCAGATCACCAATCCCGAGTCAGTATGTTAACTCCCGGATCACCAAACCCGAGTCAGTGTGTTCACTCCCGGATCACCAAACCCGAGTCAGTGTGTTCACACCCAGATCACCAAACCCGAGTCAGTATGTTCACTCCCGGATCACCAAACCCGAGTCAGTGTGTTCACACCCGGATCACCAAACCCGAGTCAGTATGTTCACTCCCGGATCACCAAACCCGAGTCAGTGTGTTCACTCCCGGATCACCAAACCCGAGTCAGTGTGTTCACACCCAGATCACCAAAGCCGTGTCAGTGTGTTCACTCCCGGATCACCAAACCCGAGTCAGTGTGTTCACTCCCGGATCATCAAACCCGAGTCAGTGTGTTCACACCCGGATCACCAAACCCGAGTCAGTGTGTTCACTCCCGGATCACCAAACTAGAGTCAGTGTGTTCACTCCCGGATCACCAAACCCGAGTCAGTGTGTTCACACCCAGATCACCAAACCCGAGTCAGTATGTTCACTCCCGGATCACCAAACCCGAGTCAGTATGTTAACTCCCGGATCACCAAACCCGAGTCAGTGTGTTCACTCCCGGATCACCAAACCCGAGTCAGTGTGTTCACACCCAGATCACCAATCCCGAGTCAGTATGTTAACTCCCGGATCACCAAACCCGAGTCAGTGTGTTCACTCCCGGATCACCAAACCCGAGTCAGTGTGTTCACACCCAGATCACCAAACCCGAGTCAGTATGTTCACTCCCGGATCACCAAACCCGAGTCAGTGTGTTCACACCCGGATCACCAAACCCGAGTCAGTATGTTCACTCCCGGATCACCAAACCCGAGTCAGTGTGTTCACTCCCGGATCACCAAACCCGAGTCAGTGTGTTCACACCCAGATCACCAAACCCGTGTCAGTGTGTTCACTCCCGGATCACCAAACCCGAGTCAGTGTGTTCACTCCCGGATCATCAAACCCGAGTCAGTGTGTTCACACCCGGATCACCAAACCCGAGTCAGTGTGTTCACTCCCGGATCACCAAACTAGAGTCAGTGTGTTCACTCCCGGATCACCAAACCCGAGTCAGTGTGTTCACTCCCGGATCACCAAACTAGAGTCATTGTGTTCACACCCGGATCACCAAACCCGAGTCAGTGTGTTCACTCCCGGATCACCAAACCCGAGTCATTGTGTTCACACCCGGAGCACCAAACCCGAGTCATTGTGTTCACACCCGGATCACCAAACCCGAGTCAGTGTGTTCACTCCCGGATCACCAAACCCGAATCATTGTGTTCACTCCCGGATCACCAATCCCGAGTCAGTGTGTTCACTCCCAGATCACCAAACCCGAGTCATTGTGTTCACACCCGGAACACCAAACGCGAGTCAGTGTGTTCACTCCCGGATCACCAAACCCGAGTCAGTGTGTTCCCACCCGGATCACCAAACCCGAGTCAGTGTGTTCA
Source organism: Squalus acanthias (assembly GCA_030390025.1). NCBI lineage: Eukaryota > Metazoa > Chordata > Chondrichthyes > Squaliformes > Squalidae > Squalus > Squalus acanthias. The sequence continues at coordinate 42,459,241 of CM059427.1, forward strand.
CTCCCGGATCACCAAATCTGAGTGACTGTGTTCACACCCGGATCACCAAACCCGAGTCAGTGTGTTCCCACCCGGATCACCAAACCCGAGTCACTGTGTTCACACCCGGATCACCAAACCTGAGTCAGTGTTTTCATGCCCGGATCACCAAACCCGAGTCAGTGTGTTCACTCCCGGATCACCAAACCCCAGTCAGTGTGTTCATATCCGGATCACCAAACCCGAGTCAGTGTGTTCCCACCCGGATCACCAAACCCGAGTCACTGTGTTCACACCCGGATCACCAAACCTGAGTCAGTGTTTTCATGCCCGGATCACCAAACCCGAGTCAGTGTGTTCACTCCCGGATCACCAAACCCGAGTCAGTGTGTTCACTCCAGAATCACCAAACCCGAGTCAGTGTGTTCACTCCCGGATCACCAAACCCGAGTCAGTGTGTTCACTCCCGGATCACCAAACCCGCGTCAATGTGTTCACTCCCGGATCATCAAACCCGAGTCAGTGTGTTCACACCCGGATCACCAAAGCCAAGTCAGTGTGTTCACTCCCGGATCACCAAACCCGAGTCATTGTCTTCACACCCGGAGCACCAAACCCGAGTCATTGTGTTCACACCCGGATCACCAAACCCGAGTCAGTGTGTTCACACCCGGTTCACCACATACGAGTCAGTGTGTTCACACCCTTATCACCAAACCAGAATCTGTGTGTTCGCTCCCGGATCACCAAACCCGAGTCAGTGTGTTCACTCCCGGACCACCAAACGTGAGTCAACGTGTTCACTCACACATCACCAAACCCGAGTCAGTGTGTTCACACCCGGAATACCAAACCCGAATCAGTGTGTTCACACCCGGATCACCAAACCCGAGTCAGTGTGTTCACTCCCGGATCACCAAACCCGAGTCTGTGTGTTCACACCCGGATCACCAAACCCGAGTCAGTACGTTCACTCCCGGATCACCAAACCCGAGTCATTGTGTTCACACCCGGAACACCAAACCCATGTCAGTGTGTTCACTCCCGGATCACCAAACCCGAGTCAGTGTGTTCACTCCCGGATCACCCAACCCGAGTCAGTGTGTTCACACCCGGATCACCAAACCCGAGTCAGTGAGTTCAAACCCGGATCACCACATTCGGGTCAGTGTGTTAACTCCCGGATCACCAAACCCGAATCAGTCTGTTAACTCCCGGATCACCAAACCCGAGTCAGTGTGCTCACTCCCGGATCACCAAACCCGAGTCAGTGTGTTCACTGCCGGATCTCCAAACCCGAGTCAGTGTGTTCACACCCGGATCACCAAACCCAAGTCAGTGTGTTCACTCCCGGATCACCAAACCTAGGTCAGTGTGTTCACACCCGGATCACCACATCCGAGTCAGTGTGTTCACACCCGGATCACCGCATCCGAGTCAGTGTGTTCACTCCCGGATCACCAAACCCGAGTCAGTGTGTTCACTCCCGGATCACCAAACCCGAGTCAGTGTGTTCACTCCCGGATCACCAAGCCCGAGCCATTGTGTTCACAACCGGATCCCCAAACCCATGTCAGTGTGTTCACTCCCGGATCACCAAACCCATGTCAGTGTGTTCACTCCCGGATCACCAAACCCGAGTCAGTGTGTTCACTCCCGGATCACCCAACCCGAGTCAGTGTGTTCACACCCGGATCACCAAACCCGAGTCAGTGTGTTCAAACCCGGATCACCACATTCGGGTCAGTGTGTTCACACCCGGATCACCAAACCCGAGTCAGTGTGTTAACTCCCGGATCAGCAAACCCGAATCAGTCTGTTAACTCCCGGATCACCAAACCCGAGTCAGTGTGCTCACTCCCGGATCACCAAACCCGAGTCAGTGTGTTCACTCCCGGATCTCCAAAGCCGAGTCAGTGTGTTCACACCCGGATCACCAAACCCGAGTGAGTGTGTTCACTCCCGGATCACCAAACCTATATCAGTGTGTTCACTCCCGGATCACCAAACCCGAGTCAATGTGTTCACACCCGGATCACCACATCCGAGTCAGTGTGTTCACACCCGGATCACCGAACCCGTGTCAGTGTGTTCACTCCCGGATCACCAAGCCCGAGCCATTGTGTTCACAACCGGATCCCCAAACCCATGTCAGTGTGTTCACTCCCGGATCACCAAACCCATGTCAGTGTGTTCACTCCCGGATCACCAAACCAGCGTCAATGTGTTCACTCCCGGATCATCAACCCGAGTCAGTGTGTTCACACCCGGATCACCAAAGCCAAATCAGTGTGTTCACTCCCGGATCACCAAACCCGAGTCATTGTGTTCACACCCGGAGCACCAAACCCGAGTCATTGTGTTCACACCCGGATCACCAAACCCGAGTCAGTGTGTTCACACCCGGTTCACCACATACGAGTCAGTGTGTTCACACCCTTATCACCAAACCAGAATCAGCGTGTTCGCTCCCGGATCACCAAACCCGAGTCAGTGTGTTCACTCCCGGACCACCAAACGCGAGTCAACGTGTTCACTCACACATCACCAAACCCGAGTCAGTGTGTTCACACCCGGAATACCAAACCCGAGTCAGTGTGTTCACTCCCGGATCACCAAACCCGAGTCTGTGTGTTCACACCGGGATCACCAAACCCGAGTCAGTACGTTCACTCCCGGATCACCAAATCCGAGTCAGTGTGTTCACTCCCGGATCACCAAACCCGAGTCATTGTGTTCACACCCGGATCACCAAACCCGAGCCATTGTGTTCACACCCGGAACACCAAACCCATGTCAGTGTGTTCACTCCCGGATCACCAAACCCGAGTCAGTGTGTTCACTCCCGGATCACCCAACCCGAGTCAGTGTGTTCACACCCGGATCACCACATTCGGGTCAGTGTGTTAACTCCCGGATCAGCAAACCCGAATCAGTCTGTTAACTCCCGGATCACCAAACCCGAGTCAGTGTGCTCACACCCGGATCACCACATCCGAGTCAGTGTGTTCACACCCGGATCACCGCATCCGAGTCAGTGTGTTCACTCCCGGATCACCAAACCAGAGTCAGTGTGTTCACTCCCGGATCACCAAACCCGAGTCAGTGTGTTCACTCCCGGATCACCAAGCCCGAGCCATTGTGTTCACAACCGGATCCCCAAACCCATGTCAGTGTGTTCACTCCCGGATCACCAAATCCATGTCAGTGTGTTCACTCCCGGATCACCAAACCCGAGTCAGTGTGTTCACTCCCGGATCACCCAACCCGAGTCAGTGTGTTCACACCCGGATCACCAAACCCGAGTCAGTGTGTTCAAACCCGGATCACCACATTCGGGTCAGTGTGTTCACACCCGGATCACCAAACCCGAGTCAGTGTGTTAACTCCCAGATCAGCAAACTCGAATCAGTCTGTTCACTCCCGGATCACCAAACCCGAGTCAGTGTGCTCACTCCCGGATCACCAAACCCGAGTCAGTGTGTTCACTCCCGGATCTCCAAACCCGAGTCAGTGTGTTCACACCCGGATCACCAAACCCGAGTGAGTGTGTTCACTCCCGGATCACCAAACCTATGTCAGTGTGTTCACTCCCGGATCACCAAACCCGAGTCAATGTGTTCACTCCCGGATCACCAAACCCGAGTCAGTGTGTTCACACCCAGATCACCAATCCCGAGTCAGTATGTTAACTCCCGGATCACCAAACCCGAGTCAGTGTGTTCACTCCCGGATCACCAAACCCGAGTCAGTGTGTTCACACCCAGATCACCAAACCCGAGTCAGTATGTTCACTCCCGGATCACCAAACCCGAGTCAGTGTGTTCACACCCGGATCACCAAACCCGAGTCAGTATGTTCACTCCCGGATCACCAAACCCGAGTCAGTGTGTTCACTCCCGGATCACCAAACCCGAGTCAGTGTGTTCACACCCAGATCACCAAACCCGTGTCAGTGTGTTCACTCCCGGATCACCAAACCCGAGTCAGTGTGTTCACTCCCGGATCATCAAACCCGAGTCAGTGTGTTCACACCCGGATCACCAAACCCGAGTCAGTGTGTTCACTCCCGGATCACCAAACCCGAGTCAGTGTGTTCACTCCCGGATCACCAAACTAGAGTCATTGTGTTCACACCCGGATCACCAAACCCGAGTCAGTGTGTTCACTCCCGGATCACCAAACCCGAGTCATTGTGTTCACACCCGGAGCACCAAACCCGAGTCATTGTGTTCACACCCGGATCACCAAACCCGAGTCAGTGTGTTCACTCCCGGATCACCAAACCCGAATCATTGTGTTCACTCCCGGATCACCAATCCCGAGTCAGTGTGTTCACTCCCAGATCACCAAACCCGAGTCATTGTGTTCACACCCGGAACACCAAACGCGAGTCAGTGTGTTCACTCCCGGATCACCAAACCCGAGTCAGTGTGTTCCCACCCGGATCACGAAACCCGAGTCAGTGTGTTCACTCCCGGATCACCAAATCTGAGTGACTGTGTTCACACCCGGATCACCAAACCCGAGTCAGTGTGTTCCCACCCGGATCACCAAACCCGAGTCACTGTGTTCACACCCGGATCACCAAACCTGAGTCAGTGTTTTCATGCCCGGATCACCAAACCCGAGTCAGTGTGTTCACTCCCGGATCACCAAACCCCAGTCAGTGTGTTCATATCCGGATCACCAAACCCGAGTCAGTGTGTTCCCACCCGGATCACCAAACCCGAGTCACTGTGTTCACACCCGGATCACCAAACCTGAGTCAGTGTTTTCATGCCCGGATCACCAAACCCGAGTCAGTGTGTTCACTCCCGGATCACCAAACCCGAGTCAGTGTGTTCACTCCAGAATCACCAAACTCGAGTCAGTGTGTTCACTCCCGGATCACCAAACCCGAGTCAGTGTGTTCACTCCCGGATCACCAAACCCGCGTCAATGTGTTCACTCCCGGATCATCAACCCGAGTCAGTGTGTTCACACCCGGATCACCAAAGCCAAATCAGTGTGTTCACTCCCGGATCACCAAACCCGAGTCATTGTCTTCACACCCGGAGCACCAAACCCGAGTCATTGTGTTCACACCCGGATCACCAAACCCGAGTCAGTGTGTTCACACCCGGTTCACCACATACGAGTCAGTGTGTTCACACCCTTATCACCAAACCAGAATCTGTGTGTTCGCTCCCGGATCACCAAACCCGAGTCAGTGTGTTCACTCCCGGACCACCAAACGTGAGTCAACGTGTTCACTCACACATCACCAAACCCGAGTCAGTGTGTTCACACCCGGAATACCAAACCCGAATCAGTGTGTTCACACCCGGATCACCAAACCCGAGTCAGTGTGTTCACTCCCGGATCACCAAACCCGAGTCTGTGTGTTCACACCCGGATCACCAAACCCGAGTCAGTACGTTCACTCCCGGATCACCAAACCCGAGTCATTGTGTTCACACCCGGAACACCAAACCCATGTCAGTGTGTTCACTCCCGGATCACCAAACCCGAGTCAGTGTGTTCACTCCCGGATCACCCAACCCGAGTCAGTGTGTTCACACCCGGATCACCAAACCCGAGTCAGTGAGTTCAAACCCGGATCACCACATTCGGGTCAGTGTGTTAACTCCCGGATCACCAAACCCGAATCAGTCTGTTAACTCCCGGATCACCAAACCCGAGTCAGTGTGCTCACTCCCGGATCACCAAACCCGAGTCAGTGTGTTCACTGCCGGATCTCCAAACCCGAGTCAGTGTGTTCACACCCGGATCACCAAACCCGAGTCAGTGTGTTCACTCCCGGATCACCAAACCTAGGTCAGTGTGTTCACACCCGGATCACCACATCCGAGTCAGTGTGTTCACACCCGGATCACCGCATCCGAGTCAGTGTGTTCACTCCCGGATCACCAAACCCGAGTCAGTGTGTTCACTCCCGGATCACCAAACCCGAGTCAGTGTGTTCACTCCCGGATCACCAAGCCCGAGCCATTGTGTTCACAACCGGATCCCCAAACCCATGTCAGTGTGTTCACTCCCGGATCACCAAACCCATGTCAGTGTGTTCACTCCCGGATCACCAAACCCGAGTCAGTGTGTTCACTCCCGGATCACCCAACCCGAGTCAGTGTGTTCACACCCGGATCACCAAACCCGAGTCAGTGTGTTCAAACCCGGATCACCACATTCGGGTCAGTGTGTTCACACCCGGATCACCAAACCCGAGTCAGTGTGTTAACTCCCGGATCAGCAAACCCGAATCAGTCTGTTAACTCCCGGATCACCAAACCCGAGTCAGTGTGCTCACTCCCGGATCACCAAACCCGAGTCAGTGTGTTCACTCCCGGATCTCCAAACCCGAGTCAGTGTGTTCACACCCGGATCACCAAACCCGAGTGAGTGTGTTCACTCCCGGATCACCAAACCTATATCAGTGTGTTCACTCCCGGATCACCAAACCCGAGTCAATGTGTTCACACCCGGATCACCACATCCGAGTCAGTGTGTTCACACCCGGATCACCGAACCCGTGTCAGTGTGTTCACTCCCGGATCACCAAGCCCGAGCCATTGTGTTCACAACCGGATCCCCAAACCCATGTCAGTGTGTTCACTCCCGGATCACCAAACCCATGTCAGTGTGTTCACTCCCGGATCACCAAACCAGCGTCAATGTGTTCACTCCCGGATCATCAACCCGAGTCAGTGTGTTCACACCCGGATCACCAAAGCCAAATCAGTGTGTTCACTCCCGGATCACCAAACCCGAGTCATTGTGTTCACACCCGGAGCACCAAACCCGAGTCATTGTGTTCACACCCGGATCACCAAACCCGAGTCAGTGTGTTCACACCCGGTTCACCACATACGAGTCAGTGTGTTCACACCCTTATCACCAAACCAGAATCAGCGTGTTCGCTCCCGGATCACCAAACCCGAGTCAGTGTGTTCACTCCCGGACCACCAAACGCGAGTCAACGTGTTCACTCACACATCACCAAACCCGAGTCAGTGTGTTCACACCCGGAATACCAAACCCGAGTCAGTGTGTTCACTCCCGGATCACCAAACCCGAGTCTGTGTGTTCACACCGGGATCACCAAACCCGAGTCAGTACGTTCACTCCCGGATCACCAAATCCGAGTCAGTGTGTTCACTCCCGGATCACCAAACCCGAGTCATTGTGTTCACACCCGGATCACCAAACCCGAGCCATTGTGTTCACACCCGGAACACCAAACCCATGTCAGTGTGTTCACTCCCGGATCACCAAACCCGAGTCAGTGTGTTCACTCCCGGATCACCCAACCCGAGTCAGTGTGTTCACACCCGGATCACCACATTCGAGTCAGTGTGTTAACTCCCGGATCAGCAAACCCGAATCAGTCTGTTAACTCCCGGATCACCAAACCCGAGTCAGTGTGCTCACACCCGGATCACCACATCCGAGTCAGTGTGTTCACACCCGGATCACCGCATCCGAGTCAGTGTGTTCACTCCCGGATCACCAAACCCGAGTCAGTGTGTTCACTCCCGGATCACCAAACCCGAGTCAGTGTGTTCACTCCCGGATCACCAAGCCCGAGCCATTGTGTTCACAACCGGATCCCCAAACCCATGTCAGTGTGTTCACTCCCGGATCACCAAACCCATGTCAGTGTGTTCACTCCCGGATCACCAAACCCGAGTCAGTGTGTTCACTCCCGGATCACCCAACCCGAGTCAGTGTGTTCACACCCGGATCACCAAACCCGAGTCAGTGTGTTCAAACCCGGATCACCACATTCGGGTCAGTGTGTTCACACCCGGATCACCAAACCCGAGTCAGTGTGTTAACTCCCGGATCAGCAAACCCGAATCAGTCTGTTCACTCCCGGATCACCAAACCCGAGTCAGTGTGCTCACTCCCGGATCACCAAACCCGAGTCAGTGTGTTCACTCCCGGATCTCGAAACCCGAGTCAGTGTGTTCACACCCGGATCACCAAACCCGAGTGAGTGTGTTCACTCCCGGATCACCAAACCTATGTCAGTGTGTTCACTCCCGGATCACCAAACCCGAGTCAATGTGTTCACACCCGGATCACCACATCCGAGTCAGTGTGTTCACACCCGGATCACCAAACCCGTGTCAGTGTGTTCACTCCCGGATCACCAAGCCCGAGCCATTGTGTTCACAACCGGATCCTCAAACCCATGTCAGTGTGTTCACTCCCGGATCACCAAACCCATGTCAGTGTGTTCACTCCCGGATCACCAAACCCGCGTCAATGTGTTCACTCCCGGATCATCAACCCGAGTCAGTGTGTTCACACCCGGATCACCAAAGCCAAATCAGTGTGTTCACTCCCGGATCACCAAACGCGAGTCATTGTGTTCACACCCGGAGCACCAAACCCGAGTCATTGTGTTCACACCCGGATCACCAAACCCGAGTCAGTGTGTTCACACCCGGTTCACCACATACGAGTCAGTGTGTTCACACCCTTATCACCAAACCAGAATCAGTGTGTTCGCTCCCGGATCACCAAACCCGAGTCAGTGTGTTCACTCCCGGACCACCAAACGCGAGTCAACGTGTTCACTCACACATCACCAAACCCGAGTCAGTGTGTTCACACCCGGAATACCAAACCCGAGTCAGTGTGTTCACACCCGGATCACCAAACCAACGTTAATGTGTTCACTCCCGGATCACCAAACCCGAGTCTGTGTGTTCACACCCGGATCACCAAACCCGAGTCAGTACGTTCACTCCCGGATCACCAAATCCGAGTCAGTGTGTTCACTCCCGGATCACCAAACCCGAGTCATTGTGTTCACACCCGGATCACCAAACCCGAGCCATTGTGTTCACACCCGGAACACCAAACCCATGTCAGTGTGTTCACTCCCGGATCACCAAACCCGAGTCAGTGTGTTCACTCCCGGATCACCCAACCCGAGTCAGTGTGTTCACACCCGGATCACCAAACCCGAGTCAGTGTGTTCAAACCCGGATCACCACATTCGGGTCAGTGTGTTAACTCCCGGATCAGCAAACCCGAATCAGTCTGTTAACTCCCGGATCACCAAACCCGAGTCAGTGTGCTCACTCCCGGATCACCAAACCCGAGTCAGTGTGTTCACTGCCGGATCTCCAAACCCGAGTCAGTGTGTTCACACCCGGATCACCAAACCCGAGTCAGTGTGTTCACTCCCGGATCACCAAACCTATGTCAGTGTGTTCACACCCGGATCACCACATCCGAGTCAGTGTGTTCACACCCGGATCACCGCATCCGAGTCAGTGTGTTCACTCCCGGATCACCAAACCCGAGTCAGTGTGTTCACTCCCGGATCACCAAGCCCGAGCCATTGTGTTCACAACCGGATCCCCAAACCCATGTCAGTGTGTTCACTCCCGGATCACTAAACCCATGTCAGTGTGTTCACTCCCGGATCACCAAACCCGAGTCAGTGTGTTCACTCCCGGATCACCCAACCCGAGTCAGTGTGTTCAGACCCGGATCACCAAACCCGAGTCAGTGTGTTCAAACCCGTATCACCACATTCGGGTGAGTGTGTTCACACCCGGATCACCAAACCCGAGTCAGTGTGTTAACTCCCGGATCAGCAAACCCGAATCAGTCTGTTAACTCCCGGATCACCAAACCCGAGTCAGTGTGTTCACTCCCGGATCACCAAACCCGAGTCAGTGTGTTCACACCCGGATCACCAAACCGAGTCAGTGTGTTCACACCCGGATCACCAAACCCGAGTCAGTGTGTTCACTCCCGGATCACCAAACCCGAGTCAGTGTGTTCACTCCCGGATCACCAAACCCGAGTCAGTGTGCTCACTCCCGGATCACCAAACCCGAGTCAGTGTGTTCACTCCCGGATCACCAAACCCGAGTCAGTGTGTTCACACCCGGATCACCAAACCCGAGTCAGTGTGTTCACTCCCGGATCACCAAACCTATGTCAGTGTGTTCACTCCCGGATCACCAAACCCGAGTCAGTGTGTTCACACCCGGATCACCACATCCGAGTCAGTGTGTTCACACCCGGATCACCGAACCCGAGTCAGTGTGTTCACTCCCGGATCACCGAACCCGAGTCAGTGTGTTCACACCCGGATCACCAAACCCGAGTCAGTGTGTTCACACCCGGTTCACCAAACCCGACTCAGTGTGGTCACTCCCGGATCACCAAACCCGAGTCAGTGTGGACATTCCTGGATCACGAAACCCGAGTAAGTGTGTTCACTTCCGGATCACCAAACCCTAGTCAGTGTGTTCACACCAGGATCACCAAACCCGAGTCAGTGTGCTCACTCCCGGATCACCAAACCCGAGTCAGTGTGTTCACACCCGGATCACCAAACCTGAGTCAGTGTGTTCACTCCCGGATCACCTAACCCGAGTCAGTGTGTTCACACCAGGATCACCAAACCCGAGTCAGTGTGTTCACACCCGGATCACCACATCCGAGTCAGTGTGTTGACACCCATATCACCAAAGCCGAATCAGTGAGGTCATTCCCGGATCACCAAACACGAGTCAGTATTTTCTCTCCCGGATCACCAAACCCGAGTCAGAGTGTTCACACCAGGATCACCACATACGAGTCAGTGTATTCACACCCGTATCACCAAACCCGAGTCAGTTTGTTCACACCCGTATCACCAAACCCGAGTCATTGTGTTCAAATCCGTATCACCAAACCCGAGTCAGTGTGTTCACTCCCGGATCACCAAACCCGAGTCAGTGTGTTCATGTCCGGATCACCAAACCCGAGTCAGTGTGTTCACTCCCAGATCACCAAACCCGAGTCAGTGTGTTCAATCCCGGATCAGCAAACCCGAATCAGTCTGTTAACTCCTGGATCACCAAACCCGAGTCAGTGTGCTCACTCCCGGATCACCAAACCCGAGTCAGTGTGTTCACTGCCGGATCTCCAAACCCGAGTCAGTGTGTTCACACCCGGATCACCAAACCCGAGTCAGTGTGTTCACTCCCGGATCACCAAACCTATGTCAGTGTGTTCACACCCGGATCACCACATCCGAGTCAGTGTGTTCACACCCGGATCACCGCATCCGAGTCAGTGTGTTCACTCCCGGATCACCAAACCCGAGTCAGTGTGTTCACTCCCGGATCACCAAGCCCGAGCCATTGTGTTCACAACCGGATCACCAAACCCGAGTCAGTGTGTTCACTCCCGGATCACAAACCCAAGTCAGTGTGTTCACTCCCGGATCACCAAACCCGAGTCAGTGTGTTCACTCCCGGATCACCAACCCGAGTCAGTGTGTTCAGACCCGGATCACCAAACCCGAGTCAGTGTGTTCACACCCGGATCACCAAACCGAGTCAGTGTGTTCACACCCGGATCACCAAACCCGAGTCAGTGTGTTCACTCCCGGATCACCAAACCCGAGTCAGTGTGTTCACTCCCGGATCACCAAACCCGAGTCAGTGTGTTCACTCCCGGATCACCAAACCCGAGTCAGTGTGTTCACTCCCGGATCACCAAACCCGAGTCAGTGTGTTCACACCCGGATCACCAAACCCGAGTCAGTGTGTTCACTCCCGGATCACCAAACCTATGTCAGTGTGTTCACTCCCGGATCACCAAACCCGAGTCAGTGTGTTCACACCCGGATCACCACATCCGAGTCAGTGTGTTCACACCCGGATCACCGAACCCGTGTCAGTGTGTTCACTCCCGGTTCACCGAACCCGAGTCAGTATGTTCACACCCGGTTCACCAAACCCGAGTCAGTGTGTTCACACCCGGTTCACCAAACCCGACTCAGTGTGGTCACTCCCGGATCACCAAACCCGAGTCAGTGTGGTCATTCCTGGATCACGAAACCCGAGTAAGTGTGTTCACTTCCGGATCACCAAACCCTAGTCAGTGTGTTCACTCCCGGATCACCAAACCCGAGTCAGTGTGTTCACACCCGGATCACCAAACCCGAGTCAGTGTGTTCACTCCCGGATCACCTAACCCGAGTCAGTGTGTTCACACCAGGATCACCAAACCCGAGTCAGTGTGTTCACACCCGGATCACCACATCCGAGTCAGTGTGTTGACACCCATATCACCAAAGCCGAATCAGTGAGGTCATTCCCGGATCACCAAACACGAGTCAGTATTTTCACTCCCGGATCACCAAACCCGAGTCAGAGTGTTCACACCAGGATCACCACATACGAGTCAGTGTATTCACACCCGTATCACCAAACCCGAGTCAGTTTGTTCACACCCGTATCACCAAACCCGAGTCAGTGTGTTCAAATCCGTATCACCAAACCCGAGTCAGTGTGTTCACTCCCGGATCACCAAACCCGAGTCAGTGTGTTCATATCCGGATCACCAAACCCGAGTCAGTGTGTTCACTCCCGGATCACCAAACCCGAGTCAGTGTGTTCACTCCCGGATCACCAAACCCGAGTCAGTGTGTTCACTCCCGGATCACCAAACCCGAGTCAGTGTGTTCACTTCCGGATCACCAAACCCGAGTCAGTGTGTTCACACCCGGATCACCAAACCCAAGTCAGTGTGTTCACTCCCGGAATGCCAAACCCGAGTCAGTGTGTTCACACCCGGATCACCAAACCCGAGTCAGTGTGTTCACTCCCGGATCACCAAACCCAAGTCAGTGTGTTCACTCCCGGATCACCAAACCCGAGTCATTGTGTTCGCACCCGGAACACCAAACCCGAGTCAGTGTGTTCACTCCCGGATCACCAAACCCGAGTCAGTGTGTTCCCACCCGGATCACCAAACCCGAGTCATTGTGTTCACACCCGGAGCACCAAACCCGAGTCATTGTGTTCACACCCGGATCACCAAATGCGAGTCAACGTGTTCACTCCCAGATCACCAAACCCGAGTCATTGTGTTCACACCCGGATCACCAAACCCGAGTCAGTGTGTTCACACCCGGTTCACCACATACGAGTCAGTGTGTTCACTCCCGGATCACCAAACCCGAGTCACTGTGTTCACACCCGGATCACCAAACCCGAGTCAGTGTGCTCACTCCCGGATCACCAAACCCGAGTCAGTGTGTTCCCACCCGGATCACCAAACCCGAGTCAGTGTGTTCACTCCCGGATCACCAAACCCGAGTGACTGTGTTCACACCCGGATCACCAAACCCGAGTCAGTGTGTTCCCACCCGGATCACCAAACCCGAGTCACTGTGTTCACACCCGGATCACCAAACCTGAGTCAGTGTTTTCATGCCCGGATCACCAAACCCGAGTCAGTGTGTTCACTCCCGGATCACCAAACCCCAGTCAGTGTGTTCATATCCGGATCACCAAACCCGAATCAGTGTGTTCACATCCGGATCTCCAAACCCGAGTCAGTGTGTTCACTCCAGAATCACCAAACCCGAGTCAGTGTGTTCACTCCCGGATCACCAAACCCGAGTCAGTGTGTTCACTCCCGGATCACCAAACCCGCGTCAGTGTGTTCACACCCGGATCACCAAACCCGAGCCATTGTGTTCACACCCGGAACACCAAACCCATGTCAGTGTGTTCACTCCCGGATCACCAAACCCGAGTCAGTGTGTTCACTCCCGGATCACCAAACCCGAGTCAGTGTGTTCACACCCGGATCACCAAACCCGAGTCAGTGTGTTCACACCCGGATCACCACATCCGAGTCAGTGTGTTCACACCCGGATCAGCAAACCCGAGTCAGTCTGTTCACTCCCGGATCACCAAACCCGAGTCAGTATGCTCACTCCCGGATCACCAAACCCGAGTCAGTGTGTTCACTGCCGGATCACCAAACCCGAGTCAGTGTGTTCATATCCGGATCACCAAACCCGAGTCAGTGTGTTCACTCCCGGTTCACCAAACCCGAGTCAGTGTGTTCACTCCCGGATCACCAAACCCGAGTCAGTGTGTTCACTCCCGGATCACCAAACCCGAGTCAGTGTGTTCACTCCCGGATCACCAAACCCGAGTCAGTGTGTTCACTCCCGGATCACCAAACCCGAGTCAGTGTGTTCACTCCCGGATCACCAAACCCGAGTCAGTGTGTTCACACCCGGATCACCAAACCCGAGTCAGTGTGTTCCCACCCGGATCACCAAACCCGAGTCAGTGTGTTCACAACCGGATCACCAAACCTGAGTCAGTGTGTTCACTCCCGGATCACCAAACCCGAGTCAGTGTGTTCACTCCCGGATCACCAAACCCGAGTCAGTGTGTTCATATCCGGATCACCAAACCCGAATCAGTGTGTTCACATCCGGATCACCAAACCCGAGTCAGTGTGTTCACTCCAGAATCACGAAACCCGAGTCAGTGTGTTCACTCCCGGATCACCAAACCCGAGTCAGTGTGTTCACTCCCGGATCACCAAACCCGTGTCAGTGTGTTCACACCCGGATCACCAAACCCGAGTCACTGTGTTCACACCCGGATCACCAAACCCATGTCAGTGTGTTCACTCCCGGATCACCAAACCCGAGTCAGTGTGTTCACTCCCGGATCACCCAACCCGAGTCAGTGTGTTCACAGCCGGATCACCAAACCCGAGTCAGTGTGTTCACTCCCGGATCACCAAACCTATGTCAGTGTGTTCACACCCGGATCACTACATCCGAGTCAGTGTGTTCACACCCGGATCACGAAAGCCGAGTCAGTGTGTTCACTCCCGGATCACCAAACCCGAGTCAGTGTGTTCACTCCCGGATCACCAAACCCGAGTCAGTGTGTTCAATCCCGGATCACCAAGCCCAAGCCATTGTGTTCACAACCGGATCCCCAAACCCATGTCAGTGTGTTCACTCCCGGATCACCAAACCCATGTCAGTGTGTTCACACCCGGATCACCAAACCCGAGTCAGTGTGTTCACTCCCGGATCACCAACCCGAGTCAGCGTGTTCACACCCGGATCACCAAACCCGAGTCAGTGTGTTCACTCCCGGATCTCCAAACCCGAGTCAGTGTGTTCACACCCGGATCACCAAACCCGAGTCAGTGTGTTCACACCCGGATCACCACATCCGAGTCAGTGTGTTCACACCCGGATCACCGAACCCGTGTCAGTGTGTTCACTCCCGGTTCACCGAACCCGAGTCAGTATGTTCACACCCGGTTCACCAAACCCGAGTCAGTGTGTTCACACCCGGTTCACCAAACCCGAGTCAGTGTGTTCACACCCGGTTCACCAAACCCGAGTCAGTGTGGTCACTCCCGGATCACCAAACCCGAGTCAGTGTGGTAATTCTCGGATCACCAAACCCGAGTCAGTGTGTTCACTTCCGGATCACCAAACCCGAGTCAGTGTGTTCACTCCGGATCACCAAACCCGAGTCAGTGTGTTCACTCCCGGATCACCAAACCCGAGTCAGTGTGTTCACACCCGGATCACCAAACCCGAGTCAGTGTGTTCACTCCCGGATCACCTAACCCGAGTCAGTGTGTTCACACCAGGATCACCAAACCCGAGTCAGTGTGTTCACACCCGGATCACCACATCCGAGTCAGTGTGTTGACACCCATATCACCAAAGCCGAGTCAGTGAGGTCATTCCCGGATCACCAAACACGAGTCAGTATTTTCACTCCCGGATCACCAAACCCGAGTCAGAGTGTTCACACCAGGATCACCACATACGAGTCAGTGTATTCACACCCGTATCACCAAACCCGAGTCAGTTTGTTCACACCCGTATCACCAAACCCGAGTCAGTGTGTTCAAATCCGTATCACCAAACCCGAGTCAGTGTGTTCACTCCCGGATCACCAAACCCGAGTCAGTGTGTTCACTCCGGATCACCAAACCCGAGTCAGTGTGTTCACTCCCAGATCACCAAACCGAGTCAGTGTGTTCACTCCCGGATCACCAAACCCGAGTCAGTGTGTTCACTCCCGGATCACCAAACCCGAGTCAGTGTGTTCACTCCCGGATCACCAAACCCGAGTCAGTGTGTTCACACCCGGATCACCAAACCCAAGTCAGTGTGTTCACTCCCGGAATACCAAACCCGAGTCAGTGTGTTCACACCCGGATCACCAAACCCGAGTCAGTGTGTTCACTCCCGGATCACCAAACCCAAGTCAGTGTGTTCACTCCCGGATCACCAAACCCGAGTCATTGTGTTCACACCCGGAACACCAAACCCGAGTCAGTGTGTTCACTCCCGGATCACCAAACCCGAGTCAGTGTGTTCACACCCGGATCACCAAACCCGAGTCAGTGTGTTCACACCCGGATCACCAAACCCGAGTCAGTGTGTTCACACCCGGATCACCAAAGCCGAGTCAGTGTGTTCACTCCCGGATCACCAAACCCGAGTCATTGTGTTCACACCCGGATCACCAAACCCGAGTCAGTGTGTTCACACCCGGATCACCAAACCGAGTCAGTGTGTTCACTCCCGGATCACCAAACCCGAGTCAGTGTGTTCACACCCGGATCACCAAACCCGAGTCAGTGTGCTCACTCCCGGATCACCAAACCCGAGTCAGTGTGTTCACTCCCGGATCACCAAACCCAAGTCAGTGTGTTCACACCCGGATCACCAAACCCGAGTCAGTGTGTTCACTCCCGGATCACCAAACCCTAGTCAGTGTGTTCACTCCCGGATCACCAAACCCGAGTCAGTGTGTTCACACCCGGATCACCAAACCGAGTCAGTGTGTTCACTCCCGGATCACCAAACCCGAGTCAGTGTGTTCACACCCGGATCACCAAACCCGAGTCAGTGTGTTCACTCCCGGATCACCAAACCCGAGTCAGTGTGTTCACTCCCGGATCACCAAACCCGAGTCAGTGTGTTCACTCCCGGATCACCAAACCCGAGTCAGTGTGTTCACTCCCGGATCACCAAACCCGAGTCAGTGTGTTCACTCCCGGATCACCAAACCGAGTCAGTGTGTTCACTCCCGGATCACCAAACCCGAGTCAGTGTGTTCACACCCGGATCACCAAACCCGAGTCAGTGTGTTCACTCCCGGATCACCAAACCCGAGTCAGTGTGTTCACTCCCGGATCACCAAACCCGAGTCAGTGTGTTCACTCCCGGATCACCAAACCCGAGTCAGTGTGTTCACACCCGGATCACCAAACCCGAGTCAGTGTGTTCACACCCGGATCACCAAACCCGAGTCAGTGTGTTCACACCCGGATCACCAAACCCGAGTCAGTGTGTTCACTCCCGGATCACCAAACCCGAGTCAGTGTGTTCACTCCCGGATCACCAAACCCGAGTCAGTGTGTTCACTCCGGATCACCAAACCCGAGTCAGTGTGTTCACTCCGGATCACCAAACCCGAGTCAGTGTGTTCACTCCCGGATCACCAAACCCGAGTCAGTGTGTTCACTCCCGGATCACCAAACCCGAGTCAGTGTGTTCACTCCCGGATCACCAAACCCGAGTCAGTGTGTTCACACCCGGATCACCAAACCCGAGTCATTGTGTTCACACCCGGATCACCAAACCCGAGTCAGTGTGTTCACTGCCGGATCACCAAACCCGAGTCAGTGTGTTCACTCCCGGATCACCAAACCCGAGTCAGTGTGTTCACACCCGGATCACCAAACCCGAGTCAGTGTGTTCACACCCGGATCACCAAACCCGAGTCAGTGTGTTCACTCCCGGATCACCAAACCCGAGTCAGTGTGTTCACTCCCGGATCACCAAACCCGAGTCAGTGTGTTCACTCCCGGATCACCAAACCCGAGTCAGTGTGTTCACTCCCGGATCACCAAACCCGAGTCAGTGTGTTCACTCCCGGATCACCAAACCGAGTCAGTGTGTTCACACCCGGATCACCAAACCCGAGTCAGTGTGTTCACACCCGGATCACCAAACCCGAGTCAGTGTGTTCACTCCCGGATCACCAAACCCGAGTCAGTGTGTTCACTCCCGGATCACCAAACCCAAGTCAGTGTGTTCACTCCCGGATCACCAAACCCGAGTCATTGTGTTCACACCCGGATCACCAAACCCGAGTCAGTGTGTTCACTCCCGGATCACCAAACCCGAGTCAGTGTGTTCACTCCCGGATCACCAAACCCGAGTCAGTGTGTTCACTCCCGGATCACCAAACCCGAGTCAGTGTGTTCACACCCGGATCACCAAACCCGAGTCAGTGTGTTCACACCCGGATCACCAAACCCGAGTCAGTGTGTTCACTCCCGGATCACCAAACCCGAGTCAGTGTGTTCACTCCCGGATCACCAAACCCGAGTCAGTGTGTTCACTCCCGGATCACCAAACCCGAGTCAGTGTGTTCACACCCGGATCACCAAACCCGAGTCAGTGTGTTCACACCCGGATCACCAAACCCGAGTCAGTGTGTTCACTCCCGGATCACCAAACCCGAGTCAGTGTGTTCACTCCCGGATCACCAAACCCGAGTCAGTGTGTTCACTCCGGATCACCAAACCCGAGTCAGTGTGTTCACACCCGGATCACCAAACCCGAGTCAGTGTGTTCACTCCCGGATCACCAAACCCGAGTCAGTGTGTTCACACCCGGATCACCAAACCCGAGTCAGTGTGTTCACTCCCGGATCACCAAACCCGAGTCAGTGTGTTCACACCCGGATCACCAAACCCGAGTCAGTGTGTTCACACCCGGATCACCACATCCGAGTCAGTGTGTTGACACCCATATCACCAAAGCCGAGTCAGTGAGGTCATTCCCGGATCACCAAACACGAGTCAGTATTTTCACTCCCGGATCACCAAACCCGAGTCAGAGTGTTCACACCAGGATCACCACATACGAGTCAGTGTATTCACACCCGTATCACCAAACCCGAGTCAGTTTGTTCACACCCGTATCACCAAACCCGAGTCAGTGTGTTCAAATCCGTATCACCAAACCCGAGTCAGTGTGTTCACTCCCGGATCACCAAACCCGAGTCAGTGTGTTCATCTCCGGATCACCAAACCCGAGTCAGTGTGTTCACTCCCGGATCACCAAACCCGAGTCAGTGTGTTCACTCCCGGATCACCAAACCCGAGTCAGTGTGTTCACTCCCGGATCACCAAACCCGAGTCAGTGTGTTCACTCCCGGATCACCAAACCCGAGTCAGTGTGTTCACTCCCGGATCACCAAACCCGAGTCAGTGTGTTCACACCCGGATCACCAAACCCGAGTCAGTGTGTTCACTCCCGGATCACCAAACCTGAGTCAGTGTGTTCACACCCGGATCACCAAACCCGAGTCAGTGTGTTCACTCCCGGATCACCAAACCTATGTCAGTGTGTTCACACCCGGATCACCACAATCGAGTCAGTGTGTTCACACCCGGATCACCAAACCCGAGTCAGTGTGTTAACTCCCGGATCAGCAAACCCGAGTCAGTGTGTTCACTCCCGGATCACCAAACCCGAGTCAGTGTGTTCATTCCCGGATCACCAAACCCGAGTCAGTGTGTTCACTCCCGGATCACCAAGCCCGAGTCATTGTGTTCACACCCGGATCACCAAACCCATGTCAGTGTGTTCACTCCCGGATCACCAAACCCATGTCAGTGTGTTCACTCCCGGATCACCAAACCCGAGTCAGTGTGTTCACTCCCGGATCACCCAACCCGAGTCAGTGTGTTCACACCCGGATCACCAAACCCGAGTCAGTGTGTTCAAACCCGGATCACCACATTCGGGTCAGTGTGTTCACACCCGGATCACCAAACCCGAGTCAGTGTGTTCACTCCCGGATCACCAAACCCGAGTCAGTGTGTTCACTCCCGGATCACCAAACCCGAGTCAGTGTGTTCACTCCCGGATCACCAAACCCGAGTCAGTGTGTTCACTCCCGGATCACCAAACCCGAGTCAGTGTGTTCACTCCCGGATCACCAAACCCGAGTCAGTGTGTTCACTCCCGGATCACCAAACCCGAGTCAGTGTGTTCACTCCGGATCACCAAACCCGAGTCAGTGTGTTCACTCCCGGATCACCAAACCCGAGTCAGTGTGTTCACTCCCGGATCACCAAACCCGAGTCAGTGTGTTCACTCCCGGATCACCAAACCCGAGTCAGTGTGTTCACTCCCGGATCACCAAACCCGAGTCAGTGTGTTCACTCCCGGATCACCAAACCCGAGTCAGTGTGTTCACTCCCGGATCACCAAACCCGAGTCAGTGTGTTCACACCCGGATCACCAAACCCGAGTCAGTGTGTTCACACCCCCAACACGAGTCAGTGTGTTCACTCCCGGATCACCAAACCCGAGTCAGTGTGTTCACTCCCGGATCACCAAACCCGAGTCAGTGTGTTCACACCCGGATCACCAAACCCGAGTCAGTGTGTTCACACCCGGATCACCAAACCCGAGTCAGTGTGTTCACTCCCGGATCACCAAACCCGAGTCAGTGTGTTCACTCCCGGATCACCAAACCCGAGTCAGTGTGTTCACTCCGGATCACCAAACCCGAGTCAGTGTGTTCACTCCCGGATCACCAAACCCGAGTCAGTGTGTTCACTCCCGGATCACCAAACCCGAGTCAGTGTGTTCACTCCCGGATCACCAAACCCGAGTCAGTGTGTTCACACCCGGATCACCAAACCCGAGTCAGTGTGTTCACACCCGGATCACCAAACCCGAGTCAGTGTGTTCACTCCCGGATCACCAAACCCGAGTCAGTGTGTTCACACCCGGATCACCAAACCCGAGTCAGTGTGTTCACTCCCGGATCACCAAACCCGAGTCAGTGTGTTCACTCCCGGATCACCAAACCCGAGTCAGTGTGTTCACACCCGGATCACCAAACCCGAGTCAGTGTGTTCACACCCGGATCACCAAACCCGAGTCAGTGTGTTCACTCCCGGATCACCAAACCCGAGTCAGTGTGTTCACTCCCGGATCACCAAACCCGAGTCAGTGTGTTCACTCCCGGATCACCAAACCCGAGTCAGTGTGTTCACTCCCGGATCACCAAACCCGAGTCAGTGTGTTCACTCCCGGATCACCAAACCCGAGTCAGTGTGTTCACTCCCGGATCACCAAACCCGAGTCAGTGTGTTCACTCCCGGATCACCAAACCCGAGTCAGTGTGTTCACTCCCGGATCACCAAACCCGAGTCAGTGTGTTCACTCCCGGATCACCAAACCCGAGTCAGTGTGTTCACTCCCGGATCACCAAACCCGAGTCAGTGTGTTCACTCCCGGATCACCAAACCCGAGTCAGTGTGTTCACTCCCGGATCACCAAACCCGAGTCAGTGTGTTCACACCCGGATCACCAAACCCGAGTCAGTGTGTTCACTCCCGGATCACCAAACCCGAGTCAGTGTGTTCACTCCCGGATCACCAAACCCGAGTCAGTGTGTTCACTCCCGGATCACCAAACCCGAGTCAGTGTGTTCACTCCCGGATCACCAAACCCGAGTCAGTGTGTTCACTCCCGGATCACCAAACCCGAGTCAGTGTGTTCACTCCCGGATCACCAAACCCGAGTCAGTGTGTTCACACCCGGATCACCAAACCCGAGTCAGTGTGTTCACACCCGGATCACCAAACCCGAGTCAGTGTGTTCACACCCGGATCACCAAACCCGAGTCAGTGTGTTCACTCCCGGATCACCAAACCGAGTCAGTGTGTTCACTCCCGGATCACCAAACCCGAGTCAGTGTGTTCACTCCCGGATCACCAAACCCGAGTCAGTGTGTTCACTCCCGGATCACCAAACCCGAGTCAGTGTGTTCACTCCCGGATCACCAAACCCGAGTCAGTGTGTTCACACCCGGATCACCAAACCCGAGTCAGTGTGTTCACTCCCGGATCACCAAACCCGAGTCAGTGTGTTCACACCCGGATCACCAAACCCGAGTCAGTGTGTTCACTCCCGGATCACCAAACCCGAGTCAGTGTGTTCACACCCGGATCACCAAACCCGAGTCAGTGTGTTCACTCCCGGATCACCAAACCCGAGTCAGTGTGTTCACTCCCGGATCACCAAACCCGAGTCAGTGTGTTCACTCCCGGATCACCAAACCCGAGTCAGTGTGTTCACTCCCGGATCACCAAACCCGAGTCAGTGTGTTCACTCCCGGATCACCAAACCCGAGTCAGTGTGTTCACTCCCGGATCACCAAACCCGAGTCAGTGTGTTCACTCCCGGATCACCAAACCCGAGTCAGTGTGTTCACTCCCGGATCACCAAACCCGAGTCAGTGTGTTCACTCCCGGATCACCAAACCCAAGTCAGTGTGTTCACTCCCGGATCACCAAACCCGAGTCAGTGTGTTCACATCTGGATCACCAAACCCGAGTCAGTGTGTTCACACCCGGATCACCAAACCCGAGTCAGTGTGTTCACTCCCGGATCACCAAACCCGAGTCAGTGTGTTCACACCGGATCACCAACCCGAGTCAGTGTGTTCACTCCCGGATCACCAAACCCGAGTCAGTGTGTTCACTCCCGGATCACCAAACCCGAGTCAGTGTGTTCACACCCGGATCACCAAACCCGAGTCAGTGTGTTCACTCCCGGATCACCAAACCCGAGTCAGTGTGTTCACTCCCGGATCACCAAACCCGAGTCAGTGTGTTCACTCCCGGATCACCAAACCCGAGTCAGTGTGTTCACTCCCGGATCACCAAACCCGAGTCAGTGTGTTCACTCCCGGATCACCAAACCGAGTCAGTGTGTTCACTCCCGGATCACCAAACCCGAGTCAGTGTGTTCACACCCGGATCACCAAACCCGAGTCAGTGTGTTCACTCCCGATTCACCAAACCCGAGTCAGTGTGTTCACTCCCGGATCACCAAACCCGAGTCAGTGTGTTCACACCCGGATCACCAAACCCGAGTCAGTGTGTTCACACCCGGATCACCAAACCCGAGTCAGTGTGTTCACACCCGGATCACCAAACCCGAGTCAGTGTGTTCACACCCGGATCACCAAACCCGAGTCAGTGTGTTCACTCCCGGATCACCAAACCCGAGTCAGTGTGTTCACTCCCGGATCACCAAACCCGAGTCAGTGTGTTCACTCCGGATCACCAAACCCGAGTCAGTGTGTTCACTCCCGGATCACCAAACCCGAGTCAGTGTGTTCACTCCCGGATCACCAAACCGAGTCAGTGTGTTCACACCCGGATCACCAAACCCGAGTCAGTGTGTTCACTCCCGGATCACCAAACCCGAGTCAGTGTGTTCACACCCGGATCACCAAACCCGAGTCAGTGTGTTCACACCCGGATCACCAAACCCGAGTCAGTGTGTTCACTCCCGGATCACCAAACCCGAGTCAGTGTGTTCACTCCCGGATCACCAAACCCGAGTCAGTGTGTTCACTCCCGGATCACCAAACCCGAGTCAGTGTGTTCACTCCCGGATCACCAAACCCGAGTCAGTGTGTTCACTCCCGGATCACCAAACCCGAGTCAGTGTGTTCACACCCGGATCACCAAACCCGAGTCAGTGTGTTCACACCCGGATCACCAAACCCGAGTCAGTGTGTTCACTCCCGGATCACCAAACCCGAGTCAGTGTGTTCACACCCGGATCACCAAACCCGAGTCAGTGTGTTCACTCCCGGATCACCAAACCCGAGTCAGTGTGTTCACACCCGGATCACCAAACCCGAGTCAGTGTGTTCACACCCGGATCACCAAACCCGAGTCAGTGTGTTCACTCCCGGATCACCAAACCCGAGTCAGTGTGTTCATATCCGGATCACCAAACCCGAGTCAGTGTGTTCACATCCGGATCACCAAACCCGAGTCAGTGTGTTCACTCCCAGATCACCAAACCCGAGTCAGTGTGTTCACTCCCGATCACCAAACCCGAGTCAGTGTGTTCACTCCCGGATCACCAAACCCGAGTCAGTGTGTTCACTCCCGGATCACCAAACCCGAGTCAGTGTGTTCACACCCGGATCACCAAACCCGAGTCAGTGTGTTCACTCCCGGATCACCAAACCCGAGTCAGTGTGTTCACTCCCGGATCACCAAACCCGAGTCAGTGTGTTCACTCCCGATCACCAAACCCGAGTCAGTGTGTTCACACCCGGATCACCAAACCCGAGTCAGTGTGTTCACTCCCGATCACCAAACCCGAGTCAGTGTGTTCACACCCGGATCACCAAACCCGAGTCAGTGTGTTCACTCCCGGATCACCAAACCCGAGTCAGTGTGTTCACACCCGGATCACCAAACCCGAGTCAGTGTGTTCACTCCCGGATCACCAAACCCGAGTCAGTGTGTTCACACCCGATCACCAAACCCGAGTCAGTGTGTTCACACCCGGATCACCAAACCCGAGTCAGTGTGTTCACTCCCGGATCACCAAACCCGAGTCAGTGTGTTCACTCCGGATCACCAAACCCGAGTCAGTGTGTTCACTCCCGATCACCAAACCCGAGTCAGTGTGTTCACACCCGGATCACCAAACCCGAGTCAGTGTGTTCACTCCCGGATCACCAAACCCGAGTCAGTGTGTTCACACCGGATCACCAAACCCGAGTCAGTGTGTTCACACCCGGATCACCAAACCCGAGTCAGTGTGTTCACACCCGATCACCAAACCCGAGTCAGTGTGTTCACACCCGGATCACCAAACCCGAGTCAGTGTGTTCACTCCCGGATCACCAAACCCGAGTCAGTGTGTTCACACCCGGATCACCAAACCCGAGTCAGTGTGTTCACACCCGGATCACCAAACCCGAGTCAGTGTGTTCACTCCCGGATCACCAAACCTGAGTCAGTTGTTCACTCCCGGATCACCAAACCGAGTCAGTTGTTTTCACACCCGTATCACCAAACCCGAGTCAGTGTGTTCACACCCGGATCACCAAACCCGAGTCAGTGTGTTCACTCCCGATCACCAAAGCCCGAGTCATGTGTTCATCCCGGATCACCAAAACCGAGTCAGTGTGTTCACACCCGATCACCAAACCCGAGTCAGGTGTGTTCACACCGGGATCACCAAACCCGAGTCAGTGTGGTTCACTACCCGGATCACCAAACCGAGTCAGGTGTGTTCACTATCCCGATCACCAAACCCGAGTCAGGTGTGTTCAGCACCCGGATCACCAACCCGAGTCAGTGTGTTCACCCCGGATCACCAAAACCCGAGTCAGTGTGTTCACTCCGGATCACCAAACCCGAGTCAGTGTGTTCACATCCGGATCACCAACCCGAGTCAGTGTGTTCACTCCCGATCACCAAACCGAGTCAGTGTGTTCACTACCCGGATCACCAACCCGAGTCAGTGTGTTCACTCCCGGATCACCAAACCCGAGTCAGTGTGTTCACTCCCGGATCACCAACCCGAGTCAGTGTGTTCACTCCCGGATCACCAAACCCGAGTCAGTGTGTTCACTCCCGGATCACCAACCCGAGTCGTGTGTTCACTCCCGGATCACACAACCGAGTCAGTGTGTTCACTCCCGGAATCACCAAACCCGAGTCAGTGTGTTCACTCCCGGATCACCAACCCGAGTCAGTGTTTCACTCCCGGATCACCAAACCCGAGTCAGTGTGTTCACTCCCGGATCACCAAACCCGAGTCAGTGTGTTCACACCCGGATCACCAAACCCGAGTCAGTGTGTTCACACCCGGATCACCAAACCCGAGTCAGTGTGTTCACTCCGGATCACAAACCCGAGTCAGTGTGTTCACTCCCGGATCACCAAACCCGAGTCAGTGTGTTCACATCCGGATCACCAAACACGAGTCAGTGTGTTCACTCCCGGATCACCAAACCCGAGTCAGTGTGTTCACTCCCGGATCACCAAACCCGAGTCAGTGTGTTCACACCCGGATCACCAAACCCGAGTCAGTGTGTTCACTCCCGGATCACCAAACCCGAGTCAGTGTGTTCACTCCCGGATCACCAAACCCGAGTCAGTGTGTTCACTCCCGGATCACCAAACCCGAGTCAGTGTGTTCACTCCCGGATCACCAAACCCGAGTCAGTGTGTTCACTCCCGGATCACCAAACCCGAGTCAGTGTGTTCACTCCCGGATCACCAAACCCGAGTCAGTGTGTTCACTCCCGGATCACCAAACCCGAGTCAGTGTGTTCACACCCGGATCACCAAACCCGAGTCAGTGTGTTCACTCCCGGATCACCAAACCCGAGTCAGTGTGTTCACTCCCGGATCACCAAACCCGAGTCAGTGTGTTCACACCCGGATCACCAAACCCGAGTCAGTGTGTTCACTCCCGGATCACCAAACCCGAGTCAGTGTGTTCACTCCCGGATCACCAAACCCGAGTCAGTGTGTTCACTCCCGGATCACCAAACCCGAGTCAGTGTGTTCACTCCCGGATCACCAAACCCGAGTCAGTGTGTTCACACCCGGATCACCAAACCCGAGTCAGTGTGTTCACACCCGGATCACCAAACCCGAGTCAGTGTTCACAGCCCGGTATCACCAAACCCAAGTCAGTGTGTTCACTCCCGGTTCACCAAACCCGAGTCAGTGTGTTCATATCCGGATCACCAAACCGAGTCATTGTGTTCACTCCCGGATCACCAAACCCGAGTCAGTGTGTACACTGCCGGATCACCAAACCCGAGTCAGTGTGTTCACTCCCCGGATCACCAAACCCGAGTCAGTGTGTTCACTCCCGGATCACCAAACCCGAGTAATGTGTTCACTCCCGGATCACCAACCCGAGTCCAGTGTGTTCACACCCGGATCACCAAAACCCGAGTCATTGTGTTCACTCCCGGAACACCAAACCCGAGTCAGTGTGTTCACTCCCGGATCACCAAACCCAAGTCAGTGTGTTCACACCCGGATCACCAAACCCGAGTCATTGTGTTCACACCCGGATCACCAAACCCGAGTCAGTGTGTTCACTGCCGGATCACCAAACCCGTGTCAGTGTGTTCACTCCGGATCACCAAACCCGAGTCAGTGTGTTCACTCCCGGTCACCAAACCCGGTCAGTGTGTTCCCACCCGGATCACCAAACCCCGAGTCAGTGTGTTCACTCCCGGATCACCAACCCGAGTAGACTGTGTATCACACCCGGATCACAAACCCGAGTCAGTGTGTTTCACTCCCGGATCACAAACCCGAGTCAGTGTGTTCACTCCGGATCACCAAACCCGAGTCAGTGTGTTCACTCCCGGATCACAAACCCGAGTCAGTGTGTTCACTCCCGGATCACCAAACCCGAGTCAGTGTGTTCACTCCCGGATCACCAACCCGAGTCAGTGTGTTCACTCCGGATCACCAAACCCGAGTCAGTGTGTTCACTCCCGGATCACCAAACCCGAGTCAGTGTGTTCACCTCCCGGATCACCAAACCCGAGTCAGTGTGTTCACTCCCGGATCACCAAACCCGAGTCAGTGTGTTCACACCCGGATCACCAATCCGAGTCAGTGTGTTCACACCCGGATCACCAAATCCGAGGTCAGTGTGTTTCCACCCGGATCACCAACCCGAGTCATAGTGTTCACTCCCGGATCACAAACCCGAGTCAGTGTGTTCACATCCGGATCACCAAACCCGAGTCAGTGTGTTCACTCCCGGATCACCAAACCCGAGTCAGTGTGTCACACCCGGATCACCAAACCCGAGTCAGTGTGTTCACACCCGGATCACCAAACCCGAGTCAGTGTGTTCACTCCCCGATCACCAAATCCCGAGTCAGTGTGTTCACTCCGGATCACCAAACCCGAGTCATTGTGTACAGCTCCGGATCACCAAACCCGAGTCAGTGTGTTCACACCCGATCACCAAACCCGAGTCAGTGTGTTCACTCCCGGATCACCAAACCCTAGTCAGTGTGTTCACAGCCCGGATCACCAAAGCCCAGTCAGTGTGTTCATATCTGTATCACCAAACCCGAGTCAGTGTGTTCACACCCGGATCACCAAACCCGAGTCAGTGTGTTCACACCCGGATCACCAAACCGAGTCAGTGTGTTCACTGCCCGGAATCACCAAACCCGAGTCAGTGTGTTCACACCCGGATCACCAAACCCAGTCAGTGTGTTCACCTCCCGGAATAGCCAAACCCGATCAGTGATGTTCACTCCCGGATCACCAAACCCGAGTCAGTGTGTTCACTCCCGGATCACCAAACCCGAGTCAGTGTGTTCACTCCCGGATCACCAAACCCGAGTCAGTGTGTTCACTCCCGGATCACCAAACCCGAGTCAGTGTGTTCACTCCCGGATCACCAAACCCGAGTCAGTGTGTTCACTCCCGGATCACCAAACCCGAGTCAGTGTGTTCACTCCCGGATCACCAAACCCGAGTCAGTGTGTTCACTCCCGGATCACCAAACCCGAGTCAGTGTGTTCACACCCGGATCACCAAACCCGAGTCAGTGTGTTCACTCCCGGATCACCAAACCCGAGTCAGTGTGTTCACTCCCGGATCACCAAACCCGAGTCAGTGTGTTCACTCCCGGATCACCAAACCCGAGTCAGTGTGTTCACTCCCGGATCACCAAACCCGAGTCAGTGTGTTCACTCCCGGATCACCAAACCCGAGTCAGTGTGTTCACACCCGGATCACCAAACCCGAGTCAGTGTGTTCACTCCCGGATCACCAAACCCGAGTCAGTGTGTTCACTCCCGGATCACCAACCCGAGTCAGTGTGTTCACTCCCGGATCACCAAACCGAGTCAGTGTGTTCAATCCCGGATCACCAAACCCGAGTCAGTGTGTTCACACCCGGATCACCAAACCCGAGTCAGTGTGTTCACACCCGGATCACCAAACCCGAGTCAGTGTGTTCACTCCCGGATCACCAAACCCGAGTCAGTGTGTTCACTCCCGGATCACCAAACCCGAGTCAGTGTGTTCACTCCCGGATCACCAAACCCGAGTCAGTGTGTTCACTCCGGATCACCAAACCCGAGTCAGTGTGTTCACTCCCGGATCACCAAACCCGAGTCAGTGTGTTCACTCCCGGATCACCAAACCCGAGTCAGTGTGTTCACTCCCGGATCACCAACCCAGTCAGTGTGTTCACTCCCGGATCACCAAACCCGAGTCAGTGTGTTCACTCCCGGATCACCAAACCCGAGTCAGTGTGTTCACTCCCGGATCACCAAACCCGAGTCAGTGTGTTCACTCCGGATCACCAAACCCGAGTCAGTGTGTTCACTCCCGGATCACCAAACCCGAGTCAGTGTGTTCACTCCCGGATCACCAAACCCGAGTCAGTGTGTTCACTCCCGGATCACCAAACCCGAGTCAGTGTGTTCACTCCCGGATCACCAAACCCGAGTCAGTGTGTTCACTCCCGGATCACCAAACCCGAGTCAGTGTGTTCACTCCCGGATCACCAAACCCGAGTCAGTGTGTTCACTCCGGATCACCAAACCCGAGTCAGTGTGTTCACTCCCGGATCACCAAACCCGAGTCAGTGTGTTCACTCCGGATCACCAAACCCGAGTCAGTGTGTTCACTCCCGGATCACCAAACCCGAGTCAGTGTGTTCACACCCGGATCACCAAACCCGAGTCAGTGTGTTCACACCCGGATCACCAAACCCGAGTCAGTGTGTTCACTCCCGGATCACCAAACCGATCAGTGTGTTCACTCCCGGATCACCAAACCGAGTCAGTGTGTTCACTCCAGGATCACCAAACCCGAGTCAGTGTGTTCACACCCGGATCACCAAACCCGAGTCAGTGTGTTCACTCCCGGATCACCAAACCCGAGTCAGTGTGTTCACTCCGGATCACCAAACCCGAGTCAGTGTGTTCACTCCCGGATCACACAAACCCGAGTCAGTGTGTTCACTCCGGATCACCAAACCCGAGTCAGTGTGTTCACTCCCGGATCACCAAACCCGAGTCATTGTGTTCACACCCGGATCACCAAACCCGAGTCAGTGTGTTCACTCCCGATCACCAAACCCGAGTCAGTGTGTTCACTCCCGGATCACCAAACCCGAGTCATTGTGTTCACACCCGGATCACCAAACCCGAGTCAGTGTGTTCACTCCGGATCACCAAACCCGAGTCAGTGTGTTCACTCCCGGATCACCAAACCCGAGTCAGTGTGTTCACACCCGGATCACCAAACCCGAGTCAGTGTGTTCACTCCCGGATCACCAAACCCGAGTCAGTGTGTTCACTCCCGGATCACCAAACCCGAGTCAGTGTGTTCACACCCGGATCACCAAACCCGAGTCAGTGTGTTCACTCCCGGATCACCAAACCCGAGTCAGTGTGTTCACTCCCGGATCACCAAACCCGAGTCAGTGTGTTCACTCCCGGATCACCAAACCCGAGTCAGTGTGTTCACTCCCGGATCACCAAACCCGAGTCAGTGTGTTCACACCCGGATCACCAAACCCGAGTCAGTGTGTTCACACCCGGATCACCAAACCCGAGTCAGTGTGTTCACTCCCGGATCACCAAACCCGAGTCAGTGTGTTCACTCCCGGATCACCAAACCCGAGTCAGTGTGTTCACTCCCGGATCACCAAACCCGAGTCAGTGTGTTCACTCCGGATCACCAAACCCGAGTCAGTGTGTTCACTCCCGGATCACCAAACCCGAGTCAGTGTGTTCACACCCGGATCACCAAACCCGAGTCAGTGTGTTCACTGCCGGATCACCAAACCCGTGTCAGTGTGTTCACTCCCGGATCACCAAACATAGTCAGTGTGTTCACTCCCGGATCACCAAACCGGAGTCATGTGTTCACACCCGGAACACCATAACCCGAGTCAGTGTGTTGCACTCCCGGATCACCAAACCCGAGTCAGTGTGTTCTCTCCCGGATCACCAAAAACCCAAGTCAGCTGTGTTCACTTCCCGGTATCACCAAACCGAGTCAGTGTAGTTCACACCCGGATCACCAATACCGAGTCAGTGTGTTCACTCCCGGATCACCAACCCGAGTCAGTGTGATCCACCCGTCATTCCCCGGGATCACCAAACCCGAGTCATCTGTGTCCACACCCGGAACACCAAACCGCGAGTCAGTGTGTCCACTCCCGGATCACCAAACCCGAGCAGCTGTGTTTCACCCCGGATCACCAAACCCGAGTCAGTGTGTTCACACCCGGATCTCCAAACCCTAGTGCAGTGTGTTCACAACCCGGATCACCAAACCCGAGTCAGTGTGTTCACTCCCGGATCACCAAACCCGAGTCAGTGTGTTCACACCCGGATCACCAAACCCGAGTCAGTGTGTTCACTCCCGGATCACCAAACCCGAGTCAGTGTGTTCACTCCGGATCACCAAACCCGAGTCAGTGTGTTCACTCCGGATCACCAAACCCGAGTCAGTGTGTTCACTCCCGGATCACCAAACCCGAGTCAGTGTGTTCACTCCCGGATCACCAAACCCGAGTCAGTGTGTTCACACCCGGATCACCAAACCCGAGTCAGTGTGTTCACTCCGGATCACCAAACCCGAGTCAGTGTGTTCACACCCGGATCACCAAACCCGAGTCAGTGTGTTCACTCCCGGATCACCAAACCCGAGTCAGTGTGTTCACACCCGGATCACCAAACCCGAGTCAGTGTGTTCACACCCGGATCACCAAACCCGAGTCAGTGTGTTCACTCCCGGATCACCAAACCCGAGTCAGTGTGTTCACTCCCGGATCACCAAACCCGAGTCAGTGTGTTCACTCCCGGATCACCAAACCCGAGTCAGTGTGTTCACTCCCGGATCACCAAACCCGAGTCAGTGTGTTCACTCCCGGATCACCAAACCCGAGTCAGTGTGTTCACTCCCGGATCACCAAACCCGAGTCAGTGTGTTCACTCCCGGATCACCAAACCCGAGTCAGTGTGTTCACACCCGGATCACCAAACCCGAGTCAGTGTGTTCACTCCCGGATCACCAAACCCGAGTCAGTGTGTTCACACCCGGATCACCAAACCCGAGTCAGTGTGTTCACTCCCGGATCACCAAACCCGAGTCAGTGTGTTCACTCCCGGATCACCAAACCCGAGTCAGTGTGTTCACACCCGGATCACCAAACCCGAGTCAGTGTGTTCACTCCCGGATCACCAAACCCGAGTCAGTGTGTTCACTCCCGGATCACCAAACCCGAGTCAGTGTGTTCACTCCCGGATCACCAAACCCGAGTCAGTGTGTTCACTCCCGGATCACCAAACCCGAGTCAGTGTGTTCACACCCGGATCACCAAACCCGAGTCAGTGTGTTCACTCCCGGATCACCAAACCCGAGTCAGTGTGTTCACTCCCGGATCACCAAACCCGAGTCAGTGTGTTCACTCCCGGATCACCAAACCCGAGTCAGTGTGTTCACACCCGGATCACCAAACCCGAGTCAGTGTGTTCACTCCCGGATCACCAAACCCGAGTCAGTGTGTTCACACCCGGATCACCAAACCCGAGTCAGTGTGTTCACTCCGATCACCAAACCCGAGTCAGTGTGTTCACTCCCGGATCACCAAACCCGAGTCAGTGTGTTCACTCCGGATCACCAAACCCGAGTCAGTGTGTTCACTCCCGGATCACCAAACCCGAGTCAGTGTGTTCACTCCCGGATCACCAAACCCGAGTCAGTGTGTTCACTCCCGGATCACCAAACCCGAGTCAGTGTGTTCACTCCCGGATCACCAAACCGAGTCAGTGTGTTCACACCGGATCACCAAACCCGAGTCAGTGTGTTCACTCCCGGATCACCAAACCGAGTCAGTGTGTTCACACCCGGATCACCAAACCCGAGTCAGTGTGTTCACTCCCGGATCACCAAACCCGAGTCAGTGTGTTCACTCCCGGATCACCAAACCCGAGTCAGTGTGTTCACTCCCGGATCACCAAACCGAGTCAGTGTGTTCACTCCCGGATCACCAAACCCGAGTCAGTGTGTTCACTCCCGGAATACCAAACCCGAGTCAGTGTGTTCACACCCGGATCACCAAACCCGAGTCAGTGTGTTCACTCCCGGATCACCAAACCCGAGTCAGTGTGTTCACTCCCGGATCACCAAACCCGAGTCAGTGTGTTCACTCCCGGATCACCAAACCCGAGTCAGTGTGTTCACACCCGGATCACCAAACCCGAGTCAGTGTGTTCACTCCCGGATCACCAAACCCGAGTCAGTGTGTTCACTCCCGGATCACCAAACCCGAGTCAGTGTGTTCACACCCGGATCACCAAACCCGAGTCAGTGTGTTCACACCCGGATCACCAAACCCGAGTCAGTGTGTTCACACCCGGATCACCAAACCGAGTCAGTGTGTTCACTCCCGGATCACCAAACCCGAGTCAGTGTGTTCACTCCCGGATCACCAAACCCGAGTCAGTGTGTTCACTCCCGGATCACCAAACCCGAGTCAGTGTGTTCACTCCCGGATCACCAAACCCGAGTCAGTGTGTTCACTCCCGGATCACCAAACCCGAGTCAGTGTGTTCACTCCCGGATCACCAAACCCGAGTCAGTGTGTTCACTCCCGGATCACCAAACCCGAGTCAGTGTGTTCACTCCCAGATCACCAAACCCGAGTCAGTGTGTTCACTCCCGGATCACCAAACCCGAGTCAGTGTGTTCACTCCCGGATCACCAAACCCGAGTCAGTGTGTTCACTCCCGGATCACCAAACCCGAGTCAGTGTGTTCACTCCCGGATCACCAAACCCGAGTCAGTGTGTTCACTCCCGGATCACCAAACCCGAGTCAGTGTGTTCACTCCCGGATCACCAAACCCGAGTCAGTGTGTTCACACCCGGATCACCAAACCCGAGTCAGTGTGTTCACTCCCGGATCACCAAACCCGAGTCAGTGTGTTCACTCCCGGATCACCAAACCCGAGTCAGTGTGTTCACTCCCGGATCACCAAACCCGAGTCAGTGTGTTCACTCCCGGATCACCAAACCCGAGTCAGTGTGTTCACACCCGGATCACCAAACCCGAGTCAGTGTGTTCACTCCCGGATCACCAAACCCGAGTCAGTGTGTTCACACCCGGATCACCAAACCCGAGTCAGTGTGTTCACTCCCGGATCACCAAACCCGAGTCAGTGTGTTCACTCCCGGATCACCAAACCCGAGTCAGTGTGTTCACACCCGGATCACCAAACCCGAGTCAGTGTGTTCACTCCCGGATCACCAAACCCGAGTCAGTGTGTTCACTCCGGATCACCAAACCCGAGTCAGTGTGTTCACTCCCGGATCACCAAACCCGAGTCAGTGTGTTCACTTCCCGGATCACAAACCCGAGTCAGTGTGTTCACACCCGGATCACCAAACCCGAGTCAGTGTGTTCACTCCCGGATCACCAAACCCGAGTCAGTGTGTTCACACCCGGATCACCAAACCCGAGTCAGTGTGTTCACTCCCGGATCACCAAACCCGAGTCAGTGTGTTCACTCCGGATCACCAAACCCGAGTCAGTGTGTTCACTCCCGATCACCAAACCCGAGTCTGTGTGTTCACTCCCGGATCACCAAACCCGAGTCAGTGTGTTCACTCCCGGATCACCAAACCCGAGTCACTGTGTTCACTCCCGGATCACCAAACCGAGTCAGTGTGTTCATACCGGATCACCAAACCCGAGTCAGTGTGTTCTCTCCCGGATCACCAAACCCGAGTCAGTGTGTTCACACCGATCACCAAACCCGAAGTCAGTGTGTTCACTCCCGGATCACCAAACCCGAGTCAGTGTGTTCACACCCGGATCACCAAACCCGAGTCAGTGTGTTCACTCCCGGATCACCAAACCCGAGTCAGTGTGTTCACTCCCGGATCACCAAACCCGAGTCAGTGTGTTCACTCCCGGATCACCAAACCCGAGTCAGTGTGTTCACTCCCGGATCACCAAACCCGAGTCAGTGTGTTCACTCCCGGATCACCAAACCCGAGTCAGTGTGTTCACTCCCGGATCACCAAACCCGAGTCAGTGTGTTCACTCCCGGATCACCAAACCCGAGTCAGTGTGTTCACTCCCGGATCACCAAACCCGAGTCAGTGTGTTCACACCCGGATCACCAAACCCGAGTCAGTGTGTTCACTCCCGGATCACCAAACCCGAGTCAGTGTGTTCACTCCCGGATCACCAAACCCGAGTCAGTGTGTTCACACCCGGATCACCAAACCCGAGTCAGTGTGTTCACACCCGGATCACCAAACCCGAGTCAGTGTGTTCACTCACGGATCAGCAAACCCGAGTCAGTGTGTCCACTCCCGGATCACCAAACCCTTGTCAATGTGTTCACTCCCGGATCATCAAACCCGAGTCAGTGTGTTCACTCCCGGATCACCAAACCCGAGTCAATGTGTTCACTCCCGGATCATCAAACCCGAGTCAGTGTGTTCACAGCCGGATCACCAAAGCCAAGTCAGTGTGTTCACTCCCGGATCACCAAACCCGAGTCAGTGTGTTCACACCCGGATCACCAAACCCGAGTCAGTGTGTTCACTCCCGGATCACCAAACCCGAGTCAGTGTGTTCACTCCGGATCACCAAACCCGAGTCAGTGTGTTCACTCCCGGATCACCAAACCCCAGTCAGTGTGTTCACTCCCGGATCACCAAACCCGAGTCAGTGTGTTCACTCCCGGATCACCAAACCCTAGTCAGTGTGTTCACTCCCGGATCACCAAACCCGAGTCATTGTGTTCACACCCGGAACACCAAACCCGAGTCAGTGTGTTCACACCCGGATCACCAAACCCGAGTCAGTGTGTTCACACCCGGATCACCAAACCCGAGTCAGTGTGTTCACACCCGGATCACCAAACCCGAGTCAGTGTGTTCACTCCCGGATCACCAAACCCGAGTCAGTGTGTTCACTCCCGGATCACCAAACCCGAGTCAGTGTGTTCACTCCCGGATCACCAAACCCGAGTCAGTGTGTTCACTCCCGGATCACCAAACCCGAGTCAGTGTGTTCACTCCCGGATCACCAAACCCGAGTCAGTGTGTTCACACCCGGATCACCAAACCCGAGTCAGTGTGTTCACTCCCGGATCACCAAACCCGAGTCAGTGTGTTCACTCCCGGATCACCAAACCCGAGTCAGTGTGTTCACACCCGGATCACCAAACCCGAGTCAGTGTGTTCACTCCCGGATCACCAAACCCGAGTCAGTGTGTTCACTCCCGGATCACCAAACCCGAGTCAGTGTGTTCACACCCGGATCACCAAACCCGAGTCAGTGTGTTCACACCCGGATCACCAAACCCGAGTCAGTGTGTTCACTCCCGATTCACCAAACCCGAGTCAGTGAGTGCCCACTCCGGCATCACCAAACCCGAGTCAGTGTGTTCACTCCCGGATCACCAAACCCGAGTCAGTGTGTTCACTCCCGGATCACAAACCCGAGTCAGTGTGTTTCACTCCCGGACACCAAACCCGAGTCATGTGTTCACTCCCGGATCACCAAACCCGAGTCAGTGTGTTCACTCCGGATCACCAAACCCGAGTCAGTGTGTTCACTCCGGATCACCAAACCCAGGTCAGTGTGTTCACTCCGGATCACCAAACCCGAGTCAGTGTGTTCACTCCCGATCACCAAACCCAAGTCAGTGTGTTCACTCCCGGATCACCAAACCCGAGTCTTTGTGTTCCTCACCCGGAACACCAAACCGAGTCAGTGTGTTCACTCCCGGATCACCAAACCCGAGTCAGTGTGTTCACTCCCGATCACCAAACCCGAGTCAGTGTGTTCACTCCCGGATCACCAAACCCGAGTCAGTGTGTTCAACTCCCGGATCACCAAACCCGAGTCAGTGTGTTCACTCCGGATCACCAAACCCGAGTCAGTGTGTTCACTCCCGGATCACCAAACCCGAGTCAGTGTGTTCACTCCCGGATCACCAAACCCGAGTCAGTGTGTTCACTCCCGGATCACCAAACCCGAGTCAGTGTGTTCACTCCCGGATCACCAAACCCGAGTCAGTGTGTTCACTCCCGGATCACCAAACCCGAGTCAGTGTGTTCACTCCCGATCACCAAACCCGAGTCAGTGTGTTCACTCCCGGATCACCAAACCCGAGTCAGTGTGTTCACTCCCGGATCACCAAACCCGAGTCAGTGTGTTCACTCCCGGATCACCAAACCCGAGTCAGTGTGTTCACTCCCGGATCACCAAACCCGAGTCAGTGTGTTCACACCCGGATCACCAAACCCGAGTCAGTGTGTTCACACCCGGATCACCAAACCCGAGTCAGTGTGTTCACTCCCGGATCACCAAACCCGAGTCAGTGTGTTCACTCCCGGATCACCAAACCCGAGTCAGTGTGTTCACTCCCGGATCACCAAACCCGAGTCAGTGTGTTCACTCCCGGATCACCAAACCCGAGTCAGTGTGTTCACTCCCGGATCACCAAACCCGAGTCAGTGTGTTCACTCCCGGATCACCAAACCCGAGTCAGTGTGTTCACTCCCGGATCACCAAACCCGAGTCAGTGTGTTCACTCCCGGATCACCAAACCCGAGTCAGTGTGTTCACTCCCGGATCACCAAACCCGAGTCAGTGTGTTCACTCCCGGATCACCAAACCCGAGTCAGTGTGTTCACTCCCGGATCACCAAACCCGAGTCAGTGTGTTCACACCCGGATCACCAAACCCGAGTCAGTGTGTTCACTCCCGGATCACCAAACCCGAGTCAGTGTGTTCACACCCGGATCACCAAACCCGAGTCAGTGTGTTCACTCCCGGATCACCAAACCCGAGTCAGTGTGTTCACACCCGGATCACCAAACCCGAGTCAGTGTGTTCACTCCCGGATCACCAAACCCGAGTCAGTGTGTTCACACCCGGATCACCAAACCCGAGTCAGTGTGTTCACACCCGGATCACCAAACCCGAGTCAGTGTGTTCACTCCCGGATCACCAAACCCGAGTCAGTGTGTTCACACCCGGATCACCAAACCCGAGTCAGTGTGTTCACTCCGGATCACCAAACCCGAGTCAGTGTGTTCACTCCGGATCACCAAACCCGAGTCAGTGTGTTCACTCCCGGATCACCAAACCCGAGTCAGTGTGTTCACACCCGGATCACCAAACCCGAGTCAGTGTGTTCACTCCCGGATCACCAAACCCGAGTCAGTGTGTTCATATCCGGATCACCAAACCCGAGTCAGTGTGTTCACTCCCGGATCACCAAACCCGAGTCAGTGTGTTCACTCCCGGATCACCAAACCCGAGTCAGTGTGTTCACTCCCGGATCACCAAACCCGAGTCAGTGTGTTCACTCCCGGATCACCAAACCCGAGTCAGTGTGTTAAATCCCGGATCACCAAACCCGAGTCAGTGTGTTCACACCCGGATCACCAAACCCGAGTCAGTGTGTTCACTCCCGGATCACCAAACCCGAGTCAGTGTGTTCACACCCGGATCACCAAACCCGAGTCAGTGTGTTCACTCCCGGATCACCAAACCCGAGTCAGTGTGTTCACTCCCGGATCACCAAACCCGAGTCAGTGTGTTCACTCCCGGATCACCAAACCCGAGTCATTGTGTTCACACCCGGATCACCAAACCCGAGTCAGTGTGTTCACTCCCGGATCACCAAACCCGAGTCAGTGTGTTCACTCCCGGATCACCAAACCCGAGTCAGTGTGTTCACACCCGGATCACCAAACCCGAGTCAGTGTGTTCACTCCCGGATCACCAAACCCGAGTCAGTGTGTTCACACCCGGATCACCAAACCCGAGTCAGTGTGTTCACTCCCGGATCACCAAACCCGGACACCACACCCATGTCAGTGTGTTCATTCCCGGATCACCAACCCGAGTCAGTGTGTTCACATCCCGGATCAATCAAACGCGAGTCAGTGTGTTCAAACACCCTATCCCCCAAAACCAGAGGTCGTTGAGTCACACCGGAACACCAAAACTCCTGTCATGTGTTCACTCCCGTATCAGCACCAAACATGAGTCATTGTGTTCACACCCGTATCACCAAACAACCCGAGTCATGTGTTTCACTCCCGGATCACCACAACGCCTAGTCAGTGTGTCACTCCCGGATCACCAAACCCGATCAATGTGTTCACCACCTGTAACCACCAAACCCGAGTCCGGTGTTCACTCCCGGATCAACCAAACCCCGAGTCAGTGTGCTCCCCACCCCGGATCACCAAAAAACCCGAGTCAGCTGTGTTCACTATCCCGGATCACCAAACCGAGTCAGTGAGTTCAACTCCCGGTTCACCAAACCCGAGTCAGTGTGTTCACATCCCGGATCACCAAACCGAGTCAGTGTGTTCACACCCGATCATCAAACCCGAGTCAGTGTGTTCACTCCCGGATCACCAAACCCGAGTCAGTGTGTTCACACCCGGATCACCAAACCCGAGTCAGTGTGTTCACTCCCGGATCACCAAACCCGAGTCAGTGTGTTCACTCCCGGATCACCAAACCCGAGTCAGTGTGTTCACTCCCGGATCACCAAACCCGAGTCAGTGTGTTCACTCCCGGATCACCAAACCCGAGTCAGTGTGTTCACTCCCGGATCACCAAACCCGAGTCAGTGTGTTCACTCCCGGATCACCAAACCCGAGTCAGTGTGTTCACACCCGGATCACCAAACCCGAGTCAGTGTGTTCACTCCCGGATCACCAAACCCGAGTCAGTGTGTTCACACCCGGATCACCAAACCCGAGTCAGTGTGTTCACACCCGGATCACCAAACCCGAGTCAGTGTGTTCACTCCCGGATCACCAAACCCGAGTCAGTGTGTTCACACCCGGATCACCAAACCCGAGTCAGTGTGTTCACTCCCGGATCACCAAACCCGAGTCAGTGTGTTCACTCCCGGATCACCAAACCCAGTCAGTGTGTTCACACCGGATCACCAAACCGAAGTCCATTGTGTTCACACCCGGATCACCAAACCCGAGTCAGTGTGTTCACACCCGATCACCAAACCGAGTCAGTGTGTTCCCACCGGATCACCAAACCTGAGTCAGTGTGTTCACTCCCGGATCACCAAACCCGATGTCAGTGTGTTCACTCCCCGGATCACCAAACCCGAGTCAGTGTGTTCACACCCGGATCACGAAACCCGAGTCAGTGTGTTCCACACCCGGATCACCAAACCCGAGTCAGTGTGTTCACATCCGGATCACCAAACCCGAGTCAGTGTGTTCACTCCCGGATCACCAAACCCGAGTCAGTGTGTTCACTCCCGGATCACCAAACCCGAGTCAGTGTGTCACTCCGGATCACCAAACCCGAGTCAGTGTGTTCACTCCCGGATCACCAAACCCGAGTCAGTGTGTTCACTCCCGGATCACCAAACCGAGTCAGTGTGTTCACACCCGGATCACCAAACCCGAGTCAGTGTGTTCACTCCCGGATCACCAAACGAGTCATTGTGTTCACACCCGGATCACCAAACCCGAGTCAGTGTGTTCACTCCCGGATCACCAAACCCGAGTCAGTGTGTTCACTCCCGGATCACCAAACCCGAGTCAGTGTGTTCACACCCGGATCACCAAACCCGAGTCAGTGTGTTCACTCCCGGATCACCAAACCCGAGTCAGTGTGTTCACTCCCGGATCACCAAACCCGAGTCAGTGTGTTCACTCCCGGATCACCAAACCCGAGTCAGTGTGTTCACTCCCGGATCACCAAACCCGAGTCAGTGTGTTCACTCCCGGATCACCAAACCCGAGTCAGTGTGTTCACTCCCGGATCACCAAACCCGAGTCAGTGTGTTCACTCCCGGATCACCAAACCCGAGTCAGTGTGTTCACACCCGGATCACCAAAACCCGAGTCAGTGTGTTCACACCCGGATCACCAAACCCGAGTCAGTGTGTTCACTCCCGGATCACCAAACCCGAGTCAGTGTGTTCACTCCCGGATCACCAAACCCGAGTCAGTGTGTTCACTCCCGGATCACCAAACCCGAGTCAGTGTGTTCACTCCCGGATCACCAAACCCGAGTCAGTGTGTTCACTCCCGGATCACCAAACCCGAGTCAGTGTGTTCACTCCCGGATCACCAAACCCGAGTCAGTGTGTTCATTCCGGATCATCAAACCCGAGTCAGTGTGTTCACACCCGGATCACCAAACCCGAGTCAGTGTGTTCACTCCCGGATCACCAAACCCGAGTCAGTGTGTTCACTCCCGGATCACCAAACCCGAGTCAGTGTGTTCACTCCCGGATCACCAAACCCGAGTCAGTGTGTTCACTCCCGGATCACCAAACCCGAGTCAGTGTGTTCACACCCGGATCACCAAACCCGAGTCAGTGTGTTCACACCCGGATCACCAAA
Organism: Squalus acanthias; assembly: GCA_030390025.1. NCBI lineage: Eukaryota > Metazoa > Chordata > Chondrichthyes > Squaliformes > Squalidae > Squalus > Squalus acanthias. The sequence continues at coordinate 42,500,342 of CM059427.1, forward strand.
CCCGAGTCAGTGTGTTCACTCCCGGATCACCAAACCCGAGTCAGTGTGTTCACACCCGGATCACCAAACCCGAGTCAGTGTGTTCACACCCGGATCACCAAACCCGAGTCAGTGTGTTCACACCCGATCACCAAACCCGAGTCAGTGTGTTCACACCCGGATCACCAAACCCGAGTCAGTGTGTTCACTCCCGGATCACCAAACCCGAGTCAGTGTGTTCACTCCCGGATCACCAAACCGAGTCAGTGTGTTCACTCCCGGATCACCAATCCGAGTCAGTGTGTTCACTCCCGGATCACCAAACCCGAGTCAGTGTGTTCACACCCGGATCACCAAACCCGAGTCAGTGTGTTCACTCCCGGATCACCAAACCCGAGTCAGTGTGTTCACACCCGGATCACCAAACCCGAGTCAGTGTGTTCACTCCCGGATCACCAAACCCAAGTCAGTGTGTTCACACCCGGATCACCAAACCCGAGTCAGTGTGTTCACACCCGGATCACCAAACCGAGTCAGTGTGTTCACTCCCGGATCACCAAACCCGAGTCAGTGTGTTCACACCCGGATCACCAAACCCGAGTCAGTGTGTTCACTCCCGGATCACCAAACCCGAGTCAGTGTGTTCACACCCGGATCACCAAACCCGAGTCAGTGTGTTCACACCGGATCACCAAACCCGAGTCAGTGTGTTCACACCCGGATCACCAAACCCGAGTCAGTGTGTTCACTCCCGGATCACCAAACCCGAGTCAGTGTGTTCACTCCCGGATCACCAAACCCGAGTCAGTGTGTTCACTCCCGGATCACCAAACCCGAGTCAGTGTGTTCACTCCCGGATCACCAAACCCGAGTCAGTGTGTTCACACCCGGATCACCAAACCCGAGTCAGTGTGTTCACACCCGGATCACCAAACCCGAGTCAGTGTGTTCACACCCGGATCACCAAACCCGAGTCAGTGTGTTCACTCCCGGATCACCAAACCCGAGTCAGTGTGTTCACTCCCGGATCACCAAACCCGAGTCAGTGTGTTCACACCCGGATCACCAAACCCGAGTCAGTGTGTTCACACCCGGATCACCAAACCCGAGTCAGTGTGTTCACTCCCGGATCACCAAACCCGAGTCAGTGTGTTCACTCCCGGATCACCAAACCCGAGTCAGTGTGTTCACTCCCGGATCACCAAACCCGAGTCAGTGTGTTCACACCCGGATCACCAAACCCGAGTCAGTGTGTTCATATCCGGGATCACCAAACCCGAGTCAGTGTGTTCACACCCGGATCCACCAAACCCGAGTCAGTGTGTTCACACCCGGATCACCCAAACCCGAGTCAGTGTGTTCACTCCCGGATCACAAACCCGAGTCAGTGTGTTCACTCCGGATCACCAAACCCGAGTCAGTGTGTTCACACCGGATCACCCAAACCCAAGTCAGTGTGTTCACTCCCGGAATACCCAAACCCGAGTCAGTGTGTGCACACCCGGATCAACAAACCCGAGTCAGTGTGTTCACTCCCGGATCACAAACCCAAGTCAGTGTGTTCACTCCCCGGATCACCAAACCGCAGTCATTGTGTTCACACCCGGATCACACAACCGAGTCAGTGTGTTCACAACCGGATCACCAAACCGAGTCAGTGATGTTCACTCCCGGATCACAAACCCGAGTCAGTGCTGTTCACTCCGGATCACCAAAGCCAGAGTCAGTGTGTTCACTCCCGGATCACCAAAACCCGAGTCAGTGTGTTCTCAACCGGATCACCAAACCCGAATTCATGTGTTCACACCGGATCACAAACCCGAGTCAGTGTGTTCACTCCCGGATCACCAAACCCGAGTCAGTGTGTTCACATCCGGATCACCAAACCCGAGTCAGTGTGTTCACTCCCGGATCACCAAACCCGAGTCAGTGTGTTCACTCCGGATCACCAAACCCGAGTCAGTGTGTTCACTCCCGGATCACCAAACCCGAGTCAGTGTGTTCACACCCGGATCACCAAACCCGAGTCAGTGTGTTCACTCCCGGATCACCAAACCCGAGTCAGTGTGTTCACTCCGGATCACCAAACCCGAGTCAGTGTGTTCACTCCCGGATCACCAAACCCGAGTCAGTGTGTTCACTCCCGGATCACCAAACCCGAGTCAGTGTGTTCACTCCCGGATCACCAAACCCGAGTCAGTGTGTTCACTCCCGGATCACCAAACCCGAGTCAGTGTGTTCACTCCCGGATCACCAAACCCGAGTCAGTGTGTTCACACCCGGATCACCAAACCCGAGTCAGTGTGTTCACACCCGGATCACCAAACCCAGTCAGTGTGTTCTCTCGCCGGATCACCAAAACCCGAGTAGTGTGTTCACTCCCGGATCACAAAAACCCGAGTCAGTGTGTTCATATCCGGATCACCAAACCCGAGTCAGTGTGTTCACACCGATCACCAAACCCGAGTCAGTGTGTTCACTTCCAGGATCACCAAACCCAAGTCAGTGTGTTCACTCCGGATCACCAAACCCGATCAGTGTGTTCACTCCGCGATCACCAAACCCGAGTCAGTGTGTTCACTCCCGTATCACAAAACCCGAGTCAGTGTGTTTCACACCCGGATCACCAAACCCGAGTCAGTGTGTTCACTCCGGATCACAAAACCCGAGTCATTGTGTTCACACCCGGATCACCAAAGCCAGAGTCAGTGTGTTCACACCCGGATCACCAAACCCGAGTCATTGTGTTCACACCCGGATCACCAAACCCGAGTCAGTGTGTTCACCTCCCGGATCACCAAACCGAGTCAGTGTGTTCACACCCGGATCACCAAACCGAGTCAGTGTGTTCACTCCCGGATCACCAAACCCGAGTCAGTGTGTTCACTCCCGGATCACCAAACCCGAGTCAGTGTGTTCACACCCGGATCACCAAACCCGAGTCAGTGTGTTCACTCCCGGATCACCAAACCCGAGTCAGTGTGTTCACCCCGGATCACCAAACCCGAGTCAGTGTGTTCACTCCCGGATCACCAAACCCGAGTCAGTGTGTTCACTCCCGATCACCAAACCCGAGTCAGTGTGTTCACATCCGGATCACCAAACCCGAGTCAGTGTGTTCACTCCGGATCACCAAACCCGAGTCAGTGTGTTCACTCCCGGATCACCAAACCCGAGTCAGTGTGTTCACTCCCGGATCACCAAACCCGAGTCAGTGTGTTCACTCCCGGATCACCAAACCCGAGTCAGTGTGTTCACACCCGGATCACCAAACCCGAGTCAGTGTGTTCACACCCGGATCACCAAACCCGAGTCAGTGTGTTCACACCCGGATCACCAAACCCGAGTCAGTGTGTTCACTCCCGGATCACCAAACCCGAGTCAGTGTGTTCACTCCCGATCACCAAACCCGAGTCAGTGTGTTCACTCCCGGATCACCAAACCCGAGTCAGTGTGTTCACTCCCGGATCACCAAACCCGAGTCAGTGTGTTCACTCCCGATCACCAAACCCGAGTCATTGTGTTCACTCCCGGATCACCAAACCCGAGTCAGTGTGTTCACTCCCGATCACCAAACCCGAGTCATTGTGTTCACACCCGGATCACCAAACCCGAGTCAGTGTGTTCACACCCGGATCACCAAACCGAGTCAGTGTGTTCACACCCGGATCACCAAACCGAGTCAGTGTGTTCACTCCCGGATCACCAAACCCGAGTCAGTGTGTTCACACCCGTATCACCAAACCCGAGTCAGTGTGTTCACTCCCGGATCACCAAACCCGAGTCAGTGTGTTCACTCCCGGATCACCAAACCCGAGTCAGTGTGTTCACTCCCGGATCACCAAACCCGAGTCAGTGTGTTCACTCCCGGATCACCAAACCCGAGTCAGTGTGTTCACACCCGGATCACCAAACCCGAGTCAGTGTGTTCACTCCGGATCACCAAACCCTACGTCAGTGTGTTCACACCCGGATCACCAAACCCGAGTCAGTGTGTTCACTCCCGGATCACCAAACCCGAGTCAGTGTGTTCACAACCGGATCACCAAACCCGAGTCAGTGTGTTCACTCCCGGATCACCAAACCCGAGTCAGTGTGTTCACACCCGGATCACCAAACCCGAGTCAGTGTGTTCACTCCCGGATCACCAAACCCGAGTCAGTGTGTTCACTCCCGGATCACCAACCCGAGTCAGTGTGTTCACTCCCGGATCACCAAACCCGAGTCAGTGTGTTCACTCCCGGATCACCAAACCCGAGTCAGTGTGTTCACATCCGGATCACCAAACCCGAGTCAGTGTGTTCACTCCCGGATCACCAAACCCGAGTCAGTGTGTTCACTCCGGATCACCAAACCCGAGTCAGTGTGTTCACTCCCGGATCACCAAACCCGTGTCAGTGTGTTCACTCCCGGATCACCAAACCCGAGTCAGTGTGTTCACACCCGGATCACCAAACCCGAGTCAGTGTGTTCACACCCGGATCACCAAACCCGAGTCAGTGTGTTCACACCCGGATCACCAAACCCGAGTCAGTGTGTTCACTCCCGGATCACCAAACCCGAGTCAGTGTGTTCACTCCCGGATCACCAAACCCGAGTCAGTGTGTTCACTCCGGATCACCAAACCCGAGTCAGTGTGTTCACATCCCGGATCACCAAACCCGAGTCAGTGTGTTCACACCCGAATCACCAAACCGAGTCAGTGTGTTCACTCCCGGATCACCAAACCCGAGTCAGTGTGTTCACTCCCGGATCACCAAACCCGAGTCAGTGTGTTCACTCCCGGATCACCAACCCGAGTCAGTGTGTTCACACCCGGATCACCAAACCCGAGTCAGTGTGTTCACACCCGGATCACCAACCCGAGGTCAGTGTGTTCACACCCGGATCACCCAAACCCGAGTCAGTGTGTTCACACCCGGATCACCAAACCCGACGTCAGTGTGTTCACACCCGGATCACCAAACCCGAGTCAGTGTGTTCACACCCGAGATCACCAAACCCGAAGTCAGTGTGTTCACACCCGGATCACCAAACCCGAGTCAGTGTGTTCACACCCGGATCACCAAACCCGAGTCAGTGTGTTCACTCCCGGATCACCAAACCGAAGTCAGTGTGTTCACTCCCGGATCACCAAACCCGAGTCAGTGTGTTCACACCCGGATCACAAACCCGAGTCAGTGTGTTCTCCCGGATCTCCAAACCCGAGTCAGTGTGTTCACTCCCGGATCACCAAACCCGAGTCAGTGTGTTCACTCCCGGATCACCAAACCCGAGTCAGTGTGTTCACTCCCGGATCACCAAACCCGAGTCAGTGTGTCACACCCGGATCACCAACCCGAGTCAGTGTGTTCACTCCGGATCACCAAACCCGAGTCAGTGTGTTCACACCCGGATCACCAAACCCGAGTCAGTGTGTTCACTCCCGGATCACCAAACCCGAGTCAGTGTGTTCACTCCCGGATCACCAAACCCGAGTCAGTGTGTTCACTCCCGGAATCACCAAACCGAGTCAGTGTGTTCACTCCCGGATCACCAAACCCGAGTCAGTGTTTCACACCCGGATCACCAAACCCGAGTCAGTGTTTCACTCCGCGGATCACCAAACCCGAGTGCATTGTGTTCACACCCCGGGATCACCAAACCGAGTCAGTGTGTTCACTCCCGGATCACCAAACCCGAGTCAGTGTGTTCACACCCGGATCACAAACTCCGAGTCAGTGTGTTCACACCCGGATCACCAAACCCGAGTCAGTGTGTTCACTCCCGGATCACCAAACCCGAGTCAGTGTGTTCACTCCCGGATCACCAAACCCGAGTCAGTGTGTTCACACCCGGATCACCAAACCCGAGTCAGTGTGTTCACTCCCGGATCACCAAACCCGAGTCAGTGTGTTCACACCCGGATCACCAAACCCGAGTCAGTGTGTTCACAACCGGATCACCAAACCCGAGTCAGTGTGTTCACACCCGGATCACCAAACCCGAGTCAGTGTGTTCACTCCCGGATCACCAAACCCGAGTCAGTGTGTTCACATCCGGATCACCAAACCCGAGTCAGTGTGTTCACATCCGGATCACCAAACCCGAGTCAGTGTGTTCACTCCCGGATCACCAAACCCGAGTCAGTGTGTTCACTCCCGGATCACCAAACCCGAGTCAGTGTGTTCACTCCCGGATCACCAAACCCGAGTCAGTGTGTTCACTCCCGGATCACCAAACCCGAGTCAGTGTGTTCACACCCGGATCACCAAACCCGAGTCAGTGTGTTCACTCCCGGATCACCAAACCCGAGTCAGTGTGTTCACACCCGGATCACCAAACCCGAGTCATTGTGTTCACTCCCGGATCACCAAACCCGAGTCAGTGTGTTCACTCCCGGATCAACAAACCCGAGTCAGTGTGTTCACTCCCGGATCACCAAACATGAGTCATTGTGTTCACACCCGGATCACCAAACCTGAGTCAGTGTGTTCACACCCGGATCACCAAACCCGAGTCAGTGTGTTCACACCCGGATCACCAAACCCGAGTCAGTGTGTTCACTCCCGGATCACCAAACCCAAGTCAGTGTGTTCACTCCCGGATCACCAAACCCGAGTCATTGTGTTCACACCCGGAACACCAAACCCGAGTCAGTGTGTTCACTCCCGGATCACCAAACCCGAGTCAGTGTGTTCCCACCCGGATCACCAAACCCGAGTCAGTGTGTTCACAACCGGATCACCAAACCCGAGTGACTGTGTTCACACCCGGATCACCAAACCCGAGTCAGTGTGTTCACTCCCGGATCACCAAACCCGAGTCAGTGTGTTCATATCCGGATCACCAAACCCGAGTCAGTGTGTTCACATCCGGATCACCAAACCCGAGTCAGTGTGTTCACTCCCGAATCACCAAACCCGAGTCAGTGTGTTCACTCACGGATCAGCAAACCCGAGTCAGTGTGTTCACTCCCGGATCACCAAACCCTTGTCAGTGTGTTCACTCCCGGATCATCAAACCCGAGTCAGTGTGTTCACACCCGGATCACCAAAGCCAAGTCAGTGTGTTCACTCCCGGATCACCAAACCCGAGTCAGTGTGTTCACACCCGGATCACCAAACCCGAGTCATTGTGTTCACACCCGGATCACCAAACCCGAGTCATTGTGTTCACACCCGTATCAACAAACGCGAGTCAGTGTGTTCACACCCGGATCAGCAAACCCGAGTCAGTTTGTTCACACCCTTATCACCAAACCCGAGTCAGTGTTTTCACTCCCGGATCACCAAATGCGAGTCAACGTGCTCACTCCCAGATCACCAAACCCGAGTCAGTGTGTTCACACCCGGAATACCAAACCCGAGTCAGTGTGTTCACACCCGGATCACCAAACCCGAGTCAGTGTGTTCACTCCCGGATCACCAAACCCGAGTCAGTGTGTTCACTCCCGGATCACCAAACCCATGTCAGTGTGTTCACTCCCGGATCATCAAACGCGTGTCAGTGTGTTCACTCCCGGATCACCAAACCCGAGTCATTGTATTCACACCCGGAACACCAAACCTGAGTCAGTGTGTTCACTCCCGGATCACCAAACCCGAGTCAGTGTGTTCCCACCCGGATCACCAAACCCGAGTCAGTGTGTTCACCACCGGATCACCAAACCCGAGTGACTGTGTTCACACCCGAATCACCAAACCCGAGTCAGTGTGTTCACTCCCGGATCACCAAACCCGAGTCACTGTGTTCACACCCGGATCACCAAACCTGAGTCAGTGTTTTCATACCCGGATCACCAAACCCGAGTCAGTGTGTTCACTCCCGGATCACCAAACCCCAGTCAGTGTGTTCATATCCGGATCACCAAACCCGAATCAGTGTGTTCACATCCGGATCTCCAAACCCGAGTCAGTGTGTTCATATCCGGATCACCAAACCCGAGTCAGTGTGTTCACTCCCGGATCACCAAACCTGAGTGACTGTGTTCACACCTGGATCACCATACCCGAGTCAGTGTGTTCACTCCCGGTTCACGAAACCCGAGTCAGTGTGTTCATATCCGGATCACCAAACCCGAATCAGCGTGTTCACATCCGGATCACCAAACCCGAGTCAGTGTGTTCACTCCCGAATCACCAAACCCGAGTCAGTGTGTTCACTGACGGATCAGCAAACCCGAGTCAGTGTGTTCACTCCCGGATCACCAAACCTTTGTCAATGTGTTCACTCCCGGAGCACCAAACGCGAGTCAGTGTGTTCACACCCGGATCACCAAACCCGAGTCAGTGTGTTCACACCCGTATCACCAAACGCGAGTCAGTTTGTTCACACCCTTATCACCAAACCCGAGTCAGTGTTTTCACTCCCGGATCACCAAATGCGAGTCAACGTGCTCACTCCCAGATCACCAAACCCGAGTCAGTGTGTTCACACCCGGAATACCAAACCCGAGTCAGTGTGTTCACACCCGGATCACCAAACCCGAGTCAGTGTGTTCACTCCCGGATCACCAAACCCGAGTCAGTGTGTTCACTCCCGGATCACCAAACCCATGTCAGTGTGTTCACTCCCGGATCACCAAACCCGAGTCAGTGTGTTCACTCCCGGATCATCAAACGCGAGTCATTGTGTTCACACCCGGATCCCCAAACCTGAGTCGTTGTGTTCACACCCGGATCACCAAACCCGTGTCAGTGTGTTCACTCCCGGATCACCAAACATGAGTCATTGTGTTCACACCCGGATCACCAAACCCGAGTCAGTGTGTTCACTCCCGGATCACCAAACCCAAGTCAGTGTGTTCACTCCCGGATCACCAAACCCGAGTCATTGTGTTCACACCCGGAACACCAAACCCGAGTCAGTGTGTTCACTCCCGGATCACCAAACCCGAGTCAGTGTGCTCCCACCCGGATCACCAAACCCGAGTCAGTGTGTTCACTCCCGGATCACCAAACCCGAGTCAGTGTGTTCACTCCCGGTTCACGAAACCCGAGTCAGTGTGTTCATATCCGGATCACCAAACCCGAATCAGTGTGTTCACATCCGGATCACCAAACCCGAGTCAGTGTGTTCACTCCCGAATCACCAAACCCGAGTCAGTGTGTTCACACCCGGATCACCAAACCCGAGTCAGTGTGTTCACTCCCGGATCACCAAACCCGAGTCATTGTGTTCACACCCGGATCATCAAACGCGAGTCATTGTGTTCACACCCGGATGCCCAAACCTGAGTCGTTGTGTTCACACCCGGATCACCAAACCCGAGTCAGTGTGTTAACTCCCGGATCACCAAACATGAGTCATTGTGTTCACACCCGGATCACCAAACCTGAGTCAGTGTGTTCACACCCGGATCACCAAACCCGAGTCAGTGTGTTCACACCCGGATCACTAAACCCGAGTCAGTGTGTTCACTCCCGGATCACCAAACCCAAGTCAGTGTGTTCACTCTGGGATCACCAAACCCGAGTCATTGTGTTCACACCCGGAACACCAAACCCGAGTCAGTGTGTTCACTCCCGGATCACCAAACCCGAGTCAGTGTGTTCCCACCCGGATCACCAAACCTGAGTCAGTGTGTTCACAACCGGATCACCATACCCGAGTGACTGTGTTCACACCCGGATCACCAAACCCGAGTCAGTGTGTTCACTCCCGGTTCACGAAACCCGAGTCAGTGTGTTCATATCCGGTTCACCAAACCCGAATCAGTGTGTTCACATCCGGATCACCAAACCCGAGTCAGTGTGATCACTCCCGAATCACCAAACCCGAGTCAGTGTGTTCACTCCCGGATCACCAAACCTTTGTCAATGTGTTCACTCCCGGATCATCAAACCCGAGTCAGTGTGTTCACACCCGGATCACCAAAGCCAAGTCAGTGTGTTCACTCCCGGATCACCAAACCCGAGTCAGTGTGTTCACACCCGGATCACCAAACCCGAGTCATTGTGTTCACACCCGGATCACCAAACCCGAGTCATTTGTTCACACCCGTATCAACAAACGCGAGTCAGTGTGTTAACTCCCGGATCACCAAACATGAGTCATTGTGTTCACACCCGGATCACCAAACCTGAGTCAGTGTGTTCACACCCGGATCACCAAACCCGAGTCAGTGTGTTCACACCCGGATCACCAAACCCGAGTCAGTGTGTTCACTCCCGGATCACCAAACCCAATTCAGTGTGTTCACTCCGGGATCACCAAACCCGAGTCATTGTGTTCACACCCGGAACACCAAACCCGAGTCAGTGTGTTCACTCCCAGATCACCAAACCCGAGTCAGTGTGTTCCCACCCGGATCACCAAACCTGAGTCAGTGTGTTCACAACCGGATCACCAAACCCGAGTGACTGTGTTCACACCCGGATCACCAAACCCGAGTCAGTGTGTTCACTCCCGGTTCACGAAACGCGAGTCAGTGTGTTCATATCCGGTTCACCAAACCCGAATCAGTGTGTTCACATCCGGATCACCAAACCCGAGTCAGTGTGTTCACTCCCGAATCACCAAACCCGAGTCAGTGCGTTCACTCACGGATCAGCAAACCCGAGTCAGTGTGTTCACTCCCGGATCACCAAACCTTTGTCAATGTGTTCACTCCCGGATCATCAAACCCGAGTCAGTGTGTTCACACCCGGATCACCAAAGCCAAGTCAGTGTGTTCACTCCCGGATCACCAAACCCGAGTCAGTGTGTTCACACCCGGATCACCAAACCCGAGTCATTGTGTTCACACCCGGATCACCAAACCCGAGTCATTTGTTCACACCCGTATCAACAAACGCGAGTCAGTGTGTTCACACCCGGATCAGCAAACCCGAGTCAGTTTGTTCACACCCTTATCACCAAACCCGAGTCAGTGTTTTCACTCCCGGATCACCAAATGCGAGTCAACGTGCTCACTCCCAGATCACCAAACCCGAGTCAGTGTGTTCACACCCGGAATACCAAACCCGAGTCAGTGTGTTCACACCCGGATCACCAAACCCGAGTCAGTGTGTTCACTCCCGGATCACCAAACCCGAGTCAGTGTGTTCACTCCCGGATCACCAAACCCATGTCAGTGTGTTCACTCCCGGATCACCAAACCCGAATCAGTGTGTTCACACCCGGATCACCAAACCCAAGTCCGTATGTTCACACCCGGAATACCAAACCTGAGTCAGTATGTTCACACCCGGATCACCAAACCCGAGGCAGTGTGTTCACTCCCGGATCACCAAACCCATGTCAGTGTGTTCACTCCCGGATCACCAAACCCGAGTCAGTGTGTTCACTCCCGGATCACCAAACCCGAGTCAGTGTGCTCACACCCGGATCACCAAACCCGAGTCATTGTGTTCACACCCGGATCACCAAACCCGAGTCAGTGTGTTCACACCCGTATCAACAAACGCGAGTCAGTGTGTTCACACCCGGATCAGCAAACCCGAGTCAGTTTGTTCACACCCTTATCACCAAACCCGAGTCAGTGTTTTCACTCCCGGATCACCAAATGCGAGTCAACGTGCTCACTCCCAGATCACCAAACCCGAGTCAGTGTGTTCACACCCGGAATACCAAACCCGAGTCAGTGTGTTCACACCCGGATCACCAAACCCAAGTCAGTATGTTCACACCCGGAATACCAAACCTGAGTCAGTGTGTTCACACCCGGATCACCAAACCCGAGTCAGTGTGTTCGCTCCCGGATCACCAAACCCATGTCAGTGTGTTCACTCCCGGATCACCAAACCCGAATCAGTGTGTTCACACCCGGATCACCAAACCCAAGTCAGTATGTTCACACCCGGAATACCAAACCCGAGTCAGTGTGGTCATTCCCGGATCACCAAACCCGAGTCAGTGTGTTCACTCCCGGATCACCAAACCCGAGTCAGTGTGTTCACTCCCGGATCACCAAACCCGAGTCAGTGTGTTCACTCCCGGATCACCAAACCCGAGTCAGTGTGTTCACTCCCGGATCATCAAACGCGAGTCATTGTGTTCACACCCGGATCCCCAAACCTGCGTCATTGTGTTCACACCCGGAACACCAAACCCGAGTCAGTGTGTTCACTCCCGGATCACCAAACCCGAGTCAGTGTGTTCACACCCGGATCACAAACCCGAGTGACTGTGTTCACACCCGGATCACCAAACCCGAGTCAGTGTGTTCACTCCCGGTTCACGAAACCCGAGTCAGTGTGTTCATATCCGGATCACCAAACCCGAGTCAGTGTGTTCACATCCGGATCACCAAACCCGAGTCAGTGTGTTCACTCCCGAATCACCAAACCCGAGTCAGTGTGTTCACTCCCGGATCAGCAAACCCGAGTCAGTGTGTTCACTCCCGGATCACCAAACCCTTGTCAATGTGTTCACTCCCGGATCACCAAACCCGAGTCAGTGTGTTCACACCCGGATCACCAAAGCCAAGTCAGTGTGTTCACTCCCGGATCACCAAACCCGAGTCAGTGTGTTCACACCCGGATCACCAAACCCGAGTCAGTTTGTTCACACCCGTATCACCAAACCCGAGTCAGTGTGTTCACTCCCGGATCACCAAATGCGAGTCAACGTGTTCACTCCCAGATCACCAAACCCGAGTCAGTGTGTTCACACCCGGATCACCAAACCCGAGTCAGTGTGTTCACACCCGGATCACCAAACCCGAGTCAGTGTGTTCACTCCCGGATCACCAAACCCGAGTCAGTGTGTTCACTCCCGGATCACCAAACCCGAGTCAGTGTGTTCACTCCCGGATCACCAAACCCGAGTCAGTGTGTTCACACCCGGATCACCAAACCCAAGTCAGTATGTTCACACCCGGAATACCAAACCTGAGTCAGTGTGTTCACACCCGGATCACCAAACCCGAGTCAGTGTGTTCACTCCCGGATCACCAAACCCATGTCAGTGTGTTCACTCCCGGATCACCAAACCCGAATCAGTGTGTTCACACCCGGATCACCAAACCCGAGTCAGTGTGTTCACTCCCGGATCACCAAACCCGAGTCAGTGTGTTCACACCCGGATCACCAAACCCGAGTCATTGTGTTCACACCCGGATCACCAAACCCGAGTCAGTGTGTTCACACCCGTATCAACAAACGCGAGTCAGTGTGTTCACACCCGGATCAGCAAACCCGAGTCAGTTTGTTCACACCCTTATCACCAAACCCGAGTCAGTGTTTTCACTCCCGGATCACCAAATGCGAGTCAACGTGCTCACTCCCAGATCACCAAACCCGAGTCAGTGTGTTCACACCCGGAATACCAAACCCAAGTCAGTGTGTTCACACCCGGATCACCAAACCCGAGTCAGTGTGTTCACTCCCGGATCACCAAACCCGAGTCAGTGTGTTCACTCCCGGATCACCAAACCTATGTCCGTGTGTTCACTCCCGGATCACCAAACCCGAATCAGTGTGTTCACACCCGGATCACCAAACCCAAGTCAGTATGTTCACACCCGGAATACCAAACCTGAGTCAGTGTGTTCACACCCGGATCACCAAACCCGAGTCAGTGTGTTCGCTCCCGGATCACCAAACCCATGTCAGTGTGTTCACTCCCGGATCACCAAACCCGAATCAGTGTGTTCACACCCGGATCACCAAACCCGAGTCAGTGTGTTCACACCCGGATCACCAAAGCCAAGTCAGTGTGTTCACTCCCGGATCACCAAACCCGAGTCAGTGTGTTCACACCCGGATCACCAAACCCGAGTCATTGTGTTCACACCCGGATCACCAAACCCGAGTCATTGTGTTCACACCCGGATCACCAAACGCGAGTCAGTGTGTTCACACCCGGATCACCAAACCCGAGTCAGTTTGTTCACACCCTTATCACCAAACCCGAGTCAGTGTTTTCACTCCCGGATCACCAAATGCGAGTCAACGTGCTCACTCCCAGATCACCAAACCCGAGTCAGTGTGTTCACACCCGGAATACCAAACCCGAGTCAGTGTGTTCACACCCGGATCACCAAACCCGAGTCAGTGTGTTCACTCCCGGATCACCAAACCCGAGTCAGTGTGTTCACTCCCGGATCACCAAACCCATGTCAGTGTGTTCACTCCCGGATCACCAAACCCGAGTCAGTGTGTTCACACCCGGATCACCAAACCCAAGTCAGTGTGTTCACACCCGGAATACCAAACCTGAGTCAGTGTGTTCACACCCGGATCACCAAACCCGAGTCAGTGTGTTCACTCCCGGATCACCAAACCCGAGTCAGTGTGTTCACTCCCGGATCACCAAACCCGAGTCAGTGTGTTCACTCCCGGATCACCAAACCCGAGTCAGTGTGTTCACTCCCGGATCACCAAACCCGAGTCAGTGTGTTCACTCCCGGATCACCAAACCCGAGTCAGTGTGTTCACTCCCGGATCACCAAACCCGAGTCAGTGTGTTCACACCCGGATCACCAAACCCGAGTCAGTGTGTTCACACCCGGATCACCAAACCCGAGTCAGTGTGTTCACTCCCGGATCACCAAACCCGAGTCAGTGTGTTCACTCCCGGATCACCAAACCCGAGTCAGTGTGTTCACACCCGGATCACCAAACCCGAGTCAGTGTGTTCACACCCGGATCACCAAACCCGAGTCAGTGTGTTCACACCCGGATCACCAAACCCGAGTCAGTGTGTTCACACCCGGATCACCAAACCCGAGTCAGTGTGTTCACTCCCGGATCACCAAACCCGAGTCAGTGTGTTCACTCCCGGATCACCAAACCCGAGTCAGTGTGTTCACTCCCGGATCACCAAACCCGAGTCAGTGTGTTCACTCCCGGATCACCAAACCCGAGTCAGTGTGTTCACTCCCGGATCACCAAACCCGAGTCAGTGTGTTCACTCCCGGATCACCAAACCCGAGTCAGTGTGTTCACTCCCGGATCACCAAACCCGAGTCAGTGTGTTCACTCCCGGATCACCAAACCCGAGTCAGTGTGTTCACTCCCGGATCACCAAACCCGAGTCATTGTGTTCACACCCGGATCACCAAACCCGAGTCAGTGTGTTCACTCCCGGATCACCAAACCCGAGTCAGTGTGTTCACTCCCGGATCACCAAACCCGAGTCAGTGTGTTCACACCCGGATCACCAAACCCGAGTCAGTGTGTTCACACCCGGATCACCAAACCCGAGTCAGTGTGTTCACTCCCGGATCACCAAACCCGAGTCAGTGTGTTCATATCCGGATCACCAAACCCGAGTCAGTGTGTTCACATCCGGATCACCAAACCCGAGTCAGTGTGTTCACTCCCGAATCACCAAACCCGAGTCAGTGTGTTCACTCCCGGATCAGCAAACCCGAGTCAGTGTGTTCACTCCCGGATCACCAAACCCGTGTCAATGTGTTCACTCCCGGATCATCAAACCCGAGTCAGTGTGTTCACACCCGGATCACCAAACCCGAGTCAGTGTGTTCACTCCCGGATCACCAAACCCGAGTCAGTGTGTTCACACCCGGATCACCAAACCCGAGTCAGTGTGTTCACACCCGGATCACCAAACCCGAGTCAGTGTGTTCACACCCGGATCACCAAACCCGAGTCAGTGTGTTCACACCCGGATCACCAAACCCGAGTCAGTGTGTTCACACCCGGATCACCAAACCCGAGTCAGTGTGTTCACTCCCGGATCACCAAACCCGAGTCAGTGTGTTCACTCCCGGATCACCAAACCCGAGTCAGTGTGTTCACACCCGGATCACCAAACCCGAGTCAGTGTGTTCACACCCGGATCACCAAACCCGAGTCAGTGTGTTCACTCCCGGATCACCAAACCCGAGTCAGTGTGTTCACTCCCGGATCACCAAACCCGAGTCAGTGTGTTCACTCCCGGATCACCAAACCCGAGTCAGTGTGTTCACACCCGGATCACCAAACCCGAGTCAGTGTGTTCACACCCGGATCACCAAACCCGAGTCAGTGTGTTCACACCCGGATCACCAAACCCGAGTCAGTGTGTTCACTCCCGGATCACCAAACCCGAGTCAGTGTGTTCACTCCCGGATCACCAAACCCGAGTCAGTGTGTTCACACCCGGATCACCAAACCCGAGTCAGTGTGTTCACTCCCGGATCACCAAACCCGAGTCAGTGTGTTCACACCCGGATCACCAAACCCGAGTCAGTGTGTTCACACCCGGATCACCAAACCCGAGTCAGTGTGTTCACACCCGGATCACCAAACCCGAGTCAGTGTGTTCACTCCCGGATCACCAAACCCGAGTCAGTGTGTTCACTCCCGGATCACCAAACCCGAGTCAGTGTGTTCACACCCGGATCACCAAACCCGAGTCAGTGTGTTCACACCCGGATCACCAAACCCGAGTCAGTGTGTTCACTCCCGGATCACCAAACCCGAGTCAGTGTGTTCACTCCCGGATCACCAAACCCGAGTCAGTGTGTTCACTCCCGGATCACCAAACCCGAGTCAGTGTGTTCACACCCGGATCACCAAACCCGAGTCAGTGTGTTCACACCCGGATCACCAAACCGAGTCAGTGTGTTCACACCCGGATCACCAAACCCGAGTCAGTGTGTTCACTCCCGGATCACCAAACCCGAGTCAGTGTGTTCACTCCCGGATCACCAAACCCGAGTCAGTGTGTTCACACCCGGATCACCAAACCCGAGTCAGTGTGTTCACACCCGGATCACCAAACCCGAGTCAGTGTGTTCACTCCCGGATCACCAAACCCGAGTCAGTGTGTTCACACCCGGATCACCAAACCCGAGTCAGTGTGTTCACACCCGGATCACCAAACCCGAGTCAGTGTGTTCACACCCGTATCACCAAACCCGAGTCAGTGTGTTCACACCCGTATCACCAAACCCGAGTCAGTGTGTTCACTCCCGGATCACCAAACCCCAGTCAGTGTGTTCACTCCCGGATCACCAAATGCGAGTCAACGTGTTCACTCCCAGATCACCAAACCCGAGTCAGTGTGTTCACACCCGGAATACCAAACCCGAGTCAGTGTGTTCACACCCGGATCACCAAACCCGAGTCAGTGTGTTCACTCCCGGATCACCAAACCCGAGTCAGTGTGTTCACTCCCGGATCACCAAACCCATGTCAGTGTGTTCACTCCCGGATCACCAAACCCGAATCAGTGTGTTCACACCCGGATCACCAAACCCAAGTCAGTATGTTCACACCCGGAATACCAAACCTGAGTCAGTGTGTTCACACCCGGATCACCAAACCCGAGTCAGTGTGTTCACTCCCGGATCACCAAACCCATGTCAGTGTGTTCACTCCCGGATCACCAAACCCGAGTCAGTGTGTTCACTCCCGGATCACCAAACCCGAGTCAGTGTGTTCACACCCGGATCACCAAACCCGAGTCAGTGTGTTCACACCCGGATCACCAAACCCGAGTCAGTGTGTTCACACCCGTATCAACAAACGCGAGTCAGTGTGTTCACACCCGGATCAGCAAACCCGAGTCAGTGTGTTCACACCCTGATCACCAAACCCGAGTCAGTGTGTTCACTCCCGGATCACCAAACCGAGTCAACGTGTTCACTCCCGATCACCAAACCCGAGTCAGTGTGTTCACACCCGGATACCAAACCCGAGTCAGTGTGTTCACACCCGGATCACCAAACCCGAGTCAGTGTGTTCACACCCGGAATCACCAAACCCGAGTCAGTGTGTTCACTCCCGGATCACCAAACCCGAGTCAGTGTGTTCACTCCCGGATCACCAAACCCGAGTCAGTGTGTTCACTCCCGGATCACCAAACCCGAGTCAGTGTGTTCACACCCGGATCACCAAACCCAAGTCAGTGTGTTCACACCCGGAATACCAAACCCGAGTCAGTGTGGTCATTCCCGGATCACCAAACCCGAGTCAGTGTGTTCACTCCCGGATCACCAAACCCGAGTCAGTGTGTTCACTCCCGGATCACCAAACCCGAGTCAGTGTGTTCACTCCCGGATCACCAAACCCGAGTCAGTGTGTTCACTCCCGGATCATCAAACGCGAGTCATTGTGTTCACACCCGGATCCCCAAACCTGCGTCATTGTGTTCACACCCGGATCACCAAACCCGAGTCAGTGTGTTCACTCCCGGATCACCAAACCCGAGTCAGTGTGTTCACACCCGGATCACCAAACCCGAGTGACTGTGTTCACACCCGGATCACCAAACCCGAGTCAGTGTGTTCACTCCCGGTTCACGAAACCCGAGTCAGTGTGTTCATATCCGGATCACCAAACCCGAATCAGTGTGTTCACATCCGGATCACCAAACCCGAGTCAGTGTGTTCACTCCCGAATCACCAAACCCGAGTCAGTGTGTTCACTCACGGATCTGCAAACCCGAGTCAGTGTGTTCACTCCCGGATCACCAAACCTTTGTCAATGTGTTCACTCCCGGATCATCAAACCCGAGTCAGTGTGTTCACACCCGGATCACCAAAGCCAAGTCAGTGTGTTCACTCCCGGATCACCAAACCCGAGTCAGTGTGTTCACACCCGGATCAGCAAACCCGAGTCAGTTTGTTCACACCCTTATCACCAAACCCAAGTCAGTGTGTTCACACCCGGATCACCAAACCCGAGTCATTGTGTTCACACCCGGATCAGCAAACCCGAGTCAGTTTGTTCACACCCTTATCACCAAACCCGAGTCAGTGTTTTCACTCACGGATCACCAAATGCGAGTCAACGTGCTCACTCCCAGATCACCAAACCTGAGTCAGTGTGTTCACACCCGGAATACCAAACCCGAGTCAGTGTGTTCACACCCGGATCACCAAACCCGAGTCAGTGTGTTCACTCCCGGATCACCAAACCCGAATCAGTGTCTTCACTCCCGGATCACCAAACCCATGTCAGTGTGTTCACTCCCGGATCACCAAACCCGAATCAGTGTGTTCACACCCGGATCACCAAACCCAAGTCAGTATGTTCACACCCGGAATACCAAACCTGAGTCAGTGTGTTCACACCCGGATCACCAAACCCGAGTCAGTGTGTTCACTCCCGGATCACCAAACCCATGTCAGTGTGTTCACTCCCGGATCACCAAACCCGAATCAGTGTGTTCACACCCGGATCACCAAACCCGAGTCAGTGTGTTCACTCCCGGATCACCAAACCCGAGTCAGTGTGTTCACACCCGGATCACCAAACCCGAGTCATTGTGTTCACACCCGGATCACCAAACCCGAGTCAGTGTGTTCACACCCGTATCAACAAACGCGAGTCAGTGTGTTCACACCCGGATCAGCAAACCCGAGTCAGTTTGTTCACACCCTTATCACCAAACCCGAGTCAGTGTTTTCACTCCCGGATCACCAAATGCGAGTCAACGTGCTCACTCCCAGATCACCAAACCCGAGTCAGTGTGTTCACACCCGGAATACCAAACCCAAGTCAGTGTGTTCACACCCGGATCACCAAACCCGAGTCAGTGTGTTCACTCCCGGATCACCAAACCCGAGTCAGTGTGTTCACTCCCGGATCACCAAACCCATGTCCGTGTGTTCACTCCCGGATCACCAAACCCGAATCAGTGTGTTCACACCCGGATCACCAAACCCAAGTCAGTATGTTCACACCCGGAATACCAAACCTGAGTCAGTGTGTTCACACCCGGATCACCAAAACCGAGTCAGTGTGTTCGCTCCCGGATCACCAAACCCATGTCAGTGTGTTCACTCCCGGATCACCAAACCCGAATCAGTGTGTTCACACCCGGATCACCAAACCCAAGTCAGTATGTTCACACCCGGAATACCAAACCCGAGTCAGTGTGGTCATTCCCGGATCACCAAACCCGAGTCAGTGTGTTCACTCCCGGATCACCAAACCCGAGTCAGTGTGTTCACTCCCGGATCACCAAACCCGAGTCAGTGTGTTCACTCCCGGATCACCAAACCCGAGTCAGTGTGTTCACTCCCGGATCACCAAACCCGAGTCAGTGTGTTCACACCCGGATCACCAAACCCGAGTCAGTGTGTTCACACCCGGATCACCAAACCCGAGTCAGTGTGTTCACTCCCGGATCACCAAACCCGAGTCAGTGTGTTCACACCCGGATCACCAAACCCGAGTCAGTGTGTTCACACCCGGATCACCAAACCCGAGTCAGTGTGTTCACACCCGGATCACCAAACCCGAGTCAGTGTGTTCACTCCCGGATCACCAAACCCGAGTCAGTGTGTTCACTCCCGGATCACCAAACCCGAGTCAGTGTGTTCACTCCCGGATCACCAAACCCGAGTCAGTGTGTTCACTCCCGGATCACCAAACCCGAGTCAGTGTGTTCACACCCGGATCACCAAACCCGAGTCAGTGTGTTCACACCCGGATCACCAAACCCGAGTCAGTGTGTTCACACCCGGATCACCAAACCCGAGTCAGTGTGTTCAATCCCGGATCAGCAAACCCGAGTCAGTGTGTTCACTCCCGGATCACCAAACCCGAGTCAGTGTGCTCACTCCCGGATCACCAAACCCGAGTCAGTGTGTTCACACCCGGATCACCAAACCCGAGTCAGTGTGTTCACACCCGGATCACCAAACCCGAGTCAGTGTGTTCACTCCCGGATCACCAAACCCGAGTCAGTGTGTTCACACCCGGATCACCAAACCCGAGTCAGTGTGTTCACTCCCGGATCACCAAACCCGAGTCAGTGTGTTCACTCCCGGATCACCAAACCCGAGTCAGTGTGTTCACTCCCGGATCACCAAACCCGAGTCATTGTGTTCACACCCGGATCACCAAACCTGAGTCAGTGTGTTCACTCCCGGATCACCAAACCCGAGTCAGTGTGTTCCCACCCGGATCACCAAACCCGAGTCAGTGTGTTCACCACCGGATCACCAAACCCGAGTGACTGTGTTCACACCCGAATCACCAAACCCGAGTCAGTGTGTTCACTCCCGGATCACCAAACCCGAGTCACTGTGTTCACACCCGGATCACCAAACCTGAGTCAGTGTTTTCATACCCGGATCACCAAACCCGAGTCAGTGTGTTCACTCCCGGATCACCAAACCCCAGTCAGTGTGTTCATATCCGGATCACCAAACCCGAATCAGTGTGTTCACATCCGGATCTCCAAACCCGAGTCAGTGTGTTCACTCCAGAATCACCAAACCCGAGTCAGTGTGTTCACTCCCGGATCACCAAACCCTAGTCAGTGTGTTCCCACCCGGATCATCAAACCTGAGTCAGTGTGTTCACTCCCGGATCACCAAACCCGAGTCAGTGTGTTCACTCCCGGATCATCAAACGCGAGTCATTGTGTTCACACCCGGATCCCCAAACCTGCGTCATTGTGTTCACACCCGGATCACCAAACCCGAGTCAGTGTGTTAACTCCCGGCTCACCAAACATGAGTCATTGTGTTCACACCCGGATCACCAAACCTGAGTCAGTGTGTTCACACCCGGATCACCAAACCCGAGTCAGTGTGTTCACACCCGGATCACCAAACCCGAGTCAGTGTGTTCACTCCCGGATCACCAAACCCGAGTCAATGTGTTCACTCCCGGATCACCAAACCCGAGTCAGTGTGTTCACTCCCGGATCACCAAACCCGAGTCAGTGTGTTCACTCCCGGATCACCCAACCCGAGTCAGTGTGTTCACACCCGGATCACCAAACCCGAGTCAGTGTGTTCAAACCCGGATCACCACATTCGGGTCAGTGTGTTCACACCCGGATCACCAAACCCGAGTCAGTGTGTTAAATCCCGGATCAGCAAACCCGAATCAGTCTGTTAACTCCCGGATCACCAAACCCGAGTCAGTGTGCTCACTCTCGGATCACCAAACCCGAGTCAGTGTGTTCACACCCGGATCACCACATCCGAGTCAGTGTGTTCACACCCGGATCACCAAACCCGAGTCAGTGTGTTCAATCCCGGATCACCAAACCCGAGTCAGTGTGTTCACACCCGGATCACCAAACCCGTGTCAGTGTGTTCACTCCCGGATCACCAAACCCGAGTCAGTGTGTTCACTCCCGGATCACCAAACCCGTGTCAGTGTGTTCACTCCCGGATCACCAAACCCGAGTCATTGTATTCACACCCGGAACACCAAACCTGAGTCAGTGTGTTCACTCCCGGATCACCAAACCCGAGTCAGTGTGTTCCCACCCGGATCACCAAACCCGAGTCAGTGTGTTCACCACCGGATCACCAAACCCGAGTGACTGTGTCCACACCCGAATCACCAAACCCGAGTCAGTGTGTTCACTCCCGGATCACCAAACCCGAGTCACTGTGTTCACACCCGGATCACCAAACCTGAGTCAGTGTTTTCATACCCGGATCACCAAACCCGAGTCAGTGTGTTCACTCCCGGATCACCAAACCCCAGTCAGTGTGTTCATATCCGGATCACCAAACCCGAATCAGTGTGTTCACATCCGGATCTCCAAACCCGAGTCAGTGTGTTCACTCCAGAATCACCAAACCCGAGTCAGTGTGTTCACTCCCGGATCACCAAACCCTAGTCAGTGTGTTCCCACCCGGATCATCAAACCTGAGTCAGTGTGTTCATTCCCGGATCACCAAACCCGAGTCAGTGTGTTCACACCCGGATCACCAAACCCGAGTCAGTGTGGTCATTCTCGGATCACCAAACCCGAGTCAGTGTGTTCACTCCCGGATCACCAAACCCGAGTCAGTGTGTTCACACCCGGATCACCAAACCCGAGTCAGTGTGTTCACACCCGGATCACCAAACCCGAGTCAGTGTGTTCACTCCCGGATCACCAAACCCGAGTCAGTGTGTTCACTCCCGGATCACCGAACCCGAGTCAGTGTGTTCACACCCGGATCACCAAACCCGAGTCAGTGTGTTCACTCCCGGATCACCAAACCTGAGTCAGTGTGGTCATTCTCGGATCACCATACCCGAGTCAGGGTGTTCTCACTGAGAAGTACACTCAGATCACAAACACCAGCCATTGAGGGAGTGCTGCACTGCAGAAGATGCCTTCCTTTGGATTAGGCGTTAATCCGTCTGCCCTCTCAAGTAGACCTAAAAGATTCCATGCAACTATTCAACAAGTGAATGAAAGTTCTCCAAGTGTCCTGGCCACCATTCATCCCTCAACTAAAACCAAAAGCAGATGATCTGGTCACTTATTGTGTTGCTGTTTGTGGGATTTTGCTGTGCGGGAATTTGCTGCCACGTATCCTACATTACAACAATGACTACATTTGAAAAGTACTTCCCTCTCTGTAAAGCACTTTGCGACATCCTGATGTCTTGAAAGGCACTATATAACTGTTCCTTCCTTCCCCCTCCCTCCGTTCCTCCCTCTGCTCCATTGCAAACAGTCAGCGGGGGAATGGGCGGGGCAGGGGTTGACTTCAAGCCAGCCTGCAGATCACAGTCAGCCAAGTTCAGGAAATCACTACAGATTTGGAGTGCAGATTTCTCAGCGTGTAAGATCTTTTCTTCAGGTTCAGTGGCTATGGAGCAACTCTCAAACCAGTTTAACTGACACCTCTTACTGTTTGCAATAGAACTGCTCCAGGACACAAAGGCACGCTCTCCATATTTGGCATCATGTACCAAGGAGGCAGATACCACTCAAGGGTCTCTGTGCTAGAAAAACAGATATTTTAAAAATAGTTTCATGCAAGAATATATTTTTTTCATGTAAAAAGGATAAATCCTTTGAACAGAAGTTTCGCCCCCTAGGCGTTCCTTCCACTTTAATTCTAGGTGTGTCTCTTGACACCAGTGAGAAGACCTGATCATCGATGTACTGAATTTGAACTCAGACCTCTAAAATGGCATCTCTTAGCTACAGTTAAGAAGCGTATGACTAGAGGGGCTATTGTGGCAGCATATAAAATTAACAAGCCATTCCTCCTTAATCAAAATGCTACAGTTAAGCACATATGAAACATTCAGGTCATTTTTTATTGTTTAGGAAATTGATGCTGTGAAAATTACCTTAGAGAAGCTACGTGGACTCTCCCAAGAAGACAAAACAGAAAATGCCTTGTTACGATCTAGAATAGATGAACAGTCGCAGCTCATCTGCGTACTAAAACGGCGAGCAGATGAGTTCTTACTGCGTTGCCAAACTTTGGAGACAATTAACACTGAGCTGGAAAACCAGTGCGAGGACTTCAAGCAACAACTAGAGGGCGAACTAAAGCGGTCATCTCAGCTAGAGGAGCGATTCATGGATCTCGCGTTCAACCACCAAGAAATTATCAAATTCAAGGATGAATACAAGAGACAGAATGCAGAGCTCAGAGAGCAAAATGAAAAACTCCAGAGAGAGAATGAAAATATTTTCTGTAAAGCCCTGCAACAGAAGGATGACCAAATATTCAAGCTTTCTGATGAGTTGGAAAAAAGTTTAAAACAATGCAAGGTGCTCGAACAGGAATGCAAGTAAGCAGTCTGAATGATAAATTCAGAATGTGAAGTGTGCTAATAATTTAACCAAGCACAAAGACTTAATTTTTTGCTATAACATTAATTTTAGAGTGAAATTGTATCACACTGAATCATGATTTAATTTTAATAATGCCCGATATCGGTTAGCAGGAGGCAGGGCACGCACTGCACTTGCCTGATAGCATTGTCTCAGGCAGCACGTAATATTCGTGATGCATGCTCATTATCATGACTCAAGCACGCAGCCAGCACTACAATTCATTGGCTGCACCCCTGTTTGGGGGGCCAGATATCCGGCATCTCTGATGCCACTTAAAGGCAGCCAGCACCTCTTAAAGAAAAAGTGGACTCTGGCTGCAGAAGACAGGAAGCACTTGTGAATATAGTAATGGCAGCAGCAAGCATTGAGAGGGCAGCAAGGTCCTATGATGCTGTATTGGAGGCCCTGGTGCAGGAAATGGACAGGAGGAGGTAGATGCTCTTTTCTCCAGGGGTTAGAAAGCTCGCACAACACCAGGTTATAGTCTAACAGTTTTATTTGAAATCACAAGCTTTCGGAGCTATCGATTGCTCCTTCCTCAGGTGAAGTAAATTAGATACAGAATCGCCAAAGCATATATAGATAGAAAACAAAGCATGTGTACCTTACAATTGCAGACCACTAAATTAAATCATCCTGACTATCTGCCGAGGTGTGATAAAGTTAATTAAGTCAGCCAGGAAGGTACCACATCAAAGACATAGCAAGATACAACTGAGACAATGAGGTGTAGTCGCAGGGGTTCTAACGTGTCAAAAGCTGCCGTCTGTATGTAAAACGAAAAGCTTTAAAATTTTTACTTTTTTACTGGGAAAATTTTTACTTTTTTACTGGGAATCACATCTGTGAACAAGCTAACGACGACTCAAGTCCGGATCACGTCATGTATCGTGACATAAACCCAAGATCCCGATTGAGACCGTCTTCATGAGTGCGGAACTTGGCTATCAGTTTCTGCTCGATGATTTTGCGTTGTCGTGTGTTTCTAAGGTTGCCTTGGAGAACGCTTACCCGCAGATCCGAGGCTGAATGTCCTTGACTGCTGAAGTGTTCCCCGACTGGGAGGTAACAATCCTGCCTGGCGATTGTTGCACGGTGCTCGTTCATACGTTGTCTCAGTGTCTGCATGGTCTCGCCGATGTACCATGCCGCGGTGCATTCTTTCCTGCAACGTATGAGGTAGACAACGTTGGCCGAGTCACATGAGTATGTACCATGTACCTGGTGGGTAGTGTCCTCACGAGTGATGGTGGTATCTGTGTTGATGATCTGGCATGTCTTGCAGAGTTTGCCATGGCAGGGTTGTGTGGTGTCGTGGTCGCTGTTATCCTGAAAGCTGGGTAATTTGCTGCGAACGATGGTACTTCTGAGGTTAGGCGGCTGTTTGAAGGCAAGTAGTGGAGGCGTGGGGATGGCCTTAGCGAGGTGTTTGTCGTCATCGATGACATGTTGAAGGCTGCGAAGAACATGGCGTAGTTTCTCCGCTCCGGGGAAGTACTGGACGACGTAGGGTACCCTGTTGGTTGTGTCCCGTGTTTGCCTTCTGAGGAGGTCTATGCGATTTTTCGCTGTGGCCCGTCGGAACTGTCGATCGATGAGTCGAGCGTCATATCCCGTTCTTACGAGGGCGTTTTTCAGCGTCCGTAGGTGTCCATCGCGTTCCTCCTCGTCTGAGCAGATCCTGTGTATTCGCAGGGCTTGTCCATAGGGGATGGCTTCTTTAACATGGTTAGGGTGGAAGCTGGAGAAGTGGAGCATCGTGAGGTTGTCCGTGGGCTTGCGGTAGAGTGAAGTGCTGAGGTGTCCGTCTTTGATGGAGATTCGTGTGTCCAGGAATGAGACCGATTCTGAAAGCTCGCCAGAGTTGTCAAGGTAAGAACACTGCTCTCTTACTCTGCTCACACCTCCACCCTCACTACTCACAATATGCCCCTCCCCCAAGTCCCTTTACGCTCTTACAATCACTACACCTCCTTCATATCCTACTCATATACTCACCACTATTGCAAATCTCACTTTCTCACATCTTACACACTGCATACCAGCTATTACACCATGATAGTCTTGTGAGAATGCACCTTTACTCCTTTCTTTTCTTCAGGAGAAGGTTATGCAAAATTCCAGTCAGGAAGCTGTCGCCGAAAGAGGCCGAGCCCGTGTGCAAACCCTCTCCCCCCTCAAAGAAAACTTGTTGGCCATCATGGCAGAGAGAGAATCATGGTCATGACTGGCAATGCTGGAGGAGACGTTGTGCAGGGTTTCTTCACACCTTATCCTCTTTTTCCCTTCTTTCTTCTATCTCGCCCTACACACTCTGCATGACAAACTGCAAATGCCTTCATCAGCCACTTTTCTCTCTCTCCCTCTCTGTTTTCCCTTCACACTAAAAGCTAACCCTTGTCCTTCTCTTTCATTTCAGGTGCTGAAATGTGGATGCTCCTCAGTGGATGCAGAGGAGGCCAGCCTTCCTAAAGCCTTACACGATCTCACCCTCGCAAGCACCAGCTCAGATACTGGTAACACACGTACTTTAAAGGCTAGGCTAGAGAAGGGGTCTTCATGTGGTGAATTGCCAGCCACAAGTGTGCAGGAGCTAGGGCAGGGGGATAGTACGCCACAGGTGCCAGCTCGGTGGAGGCATAATAGCTCTGCTGCAGAGGGCTCAGAGGCTGACATTAATGGGCTAGACTACCGAAGAATGTTGATGGCCATATTCCAGGAAATGCTAGGTGCTCTGGGCAACCAACCAGCAAGCTTGTGCACAATATCGCAGAGCACAGAGGAGTCCAGCTCCAACTTGTGTCAAGGGTTTTTACAGAGCATGGAAACTATTCCGTCCAACATGGACCGACCGTGTGATCAGCTCCATCAACAGGACAGTGGCGCTCACCATTATGGAACCTCCCCTGACAGTACTCACAGATGGCTGCCACCATGGCCAGTGTTGACACGGAAATTAACCATCAGTCTGAAATGATAACTAACCTGTAAGTACCGCATGATCTCTTTAAAGAGCATTGGTGAAGGGTCCTTCCTGTCTCTTAGCGCCATGAGTTGCTGGACGAGTTCAGCAACAAACTGCAGATGCTTTCACCAGCCACCTGGCGAGTTAGCAGCTGGGGCATAACAAAACTGGAAAAGAGTCCTGCGAGAAGCACAGAACCCAAATTTAAATACATTATTCAATGTTTTTCATAGTTCTGCCATGTGCTCTGGACGCCTATGGAGATGCCTGATCCAATATGGTGAGTGGAACACTTCCGCTGAAAATGAGTGCATGCTTTCTGCTCACCATATTGAAGGCTTAGGTGCCTGTTTAGTGCCTGAAAAACGGGCATGACACCATCGAATGTCCAGGCCATTGTTTTAGAAAATTGTCTCAAATACATTTTAGAAATTCATTGCCTTTACTATTTGAGCTGTTCTGCTTCTCTCGGTCTGTGAAAATTAAAATCTACTATTATGACCATTGTTTTTGCTACATGCTTTCCCTGATCGCTGTATTTATACATCCACCCACTATATTACTACTATCAGGAGGTCAGTTGACAACTCCTACCAGAGTCTTGCTTCCTTTCCTGTTACTTAACTCTACCCATAGTGTATTCACGACCCGATTACCCTTACTGAAATCCCTGCTTTCTACTGGGGTAATTGTGTATTTTATAAATATTGCTACTCTCCCTTTTCTAATTTCCCTGTCCTTTCTAAAGATTCCATAGCCATGAATATTTAGCTCCCAATCATGCTGAGCTGAAGGAGACCTACACATGAGTACTTTGCATCTGTCTTCACCAAGGAAGAAGATGCTGCCAAAGTCATAGTGAAAGAGGAGGTAGTGGTGATACTGAATGGGATAAAAATTGCTAAAGAGGAGGTACTAGAAAGGCTGACTACTTAAAGTAGATAAGTCACCAGGACCGGATGGGTGCATCCTAGGATGCTGAGGGAAGTTAAGGTGGAAATCGCAGCCTTACTAGCCATAATCTTCCAATCCTCCTTAGATACAGGAGTGGTGCCAGAGGACTGGAGAATTGCAAATGTTACGCCTTTGTTCAAAAAAGGGTGAAAGGATAAACCCAGTAACTACAGGCCAGTCAGGTTAACCTCGGTAGTGGGGAAGCTTTTAGAAACGATAATCAGGGACAAAATTAACAATCACTTGGACAAGAGTGGATTAATTAAGGAAAGCCAGCATGGATTTGTTAAAGGCAAATCGTGTTTAACTAACTTGATCGAGTATTTTGATGAGGTAACAGAAAGGGTTGATGAGGTCAATGCGGTTGACGTGGTGTACATGGACTTCCAAAAGGCCTTTGATAAAGTGCCACATAATAGGCTTGCCAGCAAAGTTGAAGCCCATGAAATAAAAGGGACAGTGGCAGCATGGATACGAAATTGGCTAAGTAACAGGAAACAGAGTAGTGGTGAACAGTTGTTTTTCGGACTGGAGGAAGGTATAATACAGTGGTGTTCCCCAGGGGTCGGTACTAGGACCACTGCTTCTCTTGCTATATATTAATGATTTGGATTTGGGTGTACAGGGCACAATTTCAAAATTTGCAGATGACACAAAACTTGGAAGTATAGTGAAGAGTGAGGAGGATAGTGATAGACTTCAAGAACACATATATTGGCTGGTGAAATGGGCGGACACTTGGCAAATGAAATTTAACGAAGAAAAGTGCGAAGTGAAACATTTTGGTAGGAAGAACGAGGAGAGGCAATATAAACTAAAGGGTACAATCCTAAAGTGGGTGCATGAACAGAGAGACCTGGGGGTATATGTGCACAAATCGTTGAAGGTGGCAGGGCAGGTTGAGAAAGCGGTTAAAAAAGCTTACGGGATCCTGGGCTTTATAAATAGAGGCATAGAGTACAAAAGCAAGGAAGTTATGATGAACATTTATAAAACACTGGTTCGGCCTCAACTGGAGTATTGTGTCCAATTCTGGGCACCGCACTTTAGGAAGGATGTGAAGGCCTTAGAAAGGGTGCAGAAAAGATTCATGAGAATGATTCCAGGGATGAGGGACTTCAGTTATGTGGATAGACTGGAGAAGCTGGGGTTGTTCTCCTTGGAGCAGAGACGGTTGAGAGGAGATTTGATAGAGGTGTTCAAAATCAAGATGGGTCTAGACAGAGTAGATAGAGAGAAACTGTTCCTGTTGGCGGAAGGTTCGAGAACCAGAGGACACAGATTTAAGGTGCTTGGCAAAAGAACCAAAGGCGACATGAGGAAAAACTTTTTTACGCAGCGAGTGGTTAGGATCTGGAATACAATGCCTGAAAGGGTGGTTGAGGCAGACTCAATTGTGGCTTTCAAAAGAGAATTGGATAAGTACCTGAAGGAAAAAAAATTGCAGGGCTACGGGGATAGGGCAGAGGAGTGGGACTAGCTGAAGAGCTCTGCAGAGAGCCGGCACGGGCTCAACGGGCCGAATGGCCTCCTGTGCTGTAACCATTCTATGATTCGATGAGCTTTGTATGAACTTGTAACCAGGTCTCTAATGGTTACTACAACATAACCTTTCAGCAGAATTTGTGCTTCTAACTCACTTATTTTATTTCTTATGCTACCTACGTTCATGTACAGAACTCTTGTCCAGGTAACTGACCCCAGCTTGCCCATATGTCCTGCTGGTCTTCTTACACTTTCTGATTTACAGTGTGGATTGTCCCCTCCCACACGATTGATCCTAGAACTTAAGGGAATGATGTACGTGGAAAGATTGCCTACTCTGGGCCATTTCTCTCTTGAAAAGCAAAGAGTGAAAGGGATGTGATATAAGTGTTTAAAATTGTAAAAGATTTGGACAAATTGGATCCAAATAAGCTTATCTGCTATATTCAGAATCCAAGCACAAGGAGTCATATTTACAAATTAAGGACAACAAAAGAAAATAGGAATTGCAGGAGGAGCTTTTTACTAATAGGGCACTATGTATATGGAACGGATTACCGACATGGGTTGTGGGGCAAGAATCCTTAATGGGTTTCAAGAAGAAATTAGACAGGTTCTTGTCAATAAATAGATTCAGGGTTATTCAAAATGCACCAAGGAAATACTGTGGATAGATGCGTTGGATGGACCAAAGCTTATCTCCTGACTGAAACTGTTACTATTAATTCTTGTCATGTTTTTGGCTAGTTTTCTGAAAGCCAATGAGTTAACTATAATATAGATACTTGTTTTTCCTATATATCAGACAAATAACACAGAATTTACAGACAAAAGAAAGTGAGTTTTTAGAGAAGCAAACAAGCACAGAAAAGCTTTATCTGAATGAAGTGCAATCTCTAAAGGTAAAGCTGAAAAAATCAGAAGATAGATGTAATGGTATGTATTCAAAGAAATATGCAGTATTTCAATATTACTAATATTACAAGTAATTCCAATTTATCAAAGTAAGTTTGAGAAAATTGAATGAAGCACAATAACAGTGATATTTATAAGAGCATTTAAGAAATTAATTAAACATTAGTAAACTTTTCATGCAAGCTTTACTTGTATTTGCCACACTGTTAAAGAGTTTCTTAATTTTAAAGAGTTTTAACTGCTTATGTAAGTGGCAATGTGCATGCACAATTATAACTAGTTTTAGATTGAATTGAGCAAATAGTTATAATGCTGGGAGTATCAAAGAATGCTGTTTTTCTTACACTTTTGAAAAATCTATTTTTCATTGGGACTAATCAGTTAGAAACAGTACACTTGTAGATGCTAACTACATATCAAGTTGAAAATGTGACTAGATACATTGACATTCGTACCTTTATAAATCTGACATCTGGACACTCTATTTTTAAGTGGCTGAACTGAAGCAGAAAGAAGCTGCAGAAACTACAGAAATTAGAAATCGTAAAGAAGCAGAACTCCAACACAAACTGCATGTGCTGACTCAGGAGAAGGAAGAACTTCTGAAACTTTCCATGCAGAGAGGGAAAATTATACAGGTTAAGTTGGGCAATGTAAAAGAATATCAGTTTAAGTAGAGAAAAAAAGTGACTTCTAAATATATTATATTAACAGATCTGAACCAATTCCTTGTATATGAGAAACAAACAGCTTAA
Source organism: Squalus acanthias (assembly GCA_030390025.1). Classification (NCBI taxonomy): domain Eukaryota; kingdom Metazoa; phylum Chordata; class Chondrichthyes; order Squaliformes; family Squalidae; genus Squalus; species Squalus acanthias. The sequence continues at coordinate 42,531,821 of CM059427.1, forward strand.
ACTATAAAAATAAAATGTACAATTATTTATGTACTATCCTGTAGCATTGCTCTTGGTCACTCAGAGGATGCACTCTTTTATAAGATGGCCCCATTAAGCTCTGCAACTGTCCTTCCCATGCCTATAGTTAGAAATCTTCAAATCTGCAACAGGATTTTTCTTCCTATTTTCCCTCTACTCCTCCAGTTAACAGGACTTTTCTGTCTCCACCCTTTTCATCAAGGTATCACTATCTATTCTCTCGCTCCACAACAAGATCTCTCCCCCTCTTTTCTCCCCCTCTCCTGAGCAGGGTCTCTTTCTCATTCATAGTCATCGCAACAGGGTGTCTCATTTTCTCTCTCTCCTGAACCTCATCATCTGGGTCCCCAAGACAGTCTCTTTCCTTCTTCCTTTCATCCTCAACAAATGATTTTTTCTTTTTCCTACTCCATGCCCAAAAGGTCTTCTTTTCCATTCCTTTTTGTCTGTCTTTCTCTTTTCTCCCCATTCCCTGGGCTGCAGAGCTTGTGAAGTAAAGTCAGAAGTTCACTCATCAGAGATAGATTCATGTACATATTAGGGCCAGCTTTGGTTACATCAGTGGTTCTCAAATTTTTTCGAGCAGAGCCCCAACATTTCAAATGTTCTTGGCTTGGGATATAAAATGATGTGTCTTTTAGAAGGGATTCTTGCTGATCTGGAGATATATGTGGATACAACAGGGAACTTTTACTTGTCATTTGTAGAAGTCTAATTTCTGCATCACTGTGACTTTTTGAAATATAGGACAAACAAAAGGAGATTCAGCTACTTGAGGAGAAATTAAGATTAACGGAAAAAGCAAAGAAAGATGCAGAAGAAAGGTAAGAAAACATGGGGGGAAACCTATTAAATGTGAGGCCCAATCTGGATTAATGTTAGACCTTCTAAACTTCTTTTACAGAATTTTACACTGGTTTACATACTGCTACAGTTCTACATTTGCTCATATGGCATTTGCAGAAGCATACATTGATAAGACAGTTGGTATTATGTATATATCAGTATACGAATAATACAAGTGTAATAGTACTTGGGATAATGACATTAGCAAACATATCGTGTACGGTAGCATAGTGGTTATATGTTAGAAACATAGAAACATAGAAAATAGGTGCAGGAGTAGACCATTCGGTCCTTTGAGCCTGCACCGCCATTTAATGCGTTCATGGCTGAACATGCTACCTCAGTACCCCATTCCTGCTTTCTCGCCATACCCCTTGATCCCCCTAGTTGTGAGTATTATATCTAACTCCCTTTTGAATATATTTAGCGAACTGGCCTCAACAACCTTCTGTGGTAGAGAATTCCACAGATTCACCACTCTCTGGGTGAAGAAGTTCCTCCTCATCTCAGTCTTAAATGGCTTCCCCTTTATCCTTAGACTGTGACCCCTGGTTTTAGTTTTCCCTAACATTGGAAACATTCTGCCCGCATCTAATTTGTCTAAACCAGTCAGGATTTTAAACGTCTCTATAAGATCCCCCCTCATTCTTCTGAACTCCAGAGGATACAAGTTCAGTTGATCCAGTCTTTCTTGATATGTCAGTCTGGCCATCCCAGGAATCAATCTAGTGAACCTTCGTTGCACTCCCTCAATAGCAAGAATGTCCTTCCTCAAGTTAGGAGACCAAAACTGCACACAATACTCCAGGTGTGGCCTCACCAAGGCCCTGTACAACTGTAGCATCACCTCCCTACTCCTGTACTCAAATCCCCTTGCTATGAAGGCCATCATGCCATTTGTTTTCTTGACTGCCTGCTGCACTTGCCTTCCCACCTTCAGTGACTGATGTACCATGACGCCCAGGTCTCGTTGCACCTCCCCTTTCCCTAATCTGCCACCATTCAGGTAATAGTCTGCCTCCCTATTTTTACCACCAAAGTGGATAACCTCACATTTATCCACATTGTACTTCATCTGCCATACATTTGCCCATTCACCCAACCTGTCCAAGTCACTCTGTAGCCTCCTAGCATCCTCCTCATTGTTCACACTGCCTCCCAATTTAGTGTCATCCGCAAATTTGGAGATATTACAATTAATCCCTTCGTCCAAATCATTAATATATAATGTAAACAGCTGGGGCCCCAGCACCGAACCCTGCGGTACCCCGCTGGTCACTGCCTGCCATTCTGAAAAGTACCCATTTACTCCTACTCTTTGTTTCCTGTGTGCCAACCAGTTCTCAATCCACGTCAACACATTACCCCCAATCCCATGTGCTTTAACTTTGCACACCAATCTCTTGTGTGGGACCTTGTCGAAGGCCTTCTGAAAGTCCAAATACACCACATCTACTGGTTCCCCCCCGTCCACCCTATTGGAAACATCCTCAAAAAATTCCAGAGGATTTGTCAAGCATGATTTCCCTTTCACAAATCCATGCTGACTTGGACCTATCATGTCACCACTTTCCAAATGGTCTGTTATGACATCTTTAATAATTGATTCCATCATTTTACCCACCACCGATGTCAGGCTGACCGGTCTATAATTCCCTGCTTTCTCCCTCCCTCCTTTTTTAAAAAGAGGGGTTACATTAGCCACCCTCCACTCCTTCGGAACTGATCCAGAGTCTAAGGAATGTTGGAAAATGATCGTCAATGCATCCACTATTTCCAAGGCCACCTCCTTAAGTACTCTGGGATGCAGATCATCAGGCCCTGGGGATTTATCAGCCTTCAGTCCCATCAATTTCCCCAACACCTTTTCCCGACTGATAAGGATTTCCCTCAGCTCCTCCCTCTTACCAGATCCTTTGATCTCTTTTATTTCCGGAAGGTTGTTTGTGTCCTCCACAGTAAACACCGAACCAAAGTACTTGTTCAATTGATCTGCCAAACCCGTGACCTCTTCCACCTAGAAGGGCAGCAGGCGCATCGGAACACCACCACCTCCAAGTTCCCCTCCAAGTCACACACCATCCTGACTTGGAAATATATTTCCTTCATCGTCGCTGAGTCGAAATCCTGAACTCCCTACCTAACAGCACTGTGGGAGTACCTTCACCATATGGACTGCAGCAGTTGAAGAAGGCGATTCACCACCACCTTCTCAAGGGAAATTAGGGATGTGCAATAAGTGCTGGCCTTGCCAGCAACACCCACATCCCGTGAATGAATAAAAAAAGCAGGACCACTCAGGGTCTATCTTATCTTAGTATCTTCTCCTATCAGTCTGTCCTTCCTTCGATAGTTTTGTGTTGTGTTGTACAGGCCTCCATGGAGACCAAGACTGCTTCATCCTTTTCAAGTCTAAACCAGAGGCTGAACATCACTTGCTCTGACTGTCATAGGTTCCATAGATACACAGCTGTTACTTCTTGCAGCAAGAAGCAGTGTTAGTCTAAGCAATGATGGTGATCCTCAATCTCACAGTGGGCAGGGGAGTGGATCATAGAGGATCACAAGATAGTGCATGGTTAAATAACCATAGAATGATACAAACAGAAGGAGGCCATTCAGCCCATTGTGCCTGTGCCGGCTCTTTGAAAGAGCTATTCAGTTAGATCTACTCCCTTGCTTTTTCCCATAGCCCTTCAAGTATTTATCCAATTGCCTTTGGCAAGTTATTATTGAATCTGCTTCCACCACCTTTTCAGGCAGTTCTTTCCAAATTATAACAACTCAGTGTGTAAATTTTTTTTTCGTCATGTCGACTCTGGCTCTTTTGCCAATTACCTTAAATCTGTGTCCTCTGGTTACCAACCCTTCTGCCACTAGAAACAGTCTCCCCTTATTTACTCTATCAAAACCGTTCATGATTTTGAACACCTCTATCATATCTCCTCTTAACCCTCTCTGCTCCAAGGAGAACAACTCCAACTTCTCCAGTCTCTCCATAACTGAAGTCCATCATCGTAAATCTGTTCTGCACCCTGTCAAAGACCTTGATATCCTTCCTAAAGTGTGGTACCCAGCAATGAATACTACCTCCTCCTTTACTGTGACAGTGGCAGCATCCTCTTCGTTAATGAAGACAGATGCAAAGTACTCATTTAGTAACTCCAGGTGTGACTCCAAGATGGTATGTTGCCTCCCTGGTGCCAGGGTCAAGGATGTCACTGAGCGGCTGCAGGACACTCTGAGGGGGGAGGGTGAAAAGCCAGAGGTCGTTGTCCATATCGGTACCAATGACATAGGCAGAAGGAGGGATGAGGTCCTGCAAGCAGACTATAGGGAGCTAGGAAAGGAATTAAAAAGCAGGACCTCAAAGGTAGTAATCTCCAGATTACTCCCGGTGCCACGTGCTAGTGAGTACAGGAATAGGAGGATAGAACAGATGAATGCGTGGCTGGAGAGATGGTGCAGGAGGGAGGGCATTAGATTCCTGAGGCATTGGGACCGTTTCTGGGGCAGGTGGGACCTGTACAAGCCGGACGGGTTACACCTCAACAGAGCCGGCACCAATATTCTTGCGGGGAGGTTTGCTAGTGCTGTTGGGGAGGGTTTAAACTAGCTTGGCAGGGGGATGGGCACCAGCATATAGGAGTAGAAAAGAGGAATAAGGTGCATAAAAGAGTGAGTGTGTTGGATAGTACTAGAGAAGAAAGTAGTACTAGAGACGGAAGTAGTACCATATTAGATATGATTAGGCTAAGAAAGACAAAGAAAAATTCAAAAATGGGTTTAGAATGCATGTACGTAAACGCACAAAGTGTGGTGAATAAGATTGGTGAGCTACGAGCACAATTAGCCGTGTGGCAATATGATCTTGTGGCAATAATGGAAACGTGGCTTAAAAACAGTGACAACTGGGCACTTAATATTCAAGGGTACAAGGTGTTCAGAAAAGATAGGGAAGGAAAAAAGGAAGGTGGGGTGGCAGTGCTGATTAAGGAAGACATTGTAGTGTTGGAAAGGGAGGATGTTCTTGAGGGGACAAGGACAGAATCCATTTGGTTAGAGTTAAGGAGCAAAAAGGGTATGATCGCGCTATTGGGGGTATTCTATAGGCCTCCAAATAGTGAGAGGCATGTAGAGGAGCAAATCTGTTGGGAAATAGCAGAGATATGCAAGAGCTATAGAGTGGTGATATTGGGGGACTTTAATTACCCAAATATCGATTGGGATAATGCTAGGGTAAAGGGAAAGAAGGGAGAGAAATTTCTGAAATGTGTTCAGGAGAATTTCCTTGACCAGTATGTTCTTGGCCCAACTAGGAAGGAGGCATTGCTGGATCTGGTGCTGGGGAATGAGGTTGGCCAGGTCGACCAAGTGTCTGTGGGAGAACTCTTGGGTACGAATGATCATTGTATCATAAGATTTAGATTAGATGGGAACAATCTAGAATGGAACTTCTAAACTGGAATTGGGCTAACTTCAATGGGATGCGAAAGGATCTAGCCAGGGTAAAATGGAACCAAAGACTGACAGGAAAAACTGTAATGGAACAATGGGTGATCTTTAAGGAGGAGATGTTCCAAGTACAGGCTAGGTACATTCCAATAAGAGGGAAAGGCAAGGGAACCAAAGCAAGGGCTCCTTGGATGACGAGGGAGATGGAGAAGATGATGAAACAAAAAAAGAGGGTGTATGATGCATGTCAGGTGAATTATTCAAGGGAGAACCAGACCAAATACAATAAGTTGAGAGGGGAAGTGAAGATGAAAATAAGATTGGCAAAGAGAGAATATGAGAGTAGAATGGCGATTAACATAAAAGGGAACCCAAAAATCTTCTACCAGCATGTAAACAGTAAGCAGGTAGTAAGAGGCGGGGTGGGGCCTATTAGGGACAAAGAAGGTGATATATGCTTAGAGGCACAGGGCAAGGCTAGAATACTCAATGAGTACTTTGTATCGGTGTTTACTAAAGAGGTGGATGCTGACAAAATATCGGTACAAGTGGAAAAGGTAGAAGCAATGGAAGGGGTGAAAATTGATAGACAGGATGTACTAGAAAGGCTGAGTATGCTTAGAGTGGATAAGTTGCCTGGTCCAGATGGCTTGCATCCCAGGTTGTTAAGGGAATTGGGGGAGGAGATAGCGGAAGGGCTTGCCATAATTTTCCAATCTTCCCTAGATGCGGGGGAAGTGCCTGAGGATTGGAAAGTGGCAAATGTGACACCGTTGTTCAAGAAAGGGTGTAAGGACAATCCTAGTAACTACAGGCCGGTCAGTTTAACATCAGTGGTGGGTAAAGTTTTAGAAACAATAATCAAGCAGAAAATCAACAGGCACTTGGAGAGGTTTAAGCTAATTAAGGAGAGCCAACACGGATTTGTAAAAGGCAGATTGTGTTTGACTAATCTAATTTAATTTTTTGATGAAGTAACAGGGAGGATTGATGAAGGGAATGCAATGGATGTTGTCTACATGGATTTTCGGAAGGCGGTTGACAAAGTACCACATAGAAGGCTGGTTAACAAAATTTAGGCTCACAGAATAGGTGGGTCAGTGGCAGCTTGGATAAGGAATTGGCTTAAGGATAGAAAACAGCAAGTTGTAGTAAATGGCTGTTTTTCAAACTGGAGGATGGTAGACAGTGGTGTTCCCAAGGGTCAGTGCTGGGGACGCTGCCTTTTTTGATATATATAAATGACCTGGATATTGGAATACAGAGTAGGATTTCTAAATTTGTCGATGACACCAAACTTGGGGGTGTAGCAAACAGTGAGGATGATACCAATCGACTGCAACAGGACATGGAAAGGCTAGCAGAATGAGCAGACAAGTGGCAGATGGAATTTAATACAGAGAAGTGTGAGGTGATGCATTTTGGCAGAAGGAACAGGGAGAGGCAATATACACTTAATGGCACAGTTTTAAAGAGTGTGCAGGGACAGAGGGACCTGGGAGTTAATGTGCATAGGTCCCTGAAGGTGGCAGGACATATTGAGAGAGTGGTTAGCAAAGCATATGGGATCTTGGGCTTCATAAATAGAGATATTGAGTACAAAAGTAGAGAAGTTATGCTGAACCTTTATAAAGCGCTGGTTAGGCCACAACTGGAGTATTGCGTCCAGTTCTGGTCACCACATTTTAGGAAGGATGTGAAGGCCCTTGAGAGGCTGCAGAGGAGATTTACCAGAATGGTTCCGGGGATGGGGGATTTTAGCTACAAGGACAAGCTGGATTTGTTTCCATTAGAGCAAAGGAGGTTGAGCGGTGATTTGATAGAGCTGTGCAAGATTATGATGGGCTTGGATAGGCTAGACGGGGAAAAGTTGTTCCCACTAGTTGATGGTACAAGGATTAGCGGACACAGATTCAAGTTTTTGGGCAAGAGATACAGGGGGGACGTGAGGAAAAACTTTTTTACGCAGCGAGTGGTGAGGACCTGGAACTCGCTGTCAACAGAAGTGGTGGAAATGGAGACACTCAATGTTTTCAAGGGGAGACTGGATAGGCACTTGAGGGAAATAAACTTGTAGGGCTATGGGGATAGAGCGGGGGAATGGGAATGACTGGATTGCTCTACAGAGAGCCGGCACGGACTCGATGGGCCGAATGGCCTCCTTCTGTGCCTCTATGACTCTATGACTCAGCTATGCCTTCTGCTTCCACAAGATTAAAAGGGAAATTAGAGAAGCATGCAGTAAGGGCACAGCAGTCATCATGGGTGACTTTAATTTACATATAGATTGGGCTAACCAAATTAGTAAAAATACTGTGGAGGAGGAATTCCTAGAATGTTTACGAGATGGTTTTCTGGAACAATATGTCGAGGAACCAACCAGAGATCAGGCCATCTTAGACTGGGTATTATGCAACGAGAAAGGATTAATTAGCAATCTTGTTGTACGATGCCCCTTGGGTCAGAGTGATCATAATATGATAGAATTCTTCATTAGGATGGAGAGTGAAGTAGTTGAATCAGAGACTAGGGTCCTGAATTTAAATAAAGGAAACTACGATGGTATGAGGCGCGAATTGGGTAGGATTGATTGGGGAATGTCACTCAAGGGGTTGACGGTGGATAGGCAATGGCAAACATTCAAAGACTGCATGGATGAACTACAGAATTTGTACATCCCAGTGTGGCATAAGAATAAAACAAAAAGGGTGACTCAACCGTGGCTAACAAGGGAAATTAGGGATAGCATAAGATCCAAGGAGAGGGCATATAAATTGGCCAGAAAAAGCGGTAGCCCTGAGGATTGGGAGCAGTTTAGGATTCAACAAAGGAGGACAAAGGGATTAATTAAGAAGGGGAAAATAGAATATGAAAGTAAGCTTGCTGGGAACATAAAAACTGACTGTAAGAGCTTTTATAGATATGTGAAGAGAAAAAGATTAGTGAAATCAAGTGTAGGTCCCTTGCAGTCAGAAGCGGGGGAAGTTATAATGGGGAACAAAGAAATGGCAGCCCAATTAAATGCATATTTTGGTTCTGTCTTCACAAAGGAGGACACAAATAACCTCCCAGAGATGTTGGAGAACATACGGTCTGATGAAAGGGTGGAACTGAAAGAAATCAGTATTTGCAGGGAAATGGTGTTAGGGAAATTGACGGTATTGAAGGCCGATAAATCCCCAGGGCCTGATAATCTACATCCTAGGGTACTTAAGAAAGTGGCCCTAGAAATAGTAGATGCATTGCTGATCATCTTCCAACATTCGATGGAATCTGGAACTGTACCCATGGATTGGAGGGTAGCTAATGTTACCCCACTATTCAAAAAGGGTGGTAGAGAGAAAGCGGGGAATTACAGACCGGTAAGCCTGACATCGGTAGTGGGGAAAATGCTAGAGTCCATTATAAAGGATGTAATAGCTGAGCATTTGAAAAACAGTGACAGGATCGGACAAAGTCAACATGGATTTATAAAAGGTAAATCGTGCTTGACTAATCTACTGGAATTTTTTGAGGATGTAACTGGGAAAATAGATAAGGGAGAACCAGTAGATGTGGTGTATTTGGACTTTCAAAAGGCTTTCGATAAGGTCCCGCATAAGAGATTAGCGGGTAAAGTTAAGGCACATGGGATTGGGGGCAAGGTATTGACTTGGATAGAGAACTGGTTGGCGGACAGAAAGCAGAGAGTAGGAATTAATGGGTCTTTTTCCGAGTGGCAAGCAGTGACTAGTGGGGTACCGCAGGGATCGGTCCTTGGACCCCAGCTATTCACAATATACATTAATGATCTAGATAAGGGAATTAAATGTAATATCTCCAAGTTTGCAGATGACACAAAGCTGGGTGGGAGTGTGTGCAGCGAGGAGGATAGCGAGAAACTCCAGGATGATCTGGACAGGTTGGGTGAGTGGGCAGAAGCGTGGCAGATGCAATATAACGTGGATAAGTGCGAGGTTATCCACCTAGATGTCAAAAACAGAAAGGCAGACTATTATCTGAATGGCAATAGATTGGGAGAAGGGGAAGTGCAACGAGACCTGGGTGTCCTTGTGCACCAGTCGCTGAAAGTAAGCATGCAGGTGCAGCAGGCGGTGAAGAAGGCAAATGGTATGTTGGCCTTCATAGCGAAAGGGTTTGAGTATAGGAACAGGGATGTCCTGCTGCAGTTGTACAGGGCCTTGGTGAGACCACACCTTGAGTACTGTGTGCAGTTTTGGTCGCCTTATCTGAGGAAGGATGTTCTTGCCATGGAAGGAGTTCAGCGAAGATTCACAAGGCTGATACCTGGGATGGCAGGAATGACATATGAGGAGAGATTGGGTCGATTGGGCTTATACTCACTGGAGTATAGAAGAATGAGAGGGGATCTCATCGAAACATATAAAATTCTGACAGGTTTGGACAAACTAGATGCAGGAAGAATGTTCCCGATGGTTGGAGAGTCCAGAACCAGGGGTCATAATCTAAGGATAAGGGGTAAGCCACTTAGGACAGAAATGAGGAAGAATTTCTTCACCCAGAGAGTGGTGAACCTGTGGAATTCTCTACCACAGAAGGTAGTTGAGGCCAAGTCATTAAATATATTCAAGGATGAGTTAGATATATTTCTTAAAGCTAAAGGTATCAAGGGATATGGGGAGAAGGCAGGTACAGGGTACTGAGTTTAGATGATCAGCCATGATCTCATCGAATGGCGGAGCAGGCTCGAGGGGCCGAATGGCCTACTCCTGCTCCTATCTTCTATGTTTCTATGTTTCTATTATCTCCAGTTTGGTACATAATCGGCCCCACCCTTCCTTTGACTACCCTTTTACTATACTTATGAAAGACTTTTGGGTTCCCTTTTATGTTATCCGCTAATCTATTGTCATATACTCTTTTTGTCCCTCTTATTTCCTTTTTCAGTTCCCCTCTGTACTTCTTGTATTCAGCTTGATTCTATTGAATTACAATCCCGACATTTATCATAAGCCTTCTTTTTTTGTTTCATTTTAATCTCTATTTTTAGTCAACCAGGGAGCTCCAGCTTTGAATGCTCTTCTTTTCCCCCTCGTAGGAATGTGTCTAGTCTGTACCTGCACTATCTCCTCTTTGAAGGCCTCCCATTTCTCATTTACCGTTCTACCTGCCATTCTTTGATTCCAATCCGCCTGGGCCAGATCCCTTTACAACTCGCTGAAATTAGCCCTCCTCCAGTTGAATATTTTCTCATTTGGTTTTTCCTTGTCATTTTCCATAACTACTCTAAACCTAATGATATCATGAGAACTCTTTCCCAAATGCCCTCCCACGGAAACATGCTCCACTTGCCCCACTTTATTCCCCAGAACTAGATCCAGCACTGCTTCCTTCCTCATTGGGCCAGAAACATACCGATCAAGAAAGTTCTTTTGTACACATTTCAGGAATTCCTCCCCCTCTTTGCCCTCCACACTGTTATTTTCCCAGTCTATACCAGGATATTTGAAGTCCCCCATTATCACTGTTCTTGCATTTTTCTGCAGTTTGCCTGCAAATTTGCTCCTCTATCTCCTTCCCACTATTTGTTGGCCTCATAATCTGAAGCTCATACCAAAATGTCCTTGTTATATGGTCTAGAATGGTTGTATTTGGGACATGACCTACTCTCCAGTACTCATCCATCTGTGAGGGGTAGAATTTATGTAAGTTGTACTGTATTTAGTGTATGATTTTGAGTTGATGCTCCATCATTTTACTACAAGAATGTGATCCTAGGTCTCCATTCAAGTCCCCTTCCGGGCTAGCTGTGGAGTCTATTGACGTTATGATGAACTAACTGTACAGAGCATAGATATGTTTATATAAACAGGAAATGCTGAAAATACTCAGCAGGTCAGGCAGCATCTGTGGAGAGAGAAAGAGAGTAGATATGTTTATGGCTGTCTTTGGTGTTGAGGACATATAGTTCTAAAAGGGTTGGTTTACATTAGTGTGTCTTGGAGGAAGTACTCAATTTGGAGATATTGGAACAGGTACCTCTTGACTGAATATAGTCTACAAACTGCTGGAAGGTGACAATATTTCCCCTATGCACCCAACTTCTTCTGGAGAGACCAAATTTTCCATTCTTTTTGACATATCTAAAAGGGTTCATTTTAGTAATTCATTTTTGAAATTTAGGACAAACAAAAGGAGGTTGAACTACTTGAGAAATTAAGATTAACAGAAAAAGCAAATGCAAAAGGAAGGTAAGGAAAGAACTGAGAAACAAAACCTATTTAATGTGAGGCCCAACATGGATTGACCTTAAGATTTTCAAAAGTTCAGAATATTATCATGAAGCTATTATATTCTATTACATTCCTTCCAGTTAGCTTTGATCAAAATTAATGCAAAACAAGAAACCAGAAGTAATTAACATCTGTACATGTAACTACTAACATTTAAAAAGTAGTTGCTTTGAAAGTACACCATTTTAAAACTGTTTGTGTTCACTGAATCTCATCACCAGGCTGTTCTTATACAACTCTCACGAATTGATTCACAGTTCCACAGCAGGGCTAGCAAAGACTTGAGAGGGCATCTGTCCACTCTCTTGTCTACAGTTACTATATGACTTGGTGAATAAGGAATTAGGAAGAAATAGAAGAGTCTTACCTTCAAAGTAAAATTAAAATGTGTTAAGAAAGCATAGAAAGAAAACGGCATGCAATTACTCACTTTAGTCGCAGTTACAAAGCTATTCTTGAGCCTTATTATGAGGCATTCCTTTGAATGATTGCTGTCATATTATTTGGGTGGAAATAGTTGTATTTGTATGTTACACATTTCATTCAACAGTTGCTTTATATTTCAGATTTCAATATGAAGCTGCAGTGGTAAATGCAAGTGTCAAAGTCAAGGAGTTACAGCAGCAGAATCACAAATCTCAACAGCTTTATACTGACTTGGAAAGGGTAATTAAAGTAACCTCTGGCTATAAATCTGAACAACCCATCCTCATATTTTTGTTATTTGGGCTATTGTATATCATGCACTATTCTTGAAAGAGTTGGGCTTCCTGCTCAGACATATATGAATACTACTCTGAAACTAACCACTAAGAGATACACAAGAGTAACACACCTACTATTTTAAAACAGAAATGCGGCTGTCTCCTATCGCCACAAAAAATGTATTTCCTTTTCTAATAATAAAAGCATTTTAAGATATGTTAATTAGAGAATAAAATTACTTCTACATTGCTTCAAGCACACTAATATTCCACTTCCATTAGTGACAAATTGTGCTGTGAGTTTCTAATGTATCACCCAACCTGTAAGTCGTAGAGTATGGTATTGGTGTTTTGAGCGTTAATCGAAAATACTTTCATAAAAGTTGTATCACCCAATATAATACATTATTTCCCCTCCTTTCAGCTATCCCCTCTTATTCCCCAGCAGACAGGCAGCAAAACCTTTGGCAAGAGATTTGCAAGACGGTCCTGACTCACCCCTTTGATATTTTGCTAGCCTCAGTTCTCATCTCTGTTGTAAAGCAGCACTGAGTAGTAACAGATTACACAAAAACACAAAAACCTACTACATGCAGTTTAGAATATCAGAAAGTCTCTACTATCTATATGCTATGGGTGAAGTTAAACAGGCAGAGCAAGTTAAAGTTATTTATACTAACTGCGGTCTCATAAAATCATTGCAGGAAAACAATTTTGGCTAAAGGGATCAGAATCCTGTATCTCTCCTCTCTTTTGACACAAAACCTAGGGTGTAGCTGTGAATGTGTAGAAATCTGGAATGAGGCAAAAACTCTAGATTCACAGGGCACTAAAATTAAAATATTTCTCAGGATGGTCTACTCTACAAACTTCCGTTACATACTGCAAACCATCCATGACTTCCATTACTATAGTCTGAATGTAATTAGCCCATTACAGAATTTCTCAGCATCAAAAATTAATTTCTATTTGCTAACCTCTTCTTTCATTAATAGGAATTTGAAGCTTTCAAAACGCACAGCAATGACCTGCTAACAAAAGAGAAGGAACTGAATGTCAAACTACGTCATCTGATTGACTGATGCCAGATTTCAACATTAGTGTATTTTACTTTGCATTTTGCAATAAATTGACCCTTCATACCCAGATGCAAATAAAAGAACCATTTTAATTACCTGCTTTTGAAATAGTTTATCCTCTCCATGAAAATGAATAGGCCATTATCCAAAACAAGAGAAATCATAGGCCAGTTTTGGGCTTTTCTGCTTGCAGTAGGCTTTTGTTTCCCTACACTTGTGCTGCAACAGACCTTATTCTGGTTTCCCTTAGTTCTTTGATGCAGAAAACCATTCATAAACCAACAGAAAAACTTAACATGAAAAACACAGAGTACATTCCAAGGTCAGAAAGCCAACACCAAAAACTGAAACAAATCTGTGAGGAAAGTTAAAATTTAAGAAAAACAAAGATTATATTAAGCTACTAAGCTAATACCATCAGAAGGAAAGGGCTGTGTACACAGTGACTGAAGAATTTTCAGGCAGAAAGATGATGATGAGAGGTCTTAAAGCAACATTTTCTCATTTGGATAATTACTGGCTTGTGGAGAATGAAAAATATTTGTCTTTATATTCTAGATTCTATTGATTGGAAAGCAAACATCCCAATTACTGTTTTTGTTTTAAATTATGCTCATTAAGGGCAAGAAGAGTTTTGAGCCATGTATCTGCAGTTTCAGAGTGGTAGCTATTGTATACAGAAATATCTCTTTAATAAAAACCATTTTGTCTGGAGTCACACTCTGCATATGTTTTATCTACATACCATAAAATATTGTATCCTGTTTCTTTTTGTTTATTGGTAATGGGTCTTTCTCACATACCTAGCTAGAAAAAAAACTTTTGTAATCAGTTGATCTGCTATACAGGGGCACTTCATTTCAACCTTACTGATCTACAACCATCTTTCCATGATTAACCAGCATGCTAATGTACAGCAAACTTAGTTGAGGGACCATGGGCTAAAAATTCGGGGGCTTTATGCCACCTGTTACCGGCAAAAAATAGCGGAAAGAGGTTGGCGGGTCCTGCGGCGTCCTTCATTTTCCAAGGCAGTGCCGCTGGTAAGATCGATGGCCCTGCAGATTTAAATGAGGGAGAGGTGCACGCCGACTTAACGTCACCTCAGCGAACTTGGACCTTAGGGCTGAGTTCAGCGCTGGGTCCTAAGCTCACCATGAAAACACAATGTTCAGCAGACTCACAGAGGCGCTATCAGCACCTCTTAAAGGAACACTCACATCTTTCAGGTAAGTTTGCATTTAAGCTTTTGGATTGGATTTTTTTGATTATATTGAAGTAGTGGCTTGCTGCAATACATGTTAAAAGTTTTTTAAGTAAGTAGGGAGTGCTACTGGGCGCTTGCAAGGCCTCGGATGGTAAGGGATGGCCTCTGAGAAGACAGAAAATGCTGGAAATACTCAGCAGGCCAGATAACATCCGTGGAGAGAGAAACAGAGTTCACATCTCAGGTCGAGATGTTGTCTGAGCTGCTGAGTATTTCCAGCATTTTATGCTTTTATTTCAGATTTACAGCATCCGCTCGCAGAGGGAAGAGGAAGAGGAAGAAGCCGAAGAGGAGAAAGCAGAAGAGGAGGAAGCAAAAGGAAGGATGCAACTCAAACAGCCCCTTTTTGGCCGGGATATCCGGGATGGAATCATCCGCCTGCAGCACCAGTGACCACAATCCCAATTCCCCTTTCAACATTTGTCCCATACCTTACCTTCCCTCTGTTACTGACCATCACAGCGTCCTCTTGGCCACAATGTTGAAATAAAAGCCACCACAAAGCAAACTTTCCAATCCAACTTTATACATCTATCAATCCAATATGACATCAAGCAATCAACTCATCACCCTTATTCATTCGCTTAGTGATTATCTTCTGTGTGCCTTTGCCTATCCTACCAACGTCACACAGTGCTACCCCAGTGGCTGCAGCATGGCTGATGGAAGGCTTTTGACTTTCAGTGGGGGACACTACAAATGAGCTTGCTGGTCGACCTTGAGGAGCTGGTGGTTGGGAGTGTGAAAACGAATTACAGTGTTTCTTCTTCACTCTCCTCTCCCTCTTCTTGGTCAACCACTGGCTGGGCAGGCTGCATTTCTTGGGTGTGTGAAATGAGGAAGGCACAAGGGTGGCGTGGTGACGGAAGGGCGGGAAAGCAAGAGGTGCATGCGAGAAGGAGGATAATGTATGAGGATACCAGTATCTTGTATTCTTTCTGCCCCGCCACTGGCCAATGACTCAGCCACACCCCTGCCAAGATTGGCCTGCACCGTCTCTTCCAAGGGGGTGAGGTGAGGCTAGGAATGGGAGGTGTGCCTCGTGATTGGTACAGATTGCTGGTAGGTGAGTGATTAGGTGGGGTGGGGGGCGGAAATCGCGCATTGAGAAGTGTGTGAGGCTAGTGATTCAGTTAGTAGGAGACGGTTTTTGAAGATGCATTCACTGACCTTGACCAGTGGTCTGAGGTCATGAAGTTTCTTTTGGCACTGGAGCCAGGTGGTGGGGGCGATACTGCTGGCAGTGACAGCCTCGGTGATGTGGTACCACGTCATTCTTTCTGGAGGGCCTCCTGGCCCCTGTGGGTAGAGGACCTCTCTTGCAGTATTGATCCTCTGCACAAAGCTGTAGTGCAGCATGCGAGACCCTAGGTGCCCCTTCCCTGGATTGCTGAGCTATTTGTGTTAGTGCTGAAACACTTTTCCCATTTTTTGAGGTGCAGAAGGGAATTCAGCTTTAAGAGCTGAAGACTCCCATTTGGGACATTTTAAATGTTAATTTTTTAAGGCAATAAGGGCTGAAAACTGCATTATTTTACTTCATTTTTATCAGTTCAGAAGGCACTGCCCTTTTAATGCATTGCCGTTTTAATGTCCCACAATGCCGAGTGAACTCATTGCCTCGCTTCCAGAGGCTGTTTCAAGATGGAACACTGTTTCTGGACAGTAACTTCACCTCCGATGTCTGCACCAACACCACCAGGAGGGCATTACACAGTGAGTTAGTGCTGGACTAAAAATCTTTAGTCCCCAGCGTGAATTTTTCTCTCTTACCGCCGAACCATTTTCAGCGGCCGTTAACCCGAGGCAACTCTTGTGGCGGCCACGAATTTCTAGGTCCTAGTCTTTTACATGGTAAGAAATATGACAACCAATGTTTCACCCCATCATGTCAGGTTTGCACATCTCTGAAACCGATTTTGTGGCCAGGGCCAATAGCCTCAGGGCCTTCTGATTTACCGGCAGTGGTGCTCCTCTTTGGCCTTCACCTTGGGCCTCCTCGAACTCTCCAATTCTGTGTTTGGGCATGTCGTGAACAGATAGGAAACATGCAGAAGGGCAGGGAACAACCCTTCCTGTCTCATTTCCCTAGCAACTGGGCCTGCAACTATTGCAGGCACAGGCACAGGTCTACCCATTTGGTAAAGCCCTGGAAATCCAGGGGCAATACACTGGAAGTGGAGTTCCAATGTAGCACCTAGGAACTGAGTATTCCCCATGTACTGTGAAGAGGAAAATTGGCACTAAAGAAACCTTTAAAGCAGGAATCTAAAGTCCACTATTGCCTCAGTTGGTAGACACTGTCCAGTGCAGAACCAGGACGGTTTCAGTTTTGGGCTCGGGTCTTTGCTGAGTTTCCATAAGTCAGCCAAGGTGACGGCAGTGCTACTGGAGTGGGTAAATCAGTCACTCTTTTTGATCATTATGCAGTAACACCAGCTGGAAAATGCAATTGTAAGATGAGGACGATCAGGTTCAACTGTATTGCTTCCCATGATCAATAGCTTGCCAATAATCACAATCTGAGGTCATACATGAATAGTCAGTTGGCCAGTGGAGTCTTGAATCTTATCCCAGCTTGATTCAGTGCCTGCAGAAAAGGGGGTTCTGTTAAAACACATACGATGTGCCAGGACAAGCTAACTGCTTGGAGTACAGAATGGCAATTCTGGTAAGGAAATTTTAATAGAGAAAAAAAATATCCACTGTGGGTATGTTCTGTCTTCTCTGAAAAGAAATTCAGTCTCCAAATGTGATATTTTTGTCAGCAGGTGAAACACTACCCAAGGATACTAGCCTGGAAATTCCAGGGAGGTGGCTTGGAGTGGATATAATTTCCCTGTGCCCCTTATCCCAAGGATGGGGACATTTAAGTGTTTCAGACAGGCACCAACGCCATTTATGATTTCAATGAGGTGTCCGCCGCAGGTGGGGGAAGGCTAATTGTTGCGGCATCTTGCTGCAGTGTGAACCTACAGTTTCAGAAGAGCAACAAATTGTTCTTAACTGCCCAGTTCATATTTTGCCATTTGCCTGGGATTATGATATGCTCACCCATATTTGGGCAGGTGTATTATACACCCAACATCCACTGACAATACCAGCAGTGAGCTGATAGAATCCCCACCTAGGTTATGCTGGTTTCCCAGTGCAACTTCACAGGAATTCCAGGGGGGAGAAATTCGGTATCGCTCCGTTTGGGGCACAATTATCTGCCGGGCGCAAAGTTTAGTGCCTGGCACTAATTATCGCCTCCGACTGCAAACTTGGCGACAGCAATGGTAAGTTCATCAGCTTTCTCTCCTCTCTCATTCCACCTGCCCCTCACAACACCAGCCTTTTACACTTTCAATCCAACTTACTAAATGTCTCCAGTCCTTGCTCCCTTACTGCCCCCCTGTCCTGACGCTGAAGCCACTCTTGTACCTCCCTGCTTTCAGATAGTGAACCACCAACTGAGCAGCCTGTCCCTCAACCAACCAGTGGGAGCGACGCCCCAGGCGAGGAGGAAGAGGAAGCCGGAGCCCATGACAACACTGGGACCACGCCTTCCCATTAGGGGAGCAGGGGGGAAGGGTCTGATGAGGGTGAAGCTCCGGGACCCAGCGGGCTGCAGCAACGCCATGGGGGTAGGGAAGCTCGGGGGCCATCTCCCTGGAGGGAGAGTAGGCCAGCGAGTCCTGCTGCACTGGACGCAGAGGAGGAGCGCCTAATCGCGGAAATGAACACCCAGGCGGTGAACATGCACACTCAGCTCATGGATGCAATGGGAAGGGTGCCCGAAAGCATTGATGGACTGGCAAGGAGTGTGGAGCACTACGCTGCAGCACAGGCTGATGCAACGCAACTGCTTAGTGCTGCAATTCAGTCACTGGCTGCTGCGATCCAATCTCAGACTGCTCTCATGCAGTCTCAGATTGATGTAACGCAAGCTCTGACTGCTGCCATTGTCACTGACGCGGCCACACTGCCCCGGGGCTCTCATGGTGCTGCAGCAGGCCAGCAATCTGTGCTTGAGCAGATTGCTCCGGATGCTGAGGTGCTGCCCCGTGGGAGTGCCAGTGTGTCGGTCAAGCAGGGAGGTGCTGTCCTCTCTCAAGATGACAGCATTCCTGCTCCCACCACTGTCACTTCCCCATTGCACTTGCCACCACCTGCAACACAGCCAGCTCAAACTTCTGCCGCCTATGCAGAGTTGGTGCAGTCTGCAGCCGGGGCCTCCAGGCCCAGAGCTGGTCGAGGGCGTGCTTCAAGGGCATCTGTAGTCTCAGCATCTGACATTCAGCAGCCTTCCACCAGCCTTGCTGCATCCACTGGGGCCCCATTACGGAGGAGCAGTAGGGTGGGAAGCGGGGGGGAAGTGCGCAAGGGATGGAGATCACCCTCGAAGGGCAAACAGTAGGAGGTCTAAATAAATGGTGGGAATGTTTATAGTAAAGGTCGAGGTTTGTCTGATAACATTTGTTTAGTGTTTTGGCGTTTATCTCCAGCTTGTGAGAACCAGTTCTGTTAATTAATGATTTATTGTGTTTGTTTCTATTAGTTTGTCCTGAATAAATGACACACAGAGTTTGTAAAATAAAAAAGTTGTTGTATTCAAAATGTACATGTTTGGCCTTTGGAATCATTGCAGCTTTGGCCGGCTATAGGGGTTGTGGGTTGCTTTCCATGATGTTCTCCATGCCAGAAGCCATCTTCTGAGTAGGGGCCTAGAAACGGCTTGTTATTAGCCGTTGACGGATGGCCCTTGCAGTGGCAACATTGTGGGCCTCCCTCCCGCCTAGGTGCTGCTGCTGATCATCCTCCTCCTCCTCCGGTGGTGCACCAATCCCTGGTGGCATTGGCTGGATCCTGAGAATTGCAAGGTTATGAAGAAAGCAGCACACAACTATGAAGAGGGAGACTCGCTCAGGAGAGTACTGCAGGGCTCCTCCTGAGTGGTCCAGACAGCGGAACCGTTGCTTGAGCACGCTGATCATCTGCTCAATTATGTTCCTGGTGGCGAGATGGCTCTCATTATACCGCAGCTCGGCAGGGGTGTTGGGGTTACGGAGCGGTGACATCAGCCAGGTGCAGAGTGGATAACCCTTGTCCCCGAGGAGCCAACCACATGGCTGATGCAGTGCCTGGAAAAGCTCTGGCACACCAGTCTGGCGCAGAATGAAAGCATCGTGGCTGCTGCCAGGATAGCGGGCATTGACAGCGAGTATCAGCTGTCTGTGGTCACAGACCAACTGGACATTTAAGGAGCGGTAGCCCTTGCGGTTTCGGAAAACCTCTGCATTTTCACGCGGTGCCCGCAATGCCACGTGTACAGTTAATGGCGCCCTGGACCATGAGGAAGCCCGCTATCCTCGCAAAGCCACATACGCGTTCATGCTATTTGGCCCGGGTCATGGGGAAAGAGATATACTGGCGTCTCCTTTTATAGAGGGCATTTGTCACCTCCCGGATACAGCAATGGACAGCAAACTGGGAGATATTGGCGCTGTCCCCAGCAGCTGCTTGAAAGGAGCCGGTTGCATAAAAATTCAGAGCCACTGTGACCTTCACTGCCACCGACAGAGACGTCCTGGTCCTCAGTTGAGGCTGCAGATCTGGTTGCAGCAGGTGGCAGAGCTCAGTGACCACCTCCTTGCTGAAGTGCAGCCTGCACAAACACTGCTCCTCAGACAAATGAATGTAGGAGAATTGTTCCCGGAATACCCTGGGAGGGTAAGGTCTCCTGTGCAGAGGCCTGTTGGCCCTTCTCCCTCTGGCCATGTTTGCCACTCTCTGCGTCTCTGATGCCTCCGGTTCTGCAGGTGTAGGACAACGCCCCGAATCAGTGCAGCCCCCATAGTCTCTTCTAAATCGATGCAAGGAAGGACAATTCAAAAAGAACCTGCAAAGTGCTGCTCAGTACCCAAAACTCTTTCACACGTCGGTCGGTCGGTCGGTCGGTCGGTCAGTCTCTCTCTGAATGCGTGGTGCAAAAATGTCTCCGACAAAAAAAGGCAGGAAGCGGTCGCCTTTAAATAGCACTCCCCCAGCCCCTTCCCGACTGCAAAACGTTCCCCTCTACCTGTCGTTGCTAGAGGCAGGCGGCAAGGAAGGGGGCGCCACTCAATATCCGGTCTGGGGCACTACCGGGCGTTGCACACTCGACTAACATCACGATCTGCAGGCGCAGGAGATCGGGGCGGTAGTGTTTAGCGCCGCCGCAAAAACGCTGGTCAATTTCGCGAGCAGCGCAAACATCGCCGCGCCCAGGCACTAGTTGCTTTGCGCCCCGTTAGCGCCCTCTTAGGGAGAAAACGGGAGGCGCTAAGCAACCGAATTTTTTCCCCCAGGGCTAATGTCTCTAAAGAAAAATGAAGTAATGTAGTCTTAACCTTTTGCTATTTAGAAGACTGTTCGGGGCCAGACTAGAGTTTGACTAGACCAGGCAGCACTGAATTCCCAAGTAACAAAATGGATGTATCAGGTTGTAAAAAGGGCAGTAAAATAGACAGCACTTTGTATGAGGAGATTGAAGTTCTCACAAAAGGAGAAAAGCCATACGTATTGTGGGTAACCTAACATTCATCCTTCAACTTCCATAAAAGTGGAGGTGCACTAGCTTAGCGCAGAAACAGTTAATGGCACTCTTAAGGATCTATGGGCTAGAAATTCAGTATTGCCTTGGTTGAGGCACTAAATTTAAAAAAGTTGGAGAATTAGCACCAGGCGCTAATCCTTCTGACCTCCTGCTAAATTGATTGTTAGCACTCCAAGAGAGAACTGGAGCGCTGAATCAAGAGCTAATCACCTAACTTAGGGCGCTACACACAGAGAGCGGGGCGCTATCTGCAGAGACATAACCAATTTCAGGTGCTGTCCAATCAGGTCTCATTATTCACACTGGCTCCTTCCAGTTCTTAAAGAGGAGGTTCAATCATTCAATATAACCTCATTCTCAACATTGCTGGCTCTGAAGGCGACCTCCAAGCAACTCAACAGCTACACCTCTCATCCTCATGGCTGATCCCAGTTCCAGGGAGAGAGCTCGCCGTTTCAGTAACCAGGCATTGGTCGCGGTAGTCGAAAGAAGGAGGGCAGTGCTGTTCCCGGCCACTGCCCAGGTCTTTAGGGCAATGTGGAGGGAAGTGGCACAGGAAGCCTTGGCCAGCAGTGTGGTCCTCAGGACCCTCACAGTGCCGTAAAAAATTCAACGGCCTCAGTCGGGTGGTCAGGGTGAGTACATGTTTCAACAAGTCCTACACACCAGCATCTAAACCTCAGTCTGTACACACTGCACAAACCACCACACTCCCATCACTCAACTCCACCTACTAAAACTCACATCCACATCTCACGCCTTGCCTACAATCACAGCTATTCAACGATGGCATGCACATCTCCCAAACACATAGCTGCACACTCACTCACACTTTCCTTTCTCTTGCAGGCCAAGCTGGCCCACAATAGGAGGGAGCGCAACGAACAGGCGGGGGTGAAGCGAACATCCAACAGCTACAGACCTGGAGGAGCAAGTGTTGAGAGTCACTGGGCACTAGACAGAGGGCGCCGTGGCCGTTGGTGACGTCGACCCCTTGGGGGCAACAACGGTGTGTTCATCCCCTCTCCTTCTCTCATCCCACTTCCCCCTCACACCACAAGCCTTTCCCACTTTCCAGCTCATAATACTGTCTGCATTCCTTGCTCCCTTCCTGCCGCCCTGCCCTCACCTTAACACGAGGTTTGTGCCTTTTATGCTTTCAGGTAATCATAGAAACAGAGAAGATAGGAGCAGGAGTAGGCCATTCGGCCCCTCGAGCCTGCTCCGCCATTCAATGTGATCATGGCTGATCATCCAAATTCAGTACCCTGTCCCTGCTTTCTCCCCATATCCCTTTATCCCCTTAGCCTTAAGAAATATATCTAACTCCTTCTTGAATATATTTAATAAATTGGCCTCAACTGCCTTCTGTGGTAGAGAATTCCACAGGTTCACCACTCTCTGGGTGAAGAAATTCCTCCTCATCTCTGTCCTAAATGGCTTACCCCTTATCCTCAGACTGTGACCCCTGGTTCTGGATTCCCCCGCCATCAGGAACATCCTTCCTGCATCTAGTCTGTCTAGTCCTGTTAAAATTTTATAAGTTTCAATGAGATCCCCTCTCATTCTTCTAAACTCCAGCGAGTATAAGCCCAATCGACCCAACTTCTCTTCATACGTCATTCCTGCCATCCCAGGTATCAGTCTGGTGAATCTTTGCTGCACTCCCTCCATGGCAAGAACATCCTTCCTCAGATAAGGCGACCAAAATTGCACACAATACTCAACGTGTGGTCTCACCAAGGCCCTGTACAACTGTAGCAAGACATCCTTGCTCCTGTACTCGAATCCTCTTGCTATGAAGGCCTTGGTGAGACCACACCTTGAGTACTGTGCGCAGTTTTGGTCGCCTTATCTGAGGAAGGATGTTCTTGCCATGGAAAGAGTTCAGAGAAGATTCACAAGGCTGATACCTGGGATGGCAGGAATGACATATGAGGAGAGATTGGGTCGATTGGGCTTATACTCGCTGGAGTATAGAAGAATGAGAGGAGATCTTATCGAAACATATAAAATTCTGACAGGTCTGGACAAACTAGATGCAGGAAGAATGTTCCCGATGGTCGGAGAGTCCAGAACCAGGGGTCATAATCTAAGGATAAGGTGTAACCATTTAGGACAGAAATTAGGAAGAATTTCTTCACCCAGAGAGTGGTGAACCTGTGGAATTCTCTACCACAGAAGGTACTTGAGGCCAAGTCATTAAATATATTCAAGAATGAGTTAGATATATTTCTTAAAGCTAAAGGTATCAAGGGATATGGGGAGAAGGCAGGTACAGGGTACTGAGTTTGGATGATCAGCCATGATCTCATTGAATGGCGGAGCAGGCTCGAGGGGCCGAATGGCCTACTCCTGCTCCTATCTTCTATGTTTCTATGTAACATACCATTTGCCTTCTTCACCGCCTGCTGCACCTGCATGCTTACCTTCAGCGACTGGTGCACAAGGACACCCAGGTCTCGTTGCACTTCCCCTTCTCCCAATCTATTGCCATTCAGATAATAATCTGCCTTTCTGTTTTTGCCACCAAAGTGGATAACCTCACATCTATCCACATTATACTGCATCTGCCATGCTTCTGCCCAATCACCCAACCTGCCCAAATCATACTGGAGTTTCTCGGCATCCTCCTCGCAGCACACACGCCCACCCAGCTTTGTGTCATCTGCAAACTTGGAGATATTACATCTAGTTCCCTCGTCTAGATCATTAATATATATAGTGAATAGCTGGGGTCCTAGGACCGATCCCTGCGGAACCCCACTAGTCACTGCCTGCCACTCGGAAAAAGACCCGTTTATTTCAACTCTTTGCTTCCTGTCTACCAACCAATTCTCTATCCAAGTCAGTACCTTGCCCCCAATCCCATGTGCCTTAACTTTACACGCTAATCTCTTATGCGGGACCTTATCGAAAGCCTTCTGAAAGTCCAAATACACCACATCCACTGGTTCTCCCTTATCTATTCTATCAGTTACATCCTCAAAAAATTCCAGTAGATTAGTCAAGCACGATTTACCTTTTGTAAATCCATGTTGACTTTGTCCAATCCTGTCACTGTTTTCCAAGTGCTCTGCTATTACATCTTTTATAATGGACTCTAGCATTTTCCCCACTACCGATGTCAGGCTTACCGGTCTATAATTCCCCGTTTTTTCTTTACCACCTTTTTTGGACAGTGGGGTAACATTAGCTACCCTCCAATCCATGGGAACTGTTCGAGTCTATAGAATTTTGGAAGATGACCAGCAATGCATCTACTATTTCTAGGGCCATTTCCTTAAGTACCCTTGGATATAGATTATCAGGCCCTGGGGATTTATCGGCCTTTAATGCCGTCAATTTCCCTAACACCATTTCCCTACAAATACTAATTTCATTCAGTTCCTCCCTCTCATTAGACCCTATGTTCCCCGACATCTCTGGGAGGTTATTTGTGTTCTCCTTTGTGAAGACAGAGCCAAAGTATGTATATAATTGGTCTGCCATTTCTTTGTTCCCCATTATAAATTCCCCTGATTCTGACTGCAAGGGACCTACACTTGACTTCACCAATCTTTTTCTCTTCACATATTTATAAAAGCTTTTACAGTCAGTTTTTATGTTCCGTGCAAGCTTACGCTCGTACTCTATTTTCCCCCTCTTAATTAATCCCTTTGGTCTCCTTTGCTGAATCCTAAACTGCTCCCAATCCTCAGGTTTACTGCTTTTTCTGGCCAATTTATATGTCTCTCCTTGAATCTTATGCTATCCCTGATTTCCCTTGTCAGCCATGGTTGAGTCATCTTTTGGTTTTATTTTTATGCCAGACAAGGATGAACAAATTCTGTAGTTCATCCATGCGATCTTTGAATGTTTGCCATTGCCTATCCACCATCAACCCTTTGAGTAACATTCCCCAATCTATCCTACCCAACTTGCGCCTCATACCATCGTAGTTTCCTTTATTTAAATTCAGGACTCTAGTCTGAGTCAACTATTTCATTCTCCATCTTAATGAAGAATTCTATCACATTATGATCGCTCCGCCCCAAGGGGCCCCGCACAACAAGATTGCTAATTAATCCTTTCTCGTTACATAACACCCAGTCTAAGATGGCCTGGTCTCTAGTTGGTTCCTCGACATATTGGTCCAGGAAACCATCCCGTATACACTCCAGGAATTCCTCCTCCACAGTATTGTTACTGATTTGGTTAGCCCAATCTATATGTAGATTAAAGTCACCCATGATAACTGCTGTGCCCTTATTGCACGCATCTCTAATTTCCTGTTTAATGCCATCCCCAACCTCTGCATTACTGTTTGGGGGTCTGTATACTACTCCCACTAACGTTTTCTGCTCCTTGGTATTTCTCAGTTCTACCCATACGGATTCCACATCATCAGAGCTAATATCCTTCCTTACAATTGTGTTAATCCCCTCTTTAACCAGCAATGCTACCCCACCTCCTTTTCCTTTTTTCCTGTCTTTCCTGAATATCGAATACCCCTGGATGTTGAATTCCCAGCCTTGGTCACCCTGGAGCCATGTCTCCGTAATCCCAATCAGATCATATCCATTTACCTCTATTAGCGCAGCTAATTCATCCACCTTATTACGAATGCTCCTCGCATTAAGACATAAAGCGTTCAGGCTTGTTTTTTTTTTTTAACACTCTTAGACCTTTTAGAATTATTGTTTACTGTGGCCATGTTTGATTTACACCCTTGATTTCTCTGACTTCCACTTTTGCTTTTCTCCTTCCTGTCTTTTACTTCTATCCTTGCTTCCCTTTCCTCTGTCTCCCTGCACAGGTTCCCAACCCCCTGCCATTTTAGTTTAAACCCTCCCCAACAGCACTAGCAAACACTCCCCCTAGGACATCGGTCCCAGTCCTGCCCAGTCCAGTTTGTACTGGTCCCACCTCCCCCAGAACCGGTTCCAATGTCCCAGGAATTTGAATCCCTCCCCCTTGCACCATTCTTCTAGCCACGTATTCATCTGAAATATCCTTCTATTTCTACTCTGACTAGTACGTGGCACTGGCAGCAATCCTGAGATTACTACCTTTGAGGTCCTATTTTTTAATTTACCTCCTAACTCCCTATATTCAGCTTTTAGGACCTCATCCCATTTTTTACCTATATCGTTGGTACCTATATACACCACAACAACTGGCTGTTCACCCTCCCCCTCCAGACTGCCCTGCAGCCGCTCCGAGACATCCTTGACCCTTGCACCAGCGAGGCAACATACCATCCTGGAGTCTTGTTTGCGGCCGCAGAAACGCCTATCTATTCCCCTTACAATAGGAACCCCGATCACTATAGCTCTCCCGTACTTTTTCCTCCCGTCCTGTGCAGCAGAACCACCCATGCTGCCAGGAAGTTGGCTGCTGCTGCCTTCCCCCGATAAGCCACCCTCCTCAACAATATCCAAAGCGGTATATTTGTTTGAGAGGGGGATGGCCATAGGGGACCCCTGCACTACCTGCCTGCGCCTACTACTCTGCCTGGCGGTCACCCATTCCCTTCCTGCCTGTGCAGCCTTTACCTGTGGTGTGATCAACTCATTAAACGTGATATCCACGACGTCCTCAGCATCGCGAATGCCCAGTATATATCCATTCGCAGCTCCAGTGCCGCAATGCGGTCTGCCAATAGCTGCAGCTGGATACACTTCCCACACACATGGTCAACAGGGACACAGGAAGTGTCCCTGATTTCCCACATAGTGCAGGAGGAGCATGCCACGGGGCTGAGCTGTGCTGCCATGACTTACCCTTTAATGAATTTAAATTAAATCAAATCAATACCACAAATTACACTACAATTAAATGATATAGTCAAGGGCCCTTGTTTACTAGCACCCCCCGCTACACAACAGAGACCTTAGAAACTATAACCACAAAATTAAGACCTTCTAAACTTTATAAACTATTGACCCTAACTGTCAAACTATAGAGTAGTATAAATACTCACCCAATCAGCGGCTTACTCTTGCCCGTGTCACTTTTTGAATCATACTCACCCAATCAGCAACCAGATGACCATCCAGTCCCTGAACCTCCCAGTGAGAGTGAGGTGGGAGAGGAGGAGGAGGAGGAAGAAAGCACCGCGTCACTGCATGTCTCACCCGCAGGCACCACCTCAGATACTGGGATCTTTAGAGGGAAGTTTAGTAGTGGGGTCTGCACTGGGGACAAGCGGGTTGCAGCAAGGTCGGGGAAAGGGTAGCTCGGGAGCCAGCTCCCGGAGGGCAAGTTAGCGCACGAGTTCTGCTGCACAGGACTCAGATGAGGACCTCAATGGGGAGGCGTTCACAAGAAGGGTGATGGATATGCACACGGAGATCATAGGTGCAATGGCAATGGTAAGGAGCATGGAGGAGTCCGCTTCCAACATTGCAGATCTCTGCGCACACCATGGAGCCCATCCATGGCAGTCTGCAAAGGATGGTGGACTCCCAGAGACCCAGATCTCATGCCACATGTAATGGGTGATGTGGCAGCATTCATTGCAGCACAGGCAGAAGCTATGCAACGTCTTAGTGCTGTAATGCAGTCAATGGTTGCTGTCATCGAGTCTCAGACTACTCTCATGCAGTCTCAGCTTGATGTCACGCAAGCTCTGACTGCTGCCATCATCGCTGGGTCCACCATAGTCCACCAGGGATCTCAGTGTCGCAGTAGGCCAGCAATCTCTGCTCCAGCAGATTGGTGGGGATGCTGAGGTGCTGCCCCGGGGGAGTGACACTGTCAGTTGAGCGGGAAGCTGCTGTCCTCTCAGGATGACAGCATTCCTGCTCCCACCACAGCCACTCCGCCATTAGCCTCGTCACTGCCTGTCATCCAGCCAGGCCAGACTGCTGCTGCCCAGCCTGAGGTGGTGCAGTTTACAGCTGGGCCTGCCAGGCTCAGAGCTGGTCAAGAGCATCCTGCAAGGCCATCTGTCATCTCTGGCACCGACACTCAGCAGCCTTCCACCAGCCCTGCTGCACCCACTGGGGACAGACTAGGAAGACACTAAAAAGGGGAAGTACGCATTTGCACACGGGTGATTAGTTAATATTGTTGTTGTATATGTGTTTTCTGAATGTTGATAAATGTATTAATGGAATTTTGCTGATTTTGTGCTCTCTCATTTCAACTTTGCGCTGTGACATGGCAAGCGAAATGGATGGAATGATGGGAATGTGGTCAGCAACTGGGATGTGGGGTAGAATTTACTTGAACCGCAGACTGCCCTTCCAGAAAGCCGATTGAGTGGCTGCCTCCTCCCTCGATGCTGTTCCTCCTCTTGAGGTGTTGTCGCTATGGCTGGGCCCTCATGACTGCCAAGTTGTGCAGCATACCACGACGAAAAGGGACACCCGCTCAGCCGAGTACTGGAAAGCACCTCTCGAGCAGTCAAGGCAGCGGAACCTTGCTTGAGCACTTGATGGTCTGCTCGATGATGTTCCTGGTGGTCCCGCACCATGGGGAAGGCTGCTATCTTGGCAAAGCCACATGCACGCTTGTCCTGCTTCTCGCTGGTCATGGGGAAGGAAATGTAGTCCCTTCTCCTTCTGTAGAGAGCCTCGGTGACCTCCCAGATACAACAATGGATGGCAAACTGTGAAATGTTAGATGTCTCCTGCTGTGGACTGGAAGGATCCACTGCCGTAGAAATTGAGGACAAGGGTGACATTGACTGCCACTGAGAATCATGGTGGTCCTGATTGGAGCCTCAAGGTCTGGCTGCAGGAGGTGGCAGAGCTCTGAGCACCTCCTTGTTGAAGCGGAGCCAAGACACTGCTCCTCAGTTAAATTTGTGTAGACGTGCTCTCGGAATAGCCAGGGAGGGTAAGGCCTCCTATTGACAGCCCTGTTGGCCCTCCTCCCTCTGGCCACATTTTCCAATCTTTGTCTCTGCCTCCGACGTTGCTGCTGGAGGTAGAGTGCCAGTACAGCCCCCATTAACGTATCCAAGTGTAGGAGTTTGAAATCTCAGCACAATTAGACTGACAAATTTTTAGCAGCCAGAACCCTCCTGAAAGTAATAAACGCTCACCTGACTGAAAACAGCTGTTTCCCTATGTCAAACTGAGAAGGCAGCATTGATTGGCAACTAAAATGAAACCGGATGTTCACCCCTTTAAATACTGCTCCTCTTCCTGTTGTTCATGCCAGGTGTTAAGGCAGGGGACGGCAGTCAATCTGGGCATCCGATACATGTTGACATCACAATCTGGCAGCCACTAAATCCCAGGTGAATGTTGCATGCGGCATTGGATTCGCCCAACAGGTGCTAACATACCAAATTTCTCCCCCTATATCTTTAGCTGGGGTACTACTAGTTATCCAATTACAGACTTTCTACTTTTAGAGAGCAGTGCACACCACTAAATGCACCCAATTTATTAATGAACATTCTGTGGCACTAAAAGCTTTGTATAAAAGTTTAGCTCAGCAATTTCTTCATTTCACTGGATCATTCCCTAGCCTGCTGATCTTATCTCTGTATGGTCCAAACAAAAAATGTCAAAGCCCCAAATACACCATCCTGCACATTTTTCCTCCTAGTATGGAAATCACCAACTCATTATTTCAGTTCCTCAGAATTGCAGGACTCTGTCTTCCCTTCATCCCTAGCAGTACTTGGTCTCTTTTCAACCTTAGTGCCCTGCACCAGTTTTTGGCCAGGTTTCTCAAACTAGTCACTGAGCCCTTACAACTAGACCCAATCGAGAATCACTTAATTGGAAAAGGTCCTGAAGAAGCAGCACATGTAGCAGCTGTTGCCCAAGACACCCTGGGGGAGCAAATCTATGAGAAAAGCCACTCTGCAAAAAAAAATTAAATGCTGGAAATTACAACTATCCCCGACAAAGCATTTACAACCAAAATATTAACCTCTTAGTGTTGGGCCTGCTGTGTACTTAGTTTTATTTTATGTTATGTACTAGTGTCAAGACAAACTAGCCAGTGTCCATAGGCTTCACATAGCAAGTGATGGCAACCATCTGGAACAAAGTCTTGTGGCCAAAGCCAGAAGTTAAAAAGTTTAAATGTGTTCACACTGGTTGAAGATATTACCATCAAAGCCCTTTAGATAGGCATCTTAAACTGAATCTTACCTTTTCCTTGCAAGAGATACACACTGCTTCCAGTAGCACTCATTGGTACAATCAATTCTTGCCAAGCAACTAGCATGGATAAACAGCCAAACCAGCAGCAACAAAGGCTTCGCCAGTGAAAGTGCCTTGTTTAAGTTATTTTTGTCACTTGGAAGCTGGGAATGTGACCAACACCAAAAATGGAGAGAAAACTATTGTTACTGAGGGTGGGGTGGGGGAACCAAGACCACAGCCTAAAGCAAGGCCTTGTATGCATGGTATGGATTTCCAAACATTATGTTTTCCCCAAGATAGTAGCAATATCCTTTGCTAGATGCATGTGAAGACTAAAGTGGGGAAGAATATATTCTATCCAAAGGCTTCACATTTCTATATGCACCTGGACTTCACTACCTTCATTCTACATTAACACAACTAAGGTTGGTAGCAGCACAAGATAATTCCACATTATAATAGCTTTCTCAAAAGATATTCTTGCATTTCAAGACCCACCTTGATCTGCAGTACACTGGCATAGCCCTGTTCCATCTCTGGATCATAGTGAAACAGTATAACTTATTGATACCTTGCACCCCTGAAACTTGGGTCACCCAAAACTCTGCTGCCCATATCCTAACTCGCACCTAGTCCCATTCACCCATCAACCCTGTGCTGACCTACATTGACTGCTGATCAAACACCTTTATTTTAAAATTCTCATCCTAGTTTCCAAATCCCTCCCCAACTCTAACCCCCTCTAGCCCTTAGATCTGTGCTCGTCCCAATTCTGGCCTCTTGCACATCCCCGATTTTAAACACTACCATTGGCAGCCGTGGCTTCAGCTGCCTAGGCCCCAAGTTCTGGAATTCCCTCCCTAAACCTCTCCTCCTTTAAGACACTTCTTAAAAAAACTTACCTCTGACCAATTACTTGAAACAGATTTTTCTATGCAGTGATCATTTAGATTTCTGAAAATAAAAGGCCCTACTTAAGTTTAGGCCATTGAAACCAGAAATTGGCTACCCACTAAACTTATTTGCCAACATTTGTTAAAATTGATCCACCCTTGCAACAATAAAAATGTTTCTTGCATTTAACACCCAGAACTTTAAAGTATTGCAGTTGTCAAATTTAATGCTGTTATCTGGTGTAATTATACACCTTTTAAAAGATTCCATATTGGTCACTGAAAATTTCTCCAGGCCATGTTCTGTATTCTCGATTCAGACAGAACTTTTATTTTTCATCTTCTGAAGTAGAAACATTAAATAACATCTTGATCTTTGTCATGAAGACAATACATCTGAAGACATTTCATACAAGTTACAATACAACCAGCCAACAATGTTAAGAGTGCTCTTCAGCCAACTTCTGAGCCTTGGCGACTGCTTCTTCAATAGGACCAACCATGTAGAAGGATTGCTCAGGCAAGTGGTCATATTCACCTGCAAAAAAGTGAATCAAATAAAGTGAGAAAAAGCCCAATACCTACAATGTATTTAGTATACAGTCTTTAACCAGTTGGCAACTGAAAATTCATTTTAAATAAGTCCATACGCATGGTCACCCAAAACTCTGCTGCCCATATCCTAACTCGCACCTAGTCCCATTCACCCATCAACCCTGAGCTTGCTGTCCATATGCAAGAGGGAAAGAGTTACAAGAACTCACCTTGAAGGATCATCTGAAATCCCTTGATGGTCTCCTTGAGAGGCACCAACTTTCCAAGATGACCAGTGAACACCTCAGCAACCTGGAAAGGCTGGGATAGGAAACGCTGGATCTTACGAGCACGGGACACAGTCAGCCTGTCTTCTTCAGACAGTTCATCCATTCCCAGGATGGCAATGATATCCTGCAAAGACTTGTAGTCCTAAAAAGAAAACCATTTAATGAGTGAATAGAAAGAAAAATAGCTCCATCATTTTTGGTCAAAGAAACAAAGAAAGCACACATTATAACTAAATAAAGCTAGCAGCTTTAAGTGCCAAAAGAATCCAGATGAAAGCAGTCTAAAGACTTGCCAGTCTACAAATCCATTTCCTGATCTTTATTACAGGAAAAATCAACTGAAAACTTAAATTAGCACACCAGACTCAGGATGTGTGAAAAAAATTGCAGGCTAGAAGTTTTTTTTTAAATTTTCTATAAAATGAACAGAAGATGACCAGTGAATACCTTAGATCCTTAACTGATGGTAGCGTATGAACCAATCATAATGCCAGATAATTCAGACCCAATGTCAAATTGCTAAACTTTCTAGCTGACTATTTTTGTGCCATGAATAAATCATTCAAATATAAATACAAGATAAAATTAATTTTATTTTAAAGCTAGTTTGAGAAAATTTACTGGAGACATTTGAAAGCAAAAAAGATTCTAAGTCAGATATTAGCTATGCAGCTGAAGTGATACCTTCTCATTTTTACAACCAACCAGTCACAAATGGAAATGTATAGGGCCAAGCAGAACATTACCTTAATACAAAAGTAAAAACAATTAGCTACGCTCCACAACCTTCTTTCAAGAACTCAGCTAGTTTTGCCATCCTTTAGCACCATACAGCTAAATTAGTCAAAAGGTTTGCCTTTAGCATTAAAAATTGTACTGTTCTTTGCAGTTTACATCTTGTATCTTACAAATGTCAAATTTAGATAGGGTACCTATAATCTTATTTGGTAGATTACAAAGTGGATGTCCTATGAATATCCACTTCATTGCAAACAAGCCACTCCCATTCTAGATGACATCAGTGCCATCCTGGACCCAACAAAGCTAGCTCACTCCTTGAAATCACCATCTCTACAGCATTGTGGTTCTCAACTCCCATCTTGATCTGTCTCCTTACCCCCAACTCCTCTTTACAAGGGTCGCATCTTTCACTCGCCCTCCTTCAAGGTTTTGACCTACTGTCCTCTAAAGCCAGAGTGAATTCACACAACTGGCCAAACTCTATTCTCCACTGACAAATTTGTTTTGACTACTTGAATAAAGTGTCTCACCAGATACGACTGGGATCATCTGTGAAGCAGAAGGAAATCCCAAATTCCTTTTCTCCGCTTCAATATTGTCTCCAGGATCTCTTTTCTGCCCTACCCACAATTCAGTTGCAAGGAACTCAAGGATTTGTCTCCAATTAAGACTATCTGCACAGATGCTGCATTGGACTCTTAACATGGGGTGAGATTTCATACGTGTCAACACCCAGCTTTACCTCTCCACCACACTAAATTTTCCAATTGTCACTGCACTGTCACAACTGCCTAACAAGTCAATGAACCAAAACTTCTTGCTGTTTAGCAATGGAAAGTCTCCAGCAGTCCATTCCTACCCTGTCAAACACCCTAGCCCACAATCCAATCTCCCCTCCAAGATACCCACTCAAGCAGTGTGCAACCTTGGTGCCTTGCTCAGCCAAGAGGACCTTCAAAGCCTACATTCAATCTCTCAATTCTGCCTTCTTACACCTCAAAAACACCTAACTTTGTCTCTACTGCTCTGCCTCCAAAGAATCCATACCCTTTTCAACTTTAGACTTTACAAATGCCTTTGTCTGGCCCCCCTGAGCTCTATCTAAACTCCAACTGATCAACATTCTGATTTATAATCCACTGGCACTTCATCTTTCAATCCATGGATTTCATTTAAAAGTTAATTACTATTTATACCATTAACACATTGCATCAGTGAAGTTTGGATTTTGTTTCTTCAAAGTTTAAAAAAAAGTCATACAAACCTGTAGGATCTTCTGTACACCACGAGCCACATCATAGTGCTCATGTCCTACAATGTTGGGGTCCATAATACGTGAAGTGGAATCCAGCGGGTCTACAGCTGGATATATACCCAATTCAGCAATTGCACGTGACAGTACAGTCGTGGCATCCAAGTGGGCAAAGGTAGTAGCAGGTGCAGGGTCAGTCAAATCATCAGCTGGCACATAGATAGCCTGAAAAAAGAAAACTGAATCAATTTCTCTTTATAAAGCATTTTTTAAATATAAAACAGTCTTTACAAAACCATCTCAGATTAACTATTTTGTGCTTCATGACATTCAGGAGAACGAAAGTCAATTTTGCATCATCATTGGCAATCAAGTTGAAAAACCAAGTGAACATTAGTTTTACAGTTACCTGCACAGATGTAATTGATCCTTTCTTTGTGGTGGTGATGCGCTCTTGCATAGTACCCATGTCAGTGGCCAGGGTTGGCTGATAACCCACTGCCGAAGGAATACGCCCAAGCAGAGCAGATACCTGAAGGATCATAGGAGAATATTTGCAATCTTTGTTTAAAATACCATATACAAGTTTTATGAAGCTGCTGTTGCACTCAAATGTACCTGTAATTAGAAACAAGCTTACCTCTGAACCAGCCTGTGTGAACCTAAAAATGTTGTCAATGAACAGCAGCACATCTTGGCCTTCCTCATCACGGAAGTACTCAGCAACAGTTAGTCCAGTCAATGCCACTCTAGCACGGGCACCAGGTGGCTCATTCATCTGACCATATACCAGTGCTACCTAAGAGGAGAGATTGAAATGAAGTCAGAGGGTATAAATGTCTATACCTACACCACTTATTAAAAAATTCAGAACCACAAAATGTACAACAGTTGACTTTTTTTCAGTGCCTAATTACAGAATTTTACAGCACAGAAACAGGCCATTCAGCCTAGCAGGTCTATGCCAATGTTTATGCTCTACACAAGCCACACCCCCCCCCCCCCCATACTTCATCTCACCCCATCAACATATCCTTGTTATTCCTTTCTCCCTCATGTACTTATCTAGCTTCCCCTTAAATACATCTATGCTACTCGCCTCAACCACTCCATGTGGTAGTGAGTTCTACATTCTCAGCACTTTGAAGTTTCTCCTGAATTCCTTATTGATTTTTTAGTAACTACATATGGCACCTAATTTTAGACTCCCACATGGTCATGGCAGATGTTTTACTACTTGCATTGCTATTTTGAATATCTAGATTAAAAACCTTCAATGCATAGATCAGTTATCATGACCTGTTTCTAGTACCACTCGCTATTACAAGTATGCACATTTTCACTGTTCTCATTAACAAAAACCCTGAACTGTACAACATTTAACACTTTTACCTTAGAGGTTGTATCTTTCAGATTGATGACACCAGACTCAATCATTTCATGGTATAAATCATTGCCCTCACGGGTGCGCTCTCCTACTCCAGCAAACACAGAGTAGCCACCATGGGCCTTGGCAACATTGTTAATAAGTTCCATGATCAGTACGGTCTTACCGACACCAGCACCGCCAAAGAGACCTAAGCAGACATAAGTAGTAAGCTTTAGCCTACATTTACCACCGATTTGTATCAAAATGCAAGCCAGAGTAATTTGCCTTGGTTGGAATTGTCTGTTCTAAATTTTAAAATCGGCTTTGAATCAAATCCAATCTAAAACAAGATCAATTGTTCTAATCTAGTTAGCTGGTTCAGAAATCAGCTCTTTGGCTTAATATTCTTTAGCCACACTTACCATTGCATACAGTAGTACAGCTGCACAACTTCAAATAAGCCACAAGCCTCAACTACACATGGTTTGGGCAAGTAGATTTATAGTCAACAACCTTCATTAAAGCCAGTAATCTTTCGTTTGGCATACTTGCCTCAGTGGTGTAAATATATGCAATTCAATCTCTCCCCCCTCCCCCACACAATTGTATTTAAGAGCAAGGCTTGTATTTTGAAAAGATTGGTTTTATAAAACAAGTACTACAGTACTTCATAAAAATACATTTTGACCAATGAACATTAAATTGATGCTAAATTAAATGTCGTTTTCAGGCCATACTTACCAATTTTGCCACCCTTGGCATAAGGAGCCAACAGATCTACAACTTTGATGCCAGTCACCAAGATCTCCTGCTCAACACTCATCTCCACAAATGCAGGAGCTTCAGCATGAATTGCAGCATATCTAGGCATCAATAAAGTTCATGAAACTCCATCCATTGAATCAAAAACAATAAGCCACTACAAATCAGATGAGTGGATGCTAACCAATGCTCCCTCTAATTTTGTTTTGGGCAACAGCTTGGATTTAAAAGGGTTGGGGACTTCATGTTCTTTTCCAGAGATTGGGTGATCCAGTATTGCAGGAGCTTTTGATTGGGGAAAAACATCATAGCTCTGTACATTTCCATTTGTAGGGTTGGTCATAGCCAAGGGCATAAAAGCATCTTTTGTAACGAAGCTGGTCAAGGATGAGCAAATAATCTGCACAGTGCATTATTTCTCATACCAGCTATTTATAATGATGAATTTCCTGCAGCATTCACAAATACATAATGGTTTGTTACTGGTCAAATATTACTGATTGACCTACCTTAGGTAAGTCTAGAATTTATCCTTCAACACATTAATTTATGCCAATGAGCCCTGTTTTCAGCAGGTTAGCAAGTCCAAAAAGATAAAGACTTGAGATAAAGATGGTACCAATTACTCTAACCGAAAGTCAGTCATTCCAGACCTCGTCAGATATAGGGTTTGTCAAATTATTTTCCACATTTGTTGCATTTATCCAGTGGTACAGCCAAAATTCTATCACAATGCAAGTTCAGTTTCTAGATCTGTCTCACCAATGAAATATGAACCTGGTCAATAAAAGCAGCAAATGAGAAAAATCACAGACTAGAATACCCGAAGTTCAATTTTAATTAGGTGCTGTGTTCCAATTTCAGCCAGGATGGGATGGGAAGAATTAAATAGCCTCCATTCCTACTTCCAATCAATCAATATCCAGTGACCAAAGATGGAAAATGCATACCAAGTATTAGTTAAGGTCAGTATTGGGATTAGCTAGGGTGGTTCCTTCCTGAATTTAGTATTCACAGAACACCATATTCCTTTCCAAAATAAGCTATTCACCTGGTTGTGTAAAAGCTATACAATGGGGAGACAGATACCAAACACTTGGTCCTCACAGATCTACAGTTGCACTTTGAAAGTGCAATACTTAAGAATTGTATAAAGCAAACTTTAGTCTAAACAGTATCACACTTACTGTTTGGTGGTGATTGGTCCCCTCTCATCAATGGGTGCACCAATGACATTCATGATTCTGCCAAGAGTTTCTGGCCCAACTGGAATCCTGATAGGAGCACCCGTGTCCAGAACTTGCTGCCCACGTACCAACCCTTCAGTACCATCCATGGCAATTGTACGGACGGTGCTCTCGCCTATACAGGTTTAAGTTTTACAGTTAGTCTCAACTGTAGGAAAGAAAAAATATAAATCTAATTCTTTACATTTCTTTCTCAGATATTAGTTGGTCTACAGACATTTCAGAAGAACGAAAGTCTTTTTGATGTCTCATCATTGAATTCTCATTTGAAAATAAGGCTAAATCAAACTATGCTCACCAAGATGCTGGGCAACCTCCAGCACAAGCCTGCTCTCACGACCCGCCACATCCAGAGCATTCAGGATTGGAGGAAGCCCTTCGTCAAACTGGACATCCACAACAGCACCAATGACTGCAACAATTCGACCTCTCGCCAAACCTTCCTTGGCAGAAGGATTTGCTTGAGCGACATAGTTCCGCCCTGCAATGGGAAATTAAATACAGGTTAACATTTGAAATAAACAACTTCAGCCATCTATTCCAGTATTAATGAATATTAATATATTCAGATTTCAGTAGCAACCCATCTTCTGGATATGCAAAAGTAGGTCATGAAATCTTAATTTTGAACTCAATTATCAACACAAGCTTAAGCACCAGTTTAGACTTCCACATAAACATAGTATCCACATTCAATGTGAAAGCCCCATCAAACTGAACTTTAGAATGGCTACAACTGCATAAAGGACTCAGAACTGAATGACTAGATCAGTGTTTCACATCAAAATTTGGTTATGTCACCAACTTAAAATGTAACTGCAATACACTTTCAAAGAAAAAAAAAGTTCCTATATTCGTTTTAGATCCCAGGTCAAGCTTATAGCATTGTGGCCAAAGGTGCACTGTATACAAAAGCAGCAGTGCAATTCCCCAACTTTTCATATGAAAGTTCATTAGAAAATGACTACCATATTCTCAGATAAAAACAGAAAATGCTGGAAATACTCAGCAAGTCAGGGAGCATCTGTAGAGAAACAGTTAAGATTTCAAGTTGATGACCTTTCAGTTCTGATGAAAGGTCATCGACTTGAAATGTTAACTCTTTCTCTCGACAGATGCTCCCTAACCTGCTGAGCATTTCCAGCATTTTCTGTTTTATTTCAGATTTCCAGCATCTGCAGTATTTTGCTTTAGCACCCTATTCTCAATCTCATTTACATAGATTTTAACAATTAATGTTTATTGGTGAGGTTTATTGTTGCAGTGTAGGATGTAAGCAATAGAGAAAGAATCTTCCTATTCCCAGCACACACCATCAGCATGAAACACTCCAAGATTAGGTAAACAGCTCCCTCCACTTTGCCCTATTAACATGCTTTCACCGCAACCTCAGAATTAAAACTCCCCTGCTATGATCAAGTGTACCTCTAACTCCAGCTTCAGAGCAGTAGCTTCTCTAGCACTACTGTAAATTTCATTCTGGTCTCTCTGGACAAGACTGGCAATTCAATTGTTGTGCTGCAGGTTGCTACCACTAGGAATTAGGTTGAGACTGTCCAAACTTAGCAGCAAGACTTCAGTTCGAGTCTGGGACTGGATTTGAATCCAAAACTGCAAGGGCAGTCAGTAGACCAACATTGCACCTATGATTTCAATTGCCAATATTTTGATCATCAGAATTCATGCAGGCTTTATCAAAAAGTGTGCACAGAAACAATGCAGATAAGAAAGATGAGAGAAACCAATAAATTATAGACCTGTTAGTCTAACATCTGTTGTGGGGAAGTTATTGGAATCTAGAATTAAGGATAGAATGACTGAACACTTAGAGAAATTTGAGCTGATTAGAGAGCCAACATGGATTTATAAAGGGTAGGTCATGTCTAACAAACCTAACTGAATTTTTTGACGAAGTAACTGAAGTAGTACACAGGAGAATGTCTATGGCTGTAGTTTATATGGACTTCTAGAAGGCATCCAATAAGGTTCCACACAAGAGACCATTAACTAAAATTAAACCTCATGGAACTGAAGCCAAATTATTGACCTGGTTAGGAGATTGCTTAGAAGACAATAGGGATGATGAAGATGTACTTGAATTTGAAGGAAGTGACTAGTTGCATCCCACAAGGATCTGTGCTGGGGCCTCAATTACTCACTATATCAAAAGCCTTCATGATTTTGAACACCTCTATTAAATCTCTCCTTAACAGTCACTGCTCCAAGAACCCCAGCTTCTCCAGTCTTTCCACATAACTGAAGCCCCTGGTACCATCCTAGTAAATCTTGTCTGCATCCTCTCTAAACCTCGACATCCTTCCTAAAGTGTGGTGCCCAGAATGGAACGCAATACTTTAGCTGAGGCCTAAAGCCACGGATCCCATATGCTTCAACAGCCATCACAACTTGCCCTGCCACCTACAAAGATTGTGTACATAAACTGCCAGGTGTGTCTGTTTCTGCACCCAATTTAAAATGTACCATTTAGTTTATATTGTCTCTCCTCATTCATCCTTCCAAAATGCATCACTGCACACTTCTCTGCATCTGCCATGTGTCTGCCCATTTCACCAGTCTGTCTACAACCTTTTGCAGTCTGTTACTATTCTCCCCACTGTTTACTACATTTCCAAGTTTTGTGTCACCTACAAACGTTGAAATTATGCGCTGGATACCCAGGTCCCTGGCATTAATATACATCAAAAAGTGCAGTGGTCCTAACGCCGACCCCTGGGGGACACCACTGTATACTTCCCTCCAGTCTGAAAAACAACTGGTCACCACTACACTCTGCTTTCTGTCCCTTTGCCAATTTTGTACCCACACTGCCAGTGTCCCTTTAATCCCATGGGCTTTAATTTTGCTAATAAGACTTCAGAGCAATTACCAAGAACATTAACTCGCACCAGACCCATCCCTGCTCTCCACCCAGAATGCAGTTGGTTGCTGCTTGCCCCTTGCCATGATGTGCCCCGTTTGGCTGACAGTTATTGGTTGGGCTTGATTTCTTCTGCTGTCCTGGGGCAGTTAATCAAGCTAACAATGACCCTCTCTATACAATGTTGCTAGTATTGCCATGGTGTTGAAGTCCAGCATTTTCACGTGTCACAACAATTTAGCAGATAATACTCAAAAAACACTTGCACTTTGCATTTCATCTTACCATTTCACCAACACACAAAAAGTTTAAGCACTCATGCATATGCCGTGCGAATGAGTGTCAAGATTATCTGCCCAACAACGGTGTGTTACTCATTTTTTATTTATCAAAAATGCAATTTGCCGCTTACAGCGAACTATTAGACAACACTGCGGATAAGGAACTGCGAGCAGCAGCTCGAATGTGCTGTGAAACTAGGCCCAAGATTGTGCAGAGTTGCAATCAACTTTCAAGGTGAGAGGCCCAAACCAGAGAGGTGAAGTTGAAGGACATCCGGCTAGCCGAGATCCCGTCAGTTAAAAAATGTAAACCAGCGGGTCCTAACAAACAGAACATAAAGCCAGCGGCTAGATCGGGATTAAATGCCGCCCCCCCGCCCAAAGCCTCGGATGTGCGAGGGGAGGAAGTGGCAGCTCCCGCCCGCTAGGCCCCAGGCCTGTGCTCGGAGGACAGAAAAAGGTCAAAGGGAGCACAGCTCCCAACTACCGCTGCCCGCTACTGGTAGCTGCCCCCAGATCGGCTCATTAACTCAACAACGCGGCTTCCGAGCGAAGAGGGGGGTTTAGGCCCAGGAAAAGTGGGGGGCGGATAAGGAAACCCGAGGCCTGCGTCTGGCGGTTTTGCTTCTCGGCGCCAGCGGGAAACTCGGCGCCAATGGAAACATAGAAGCGAAATAGCTAAGCCGCGATACCTACGTGAATATAATGCGCCGGGAGCTGCCGCCACCGGTTGTACGGGGTTGACGACAGGCCGGAGGGCCTGCACTACGCCCCTGCCACACCGTCCAACTGCTCCCAACATGGCGAACGGCAATCGGGACAAGGGCGAGCGTCAAGTAGCAGCCTTATATATAGACAGTGAGCGCGCCAGTGCGCAAGCGCAAGCGCTGCATTCTGGGCCGTGTGGTCCGTTTCACGGACATCTGCGGAGAAAACGCCGCAAAGCGAACTACAACTCCCATAAGAGGGCGCACAGCGACCCTTGGGCCGTGCTGAAATAGACGCGTCTTACACTGTGTAGGTTGTGCAGGCTGCTAAGCTTCAGATAGCGCGTGAGCCTGTCTGAAAACAGTTTAACCATTTTATAAGCTATGGGGGGAATCCAACAATCCTTGGTGTCAGCGTTGTCTCAGGGGAAGCTCTTAGCTCTGTGTCAGAAGGTCGTGGGTTCAAGTACCACTTAGAAACTAGGCTGGCACTTCTGTACAGTACAGGCGTCGTTAGGATGAGACGTTGAACTGAGGCCCTGCCTGCTCTGCCAGGACGTTAAAGATCCCATTGTACCCATTGCTGGTGTCCTGGCCAACATTTATTCTTAACCAACACCTAAAACATTTATTTCATTGCTGACTCTTCTTCATGTGGCAATTGCCAATTAAAAGTCAACCATTTTAAAAGGGCACAAACAATAAAGACTAACTTAAAACAAATAAAAAGGAATCTTAACAAATCAAATCAAAATTCCATTTCCAGTGGAGATGATGCATTCCAGTCCCCCTGGTGCCCACCAGTCGCGGAAGGCCTCGAGCGTGCCGGTGGACACCGCATGCTCCATCTCCAGGGCCACCCGGGGGCGAACGGAAGAGAGGCAGGCAGTCAGGCCGAACGACCCCTCGACCGCCCACTGCCTGGACCTGTTTATGGCCACCTTGGCCAGGCCCAGGAGCAATCCCACGAGGAGGTCCTCTG
Source organism: Squalus acanthias (assembly GCA_030390025.1). NCBI lineage: Eukaryota > Metazoa > Chordata > Chondrichthyes > Squaliformes > Squalidae > Squalus > Squalus acanthias. The sequence continues at coordinate 42,574,058 of CM059427.1, forward strand.
ACTTGCCCGCTCCCCCCCAGCTCCAGGTGACCAAAGATCAGGAGCGTGGGACTGAAGTGCAACCAAAAATCGAGGAGCAGCCCCTTCAAATAATGGAAGAGGGGCTGCAACCTCACACATTCTATGTATATGTGGAACATGGACTCCTATTTCATTGCTGTTATGGGATTCTGTGGGACACAAAAAAGCTGCTGTTTCCAGCATTATAGTGACTACACTTCAAAAGTACTTACTTGGTTATATGGCTCATTGGGGTGTCCTGAGGTCATGAATTGTGAAATATAAATGCAAGTTATTTTACAAAGTTTTGAATAAACTAGTGCAGATCACCTGTGGCGTAGCCTCATGGTTTGTGCTTTGACCCTGATCTTTGTATCTGTCTCATTATCCTTCATCATGTTTGTCTCTGTGTTTCCTGCACCTTTTTCTGTCTCCCTGATCTTTCTTGTGCCCCCAATTTCTTTCTTTGTTGCTTGTTTCCATGCAATCAATATACAGGAAACTCTCGTTTAAACGGCACCTAAATATCCGAATTCTCTATTAACCGGCAAAATTCATACTCCGAAAACTCCTCTCAAATAACCGGCAATGTTTCCGAGTCAGAGTCCGAGTCTCCCGCGAACGCCGAGTTAGTCAGTGGGGGTAGTTCTCCAAAGTGCCACTACTCGGCTTCCTGGCGCTGTTGGAAGTCCGAACACTGCAGTAACAGGAGTCTGATTCTCCCGCGCTGCCGGTAGTCTCTTCTGATCCGCCATTTTACTGTGTGTCTCCCACGCTGCTGGTAGTCTCTTCTGATACACCATTTTACTGTGTGTCTCCCGCGCTGCCGGGAGTCTCTTCTGATCCGCCATTTTACTGTGTGTCTTCCGCGCTGCTGGTAGTCTCTTCTGATACACCATTTTACTGTGTGTCTCCCGCGCTGCTGGGAGTCTCTTCTGATACACCATTTTACTGTGTGTCTCCCGCGCTGCTGGTAGTCTCTTCTGATCCACCATTTTACTGTGTGTCTCCCGCGCTGCTGGTAGTCTCTTCTGATCCACCATTTTACTGTGTGTCTCCCGCGCTGCTGGTAGTCTCTTCTGATCCACCATTTTACTGTGTGTCTCCCGCGCTGCTGGTAGTCTCTTCTGATCCACCATTTTACTGTGTGTCTCCCGCGCTGCTGCTAGTCTCTTCTGATCCACCATTTTACTGTGTGTCTCCCGCGCTGCTCATAGTCTCTTCCTAGCCACCATTGTTCTGTGTGTCTCTCCATCTTTATCGGGAATTATCTCCCCCATCTTGCATTACGGAATTCCCAAAAGCTGGTCCAAGCAAAAGGAAGAGAGTGGTCTTAACTTTAAAACAGAAAATCGAGATATGCCAACGACTAGAAAGGGGAGAGAAGCGTATCAACATTCTGAATGAATTCAAAATCAGTTCGTCAACAATCTACGACATCAAATCGCAGAAGGATAAGCTGCTCAAGTTTTATTCAAGCTCGGAGACATCTAAGAGTGTAGAGAAACGGCGTACGCTTCGTAAGCCTAAGCTTGAAGAGCTGGATACCGTGCTTTATGAATGGTTTTCTCTTAAGCGTTCAGAGGGTGTTCCAATTTCCGGACCCATGCTAATCGAGAAAGCGAAGGATTTCTACGAAAGGATGGAGCTCACTGACAAGTGTGCTTTCTCCGAGGGATGGCTAACGTGCTTCAAGTTACGGCACGGGATACGACGACTCGATATTTCCGGGGAGAAGAAATCAGCTGATCACGACGCCGCAGAAGAATACTGCGATTATTTCAATCGGATTGTGCAGCAACATGATTTGTCGCCAGCACAGATATATAATGCCGATGAAACTGGCTTGTTTTGGAGGTTTTTGCCAGAATCAATGCTTGCTGGGGCTAGTGAGGCTAATGCTTCAGGTTACAAGAAAAATAAAGATCGTGTAACCGTGCTAACATGTGCGAACGCTGCTGGATCACACCGGGTTAAACTTCTTGTTATTGGGAAGTATAAAAATCCCCGTGCATTTAAAAATGTGAGGCACTTACCTGTTGAGTACAAAGCTCAAAAAAATGCTTGGATGGATAAGGAAATCTTCTCCGATTGGTTCCATCATATTTTTGTTCCATCTGTGAGGGAACATTTCCGTAAAATAGGGAAACCTGAAGATAGCAAATGCATTTTATTGCTTGATAATTGTAGAGCCCATCCGCATGAATCCGAGTTGGTTTCGGGAAATATTTTCACCATTTATTTGCCACCAAATGTAACTTCTCTCATACAACCCATGGACCAGGGCGTTATCCAAAATCTGAAGTGTCATTACAAGAAAGACTTCCTACGTAAACTGATAAGCCAAGATGACAATATTCAAGAATTTCAGAAGGAATACAATATTAAAGATGCCATCTATAATGTTGCATGTTCCTGGAACTTTGTGAAAGGTCACACTCTGAGGCAAGCCTGGCGCAAATTGTGGCCTTCAGTAATGTTTGCTGAAGGTTCTTCTTCAGAGGAGGAATTTCATGGGTTCAATGTTCATCCCAAGAAGAGTACAATAATGGAAATGGCTGGCATGGTGAAAAATGTAGGCCCAGCAAACCCTCTACGTCACCTCAGTGAAAGTGATATCGAGCAGTGGGTTGATGCAGATGGAGAAGTTGGTGTTGTGCATATGCTAAGTGATGATGAAATAATTGAGAATGTTTTGAATCCAAAGAAAGAAAAGGAAAGTGAGATGGAAAGTGAAGAGGATGATATTTCTGAAGAGAACAAGATTTCTTGGGCTAAAGCTGCAGAAGGATTTTCTTCAATCCTCCAATTTGCTGAAAGAACATAAGAACATAAGAAATAGGAGCAGGAGTAGGCCAATCGGCCCCTCGAGCCTGCTCCGCCATTCAATAAGATCATGGCTGATCTGATCCTAACCGCCAATCTACTATCACAGAACCATCTCCTGCATCTAACAGAATTGCACACACAAAATAGGAGCAGAATCAGGCTACACGGTCCCTGGGCCCACTCCACTACCCACAGGGCCTGTGACCGATCCGAACCTAGACTCATGTCCAAATTCCTGCCCGCTCACCGTAACCCTTAATGCCCTTTACTTCTAGGAAACTGTCTATTTCTGTTTTAAATTTATTTAATGATGTAGCTTCTACAGCTTTTTGTGGCAGCATATTCCATGGACCTACCACCCTCTGAGTGAAGTAGTTCCTCCTCATCTCAGTTTTGAAAGAGCAGCCCCTTATTCTAAGACTATGTCCCCTAGTTCTAGTCTCACCCGTCATCGGGAACATCCTCCCCGCATCCACCCGATCCAACCCCTTCACAATCTTATATGTTTCAATAAGATCGCCTCTCATTCTTCTGAACTCCAATGAGTAGAGTCCCAATCTACCCGACCTCTCCTCATATGACCACCCCCTCATCCCCGGGATTAACCGAGTGAACCTTTTTTGCACTGCCTCGAGAGCAAGGATGTCTTTCCTTAAGTAAGGACACCAAAACTGTATGCAGTATTCCAGGTGCGGTCTCACCAATACCTTGTATAACTGAAGCAATACCTCCCTATTTTTATATTCTATCCCCCTAGCAATGAAAGCCAACATTCCATTTGCCTTCTTAATCACTTGCTGCACCTGCATACTAACCTTTTGAGTTTCGTGCACCAGGACCCCCAGATCCCTTTGCACTTCAGTACTCTCCAGTTTCTTGCCATTAAGATAATAAATTGCTCTAGGATTTTTCCTGCCAAAGTGCATCACCTCACACTTTCCAGTGTTGTATTCCATCTGCCAAATCTCTGCCCACTTACTTAGCCTGTCTATGTCCCCTTGCAGGTTTTTTATGTCCTCCTCACTCACTACTTTCCCTCCCATCTTTGTATCATCTGCAAATTTTGATATGTTACACTTGGTCCCTTCCTCCAAATCGTTAATATAGATTGTAAAGAGTTGGGGACCCAGCACTGACCCCTGTGGAACACCACTAGTTACTGATTGCCAGTCTGAGAATGAACCATTTATCCCAACTCTTTGCTTTCTGTTAGATAGCCAATCCTCTATCCATGCCAGAATATTACCCCCAATCCCGTGATTTTTTACCTTAAGCAATAATCTTTTGTGTGGCACCTTGTCAAATGCCTTTGGAAGTCTAAATACACTACGTCCACTGGTTCCCCTTTATCCACTCTATATGTTACTTCCTCAAAGAACTCCAGCAAATTTGTCAAACATGACTTCCCCTTCGTAAAACCATGCTGACTTTGTCCTATTAAATTATGATTATCCAAATGTCCTGTTACTGTTTCCTTAATAATGGACTCCAAAATTTTACCTACCACAGATGTTAGGCTAACCGGTCTATAGTTACCAGCCTTCTGTCTACTGCCCTTTTTAAATAAGGGTGTTACATTAGCAGTTTTCCAGTCTGCCGGGACCTTAGCGGAATCCAGGGAGTTTTGAAAAATTATTACCAATGCATCTACAATCCCTACCGCCACTTCCTTCAAGACTCTAGGATGTAAGCCATCAGGTCCAGGTGATTTATCCGCCTTGAGTCCCATTATTTTACCGAGTACCACTTCCTTAGTGATTTTGATCGTGTTTAGCTCCTCTCCCCCTATAGCCCCCTGTTTGTCCAGTGTTGGGATATTCTTAGTGTCCTCTACTGTAAAGACTGATACTGAAAGGCAGACTTGCTACTCTGCCCAAGAAGTTATGCAACTCCATATTCTGCATTCCACGTTTCTACAGAAAAGGCAAGAGTCCACTAAGCAAACCGACATCCGCAACATGTTTAAGAAAGCTTCCAAAAGAGTCGAAGCAGCGGAAGTGCCTGAAGAATCTGTGGAATCTGTGGAAATGCATGATCCTGATGACCCAGCTGGCACGGATATTCCTGATGAACCAGCTGACTTGGAATAAGTGTACAGTCAACTACAGTACTGTATACAGTCGTTTATAAGTTTTGTTTTACTGTTAAGTAATTAAAGAGTTATGGATTACCCTCAACTGGCAGTACTGTACTTAATCAAGCATCTTCCACCATCCATTTAACACAACATTCTATAAGTGAGTACCCAAATACTGTATACTGCACATTTCTTGATTTTTTTATTTTTGTTTGTTAAAAATAGCCTCGGTAGATATAACTCTCCGTTATCCGGAATTTTTATTCAACCGGCACCACCCCGGTCCCGTCGGTGCCGGATACCAAAGAGTTTCCTGTACTGCTAATGGCTTGTGACTTTGTACAAAGAGCTGAGATTTGAGCTCTGTAATGTCATTTACTGTAAATAAAATGTTCAAATTTTAAAATTAAAAATAAATATATACTGCTAATCAACTGCATCTGGTGGAAAACATCAGAGATGTTTCAATGATTGGATTGCTTGGTGGCTGGCTGAACCAGTCATTGTTAAATTTAATAGCAAAATACTTGGGATGCTGGAAATCTGAAATCACAATAGAAAATGCTGGAAACACTCAGCAGGTCAGGCAGCATCGAGGAGAGAGAAACAGAGTTAACGTTTCGGGTCATGGACCCTTCGTATGCGAGTGCTGAGTGTTTCCAGCTTTTTCTGTTGTTATTGTTAAATTTAAACTGGGCACTAATGAGCAGGGCCACTGGTTTATTGGGACTGAATAAATCTGAAATTTTTGCCAGTATTTTAAAGATTAAGTTCTGTAATTCCATCCATTTTTTTGTTGCGAAAACTGTAAATCAACAACAACTTGTATTTATATCATGCATTAAACATAATAAACCATCCCAAGGCACTTCACAGCAGCGTTATAAAACAACATTTGACACCGAGCCACATAAGGAGATATTAAGGTAGATGAAGAGTCCGGTGTCGGGAGCAGCAGGAGAGCGGCAGTACAGTGAGTATTTAAACTCACTTTCGCGGGCTTTTTTCCTCAGAGGCTTACCAATCTCGCAGACCGGCGGCGGCGTTCCAGAGCCACGTCACGATTCAAAAAGTGACGCGGGCAAGAGGAAGCAGCTGATTGGGTGAGTACTTATACTACTCTATAGTTTGACAGTTAAGGTTAATAGTTTATAAAGTTTAGAAGGTCTTAATTTTTGTGGTTATACTTTCTAAGGTCTCTGTTGTGTAGCGGGAAGTGCTAGTAAACAAGGGCCCTTGAGTATATCATTTAATTGTAGTTTAATTAGTGGTATTGATTTGATTTAATTTAATTTAAATTAATTAAAGGGTAAGTCATGGCAGCACAGCTCGGCCCCGTGGCATGCTCCTCCTGCACTATGTGGAAAATCAGGGACACTTCATGTGTCCTGACAACCATGTGTGCGGGAAGTGTATCCAGCTGCAGCTACTGGCAGACCGCATTGTGGCGCTGGAGCTGCGAATGGATACATACTGGAGCATTCGCGATGCTGAGGACGTCGTGGATAGCACGTTTGATGAGTTGGTTACACCGCAGGTAAAGGCTGCACAGGTAGGAAGGGAATGGGTGACCACCAGGCAGAGTAGTAGGCGCAGGCAGGTAGTGCAGGGGTCCCCTTTGGCCATCCCCCTCTCAAACAGATATACTGCTTTGGATAATGTTCGGGGAGATGGCTTATCGGGGGAAGGCAGCAGCAGCCAACTTCCTGGCACCATGGGTGGTTCTGCTGCACAGGACAGGAGGAAAAAGAGCGGGAGAGCTATAGTGATAGGGGATTCTATTGTAAGGGGAAGAGATAGGCGTTTCTGCGGCCTCAAACGAGACTCCAGGATGGTATGTTGCCTCCCTGGTGCAAGGGTCAAGGATGTCTCGGGGCAGCTGCAGGGCATTCTGGAGGGGGAGGGTGAACAGCCAGTTGTCGTGGTGCATATAGGTACCGACGATATAGGTAAAAAACGGGATGGGGTCCTAATAGCTGAATGTAGGGAGTTAGGAAGTAAATTAAAAAATAGGACCTCAAAGGTAGTAATCTCAGGATTGCTATCAGTGCCACGTGCTAGTCAGAGTAGAAATAGAAGGATATTTCAGATGAATACGTGGCTAGAGGAATGGTGCAAGGGGAAGGGATTCAAATTCCTGGGACATTGGAACCAGTTCTGAGGGAGGTGGGACCGGTACAAACTGGACGGTTTGCACCTGGGCAGGACTGGGACCAATGTCCTAGGGGGAGTGTTTGCTAGTGCTGTTGGGGAGGGTTTAAACTAAAATGGCAGGGAGTTGGGAACCTGTGCAGGGAGACAGAGGAAAGGGAAGCAAGGATAGAAACAAAAGACAGGAAGGAGAAAAGCAAAAGTGGAAGTCAGAGAAATCAAGGGTGTAAATCAAACAGGGCTACAGTAAATAATAATTCTAAAAGGACTAAGAGTGTTAAAAAAAACAAGCCTGAAGGCTTTGTGTCTTAATGCGAGGAGCATTCATAATAAGGTGGATGAATTAGCTGCGCAAATAGATGTAAACGGATATGATATAATTGGGATTACGGAGACATGGCTCCAGGGTGACCAAGGCTGGGAATTCAACATCCAGGGGTATTCAATATTCAGGAAGGACAGGCAAAAAGGAAAAGGAGGTGGGGTAGCATTGCTGGTTAAAGAGGAGATTAACACAATAGTAAGGAAGGATATTAGCTCTGATGATGTGGAATCTGTATGGGTAGAGCTGAGAAATACCAAGGGGCAGAAAACGTTAGTGGGAGTTGTATACAGACCCCCAAACAGTAATGCTGAGGTTGGGGATGGCATTAAACGGGAAATTAGAGATGCGTGCAATAAGGGTACAGCAGTTATCATGGGTGACTTTAATCTACATATAGATTGGGCTAACTAAATTAGTAACAATACTGTGGAGGAGCCAATTCCTAGAGTGTATACGGGATGGTTTCCTGGACCAATATGTCGAGGAACCAACTAGAGATCAGGCCATCTTAGACTGGGTATTATGTAATGAGAAAGGATTAATTAGCAATCTTGTTGTGCGAGGCCCCTTGGGGAGTAGCGATCATAACATGATAGAATTCTTCATTAAGATGGAGAATGAAGTAGTTGACTCAGAGACTAGGGTCCTGAATTTAAATAAAGGGAACTACAATGGTATGAGGCACGAGTTGTCTAGGATGGATTGGGGAATGTTACTTAAAGGGTTGACGGTGGATAGGCAATGGCAAACATTTAAAGATCGCATGGATGAACTACAAATAAAACAAAAGAGGTGACTCAACCGTGGCTAACAAGGGAAATTAGGGATAGCATAAGATCCAAGGAGAGGACGTATAAATTGGCCAGAAAAAGCAGCAAACCTGAGGATTGGAAGCAGTTTAGGATTCAGCAAAGGAGGACAAAAGGATTAATTAAGAGGGGGAAAATAGAGTATGAGAGTAAGCTTGCACGGAACATAAAAACTGACTGTAAAAGCTTCTATAGATAAGTGAAGAGAAAAAGATTGGTGAAGTCAAGCGTAGGTCCCTTGCAGTCAGAATCAGGGGAATTTATAATGGGGAACAAAGAAATAGCAGACCAATTAAATACATACTTTGGTTCTGTCTTCACAAAGGAGGACACAAATAACCTCCCAGAGATGTCGGGGAACATAGGGTCTAATGAGAGGGAGGAACTGAATGAAATCAGTATTTGTAGGGAAATGGTGTTGGGGAAATTGACGGGATTGAAGGCCAAGAAATCCCCAGGGCCTGATAATCTACATCCTAGGGTACTTAAGGAAGTGGCCCTAGAAATAGTAGATGCATTGCTGGTCATCTTCCTGGTACGCCTGGTGCTGCTCCTGGCATGTGCTTCTACACTCCTCATTGAACCAGGGTTGGTCCCCATGCTTGATGGTAATGGTAGAGTGAGGGATGTGCCAGGCCATGAGGTTACAGATTGTGGTGGAATACAATTGCGCTGCTGCTGATGGCGCACAACGCCTCATGGATGCCCAGTTTTGAGCTGCTAGATCTGTTCTGAATTTATGCAATTTAGCACAATGGTAGTGCAACACAACACGATGGAGAGTGTCCTCAGTGTGAAGAAGGGGCTTCGTCTCCACAAGGACTGTGCGGTGATCACTCCTGTCATGGACAGATGCATGTGCGACTGGTAGATTGGTGAGGACGAGGTCAAGTAGGTTTTTTCCTCATGTTTGTTCTCTCACCACCTGCCGCAGGCCCAGACTGGCAGCTATGTCCTTCAGGACTCGGCCAGCTCGGTCAGTAGTGGTGCTACCGAGCCACTCTTGGTCATGGACATTGAAGTCCCCCACACAGAGTATGTTCTGTGCCCTTGCTACCCTCAGTGCTTATTCCAAGTGGTGTTCAACATGGAGGAGTACTGATTCATCAACTGAGGAAGGACGGTAGGTGGTAAGCAGCAGGCGGTTTCCTTGCTCATGTTTGACCTGATGCCATGAGACTTCATGGGGACGGAGTCAATGTTGAGGACTCCCAGGGCCACTCCCTCCCGACTGTGCCGCCACCTGTGGTGGGTCTGTCCTGCCGGTGGGACAAGACATACCCAGGGATGGTGATGGAGGAGTCTGGGACGTTGGCTGAAAGGTATGATTCTGTGAGTACGACTATGTCAGACTTGACTAGTCTGTGGGACAGCTCTCCCAATTTTGGCACAAGTCCTCAGATGTTAGTGAGGAGGACTTTACAGGGTTGACTGGGCTGGGTGTGCCTTTGTCGTATCCGGTGCCTAGGTCATTGTCGGGTGGTCCGTCCATTTTTATTCTTAGTCTACTTCTTTGTCGCGGTTTGGTACAACTTCAGAGGGCAGTTAAGAGTCAACCACATTGCTGTGGGTCTGGAGTCACATTTAGGCCAGACCAGGTAAGGATGGCAGATATCCTTTCTAAAGGACATTCATGAACTAGATGGGTTTTTACGACAATCTGGCAGTTTCATGGTCACCATTACTGATGCTTGCTTTTTATTCCAGATTTATTGAATTAACTGAATTTAAATTCCCCAGTTGGCATGGGGGGCTGTGCACACGAGGTCATACTCAGCACACAGGGTCTACAGGCCAAGAGTCACCTTCTTGGACCTATCTAAGAAGCAGTAAGGAGGAAGCTGCGCTTATTTTAGGCTTGCTGGACCAGGGAGGCATGCCATACCAGTGGCCCTCAAAGACAACACAGCCCTGAATTTTTATGCCCTGGATCCTTTCAATCTGCTACAGGGGCCATCAGCCACATCTTACAGTCTACAGTTCACAGCTGCATTAAGCAGGTGACTGGCGTCATATTTTCTAGGGTCAAGCAGTACATTACCTTCGCTACTGACCTCAGCAGGAGACAGCTTGTGGCTTTGCAGCAGTGGCTGGCTTCCATCGATTGCAGGGCATGATTGACTGTATACACGTGACCAGGAGGACACTGGTACATGAGCCAGCATCATTTATCAACTAAAGGTGTACCACTCTATCAAGGTACAGCTAGTGGCTAATCACAGGAACATCATCATGCAGATCTGTACAAGGTACCCAGGGAGCTACCACAATGCTTTTATACTCAGGCACTATACCATGCCACCCCTGCCCCCCACCGCCCCCCCCCCCCCCCCACCCCCACACCCCACCCATCCCCTGCTATTCAATTCTGTGAGGAACATAGCATGCAAGTCATTGTCTTCGGTCCCTGCCACAAACTCTGTTCCCTAGCCACCGACTCCATCCCTCTCCCTGGCAACTGTCTGAGGCTGAGCCAGACTGTTCGCAACCTTGGTGTTGTATTTGACGCCGAGATGAGCTTCCGACCACATATACGCGCCATCACTAACACCGCTTATTTCCACCTCCGTAACATCGCCCAACTACAGCTCATCTGCTGCTGAAACCCTCATTCATGCCTTTGTTACTTCTAAACTTGACCATTCCAACGCACTCCTGGCTGGCCTCCCATCTTCCACTCTCTATAAACTTAAACTCTACTGCTCATATCCTAACTCGCACCAAGTCCCGTTCACCCCTCATCCCTGTGCTCGCTTACCTACATTGGCTCCCAGTTAAGCAATGCCTCGATTTAAGAATTCTCATCCTTGTTTTCAAACCCCTCCATGGCCTTGACCCTCCCTATCTCTAATCTCTTCCAACCCTACAACCCTCCGAGATATCAGCACTCCTCCAATTCTATCCTCTTGCGCATCCCCGATTTTAATCGCTCCACCATTGGCAGGCGTGCCTTCAGCTGGAATTCCCTCCCTAAACCTCCCCGCCTCTCTACCTGTTTTTCTGCCTTTAAGGTGCTCCTTAAAACTTACCTCTTTGAACAAGCTTTTGGTTATCTGCCCTAATATCCCCTTATGTGGCTTAGTGCCAAATTTTGTTTGATAATGCTCCTGTGAAACACCTTGGGATGTTTTACTATGTTAAAGGCTCTATATAAATGCAAGTTGTTGTTGCTGTTGTTTATGGCTTCTGGGGGACAAGGGATACCTCCTGCACAAATGGCTGATGTCGCCTCTGGGCAAACCCCCCCACCCTGAGCACCACAGATACAGTTGAGGGCAGGGCACAACCAGGATCCTTATAGAGTATACAATAGGAATGTTCAAGCAGAGGTTTAAGTGTTTGGACCGCTTCAGGACTGCCTGAAATGTGCCCCAGATAGAGTGTCAAGCATCGTTGTACTGTGCTGCATATTACACAACATTACATTGCGGAGAGGCCTGCATTTTTAGTAAAGAGGACAGCAGCAGCAGCCTTAGAACTTAGACAGAGGCCCTCTGCATAACAGCCCTTGTGACATTTTTCACACTCCCTTCATCCTGTTTTGAAGAACAATCAAACCATTCAGACTAAGAAAGACAACGAAAAATTCAAAAGTGGGTTTAGAATGCATGTACGTAAACGCACAAAGTGTGGTGAATAGAGTCATAGAGTCATAGATTTATACAGCGCACAAAGAGGCCCTTCGGCCCATTGTGTCCACGCCGGCCATCAAGCACTGTCTATTCGAATCCCATTTTCCAGCACTTGGTCCATAACCTTGTATGCTATGGCGTTTCAAGTGCTCATCTAAATGCTTCTTGAATGTTGTGAGGGTTCCTGCCTCTACCACCCTTTCAGGCAGTGAGTTCCAGATTCCAACCACCCTCTGGGTGAAAAAGTTCCTCCTCAAATCCCCTCTAAACCTCCTGCCCCTTATCTTGAAACTATGCCCCCTGGTTATTGACCGCTCTACTAAGGGGAAAAGTTCCTTTCTATCTATGCCCCTCATAATTTTGTATACCTCAATCAGGTCCCCCCTCAGCCTTCTCTGCTCTAAGGAAAACAACCTCAGCTTGTCTAGTCTCTCTTCATAGCTGAAGCGCTCCAGCCCAGGTAACATCCTGGTGAATCTCCTCTGCACCCTCTCCAATGCAATCACATCCTTCCTATAGTGTGGCGACCAGAACTGCACACAGTATTCCAGCTGTGGCCTAACTAGCGCTTTGTACAACTCCATCATAACCTCCCTGCTCTTATATTCTATGCCTCGGCTAATGAAGGTAAGTATCCCATATGCCTTTTTAACCACCTTATCTACCTGTCCTGCTGCCTTCAGGGATCTATGTACATGCACACCAAGGTCCCTCTGATGCTCTGTCCTTCCTAGGATCCTACCATTCATTGTGTATTCCCTTGCCTTGTTAGTCCTCCCAAAATGCATCACCTCACACTTTTCAGGGTTAAATTCCATTTGCCACTGTTCTGCCCATCTGACCAACCTATCTATATCGTCCTGCAGCCTGAGGCTTCCCTCCTCGCTATTTACCACTCCACCAATTTTCGTGTCATCTGCGAACTTACTGATCATACCTCCTACATTCATATCTAAATCATTAATGTACACTACAAACAGCAAAGGACTCGGCACCGATCCCTGCGGTACACCACTGGACACAGGCTTCCAGTCACAAAAACAACCTTCGACCATCACCCTCTGCCGCCTGCCACTAAGCCAATTTTGGATCCAATGTGCCAAATTGCCCTGGATCGCATGGACTCATACCTTCTTGACCAGTCTCCCATGCGGGACTTTGTCAAAAGCCTTACTGAAGTCCATGTAGACTACATCAACTGCACTACCCTCATCCACGCCCCTCGAAAAATTCAATCAAATTGGTTAGACATGATCTCCCCCTGACAAAGCCATGCTGACTATCCTTGATTAATCCTTGCCTCTCCAAGTGGAGACTAATTCTGTCCCTCAGAATTTTTTCCAATAATTTCCCTACGACTGATGTTAGGCTCACTGGCCTGTAATTCCCTGGTTTATCCCTACTACCCTTCTTGAATAATGGTACTACGTTAGCTGTCCTCCAGTCCTCTGGCACCTCCCCTGTGGCCAGAGAGGTTCTGAAAATTTGTGTCAGAGCCCTTGCAATCTCCTCCCTTGCCTCACACAGCAGCCTGGGATACATCTCGTCTGGGCCTGGGGATTTATCCACTTTTAAGCCTGCTAAAACCGCTAGTACCTCCTCCCTCTCAATACTAATTTGTTCAAGTATATCACAATCCCCCTGCCTGATTTCTATGCCTACATTGTCCTTCTCCATAGTGAACACAGATGCAAAATATTCATTTAAAACCTCACCCACATCTTCCGGCTCTACACACAGATTGCCACTTTGGTCCCTAATGGGCCCTACTCTTTCCCTGGTTATCCTCTTGCCCTTAATATACTTATAAAACACCTTGGAATTTTCCTTTATTTTGCCCGCCAGTGTTTTTTCATGCCCCCTCTTCGCTCTCCTAATTTCTTTTAAGTACCCCCCTGCACTTTCTATACTCCTCTAGGGCTTCCACTGTTTTTAGTCCTTTATATCTGACAAAAGCCTCCCTTTTTTTCTTAATCCATTCTCGTATATCCCTTGACATCCAGGGTTCCCTGGGCTTGTTGGTCCCACCCTTGACCTTTACGGGAACATGTTGGTGCTGTACTCTCTCTATTTCCTTTCTGAATGACTCCCACTGCTCTGATGTGGATTTTCCTACAAGTAGCTGATCCCAGTCCACTTTGGCCAGATCCTGCCTTATCATATTAAAATCAGCCTTCCCCCAATTTAGAACCTTTATTTCCGGTCCATCTTTGTCCTTTTCCACGACTACCTTAAATCTCACCGAATTATGGTAATTGTCACCAAAATGCTCTCCTACTGACACTTCTACCACTTGCCCGGCTACATTCCCTAGAATTAGGTCCAGGACCGCCCCCTCTCTTGTAGGACTTTCTACATGCTGGCTCAAAAAGCTCTCCTGGATGCACCCTCTAAGCCTTTCACACTCTGACTATCCCAGTTAATATTGGGGAAGTTGAAATCCCCTACTATTATTACCCTATTATTTCTACATTTCTCTGAGATTTGCCTACATATCTGTTCCTCTATTTCCCCTTGACTGTTTGGGGGCCTATAGTACACTCCCAGCAAAGTGCTTGCCTCCTTTTTGTTTTTAAGTTCTACCCATATGGCCTCATTAGAGGAACCTGCTAAGATATCATCCCTCCTTACAGCAGTAATTGACTCCTTGATTAATATTGCGACACTCCCTCCTCTTTTACACCCCCTTCTGTCTCGCCTGAAGATTCTATACTCCGGAATATTGAGCTGCCAGTCCTGCCCCTCCCTCAACCATGTCTCTGTGATAGCAACAATATCATACTCCCATGTGTTCATCAACACCTTCAATTCATCTGCCTTACTCGCAAGACTCCTTGCATTAAAATAAATGCCATCCAGCCTTGCCATACTCCCTTGTGCCGTTACATATTTGCTCTGCCTTCCAGGTTGGTGAGCTACAAGCACAATTAGCCGTGTGGCAATATGATGTTGTGGCAATAACGGAAACGTGGCTTAAAAACGGTGAGGACTGGGCACTTAATATTCAAGGGTACAAGTGTTCAGAAAAGATAGGGAAGGAAAAAAAGGAGGTGGGGTGGCAGTGCTGATTAAGGAAGACATTGTAGTGCTGGAAAGGGAGGATGCTCTTGAGGGGACAAGGACAGAATCCATTTGGTTAGAGTTGAGGAACAAAAAGGGTATGATCACGCTATTGGGGTATTCTATAGGACTCCAAATAGTGAGAGGGAGGTAGAGGAGCAAATCTGCAGGGAAATCGCAGAGATATGCAAGCGCTATAGTGTGGTGATATTGGGGGACTTTAATTATCCAAATATCGATTGGGATAATGCTAGGGTAAAGGGAAAGGAGGGGGAGGAATTTCTGAAATGTGTTCAGGAGAATTTCCTTGACCAACATGTTCTTGGCCCAACTAGGAAGGAGGCATTGCTGGATCTGGTGCTGGGGAATGAGGTGGGCCAGGTCGACCAAGTGTCTGTGGGAGAACACTTGGGTACAAATGATCATCGTATCATAAGACTTAGATTAGCAATGGCTTGCCATAATTTTCCAATCTTCCCTAGATGCGGGGAAGGTGCCTGAGGATTGGAAAGTGGCAAATGTGACACCAGTGTTCAAGAAAGGGTGTAAGGACAATCCTAGTAACTACTAGATCAGTTTAACATCAGTGGTGGGTAAAGTTTTAGAATCAATAATCAAGGACTTAGGGCGCTAACGGGAGACGCAAAGCAACCAAATTTTTCCCCTATGACTCTGACAACTTCTATATCAATGACACACTAACAATGCAGACTCAGAAGATGCTATTAAACCACTTTGCAAACCAAATTGCTTAATGTGATAAAAGTGATTAATTTATTGCCAAAAATACTAATTGACTTCTATTCATTTCTGACCTAGGTTATCAACCCATAGTGCTTTTCTTTAAAGAAGGATTTCTAACTACTACTCCTACGAGGTGTGCCCTAGTAGCCTGAGCAGACCTGATGGAAGATTGCTGTTCCTCATGTGGGCACCCTTGAGATGCTTGTTACTGGTGACTTCTGGGTCCATGAAGGCCCAGCTGGGAAGAGAATGATGATAGTGTTTGGTGTGAAGAGAAAAAAAGAAGAGGTGAGTGTGTTTGGAATTAGCAAGAGAGGTACTTTAGTGCGCCATTGTGATTGTATATTGAATAATGTGATGGAGGGGAGGTAATAGTTGAGAGTGAGGGGAGGGGGTGAGATGAGTGTCCTGTGGTGCTGGTGAGAGAGATGATTAGGTGCACTCACCCTTGCTGCTCTTGTGAGGTCATTAAACCTCTTCCTACATTGAACCCAGGTCCTGAAGGTGATGCTGTTGGCACTGACCCTATCAGCCACCTCTGTCCAGGCCTGCCTGACAGTGACCTTGGGGATGCTCCTGTGGGTGCTGGGGAAGAGTACCTCCCTCCTGGCACTCAGTTTCTCCACTAGGACCTCCAGGGAGACATCAAAAAAGCAGGGAACAGCCCACCGACTCATCTGTGCTGCTACAATTTCTTCCAGCACTCTTCCAATAAAGATTAAAGCAGGGAATGCAACTTTGCTTTAAGAGGTGCATCCCCGCTTTAAGTACAGTCAGGAAACAGGCCAGAAATTGTGCAGATCATGTGGGCAGGCTGCCTGATTCTGCAGGCAATTGGGAGGGCAGCCCATCTTAAAAATGTTAATGAGGCCTGAGAGTAAAAATGGCCCGGGCCTCACTCCGACACCGTCATGGGGGCCTGCCGCCCGCCCAATTCTCACCCGAGTTAAAATCATGTCTTTCATTTCTGTTCCTTTTGCAGTAGATATAAATATGGTGAGAAGGGGATATAAATCTTTCCAAAGATCATTGTCAAGGACAAAATTAATTTTCACTTGGAGAAGCATGGGTTAATAAGGGACAGCCAGCACGGATTTGTTAAA
The DNA here is from genome assembly GCA_030390025.1 of Squalus acanthias. Taxonomy (NCBI): domain Eukaryota; kingdom Metazoa; phylum Chordata; class Chondrichthyes; order Squaliformes; family Squalidae; genus Squalus; species Squalus acanthias. The sequence goes on from CM059427.1 coordinate 42,590,788, forward strand.
GGCAAATTGTGTCTTACTAACCCGATTGAGTTCTTTGATGAAGTAGCAGAGAGGGTTGATGAAGGTAGTGCATTAGATGTTGTATATATGGACTTCAAAAGGCATTTGATAAAGTAAAGCATAACAAACTTAATTGGAAAATAGAAGATAATGGTATTAAAGGGACGGTGATAATTTGGGTATGTAATTGGCTAAGGGATAGGAGGCAGAGAGTAGTGGTGAACGGATGTTTTTCTGACTGGAGAGAAGTATGCAGTGGAGTCCCCTAGGGGTCAGTATTAGGACCATTGCTTTTCTTGTTATATATAAATGACCCAGACTAGGGTATTGGGAGTACAATTTTGAAGTTTGCAGATGATACAAAACTTGTCAACGTAGTAAATAGTGAACAGGATAGTAGCAGACTTCAGAGGACATAGAATGTGAAGATACACGGCAGATGCAATTTAATGCGGATAAGTATGAAGTGATGCATTTTGAAAGGAACAACATGGAGAGGCAGTATAATCTAAATGGTACTATTTTTAGGGGTGTGCAAGAGCAGAGGGACCTGGGAGTGCATATTCACAAATCTTTGAAGGTGGCAGGGCAAGTTGATAAGACGGTTAAGAAAGCGTATGGGATACTTGCCTTTGTAAATAGAGCCATTGAATAGAAAAACAAGGAAGTCATGCAAAACCTTTACAAATCTCTGGTTAGGATTCAGCTGGGGTATTGTGTACAATTCTGGGCACCACACTTTGGGAAGGATGTCAAGGCCTTGGAGAGGGTACAGAGGAGGTTTACCAGGATGATATCAGGGATAAGGGAGTTCAGTTATGTGGAGAGATTGGAGAAGCTGGGATTGTTCTCCTTAGAGCAGAGAAGTTTAAGGGGAGACCTAATAGAGTTATTCAAGATTATGAGGGGTTTTGATAGAGCAAGTAGGGAGAAACTGTTTCCTCTCGCAAGTGGGTCAGTAACCAAAGGGCATAGATTTAAAATAATTGGCAAAAGAACTAGAGGGAAATGAGGAGACATTTCTTCACATAGAGGGTTGTTGTGATCTGGAACGCATTACCTGAAAGGGTGGTGGAATCAGATTCCATAGGAATGTTCAAAAGGCAATTGGACATGTCCTTGAAGAGAACTAGTTTGCAGGGTTATGGGGAAAAAGCTGGGGTGTGGGTCTAAATGGGACAGCTATTTCAAAGAGCGAACACAGGCACAATCTGGCCGAATTGCCTCCTTCTATACTGTAAAATTCTATGATTCTATGAAATATAGCTGGTAGAGATTGTACACTGCTGGCTTCTCGGCTTTACTCTGATGCTGTGGGTCCTGGGCATAAATGTGCTTTCTCCTGGGCTGAATTCCATTTCTCTGCTGGCTTCTGGGCTTTACTGTGACCTCCACCTTTGTTGCCACTTTATTACTGAGACTGTATTCTCTGTTGGACTGCCTCTATTCCACTACCTAGCCTGCCTCTGTTGGTTGACTGGGATTTTCACTGATCCATTCCTGCTGGTTCGCTGCTCCCTTGCTGCTAAATGATCTCTGCTTTGCTGCTATCTGCTTGCTTCCCATGGCTGCAGACTCTGCACCACTCCACTCATCCTTCAGAATCTCCATCTCTCTTCACTGGATTGGGTTGGACTGGCTCCTCAAGCTTCTGCTGCTGCTGCCAATCTTGTGTGTTCCTTATCTCTCTACAGCTGTTGCTCAGACTAGCTCCCTCATCTGCACTTATACTATGGATTTACCCTTCATTGTCCAATGGCTCCCAGACTTCACTGCTGTTGGTCTTAGATTTCACTCCCACTACTCCTTGCTCCTCTTGCTGGATCTACTGGAGATGCTGATGCACACTACATGAGCTGCATTAACTCTGGCCTCTTGTGCATTCCCCATCCCACCATTAACGACTGTGCCTTCAGCTGGCTAGGCCCTATGCTCTGGAATTCGCTCCCTAAACACCTCTGCATCTCCAACCTCATTTCCTCCTTTAAGGCCCTCCTTAAAACCCATCCCTTTGGCCAAGCTTTTGGTCACTTCTCCCAATATCTTCTTCTTTGTCTTGATGTCTATTTTTTGATTATGCCTCTGTGATGCACTTTGGAACATTTTTCTAAATTAAAGGCGCTATATAAATGCAAGTTGTTGTTGCCTCCATATCCGATCATCGACCTGAAACGTTAACTCTGTTTCTCTCTCCACAGATGCTGCCTGACCTGCTGAGTATTTGCAGCATTGTCTGTTTTTATTTCAGATTTCCAGCATCTGCAGTATTTTGCTTTTGTACTCCAACAATCTGCTTGCTTTACACCCTCCATGAATTCCAACTTGTCCAAAATTCTGCTGTAATTATCCTATCCTTACAACAACTGGAATTTATGTAGTGCTTTTAACACTAAAATAATTCCCAAGGCACTTCACAGTGGAGAAAATGAGCAAATGTGGGAGGACTGTGAGAGGTGACAATTGGGGTAAATTAGGGGCTGAAGCAGGCAAGTTGCAGAGGTGGAAGTAAACGATCTTGGTGATGGATAGAATTTGGGGTTTGAAGCTCAGCTCTGGGTCACGCAAAACACCAGGGTTATACAGTCTGATTCAGCCTGAGCAAGCATCAAACGAAGGTGATAAGAATTTTGCAGGGGTCAAAAATGGTGGCTTTGGTCTTTTCAGAGTTGAATTGGAGGATACTCTGCTTCATTCACAGAAATGTCAGACAGACCTCAGAGAGGTGGTTTTGGGAAGGCTGAGGACACTGTTGGAGAGATAGAACTGAGTTATCAGCATACATATGGAAGCTGATGTACATATGGCAGGAAAGTACTTCCAATGTAAAATACCACTCTTCCTTTCAGTTATTATACAAAAACTGTTTAAAAACTCTCCTGTCTGATTAGAAAACTTGTAACTCTCCAAGCATTAACTTTGAGTTAGCTTGTTTTGGCCAAATGCCCTCTTGGGCCTTTAATCAGTTATCTCATTCTGTAGTGCTGCTTGCATTTCTGCCAGTCATAAATCATATCAGAGTTTGACCTCTCACATGGTCAGGTCAAACTTGAATAAAAACCCTTTGTTTGACAAGCTGATAAAAGACATGCGTTAAAACTTATAGCACCCAATCTGAAGCCTGGATTTATGTAACGCAGCCCTGGTTCTCCATTATGTATGCTAATTGAGAAAAATTGTGCACAGGAGTGTTACAGTGGAGGAGTTGTTCAAGTTAGAATTTTCTTTTACTGATTTTAACAGTGAAGATGAGCTCTGTAGAGCATCTGGCAGTGGTGTTGTGAACCATTGCTTCAGACAACAGCTTCTGTCAGCTGTGATCAGGCAAGCAGTATTATATAATTAGAAGGGAGCATTCAATGGAATGCAGAACATTCCTGCCTCTCTGCAGTTTTGTTATTCATTACCTTTTCTCCTCTCTGTAGTTGATTATACTATGTTATGTTGCAGGATAGAAATAGATACACATTGTCCTCAGAAGAGATGAGATGCCTTTGGCACAGGTCTGCTCAATGATATTTCTGGTGGCGGCATGTCTCTCGTTGGAGTCCAACTCTGCGTCTGTGCCGAAATTCCTGGCAGGAATCATGAGTCATCTCTTGAGGCAATATCCCTTGTCATCCAGTAGCCAGCCTGTGACCTGATGGCCTGGTTGGAATAAAGGCTGCACAGACAACTGACGCAGAATTAATGAATCTTGACTGCTGCCAGGAAACTGACACAGACCTGCGTGATATGCTGCCTGTGGTCGCAAAGAAGCTGGACATTCAGGGAGTAAAATTCTTTTCCATTGAGAAACATGTCGGGCTGGTGATGGGGAGCACGCAAGGCAATGTGGGTGCAGTCTATGGCTCCTTGGACTCTGGGGAAACCGGCAATGCGGGCGAAGCCTAGTGCTCGCTTGTCCTGCTTCGCTCTATCTATTGGGAATGTGATGTAGGTCTTCCTCCTGGTGTAGAGAGCCTCGCTGACCTCCCTGATACAGCGGCGCACAGCAGACTGGGAGATGTCGCTGATGTCACCTGCTGCAGCCTGGAAGGAGCCCGTAGCGTAACAGTTAAGGGCTACGATGTCCTTGATAGCCACAGACACTGCTGTCCGTGCCCTGGTTTGGGGCTCTAGTTGTGACTGCAGCAGGTGACATAACTCAATGCCAGCATTCTTGGTAAAGCACAGGCCCCAGACACATTGCTCCTCAGTGAAGTTGAGATATGAGAAGTGAAGACTCGGGGTGGGTATGGCCTCTGCACAGAGCCCTCCTCCTCCCTCTTCTCCCAGCTGCTTCTCCTCTGTCCTGTCTTCTTCGCTGCTCCCCCTCATCTTCCAGCCCCAAAAGGCAGACCTACCAGACCACTCATGACTGCAGTATAACTGTTTCCAAAGCAGACAAAAGTAGACAAACAACAGCAAAATGTTGTTAGCAGATATCAGAATTCAGTTATGGAAGGCAGAAAATAGGCAAAAAAAAAGGCCCAGAAGTTAACCTCAAAGGACAAACCAGCAACTAACGTTTATGGACTGGATGAGCCCTTTAAATAGCACACCTGCAGGGTCCTTGCTGACTGTTAGCAGCATGATTTACTGGGCGAGTTCATCACGTGGCGAGTCAGGCACTGGGGCCGACCAATTTCACAGTAGGATCCTACATCCTAACTAAATATTGGGAAGACTGATGCCATTGTCTTCGGTCCCTGCCACAAACTCCATTCCCTCGCCACCGACTCCATCCCTCCCCCTGGCAACTGTCTGAGGCTGAATCGACTGTTCACAACCTTGGTGTCATATTTGACCCCGAGATGAGCTTCCGACCACATATTTGCGCCATCACTAAGACCGTCTATTTCCACATCTGTAAAACCGCCCAACTCTGCCCTGCCTCAGCTCATCTGCTGCTAAAACCCTCATCCATGGCTCTGTTACCTCTAGACTTGACTATTCCAACACACTCCTGGCCGGCCTCACACATTCTACCCTCCGTAAACTTCAGGTCATCCAAAACTCTGCTGCCCGTGTCCTAAGTCGCACCAAGTTCCGTTCACCCATCATCCCTGTGCTCGCTAACCTACATTGGCTCCCGGTTAAGCAATGCCTCGATTTTAAAATTCTCATCCTTGTTTTTGAATCACTCCACGGCCTCGCCCCTCCCTATCTCTGTAATCTCCTCCAGCCCCACAACCCTCCGACATATCTGCGCTCATTCAATTCTGGCCTCTTGAGCATCCCCGATTTTAATCACTCCACCATTGGTGGCCGTGCCTTCAGCTGCCAAGGATCTAAGCTCTGGAATTCCCTCCCTAAACCTCACCGCCTCTCTTCCTCTCTTTCCTCCTTTAAGACGTTCCTTAAAACCATCTCTTTGTCTACCCTGATACCTCATTACGTGGCTCGGTGTCAAATTTCACTTTGTAATACTCCTGTGAAGCGCCTTGGGACGTTTTACTACGTTAAAGGTGCTATATAAATACAAGTTGTTATTTAAATATTTTAATGAGGCTTTTAAATGCTTCCAGCGTGCATCCTGGACACCCACAGAGCAGTCCGATCCAATATGGTGAGTGGTGCATTTCTGCCACGGAATGAGCGCACACTCACCACCCACCATATTGGACCCTTAGCATGATTGAATTTCTAACCAACAGATTTAGACATACAGCTTGGACTTTGTCTCCATCTAGTGACAGGAGTTATGGACTGCCAGAGTATATGCCTGAGCTTTTTCTCCCCTGATAAAAACAATCGATTATTACTGTAGTTTTGTACTGATGGCTGCCTGTGGCACTGAGTGAGGCCAGATGAGCAAGTGACAAGCTGAGGGGAGGTAGAGGAGGAGCAGTCAGCACTACGCTGGACACTAATGCGTGAAATTTCTCTTTTAATAAAAATAGAACGCGTTATTCATAATTAACAACCCACTAATAAAAATCTGGAAACTTATGATTTCTTGTTAGTTATGGAGAAAAACAGGTGTTCTCCCAATTTTGTTAAATGAGAAATTATAATATTAAATTTCTTCGTCTTTAGTCCTCTGTCTATGGAAATAATGAATAAGAACATTAAGGGGGAAAAATTAGGTCGCGCCCCGTTTGGGGCGCAAATATCGTCTGGACGCAAAAATTAGCGCCTGGCGCTAATTATCGCCACTGACTGGAAACTTCACTTTTACCGCCCCGGGAGGTGAGTGGAGCGCTAAATCAGGCGCTGCACACCTGTCTTAAGGCGCAAAGGCCGAGCAGTGAGACGCTAACTCAGCGCGCGAGCGCAGCGCAGGTGCTGCCAGTTAGCGAGGGAACACAGACACACTGGCGCCGGCCAGTTCTTAAAGCGGGGGGGGCCAACTTGCTCCCCAGCCACACCCTGCTCATTGCAGCCTTGAATCTCGGCCTGGAGAGACCTGTGAATCCATTTTGCTGCCAAGGATGGAGAGGGTGAGAGAACGAGCTCAGCGCTTCACCGAGCGGGCCTTGGATGCTCTGGTTGGCGCGGTGGAGCGCAGAAGATCTATACTCTTCCCTGAGAGTGGCAGGAGGCCTTTGCCACGCGAGTACAGAAGAGTGTGGAGGGAGGTGGCTCAGAGCGTCTCCTCCAGGAGCATGGTGCCCAGGACCCATGTTCAATGCCGCAAAAAGTTCAACGACCTCACTCGGGTCATCAGGGTGAGTGGCTTTTTCTCAATACCTCTCCATCCCTTCATCTCAACCTCACTCTATGGCCAGTGGGTCTTAAAACCCCAATGCACAACACTCATCCAACATCTATGGCCCTTTCATGAAACACACACACACATTCCACACTTTGCATACAGTAAGGGCTATTCACCTATGGGAGGCACATCAGGCAAGACCATGGCTGCATACAGTAAGGGCTATTCACCTATGGGAGGCACATCAGGCAAGACCATGGCTGTATATTTACTCAGATGCTGTCCTTTTTCTTGCAGGCCAAGCTGGCGCATAATAGGAGACAGCAGCAACGGACAGGTGGAGGGCGGCCTCAGCTGCAACCCCTCAGCGATCTTGAGGAGCGCGTCCACAGGATTGTGGCAAGCCGGGTGATCGGTCCCGTCGCCACTGGAGACGCCGACCCTGTTCTGGACAGCATTGGTAAGGTCATCACCTTTTTGTCCTCTGTCCTTCCACTTGTCCCTCACAACACCAGCCTTTGACACTTTCAATCCAAATTGCTAACTCGCTGCACTTATTCCTCCCTTAATGCCACCCTGTCCTCACGCTAAAGCCACCCTTGTACCTCCCTGCTTTCAGATGGTGATTCACCAGCAGAGGAGACGGGCCCTGAAGCTGCCAGTGGGAGTGAAGCTGCAGCCGAGGAGGAAGAGGAAGCCGGAGCATCAGTGCCACCCTCTCCCGAGGAAGCCCATGCCCACACTGGGAACACGCCTTCCCTGGAGGGGAGCAGGGGGGAAGGGTCTGATGAGGGTGAAGCTCCAGGACCCAGCGGGCTGCTGCAACGCCATGGGGGTAGGGAAGAACGGCGGCCTTCTCCCCAGAGGGAGAGTATGCCAGCGACTCCAACTGCAATGGACGCAGAGGAGGAGCGGCTGATCGCAGAAATGAACACCCAGGCGGTGGACATGCACACTGAGCTCATGGGTGCAGTGGGAAGGGTGCCCGAATGCATTGAGTCACTGGCAAGGAGTGTGGAGCACTTCGCTGTAGCACAGGCGGATGCCACACTAAAGCTTAGTGCTGCAATTCAGTCACTGACTGCCGTGATCCCATCTCTGACTGCTCTCATGCAGACTCAGATTGAGGCCACGCGAGCACTGACTGCTGCCAACCTCGATGGTTCGTTCACATGTCCCCGGGGCTCTCACCGCGCCGCAGCAGGCCAGCAATCTGTGCTCCAGCAGATTGCTCCGGATGCTGAAGTGCTGCCCCGTGGGAGTGCCAGTGTGTCGGTCGAGCAGGGAGTTGCTGTCCTCTTTCACGATGACAGCATTCCTGCTGCCAACACTGTCACTTCTCCACTGCACTTGCCACCGCCTGTAGGACAGACTGCTGCCGCCCATGCAGAGTTGGTGCAGTCTGCAGCCGAGCCCTCCAGGCCCAGAACTGGTCGAGGCCGTCCTTCAGGGGCATCTGCAGTGTCAGGGTCTGACAAACAGCAGCCTTCCACCAGCCTTGCTGCAGCCACTGAGGTCCCATTACGGAGGAGCAGTAGGGTTAGAAGGGGGGAAGTGCGCAAGGGAAGGAGATCACCCTCGAAGGGCAAAAAGTAGGAGGTGTGACAAAATGCTGGTCATTTTTTTATTAAAGGCCGAGGTTCGTGGTCCAACTTTTGTTTAGTGTTTTGGACATTATCTCCAGGTTGTGAGAACCAGTTATGTTAATGACTGTTTTTTTGTGTTTATTTCTATGAGTTTGTCATGAGGAAATGACACACACAGAGTTTGTAAAATAAATAAGTTTTTGTATTCAAAATATACATGTTTGGTGTTTGGAATCATTGGTGCCTTGGCCGGCTTAGGGGTTGTGTGCTGGGTTCATTGATGTTGTTAGCAATGGCAGAAGCCATTTCCACAGCAGGGGCCCTAGAAGCGGCTTGCTATCAGCCATTGACGGACGGCCCTTGCAGTTTCACCATTGTGGGCCGCCCTCCCGCCTTGGTGCTGCTGATGATCATCCTCCTCGTCCTCTTCCTCCTCTTCCTCCTCCTCCTCTGGTGGTGCTCCAAGGCCTGGTGGCATTGGCTGGGTCCTGACGATTGCCATGTTATGCAACATGCAGCACACAACTACGAAGTTGGATACTCGCTCAGGCGAGTACTGCAGGGCTCCTCCAGAATGGTCGAGACAGCGGAACCGTTGCTTCAGCACGCCTATTGTGCGCTCAATGATGTTCCTGGTAGCTTGATGGCTCTCATTGTACCACAGCTCAGCAGGGGTGTTGGGCGTACGGAGCGGTGTCATCAGCCAGGTGCTCAATGGATACCCCTTGTCCCCGAGAAGCCAACCAACTGGCTGATGCGGTGCCTCGAAAAGTTCTGCCACAGTAGTCTGGCGCAGGATGAAAGCATCGTGGCAGCTGCCAGGATAGTGGGCATTGACAGCGAGTATCAGCTGTCTGTGGTCACAGACCAACTGAACATTCAAGGAATGGAACCCCTTTCTGTTCCGGAAATCCTCGGCATTCTCATGTGGAGCACGCAAAGCCACATGCGTGCAGTCAATGGCGCCCTGCACCATGGGGAAGCCCGCTATCCTCGCAAAGCCCAGAGCGCGGTCACGCTGCTTGTCTAGGGTCATGGGGAAAGAGATGAACTCTCGTCTCCTTTTAAAGAGGGCATTTGTGACCTGCCGGATGCAGCAATGCACCGCGAACTGGGAGATATTGGCGAGGTCCCCAGCAGCAGCTTGAAATGAGCCAGTAGCATAGAAGTTGAGAGCCACTGTGACCTTCACTGCCACCGACAGAGACGTCCTGGACCTCAGTTGAGGCTGCAGATCTGGCTGCAGCAGGTGGCAGAGCTCAGTGACCACCTCCTTGCTGAATCGCAGCCTTCGCAAACACAGCTCCTCAGACATATGAATGTAGGAGAGCTGTTCACGATATACCCTGGGAGGGTAAGCTCTCCTGTACAGACGCCTGTTGGCCCTCCTCCGTCTGGCCATCATTGCCACTCTCTCTCTGCGTCTCTGTGTCCTCCGATTCAGCTGGAGCAGGACGACGCCCCCATTCAGTGCAGCCCCCATAGTCTCTTTGCAAGCAAAGTTATGAAGGACAGCAACCAAAGTACCAGCGAAGTTAAGATCAGTAGGCAAATCTACCTCACAAAGCGTTGACTCAATGCAGAAGTCTCTCTTTCTCTCTCTCCGAATCTCTCTCTCTCTCTCAGAACGAGTGGTGCAAAAATGTCAACCACAGAAAAAGACAGGAAGAGGCCCCCTTTAAATAGCGCCCCCCCCAGCCCCACAGCGATTGATAGCGTTCCAGTCTTCCGGTCGTTGGATGCGCCAGGCGGTAAGGCAGGGGGCGCCACTCAATTTCCGCTCCGGGGCACCACAAGGGCGTTGCACCATGGAATGACGTCACAATCTGCGCGCGCAGGTGGTCGCGGCGGTAAAGTTTAGCGCCGCCGCACAATGTCTAGTTAAGTTCCCGAGCGGCGCAAACATCGCTGCGCCCGGGCGCTAGCGGCTTTGCGCCCCATTAGCGCCCTCTTAAGGCGCTAACGGGAGGCGCAACCAACTGAATTTTTCCCCCTAAGAATTCTTAGGGGCAGGAAAAGGCCGTTGGTAAGAATTGGAAACAGTTAATTTGTACTTGAGATGACTATGGAGCGATTAATAGTAGTAATCCTGTTCCACACTTGCTAAGAATAGCCATTCAACATGGAACTTTAACCTCCTATCAGGCCAGTGTGATGCTGGATGGAAAATGGCTTGAGATTTATTAATATTATATAAGCACTAGTGGATCACTTGTGGTATTAGACATGGGGAGTCAATACAAAGTGCAATATTTAGGTCAAGCAGAGTTAGAGGACAGGAGACAACTGGGCAAGTTGAGGGGGAACAAGAGGCAGATCAGAGAGGGGCTAAAGAAGGGGATTGGGGGGGGGGCGGGGAGAGCCAGTGAGGGAAAGGTGGAGTGGAGGATGTTGGGGGTAGGTGGACAAGGAGAGGGAGAGTGGGGGGGAGAAATGGAAGGAGTAGTAGGAAGAGAACAGAGGGTGCAAGGGGGTAGAGCAGAGTAAGGAATAGGTAAGGAATAGGGAAGAGATGGAAATAGGTGGAGAAAAGGCAGGGGTGGTAAACTATCTTAGTCTGAGGGGTGGAGGGCGGAGAGAATGGTTAAGCTACCATCCCTCACCTAGGCCTGGATTTCTTTGTCAGTGGAAGGAGGAGATGGTGGCCTTCTCTACCCGTTATCCTGTGAGGAAGGGAGCACCTACATTGACCTAGAGCAGCGGTTCCCAACCTTTTCCTTTATGCGGACCACTACATCGTCATCAAAAGCTTTTGCGGACCACTAGCCATTTAAAACATTTTTAACATAGCCTATGGTTGACGGGAGTCAAACTTATATATCAACAGGTATTAAAAATGCAGCTGTTTCTAATCATTTATTATGCTCACTCACAAATACATTGCACTCATCACAGCACATTTACCTGCAGTAGGCCTACCAGTGGGGAAAAGATAACACTTACCTAATGAGAAGGCTGATGTTGTTTCGCAGACGTCAAACGCTGGATGTCAGGTTCCAGCGATGACAGTCTCAATCGGAGTCTGGTTCAACGTGAAGTTTATTCCGATATTTGGTCTTCAATGCGACAAGCGCAGAAAATCCAGTTTCGCAAAGGTAGGTTGTGGGAAAAGGCATTAGAAACTTTACTGCCTTGTCAGACAGTGCTGTATATTCCGAAGCAACTTTAAGCCAAATATCAGTCAGGTATTGCTGAGAAAAATCCTGCTTTAAAGCACTGTCACAGGACAGTTCCACAAGGCTGCCTTGCTCTGTCGAGGTCAGGCTTGCGAGGATGTCATCATCAAGGCTCGCAAAGGGATTTTGTATCCAGTTGAATTTTGTGTCGGGCACAGGGAAGTACTCGCGTAGGTTTATTTTCAAACTTTGGAGGTGCTCTCTGATATGTTTCACACTGTTTGGAAGCTGCATCTCTGCCGTGACCAAAAAATCAGACAGATTCGCAAACGAGTCGTAATTTGACTGCTCAAGTCGTTTGGCCCACATCTCTATTTTCTTGATCATCGCTTCTATTTTGTCCTGCACATGAAAGAATGTCACTGATTTTCCCTGAAGACGCAGATTGAGACCATTCAAGTGATCGAAAATATCTGCCATATATGCCAATTTGGCAAGCCACTGAAAATCACCGAAGCGATGTGAAAGTTCAAACTTTGAGACCAGTAAAAAAATTCTCACCTCATCATGCAACTCTAAAAGACGAGTGAGTAACTTTCCTCGGGACAGCTAGCGGACCTCGGTGTGCAGAAGTAGTTGATGGTGATCACTGCCTATCTCGTCACAAATAGCTGCAAATATTCGCGAATTCAGTGGACGGGCCTTGATATAATTAACAGTTTTAATGGCTTCCTCCAAAACGGTCTTGAGATCAGCAGGCATTTTCTTTGCAGCTAACGCCTCCCTATGGATGCTGCAGTGAATGGATGATGCTAGCGGAGCCACTGCTCTTACACGTGCAACAACCCCACTGTGTTGGCCTAACATCGCACAGGCCCCATCTGTGCCAAGTCCGACACATTTTGACCAATCAATCCCATTTTCAATAATGAAACTGTTCAACATTCCAAAAATAGCCTCTGCAGTTGAGCGTGTGGGCAACGATTTACAAAAGAGAAAGTCCTCATGTATCTCTCCATTGTGTTCATACCTTACATAGGTGATCAGGTTTGAAAGGTTTGCAATGTCCGTTGATTCATCCAGTTGAAGTGCATAAAAACGACTCGCTTGCATTCTCGCTATTAGCTGATCACACAAGTCCTGAGCCATCTCATCAATTCTGCGTTGAACTGTGTTATCCGACAATGAAATCATGTTAATTTGCTTGCAGGCCCCCTCTCCCAGCATAACACCCACCATCTCCTTAGTCGCTGGCAATATCAACTCCTCCCCGATTGTGTGCGGCTTCCCTGTCTTTGCTATGAGCCTAGCCTTAGCATTATCACTGCCTTTAGATGTGCATTCCATAATTGTCTTGCTACGTTGAAATTCTTTGCGCTGGTTGTAAAAATATCCAATTGGCTTGGACACGTATTCCCCATGCTTAGTCTCAAGATGACGGCGAAGATTAGCAGGCTTTAGGCTTTCATTCGACAGAACATCATAGCGCACGATACATACTGGTAACGGTTCGTTCTCAGTTCCAGTGTAAGTAAAACCCAGTTTTAAGTATTCACTGCTGTATTTTCTCCTCACTTTTCGCTTACTTTTGTTGTGCTGAGTTTCATTTGCTGATGTCTCACTGTCATTTTGACCATAGTAGAGAGTTCGCTTACGCGTGCCAGATAAAAGCCACCGATCCATTTTTTGATTCCCGCGCTCTAACCGTCGAATTTTCTAAGAGCGTCGGTTCACATTGACGTCATGCAAAAGCGCCACACTATTTAAATTCAGAGAATCACAAGGATGTTTGTGAAGCATATTACATTGCGAATAATAATGTAATATCGAATATGATACATACGAGGTACACGTGATTATATTATTATTACAGTATCATAATTATTTTTTTTCACGGACCACCTGCAGTACCCTCGCGGACCACAGGTTGGGAACCGCTGACCTAGAGTTTGATTATGTACTCGCTATTCTAGCCTCATGTTTGGTCATATCTACTTCCTCCTTGAAGGGGGAAAAGGCTGGGTTAAGATTGCTTCCAGCATCTGACTTTCTGATAGTTATGGGGGGAGGTAACAGAACTTTGTGTTCAGTGGAAAAGGGATGGGGCATTGAGCGGGTTCACTGCACTCCCTGGGCCAACTTTCCCCTCGGTGGGGGAGAGAAGATTAGGTTCACTGTACTGGAATTTCTGCTCATTGGTGGGGGTAAGGGATGGATTAGCACAGAACTACTGCTGCCATTCTGCCCAGACCCAACTTTATCCTTATCAGGCTCCAACTATCATTTATAGCTGGGAGTACAGAAAGATTTAGCAAATTAGGATACCAACAGGCAATTAGCAGATTTCCCACACTGTGTGCTCCAACAATCCTGGTTCACAAGTGATGGTTAACTCTGCATTTGAAGTTTTGCATTCAATGCACAGGATTCCAGGCCATTTTATTATCTGAGAAAGTTCTACAGATACGAAAAGCAGTTTGTGAAGTTTCACTGTGTCGACTTTTTGGATTTCCTTTATAAAACACTTTGGGATATTCACTTTGTTAAATTTGCTACGTAAATGCAAGTTATTGTTGTTAAGGGGCAGCAGTGCTTGTGGTGTTCCTGCACTTAATCGTTTAGAGAACTGGCAGTTCAGCCACATCCCTCCAGTGTTGTAAGATGTGGACTTTGGCACCAGGAAGACTATTCTCATCAAGTCTTCTGGCCCGCATAACTGGACTGTACTGAGTCCACTAGCATGGGACGGGTTTTCTGTGCAATATGCCAAACAATGTTACAATATAATACACCCAATTTCTCTTTTCACTGAATTTGTAGTGCAATTGATTGCAGTTCCTTTCTATTCCACCCAGTGGTGCCATAGCCTAACCTTTTTTTTGTTTTTGCCTAACTAAATAACAAATATGTATGTATATATGTATCAGCAATAGACTGTCCCTGTGAATGTTAGGGTGCAGGTTTGAGCGCACAATTTCCGATGTGGGAACATCCTGATCTCAGCCATACATCAGAGAGCGATCTAAAGGAGAGGCCAAGTGCTTCACCAGAGAGACAGAAGGAAATTGGTACAGCAAGTCACACAGTTTCCCTCTTTTGCCCTCTTTAGAGGCTGGTCACAGAGCTGAAATGGCAGAGGCTTTGCAGCAAGTTACCTCAGTGTCCGTTTCCGCTAGCCTATGATGCATGTCCACAAGAGACGTAGATAGGGTTGCCAACACTGGTTGGACATATTCCTGGAGGTTTCAGCATTGGACCTCCCGGTTTCAACTTCTCCACCCAGTCCAAGAATCTTTTTTTCGTATCTCCATTATTTTTATAACTAATAAATAAATGTTAAAAAAAAAGCACAGTTGTTTTAATGTCCTCTGGTTCTTTTCCTCAGTTGTCCAGGAGATTAATCTTTAATTCTTGGAGACTCCACGACAATCCTGAATGGTTGACAACCCTAGACCTAGAAGGGGAGAAAACAGAAAAAAAATCATATTATACAGATTCAGTGACTGAGAGAATGAAAGTAACTTCCAGTTATCCCAAAGCTGTTCAGGCATTGAACAGTCAGTCAAAAACTGTACAAATCAAGCATCTTAAAAAAGAGTTGCATTTATATAGCGCCTTTCCCGACCACCGGACATCTCAAAGCGCTTTACAGCCAATGAAGTACTTTAGGAGATAGGAGCAAGCATCTTATAAAGAAAGACTTGCATTGATATAGCGCCTTTCACGACCACCGGATGTCTCAAAGCGCTTTACAGCCAATGAAGTACTTATAGGAAATAGCACAGCATTGAAGAAAGTACACAAAACATGTTAAAAGAGGAAGCAGGATTTTAGGATAGACATATCAGGAGGATCTGACATTTTAGATTTGTAAAATAAGGCTCAAAAGGCCAAAAGAAAGAAGAGGAGCACTGTGACAAATTGCTGCATATTCAAGAACATTTCTATTATTATGAGAGTTTAGATTTCATGCATGATAAAATGCATTGTTTATCATTACATAGTTCAAAAATACTCTATATTCTTTGCATATACATTGATGTTTTCCCCTCAGAATCAATATTAACAGAAAACTAACTTCTTCCAAATAAACATTTGATGAATAAAGAATTAACTTTAGACAATCAAAGATAATGCAAAATAAGTACATTTTCTACTGAGAAATGCAGCACCAATGGAAGTTTTCCTGAGCCTGCATTCGGTGACTGACACTCTCAGCCTTGTTGTTTATTATAACTGCAATATGGGAACTTAGCTGGGATTCAAAAGCAACTTTACATGACAATGGTCTGCTGTTGTGAGCAGAAAACAAATTGCCAATAGATTTTGGTACTGAATGGGCCCAGCAATGTGGGGGTTGGGTGAATGGTGTTGGTTTGAAATGCGGTACAAGAATCCTTGTTTCACACATCAGATTAATTATTGAAGCTGAAATGATTTCACAGCAACCATACAAAGAGTTAGTTTAGTGAAAGAGCACAATCAGAGTGTATTGTATCACACTCAGTGAAATAGATAAATAACAAACAATATTTTGCACTGAAACACTGCTTTAATGTTATTACACTGTAATTTTATGTCTAGTCAGTGCATTTCCTGGCTCGTTGAGTTCTAACTGAAGATTGTGACACACATAGGACTCCTGAAAGTAACCACAAAACATTTTTTGTAAATTATAACTTTTAGGATTGTTTTTCCTCTAGATAGTAAATTTACAGCCAAAGTTTGAGAAGTCTTTTTACTGAAGAACTAAAATGCTGGTAGTACTTAATTACCATTGAATGTGTAGCACAGGGAAATCGGGGAAGGTTAGTGGAATTACTGGTTTGTCTCCTGACTTTAAACGCCACAGCATCATTGAGTGTTTTGAAATCTGCTTCTCTATAACATGGCTGAAGTCCTATCCTCAACAAAGCATAATTGTTGTAGTACAAATGGAAAAAAAACCCGGCAAATGTTGGAAATCGGAAACAAAATCTGAGTTCTAAGAAAGGATGTACAACCAAAATGTTAACCTATCTTTTCTCTTTACAAATGCTGACTAACCTGTTAAACCAGATTTTCCAATCCCCAGTGCAATCTGTGACAATAGAGTGGCTGAAAGAAAGAAAGACTTGCATTTATATAATGCCTTTCATGACTCAGGACGTCCCAAAGCACTTTACAGCCAATGAAGTACTTTTGAAGTGTAGTCACTGTTGTAATGTAGGAAACGTGGCAGCCAATTTTCACACAGCAAGCTCCCACAAACAGCAATGTGATAACGACCAGATAATCTGTTTTAGTGATATTGATTTGAGGGATAAATATTGGCCAGGACACTGGATGAGCATTCTTCCCATCGCCTGATCTAGTGTTGACCCCAGTGAATTTCCTGGGGTAGGCCTCCCTCTTTTAAAAATTTTAGGCAGGCTCCTGGTGGAATTCTTGCATGTGCTTGGGAGCTTACCACTGGGAAATGGTCACTGATGCAGGGGACAGATTCTGCAGCAGTTTAAGAGGGCAGGCAGCATCAAAGATTAAAAAGGTTTACCAGTTCTGATGAAGTGGCAAAATCTACTGATGTAGAACTACCAATCCATTGTGCCTCAATTGATTTCTGATCCTGGATTGGGCCTTGAAATTCTTTATATCGTTACGCCTCTCCTGGCAGCGCTGGCCGCCTGTTATATGCTGACACTCCGACCGTCCAGCGTTGCTGAGGTGACAATGACAGAAAACATGACTGTGATTGTGGTAACACAATACAGCTTCCTGTGACTCGAACTTTATTGCATCACTTCCTGTGATTAGTCCAGGATAAATACTGGACTGATCAGTTGGATCCTGGAGAGGCATAGAGTAAGACCTCTTTTGTATGTAGCACCTTTTTAGTTGATTAAAGCTTACTTTAAGTTCACCACGCGTAAGGCTCATTCTTACGACAATTTAATCAACTTTGGAAAACTTCGCACTCAAACTTTTTGGACGAACTCAGAACTAAGGATCCAGGGAATCACCCATCATGGAAAACATCCTTAAACCATCGCGTCTTGACTTGGACCCAAACACCCCAGCAGCCGGTAAGGTGTGGAAACACTGGTATCGCACGTTTGACAATTTTCTGGAATATTGCAAGGCTGATGATGACTCAAAATTGCGGATACTCATCAACTGTGTCACCCCGAATGTATTTCAGTATGTGGAGGAATGGGACAGTTACGAGGAGGCAATTCGGACGCTTAAGAGACTATATACTAAGACACCGAATGAGGTCTATGCCAGACATCTACTAGCTACAGCCCAACAAGGGCCGGAGGAATCCATTGATAAATTCCTCCAAGAGCTTCGCAGACTTAGTATGGACTGTAACTTTCAGGTGGCCTCAGCTGAGCTGTACCGTGAAGAAATGATCCATGATGCTTTCATCTGCGGGCTTGCCTCCCCATTTATACTGGAAAGTAAGACACTTGAGCTTCAGAGAGCTTATGACATGGCTTGCTCTCTAGATCTGGCAAAAAGAAATGCAGACCTTTATACAGTGCCCAGACCTCGGTCTACTGCCTTAACTACAGTCAGGCAATTAAAGAGGCCACAGGTGAACTCTATTAGGGAGGTCTTTATCCCTGACGATCAATCTGATGACTTCACTGATGAAGAGGATGATGACCCCACTGTGGCAGCCTCTTGGCAATCTAAGAAATGCTTCTTTTGTGGTGATGAGTTTCACCCTCGGAAATTCTGCCCTGCTCGCAATGCGTTTTGCAGTCATTGCAACAAAAAGGGTCATTTTGCAAAGGTTTGCCTATCAAGAGCCTCTACGAGGGCTTATCAAGCTAAGTCCTACTGAACTGCCCCGGTAAGGGCCTATCAAGATGTTCCGGCTAACATCTATCGTGCTTCCTCTCGGGTTTCCTCTCGAAGAAACACACCTAGAGTTTCAGCCACTCTTTGTGCAACGACACCAATTACAGCTGCTTGTCCTCAGAACCTATTCCATGCAGCTACAAAAGCATCAATTAATGGACATACTTTAGATGCCTTAATTGACTCAGGTAGCACTGATAGTTTCATTAGGGAACAGATTGTTGCAGAGTTAAAGCTACATGTTTTCCCATCGGACCAGGCAGTTGCGATGGCTCAGTCATCACTTAATACCAGAATTTCTGGCTTTTGTATGGTTGAAATAACACTTAATGGTCACAGGTATCCCTCCACCCGGCTTTCGGTGCTCAAGGATTTATGTAGTGATCTTATCTTAGGGCTGGATTTTCAAAAGCAGCATAAGAAGCTCACCATTGAGTTCGGCGGATCCAAACCTGAACTCACTATTTCTAATATACGACCTCGATTACCGTTCTGTGCATTGTCAGCAGCTTCACTGGATGAACCCTCACTGTTTACCAGTATCCCTCCTCGATGCAAACCGATTATAACAAAGTCACGACGTTTCAGTCAGGAAGACCAGTCTTTTATTGCGGCTGAGATTTCTCGGCTTTTAGCAGAGGATATCATCGAGCCTTGTTCGTCGTCATGGCGCGCCCAGGTCGTTATTGTTAAGAACCCTCTACAACCTCACAAGAAACGGCTGTGCATTGACTATTCACAGACCATCAATCAATATACGGACTTGGACGCATACCCATTGCCGCGCATCGATGATATGGTTAATAAACTGGCTGAGTACACGGTGTTCTCAACATATGATCTGAAAAGTGCCTATCATCAGGTACCCTTGAAGGTCTCAGACAAGCAGTATACGGCCTTTGAAGCCAATGGACGGCTGTATCAATTTCGTCGCCTCCCCTTTGGGGTCACTAATGGAGTGGCTGTCTTCCAGCGAGCAATGGATGACCTGGTCAAACAGGAAGACTTGAAGGATACGTTTCCTTATCTGGACAATATTACTGTCTCAGGTCGCAATCAGCGGGAACATGACGCCAATCTCCAACGATTTTGGGATGCACTCCAGCACCGTAATTTGACATTAAATGCGGCTAAATCCATTGAGTCACAACCAACCATCAACATCCTTGGCTATTGTGTGGGCAATGGCATCATTAAACCTGACCCTGAAAGGCTTCGCCCACTCCAAGAACTCCCGCCACCCAAGAATCTGGCCTCCTTGCGCCGGGCCCTCGGCCTGTTTGCATACTATGCTAAATGGATTCCTAACTTCTCGGACCGAATCCAACCTCTACTGAAGGCCAGCACATTCCCACTAGACACAGCGGCTGTTGCAGCCTTTAACCTCCTGAAAAAACAGTTGGAGAAAGCGGCTCTTCACTCCATCGATGAGAGTCTTCCTTTTGTTGTTGAGTGTGATGCCTCGGAGGTGGCGATCTCGGCCACTCTGAATCAGGAAGGTCGTCCGGTGGCATTTTTGTCCAGGACTTTTCAAGGGGCTGAGCTACATTATCCTCCAGTCGAGAAAGAAGCTACAGCCATCATAGAGGCAGTACGGAAGTGGAGTCATCTCCTAGCTCGCCAGCACTTTACCTTAATCACGGACCAGCGATCGGTCGCCTTCATGCTCGATAATCGAAAACGGACCAAAATTAAAAATAATAAAATCCAGCTTTGGCGGCTGGAATTGGCCTCTTTTGGTTACACCATCCACTATCGACCTGGCAAGGAGAATGTGGCTCCGGATACCCTCACACGAGCATTCTGCTCCGCCATGGCACCCTCTACGCTTGTAGACATCCATGATGGGTTGTGTCATCCGGGCGTTACTCGCATGCTACACTTCGTGCGGTCCCGAAATCTCCCATTCTCTACCGGGGATGTAAAGAAGATGTGCTCGGACTGCAGAGTCTGTGCGGAATTGAAACCTCAGTTTTTCTGCCCCTCGGGTGGTATACTCATACATGCGACCCAGCCAATGCAACGGCTTAGCATCGATTTTAAGGGGCCGTTGCCCTCTTCAACTTGCAACACTTATCTGTTGACCATGGTCGACGAGTATTCCCGTTTTCCGTTTGCCTTTCCCTGCCCCAATATGCTGACGACCACGGTTATCAGCTGCCTTGAGCAGGTATTTGCTTTCTGTGGCATGGCATCCTATGTTCATTCGGATCGGGGCCCTTCTTTTATGTCAGGAGAACTCAAGGCCTATCTCTCGGAACGGGGTATTGCTGCCAGCAGAAGGGCGCCTTATCATCCGGTCGGGAATGGGCAAGTCGAGCGTTTTAACGCTATCATCTGGAATGCGGTATGTCTGGCTTTGAGATCTCGGGGCCTACCCAACCAGCAATGGGAAGCAGTACTTCCAGACGCATTACACTCCACACGGTCCCTCCTTTCGACCGCCACAAATACGACGCCTCATGAACGGTTCTTCCGATTTCAGCATCGCTCATCCTATGGGATATCTCTCCCGTCGTGGCTGACTACACCGGGACCAGTGCTACTCCGAAGATATGTCCGGGCGTCTAAGAATGACCCCCTGGTAGATGAAGTTGAGCTCACTGACGTCAACCCTACCTACGCCTATATTCGGTATCCTGACGGTCGGGAATCTACCGTGTCATTGCGGGATCTGGCTCCCTGCCCGCCGAAACATAGAGGGACACCAGGGGATGATATTGTACCAGGCACATCTCTGGGCTCGCCAGGTGCCTCTCATCACGATCTGGATCTGACGCCGGCTGGTACCTCACTCCAGCGTGCCGACCTGGGGCAGACTGACTATGAGCCCGTCGGGGCTCGCACGCGCAGCCACGATCCACCCCGTACCGTACGCTCGGAAACGGATCTGCCACAGCCCTGCCCTGACACCCGTTCGGGCACCAGTACACAGTCAGGATCGTCCTGACCCCTCACAGAGCGGGCTGGATCACTCGGACTCTGGTCCACGGCCCGCGGCGGGTAAACAGGCTAGGGGCCCTCTACCGCTACGAGAACCCAAACGAGTGCGGCTCTCCCTCGTCCAGCGGCTACGAAATGGAGGGAGCATCCCGGCCTCCTAATCTTTTGGGGGGGGAGAATGTGGTAACACAATACAGCTTCCTGTGACTCGAACTTTATTGCATCACTTGCTGTGATTAGTCCAGGATAAATACTGGACTGATCAGTTGGATCCTGGAGAGGCATAGAGTAAGACCTCTTTTGTATGTAGCACCTTTTTAGTTGATTAAAGCTTACTTTAAGTTCACCACGCGTAAGGCTCATTCTTACGACAGTGATGTCACTCCCTCATTATCACCTCATTTCAACGTGGTTACCACAGTTGTGAGGGAGGGACACTTCTTGTATCTGGTAAATGTGATGCTGAAAAACAGAAGTGTGTGAAGATCCAACGTAAGAGACACCTGCCCAATATCCCACCCCTGCCTGCTCCAGTGCCACTGTTAAACCGGTGAAAAGCAAGTGGAAAATCCTGCATGTATGTTTTTTTTTGCAAGTTTTTCCCTCCTCTTGTGAAAGAGCTAACTCATGTAAGGCTATGGGAGCTGAAATAGTAATCCCGGTTGAAATGGTACTGTTGCAGTGGGTAATTGACCTTGCTGGATTCAATAAAGTCAACTAATGAATAGGAAACAAAATCAGAGAAGCTGGAAACACACAGCAGATCGATCGATCAGCATTGTAGAGAGAACAAATAAGTCAATATTTCAGGCAGGCAGCCTTTTATCAGAACTGAAAAATGAAAGATGAAGAAGTATGTTAATAGAATCAGAACAACGGGAGAGGAAAGGCACATAAAGAAGAAATCTCATTGGAATGAGCTGTAACTTGCGTAAAAGAAGCTATAAGATGGATAGATGACTGGGATAATGGGCCGTATTTTCCGATCAGAGGCCTCCTGCGTGCGGAGGCCTCCGATCTGGAAAAATCTACGAACTTACCTGAGGGCTCCCGAGGCGCCTATACTTCCGATCCTGGCCCGCTCCAAACTCCAAGTGCGCAGGGCCCACGTATCCCAGAGGCGCATGCAGTTTGCAAGTGTCCCTGGGATCACATGGGCCATGGGGAGCCAACAGAAGAAGGGAATCTCCCTTCATACATTTGACAGATAGAACTGTCAAATATATGAATGGAGATCACCCCAAAAACATAGTAAAACTTTAAATAAATTTTAAAAAACCATCACCTTTTTAAAATTAGTTGAAATTACAATAAATTAAATATTTTAAACAAAAATTTAATTTTTTGAAAAAAATAATTAAAGTTTTTTACGGGGCTAAAAATAAACTTACCTTTTCTTAAAGTATTTTTAAATGATAAATGAAAAAAAAAATTTTTTTAAACTTTTTTCAACTCTTATCCTGGTAAAAGCAGGCCTTACGCCTGCTTTTACCAGGCGTAAGAATTCTAAGGGTTTTCTGTGGGCAGAGGGTCTCCAGAAAGCGGAACTCTCTGCCCGCAGAGGCCCTTCTCCAGGGCAGGCGTCCGATCTGTCAAGAGCATTCTTGACAGATCGGAAATGCCGGTTTTCAGCACATGCGCTGTGCATGCCTGAAACCGGCATTTCCAATGTCCCTACAGGTGCGTACACAACCGTAGGGATCGGAATATCTGGCCCAATCTTTGCAGCAGACAATGGAAAAAGTATTTAAGGGATTAAAGACACGAGAGAAAAAAAAGTGTGAATAGCTAAAGCAGTGGGAGACAATCCAAGGAAAAGATGAGAAGGTAGATTGAAAGTAGATCAGGTCTGAAAATAAAACAAGAAAAGCTGGCAAAATGAATTGGTGTCCACTGGCCCCGAAAAGAGAATGGACAGTTTTCTTTTCTTCTCTTAATAGTGGCAAATCAAAGCCATCCTTTTGAGCTTCCACCAACACCTATGCACTTTCAGCTTCAGCTCTATCTCCCTCCCCAGCTGCCACCTCAGACTCAGCCCAGAACCTTGATGTATTGCTCAATGCTGAGCTCAGTTTCTTCCCCCACATCCGATATGTCACCAAAATTACCTTCTTTCACCTCTGCAGTATCGCCGACCTGTGCCCCTACACCTTCCTATATCTGTGATCTCTTCCAGCCCTATGTCCCTGCCCACATCTTCCACCATTCCAACACCAGGCTACTTCTCATTCCCCATTCTATATTTTCCTACCCTTCCTTCAGATACCTTCCCTCTACTTTCTGGAATGCCCTCTCTCAGCATCTCTGCCTTGCTACCTCCCTCCCTACATATAAAACCCTCCTTTGAGCATTCTTTTGGCCCCATCCATCTGGCTCACTGTCAATTCCCTAACCACTGCCCTAAAAAGTATGAGATATCCATTTGTATGTAGTGTAATGAAATAAAAATGTTGCCTTTTGAGGAGAGCTCATTAATGAGCAGAGGCAGAAGCATGTTTATGCAGTTTTATGAGAATGTTATGTCAGACAATTGGCTGAAATGCAGCACTGACATCACTACAGCAATGCATAAGAGATTCAGAAACCTGTAATCCACTGTGAAGTGAATAGAAATTCCATGTGCATCTGCAGGGTCACCTGAAGTCCAAAGCAGAGATGCTGGTTCCCTCATGAATAATGTGACTACAGCCATGGAGGCTTAGAAGTCCAATTTACAGAAGGCTCTCAGTTCTGGATTGGGCAAACTTAGAGGATCATATTCAAAGAACCTTGACAATGGACTTGACAGTGGACTTCTCAGTGATGCCCAATGGTCTATTTTCATGTAAGTATCTAGCCATGTAGAAGGAATGCCCAGCAGCTGGGGCACGACAGCAGGAGGAACATATGGTATGAGGCCGATATTTCTCAGGGTGATGCCACATTCGTCTAACTCAGGTGACCCCCCAAAGGACTATGTAGCATTCAGGAGCAATATGCAAAATGAAGACACTGTGGCTGCTAACAGGGTGCCACACATTTACTTACGTGATTTGGTTCGTGTGGTCTGAAGCCACCTGCATATTAATGGAGTGAGAGCCTTTTCTATTCATATAAGTTATGGATTTGTTAGTGGCCCAGATGGCCACATCAATGAGGCCCTGCATTTTTGCAAAACCTGCCACCTGGTAATAGTGCTGTGTCCCCTTGTACTGCTGGCTCTTTTTCCAATGGAAAAGTAGTGAAAGTGTTTACTCTGACAGACAAGGTTTCTGTCACTTGTTTGATGCATTGGTGCATAGATTTGATTGATCTGGCAGATGTCGCCAGTGATGGTTTCGAAGAATGCGGTGGTGTACCAATTTAATACTATAGGCACTTTCACAGCCAGGGGAAGAGCGGGCTCTGTGATGAAATTTGACTGTAGGTAGTGCCTAGAGAGTGACAGCCTTCTTCATGAAGCACATGTAGCTCCAGGGATGAGGTGAATCGGTACTGCACCTGCCTTTCTTCCCTCCATAGAACTTCGCTTATACCTTCAAATCTTGGACTGCCACAGGAATGCCCAAAGGAATTCCCACGCTGAAAAATTTGCCTGTTGCACACAAAATGACAGCTATCAGCAAGACTGTTGTGGTGGCAGAATTGTGAAAAACAGCATTATAATGTGAAAGAGCAGCATCAACTGGCAGCAGAAATTGACACAACAAGGACAGTGCAAATACAAGTATCCAAAATATCAAAAAACAACAGAAATTTAGATGCAATAATAAATACGCAAACAAACTTATAAAAGGAAACTCCAAAATGTCAGCGCAGCAATTGAAAGCAGTGCCCATTTTATTTGGGTGAACAGAGTAAGCAGTTGCAAAAACATCAGGGACTTCAGCCTGGGACCAATTTGCATGGGCTTGACTGAAATTAGGAGGTGTAATGAGACTCCTGCACACTTCTGTTGTGAGGCCGCCGCAAAGTTCGAAAATATTCTCACTGAGTTTGAAGCTGCGCAACCAGGCACTTGGGCCTTTTGGCTCAATTCAGCGAGCTGTACTCCTAGAAAGAATGAATGGATTCACAGAGCACACAATTGCTGAATCGTTCCTATAGTTTCATAAGTGTTAGCAACCGTCCAGTACTTTACTTAAGTGCAGTCATGGATTTGCATTCTGGAGTGGGAGTCCTGGTTGATTTTTTTTCTCTACTTTTCTTAGCTAGGAGCACAAAAACTGATTATTATGCCCCTCCCACCTGATCAAGCAGGTTTTTTTTTGACTCTCACAACATTTTTTGTGCCAATTTTCTATGCTCCCTTCATCTCCTGAAGTCATCGACTCATTGCTGGAGTGTGGTTAACGGGTGCTGGTAGTCTTCCAGTACTTTGCCTTAATGACTATTATTCATGTGTGTGTCTTGACAGTGCGTGTCAGCAGGCTATTCAATCACAGGGAGCAACAAAGCCAAACCTGATACTGTCCTAAGTGGATATCCACATGCACATGTTCAGAAAGGGTCACTTGGTAGTAATAAGAAGGAGGACCTCTGGTACTGAAACCATTTGTATTGTCCCAGCTGAGATCACCTAACTCAGTACACTGGCCCAGAAATTCGCCTCTCCGGCTTGCCGCGGGGGTAAGGATCGCGCGCGCACTTACCTACCGCGCCTGCCGTTGTGTTTTGGGCCCACGGGAACTTCAGCTCCTGGGCCTGCTCCAAGTGCCGGCGCGCAGTGCTTGTGTGTCCCAGGGGCGTAGTTAGTGCGATGCGTCCCCTGGGATCACGTGGGCCATGGAGAGCCAATGGCAGCAGACCATCTTTCATTCATAGATTTGACAGGAAGAGCTGTCAAATCTGTGAATTGAAATTGGCCTCAAAAGAACAGCTAAACTTAAAATAAATTTTTTTAAAACCATCACATTTATAAAATAACTATAGTTAAATAAATTAACCACTTTAAACAAAAATTTTAATTTTTGAAAAAATTAAAATACTTTTTAAAAGTGATAAAAATAAACTTACCTTTCTTTAAAGTATCTAAAAAAGATAAACCTGTTGAAAAAAAATTTAAATTATACTTAATTAACCACTTACCTTGTTGAAAACGGCTCCTGCGCCTCCTTTTTATAAGCGTAGGTTCTTCAATACTTACCCTCCCGTAGAAACCTGAAAAAAAATCTAAGTTCGCTGCGTGCGCGCAGCCTCTACCGCGCACGCGGTTCACCTAGGAACCGCCCCCTTCACCAGACTGGAAGTTCCGGTTTCCCGCGCATGCGCAGTACATGCAGGAAACCGGCACTTCGGAACGCATTACGGGTGAGCACGCACTGTGTACTCACCCGGGAAGGGCCGAATTTTTGGCCCATTATCTTTCTGGTCTGTACTCACTACAGCCATGGAGCAAGCTAAACATCCATATGGATAAAAGGAATTGAG
This sequence comes from Squalus acanthias, assembly GCA_030390025.1. Classification (NCBI taxonomy): domain Eukaryota; kingdom Metazoa; phylum Chordata; class Chondrichthyes; order Squaliformes; family Squalidae; genus Squalus; species Squalus acanthias. The sequence continues at coordinate 42,617,325 of CM059427.1, forward strand.
GAGGGCATAACAATTGTTCATGGATTTATTTATCCATGGAATAAACTCTCTAACACTTAGCTGCTAATAACAACAGTCATTTTTTCATCTACATTACCTAACATTAAATGTTATATAGGTGAGGTATACCCAGAATACTACTTCAAAGATTGGAGGGCATAAGTTTAAATTAGTGAAAAGTAAATTTAAAACAGATATCAAAGGGTAATAAATATTTGAAATAATTTGCCAGGCAGGATAGTCAAGACAAAACATTATGGACATTCACAGTACAGTTGGATGCTAGACTGGAAACATTAGGTTACTGGTTACTAGAGAGAACTTTTGATGGATCAAATGGGATTTTCCTGTCCTTGATTTGACTATTCATATAGAAAGGCTTGCATTTATATGTAAATTCAACAAAAAATTCTGCAGTATCATTTCAGCTGTCTGTTGCTGTGGCAACCGTCCTAGTTTTATTGCGAAATGAATTCCATGAAACCAGGAAACAGAAGAACAACTGCACATAAAAAGGTTTTTGCTTATACAGTTGTTTTAAAGCCCTGATTCATGACTTTCTGGCCACTATTCCAATGACTGTAATAGCAAAGTCAAAATATTACTTAAATCTTTGAACTTTCTGTTCCTCCTGAACGCAGAACAGATACTCAGCTGCAGTCCTGCCTACTGAGGTCACAATTCCAGCTGTATGGGAGAGGAGAGGAGCATTAGAATGTATCCATCTATATAATTAAAAGATTTGTGTCTGGTGCATGTTGCGACGTGTCTGTAAGGCATGTCCTTAGGACGTGAATCATGCTGACTGGCTCAAATTTCACGTTTGCCAAAAAGTAACCAGTTAAAAAAACATTTAAACACTCACAAACACTCCTGGGGCATTTTATTAACTCTCAAAAAAATCCTGTTTACAGAAAGATAGATCCAATCACATCTTTCGAATAAAATGTTAGAAAGGCTTTGGACACTACAATAGTTTTCCATCTCTCCATCTTTTAATTCTCCCCCCTATTTTAGGGACCCCCGATATACAAATTTTGATTCCCTGATCTGCCTTATTTCCCATTGTTCCCTGGTGTCATATTTCTCCAAGAGCCTTTATTGGGTCTTCTACCCACATTACGTGCTTCTCTTCTCATACTGGCCTCACCCTTCCAGTTCCTGGACCTCATGTAGTTGACTTCATCATTCTTTTGCAGAATTTGGGCCACTACACATGCTCAACCTTTCAGTACTTTTTCAATGTTGATTTTTGGGCCTGTGCGCATGTGCCCCTTTTGGCCCTCAGTGGCCCTCGGGATTATTGGTAATTCTGTCCAGCTAACCCTGTTACACTGTTCTGATCACACCAGCTGTAAGCAATTGGTAAACAGGGCTGTGGGTGTCAGTGAGAAACTAGTTTTACCTAGTGGATAATATTATCATCAGCTATATTAAGCAACATATGTACTAGCTATAAGAAAATCTAGCTCAGTATTTTAAAAAAATCTGGGAGAGAAATTCATTATCGCCCAGGAATGGGCGCTAACTTCAGAAAAGTTTGAGATTTAGCACCAGGCGCAGAACCTCATTCTCAGCATTGCTGGTTCTACAGCTGTCTCAGCAAGCAGCAGAAGGCCAAGGAGAAGGAACCGGACCACTGAAGGAGGTGTCATTATGGCAGATCAACGGCCCAGGGAGCGAGCTCGCAGATTCTACCACCAAGCATTGGAAGCGTTGGTCTTTGCTATGGAGAGGCCGAGGGCAGTGCTGTACCCAGCAAGTGGAAGGAGGCCCTCGCCGCAAGTCTTCTACGCCATGTGGAGGGAGGTAGCCCAGCAGGTCTTGGGCAACACTGTGGTCCCCAGGACCCACACACAGTGCAGGAAGAAATTTAACGACCTCACTCGGGTGGTCAGGGTGAGTCAATGCTTCAACAAATGCTGCATACCACCATCTGAACCTCAGCCTGCACACACTGCCCAAAGCACCACACCCCCAGCACTCACCCACCAACAATCTCCACCTACCAACACTCACACCCACATCTCACACCTTGCACACAATGACAACTATTCAACTATGGCAGGCACATCTCTCAAACACATTGCTCCAAACTCACTCACTCACACAATTTCCTTTCTCTTACAGGCCAAGATCTCTCACAACAGGATATCCACGTGATATCAAGAAATGGCTCAGCGCACTGGATACAGTAAAGGCTATGGGCCCTGACAACATCCCGGCTATCGTGCTGAAGACTTGTGCTCCAGAACTAGCCGTGCCTCTAGCCAAGCTGTTCCAGAACAGCTACAACACTGGCATCTATCCGACAATGTGGAAAACTGCCCAGGTATGTCCTGTCCACAAAAAGCAGGACAAATCCAACCCGGCCAATTACCGCCCCATCAGTCTGCTCTCAATCATCAGCAAAGTGATGGAAGGTGTCATCGACAGTGCTATCAAGCGGCACTTACTCACCAATAACCTGCTCACTGATACCCAGTTTGGGTTCCGCCAAGACCACTCGGCTCCTGACCTCATTACACCCTTGGTCCAAACATGGACAAAAGAGCTGAATTCCAGAGGTGAGGTGAGAGTGACTGCCCTTGACATCAAGGCAGCATTTGACCGAGTGTGGCATGAAGGAGCCCTAGTAAAACTGAAGTCAATGGGAATCGGGGGGAAAACTCTCCAGTGGCTAGAGTCATACCTAGCACAAAGGAAGATGGTTGGGGTGATTGAAGGTCAATCATCACAGCCACAGGACATCACTGCAGGAGTTCCTCAGGGCATTGTCCTAGTCCCAACCATCTTCAGCTGCTTCATCAATGACCTTCCCTCCAACATAAGGTCAGAAATGGGGATGTTCGCTGATGACTGCACAGTGTTCATTGCCATTAACAACTCCTCAGATAATGAAGCAGTCCATGCCCGCATGCAACAAGACCTGGACGACGTTCAGGCTTGGGCTGATAAGTGGCAGGTAACATTCGCACCACAGAAGTACCAGGCAATGACTATCTCCAACAAGCGAGAGACATCGCCGAATCCCCCACCATCAACATCCTGGGGTCACCATTGACCAGAAACTTAACTGGACCAGCCACATAAATACTGTGGCAACAAGAGCAGGTCAGAGGCTAGGTATTCTGCGGCGAGTGTCTCACCTCCTGACTCCCCTTGGCCTTTCTACCATCTACAAGGCACAAGTCAGGAGTGTGATGGAATACTCTTCACTTGCCTGGATGAGTGCAGCTCCAACAACACTCAAGAAGCTCGACACCATCCAGGACAAAGCAGCCCGCTTGATTGGCACCCCATCTACTACCTTAAACATTCACTCCCTCCACCACCGGCGTACTGTGGCTGCAGTGTGCACCATTTACAAGATGCACTTAGCAACTCGCCAAGGCTTCTTCGGCAGCACCTCCCAAACCCGCGACCTCTTCCACCTAGAAGGACATGAGCAGCGGGCTCCTGGGAACACCACCACCTCCAAGTTCCCCTCCAAGTCACACACCATCCTGACTTAGAAGTATATCGCCGATCCTTCATCGTCGCTGGGTCAAAATCCTGGAACTCCCTACCTAACAGCACTGTGGGAGTACCTTTACCACACGGACTGCAGCGGTTCAAGAAGACGGCTCACCACCACCTTCTCAAGGGCAATTAGGGATGAGCAATAAATGCTGGCCTTGCTAGCAACACCCACATCCCATAAACGAATAAAAAAGAACAGGAGCAGGAGCGCACAGGCGGGGGACAACCTGACACCCAAACCACTTTCTGAGCTGGAGGAAAGAGTGCTGCAAATCATTGGGCGACAGGTGGTGGGCGCCGTAGCCACCAGCGACATTGACCACCTCGGGGACAACAACGTTATGTTCGTCCCTATTCCTTCTCACATCCCACTTCACTCTCACCCCACAAGCCTTTCCCACTTTCCAGCTAATCATGCTGTATGCATGCCTTTCTCCCTTCCTGCGCCCCTTCCCTCACCTTAACCCGACTCTTGTGCCTTTATGCTTTCAGATAATGAGCAAGCAGCTGAGCAGCCTGTCCCTGAGGGCACCATAGAGAGCGAGGCGGGAGAAGAGGAGGACGAAGAACACACTGCGTCACTGCAAGTCTCACCCGCAGGCACCAGCTCAGATACTGGCACTGCGCGTTCTTTAGAGCCTATAGAGAGTATAGTAGCGGGATCTGCACAGGGTGATGCACCGGGGACGAGTGGGCTGCAGCAAGGCCGAGGGATAAAGGGTAGCTCGGGAGTCAGCTCCCTGGAGGGCGAGTTCACGTGCGAGTTCTGCTGCACAGGACTCAGATGCGGACCTCGATGGGGGAGGCCTTTAGAAGAAGGGTGATGGGCATGCACATGGAGATGATAGGTGCAATGGCAAGGGTGCCTGCGAGCCTCTCGGCAATGGTAAGGAGCATGGAGGAGTCTGCCTCCAACATTGTACAGAGCTCTGTGCACACCATAGAGTCCATCATTTGCAGTCTGCAAAGGATGGTGGACTCCCAGAGAGACCGTGGCGACCCAGACCTGATGCCGTGTGTGATGGGCGATGTCGCAGCTTCCATTGCAGCACAGGCGGAAGCCACGCAACGTCTTAGTGCTGTAATGCAGTCGATGCTTGGTGCCATCGATTCGCAGACTGCTCTCATGCAATCTCAGCTTGATGCCACACAAGCAATGACTGCTGCCATCATGGCTGGGTCTACCATCGTCGACCGGGCCTTTCACGGTGTCGCAGCAGGTCAGCAATCTGTGCTCCAGTAGATTGGTAGGGATGCTGAGGTGCTGCCCCGGGGGAGTGCCAGTGGGTCAGTGGAGCAGAAACCTGCTGTCCTCTCTCAGGATGACATCATTCCTGCTCCCACCACTGGCACTCCACCATTGCCCTTATCGCTGCCTGTCCAGCCAGACCAGACTGCTGCCGCCCATGCTGAGGTGGTGCAGTCTACAGCCAGGCCTTCCAGGCCCAGAGCTGCTCAAGGGCATCGTGCAAGGCCATTTGAAGTCTCTCGCACGGACACTCAGCAGCCTTCCACCCGCTGTGCTGCAGCCACTGGGCCAACACTTCATAGGAGCACTAGAGTAGGCATAGGTACTGTAACGAGGGGCAATAAGGGATTGCACAAGGGTGAATATTGATAAATTTATTAATTGGCTTTGGATGATTTTGTGGTGTCTCTCATTTCAGCTTTGTGCTGTGATATGGCCTGCGACAGGGATGGAATGATGGGGATGTGGTGAGCAACGGGGATCTGCGGTTTAATTTATTGGAACCGCAGTCTGATGAGGCGGCTACGGACCGCCCTTCCAGAAGGCCGATTGACTGGCTGCCTCCTCCGTCGCTCCAGTTCTGCTCCTCCTCCTCATCTTTCTCTTCCTCCTCGTCCTCGTCCTCGTCCTCCTCCTCCTCTCCCTCTTCCTCCTCCTGAGGTGGTCCCGCAATCCCTGGTGGCAAGGGCTGGGCCCTCATGATGGCCAAGCTATTGAGCATGCAGCAGACCATGACGAAATGGGACACCAGCCCAGCCGAGTACTGGAGGGCTCCTCCCGAGCGGTCAAGGCAGTGGAACCATTGCTTGAGCACTCCAATGGTCTGCTCGATGATATTCCTGATGGCAGCATGGCTCTCATTATATGAGTGCTGAGCAGGAGTGTTGGTGTTGCGGAGAGAATTCATGAGCCAGGTGGAGAGTGGATAGCCGCAAGCTTGATGTGGTGGCTGGAAGAGTGCTGGCGCAGGATGAAGGTATCGTGGCTGCTGCCAGGATAGCGGGCATTCACATTGTGAATTCACTGTCTGTGGTCGCACACCAACTGCACATTCACTGAGTGGTAGCCTTTGCAGTTACGTAAGATCTCAGGATTGTTATGCGGTGCCCGCAAAGCCACATGGGTGCAGTCAGTGGCGCCCCGCCCCATGGGGAATCCCGCTATCCTGGCAAAGGCACATGCACGCTCGTCCTGCTTCTCTCTGGTGATGGGGAAGGAAATGTAGTCCCTTCTCCTACTGTAGAGAGCCTCTGTGACCTCTCGGATGCAGCGATGGACGGCGAACTGCGAGATGCTCACTATATCTCCTATTGCAGACTGGAAGGAACCGCTGGCGAAGAAATTGAGGGCGACGGTGACCTTGACTGCCACTGAGAGAGCCATGGTCACCCTGATCTGAGGCTCGAGGTCTGGTTACAGGAGGTGGCAGAGTTCGGTGACCACATCCTTGCTGAAGCGGAGCCTTCTAATGTAATGCACCTCGCTTAATTGGAGATAGGAGAAGTGCTCTCGGAATACCCCGGAGGGTAAGGCCTCCTGTTGTGAGCCCTGATGGCCCTCCTCCTCCCTATGGCCACATCTTGCAATCTTTCTTGCTGTCTGCGCTCCCTCCGCAGTAGATCCTGGAGGGCGAGATTGACTCCCAGTACAGCCCCCATTAATGTAACGATGTGTAGCATTTTGAAATTTTGTCAGAATAAATGTAACAAATTTTTAGTAGCCACAACACTCCTGATACTAAAGAACCTTTAAATGACTGAATCAAACTCTTGCACAATCGCAAACTGACAAGGAAGCAGTGAAACAGCACTAACCTGACAGCTGCAACTCATCCCCTTAAATAGCACCCCTGGAGCCACCATCCGCCTGCTTCATGCCTCCTTTTCCTGTCGTTCTCAGGGCAAGGTGCTAAGGCAGGGGGCAATAATCAATTTGGCAGATCAGGCGCTGCACGCTCACTGACATCACGATTTGCCTGGCGCTAAAGCCCCAGGCGCTAACTGTTAGCAGCAGTGCTAAGGGGCGACTGGATTTGGCGTGCGGCGCTGGATTCGCCTCGCCCCAGCGCTACTTCATTAGCGCCCCATTAGCACCCCGGCCAGGCGCTAACGGGAGGCGCTAAGCAATGAATTTCTCCCCCCTAGACTATAGGATAAATTTAGCAATCTCATGCTTCCAATGGGGAGTTGTGTTCAAAGGGAGTGCAGGTCATGTTCCCTTCAAGCACAGCTCCCCACTGGGATTGTGGGATCACTAAATTTGCTAATAATTTGCACTCATAAGTTTAACCTATTTTTCTATCTATTTCATAACAACTTTCTGGCTGTATCATTGCATCTAGTTATAATTGAATATAGTTATAGAATGGGTAACAATTGGTCAACAATGGCTTTATTTCTTCATAGTCTGGAAGCACAAAACGTTAAATTCAAGATCGCAACAGAAGCGCTAAAAACCATAAATTGTGCAATGCAAAAACAAAAGCCACAACAAAATCATAGTTTGCCTAACCACTTTTCTCTCCACTCCTCTTAAAGCCCATCTTTACGTCCAAGCTTTTGGTCACCCTGCTAATCTCTCCCTCCTTGGCTCAGGGCTGGATTTTGTCTTGGGGTCGGGTTGGGGTCGTGTTACCCGCATTTCGTGTTGCCTCCCCCCCCCCCCCGACTCCAGATTAATGTGGATGAATGATGCAATTTTCACTTAATTGGGCAATTGAGTTCCAGCATGTGGGAACCCATGAACCAATTAGTGGTTTCAGTCTGAAAGTCGCCTCTGATGATGTCATCATTGCAGGTCAGAGACTGACTGCCTGGTCTCAGAGACTGTCTGGCCTTTGCTGTGAGAGGACCTGGATGCAAAATGAGCAGCATCCGTTGTGATAGTGGACCTGCAGCTGATCGTCAGCTATCCACTTGTGCTCCCGCCAGGTTTCACTGGCGTGTTTCACATCAGGCGTACTTCACGTCGGAAAAGGGTTAAACTAGCTAAAACATTTCAAAATGGCATTACAGAGCCAATTTAGGGCTTGTTAAGGGCTTTAATGGCCTCTCCCGCCTCTTGGAGGCGGGACGGAGTCGGGAACCCCGCGACCGATTTTGTCAAAATTGCGTGGAGGCGGAATGGAGTCGGGATGGGGTCGGGACCCCCGAATCTGCAACTTTAACCCCCCACACGCCTCCAAACCCGACTCCACGGGTCATTGAAAATCCAGCCCAGTGTCTATTACCCTACCTATTTCCATATTTAAAGTGCCCAGGGATTTTCTTTACTTTAAAGGCACTAATATAAATGCAAGTTGTTGTTATTGTTGATGTTGTTGCAACAAAATCATTGAGTTTCCATGAAATGTCAGTGACTCCTAATGGGATACACTGAACAACAGAATTCATTGTTGTGTCTATTTGTAATGGCATTCTGTCAGTTTACAATTCGGTTAATCAAATTGTCATGAATTTCACAGACCTTTAACTTCCATTGCAAGTTTGAGTGGAACTCTATCAGGTCCCATCTGAAAATCTAACTAAGTAATATCCCATGGATAACTCCTGCCTATTAATTTTAGTAAATTTGCACAACATGACCCATTGGGCTCGATTTTGCCAGGCCCGAGGAGGCGGGATTGGAAGCGTGTGAGGTGGTAAAATCGCAAAAAATGGCGGGCAGGCCCGATCCCACCTCCATCCCGCCTCCGAGCAATTTTCCCAAATGCGTGTTTTCTGACCCCGTTTCCATCCCGCCTCCAAGAGGCGGGATAGGCCCTTAAGACCCTTAACAACCAGTTAAGTGCCTCTATAATCCAATTTTGAGCGGCCTTTCTGATTTTACCACTTTTCCCACGTCCTGCACGTCTCCTCTGGAACACGCCAGTGAATCCTGGCGACCTCACAAGTGGATTGCTTAATAACAGCTGCAGCTCCCCAATTAAAAAGGAGTTTTCAGCAATCATCATTTGCAGGTGGCAGAACTTTGTTGTCTCAGGTCTGGGGGAACTTTTAGCAGGCCTACTCATTGTTGTGGAAGTTTGGAGCCTGACATCCATCTCCAGTGTGACCTCCTGGGAAACCCCTCTCACCACCTTGACTGAGCGCTTCCTCAACTGAGGCATATACCAGAAGCATGGGAACCATTTATTTCCTTTCCTCCTGGACATCAGATTCGGACAAAGACCAGCCGTGGCAGCAGCAGAACCATGAACAACAGCACCACCAACAGCAGCAGCAACAACAGGAGCGCCAAGCTGCTGCTCACCCACCTGAAGCTGCACAGGCCAGAAGGCGCCAGCGCATGACCACATTGCTACCCGGGATGCAAGGGACGCACTCATCTTGGCCAGATTTGCTTAGCCTGCACAATCAAACAATTTTGCCTCACACCTTCTTATCAGACCATCGACAATGGCCAAGAACCTGCGGATTCCTATCACTCTGACCACCATACTGACAATTGCAAGTCGCCCTAAGCCCTCAATGTGGAAGTCCCATTAGTGAAATGACACACGTCACAACTGCAACAGTTTGCCATCAGAATTTTTTATGACAATAAGCAACTGATGGCTTTTCAAAATTAAACACAACATTACACCCAAGTGACTACGGTAGCTTGCCTTACCATGGAGGTAGTCAGCCTTACCATGGAGGTAGCCATCCTTTCCAAGGAGGTTGCCATCCTTTCCGTGGTGATGCGTTCCTGCGCCAACGCCTCCACAAAGGCTCTGCTCATGTTAGCAATGGACTCCTCCATTCGCTCCACACTCGCAGCGACCCTGGAGACAAAACCTGCCAGAGACTCCTGCACCTGTTCCTGGAGTTCCAGCACCGCTCTCCTTCTGGATGGACCCAGAGGCAGAGGGTTGACATGCAGCCGAGCCGAGCTGGGAGTGTCCTCGCCACTGCGATGAGGACTCTCCACTGCTGTCCCTGTCTCCACCATCTGCTGATGCTCACTTGTGAGCTGTGATACACCAGGTGACAACTCTACTCTATGTCCCGAAGGTCCCACCGAGGTGTGAGTGTCTGCGCTGGTGCAGGGTGCGCTTAATTCTGGTGACGGAGCGCCCTCAGAGGTTGTAGCTTCCTCTGAGGAGTCTGGAAGCTCAGGCTCTTCCTCCTGGACAGTGGGGACGGGGGCTCTCGATGGTCCTGTGGGGGAGTAAAGGAAAGAGTTAGAGATGTGAGGTAAAGGTTGCATGCACATTGAATTGTGCAGATGATCATAAGTCAATCTGGTAGAGCATCAGAATCATTATCAGTCACTCATGCAATGTCAGTGAGAGAGATGCCAAACTATTCTGTCACCAGCTTGCTGTGATGCGCCCGCGTGTCCGTCCCCCACTTGGGAATCCTCCTCGATCCCGGCAATTTCCAGGGCCGCCTCCTCCGAGGTGGTGAGCTGGGCTACTGAGGGTGTCCCTCCTCCTGTCCTCGCTCTTTCCCTCTTATTGTGGGCTCTCTTTTCCTGCAATGAGGGACACAAGTGGAGTTTGAGTGAGAATGAAGGAGTGAGTGTAGAGAATCCATAGCATAGATGCTTAGAAGGAGACAAAGGGCCCTCCCTGTGTGTTGTAAGTTGTTGTCATTGCGTCACAGTAATAGGGAGTGTGAGGGCTGCATGGTCGAATAGTTAAGTGAATATGACCATAGAAAGAGAGGGAATGGGTAAGGGTGCAGGGATGTCAGTGTCAAGTGGGATGTGGAGGAAGAGGTTGGCAAAGAGTGCTGGTGAGGAGAGGCGATGGGGATGAGATTGAGGGTGATGAGAAAGTCATACTCATTTTTCCTGTGCGGAGAAGGTCATGAAACCTCTTCCTGCACTGCAGCCAGGTTCTGTGACACATAGAGATGACATTGACCTCCTGGACTACTTGCAGCCATACAGCTTTAGTCTGTTGTGGTGGCTTTTTTCTCCCTGAGGAAGGGAAGTGCACCTCCTTATTAGATCTTGCTCCCTGCACCAGAGCTTGGAGGGAGGGCTCATCAAAGCAAGGTGCACACTTTTGCTTGCTGGTGGACATGGTCGGTAAATGAAGTCCTTCATACAATGTCCAAAGCATTTCCAGTCTCCAGAAGAAGCAAGGCTGCTTGCAGGCCTTAAATCCAGCAGCACTGATGACGTCATCGGAGGCGACTTTCAGGATGGAAAGACTAATTGGGCCAAGGGTTCCCACACGCTGGCAATCAAGTGCCCAATTAGGGGAAAATCGCACTTTTTTTCCACTTCACATTGGAGTCGGGGTCCTGACACGAAAACCACCTGACACGCCCCAGCCCGACCCCAATGGCAAAATCGAGCCCTCTGTTTCTAAAGCTATACGATCTCTAAGGCCTTTGCGCCCTTTGGATGAACATTGATGACATCCTGTAAAATACTTCTGTTAGACTAACTCATTCATAATTCCCTGATTCATGTCTCATTCTTTTCTTTCTGAATATCAGGATTGCAAAACAACAACAACAGTTGCAAAAGCGGTCTTCCAGTCCATTGTGAAAGCTCTTGATTTTTTTGGAGCTTCAAAACAAATATTAGTCACAGCCTTGCATTTTTTCTCACTCTTTTTGATATATATTAATGACCTGGACTTGGGTATACAGGGCATGAGTTCAAAGTTTTCAGATGACATGAAACTCAGAAATGTAGTAAACAATGAGGAGGATAGTAACAGACTTCAGGAGCACATAGACAGACTGGTGAAATGGGCAGACACATAGCAGATGCAATTTATCACAGAGAAGTGTGAAGTGATACATTTTGGTAGGAAGAATGAGGAGAGGCAATATAAACTAAATGATACAATTTTAAAGGGGGTGCAGGAACAGAGGGACCTGGGGGTGTATGTAAACAAATCTTTGAAGGTGGCAGGACAAGTTGAGATGGCTGTTAAAAAGCATGTGGGATCCTTGGCTTTATTAATAGAGGAATAGAGTACAAAAGCAAGGAAATTATGCTAAACCTTTATAAAACACTGGTTAGGCCTCAACTGAAGTATTGTGTTCAATTCTGGGAACCACACTTTAGGGAGGATGTCAAGGCCTTAGAGAGGGTGCAGAAGAGATTTACTCGAATGGTACCAGGGATGAGGGACTTCAGTTATGTGGAGAGACTGGAGAAGCTGGGGTTGTTCTCCTTAGAGCTGAGTGGGTTAAGAGGAGATTTAATAGAGGTGTTCAAAATCATGAACATTTTTGATAAGAGTAAATAAGAAGAAACTGTTTCCCGTGGCAGAAGGGTCGGTAAGCAGAAGATGCAGGTTTAAGGTGATTGGCAAAGGAACCAGAGGTGACATGAGGAAACATTTTTTTTACACAGCGAGTTGTTGTGATCTGGAATGCACTGCCTGAAAGGGTGGTGGAAGCAGATTCAATAGTTACATTCAAAAGAGAATTGATAAAGACTTGAAGGGAAATATTTTACAGGGCTATGGGGAAAGAGGGTGGAACTAATTGGATAGCTCTACCAAAGAGCCGGCACAGGCACGATGGGACGAATGACTTCCTTCTGTGCTGTATTATTCTATGATTCATTTCCTTCAGGATTAAGGGTGTATGCCATCTGGTTGATAGACATTTAATGGTTTATTTCCTGCTGTGTGTGAACAGATTTTTATCACTAGCAGGAGAAATCAGGATCTGCACCTGAGCTGTTCCCTACATGAGAGTGAAAATGAATTATTTGAATATGTGCATTTACTGTGGAAATCAGACATTTTATACTGAAATCATGTTTCCCATTTCTAGTAAGATAAGAACAAGATGGTGGTAACACAGGGTTGGATAGGTTTTAAAATGCAGACTTAAGAGTCCTGCTGTGCTGAGGACAAGACTCCAGCTGATTCTGCGACAAATTAAAAAAAGATGTTCAAGTGTTTGGAGTAGTGGTACAGGGTGATTGTAATTGGCTTCAATGTCCCTCTTAAAACCAAATGTAGAACTTAGGAGCATGAGCAGAAACTGGTATATGAAGATGTACTGCTTACCATTTGGCACTAATGCTACCCTGAAAATAGTCCTAACGTTGTCTTGAAGTTTCTTTGTAACAGATGTGTTACTGATTTCTATGTAGATTACAGATTCTCAATTTCATTGATCTATAGTCCTCATTAAGAAAACTCATGTGAATAATTAATTTAAGACCTCTGTACACACTGTCCATAATATTCCTATCCAACTAAAGGATTTATCTGATCTTTTACACTTAATCTACTTATATATAGCTAAAATAACTAGATCCTTCTGCTACTATTTAGTCTGTTTTTCTTTTGTTCCCTTACCTCTTCTAAGCATATCATTGAAAAGAGAGTTTGGTGATAAAACTGAAATGAATTAATGGCAGTAGTTAGTACTACTTTTAGCTTAATTAGAAATGTAAGTACATTTATTTTTATTATCTGCATCAGTAATATAGGTTTTGTTGCACTACAGATATTAGAAACAAGATCATTTTAGTGAGGAATTGGTCAGAGCGGAGTTATGTTGGTGCTGAGAAAGCCTTTTGTTGTCTCACACATATAACCAGAACACAGATGTTAATGTGACAGCCCTTGTACAGCCAAATATGTATGCACACACGCACGAAGCATACCAACAGCAGGGTATTAAAAAGTATACCATGTGAATTACAGGCAGAAAGCGACTGAAAAAAAAGCAATAAAGGAGAGTGTATCTAATTGACTCGGTAGCAGTACTGGATTTCGGTCTTCAGACCAGTCTATATCTGCGCTCAGCCTGGTTGAAGTTATAATCAGCTGGTGTGCAGAAGGACAGATGTGAAACTACCTCCTTGTCTCGCATTACTTGCCATAATGTGCTCAGGCATCAGATTGGCAATCTAACTCCCAAATTATTCTTCCACTTTGTGTCATTACATATTGGAAACTACTTTACATTGACGTAAGAGCAGTAACATAATAGCAAGATAAGATGCTGTGTATGGGCAAAACATATATGAATAATGATCATCAGTAGATCATTATTAGCTGAAGCATAATGTGGGACATCATCCTCACAAACTGGGGATTGGAAGAAGAGCCATGTCATTTTTATCACCATTATATAGTACGCAAATAGCACAATGGTGTGTTTCAAAGTGACTTATGCAATTTGTTCACGTGTTTTCAAAAAAAAAATCTTTTCATATAAACATTAGCCCTTTAAAGAAAATTGCAAATGCTCTTATCTAAATTTATCTTTATTTAGATAAAAAGAAAGTCGCAGTGATATGAATATGAACTTTTATTACGTTAAAATGCCTTTTAAACTATATAGATCAGAGATGGCTCGAGAAATTATATGACATTGTTCTGTTTGAAATTATATTAGGAAACTTTTTTGCCCTAGGTGAAAAGGATGAGCTGGGAGTTTAAAGTAGACCTTTAGAAAAGAGTTGAGACGTATTGTGCTGCTGTGTCTGGCGGTGGTCTCCAGCTGCAATCAGTCCATATGTGTGTAAAACGAGAATCTCTGCCGTTTGAACAGGAATCTAGATGTTCAGCAGCTGCATGCTTGCAGGCAAGGTTTGGGAGTTTTTTCACCTGACAAAATGAGGAGTGTGATATGTTGTAAAGGCTGATGGTAAAGTTTCTGTCACAGTCACTCTGTGTAGGCAACAGTGATGCTCCTCACATGTCTACAGATCCACCTTCAGATGAACTTTGATGTATAAGCTTCTTAGTAGCTGCCAGGTGCTTTTTTCAGACATGAATGCACACTTTATAAATCATTATGGCACTACTAACCATTTAGGGCTGAAATCTGTCTATATGAGATACCAGTCTTGAATTGCTGAGAGATTCTGAAAACACATGCTCTTAAAAAAACAAAAGTCCAACATCTAAGACAAAAGATGCATCTTCAGTTGTCAAACAACTTAACAATGTTATGTGAGCAGTAAAATTTAAACTTCTCAGCAGTCTCATGTACTACAGAACTAATGATTTACAATTACACTCTCAAAATGAAAAAAACCCTCTAATCAGTGTTATAATAAAGGCTAGCTTAAGGATATACTATAAATAAACAACTATATATGTAAACAACTATACTGTGTCAATGCAACTGGCTATCACACTGAATGCTCAAACCTAACCTACCTGGCCACAATCTGAATCAAACATCCACCCATCGGATTAAACATTTTACATCTAAAAGGAAAGCGCTTCACTGTCAGGTTAACCTGCTAAAATGTTTAAATGAAAGAATTATTTGGGTTAATCAATGCGCCTCAAATTTCCCTCAGGGTACAAATTTGAGCATCCAATCAGGAACCAGTGATAGAAGAGCAGGCAAGGTGTAACACGTTACTTTATATCACACAGGTCTGAAAAAATGCACATCTATAGTGCATCATACTAATATAAAGCTTTGCAGTTTACTAGCAACAGCTTGTGAGTTTAGGTGACGTGTAATGCACTGCTGAGGCAATGCTCTCAAAAGATGCTGGTTCATCATTGCACTACAGGGTTTTATCAAGACAGAAAAATGCATAACATGACAAATATGAAATCATCATCATGGATGATGCTAAAGAAATTTGTTTAAATAAAAGGTAATGAAGTGCAAGTTTTCAATGAGTCCTTCACGGCCAAGTGCTGCATAGTGGACAGTATTTAAATGTTATGCATCTTTATGAGAATCAGGAAAGAATGTTTCTTAGGTGTGAATAGATTCTGATATTTCATTTTTCTGATGTTACTAATTACTTTGAGATGTTTCTTTGTGTTCACTAGCTGCAGCTAACTTTCCAGATAGATTCTAATTTAAGAAATTCTCATTAGGTCCGGAATGATAATAGGTTTATAATCCTCTCTGTGTCTCTGTGATCACTCTGTAATCCCCCTCTTCCAAGCTCTTTATTCTCTGATCTGTTACTCTCTCTGAACTATCTGTCTAATCTCTCTGTATGTCAGATTGCTGACTCTCTGATCTCGGTCCTCTGTCTCACATAATGATTTAACAGCACATTTCTCCAGAAATATCTCTATTTCTTTAAATTCTCCACTCCCTCCACCACTTTTAGTTACTGTCTCTGCACCTTCTCAGTAAAAGCAACAGTCCAGTACCCATTTACAGGACGCTTCTACACTGTTATAAAATGTGTTAGAGTTTTTGATAGTGTTAACTATTAGTCACCCAAAAATCTTCACTCAATGAGATTGAAAGGATCTCATGATATAAATCTTATTTAAAAAAAAGAAATACCACTCCCTTCTGCAAAGTTAAGTGTACTAAAAATAAACCTTTTATTTTAAGATGCTTATGTTTAAACCTATATACACCAACTAACAATTATAACATAAATAAGGCAGACTGTATGGTGGTGATGATTTGCCTCATAACAAACCATCCTATGTGTTTGGACCCAGTTATTAACTTGCCCTTCAGGCTATGAGTTAAATGACCCATGTCACTCAGTGATTTACTTCTCAGCAAATCACTGCCCCTCCCCCATACAATGTCATACATCAGTTGAAGAAAACCAATCATTCATAGAACAGGCATTTTTCTGTAATGGTAAGGGGTTGAAATTATCCTCTATATATTTTGTTTGATGCAGTGTTGTGGCCATGTTAATGCATTGCTTTACTTGAGTACTACATTCATGTTCTACATATATATTTAGCATTTCTAAACTTATTCCTGGTAACCCCCCACCCCCAACACACACACAGACACACACAATATAGTTCTTTGGGTTGACATGCAACCCAAATGTATTGTTCTGGTTTTTTAGTTTGTAGGAAGTGTCTTTGATATTTCTATGTATTTTGGGGGCTTCATTTCATACCCAATAAGTGAATGGAATCCAAATTGATCTCTAGGTTCGATGAAGGTTAATTTTCCTAATGGTAATCTATCCTTGTACATGTCTAATGCTTCGTGGTTTCCTTTTCAGTCTATGTATATAAATGTTGAATTTAATTGCAGCATATAAACATTTTGAAATTCCTTTTAAATCTACTAGAGTCTGTGAAATCCAATGCCATATATATTTGGGTAGATGAGGCAAGATAATAATTACCCATAGAATGTTGGTGTTTATTTCAAGAGAGTGCTTTTAATTTATTTTGCATACACATCATATACATGTTTCTAGATCATGAAATATAATTAAATTCCTCAGACAGCTATTGTTTGCTTTCTTTGCGATCAACTAATTAATTATTCTGCTTGCACAACAGCTTTAGGGTGGGGTGAATACTGTAGAGGTATGTTTGGAAAGATTTATGATGTGGAGATGCCGGCGTTGGACTGGGGTGGACAAAAATGAGAAGTCGCACAACACCAGGTTATAGTCCAACAGATTTATTTAATTTTACAAGCTTTTGAAGCAGTTCGCTCCTTCGTCAGGTAAGTTAGCAAGATTTAGGCAGTTTGGCTTATTTTCAGAAGGAATTATATACTATAGATGCAGACTGACTTGCGCTTAGCATTTCACAGCAGCAGGACCCTTTTTTTCAATAATAACCTAACCACATGGAGTTAGAGCATAATTTATTTTTTTAAATGTCAAGTCTTGAACAAAAACATGTTATATTAGCAAGATATGACCATGAAATTACTAAAAGTTTCAATCATTTTAATGATGGTTCCTTTAAAGGTGAGTGGTCTGCACAGAGTGATCTTAAACGGAGTGCTAAAGTTGGGAATTTGGAGAGAGTGGAAATTTGGAACAGAGGGGGAAGGAGGAGAGAGCGAGAGGAACGGCCGGAGATGAAGGTAGGCCCGAGAGCCCGGAGCCCGGAGGGAGCGCAAGCATCAGGGAGCGAGGTAACAAAAACCTAAAGTGATGTCAGCACAAGGGAAGGAGCTGATTGGTGAGTAGCTGGTGATTTTTTTTTTTATGTCTTGAGTTTATTTCTGTTAATTTAGTTAATAGTCTATTACATAGAGGCATGGCAGGGTACCTCAGTCCCGTGGAATACACATCTTGCTCCAGATGGGAACTCCAGGACACTTCCCGTGTCCTGGACGACCACATGTGTAGGAAGTGTCGTCAGCTGGAGGAGCTCGAGCTCTGGGTTTTGGAGCTTGAGCAGCAGCTGGAGTCACTGCGGTGCATCCATGAGGCTGAGAGCTACGTGGATAGCACGTTTCAGGAGATGGTCACCCCGCAGCTTAAGTGTGTGCAGGCAGAGAGGGAATGGGTGACCGCTAGACAGACAAGGAGGACCAGGCAGGTAGTGCAGGAGTCCCCTCAGTGCATCTCACTCTCTAACTGGTATTTAGTTCTAAGTACTGGTTCCTCTGGGGAGTACAGCCAGAGCCAAGTCTACGGCACCATGGGTGGCTCAGCTATACAGCGGGGGAGGAGGAAGATCGGGAAAGCAATTGAGATAGGGGATTCAATAGTTAGGAGAACAGACAGGCGTTTCTGTGGCCGCAGATATGATTTCAGGATGGTATGTTGCCTCCCTGGTGTGAGGGTCAAGGATGTAACTGAGCGGCTGCAGAACATTCTGAGCGGGGAGGATGAACAGCCAGAGGTCCTGGTCCATATCGGTACCAACGACATAGGTAGAAAGAGGGATGAGGTCCTACAGGCAGATTTTAGGGAGCTAGGAAAGAGATTAAAAAGTAGGACCTCAAACGTAGTAATCTCTGGATTACTCCCGGTGCCACGAGCTAGTGAGTATAGAAGTAGGAGGATAGAGCAGATGAATGCATGGCTGGAGAGATGGTACAGGAGGGAGGGCCTTAGATTCCTGGGACATTGGGACCGGTTCTGGGGCAGGTGGGACCTGTACAGACCGGACGGGTTGCACCTTAACAGGGCCGGAACCAATATCCTCACAGGGTGGGGTGGGGTGGGGGGGGGCGTTGCTAGTGCTGTTGGGGAGGGTTTCATCTAATTTGGCTGGAGGATGGGCACCAGGATGTAACATTAGAAAAGAGAAACAAGGTGCACAAAGGATTGGGAGAGACAGATAGCACTAGAGTAAGAGATAGTACGGTACTAGGTGGGGTCAGACTAAGAGAGAATACAAGTAGGTCTAAGATAGGTTTACAGTGCATGTGTGTAAACGCATGAAGCATGGTAAATAAGGATGGTGAGCTGCAGGCGCAAATAGCCACATGGGAATATGATGTCATGGCGATAACGGAGACCTGGCTCAAAAAAGGGCAGGATTGGGTACTAAATATTCCTGGATAAAAGGTGTTCAGGAAAGATAGGGAAAGAAAGAAAGGAGGTGGGGTGGCAGTATTGATTAAGGAGAATATTACAGTGCTGGAGAGAGAGGATGTCCTGGAGGGGTCAAGGACAGAATCTATTTGGTTAGAGTTAAGAAACAATAGAGGTGCCATTACACTACTAGGTGTATTCTATAGGCCACCAACTAGTGGGAAGGATATAGAGGAGCAAATTTGCAGGGAAATTACAGAGAGGTGCAAGAACTATATAGTGATAATGGTGGACTTCAATTATCCTAATATAGACTGGGATAGTAATAGTGTAAAGGGCAGAGAGGGGGAAGAATTTCTGAAGTATGTTCCGGAGAACTTTCTTGATCAGTATGATTCCAGCCCAATGAGGAAGGAGGCATTGCTGGATCTGGTTCTGGGGAATGAGGTGGGTCAAGTGGAGCAAGTGTCAGTAGGGGAACATTTAGGGAACAGTGATCATAGTATCATAAGGTTTAGATTAGTTATGGAAAAGGACAAAGAGCAATCTGGAGTAAAAATACAAATTTGGAAGAGGGCCTATTTCAGTGGGTTGAGAACGAATCTGGCCCGGGTAAATTGGAATCAAAGATTGGCAGGAAAAACTGTAATGAAACAATGGGCTGCCTTTAAAGAGGAGATGGTTCGGGTATAGTCGAGGTACATTTCCACGAGGGGGAAAGGTAGGGCAACCAAAGCCACAGCTCCCTGGATGATGAAAGAGATAGAGAGTAAGATGAAGCAGAAAAAGGGGACGTATGACAGATGTCAGGTTGAGCATACAAGTTTGAACCAGGCTGAAGATAAAAAGTTCAGAGGGGAAGTTAAAAAGGAAATAAGAGGGGCAAAGAAAGAGTATGAGAAAAGACTAGCAGCTACCATAAAAGGGAATCCAAAAGTCTTCTATCGGCATATAAATAGTAAACAGGTAGTAAGAGGAGGGGTGGGAACAATTAGGGACCAAAAAGGAAACCTACACATGGAGGCAGAGGGCATGGCTGAGGTACTAAATGAGTACTTTGCATCTGTCTTCACCAAGGAAGAAGATGCTGCCAAAGTCATAGTGAAAGAGGAGGTAATTGAGATATTGGATGGGATTAAAATTGATAAAGAGGAGGTACTAGAAAGGCTGGCTGTACTTGAAGTAGATAAGTCACCAGGACCAGATGGGATGCATCCTAGGATGCTGAGGGAAGTGAAGGTGGAAATTGCAGAGGTACTGGCCATAATCTTCCAATCCTCCTTAGATACAGGGGTGGTGCCAGAGGACTGGAGAATTGCAAATGTTACACCCTTGTTCAAAAAAGGGTGTAAGGATAAACCCAGCAACTACAGGCCAGTCAGTTTAACCTTGGTGGTGGGGAAGCCTTTAGAAATGATAATCCGGGACAAAATTAACAGTCACTTGGACAAGTGTGGATTAATTAAGGAAAGCCAGCACAGATTTGTTAAAGGCAAATCATGTTTAACTAACTTGATTGAGTTTCTTGATGAGGTAACAGAGAGGGTTGTTGAGGTCAATGCGGTTGATGTGGTGTACATGGACTTCCAAAAGGCGTTTGATAAAGTGCCACATAGAGTCATAACATAATAGGCTTGCCAGCAAAGTTGAAGCCCATGGAATAAAAGTGACAGTGGCAACATGGATAAGAAACTGGCTAAGTGACAGGAAACAGAGAGTAGTGGTGCACGGTTGTTTTTCAGACTGGAGGAAGTTATACAGTGGTGTTCCCTAGGGGTCGGTACGAGGACCACTGCTTCTCTTGATATATATTAATGACTTGGACTTGGGTGTACAGAGCACAATTAAAAAATTTGCAGATGACACAAAACTTGGAAGTACAGTGATCAGTGAGAAGGATAGTGATAGACTTCAAGAGGACATAGACAGGCTGGTACAATGGGCGGACACGTGGCAGATGAAATTTAACGCAGAAAAGTGCAAAGTATACATTTTGGTAGGAAGAACAAGGAGAGGCAATATAAACTAAAGGGTACAATTGTAAAGGGGCTGCAGGAACAGAGAGACCTGGGGGTATATGTGCACAAATCATTGAAGGTGGCAGGGCAGGTTGAGAAAGCAGTTAAAAAAGCTTATGGGATCCTGGGCTTTATAAATAGAGGTATAGATTACAAAAGCAAGGAAGTTATGATGGACCTTTATAAAACACTGGTTCGGCCTCAACTGGAGTATTGTGTCCAATTCTGGGCACCGCACTTTATAAAGCCTTAGAGAGGGTGCAGAAAAGATTTACAAGAATGGTTCCAGGGATGAGGGACTTAAGTTACGTGGATAGACTGGAGAATCTGGGGTTGTTCCCCTTAGAGCAGAGAAGGTTGAGAGGAGATTTGATAGAGGTGTTCAAAATCATGAGGGGTCTAGACAGAGTAGATAGAGAGAAACTGTTTCCATTGGCAGAAGAGTCGGGAACCAGAGGACACAGATTTAAGGTGGTTGGCAGAAGAACCAAAGGCGACATGAGGAAAAACTTTTTTATGCAGCAAGTGGTTATGATCTGGAATGCACTGCCTGAGAGGATGGTGGAGGCAGATTCAATCATGGCTTTCAAAAGGGAATTGAATAAGTACCTGAAGGAAAAAAAATTGCAGGGCTACAGGGAAAGCGCAGGGGGAGTGAGACTAGCTGAAGTGCTCTTGCAGAGAGCTGGCACGGGCTCGACAGGACGAATGGCCTCCTTCTGTGGTGTAACCATTCTATGATTCTATAAAGGACATGTCTCTTGAGATCTGCTTTTGCCACTTCTGAAATGTGACACTGACATTGGAGATTCTGGCTGTGAAGGCAATTGAAGAATTGTACAAGATGGAGGTTAAAGCCTGCCCCAAGTTCTTGGCTAGTAATATTCTTTGTTCATTATTCTTTATCTCCTGACTCATTCATTCACTCCTCACATACAGGTATGTGAGGAGTGAATGAAGACCAGAATATCTTGCTAAGCAAGCTCTGTTTCAAGGATTATCCTACTGGTGGCATTCTAAAACGTCTTCTTATGCTCCTCTATATGTCCAAGAGAAGAAGGCAACAGAGCCCAATGTTCAGCCTCAACTAAGCACCTGACAACATCCGACATTACCTGCTCATACAGTGGAAAGCACCAACACAGATACATTGACTGCTGGAGGGTCAGTTAGTGAGTTACAGGAGAAAGCACTTGGTGTATCACAGAGCATGAGTAAGGAGATCAAGTGCAGGTGGAACTGGAGAAGTTGCAACCTTGTGACTGGTGGGCCAGCTCAAGGACTTCTGGCTGGGGTTCTTTTCAACCACTGATTGAGGCTGACTCTGTTCTCCGTAATCCATGCCAATGTCTTTTGTAGGGCAAAGTTGTGTTCGGTGCAGTAGATGACAATACCGTTGGATACCTTAACCAGGCTGTTCAGAAAGGCTCCCTTGATGGTCAAGGCATCTGAACCTTTGTTTCAGCATCCTGATGATCTGCTGCACCAAGGCCCTAGTAGCTGTATATATCTCATGATAACTCTCTTCAGGTCTAGTCCCTGAGTGCCTCCAAGGAGTTTGTGTGCCAGGGTTTCAGTGGATAACCTTTGTTCCCTAGTAGCCATTCATAGGGAAGGGCAAAGAATGCATGTGTCATCTGCGTGATGCAGCTGTGTACTACAAGCTGGGTGATTTCACTGACATCTTCTGCTGTTGCTTGGAATAACCCAGTGACATAACAATTCCAGACAGGGGTCACTTTGACAGCCAGCAACAGAGCTGTCCTTGACCTAAATGTGGTTTCAAGGTCTGGCTGCAGGCCACTGCCCAGTTATGTCAAGCCGTCGCTGCATCCAGTTCTTCTGGAATTTATCCATATAGGAATGCCTCAGCCTGTATACACAGGTGGTGGCATGTGGGTGACTCCTTTCTGAACACCAAAGGTGTAAACACATCTGCCTTGCATGTCTCCTCTGCTCATCCTCCTTAGAACCTGTAGATCGAGAGAGCTTCCTTGTGGAATACCCACAGATGCTATGTTGGCACAGTACAATCACAGTTCACTTGGCAAACACCTGTTAATGGGAGATAGAGGGCTGGATTTTGATTCAGGGGCGGGCTGGGGTCATGTAATCCGCATTTCATGTTAGCCATCCGAATCTAAATCGATGTGGGAGATTGATGCGATTTTAACATAATTGGCCAATTGAGTTCCAACGTGTGGGAACCCATGGCCAGTGAGTTTTTCCAGTCTGAAAGTCACTTCCGATGACGTCATCATTGCTGCAGCATTTAAGGTCTGCAACAAGCCTTGCTTCCTCTGCAGACTGCCACGCTTCTGCCTTTGCATGTTAGAGGCACCTGCAGGAAGAATGGCCAGCCAGAGACCTGGTTCTGCACCTCGATTTGATGACGTCACCCTGCAAGCTTTAATTGAGGGAGCCAGAGCTAATAAGGAGGTGCTCTTCCCTTCTTCAGGAAGAAGCCTTCCCATCAAACCAAGGCTGTGTGGATCCAGGTGGCAGAGGAGGTCAACTCGTTGTCCATAACCCGCAGAGCCTGGCTTCAGTGCAGGAAGAGGTTTCATGACCTGCTGCGCACTGGAAAAGTGAGTATGAATTTCCCATCACCCTCATTCTGATCCCCATCACCTCTCCTCACCAGCACTCAGCTTTGACAACCTCTTCCTCCACATCCCACTTGACACTGACATCCCTGCACCCTTACCCATTCCCTCTCTCTGTATGGTCACATTCACCTAACTATTCGACTATGCAGCCCTCACACTCACTATCGCTGTGATGCTATGAAAACAACTTACAACACACAGGGAGGGCCCATGGTCTTGCCACCTCACTCCGAATTTGTCTCCTTCTAACCATCAATGATATAGATTCTCTACACTCACTCCTTCATTCTCACTCAAACTCCACTTGTCTCCCTCATTGCAGGAAAAGAGAGCTCACAATAAGAGGGAAAGAGTGAGGACAGCAGGAGGGCCACCCTCAGTAGCCCAGCTCACCCCCTGGGAGGAGGCGGTCCTGGAGATCATGGGAGTGGAGGAGGATGCGCAAGTGGGGGGACGGACAGACGGGTGCATCAGAGCAAGCTGGTGACAGAATAGTTTATCATCTCTCTCATTGACATTGCACTGATAATGATTCTGATGCTCCAGCAGACTGACTTATGATCATCTGCAATATGCAATGTGCATGTAACCTTGGACTCACATCTCTGACTCTTTCCTTTACTCCGCCCCAGGACCATCGCGAGCAGCCATCCCCACCATCCAGGAGGAAGAGCATGAGCCTCACCACTCCTCAGAGGAAGCTGCAACCTCTAAGGTCGCCACGTCAGCAGAATTCAGCACACCCAGCACCAGTGCAGACACTCACACCTCGGAGGGAACATCGCGAGATAGAGTAGTGTTGACACCTGGTGTATCACAGCTCACAAGTGAGCATCAGCAGATGGTGGAGACAGGGACAGCAGTGGAGAGTCCTAGTCGGAGGGCGCAGGACTCTCCTAGCTCGGCTCAGCTGCATGTCGACCCTCTGCCTCTGGGTCCATTCATAAGATCAGCGGTGCTGGAACTCCAGGAACAGATGCAGGAGTCTCTGGCAGGTTTTGTCTCCAGGGTCGCTGCGAGTGTGGAGTGAATGGAGGAGTCCATAGCGAACATGAGCAGAGCCTTTGTGGAGTCATTGGTGCATGAACACATCACCACGGAAAGGATGGCAACCTCTGTGGAAAGGATAGCTACAGTAGAGGAGAGGATGGCTATGGCAATGGAGGAGATAAGTTGCCAGAGTGAAGAAAACATGGTTATTGTTCAGAATAGACTGGCATCTCTTGAGGAGCGATGGTCATCTATTGAACACAGAAACCAGACCTTCATGGAAGTCCTCTGAGTACGACTTCCAGTGCAGATATGGGTCCCCATGGCCCCCCTGATGTGCAGCAAGGTGCTCTCAATCCACTTGCAAGCGCTGAGGTGGGGCTGACCCATGAAAGGGATGTTGGTGGCAGACAACAAGGAAGTGGGGGCTCCTCTCCAAGCGCTCACACGACCAAGCCACTGCAAAGCCCTCGGTCAGAGCCCCACCAGAGTCCTCACCCAACTGAGATCGGCGTCTCAATCCCTGCACAGCCGCAGGAGCAGCAGACTGTTGCCGAACCCTCACAGGCTCGCAACCCCAGAGGACGCCTGCCAAAGGTGTCGAGACAGGAGCAGCAAGAAAGTGAGCAAGGGACCTCCACATCTGCTGAAGCCACAGGGGAAGCACCACGTAGGAGCACGCGTAAAAGAAAAATAATGCACAAGTAGTCACAAGGGTAGTCACTTGGGTGTAATGTTGTGTTTAATCTTGAAATGCCTAGCACTTGCTTGGTGTGATTAAAAATTCTGCTGGCAAACTGCTGAAGTTGTGGCGTCTGTCATTTTGCAAATGGGACTTCCACATTGAGGGCTTAGGATGACTTGCAGTTGTCAGTATGGTGGTCAGAGTGATAGGAATCCGCAGGTTCCTGGCCATTGTCGATGGTCTGATAAGAAGGTGCGAGGCAAAAGTGTTTGATTGTGCAGGCTAAGGAAATCTGGTCAAGTGCGTCCCTTGCATCTCGGGCAGCAATGTGGTCGTGCGCTGGCGCCTTCTGGCCTGTGCAGCTTCAGGTGGGTGAGGAGCAGCTTGGCACTCCTGTTGATGCTGCTGCTGCTGGTGGTGCTGTTGGTCATGGTTCTGCTGCTGCCACGGCTGGTCTTCGTCCGAATCTGATGTCCAGGAGGAAAGGAAATAAATGGTTCCCATGCGTCTGGTATATGCCTCAGTTGAGGAAGCGCTCAGTCAAGGTGGCGAGAGGCGTTTCCCAGGAGGTCACTCTGGAGATGGGTGTCAGGCTCCAAACTTCCACAGCTGTGGTTATGCCATATAAAAGATCCCCCAGACCTCAGACAACAAAGTCCTGCCAACTGCAAATGATGGCTGATCACATCTCCTATTTCATGGTTGAGCTGCAGCTGATAGTCAGCAATCCAAATGTGCTACTGCCAGGTTTCACATTCGTGGTTCAGAACAGGCGTGCTTCACGTGGAAAAAGGGTTAAAATCACAAAGGCCTTTCAAAATGGCATTATAGAGGCAATTTAGTGCTTGTTAAGGGCCTTAACGGCCTATCCCGCCTCTTGGAGGCGGGACGGAGTCGGAACCAGCAGACACGATTTAATGAAAATTGCGTGGAGGCGGGATGGAGGCAGGCTTGTGCCCGCCCGCCAGTTTTCGCAATTTTAACCCCCCACACGCCTCCAAACCTGCCTCCACGGGTCAATGAAGATTCTGCCCAGAGAGTGCAACATTAAGATGTTATGAAATAACAACAGAAAACGCTGGAAAAACTCAGCGGGCCAGACAACATCCATGGAGAGAGAAAGAGTTAACGTTTCAGGTCGATGCCCTTTCGAAGTTATGCCCAGCTTCCTTAATCAAAACAATAATACAGCAAAGGAGCATGTTTTTTCAGGGTTACATCTCATTAAGTTCAAATTATATTCCCAAAAGAAGCATTCACCATTTTAAAATTGTCATGCATTTTTATTAAAGATTAGGAAAAAATTGACCTGTCAAAAAAAGTTGTGAAACCGATTAAGCATCAACAGTTAAAAAAGCATTTCAGTTAGCATCAACTTCATCTCTAGCCAGTTAAAGAATTTAGTCCAAGGATTGGCAACAAGAAGCATCCACTTGCATTCAACACTTGAGTCAAAAGCAATAGGACTCTTGTTAGAAATGGTGCATTGTGGGTATCATATTGAATAAACACAGCCAGCGTGTGGCAAACGGTTTTCCAGATTAGCCTGGCATGCCTACCCACTTTCTTTTCAGTCAGTGGCCAAACTGCTGAATAAAATGCATGAATAACATGTCAAGTCAGGAGAATGCTGTGCAGTGAACCATTTAACAGCTGCTGTCAATCATGCCAACAGCTAGTGAATTCCGTCACTGGAAATAGTGACCTTACCCTGGGAAATTCAGTCTGCTGTGCAGAAAAGAAACAATCAATTTGGGATAATTGAATATTAAACCATGAATTAGCAAAGACGGCTGCTGTGATAATTACAAGGAACAGCATACACAGCACACATTTTTGTTTAATGTATGGTTTTGAATGGCAGAATCAGCTGGATGTCCTGGATGGATTGAATGAATGAATGTATTTTGTACAGATTGCTGCTCTGGGAGAGTTAGGAGCAGATACAGTTATATTCAAACTCACAACTTTAAAAAATATTCTCCTGCCAATTTTCTCTCCTAAAGGTGCTGACTCATGCTGGGGTGCAGTTCCATGGGCACCAGCTGCCCTTCAATACCTTGCCCAAGTGGCCACTCTTCATGAGTGAACCTAGAAAATGAGTATTGGCAAGCTATGCTACTCTGAGGGGCATCACAGCTGAGCCAAATCCTGCCTTCAGCTGATAACCATATATGAAAAATTCCAGCTGAAGCTACGAGCAACGTTCCCCCGAAGCTGCGTGGGCGTACGGATGCGCATCGATCGGGAGGTCATGCGCAGGCCGCTCACCAGCTGGAAAAGATACCGCGCTGCAAATTTAAAGGGTCCGCACACCAAAAATAAAAATTAGAGGGAACATTGGTTACGTGATAGCAAAATAAAAACAGAGAATGTTGTAACTCTACAGTAGGTTCTGTCAAGGTCTGTAAAAGAAAAAGGGGGATTAAGGATGTATGCCAAATTAGATCCATCCACATTCAGACAAATCCTAAGAGCTCAAAGCCAGAAACAGTGGGTCTTTTGGGAGTGCAAGACTCGGGTGTATAGCGGGCAGCCAATCCACTATCGCCCATAGTTGCATTAAGTATTGAAAAAGTATTAAAATGAGGATATTAGGATGCAACTCTTGACTTACTGCATTTCTTGCAAAGTTCACACCGAGGGTTGCATCTACCCATTTAAACTAGGCAATAAAGGCCAGCAAGGTTATTATTTGTCAGGAAGGGTGCTCTTAAGGATAAAGAACCCCAGTGGAAATGCCCCAACAAACACCAAAATTCAGGTAGGACCCGGAAACACTGATCTCCTCACAGAAATTTTGTTTTTGTTCGTTTGTGGGATCTGGGCGTCGCTGGCAAGGCCAGCATTTATTGCCCATCCCTAGTTGCCCTTGAGCCATCGCCTTGAACCGCTGCAGTCCATGTGGTAATTATTTTGTTTCATAGTTACAACTGAGTGACCAGATGGGTTTTTACGATAATCTGATAGTTTCATGGTTATCATTACTGATACTAGCTTTTTATTCCAGATTTTAAATTCCCCAGCTGCCATGGTTGGGATTTGAACTCACCTCTCATGGATCATTATGTCCAAGGCCTACTGGATTACTAGTCCAGTGACATTACCACTACGCTACTGTTCCCTTCCAATTTGTACAGTGGCCTGGAATGAGCCCCAACCATGGGCACTCATGTCA
This sequence comes from Squalus acanthias, assembly GCA_030390025.1. NCBI lineage: Eukaryota > Metazoa > Chordata > Chondrichthyes > Squaliformes > Squalidae > Squalus > Squalus acanthias. Next base: position 42,645,691 of record CM059427.1, read on the forward strand.
GAGGGATCAGGCTGAGGGCAGGTTTCTTCCACATTGAGAATTTCCTTGGCTGCTAGCAACCTGGATGCCAGCATGAACCTGATGTAAAGGACTGCCAAGGGCAGAAGTGGGGCGTGCCAGAGCTCTGTTCAGTGGTTATCCCCCTCTGTACAACTGAGATCAGGAACCCAGCAGAGTGGAGTAATTGAACCCTCCTGCTCCACATGGTACCATCTCACAGTCCTCTAGTGCACTGGATCAATTCTCTATCCTCACGTATATATCAGTTGATATAAAAGTACATTAATAAAACTTCAATGAATATTTAATATTAATACCCCAAAGGTGGACATTAGAGACACGATTGACGCTGCACTTTCTGGTACAGCATATTGGATGAAGGGTGTTCAGGGTTATGGTGTTCTGCGTATGGATCTGCAGTGAACCAATGCATGCTACATAGCAAAATATAACACATCTGTTAAAAGTTAGCACTGCTGCAGCCTCAATTAAAAAAAGTTCCACGTCCTTTGGATTTTTCATAAGCTTGTTTGTTACTGTATCTTACAAGGAGAGCCAGCCATATTGGAAAATTCTATTTCTGAAATCTGTCTGAATGATTCTGTCTATTACTAATGTGCTCTTTACTTCTAAACTTTATACACCACTCCGCGAACCCCCCACCCCCCGCCACTGCCACCCGCCCCAGCCACACACCCCTTCCAGCTGGTATAACAGAGTTCTTGTACTGCAATGGATTAAGATTCAATACACTGTGGAAATGTTTTTGTACCATGTCCAAAAATGTTGTAGAGAACAAAACACATTCAGAGTCATTGGGCTCGATTTTAATAGCCCTGAGGAGGTGGGTTTGGAGGCGGGTCTGTAGCGAAAATCGGAAAAATGGCTTCAGACACCCAGCCCGCCTCCATCCCGCCCCCACCCTATTTTCGTGAGTGTCTGTTCAGCTGCTCCCAAACTGACCCGACTAGAACTGGTGGGACAGGTAGTTAAGGCAGTTAACAGCCTGTTAACTGCCTTGCTAATCCTATTTTCATAGTGGTTTCCCATTTTCCTGCTTCTGGCTCCTGTTTCCTGACTTGTCAGAAACAGGCCAGGTTCAAGGAGATGAGTTGCTGGAGGACAAGATTTGTATTCATTGGTGGAGCACTTTAAAAGCACCCCTGAAACATGGCTGACATTCAAATGCAATAACTTTGCTGTTGTAGGTATGGGATAAGATTTTGCACATCTACTGACCTTGTGACTGTTCAAGCTGACACCCATCTGCAGTGTGACCTGAATGGAATAATTTCAGGCCACTTCGACTGTGCGCTTGCAAGCTTGTTGCCTCAAATAAAATCTATAGCAAGGCGATGGGAAAAATTTATGTCCTCTCATCCTGGTCCTCATAATCGGAGGAGTAGCAGCCGCGTGGCTCAGCGCAGATCTCCTGGGAAGAGGAGTAGGAGGAGGACGAGGGGCGCCTTGCATGCCCTGTTGTGACCGATGCAGCATCCCTCCAGTTCACTGCTGCCCGTCAACCAGGGTATGCACACTGCCATGCCACATTAGCATAAGCTTACTCTTCAACCATAGGTGGCTACCATATGGCTCTGTAATTGCAGGCGATACTTGTCCAACGTCATACATCATCTCTGCTATACCCTGTTATTTCCTATCACTTTTACCATCAGCGTTACAAAAGCAAGTCGCCCTGAGCCCTCAATTCGCTTTTGCCATTTCCCATAACACATAGGCCACACAATCAAATGTTTGCCAAAATTTTTCTTTTACACATCACAAAAGGATAATAAACCAGCAACAGTCAGAAAAAAAAGATACATCACCCAAGTGACTCCCCTTGTGACTATAAGTGCTTAATCTTTCTCTTACATGTGCTTCTACGTGGTGCTTCCCCTGTGGCTTCAGCAGATGTAGAGGCACCTTGCTGACTGCTTAGATGCCTTTGGCGGGCGTCCTCTGGGTTTGGGAGCCTGGGAGGGCTCTTCCACGGTCTGCTCTTCCTGCGGCTGTGCAGAGGCTGAAACGACCATCTCAGTTGTCTCCGCAAAGTGGGTCTCTGACCGAGGGCTCTGCAGTGGCATGGTTGTGTGAGCACTTTGAGAGGAGCCCACACTTCCTTCTGTCCTGCCAACAACATCCCTCTCATGGTTCAGCCGCACCTCAGTGCTGGCAAGTGGCTGGAGAGCACCTTGTTGCACATCATGGGGACCATGAGGACCTGTATCTGCACTGGCAGTCCTCATCACAAGGACGTCCATGAAACTCTGGTCTCTCTGCTCAATAGCTGCCTATCGCTCCTCCAGAGATGACATTCTATTTTGAACAGTCACCATGTTTTCCTGATTCTGGCGACTTATTTCCTCCATGGCGGTAGCCATCCTTTCCACGGAGGTAGCCAGCCTTTCCACGGAGGTTGCCATCCTATCCATGGTGGTGCGTTCATGCGCCATTGCCTCCACCACGGCAGTGCTGATGTTACAGATGGACTCCTCCATTCTATCCACACTCGCACTAACCCTGGAGGCGAACCCTTCCAGAGACACCTGCACGTGTTCCTGTATTTCCCGAGACGCTCTTTTTGGATGGCCCGCGAGCACGGCGTCTGCATGCAGCTCAGCAGAGCTAGGAGGGTCCTGCGACCTCCGCTGAGGACTCTCTACTGCTGTCGCTGTCTCCACCATCTGCTGATGCTCACTTGTGTGCTGTGATAGACCAGGTGGCAACACTACTCTAACTCGCGAGGGCCCCACCGAGGTGTGCGTTGCTGCGCTGGTGCTGGGTGCGCTGAGTCCTGGTGACGCTGCTCCCTCAGAGGCTTCAGGTTCTTCTGAGGAGTTGTCCGGTTCTTCGTCCTGGATCGTGGGGAGGGGGGCACTCGCTGGTCCTGTGGGAGAGTAAAAGCATGATTTAGACATCTGATATTGATGTAGCCGACACATCCTTTTGAGCAGATGATACAACGCGATTCTCTATGAACATCAAATGCCATTGCAGTCTGAGAGGGATGAAACTCTATTCTGTCACCAGCTTCCTCTAGTGTGCCCGTCTCTCCATCGCCCTCTTCCAGGTCCTTGCCACCGCCAACAATCTCGTTTGCAGCCTCCTCAGCACTGGTCAATGTGGCTAGGGTAGGTGTTCCTCCTCCAGTCATTGCTCTCTCTCTCTTATTGTGAGCTATCTTTTCCTGCAAGGAGGGACACAAGCGGTGTTTCAGCCACAGTGATGGTGTGAGTGTGAATAATCCCTACCATAGAAGCCTCGAGGGAGACGAAGATGGGGTAAGGTGCCAAGGGGAAGCTAGCTCCCTGTGCGTTGTTAGTTGTTGTCACTGAATGACAGTGAGAGCAAGTCTAAGGGGTGCATAGGTAGGATGCTGAAGTGCTTCAGTGCAGAGACAGAGATGGATAGGAAGGGTGCAAGGGAAGTAAGGGTAAGGTGGGATGTGAAGCAGGAGGCTTACAACGCAGAGTGCTGGTGATGAGAAGAGAAGGGAAGCAGATTGAAGGCAAGTGTGATGGGATACTCACTTTGATGTTCGCACAAGATCATTAAACCTTTTTCAGCACTGGATCCATGAGCATCAACATATGGATCTTGCGCTGACCTCCTCACCAATGCGCAGCCAGGCTGCCTTGGTCTGTTGAGGAGGCTTCCTCCGGCCATCAGGAGAGAAGAGAATCTCCCTGCGCCCTCTGACAGCATCAACAAGAGCATGGAGGGAGTCATCATTAAATCGAGGAGCTGCCTCACCTCTGGAAGATGTTATGGCATATAAATCAATTTCAATGAGTCCAGGAATCCACAAGAGAAAGGCTTAGGCTGAGTGGCAGCTTTAAAAGCAACAGCTATGATGATGTCATCAGAGGTGGCCAGCCAACCTGATCGCACTCATTGGACCGGCCAGCATGCCTCATTGAAATCAACAAGCTCATTGAATCAAATTCGGACATCAGCAGCTGATCCCGTTGGCAGCAGCTTCGGAACCCTGTTTGTTAACAGGCAGTTAAGAGGCTTTTTACAATTTTGACAGGTCTACTGTGGCCATCCCGACGTCCAGACACCACGCCAGGTAAGTGTGGCGTGCTGTGGGTCTACTGTAATGTTTGTGCATTGATGACAGCTGCAGAAGTGGTGTGAAGGATCCAACGGTACACTGGTGAGTTTCAGAGGTAAGAAAATGTTGGGAAAATCATTTTTAATGTATTTAGACTTTCTGTAGGTGACAAGTTTTGATTTGTTTGTGTAGTCCCGCCTCATTAGGAGAACCTCTCTCACCATTGACAGATCGCTTCTGTAACCTCACCTGCAGCTGCTATCTGTTCTAGCCTAAGGAGGGAGTCACTGGATAGCCTGGGTGCAAGGGCTCAGCTTTGTACAGTGGTTGTCAGTGTTTGCAGCACCTCAATGCTGTCAAACACTGAAAAATCAGCTGTCAAAAAAAATTGTGTGTGGCCCCTTTAAGAAAACCAGCAGATGACGTGTCATCAACTGACGTCATCTGACACCGGCTTCCTCTTAATTGGTCGGCAAGCCCACAGGACGGGCTTAACAAGGCCAATTGACGTAAAATAACGTCTGTGCGTCGGACGTCGTTGGGGGTGGGACTGGAACCCGGAAGGCAGCTGTCCCGCCCCCCAAGCCGTATCGACCAGTGAAATCGAGCCCTAAATCTTTCGAACTAGAACTTCAATTAAGTGATTGAAGGAAAAAAGTAAATTACATGCAAATGTAAATTAAGATGGAAATTCTGGTTATTGTTTCAGTGTGGGCACTACAGTGGGTTGAAACATTGGGTGAGCCTGATGGTCCAGGCAGCTGGTTTATCAACAGGCCGGAGGGTAAGGTAGAGATTTTTATGCATAATTATTCATAACTTAGTACTCAAGTTCTGTTGTGATTCGAGGAGAGATGCCAAGCAGAGACAGTACACTTCCCCAACGAGTAAGTGAAAAATCAAAGGTCAAAGCACTGGGGCCATGCCACACACCTTCAAGGAAACAATTACAAAGTGTGAAGGACTATGAATAGGTCATCTGTTCATTCTCTTTGTCAGGGGTGTGACAAAAATGAAGTTTTCTTTTGTCTAGTTTTGACTTGCTGGCTGTTCCTTTAAATCTAATCACAATACATAAGCTGAATTTTCCACGGGGTTCTCTGGAGGGAGATTGCCAGAACCCCAATTAACAGCATAAATAGCTAAAAATTTATTTTCTCCAGGGTTTTGACTAAAGTGCACTGTTTCTGCTTGACATCTCTCCTCGAAAACCATGTGGAAATTCAGGCCAAGGAGTTTCAAAGCCATCTGGAGTCAGAATCTTACACCAAACTTCACTCAATATAAAAGTTTCAAGTTTCAATCACTTGTCTGCAAAGCTTGAGGGAGGAGGCAAGCTACTTTTGAACAGACTGTATAAACAGCAGTTATTTCCAAATGTGGTCAACAGTTATTAAAATCCAGGAAGTCCTGGTAACTGTTTCTTGGGATATTTAAGGAGCTGTACTTTTTTGGAATCTTTGAATCAGTTTGGAATTCGCAAAGCTGGTTTCAGCTCCTGCAGTGGTAAGAAATACAAGAAGCACATATAAAAGTATTCTGCAGAAGAATAGCTTAGCAATAGATTACAATCTTTTATTGCTTTCCTTTTGAGGAGTTAGAAGGATTTCAGCTGTAACTATTACATATAATTGTACACTATTATATCACTGTTAGCTATTGATTAGTTTGCCTTTTGTAAAATTAATTTGCTTAATAATTTAAACCTGAAACAAGGTGTGAAGTTGTGATAATCTATCACATGTTGAAGACAGGAGAGATATCCTGTGGAGGTATTGGATAATTCCAGTAACTAAAAGCAATTTGAGATATGTTGTCCTGTTCATTATCCTGGGCACATTATCAAATGTTTTACCTAGAAGGAAGGAGGCTTGCATTTATATAGCACCTTTCACAACCTCAGGACATCCCAAAGCGCTTTACAGCCAATTAAGTACTTTTGAAGTAACAACAGAAAACGCTGGAGATACTCAGCAGGCCAGGCAGCATCCGTGGAGAGAGAAACAGAGTTAACGTTTCAGGTCGAAGACCTTTCGTCAGAACTGGAAAAAAGCAGGAAATGGAACAGATTTTAAAGCAAGATTAGGGGCTGGGAAATGGGGGAGGGGATGAAAGAACAAAAGGGAAGGTCAGTGATAGGATGGAAGGCAGGAGAAGTAAAGAGGCATTAAGAGATATTCAAGGCAAGAGGACATGGTAATGTGACAGGTTAAGGAACAAAGGATGGCTCTAGATGAAGAGTGAATTGCGCTGCCAGAATGAAGGACAGCTGCCATGTGGGAGGGAAGAAAAAAAGGCACAAACAAAAAGTGTGGATAAAAAATATATATATGTGATAGGGGCCGAGGTTATGATCTGAAATTGTTGAACTCTATGTTGAGTCCAGAGGGCTGTAGAGTGCCTAATCGAAAGATGAGGTGCTGTTCCTCGAGCTTACGCTGAGCTTCCGTGGAACAATGCAAGAGGCCGAGGACGGTGAGGTCTGAGTGGGAGTGGAGCGGTGAATTAAAGTGACAGGCGACCGGAAGCTCGGGGTCCCCCTTACGACTGAATGGAGGTGTTCCGCAAAGTGGTCACCCAATCTGCGTTTGGTCTCCCCAATGTAGAGGAGACCACATCGTGAGCAGCGAATACAGTATACTAAATTGCAAGAAGTACAAGTAAATTGCTGTTTCACCTGGAAGGGGTTTTGTACTTTTGAAGTGTAGTCACTGTTGTAATGTAGGAAACGCAGCAGCCAATTTGCACACAGCAAACTCCCACAAACAGCAATGTGATAATAACCAGATAATCTGTTTTAGTGATGTTGGCTGAGGACTAACTATTGGCCAGGACAATGAGGATAAGTCCCCTGCCGTTTCTCGAAATAGTGCTCTTTCAAGAGGACTGCCCAATTCATATACCTTCCAATGGAACCAATGAAACAGTTATCCAGTTTTGCAGAATAGCAGGGTTTCCACAGGTGAAAATTGAATTGACAGCATGTATGTGGCACACAAAGCCCTATATGACAATCCCCTCAATTTTATGAACAGGGAAGGCTTTCATTCTATTAAGCTGCAAATAGTGTGTGATGCTGATCACCTTATCCTGCATGTGAATGTCCAAGCTGCCATGACACTTTGATATGCAACAATGTACCGCATCCACCCTCAAAACTGTGGTAGATGGATTTCAACGCAGGTAAGTGTGAGGTCACCATTTTGCACCAAAAAAGGATTGATCCGAGTATTCTTTAAATGGTAAAAAGCTAGGAACAGTAGAGGTCCAAAGAGATTTAGGGATCAATGTACACAATCACTAAAATGTAATAGTCAGGTACAAAAGATAAACAAAAAGGCTAATGGAATGTTAACCTTTATAACTAGAGAGCTACAATATAAAGGGGAGGAAGTTTTGCTACAGCTATGTAAAGCCCTGGTTAGACCCTGGAGTACTGTGTACAGTTCTGGGCACCACAACTTAGAAAGAGTGCAGTGCAGATTCACCAGAACGTTACCAGGGCTCCAAGGGTTAAATTATGAGGAGCGATTAAATAAACAACGCTTATATTGCCCAGAACATAGAAGGTTAAGGGGTGATTTGATTGAGGTAGTTAGGATTTTGAAAGGAATTATTAGGGTAGATACGGGTATGGTAGCATAGTGGTTATGTTACTGGACTAGTAATCTACAGGCCTGGAATAATGATCTGGTGACGTGAGTTCAAATCCCACCGCGACAGCTGGGGAATTTAAATTCAGTTAATTAAATACATTTTCAATAAAAAGCTAGTATGATTAATGCTGACCATGAAACTACCAGATTGTCTTAAAACCCACTAACTTCACAGACCCACAGCAATGTGGTTGACTCTTAACTGCCCTCTGAAATGGCCTAGCAAGCCACTCAGTTGTACAGACCGCTACAAAGAAGTATACTAAGGCACTGGGCATGGCAAAGGTCAGTCGACCCTGCAAAGTCCTCCTCACTAACATCTGGGGACTTGTGTCAAAATTGTGAGAGCTGTCCCACAGACTAGTCAAGCAACAGCCTGACATAGTCATACTCACAGAATCATTCCTTTCAGCCAACGTCCCAGACTCTTCCATCACCATCCCTGGGTATGTCCTGTCCCACCAGGCAGGACAGACCTACCAGAGGTGGCGGCACAGTCGAGGGGGAGTGGCCCTGGGAGTACACAACATTGACTCCGGACCCCATGAAGTCTCATGGCATCAGGTCAAACATGGGCAAGGAAACCTCTTGCTGATTACCACCTACCCTGTTTCCTCAGCTGATGAATCAGTACTCCTCCATGTTGAACACCACTTGGAAGAAGCACTGAGCATAGCAAGGGCACAGAATGTATTCTGCTTGGGGGACTTCAATGTCCATCATCAAGAGTGGCTCAGTAGCATCACTGCTGGCCGAGTCCTGAAGGACATAGCTGCCAGACTGGGCCTGCAGCAGATGGTAAGAGAACCAACCCAAGGGCAAAACATCCTTGTCCTCACCAATCTACCTGTCGCAGATGCATCTGTCAATGACAGTATTGGTAGCAGCGACCACTGCACAGTCCTTATGGAGACAAAGTACCGTCTTCACACTGAGGATACCCTCCATCGTGTTCTGTGGCACTACCACCGTGCTAAATGGGATAGATTCAGAACAGATCTAGCAGCTCAAAACTGAGCATCCATGAGGCGCTGTGGGGCAGCAGCAGAATTGTATTCCACCACAATCTGTAACCTCATTGCCCAGCACATCCCTCACTCTACCATTACCATCAAGCCAGGGGACCAACCCTGGTTCAATGAGGAGTGTAGAAGAGCATGCCAGGAACAGCACCAGGCGTACCTAAAAATGAGGTGCCAACCTGGTGAAGTTACAACACAGGACCACACCCATGTTAAACAGTGGAATCAGCATGGTATAGACAGAGCTAAGCGATCCGACAACCAATGAATCAGATCAAGGCTCTGCAGTTCTGCCACATCCAGTCATGAATGGTGGTGGACAACTAACGAGAGGAGGAGGCTCCATGAACATCCCCAATCTCAGTGATGGTGGAGCCCAGCACATGAGTGCAAAAGTCAAGGCTGAAGCATTCACAGCCATCTTCAGTCAGAAGTGGCGAGTGGATGATCATCTCGGCCTCCTCATGAGGTTCCCACCATCACAGAAGCCAATCTTCAGCCAATTCGATTCATTCTATGTGATATCAAGAAATGGCTGAGCGCACTGGATACAGCAAAGGCTATGGGCTCCGACAACATTCCAGCTGTTGTGCTGAAGACTTGTGCTCCAGAACTAGCCGTGCCTCTAGCCAAGCTGTTCCAATACTGCTACAACACTGGCATCTACCCAACAATGTGGAAAATTGCCTAGGTATGTCCTGTCCACAAAAAGCAGGAAATATCCAATCCTGCCAATTACTGCCCCATCAGCCTACTCTCAAATATCTGCAAAGTGATGGAAGGTGTCGTTAACAGTGCTATCAAGCGACACTTACACACCAATAACCTGCTCACTGACGCTCAGTTTGGGTTCCGCCAGGACCACTCGACCCCAGACCTCATTACAGCCTTGGTCCAAACATGGACAAAATAGTTGAATTCCAGAGGTGAGGTGAGACATCAAGGCAGCATTTGACTGAGTGTGGCATCAAGGAGCCCTAGTAAAATGGAAGTCAGGTGGAAAACTTTCCACTGGCTGGAGGTATACCTAGCACAAAGGAAGATGGTTGTGGTTATTAGATGACAATCATCTTAGCCCCAGGACATCGCTGCAGGAGTTCCTCAGGGCAGTGTCCTAGGCCCAACCATCTTCAGCTGCTTCATCAATGACCTTCCCTCCATCATAAGGTCAGAAGTGGGATGTTTGCTGATGATTGCAGTGTTCAATTCCATTCGCAACTCCTCAGATGATGTAGTAGTCCATGCCCATATGCAGCAAGACCTGTACAACATTCAGGCTTGGGCTGATAAGTGGCAGGTAACATTCGCACCACACAAGTGCCAGGCATTGACTATCTCCAACAAGAGAGAGTCTAACCACTGTCCCTTGGCATTACCATTGCCGAATACCCCACCATCAACATCCTGGGGAAGCCACTGACCAGAAACTTAACTGGACCAGCCACATAAATACTGTGGCTACAAGAGCAGGTCAGAGGCTGTGTATTCTGTGGCAAGTGTCTCACTTCCTGACTCCCCAAAGCCTTTCCACCATCTACAAGGCACAATTGTGTGATGGAATACTCTCCACTTGCCTGGATGAGTGCAGCTCCAACAACACTCAAAAAGCTCAACACTATGCAGGACTTGATTGGCACCCCATCCATCACCTTAAACATTGACTCCCACCACCACCAGCACACCGTGGCTGCCGTGTGTACCATCTACAAAATGCACTGCAGAAGCTCACCAAGGCTTCTTCGACAGCACCTAGAAGGACAAGGGCAGCAGGGGCATGGGAACACCATCACTTCCAAGTTCCCCTCCAAGTCATACACTGTCCTGACTTGGAAATATATTGCCGTTCCTTCATCGTCGCTGGTTCAAATTCCTGGAACTCCCTCCCTAACAGCACTGTGGGAGTACCTTCACCACACGGACTGCAGCCGTTTAAGTAGGTAGCTCACCACCACCTTCTCAAGGGCAGTTAGGGATAGGCAATCGCCCACATCCCATGAACGAATAAAAAAAAGATAGAGAAGGCCAGAGTCTGGGTATTCTGTGGCGAGTGACTCACCTCCTGACTTCCAAAGCCTTTCCACCATCTACAAGTCAGAAGTGTGTGATGGAATACTCTTCACTTACCTGGATGAGTGCAGCTCCAACAACACTCAAGAAACTCGACACCATCCAGGACAAAGCAGCCCGCTTGATTGGAGTCTAGGATAAGGGGGCATAATCTTAAAATCAGAGCCAGGCCATTTAGGGGAGAAGTTAAGAAACATTTCTTCATGTATAGGGTGGTAGAAGTGTGATCTCTCTCCCACAAAAAGCAGTAAATAGTTGTTCAATTAATAATTTTAAATCTGAGATCGATAGATTTTTACTAGCCAAGGGTGTTAAGGTATATGGAGACAAGGCAGGTGGATGGAGTTAGGATACAGATCAGCCATGATCTTATTGAATGGTGGAGCAGGCTCGAGGGGCTGAATGGCCTACTCCTGTTCCTATATTTATGACTCAGAGTCATGTATCAGGATGGTTGAGTGGCAATCATGGCTATCCCCTGCAGTCGTGGCTAATACCACCAATAAGGCTTCCACAAACAGAAGACAGAGAACAAATATAATGAGGCCCATGTAACTACAAGAAGTGGCTTTGGACATAATATAGGCATTCTCAAGTCTCATTTTAGGTGCCTGGGATGCAGCCCATCAAGAGTATCCAGAATCATTGTAGCTTGCTGCACACCACATAGTATTGTAATGAAGAAAGGCTTGCTGCTTCCAGAAGCTGAAGGGGATGATGATGAAGCACCTCAGTCCCCACAACATGAGGAGGGTGGATCAGGACAGCCAGCAGCCAGAGAAACTTATAGCAGTGCTTTCAATGAATAAAGGATGACTCACCAAATAAAAGCACTACAAACCTACCTGTTCTCCTTCACAAAATCCCTCACTGTCAACTTTTGCCAATTTCCTTCTCAAGACAGAAGTCCAAAAGTCCCCTGTCATAATCCTGCTCCCAAAAGTTGCATGTATACATAAAAATGAACTCAGAACTCTTGTTTAAGTCTTACTTTCTATAAGAATATTCACCCAAAGGTGCCGAAGACTCGACTCACCATAACTACAATTATTTCTTAACGTCGCCAGCTAACGTACTTGCTGGAGCTCCTAGACTACTATTTCTACCTGCTGGTTCCTAAGTGAGATGAGGTTGAGTGGTGAGTGATATGGATGGTGACAGCTTTATGCTCAGTGCTTCATCGAGTGAAAACCCTTCTGAATCATTAACTACTTTCTCCCGAGTTAGTATCCCTGGGCTGGGACTGGAGTAAGCGAGATGCCATTACAGAGCTCGTGACGAAATGGCAGTAGTTGAGGATCTCCATGTTCCAGCAAATTGAAATCTGGAAGTACCTGGGTAGTCATTGGAGTGGCTGGCCTTTTCCTGCAAGGCAGCCCCTATGATATGAAACACAGAAGAGCTTGTTTAGTAGTACTGTAAGAATACATCGTTCACAGTAAACTTGACTGAACATAAAGTAACCAAATTTAATATACCGACAGGCTTTGAGGGCAAGAGGCTTCTTGGCTAAGCATTTGTAAAATAAATTATGCGCTTGCAAGCTGTTTTTTTTCTCCAAAAAATAAGACCTTGAAAGTTCTGTGAGAACAAGGAGTCAACCCACAAGTGCAAAAGCAAGGACTTCTTCAACCCATGAAGTAACTGGCCTTGGTTGACCAAGCATCAAAACAGATAGGAAAGTGAGAGAGAGAAAACAATGCTAGTCACACAGTTCGGGACATGAATGCTGTGGGCGAGTTGCCAAGTTTTGGGGTATAAAAGATGCTGTTTCAAGACACTCGGGGCTGCAGTCGAGGGCAATTTGGTCAGTTGCCAGTTAAAGTCATATGACTAGTCACCGCCGAGCCGACCTCTCACTGGTGTTAGTACGTATGTGATTGCTTATGATCACTTGAGCTTAAAGTAAATGATTGGATTCGTGCGTGCTTACTTGTAATAAGTAAATGACTTGAGTGCGGGTTGTTTTATTATATGTAATATTTAGATCCATGTGCGCTTACTTGTAATAAGTAAAGGATAGAGTACGGGTTGCCATGTAATATTTTGTGTGCTTACTTGTAACCTCTTGTTGATTTTAAGTAAAGAATAGTTTACCCTGAAATCTTTGTCTCGAGTTGTCTGTTCCATGGGTCTGAACTCTATAAACTTCAGCTGCTTCATCAATGACCTTCCCTCCAACATAAGGTCAGAAGTGAGGATGTTCACTGATGACTGCACAGTGTTCAGCGCCATTCACAACTCCACAGATAATGAAGCAGTCCATGCCCGCATGCAACAAGACCTGGACGACGTTCAGGCTTGGGCTGATAAGTGGCAGGTAACATTCGCGCCACAGAAGTGCCAGGCAATGACTATCTCCAACAAGTGAGAGTCTAACCACCTCCACTTGACATTCAAAGGCATTACCATCGCCGAATCCCCACTATCAGTATCCTGGGGGTCACCATTAACCAGAAACTTAACTGGACCAGCCACATAAATACTGTGGCAACAAGAGCAGGTCAGAGGCTAGGTATTCTGCGGTGAGTGTCTCACCTCCTGACTCCTCAAAGCCTTTCCACCATCTACAAGGCACAAGTAAGGAGTGTGATGGAATACTCTCCACTTGCCTGGATGAGTGCAGCTCCAACAACACTCAAGAAGCTCAACACCATCCAGGACAAAGCAGCCCGCTTGATTGGCACCCCATCCACCACCTTAAACATTCACTCCCTCCACCACTGGCGTACTGTGGCTGCAGTGCGTACCATCTACAAGATGCATTGCAGCAACTCACCAAGGCTTCTTCGGCAGCACCTCCCAAACCCGCAACCTCTTCCACCTAGAAGGACAAGGGTGGCAGGCGCATGGAAACACCATCACCTCCAAGTTCCCCTCCAAGTCACACACCATTCTGACTTAGAAGTATATCGCCGAACCTTCATCGTCGCTGGGTCAAAATCCTGGAACTCCCTACCTAACAGCACTGTGGGAGTACCATCACCACACGGACTGCAGCGGTTCAAGAAGGCGGCTCACCACCACCTTCTCGAGGGCAACTAGGGATGGGCAATAAATGCTGGCATTGCCAGCGACGCCCTGATCCCATAAAAACGAATTAAAAAAAACTGTCAGACAGAAGTTCAAAACAATCTGAATGTCTTACAGTACCCAAACTGACCTTGCCCCTTGTAGAAATAAAGGCTAGGCGTTAAGGTGTACAAATTTTTTAGAAAGCATATAAAGCTGCCACTACCCATGATGTGCATTTACCAGCTTTTACCAACCTTCCAAAGTCACTGCCCCCCTACCTCACCATCTCCCACTGTCGGTCCCGTCTATCTGCCTATGCTTTTCAATGATGGTACTTTTCCTTTACCCATAGATTTTTTTGTAATACCTGAAGTTGAGAAATGAGAACTGGACAGACTCTTAGTGCAGTTATACTACAATATTTACTGATATTTTTCAGACATCCCAGGAATTTACAACATAAAGGATTTCAAGTAGGGTCTGAATAGTTAAGAGAAACACAATAATCACTCTTTAGTAGTTACTTAATGAAATATATTCATAAAATGAATCTTACTTTCAAATAGTGCAGCTAACTAACAGGGGCTGATTTTACAGTTCTGTCACAGTGGATCTGTGAGCTCTATGGGTACTGTGTACGCCTTCAGTGCTGAAAGCTGACCTCCCGCTATAAGGTGTGGTGAACTAATTTGCATAATATTGCGGCATTCCCGGTGTACATTGGATATCCAAAGCCAGCAGCTTTTATAGCTGTTATAGAACAGCTGGCCATCCTTAAAGCTGTCCCATTAAGGAGGGAGGAATAATGGCTCCACCAACTGAGAGAAGGTGAACTAAAATGTTTGAAACTGCAACTTTGGAAGTCCTCCACAGAGGGTGCTCCTATGTAGAGCAGAGGGACATCCTCCTGTCAAGAGCAGCTGATAGATTGCCAAGATAGATTGTGATTCCACTTTAGATACTTTTATAATCTCGCCTTACACATGCCAACAGCATATCACTTCAGCCTGGTATACATCAAAGAGGAACTATATACTGCACTATGGTAGCTGTTCACAGCTGCACAGGCATGTCCATGCTTTTGCAAACAGTACTATTTTTGCTGTACAAATACATTGGCGCTGTCGCACATAAATCTTGCAAGCTAGGAACACATTACTGACACAACTATCTGTATGTTGTGTGTTCATAGATTCACTTAAGTTGGCTGAGTACTTAGGTGACACTTATCCTCTCTCATTTTCCTCATTCCTGGTCCCTATCTATCTTCTTGCAGGAAAATAGATACCAGCAGATGATTACCTGAAGGGGCCCAGAAGGAGGCAACAGAACCAAATTTCCTCTCTGAACCGAGTACCTACTTCTATAGCACCAACGAAGACTTATGCACGCTGGGGTGGTGCAGTTGGTGAGTTGCAGAAGGAGCACTTGGTGAAACTCAGAGCATGAGTGAGGAGGGACAAGTGAAGGTGCAACCAGAGGAGCTACAAATTGCTCATTTGAATATCAGCTTCTTCAAGTGTTGAGCCCAGATCTCAGACCTCAAACAGCCTGCCTGCAAAATGCAGCTTGATAACTCAGCATCAGCATATCAGCGTCATCTGTGAGTGTAGCAAGCAGCCTACTACATTTGGAGGTGTCTATGGAGGAATCTATAAGTGGCATCTGTGCAGTGCTGCATGATTATCTGATTGTGTTGTAGACCACTGAGAAGAATGCGATCACTCAAGGACCCTCTGCACCATATTCCCCAATGGCCAAAATCCTGAGCTCAGGCAGTTTCCAAAATCAGTGCTCTGACAGGGACTCTAGAAACCGTGAGCTCCAGTTTACAACAGTCTGTCCTGTTTCTCATTCACCATCATGAATCATTCTTCCCAGTGGCCACAGGTTTTATGGTTAAAGGTTCCCTTTTCTAAAGGCACAGTAGAAAGGTAAAAGAAACCCTGTGCTACACTACAGTGGGATTATCACCAGGCCGGTAGAAGTCCATTTGCCACAGGTGGTACAGATGGAAAGTTTATTATTTCCCAAGACCTTTTTGTTTAAGAAAGTTAAATGAGAACATTGAAATGCCCAGGAAGCACATTTTATGTACTGCAGTGACCATTTTTCTTGTCCACTGTCAATGTTAGGTGGCTAAAATACGCATCTTCTGTCTTCAAATTGTGGTCAGCATGTGTTTTTTTCTGAATTATGATGTCCTGCATAGTTAGAGATATGTCCCATAGATGTTAAGATTCCAAGGCAAGATCGCACAGGCATTGCTAATGCTATCTATCTTCTGAGGTAGGGATAAGACCAGGTTTCACTGTCCTTGTCTCCACCAGTAAAGTATAAAAATCAAGTAGCATGTAAGCATTACCAACATTACTAGCACTCATCAACCAAGCAGTGCTTCTGCTAGGCAACTATGCAAGTTATCAGTGCTCTTGTCTACATTTGCCACCAGTGCGAAAATCCCAGCTTTTCACTTCCACTTTCAATGTTTTAGGTTTGAGACATTAATTCAAAGATTATTAATAGTGTTCCAATCAAAACTCAATTCCTGAAAAGCAGCAACCAATACATTTTTACATCCTCAAAATTATTGCCAGAATGTCCAAAGAATATTCAGTAATATGGTGGAAATAGTATGTTGGCACACAAGAACGTTGACACCTTTGCTAACCATTTTCTATATGTTCAGTCACATCCAAAAACTGCTGCTCCTTACCATTTGCTTAAAGTATATGGCATTGAAGGGTTAGAAAGTGAGCTACTCACCACGGAGCACTCAGCTTCTACCCTGCTCTAGTAGCCAGTGTTGATCTGGTGGGTCCAATTAAGCTTCTGGTCAACGGTGACCAGATGTTGATAGGTGTCAACCTTGTCTCAGTGGTATAACTCTCACTTTTTAGTGAGAAGATTATGAGTTTAAGCCCTACTCCAGAACCTAGGCTAGCACTTCAGTGCAGTACTGCGCGTCTGCCACACTGTTGGAGGTGCTGCCTTTCAATTGGATTAAAGTCATCATTAATCATCGTCATCAGACATTATTTGGTCATGCTGCCTGTTGCAGAGTCAAGGGGAGAAATTCGGTTGGTTAGCGCCTCCTGTTAGCGCCTGGCGGTGGCGCTAATGGGGCGTTAATGAAGTAGCGCTGGGGCGAGGCGAATCCAGCACCGCATACCAAATCCAATCACCCCATAGTGCCGCCGCTAACAGTTAGCGCCTGGGGCTTTAGCGCCAGGCAGATTATGGCACCAGTGAGCACGCAACACTCACTGAATGCCCGATCTGCCAAATTGATTATCGCCCCCAGCTTTAGCGCCTCGCCCCGACAACAACAGGAAGAGGAGGCATGAAGCAGGCGGATGGCAGCTACAGGGGCGATATTTAAAAGGATCAGTCGCAGCTGTCAGGTTAGTGCTGTTTCACTGCTTCCTTGTCAGTTTGCGATTGTGCAAGAGTTTAATTCAGTCATTTAAAGGTTAGAACATAGAACATAGAACATAGAACAGTACAGCACAGTACAGGCCCTTCGGCCCTCGATGTTGTGCCGAGCATTGTCCGAGACCAAGATCAAGCTATCACACTCCCTATCACTCTGGTGTGCTCCATGTGCTTATCCAATAACCGCTTGAAAGTTCCTAAAGTGTCCGACTCCACTATCACAGCAGGCAGTCCATTCCACACCCCAACCACTCTCTGAGTAAAGAATCTACCTCGGACATCCCTTCTATATCTCCCCCCATGCACCTTATAGTTATGCCCCCTTGTAACAGCTGCCTCTACCCGAGGAAATAGTCTCTGAACATCCACTCTATCTATCCCCCTCATCATCTTATAAACCTCTATTAAGTCGCCTCTCATCCTCCTCCGCTCTAAAGAGAAAAGCCCCAACTCCCTCAATCTTTCCTCATAAGACCTCCCCCCCAAACCAGGCAGCATCCTGGTAAATCTCCTTTGCACTCTTTCCAATGCTTCCACGTCCTTCCTATAGTGAGGTGACCAGAACTGCACACAATATTCCAAATGTGGTCTCACCAAGGTCCTGTACAGTTGCAGCATAACCTCACGGTTCTTAAACTCAAACCCTCTGTTAATAAACGCCAACACACCATAGGCCTTCTTTACTGCTCTATCCACTTGAGTGGCAACCTTCAGAGATCTGTGGATATGAACCCCCAGATCCCTCTGCTCCTCCACGTTCCTCAGAACCCTGCCGTTGACCCTGTAATCCTTATTCACATTTGCCCTACCAAAATGAATCACCTCGCACTTATCAGGGTTAAATTCCATCTGCCATTTTTCGGCCCAGCTCTGCATCCTATCAATGTCTCTTTGCAGCCTACAACTGCCCTCCACCTCATCCACTACTCCACCAATCTTGGTGTCATCAGCAAATTTACTGATCCACCCTTCAGTCCCCTCCTCCAAGTCATTGATAAAAATCACAAACAGCAGAGGACCCAGCACCGACCCCTGTGGCACACCGCTGGTAACTGGTCTCCAGTCCGAAAATGTTCCATCCACCACCACCCTCTGCCTTCTATGAGATAGCCAGTTACTTATCCAATCGGCCAAATTTCCCTCTATCCCACAACTCCTTACTTTCTTCATGAGACGACCATGGGGAACCTTATCAAACGCCTTACTAAAATCCATGTATACGACATCAACTGCTCTACCTTCATCTACACACTTAGTTACCTCCTCAAAGAATTCAATCAAATTTGTATCAGGTTCTTTAGTATCAGGAGTGTTGTGGTTACTAAAAATTTGTTACATATAGTCTGACAAAATTTCAAAGTACTACACAATGGCCCAGAAATTCGGCCGAATACAGGAGAGTACGCACTGTGTACTCACCCGTATTCGGTCCCGAAGTGCCGGTTTCCTGCATGCACTGCGCATGCGCGGGAAACCGGCACTTCCGATATTGCGAAGGGGGCGGTTCCTAAGTGAACCACGTGCGCACTACAGGCTGTGCACACGCAGCACACTTAGGTTTTTTTTCAGGTTTGAACGCGAGGGTAAGTATGGAAGATTTTACACATGAAAAAAGGAGGCGTAAGATCCCCTTTTAACAAGGTAAGTAGTTAATTAAGTATTATTTTAAATTTTTTTCAACAGGTTTATCTTTTTTAGAGACTTTAAAGAAAGGTAAGTTTATTTTTATAACTTTTAAAAAGAATTTAAATTTTTCAAAAATTTAAATTTTTGTTTAAAGTGGTTAATTTATTTAACTATAGTTATTTTATTAATGTGATGGTTTAAAAAAAATAATTAATTGAGGTTTAGCTGTTCTTTTGGGGGCAAGTTGTATTCATAGTTTTGACAGTTCTCCTGTCAAAACTATGAATGAAAGATGGTGTGCTGCCATTGGCTCTAACTGGCCCACGTGATCCCAGAGGTCGCATCGAACTAACTGCGCCTCTGGGACACGCACACACTGCGCACCGGCACCAGGGAGAGGCCCAGGAACCGAAGTTTGTGTGGGCCCGAACCATAAAGGCAGGCGCGGTAGGTAAGATCGCGCACGATCCTTACCCCCGCGGCAACCATCGAAGTCTAATTTCTGGGCCATTGTTACATTGATGGGGGCTGTAGTGACAGTCAACCTTGCCCTCCAGGATCTACTGCATAGGAGTGGAGGCACCAAGAAAGATTGCAAGATGTGGCCAGATGGAGGAGGAGGGCCATCAGGGCCCTCAACAGGAAGCCTTACCCTCCGAGGGTATCCGAGAGCACTTCTCCTACCTCCAATTAAGTGAGCAGCAGTGCATTAGAAGGCTCCGCTTCAGCAAGGATGTGGTCACCGAACTCTGCCATCTCCTGCAACCAGACCTCCAGCCTCAGATCAGGGTGACCACGGCTCTCTCAGTGGCAGTCAAGGTCACCGTCACCCTCAATTTCTTTGCCGGTGGTTCCTTCCAGTCTGCAACAGGAGATATTGCGAACATCTCACAGTTCGCCATCCATCGCTGCATCCGGAAGGCCACAGAGGCTCTCTACAGTAGGAGAAGGGACTACATTTCCTTCCCCATCACCAGAGAGAAGCAGGACGAACATGCATGTGCCTTTGTCAGGATAGCGGGATTCCCCATGGTGCAGGGCGCCACTGACTGCACCCACGTGGCTTTGCGGGCACCGCATAACAATCCTGAGATCTTCCGTAACCGCAAAGGCTACCATTCACTTAATGTGCAGTTGGTGTGCAACCACAGACAGCAAGTCCTCGATGTGAATGCCTGGTATCCTGGCAGCAGCCACAATGCCTTCATCCTGCACCAGGCTGGTGTGCCAGCACTCTTCCAGCCACCACATCAAGCTCGCGGCTGGCTGGTCGGAGACAAGGGCTATCCGCTCTCCACCTGGCTCATGACTCCCTTCCGCAACCCCAACACTCCTGCCCAGAACTCATATAATGAGAGCCATGCTGCCACCAGGAACATCATCGAACAGACCATCGGAGTGCTCAAGCAACGGTTCCGCTGCCTGGACCGCTCAGGAGGAGCCCTCCAGTACTTGACTGAGCGGGTGTCCCATTTCGTCATGGTCTGTTGCATGCTCCCCAACTTGGCCATCATGAGGGCCAAGCCCTTGCCACCAGGGATTGCAGGACCACCTCAGGAAGAGGAAGAAGGAGAAGAGGAGGAGGAGGAGGAGGACGAAGAGGAAGAGAAAGACGAGGAGGAGGAGGAGGAACAGTAGCGAGGGAGGAGGCAGCCACTCAATCGGCCTTTTAGAAGGGCAGTCCGTGACCGCCTCATCAGACTGCGGTTCCAATTAATTAAACCCCATATCCCTGTTGCTCACCACATCCCCATCATTCCATCCCTGTCACAGGCCATATCACAGCACAGCAGAACTCGCGCACGAACTCGGCCTCTGGAGAGCTGACTCGGGAGATACCCTTTCTCCCTGGCCTTGCTGCAGCCCACTCGTCCCCGGTGCATCACCCTGTGCAGATCCCGCTACTATACTAGCCTCGAAAGAACGCGTAGTGCCAGTATCTGAACTGGTGCCTGCGGGTAAGATATGCAGTGACGTGGTGTGATCTTTGTCCTCCTATTCTTCCGCCTCCCCCTCTATGGTGCCCTCAGGGACAGGCTGCTCAGCTGCTTGCTCATTATCTGAAAGCATAAAGGCACAAGAGTCAGGTTAAGGTGAGGGGAGGGGCGCAGGAAGGGAGACAGGCATACATCGTGATTAGCTGGAAAGTGGGAAAGGCTTGTGGGTGAGGGGGAAGTGGGATGTGAGAAGAAGGAATAGGGGCGAACATAACGTTGTTGTCGCCACCACCTGGCATCCAATGATTTGCAGCACTCTTTCCTCCAGCTCAGAAAGTGGTTCAGTGTCAGGTTGTCCTCCGCCTGTGCGCTCCTGCTCCCTCCTGTTGTGAGCCTGTAAGAGAAAGGAAAGTGTGTGAGTGAGTGTGGAGCAATGTGTTTGAGAGATGTGCCTGCCATAGTTGAATAGCTGTCATTGTGTGCAAGGTGTGAGATGTGGGTGTGAGTGTTGGTAGGTGGAGGTTGTTGGTGGATGAGTGCTGGGGGTGTGGTGCTTTGGGCAGTGTGTGCAGACTGAGGTTCAGATGGTGGTATGCAGCATTTGTTGAAGCATTGACTCACCCTGACCACCCGAGTGAGGTCATTAAATTTCTTCCTGCACTGTGTGTGGGTCCTGGGGACCACAGTGTTGCCAAAGACCTGCTGGGCAACCTCCCTCCACATGGCGCTGAAGACTTGCGGCGAGGGCCTCCTGCCACTTGCTGGGTACAGCACCGCCCTCGGTCTCTCCACAGCGAAGACCAACGCTTCCAATGCTTGGTGGTAGAATCTGCGAGCTCGCTGCCTGGGCCGTTGATCTGCCATAATGACACCTCCTTCAGTGGTCCGATTCCTTCTCCTTGGCCTTCTGCTGCTTGCTGAGACAGCTGTAGAACCAGCAATGCTGAGAATGAGGTTCTGCAGCATGATTGAACCTCCCCTTTAAGAACTGGAAAGAGCCTGTGGCAATAATGACTAGCGATTAGACTGCACCTCAGGAAGGATAAACTGGCCTTAGCGCTTTGAGTCTAACGCCACTGAGCTAGGTCATTTGCGCTTGATTTAGCGCTCCCATCCGTTCTTTGAGCGATGACACTGAATTTTGTGTGCAGCGAGATTCATTAGCGCCTGCCGCTAAATCTCAAACTTTTCCGAAGTTAGCGCCCATTCCTGGGTGATAATGAATTTTGCCCCCAAAGTGCCCATAAACCGAGCATTGAAGATTGGAAATGAGGTCATGGGGTCATCCTCAGTTAACCTGACTATATCATATCAGTAACGATCCAGTGGAATTCTTGATGCCGAGAATGAAGCCATACATGACGGTTAATGCTATGGACCGTTGCTGGACTAAGCATAATAGCGTGCATTCCTGGGCAATTTCTCACATTATTAGATACCAGTGCCATAGTTGCACTGAAATAGCTTGGCCAGGGGAATGGCTAGTTCTGGCATGAATACCTTCAGCACTATAACAAGGATGTTGTCAGGGCCCATAGCCTTCACTGTGTCTGGTGCACTTAATCACTATGTAATGTCAAGTGGAGTGAACCAAATTGGCTGGGCATAGGAATAGGAGTAGACCATTCAGCCCCTCGAGCCTGTTTCACCATTCAATTCGATTATGGCTGATCTGTATCTTAACTCCATGTACTCGCCTTAGTTCAGTATTCCTTAATACCATTGCCTAACAAAATTCTTTCAATCTCAGTTCAGAAATTTTCAATTGATCCAGCCTCAACAGCTTTCTGGGGGAGTAAAGTACCAGATTTCCACTAGCCTTTGTGTGAAGAAGTGCTTACTGACATCACCCCTGAATGGCCCAGCTCTAATTTTAAGGTTATGCCCCCCTGTTCTGGACTCGCCCACCAGAGGAAATAGTTTTTCTCTATTTACCCCATGAAATCTTTTAATCAGCTTAAATACCTCAATTAGGTCTTCTATACTCAAGGGAATACAAGCCTAGTCTTTGCAACATGTCCTCATAATTTAACCCTTTTAGCCCCATTATCATTCTGATAAATCTGTGCTGCACCCCCTCCAAGGCCAATTTATCCTTCCTGAGATGCAGAGCCCAGAACTAAGCGCAGTACTCTAAATGGGGTCTAACCAGAGCTTTATATAACTGTAACATAACTTCCACCCCTTTGTATTCCAGCCCCCTTGAGATAAAGGCCAACATTTCATTAGCCTTATAAATTATTTTTTGTACCTCTCCACTAGCTTTTAGTGATTTCTGCACTGGCATCTACATAAGAACATAGAAATAGGAGCAGGAGTAGGCCATTTGGCTGCTCGAGCCTGCTCTGCCATTCAATAAGATCATGGTTGATCTTCTACCTCAACTCCACTTTCCCACCCTATCCTCATACCATTGACTGTGGACCCTATGAAATCTCATGGTTTCTGAAAAAACAAGGCCAAAATAACCTGATCACGAACTGGCAATACCTACGATGGCCAGTACCTTGAGAGGGAACCGAATGGAAGTATCCACTTGACACTTTTGACTGAAGATGTTGTAAATACTTCAGCCTTGTCTCTTGCATTCACATGCTGGACTCTGCTACAGTTGAGGATGGGGATGTTCATGAAGCCTTCTCCTCCTTCCATCGCTTTGTATTCCAGCCCCCTTGAGATAAAGGCCATTAGTTGCCTGATTGTCCACCATCATTTTTGACTGGACGTGGTAGGGCTATAGAGATTTGCTTTCATCTGTTGGTTAAGGAACCGCTTAGCTCCAACTACATCCTGCTGCTTTTGGTATATGCAGGTAACCCTGTGTAGTATCTTCGCCAGTTTTGTACCTCATTCTAAGGTATCCCTGGTGATGCTCTTTTACATTCTCCATTGAAATTGGGTTGGTCTCCCAGCTTGATGTTAATGGAGGAATGAGGGATGTGTAGGGCCATGAAGTTACAAATTATGGTGGTATATAATTCTGCTGACCTGATGGCCCATAGCGCCTCATAGATGCCCAGTTTTGGGCTGCTGAATTTATCCTTAGTTTGGCCCATTTAGCACGGCCATCATGCCACTCTACACGATGGAGGGTATCCTCACTTTGAAGACAAGACTTTGACTGTGGTGGTCACTCTTGCCAATGGTATTGTGGATAGACATGTCTACAGCAAGTAGACTGGTGAGTATTGATTCGCCAGTTGGGGACGAGGGGTAGGTAGTGGTCAGTTTTCTTTGGCCTTGTTTGATCTGAAGCCATGAGATTTCATGAGGTCCACAGTCAATACTGAGGAGTCCCAGGACTAAGTCCACCTGACTGCATACCACCATGCCCCTACTTCTGGTTCCTGTGGAAGAGGGCATACCCAGAGATGGTGATGAAGTAATCTGGGATGTTCTGAAAGTAAACACTTTTAAACCATATCCCTATCATTTACATGTGAAATTGGCTGTGTTTTTGTGCATTTCATAAGGAGGATTTGTGCAGAGACCATGCAGTTCACTTGTCTTTAAGTTGTCACTTAAGTCGAAGTTAACATCACTTCCTTTGGCTCATTAATTTCTTCTTCTTCTAGCTTTGTATTTTTGGTGACTTTTTGTGCTGGGAAACTGTTCCACATTTGGCTGCCTGATGTGGGAATCAAGTACTCCCAGGTCTGTTGCAGGGGTTAAAGTTCCTCCTATTCAGCTTCAACCTGTTAATTTCTAGATACTTTTAGACTATGGACACCCACTAGCAAATCTTCTAGCGTTCAAACTCATTTAATACATGTTTCGTACAGGCAGCAAAGAGAGATTTTGTCTCAGGCTAGATTGAAATCTGAATTCCAGAAGTCAAAGACAGATGCCACTCACTATGCTAGGCTAGTGAATATTTTCATAACTGAATTGTTACACTTCAGCCAGTGCACCTTTATAATTCACTGCGCAGAGGTGGGAGAATGAAGTCTGTGAAGGAAATGTCCAGACACCACCCAGAGCTGGCAAGTACAGTCCTTTATGGAAGTTGTTTTGTGTGTAGAACAATCACACTTCAGAGTGAAATTGAAAGCCTTCTCCAACAGATGGAGAGAGACAGTAGAAGCAAGGCAACAAGATGCCAGAGAGACACAGTGAACTGAGCAAGTCCAATATTTCAAGTCTAGCAATTTCGTAACAATATCAATTAAGATTTGGATTCAACAACTTATATTTATATAGCGCCTTTAATGTAGTAAAACGTCCCAAAGGTGCTTCACAGGATTGTTATAAAACAAAATTTGATACCAAGCTACATAAGGAGAAATTAGGGCAGATGACCAAAAGCTTGGTCAAAGAGGTAGGTTTTAAGGAGCGTCTTAAAGGAGGAAAGAGAGGTAGAGAGGCGGAGAGGTTTATGGAGGGAATTCCAGAGCTAGAGCCTAGGCAGCTGAAGGCACGGCCACCAATGGTTGAGCGATTAAAATCAGGGACGCTCAAGAAGCCAGAATTAGAGGAGTGCAGATATCTTGGGGGGTTGTGGGGCTGACGGAGATTACAGAGATAGGAAGGGGTGAGGCCATGGAGGGATTTGAAAACAAGGATGAGAATTTTAAAATCGAGGCATTGCTTAACCGGGAGCCAATGTTGGTCAGCGAGCACAGGGATGATGGGTGAACGGGGCTTGGTGCGGTTTAGGACACGGGAAGCCAAGTTTTGGATGACCTCAGGTTTATGTAGGGTCGAACATGGGAGGCCAGTCAGGAGTGCGTTGGAATAGTCAAGTCTAGAGGTAACAAAGGCATGGATGAGGGTTTCAGCAGCAGATGAACTGAGGCAGGGGTGGAGACGGGCGATGTTACTGGGGTGGAAATAAGAGGTGGTATTAGTTACGGCGCGGATATGTGGTCGGAAACTCAGTTCCGGGTCAAATATGACACCAAGGTTGCGAACAGTCTGGTTCAGCCTCAGACAGATGTTAGGGAGAGGGATTGATTTAGTGGCTATGGAACAGAGTGTTTAGGTGGGGACCAAAGACAATAGCTTCTGTTTCCCAATATTTAGTTGGAGGAAATTTCTGCTCATCCAGCCATGATCTCATCGAATGGCGGAGCAGGTTCGAGGGGCCGAATGGCCTACTCCTGCTCCTATCATCTTCTATGTTTCTATGGAGCAGTCTGACAATTTATAGACAGTGGACGGCTTGAGAGAAGTGGTGGGGAGGTCGAACTGGGGGTCGTCAGCATACATGTGGAAACTGACATGTTTTTGGATGATGTCGCCGAGGGGCAACATGTAGATGAGAAATAGGCGGGGACCAAAGATAGATCCTTGAGGACACCAGAGATAACAATACAGGAGCGGGAAGAGAAGCCATTGCAGGTGATTCTCTGGCTACGATCAGATAGATAAGAATGGAACCAGGCGAGTGCAGTCCCACCCAGTTGGACGATGGTGGAGAGGCGTTGGAGGAGGATGGAGTGGTCAACAGTGTCAAAGACTGCAGACAGATCGAGAAGGATGATGAGGGATAGTTTACTTTTGTCACAGTCACATAAGATGTCATTTGTGACTTTGATAAGAGCCGTTTCGGTATTGTGACAGGGGCGGAAACCTGGAGGGATTCAAACATGGAGTTCCAGGAAAGATGGGCACGGATTTAGGATTCCAGAAGTGACAGACAATAACACTAACGTTACTTACCAGAAGCAGTAGTGACAGTTTTAAATCGTTACTTTTCCCAAGCACTGACAATCTTGTGGGACATAATCTTTTCACAGACTAATTTTTACTGCATTTCTTCGAAATGTAGTTTGGCTATTGTAAATGTTTTAAGTGAATCTTGCACTGCCTGAAAGGGTGGTGGAAACAGATTCAATAGTAACTTTTAAAATGTATACATGAAAAGGAAAAATTTGCAGGGCTATGTCGAAAGGGCAGGGGAGTGGGACTAATCAGATAGGTCTTTCAAAGAGCCAGTACAGGCATGATGGGCCAAATGGCCTCCTTCAGTGCTGTATGATTCTATAGTCTTTTAAAAGGTTTCAGCCACTGGAGTTTTAATATAAGCCAAGAAAAAAAGTATAGTTGGAAAAAATGTATTAAATGATATGCATGTGTTAAGTGTTACTAGAATTTTACAGTGAAGCAATTGTGGAAATGAAAGGCACAATTTGACAGAAGGAAAAAGAGGAAGAAGGATTCAGAATCTCTGGCTGGAATTTTCTTTACCTTGGCAGGTCCGGTGCAGGCAATGGCCATGGCAGGTCGCGACCCCGCTGCTGGCTCCACCCCGCTGTAGAAAATGAACTTACCATAATGGGGCCTATTAAGCCCACCCAGTGCGTTACCCAGCCCAATGAGATGGAGCGAGTTTAGTGACGTAATTCATGACGTGTTTTCAGCCAGGATCTTTAAAGGGACCATGGCCACAATAGATTTGAAGTTTCATCTAACATAGTGCTGTCAGTGTACTACAACTTTGGAGTGCTGCAAACACTAACAAGCACTGCACAGAGGCAGAGGGCTGCACCCAGGTTTTCCCATGGCTCCCTCTTTATGGAGGGAGTCAGTGCACGCAGGGAGTCCTCTTCTCTTCTAATGGGCGGAAGAGACCGCCCCAGGAGACCAAGACAGCCTCGCTGCAGGTTGCAGAGGAGGTCACAAGCAGGGATGTGGTCAGGAGGACCTGGGTGCAGTGCTGCAAATGTTTCACTGATCTCATTAGATCAGGAAACGTTAGTACAAAGCCACACTCAACTACATCCTGTTGTGCCTCTCATCACTCTGCCTTCCCTACCCTACTCTTGCACATCCTTACTCACACCAACATACCTTGCACCTCCACCCATCCCTCTCTATCTACATTATCACATCCCCCATCTCACTAGCCACCCCTCACACTCACCCTCATCCTAGTGCAATCATACAACTGACAACACACAAGGGTAGTCACTTGGGTGTTTTTTCCAATGTTTATGTAAAGTTTCTGTAAATATGGTGTCAAACATAAAAATCTTTATTTTTAACACAAGTCTTGGAGAGATTTGTGTGCACCTTTGGAAGTGGCTTAGTGAGTTGCAGTGAATGGTGAGACATAACGGTACCCCCCGCAATGGTGATGAGTGTGAAAGGACTGGCTTGGTCATTGTAGGGATGCTTTATGTTGTTGGTGTGGGGTGGTGCCAACCTGGCACATCATGTGACAGCCATATGGGTGTACAGCATAAAGTTAACTCAATCTGGCCATGGTGAGGCCATCCCTGGTCTCCCGGGCAGCAATGTGGTCGGGTGCTGATGCCCTGTGTCCTGCGCAGCATCAGGTGATTACGGAGAAGGTTGGTGTTGTTGTTGGTGCTGCTGGTGTTGGGGCTGATCGTCATCCGATTTTGAGGACCAAGGGGAGATAGTATAAATGGCACCCATATTGATGGAATAGATGGCAGGTGAAGTACAGATGACAGAAGCATTCTATCAATGGTGAGAGAGGTGACACTGGATGGAGACTTTGCTGGAAACACTTGCAGCCTGCAGAATCTGTGCTGGAAATGGACTGAGCAAAGTGATCGTCTGTCAGGTGGGAGCTTTTACTGTACATTTCATGCTGTCAAGTAATCAGCCGGACGTCTCAAAGCGCTTTACAGCCAATGAAGTACATTTGAAGTGGAGTCACGGTTGTAATGCGGGAAACGCTGGCAGCCAATTTGCACACAGCAAGCTCCCACAAACAGCAATGTGATAATGACCAGATAATCTGTTTTTGTTATGTGGATTGAGGGATAAATATTGGCCAGGACACTGAGGATAACTCCCCTGCTCTTCTTTGAAATAGTGCCGTGGGATCTTTTACGTCCACCTGAGAGGGCCTCGGTTTTACCGTCTCATCCGAAAGACGGCACCTCCGACAGTGCAGCACTCCCTCAGCACTGCACTGGAGTGTCAGTCCAGCTTTATGTGCACAAGTCCCTGGAGTAGGACTTGAACCCACAACCTTCTGACTCAGAGGCGAGTGTGCTACCCATTGAGCCACAGCTGACACATAGGCCATCCCTGGAACTCCCACCTCAGGTACTTAGCCACGGAACTCCCGCCTGAGGTTGACAGATGTTGCCTAAACATATCAAATTATATGTTAGATAATATCTGTCAGGCAATATGTGCTGGTGGCGATTAAGGTACCTCACCATGAGCAATAACAGAAAAATTACCCTCATGCTCCTATTTATAAAACCTAGGATTCATATGATTATTTTTAATACAGGTTTATCAACTTGCCCTTCAACTTTTTCTTGTTTAAAAAGTGCTAACCATGGGCTTTCAAGTAGATTCTAAATTTATTTAGATTGCAGACAGGGGGAAGGAGCTTTTAATTATATTTCATGTGTTAAATTGAAATGGCTTATTTTCAGGTTGTGTGCCATCAATTCACAGCAGTTGTGTAGTAAATCACTGGCAGTGACTGAGGATGTGGTACTTTAGAATCAACAGAAACCAAATACCCTGCCAAACATAGAAAAGTGACTATATTTAACAATGACCACAGTTCTCATGGGATAAAGGTTAGCTTAAGGCATGAATTCCTTTCTTAGGCATCTTTAGTTAGGCCTTGCAAAAGAGAATTGCGGCTTCTCTGAGCTGTGGCTCAGTTGGTAGCACCCTCGCCTCTGAGTCAGATAGTTGTGAGTCCCACTCCAGAAACTTGAGCACAAAAATCTAGACTAACACTCCAGTGCTAGTACTGAGGGAGTGCGGCACTGTTGGAGGTGCCGTCTTTCGGATGAGACGTTAAACTGACGTCCTGTCTGCTCTCTCTGGTGGACGTAAAAGATCCCATGGCACTATTTCGAAGAAGAGCAGGGGAGTTATCCCCGGTGTCCTGGCCAATATTTATCCCTCAACCAACATAACAAAAACAGATTATCTGGTCATTATCATATTGCTGTTTCTGGGAGCTTGCTGTGCGCAAATTGGCTGCTGCGTTTCCTACATTACTACACTTCAAAAAGTACTTCATTGGCTGTAAGGCGCTTTGGGACGTCCGGTGGTCATGAAAGGCGCTATATAAATGCAAGTTTCTCTTTCTTCTCTTTTACAACTTTAACATTCCTTAAAAATAAACCTATTGATTTATGCCATGTCAATGGTCAAATCTGTATGACCTGTACCGCACTAACACGAGTTGTTCCAACCAATAAATAGCATCAGGTTATAGAAGGTACATTTATATAAGGAGAGATTGTAGGATTGTAATATCATAAAGAGATTTGGACCTCAACATTGTATCAGTTATGTTCAATTGATTAACTGCAATATTTTTTGAAAGTGCAATTCTCTGTGCTAAAATGGCTTTACAAATACAAAACGCTTCAGAACTGGATTATAAAAATGGTTCAAAAAATCCAAGGTAGTTCATGTCACCATTATGTAACCTCTTCCAGGGCAGTTTAATAGCACAGTGCTCCCCATGCAGTTCCTCATGTGTAAAAGAACCAAACAACGTAACTCTGACATTAATACCAGAATGCTGACACAATCAGCAACTTTTCACAGAACTCACAGAAAATGTTATAATTAGGGCTGCAATGAATAAAAATCTACAAACTCTTTAGCTAGTATAAAATTACACAATGTCGGTATTTTGCATCAATAGCCTAGTATAGCCAATTAGGAAACAACAGCCACGGCACAGTGGGTAGATTATGACTATGGGTGGCTTTGGGCCACTGGCTGCCTGGTAGTCTTCACAGGAGGCCCAGTCCATTTTGAGTGCTGGGCCTTGTTAGCATAGGGCCGGCAGGCTGCGGGCGAGAAATGAACGCCCCGGGGCAGCCCACTGGCTCTGAGCCACTGCAATATTGGGCGGCCCGACTGGCCTCCAAACCAGAAGGGAAGTAGGTCCTGGAAGGGGTGAGGGGAGTGGAAGGGAACCTGGGTGTGGCAGCGGCCCAGGTCGTTTTTGCAGAGCACAGAGGAGCACTCCTGCTCCTCCCAGCCCCACAAAAATAAATTGAAATGTAACTGCTGGATTCCTCTTCGGTTGGACCGCCAGCTGATGCTGGGTGGAGTATACAATTCACAAGCTCCACCCAATACTGTTCTAAGATGACAATCGGGGTACAATATTTGCATATTAAAAGGGTCTATGGCCTGACTCAGGCAGGGGGGTGCGTCTGTCCGAAGTTGGTGTCAACCGGATGGGAAGTAGTAACGGGGCGGTAAGCTTTAAGGTTTCCCCCACCATTTTAGGGCATTACTGCCCTGTTTTCTGCCAGCGGCGCCAGTGAAAATCTACCCCAGTATCTTTACAATCACATTTATGCTACCTATATGGTTCAAGCAACATTTTGGATTATATTTCTGTTGAAGTATACTAAAAATGCCTATTTCTGCTCAATTCTGGGGTATCATGCTAGCATTAATTACTTGATAGTTTTGTTATGCTAAAAAAACATTTATCACAGGATTAATGTAACCAACTTTGTCATAAAAAATAGTTGTAATAATCCCAAGCTTTATAACTTTTCATATCATGCCAAAACATGTGTTTTTTTGTAAAAGTTACCTGCCCTGAAAAAGGTTGCAATTTGAATCCCCATCATCCCATAACTAAGCAATTAACCCAATGAAATGGTTTCTTCTCCAAGAACAATAGTCAATAGTCCAAAGCACACACTTCTAAGATGTTTTCTCTAAATCAGGCAGATGCCTAGTACCAAGTCTTGCGTTCGTGTAGAATGCAATAATTTCAGTCTTGCTTCCAGATTTTAGTCTGCCCAAGGAAGAAAGGCAGAGTTTCCAGTTGCTAGATTCAGTAATGCAATCCCAGTCAGGTTCTAATCGATGGCACAGTTACTACTGCAGTTATTCTCCCAATTCAGTCAACTATACCATTGTAAGATTTGTTATGCATTGTTGAGAGAATCTCCACAGTATGAGTGGTTATGGGTTGTCGGTACAGTGGGTTGGTTGCCTGAAAGGAAAAAGCAAAGTGAGGTTTAGCACTGAGAGCTTAGTAAAGTTGAATTCTGTACACTTTTTTTTTAACCAAAACCACTGCACAACTAAATAAAACAGCACAGGTGTGATTGCATTTAGTGTGGGTGACTTTCAACTGCCGGGCATCTGATTATCACCCGACCAGTCATTCCAAGACCAAGGAAGTGTTTAATTTTATGGGCCAGGAGGAGCGCTCCTGATCCTCCTAGGTCCACAGAAAACACTCTGTCTGCTGCCGGCCCATTCAACCCCCCCGCCCACATTTGGCGCCTACAGCTCGCTGGTGGCATTTAAATAAAGCCCAGCTGAAAATGGTAGTGGCCTCCCGATGCCAGCTTTGGGTAGAAATCTAAGATCAGGCCCACTATCTCTCATAAAAATCAGCAATTAGACAAATCAGTGGCAGATGAAATGCAATACAGATCGTATGTCACAAGTATACGACATATGGGGTAGAAATAGCTAATGGTGATACAAAACAGAATCTGGGCAATATTAGATTTGACATTTAACTTAACAACATGAGCCTCCTCACACCCCTCTTCATCTAACCCTATCAGCATACACTTATATTCCTTTCTCCCTCATATGCTTATCTAGCTTCCCTTAAATGCATCTATGCTATTTGCCTCAACACGCCTTGTGGTAGCACGTTCCACATTCTTACCAATCTTTGGGTGAAGACGTTTCCCCTGAATTCCCTATTGAATTTATTAGTAACTATCTTATATTTGTGGCCTCTAGTTTTGGTCTCCCCCACAAATGGAAACATCTTCTCTACGTCTACCCTATCAAACACCTTCATTATCTTAAAGATGTTTATCAGAGACCCCTCAGTCTTCTCTTTTCTAGAGGAAAGAGCCGCAGCCTGTTCAGTCTTTCCTGATAGTTATAACCTCTCAGTTCTGGTATCATCCTTGTGAATCTTTCTTGCACCTACTCCAATGCCTCTATATCCTTTCTAAAGTATGGAGACCAGAACTGTGCACAGTACTACAAGTATGGGTTAATGAAGGTTCTAAACAAGTTTAACATGAATTCCCTGCTTTTCAATTCTATCCCTCTAAAAATGAACCCCAGTACAGGAAACTCTTTCGTATCCGGCACCGACGGGACCGGGATGGTGCCGGTTGATTAAAAATTCCGGATAATGGAGAGGTATATCTACCGAGGCTATTTTTAACAAACAAAAATAAAAAAAATCAAGAAATGTGCAGTATAATTGGGTACTCCCCTACAGAATGTTGTGTTAAATGGATGGTGGAAGATGCTTGATTAAGTACAGTAATGCCAGTTGAGGGTAATCCATAACTCTTTAATTGTAGTTTTCGGAGTATGAATTCTGCCGGTTATTAGAGATTTCCAGATATTTAGGTGCCGTTTAAACGAGTTTCCTGTAATTGGTTTGCTTTTTTTTTATGGCCTTATTAACCTGCATTGCTACTTTTAGTGATTTGTGTATCAGTACCCCAGATCCCTTTGCTCCTCTACCAACAACAACTACTTGTATTTATATAGCGCCTTTAACGTAGTAAAATGTCCCAAGGTGCTTCATAGGAGTATTATAAGACAAAAAATAATTTGACAATTAGACTCTTATTATTCAAGTAGTATGTGGCCTCCTTATTCTTCCTACCAAAATGCACCACCTCACACTCATCTATATTGAAATTAATTTGCCAATTAAACACCCATTCTGCAAGTTTAATAACATCTTCTTGTATTTTGTCATATTCTTCCTTTGTATTAACTATATTCCCCCTCCCCCTCAATTTGATGTTGTCCACAAATTTTGAAACTGTATTTTTGATTTTGGAGTCCAAATCGTTAATGTAAATTATGAACAACAGTGGTCCCAGCACCAAGTGGAACACCACTTCACACCTTTTGCCAGTCTGAGTAGCTGCCCTTAATCCCTACGCTCTGTTTTCTGTTTTGCGAGCCAAAAGAAACATTAAAGCCATGGAGGTGGTATAGAGAAGAACTACAAGGCTAATCTCTAGCATCAAAAGACTGAAATGTGAGAAAAGAGCAGAGAAACTATCCGGCAATGAATGGAGCTAGCCGAGAGGGGACGTTATAGAAGTACACAAGTTATTAAATTACAGATAAGGTTAATCCAGAGCACAATTTCCAAGTACACCAAGACACTGGAACAAATAAGTTTGATTAAAGGCCAAATGCCAATAAGATATTTTTCATGCAAAGAGTGATTAACACTTGAAAGTCTTCTGGATAGAGTACTGGAGAAGAAAATCTTAGACTCACTCAGGAGTCAGTTAGAGGTTATGTTGAGAAGAATGTAGGTGTTGTGTCTTGATAAATTAGCTAAGATGGGGCGAGTGGCCTTCTTCATCAGTATCGATCTTGTGCTAACCACCTGGTTTTACTAACACCTGTCTAAATCTGCAACTATCTTATATTTTCATCAGACTTTATAAATTTGGGGAAAATGTCCATTATCTAATTTTCAGTGAAATAAATTCTCAGCTGAGGAAACTTAAAAAGAACCTGGGGAGATGGAACAGGAAAAAGAATTCTAAGGTGAGGGATCACTGATCCATTATTTTGTGCTTTCATGTGATACATAAATGGGGCCATGATCACAGTATTATAATAAGCTGACTGGTACTCACAGAGGAATTTTATACCTTAACTTTAGGTAATAACTAAACATACTAAACAATGTCCAGTTACACCCAAAGTATCATAACCACCTGCCTGGGGAAAACTCTACCCTGCATGCCAGTTAATAGGAAGCCCATTGTTTGGGAATATTTGTTTAAACAAAGTATTAGATACACACGGCTAAGTCACATGTGCAAAGTCCAGAATGTTTAAAATTAGAAAACAATATTCAGCATGTTTGCCCTCATAACAGTAACTGCAGCAGAATAGCACAAGACTTTTAGTCTGGTAGTCAATAGTTTTACCAGAATTTCTTACAATGTCATCACCATGGGTTTCAATCACAATCGATTTTTAAACTTCTAGGTTCAGTCTTAGAATCCCACCTTTACCATAAACCTTATTGTGCTTACCCGAATTGATTTATTAACTATAAATTAAGGCCCCCAAAATACTCGGGACATGATCCTGGCAGTTACGTAGGACGTTCCCGCCAGTGCCCTTCGACGCTGACCCCACTGGAATTTGCGTGGTCACTAGGAGGGCATCTAAATCGCATGAAGCAGACGGGAGCATTTGCACTTTGGCCACATTCCTGGTGCCCGCCTGTCCCATGCAACTAGAAAATCTGCCGCCTGCCTGCCAGTGATGGGTGGGGATTTGTTCAGACCCTCCTTAAGATTCTAGCCATGTCCTCTTCAGCCCCTGCTTAAGAGAGCCAATCCAGAAAATTTAAAAAAAGGGTATTTCCACTTTTTGGAGGTTTGTTTCCCTGGCCTGGACACCACTTTCACACATCTGAGGTTATTACACTTGATCTTTACTTAGCGTACCTGCCTCCAATATTACATTGGGTCACAACTGAGGCAGACAAGTGGAAACCCCTGCTGCAGGGAGTCCCTTTCCCTGGCTCCAGTCTTAGACACCATTTGCCTCGTAAGAGGCAGGCAGAGGTACCACCCCTTACCAGGGATGTCTGAAAAATCTCAGACAGCGGAGACCTGGCGGAACCAGGCTGTTTTCACTGGTCTACCACCAGAGTTACGGCAGGAGACTGGCAGAATCCGTTTTCTCAGGCTCTGAAGGTTCACACATATGGTGCAGCCCTGTGCCAGGGAGTTATGGGACACGAATCAACAGGTTCCCAATTTTGACCACACCATGCGGAAACAAGAAGTGATGGCTTGGTGTTTCTCCACAAGAATGGAAATTTTGTGATCAAGTCACCTTGGGTGTTCGTACACACTTTTTAAAAAGGTCAGTTCAAGCTTATTATTTATTTCACAAACTTTAAAAAAGACAGTCTGAGACCATTTGTACAATTCCAGATATGAATAATTCAACAATTCTTAATATTGTTGAGGCTGATACTGTGGCCCTTGCACCACGCCAATGCCTCTGTGCACAAATATGCTGATTTCACCAGGTAAAGCAAAGTCAGCCTACTTGCTTAATTCTCCGGTATTCTGGGCACATCTCTCAGGATGTACCAGGAGCAGCAATGCCACACTGTCGGTTGCTGACTGCCCATTGTGTGCCGGGCACAAACTTGGCGTGGGAAGGGGCACCAGACATAGGGCAGGGGGCACTAGCAAGGGAGGCACTGGTGCTAGGAAACCTGCAGTGCCAAGGGCAGCACTAGCTGTCATTATATACATTAAAAACACAATAAGGCCTGTTCTAAAAGGACAATGTGGATCTGGACTGATGATTAAACTCTCCATAATGCGATACACGTCTCATTTACTGTAAGGTTAAGAGCCAAGTGACCCTAGTGCAAAGCTTGACTGCAGGCTCGTAGTGCTCTTTGCGCTCATCGCTTGCGAGTGCTTCAGGTGCATTGTAGGGCTCAGGCCTGTGTGCTCGAAAGCGCTTTGAGTGCCCGCCTATGTATTATTGGCTCAATAATTTCTGTAGCAATTACCCATCTCACAGAAAACAAAGCTTAATAAAAATCTTACCATCTCATATCGGGCTCTGGACCGTTCATTTTGAAATCTGGCAAATTCTCGCCTATCATGAATAGTGACAATCAGTTTCCAAATGGCAAGCAAGGCAATGCCCACTGCCAAAATACTACCAACCACTGCTAACAGTACAGTTACTGGATCGGTTTCACTCGCACATTCTGTAAAATGAAAACAAGTCAGTAAATAAAAGGATTGATGAATTGATCTAGCTCATTCTGCAAATGCAGAATTCAAATTCCAGTACCATGCAATTGCCACTCAATTTTATTTTCAGGACACCTCTCTGCAAAGCATTATTGCCACTAACAAATATTTAAAAAACTACAACTTGCCCTTATTTAGCATCTTTGACATTGTTAAACCTCCCAAGGTGCTTCACAGAGTATTAAAGGAGCGGATGCCGATTCTTCGTGTGGGAGTTAAGAGAGGTGACCAAGGAATTGCTTGAAGAAATGGGCTTCGAAGGTGGAAGTGGTTTTGATGATGGATAGGTATGGGGTTTGAAGCTCAGCTCTGGGTCAAATATGACTGTGTACAGCCTCATTCAGCCTCAGCAGGTAGCCTGGGAGAAGGATGGAGTCAGTGGCAAGGAAGCAGAGCTTCTGGCATGGACTAAAAACAATGGCTTCAGTCTTGCCATTATTCAATTAGATAAAATACTGACTCATCCACAACTTAATATCAGACAGGTAATCTGACAGCATAAAGATTGTTACAGGGTGTAGGGAAGTAGTGAGAGTGGTTGAGCTGGGTATTGTCAGCACTAATTTGGAAGGTGACCCATATGCCTACAGATGATGTCAATGAGGGGCAGCATGTAGACGACGAAGGGGAAGAAGCCAAAGAGGTTAGATCCCCGGAGGTGATTTTGTAGGAGCAGGACAAGAAGCTATTGCTGAACATATGCCTGCTGAGTTGAGAAAAATATGAGTCAGAACCTTACAAGGGCAGTCCAATGGAGGAGAGACAGTGGAGGAGGATGGTGTGAAATACCATGGAGCTATCAAGGAAGACAAGGAAGGATAAAAGAATAGAAAGATTTGCATTTATATAGCGCCTTTCACGACCACCAGACATCCCAAAGCGCTTTACAGCCAATTAAGTATTTTTGGAGTGGTCATTGTTGTAATGTAGGAAACGCGGCAGCCAATTTGCACACAGCAAGCTCCTACGAACAGCAATGTGATAATGTCCAGATCATCTATTTTTCTTTTTTAGTGATGATGGTTGAGGAATAAATATTGGCCAGGAACACTGGGGCTAACTCCCCTGCTCTTCTTCGAAATAGTGCCATGGGATCTTTTACGTCCACCTGAGAGAGCAGACGGGGCCTCGGTTTAACTTCTCATCCAAAAGACAGCATCTCCGACAGTGCAGCACTCCAATGGAGCGTCTTCCTTCTGACTCAGAGGCGAGAGTGCTACCCACTGAGCCACAGCTGACGGTAGTGACGGATAAGGTAGTAACAGAGGATGTCAATGGTGAATTTGACAGGGCAATCGCCATACTTTGGAAACTGGACTGTAGGAATTCAAACAAAGTTAGATGGGAGGCAGGTATTGAAGAGGATGGACAATGATGGAGGGCGATAATTGCAATTATTAAAAAGGTAGAGGAATAGTGCCAGAGCAAAGGGTGGAATGTTGGCAAGCATAGGAACTAGGAAGGGTAACTAAGGGGTCAGGAGTTGGATGAGAAGGTGACTGAGTGGTCAGAAATCGGGTGGGAAGGGGATTGAAGGAGTAATGAAGGAGTGGTCAAAGCTGAGGGCAACACGGTGGCATAGTGGTTAGCACTGGTGCCTCACAGCGCCAGAGACCCGGGTTCGAATCTGACCTCGGGTGACTGTCTGTGTGGAGTTTGCACATTCTCCCCGTGTCTGCGTGGGTTTCCTCCGGGTGCTCCGGTTTCCTCCCACAGTCCAAAAATGTGTGGGTTAGGTTGATTTGGCTATGATAAATTGACCCTTAGTGTTAGGGGGGATTAAATATGGGGATAGGATGGGATATGTTAGGGGGAATTAAATACGTGGGGTTACGGGGGTAGGGTGGGATATGTGTACTGTGGGGATTAAAGCAGGGACAGGGTACTGGATTTGGATGATCAGCCATGATCGTATTGAATGGCGGAGCAGGCTCGACGGGCCGAATGGCCTACTCCTGCTCCTAGATTCTATGTTTCTATGTTTCTATGAACGAGGGGCTATAGAGAGGTCAGATACAAGGGGGCGGGTGGGGGAAAGAGGAGAAGGAGGTGGAGATAGGTGGGTAGATTGCCTTAATCTTGGAGATTAAAAAGCTATTTGCACTTGGTGTTGCAGGTGAAGATAGAGAGGGCAGGGAAAGGGCTTTTGTGGAGGTGATTTATCATGGGGAAAATGAGTTATGGATTGTCCTTAAATTCAGGATGATCCTGGAGTAGGAGGAGGATTTGTACTATGAAGAGGGAGGTGCAGTAATGCTTGATTTATTTGAGCCAGATACGGTGGTGGATGATGAGGTCAGTCATGCACCAAGTGTGCTGAACTCTGAGGCTCTCTGACTTTAGGGAGTAAAGGCAAAAGCTGTACCCGGCGGAGCAGCAGGGATGGGAAAGAATGAGTCATTTGGTAAGACAGTGAGTCATTTGGTAGAGATGAGGGCATTGAAGACAAAGCGAGGGGTTGTTGAGTAGGTAAACAGAGGCAGTGGTATCCTGATAGGGGGAAGATCAAGGGAGAGGAAATTAGGAATCTGAAAGTAAATTGGTGAAGGAGCTGGGATGGGGGGATTTTCTCCAGCCACTTGGAGCTCAACACAAACATTTGCTTTTGCGCTTTTACAAACACTTTTGTTTATACACAGCAAGATCAGATCAACAACATTGAGGTGAATGATCAATTCATCTATTTCTTTTGTGGGTTTGCTTGTGCCATGGGAGTTTTAACATCCATCCAAACAAGGGTGTGTCTTCAGTTTAATATCAAAGGACAGCACTTCATCAGCATTACACCGGAGTGCCAATTTTGATTATGTGTTCAAGTCCCGAAGTGGTTTAACCCACAACTTTCTGACTCAGACGTTAAGAGTTAGACCATGAGCTAAGCAAATGGATGTGAATTGAGGCTATTTGTGTGTTAGTGCCTTATCATGTGTCAGTATTTGCATCTGTGACATTCAACAACCTGAGGATTAATAATTTTATAATTCATTTGCTTTTAAAATTTAAATGAAGTGCTCGTGGGGGAATCCCAAGAACCAGCTTGTGAGCTGCAAATACAACAGAATAACAAAAAAGATATTGGCCGGAATTTTGCCTACCTGGGTGGGACCGGTGCGGCCGGTGTCCGTGGTGGGTCGCGACCCCGCTGCTGGCTCCATCCCACTGTAGAAAATGAACTTACCTTAATGGGGCCTATTAAGCCCACCCAACACGTTACCCAGCCCAATTAGATAGAGCGGGTCTGGTGACGTCATTCATGATGTGTTTTCAACCGGGGTCTTTAAAGGGACCATGGCCACATTACATTTGAAGTTTAATCTAACATAGTGCTGTCAGTGCACTACAACATTGGAGTGCTGTAAACACTGACAATGACTGCACAGAGGCAGAGGGCTGCACCCAGGTTCTCCCATGACTCCCTCCATATGCTTATGGAGGGAGTCAGAGCATGCAGGGAGGTCCTCTTCCCTTCCGATGGGCGGAAGAGACCTCCCCAGGAGACCAAGACAGCCTGGTTGCAGATTGCAGAGGAGGTCAACAGCAGCGATGTGTTCAGGAGGACCTGGGTGCAGTGCCACAGATGTTTCAATGATCTCATTAGATCAGGAAACGTGAGTACAAAGCCACACTCAACTACATCCTGCTGTGCCTCTCATCACATCCCCATCACTCTGCCTTCCCTACCCTACTCTTGCACATCCTTACTCACACCAACATACCTTGCACCTCCACTCATCCCTCTCTCTCTATCTACATTATCACATCCCCATCTCACTAGCCACCCCTCGCACTCCCCCTCATCCTAGTGCAATCATACCAACTAACAACACACAAGGGTAGCCACTTGGGTGTTTTATCCAATGTTTATGTAAAGTTTCTGTTAATGTGGTGTCCAACATAAAAATCTTTACTTTCAACACTTTCCGGTCTTGGACAGATTTGTGTGCACCTTTGGAAGTGGCTTAGTGAGTTGCGGTGAATGGTGAGACATAATGGTACCCCCCGCAATGGTGATGAGTGTGAAAGGACTGGCTTGGTCATTGTAGGGATACTTTATGGTGTTGGTGTGGTAGCTATATGGGTGTACAGTGTAAAGTTAACTACATCTGGCCATGATGAGGCCATCCCTGGCCTCCTGGGCAGCAGTGTGCTCAGGTGCTGATGCCCTCTGCCCTGTGCAGCATCAGGTGATTGCGGAGAAGGTTGCTGTTGTTGTTGCTGCTGCTGGTGTGCCTGCTGCTGCTGGTGTTGGGGCTCATCGTGGTCCGATTCTGAGGACCGAGGTGAGAGAGTATAAACGGCACCCATGTTGATGGAATAGATGGCAGGTGAAGTACAGATGACAGAAGCATTCTGTCAATGGTGAGAGAGTTCTTCCAATGAGGTGAGACTGGATGGAGACTTTGCTGGAAACACTTGCAGCCTGCAGAATCTGTGCTGGAAATGGACTGAGCAACAGCTTCTGCCTGAGGAAAGTGATCGTCTGTCAGGTGGGAGTTTTTACTGTACATTTCATGCTGTCAAGTAATCAGCTGGAGCAATGGCCACTGAACTCCCGCCTCAGGTTGACAGACGTGGATCCCGAGCTGCGTGAATCCCGTGGCCATGCAAGGAAATTTAAAAGTAAATGAAAAAAGGCTCTTAAGTGCCTGTAAACTATCTGATAATGATTTCAATTGGGTCGCCCGCTGCTGCTGGTCGGGTCGGCTCCGCAATGACAGACATGCCTGGGGGAAAGGTACGTGGAGGGGTGGGATGACAACGGGTTCCTGACCCGCTGTCAAAATTAACAACTTTCCCACATGACCTGCCACCAATCGTGCCCGCTACCATCCCGCAAAATTCCGGCCATTGATCGAACACTATCTCTGGAAAAACTCAGTCGAATGAGTAAAGAGGATAATATTGAAATATTGCCTTACAGTAGTGATGCACTATGAATTTACATCTAACTTTACTTTTTCAGTTTTTATTCTATATATATATATATATATATACACACACTATATATATTACATATGATATGTCTGCCACAATTAATGACTTATTTTCTTATTTAGCAGCAAGCTCAAAATAACAAAATAGCATGAGAGAGGAGACAGAGGGAGAACTAGATTGAGCATATGCATGTGAGAGAGTGCATTTGGGCTCTGTATTGTGCGACAGAGAGTAAGAACATAAGTATGTGTGAATGAGTGAGAGGAAATGAGAGTGAGTCTGTATGAGAGAGAGAGAGAGAGAAAATTAACAAAAACGAGAAAGCACACTAACCTGGTTCCTTCAGAGCAGTGAGGACAGATTTTCCACTGACATGTTCCGAGTAAGTAAATCTCATGACACAGTCATTTTCGGTTTTGTACAGGCACAGAACTGCATCCTGATCATCGGTTTCTGAAAAAGGATAGGAACAATCTTCAGGCCTGTGGTAAGAGCCAGCTCCATTTCTACAACTTCAACAAAGTGGGACAGGCTAAAAGCACCATTGTTTTCTATGAAATGTACAGCCAAAGGGCAGCAACCATCTAATTACATTTAATATGAAAAAAAATTCTTTTTACTAGTTTCTACATATTGTTGGTGTTATTTCAGTTTTTGCGCAACTTTGCAGTTTTGTAAAGTTTGCATGAAACATACTTTCTATACTAATATCTGTAATTCATTAGGATTTTAAGACACACTTTTGAAATAGCATGGAATAGCATGCTAAAACAAAATTTGCTATCATCAGAAATGCCATAATTCAGGAACTTTTTCCAGATACACCACTCTAAATTATAAATGCCTTAAACTTCAACTAAATTAAGTGGCTTCCTACAAATAAACTGATGACCTTTTGTTTAAAAATACAAGATTGGTCCATTCAAGGGAAAGTTCCACCTTCTGAGTGCAAAGCATCATATTTTAATCGTCATCTACTAATTGCATGCCTTTTAAAAAGGTTCTTTGAATTGTATTACTGCAGCCTAATTATTGATGGCTAAGCCTAAGTGCAAAGATCATTGGTTGATCGTTAGAAATAGGACACTGGGGTTTTACCTTTTATTACAATCACTACAATAATTCAGTCATTTTGATATATATTCTTGTGATTTCTTTATGATAATA
The DNA here is from genome assembly GCA_030390025.1 of Squalus acanthias. NCBI lineage: Eukaryota > Metazoa > Chordata > Chondrichthyes > Squaliformes > Squalidae > Squalus > Squalus acanthias. Next base: position 42,688,366 of record CM059427.1, read on the forward strand.
AACAAACAGCTTGTCCTGTTCACTGAACCTAGTTGGGCTATGTTAAACCTGTCAGTAATTCTGACTGACTTACTACCATACAGAAAACATAATACTAGCCATAAATCTAGATCAAACAGTACTCATGCTGACACTGGCTTTCTGCCAGTAGGTGGAAATCAGCATTTAAAGAAAGACTAGCATTTATATAGCGCCTTTCACGACCACCGGACGTCCCAAAGCACTTTACAGCCAATGAAGTACTTTTTGACGTGTAGTCACTGTTGTAATATAGAAAACGCGGCAGCTAATTTGCACACAGCAAGCTCCCACAAACAGCAATGTGATAAAGACCAGATAATCTGTTTTTTTAGTGATGTTGATTGAGGGATAAATATTGGCCAGGACACCAAGGATAACTCCCCTGCTCTTCTTCGAAACAGTGCCGCGGGATCTTTTACATCCCCTGAGAGAGCAGACAGGGCCTCGGTTTAACGTCTCATTTGAAGGACGGCACCTCTGACAGTGCAGCATTCCCTCAGTACTGCACTGGGATGTCAGCTGAGATTTTTGTGCTCAAGTCTCTGGATTGGGACTTGAACCTACGACCTCCTGACTCAGAGGGGAGGGTGCTACCTACTGAGCTGATACAATAAAGCCAGTATTTGGTGGCTAGATCCAAATAATTACTTTTTATGCAAGAATAAAAGTATGATTCAGGTTCGGGAGTGGATTATATGGGATATATAATATGGCAAATCCAAGCAGGATAGAAAAATAGCATTTGCATTTATCATGCGGCCATCGTTCTTGCAGAATAAAAAGAGAATGAACCTGAGCCCAATGGGGAGCTGTGTATAAGGAGTTTATGGTTTTCTAGTTAGCCACTTAAAAGAAGTTTGTGAAATAGTAGAAGATGGCTAAAGGGTATCCTATCTGACTTGTATTAATTTGTCAATGCCTCTGAATATTATTTTACTACTGAACCATTCCAATTACTTGGGAGAGGAGGATTTTTGCAGTTATTCGATAGGACACCATGCCCAACTGCATTCAAGAGGTGAATGACACACTGTGGTAGAAGACTTGTAAGCCCAACCATTTTCTCGGGATGTAGACAAACAGTTCAGAGAGACAGCAACAACTTTATATCACTGATGGTTTCCCCAGGCTCTGGGATGTGCCTATATGATTGATTACACCATCTATTCTATTCACAGGTAGCCTGCAATGTACCAACACAGATCATGTGTTATTGCTGGTGGGAAAATCTCAGGTATTCAGCCAGAAACAGCATCAACAATGCAATTTTAAGGAGCAACTTTATAGTTACTATTAATAATCGGTTATAAGAATGATTGTTCTTATAATCCTATGGTTAAAACAGTTCTAGGAAGATTGACCTTGGGGAGTTTTAAATGCCCTACAAATGCTATATGAAAATTACTCTTTAAGCTCAGATTTCAAAATCCCATCTTCTCCTTTTCTAACTGGGCGACAGTGCAACAAAACAATGAATCAAAGGGAAAAGATAGAGATGCTTTTACATGATTACTGGTTTGTTCATTTAAGCTTATTACCTTACTTCAAGTAAAAAGTTGCATTGTATTTCTAACATTTTCTCCTACATATTACTGTGAAGCTACTAATGTTCTGATTCATAACTATTACCATATTCAGTATAGTAATAGTTATGTATCAGAATACTATATATTTACTACTACCTTCAGTTGCTGCCTTCAATTAAAAATACTGCAGGAGCAGGAGGAAAGTGCAGAGAACTGATAATGGAGTCAGGAGGTGAGACTTACCTCCTTGTTTATTAAGCTAACCCTGTACATCATTTTGTTATGTAGATCACTTTTTTGACAATGCCTTTTTCTTGAAATATGGTACATAAATATTTCGAATTTTAACTTAAATTAATAAATCAGTGATGGGTTCCGGAATCTTTCATTACACCTTATGCACACAAAACGTAATGGCATCTCTATCTTTGCCCTTTGATCGATTGCACTGTTACCTTATCCTTTCTCTAGAACTTACTTTGAAATGCAAAAGGATCCTGCACCGTGAGAATAAAATCAGTAACAAACAATTTATTAATTAATTTTTTGACATTCTTGGCATCTCTTTGTTCCCTGACGTCAAATAGTACTCCCACATCTCTGCTGCTAAAATTATCTCCAGGGAGCTTGGGTTCTGCTTTTGTGGCAAACATGTTTTTCCCCCTGAACAAATCTTAATTCTCTATAAAGCCCAAACCTGTTCAAGATGTGAATACTACCCCCATATCTGGGGGAAGGTCTTCCAGCACATCTCTCAGAAGAAATTGCTTGTCATCCGATAAGCAATTGCCCTTTCTCTTCTAGTCTTTAACCTCTGTCCCCATTGCAACATTTCTTGTGTCAATACTATTCAGTGATCCTTTGAACTTTCCTCTTGTTTTTTCTGAGCTTCCAATATGCCGTCTTAAATGCAGTTCCTGTTTCCTATATCAAGTGGAGGAGAGGTAAGAGGCAATTTTCAGCTGCCGGCCACCTGTTTCTTATCTGAAAAATGGGCATCCAGCAATTGAAAACTGGGGGAGGGGGGGGGGTTGAATCTCAGCCGCCCCACTGGGGCCCAAGGCCTGCCCTGATTCAATTTTCAGGCAGGCCTGTAAATGGATGAGCAGCCCACCCCCCAGAAACAGGCTGAAGGCTGCTTCAATATGCAGATCAGGAGCCTACGCTGGTTGTAGGACCTTGATTGCAAATTTCTGGTACAAATGGGCAGAGCACGCGTCGTGCGTTCTCCGTACAGTTGTATCAGGCATTGAGTGGTTTAACCAGAGGCTGCTCAAAAAACAGTCAATTTCTTTTTGGCTGGCTCAGGAGGAGCAAGAACGCCTCCAAAAAATTCCAGCCTGCTCACTGGTGGCATACTAATGAGGCCTGGGTCTCAAAATGGTTCGAGCCTCACGCTGTCACAAATTTGCGGTCGAGCTGACCTCTTCGCACCAATTTTGGACACTACTTGAATATCGCCCCTCAGGGCTCACAAAGGAGATTATTATTAGGAGCAGTGCAAAACAAAGGTTTACTGTGTGTGTGTCATATAAATCTGTAATTGATGTTGACACTTCAGGGTGAGCTCACAATCAATGGCTGCGACAGCGAGGATGGCACCGGGGAGACTGGTTAAGTATTGTTCCCTTGGCTACTAATATTGATGTTTTTGTAGCAATGTAGTCTAGTAGATTTTATTCAAATTAAGTCTTGTGATAACTTTCTCACATAATGCAATTTTACACTGCAGCACTGGTTTCAGAAGAGCGGCACTGTACTGGCTTGTAGGCACTGTTCTCCCATTTATATTTACAGCCAGTGCTGTTCCCCATCAGGCACCAAGCAGAAGTGGCAGCACGCAAGACTCGCAAAAAAGTGGGACCGGCTGTCATTACAACAGGGCAAATTGGTCAATTTACATTTCTATCTGCTGTGAATGGTGAAGAACCTTGCATTTGTTGTTTGCTGCAGTTCTAAATGTAAAAGCTCCTATAGACATTCTCAGCAGGCTTGCAGTATTATACAGTTCTGCACACAACTTTTAAAGTGCATACCTGGACAATAAAATGTTTGAATTTGTTCTTTACTGTTGAGTTTTGACTCTTTGTTTAAATAGGACTATAGATGAGACTAGGCTCAGTAACCTATCCAGAACAGTTGCCGCCACATTATAACCACTCACTATTGAAAAAAGGATTCAAAGTAATGAGAACAATTGACAGAAATGGACAGATGCCCCACCATGCAAAACATGTTATTTTATCATTCTCAGCAATGTTTTTGATTTTTAAAAGTAATTCAAATGTCGAGAATCACTCGATAATCAATGATTTTAGGTTTCATCATTTACAAGTAATTACACTAATTATGTTTTTTTTAAAAGAGTAAAAAAAGGATTCACTTACTGAGGAGGTCCACAGTCAGGATCTCATCCTTGCAGAGTTTTTGACAAGTCTGATTGTCAGCCAGTCTTCCTGAGTTAAACAATCTACACTCTATACACTCCCTGCAACAAACACAGCGACATAGCATTATTCTTTCTGCTTTCACAACATGAAAAATAAAGCAGGTCATTCTGCAGTCAGACACATCTTTGTGAAGCACTGCATTCTACCCAAACATTCAAAATGAAGACAAGAGTAACTTCTGTGGGGGTTAAACTTTGCGTCCAGACGTCTCTCTAATGGGGCGAGAACACAGGTATCAAACAGATTGAAGACTAAGGCATGAACATTTACAGGGGCGGGTTGCGTAGGCGGGGTGGGGGTGGAGTTTTGGACTCCAGAGTGTGCATCTTTTCTCCTTGACAGGTTCCCCGCCTGGAAGTCAACCTGATTGACAGGCTTGGCTTCCAGTCGGGCGGAGAGGACTCGGAAGCAGGCTGCAGGAGCGGGTAGGTCCGATCCCCGACCCCGGGGGTGGTGGGAGGGTCCAATCCCCGATCCCGGGGGTCTTTGTATGGGGAGCGGGGAAGCTTGGGGGACCGGGGGGAAGCACTCCTGCTCCTCCTGGCCCACAAGCAGTGCTGTAAGGCACGTCTCCCTGAAGCTGTCCTCGCCTCCCTTCAGCTGCCGGGTTTCCTGAGGCTTTCCCGAGGCAAAGCAGGTTAAATTAGAGGCTGCCAGCCTCATTCAAATATTTAAGTGAACAACCCGCCCCTTGTCCCGCCTCCGTTAAACCTGGAAGTGGGCGGGTGGGGTTGGGTTTGATATTTTAAAACTTTTAACATCTGACCTGACCTCAACACACCTGTTTGTGGAAGTTAAATTTCAGCCCTAAGTATTGGTCTCTGTGTGCAGGCAAATTGATGTAATAAGAGATATGTGCCTTTGTGAGTATGTGGAATCCTGTATTTAGGTGTTGGATATGTTAATAATGTTTAAATTTATCCATGCACACCGACACAATGCTGAGAGATTGTTTCCCCTGGCTGTTGAGTCTAGAACTAGGGGGCATTGTCTCAGGATAAGGGACTTTTAAGACTGAGATGAGGAGGAATTTCTCCACTCAGAGGGTTGTGAATCTTAGGAATTCTCTACCCCAAAGGGTTGTGGATGCTCAGGCGTTGAGTATATTCAAGGCTGAGATAGATAGATTTTTGGACTCCAAAGGAATCAAGGAGATCGGGCGGGAAAGTGGAGTTGAGGTCGAAGATCACACATGATCTTATTGAATGGCGAAGCAGGCTCGAGGGGCCATATGGCCTACTCCTGGCTCCTATTTCTTAAGTTCTTATGTTCTTATGATACCGGTTTTGTAGAGGTTTGATTTATCTGCACACATGAAAGATTCAGTCAACTCCCTCCTTTCTGGTACTCTGTCCTTGTTCTCTAGTAAGGAACCATTGGTTTCAGTGGTTGTGCTCTTGTCCTGTCATATACAGGACTCAGTATATTTGTTATCACTGTGCTAGAGACTGGGGTAAAAGATTTCCTGTGCACTAGTTCAAAATGATAACCAGTTTTACACTCCACCTGATTTTCTTTTCCATTGAAGTCAATTTGCCCTTTCTCTGTGGCAAAGCAGTCCATGGTTTAACAATTCGCTCCAAATAAATATCTTTCAACCCCTCTTCTTTCTCTTAGTGACAATCTTTATCCCCATCCAGAGGAAGCAGTCTTTACCTATTCACCCTATGAAAACCCTTTCATCATTTGAGAAACCTTTGTATTAAATCTTTTCTTGGGCTTCTCTGCTCCAGGGAAAATAGTCCTATATCTTAAGTTTCTGCTCCTAACTCTAGTTTCCCATCCGTGGTATCACCATGATAAATCCACGCTCTCCACGGCATTCTGTAATGTGACACTCAAAACTGCATTACTGTAACTATGGCTCTACTTGCTTGCTCTGACACTTTCAGGGAATTAGTTATTCAAACCTAGGTCTCCCTATTCATCCACCCCTTTCTATTGAGTGCACACCTGCATTCCTTGTTTCCCCCCCCCCAGAATTTAATACCCCTCACTTGAAGTTATTACGTGATTAGTCTAGTCCTCAATCCCCAAGGTGGACTGTAATGATACCTGTATCAGCAAGATATTATTTCTACAGCTGCTCAGAGTGCACGAAGCTTAAGACGTAATTTTAAAACTGAAGGTAAAATCTTCTGACAGCTGAGGCAAATCTAACATTTTAGCACATAAAGCTTTTAAAAATTTATTCTCAGGATGCTGGAGTCGCTGGCAAGGCTAGCATTTATTGCCCATCCCTAGTTGCCCTGAGAAAGTGGTGGTGGCGTAAATGGGCTTCTGCCAAAGTTATGACGGCCGATCGGGAGAACCCCTGAGGAAATTCACTCCCATGCAACCGTATAGTACCTTTAAATAGCTATTATCATCATTAACATATAATGAGCAAAACCCAAAGACAGACCACACTCCTTCACTGGGAATCACTTGGTGTGGTGCAACAGTCAAATTTGAAGCTGATGTTCAATTATTCGGAACTCTATACACGAAAAAGAAATCTGGGAAAGCACTGCCCTTCAACTCTTCAACCACAGCTATGAAATTAAGAAAACATCTAAAAGACCTTAATGTCAATCAATGTCATCCTTGAGACACCTTTCTCAAATCTATATTTAAGTTTATCCCAGCAAAAGCAGTGAAGGGACCGTGTACAACAGCAGGATCAGATTGCAAATGCATAAGATACAATCGTGCTGCTCTCTCTGCTAATTATGACTTATCCAGTGTCAACGCCAATGTGAGGCTCCAGGCCTTGAGGACTGGATAGAACAGGTCTGGACAGCAGATCAAAGGAAGTTTTAGGGAGGTGAGCTCATCTATTGATTATTTTTCATGCAGATCTCATGATATTTCGTACATGTTACTGAATTCTCAGGTTGCTCCATATTTTGAGGCTAAGCACAAAGGCAATTTCAGAAGGCTTGTGATGTGTGGATTGTCGTGCATTCCTCAGCAGTGTCTCAGCAAAGATCTGCAGATCTGGAGACCTGTGCCATAAGACATTACTTCACCCCTTTCTTACAGTAACAATATTAGTGAGCAACTCAAAATTTGCAACTTTCTCCTCGCCTACAAGTACCAACTTCTTCTGCAGTACACTTCCATGGGTACCAGCAACCCTCCAGTACTTTGCCCAAGTGGCTATTCTTTATGTCTGACCTTGACTGTGAGTTTGGCAAGCTATGCAACTATAAGGAGCATCACAGCAAAGCATGATCCTGTTCTCTCGCAATTTTAGACAGACACAATTTGTAGCAGGGGTCAGCTGGTTGAATTCTCTCTTGCTAGCTTAAAGGTGTTGCAGTTACTCAACTGTTGCCCCAGCTGAGATCAGCAAGTTGAGCACAAACTGGGGATCAAAGTTGAGGACCTACTGGCCTCTATGGTTATCAGGGGCCCTACAGCACAATTTGATTTTGCTACTTACAGTTTCTTCTAATTGAGTTGAACTAAAAACGTTTGCTTTTTCAAAAAGTAAATCAAAATTGTGAAGCAAAAAGCACGAGTAATATTTGCCTTATTTGGATTTGTCAGTATATAGTTGGGCCTTTCTACTTAATAAAAGTGTTCAAATCCAACATTCCTTTAATTACAGTATACACAAAGAACTCGCACATTTGACTAAGCAGACCGAAGGGGTTTGATCTGTACCTTTTTGTGCCACAGGCATCGGGGCAGGTTGGGCACTTCTCACAGGTATCCCCAAATGCTCCAGGTTCAGTGCACGAACATCGGCCACATGCACAGTTTCCTCTACCGCTGCAAATCTGCCCATCATCTGAGAGACATGAGTCCATTTCTGTCGAACAGTTGCAGTTGTCCCCAATCCAGCCTGCATGACACTTGCATTCACCACAGTGACACTCTCCATGACCTGAGAACAGAGGAAGGCAGAGTGAAATATTCTATGGCAGTTAATAGTTACGCTGTTAGCAGGAATATGTGTTAAGGGGAATGTTTGACACCCATGACAGATCTCATAGCAACTAGAGTAATCACTGGGCAACAGGTATGCAGATGTTCAAAGCTGTTCTTGAAAGAAGTCGAGAGGGAACTTACTTAACTGAAGGAGATTAATGATGATCTCACATACAAATATGTTTATTCTTAGACTTCTCTCAGACTTTCATCCAAAATGTAACAATAATTGCTGCATTTATACCATGGGACTGCTACTGGCATCAGCCCTGATTTCAGCAGCAACACAATATTATAAATGAGGCAGCACTAATGGCTCCCAACGCACCTCATGAGGTGGTTTGTGCCCATACTGCTAGAGACTCTGTGCTGCTGCTGGCAAGCATTAAAGGCTACTGCCAGTGGCACTAGGCATTGCAGGCTACCATTTCTTCGGTCACTGACACTGTAATCTACCTTGGAATCTAAACAGGGTGGATTCCAGCATACCAGAAGCCAACACTTTTATTTGAAGCAATCTGCACAAAATTAGCATATACAATGAAAGACATTCAAATAGCTTGAAAGGTCTGCTGGTTCCTTTGCTAAATTTACACTCAGATGGCTCCAGCCATTCTATTCTGTTTTTCATATTAATACATTCATTATCAATTTTTTTGGAGGTGAGCCAATGAAAGCCAAACCCACATTCAAATAAAAATTGAAGAGACTCAGAAAAGTTCCGATTTATGTGGTTTGGTGATTTTCAGAATGGGTTTTGAATTGACCCAAATGTGGAAGGTCAAGGATTTAGAAGGATTTTCTCAAACGTTGTCCAGTTTCAATCTGTTCAGACTTGAGAGGAGGTTTTCCACTGGAGGAACTGAACTGGAGTGGAAAATTGCACCCTTATTTTGGGAATTCCACTGGAAGTGATGGCAGCTCCATACTAAGTTTAATTTCCAAATGTAGACCTTGATCTAAAATTTCCCTTCAGCCCCGCATTCAACATCTGCCAAATTTTAGATACTAGAAGCACAGGTATGTTCCTGCAGTAAGGAATGCTATGGTGGGTGGAAGGAAATTCAAAATTTAAATTCCCCAAAAGAGTGTAATTGATCGTGGGGTGATCAATTACACTCCCAAGTTCTGAGATTTTAAACATTTTGGCTAAAAATTGATTTGGTTTTGAGCTGCCCTGGAGGCACCCAGCCATGCTCTGCCACTGCAGGTACTTCAGGCTGGCAGCAGCCATTCCGCATCTCCTCCCCTAGAGACAAGCTTGCTGGCACAGGTGGGAATCCCACTGGAAGCCCGTCACAATTTTTAAAATAAGACTGACTTTGGAAAATCTGCCAGGGATTAGCCCATGCACGCAGACACAATGGATACTGACAAAGTTGGCTCCAAGTCTGCCCACTCCAGGTAAGAACGTCCACAGCTATTTTGACAGTTAATGGTCTAGAAATTCGTATAGGCCAGTTCTCGGGTGCCAAATGGGCCCAGGGAACAATCCCGGAGCCTGAGGATGAATGTCTAAGGATCGTTAGAAATTGGTTCTCGGGCCTCATGTAAATAACCACGTTGGCGAGCTACCAACGCCTGTCACGCCTCCACAGGCAGCTTGCCTGAAGAGTCAAATTTTGGACCACCTGCCTCGTCGGCAGCGGCCTTCAGGTAAGCTCCGGGGGAGGGGGTGTGGGGGGAGAGGGGAACGGGAGGGAGCCTCTTGCTCCTCCTGGCTCCACAGGAATCTACCTTTCGTTGGTGGCCCTTTTTAGGCCGTACCATCCGCTGAAGAATTGTGAGTGCGGTAGGCTCAACGCCTACCCCCGCTCATCGCAGACCACTTTGGGTGAAGGGGCCCAAAACAGGCGTTATGTAAATGATGTGTCTATATAAGGGCCTTTTTTGGACAGCTGCCAGGGACGCCTAAAAATTGGTCCGACCTAATTTTGGGTCGAATGTTTTTCAGGCGTCCTTGTGGTGCAGGATGTTGATTCCCGAAATTGGGCCTAACGAGGTCCAAATTCTACCCCAATATTTCATGCAAGCCCATAAATCGCATCACTGTAAAGGAACCCAAATATTAGATATGAAAAATAGCACTACAGACCTACATCTAAGGTTGAGACTCAAAATGTTCCTAACATGCTGAAACCCAGTGTAGAGCTGTCACAGAGAAGATTTACTCAGAGACAATTGCATTAGTTTGCCGATTTGTGTACGTGCATCATGTAATGGAAGAGGAGCATGCTGGGAATGCAAAACCTTATTTTTTTGCACTAAGTGACTGTAGTAAATGTTCAAAGGTTAGCGCAGAGTATACAGATATTCTTCAGTCCTAACTCGTTCAATGAACACTGCTGCCACTGTGATCTTTGCTGCTGCTGGACCCAGCAGCCCTGCACAGCAGCACTCAATGCCATCTGATACATTGCCCCAAGATTCAGGTCTCTGACAAGAGTGACACCAATTGGCAAATCTAGTAGTGAATGGAAAGGTCCAAATAATCTTGATTAATTTCAATTTTGTGTGTGAAATAAACCCATTGTAAATAAATGACAGTTACACAAACCCTCCTCCAGATTGCTTCCAGAAGCGGATGCAATGATAAACGAACAATGTCAAAATGTAACAGATTTCCAGCTACTATATGATACAAACAGAACTTGAAAAAACCTTATCCTAAATTAGGGGAGACAGGGATATCCTCCAATACATTCCTTCACATCCAATCCCAGCTCCCCAAAATGCAGCAACTTCCTTTCTCAAAACCATAGTTACCCACTGCATCCCCTAAGTGAACACAATCGATTAAAATCATCAGTAGCTGCTGCTTTTCGAGTCAGTTAAAACACCCAAAAATTACAGTGAAATACAGAAAATACCCTGTCCAGCCAAAATGTCAACACAGTAAATTTACTCCCTTATCTAAACTTTAATTTTCATGTGATAAATGGTGCTGTGCAGTTCACCAGAAAGATGGCAAAGATTTATTGTCTGAAGTAAAGCAGCAGCTTTTTGCTATTAGGAATTTACCGGTGACCTGAAATGCAGACCTGTTTGCCTAAGAGGAAAGGCTGAAAGTACAGACTATTGGAAAAATGTGTCCCAATGTTACTGCCGTAAGAATGAAAAAAAATGAAAAAGTACAGAACCTAATTTCTGCTACTTGAAGTTGATAATTCATTTAAGGAACTGTATTCCTCCCTCTCAAAAAACCCCAAAACAAAAATCTTTTCAACCAAGCTATTGCCTACCCTTCTAATCTCCTTTCCTGCTCAATGTTTGTCTTTTTTACACCTGCTGTGAAGTGCTTTAGAACATTCTTTACATTAAAGAAACCATTGCCTTCGGCTCCTGCCACAAGCTGTGTCCTTACCATCAACTCCATCCATTCCCTGGGCACTGTGGCAGCTTAAACCTGTTTGACCCTGAGCTAAGTTTCCAATCCCTCACCTTTACAAAGACCGCTTACTTCCACCTCCATATCATTGCCCCAACCTCAGTCCATCTGCTACTGAAACCCTCATTCATACCTTTGTCACCTCCAGACTCAAATGCTCTCCCGGCTAGTCGTCCTGCACCCTCCATAAACTTCAGCAGATCAAGGGGCTTTCCCAGGCTGAGAGCAGGCCTACTGAAGGCCCCAACAGGAACAAGTGCAAAAAGTGCAAGAGGGCCTAGCGTTTCTTCTGATCCTAAATACAAAGTAAATTTCACCTGTGCCTTCAGCCCTATCCAGCTCTCAGGCTCCCCCGTTCGGAGTGGCAGGGTGCCACTCTGACTTTCTCCTGCCTCAGAGGGGAGGGTGCCCTTATTGCACCACTACAGGTGTGGGCACCCACTCCAAATATTCGAATGACTCTGTTCAGAGAATTTAGGATATGGTTATCAGCCGATTACAGTGGCTGGTGGAAGATACACCCCATCCCACCCCAAATACACTGCAGAATTTCCAGGCTTCTATTTTTAGTGCATGTTTTTTTGTTCATCTTTTTGGATGGGGAAGTGGTGTTTCAAAGTGGATCTTTTTCCTTTCATAAGCATTCTTTTTAGCTTGGTATATATGTTTCAAGACAATTAAAATCTAAGAGAATTCACAACATCAACATAAGGAGAAGTATCAATGGAGGCAATAATTGACCAAATCAATTTGTCCTCATGTTGTATTAAATAACATAAAATGAAATTTTATAATTTCTGACCTAAAATACTGTATGATATTAAGCAACAGGATTTTCTCGAGCTTTGCTTGTATGTAGATGGAATACAGCATTCATATTTGGCCCATTGTGACTCACAGCACTAGACGAGCGTGGGCAAAACTACTTCAGACAACAACTGTTTGACTTGGAATTAAAACTGGAAGCACAACTTAAAGTTTCAAGAATTTTGTGCCAATAAAAATTATCAAAAACAAACAAGCTCCAAGTCCATAACACCAAAAGCATTTGCTAACTATTTTTGGTTTACTCTGCTGATTACAAATACGAAATATTTGATGTTCTTACCTAAAAATTGCATCTGATAGGGTGATTTTATAAATATGTTTATGTAGTGGGAAAAGGCAGGGCAGAATGTTGATGTAAAATCATTATGAGAGCTGCCATGGTGATTCAGTTGGTGAATGCTATGTCTGGTGTGGAACTGAGCCATGCAGATCAGGAAGATCCGAGTTACAATCCCTGCCTTGTTCTGAGTTATCTGATCTCAGCTTGGGTAGTGGTAGGGGTGCTAGAATTGTCCTCATCACCATTGGATTAGGGAGCAGGGAAAAAAAACATTGGTTCCACATCCTGTTCACGATCCAGTGAGCATTGCTGGGAAATACACATCTATGGATATCGAATGAGGACAGGATCTGGCTCCCCACCATGGTTGAGTTCTGTGCCAACAGTAAAACCCCAAAATTCATGGGTTCAAGAAGGGCATGAATGTTTTTTTTCCAGTCACGGGATGTGGGCATCACTGGCAAAGCCAGCCTTTATTTCCCATCCCTAATTGCCCTCGAGGAGGTGGTGGTGAGCCATCTTCTTGAACCATGTGGTGAACATACTCTCACAGTGCGGTTAGGTAGGGAGTTCCAGGATTTTGACCCAGCAACGATGAAGGAACGGTGATATAGTTCCAAGTCAGGATGGTGTGTGCCTTGGAGGGGAACCTGGAGGTGGTGGTGTTTAATGTTCCCTTAAATTTTTTGGGGGGCGCTGGGCCCCTTTAAGGGGCTGCGCGGCCTATTTAAAATACTACGCATGCGCAATTTTTCCTATTTAAAAGCCGGTGAGCCTGCTGCACGGGAGCTGCAGAGTGCTGTGCTGCTGCAGAGCTTAAAGGGAACATTAGTGATGTTCCTATGCACCTGCTGCCCTTGTCCTTCTGGGTGGTAGAGGTCGCGGGTTTGGGAGGTGCTGTCGAAGAAGCCTTGACGAGTTGCTGCAGTGCATCTTGTAGATGGTACACACTGCAGATGGTGGTGGATGGGGTGCCAATCAAGTGGGCTGCTTTGTCCTGGATGGTGTCGAGCTTCTTGAGTGTTGTTGGAGCTGCACTTATCTAGGCAAGTGGAGAGTATTCCATCACACTCCTGACTTACATACGTAGGATATACGGCACAGAAACAGGCCATTCAGCCCAACCAGTCGATGCTTCACTCGAGCCTCCTCCTGTCTTTCCTCATCTAAATCTAGCAGCATAACCCTCTATTCCCTCATATGTTTGTCCAGCCTCCCCTTAAATGCATCTATACTATTTGCTTCAACCACTTCCTGTGGTAGCGAGTTCCACATTCTCACCACTCTCTCAGTAAAGAAGTTTCTTCTGAATTCCCTATTGGATTTCTTGGTGACTATCTTATATTGATGGCCTCCATTTATGCTCTTCCCCACAAGTGGAAATATTCACTCTATCAAAACCTTTCATAATTTTATAGACCTCTATTAGGTCACCCCTCAGCCTTCTCTTTTTTCAAGAGAAAAGAGATCCAGCCTGTTCATCCTTTCCTGATATGTATACCCTCGCATTTCTGGTATCATCCTTGTAAATCTTCTCTGCACCCTCTCCAGTGTATCTATATCCTTTTTATATGATGACCAGAACTGCACGCAGTACTCCCAAGTGTGGTCTAACCAAGGTTCATTACAGGTTTAGCATTAACTTCCCTACTTTTCAATTCAATCCCTCTAGAAATAAACCCTAGTGCTTGGTTTGCATTTTTAATGGCCTTGCTAACCTGTGGCGCAACTTTTAGTGATTTGTGTATTTGTACTCCGAGATCCCTTTGTTCCTCTACCCCACCAAGACTCGCACCCTCCAAGTGATGTGACCTCCCTATTCTTCCTACCAAAATGTAATACCTCACATTTGTCTGTGTTGAACTTCATTTGCCAATTATTTGCCCATTCTGCAAGTTTATTAATGTCCTCCTGTAATTTGTTGCAGTCCTCCTCAGTATTGACTATCCCCCCCAATTTGGTATCATCCGCAAATTTAGAAATTGTGTTTTTGATTCCAAAGTCTAAATCGTTAATGTAAATTGTGAACAGCAGTGGTCCCAGCACTGATCCTTGTGGAACACCACTACCCACCTTCTGCCACTGTGAATAACTACCCTTTACTCCCACTCTCTGCTTTCTGTCTTGAAGCCAGCTAGCTATCCATTCTGCTACTAGTCCCCGGACTACGCATTCTCTGACCTTATTCATCAGTCTATTATGGGGTACCTTATCGAAGGCCTTTTGGAAAATCTAGATAAATTACATCTACTGCATTACCATTGTCTACTCTCTGTTACCTCTTCAAAAAATTCAATAAGGTTGGTCAAGCAAGACTTTCCCTTTTGAAATCCATGCTGACTATTCAATACTATACTTTTTGTTCCTATTTGTTCTTCTATTCTCTCCTTTAGTACAGATTCCATTATTTTTCCTACCACCGATGTTAAGCTGACTGGTTCTTAATTCCCTGGACATGTTCCATCCCCCTTCTTAAATATCGGTATTACGTTAGCTATCCACCAGTCCTCTGGCACTACACCTTTTTGTAACAAATTATTAAATATGTGTAGTAATGCCTCTGCTATCCCTTCCCTAGATTCTTTTAAAATGCGTGGCTGCAATCCATCCGGACCAGGAGTTTTATCCTCTTTGAGTTTCATCAGTTTATTTAATATATCCCCTTTTTTAATTTTAAATGCACTTATCTCATCATCCAATGTCATGTCCACCTGTTCTATCTCCCTGGTAAATACTGAAGTGAAATAATGATTTAATATTTCTGCCATCTCCCTATCGTTACCTGTGGTATTGCCCTGTCCATCACTTAATGGCCCTATTTCCATCCCAACCTTCCTTTTTTTATTGATGTGCCTGTAAAATTATTTACTATTTTGCTTTATTGTTCCTTGATAATTTAATTTCATAGTTCCTTTTTGCCTTCCTAATTGTTTTTTTGAGTTCTCTCCTAATCCCTTCGTATTCTCTCTGATCATGCACTCCTCTGCTGCCTATTTCCTTACCCTCAATTGTTTCCTTATGTCTTTATTCATCCATGGAGTCTCATTAGTGTTTAGTTTGTTCTTTCCTTTTAGCAGAATATATTTTTCCTGCACTCTGTGGAACACCGTTTTAAATGTTTCCCATTGTCGTTTGCCAATATTGTTGCCCATTTTATCTTTCCAAATTCTATTCTCAGCCCCTCAAAATCAGCTTTTCTCCAATCTATTAACTTGTTTTTTGTCATTCTTATGTCCTTCTCTATTGTCATCTTAAAGCATATTATATTATGGTCACTATTGCCTATATGTTCCCCTACTTTTACTTCTCTTATCTGCTCTGGCTCATTCCCCATAACTGGATCCAATAGCGCCTTGTGCCTTGGAGGTGGTAGAAAGGCTTTGGGGAGTCAGGAGGTGAGTCACTCACCGCAGAATACCCAGCTTCTGACCTGCTCTTGTAGCCACAGTATTTATGTGTCTGGTCCAGTTAAGTTTCTGGTCAATGGTGACCCCCAGGATGTTGATGGTGGGGTAGTAATTGGCAGGATTGGATTTGTCCTGCTTTTTGTGGACAGGACATACCTGGGCAATTTTCTACTTTGTCATGTAGATGCCAGTGTTGTAGCTGTACTGGAACAGCTTGGCTAGAGGCGCAGCTAGTTCTGGAGCACAAGTCTTCAGCACGATAGCCGGGATGTTGTCAGGGCCCATAGCCTTTGCTGTATCCAGTGCGCTCAACCGTTTCTTAATATCGCGTGGAGTGTTCCAACGCGGAAGGGCAGAACCTGGTTCTGCTCGGATTCTGCCCCATTTACAGGGCTCCTTTAAATTCTGGATATTCCACCCACCCCATTCTTTATGTTAGGAGGTATGTCTGGGAAGTTCCCTGACCCCCCTGTGAAATTCTACCCTTATAAGGCCTCAGAGAACTCACACCAGCTTAAAGATGGCGTGAGTTCTGCTAATGTCCTTAAGTAGGCCCAAATTTTTATTAGGGAATGGCAACTGATCCCAGATAAGACCAATTACTTTCCCCAAGAGGCCCATTTGCTCTACTGGGAGCAGATGATTAAGAAATTGGGTCCTAGCCAGACCTGCTTTCCACCGTCATACATGCATGCCAAAATTAGAGCTCGTATTCTTTCCCATATAACAAGTGATACATTAAAACATTCTTGTGGTTTTAGCAAGCCTTTATTGTTCTCTTCTGAATTGAAGACCCAAAAATGACCATTTTTTATGTCCCTACAACCCTGTAGGATCGTGCTAATCAGAGAACATTTATTTAAGCACGTTTTAAATTATTTAGCCCTTCAATGCAAATAGCAACTACTACATGTATTTAGTTGAACAAAAAACATAAAATCCCTACAGACATTCAACCTCTACAAATTAAAATAAAAGTCAGCAGACCACAGTCCGCATCTAAACTATTCATCTTGATAGTGTCATGTGAACCCACAATTCCCGCTTCCTCAGCAGATGTCTGTGTAACCTTGTGAACTCCAGAGCGACTGTACACAACAGTTTAATAACTTGATGTTAGCTGCCAATAGCTGTGTATAACTTTTCAAAGAACAAACATTTTCAAATAACCAAACCAAAAGAAATTAATGGTTCGGATTTTGCGACTCCTACGGGTGCGTACGCGCCCTAGGAGCCGCGCAACTGCCGGTTTCAGGCATGCGAAGTGCATGCGCTGAAAACCGGCACTTGTAACCTGTCAAGAATCCACTTGACAGATCATCCGCATGGCCAAGAAAAGTGCCTCTGCGGGTGGAGAGTTGCGCTTTTTGCACAACCTCCACCTGCTGAATGACTGTCAAATTCTTACGCCTGCTTTTACCAGCTTAAGAATTAAAAAAAATAGAAAAATGAAATTTGATAACTCATTTATAAATTAAAAATACTCTTCGAAAAGGTAAGTTTATTTTTAGCCCCGTAAAAACATTTAATTTCCCCCCCCCCCAAAATTAATTTTTGTTCAAAATATTTAATTAATTGGCATTTTAATTCATTTTAAGTATGTAATTTAAAAAAAAATGTATTTAATGTGTTGGTGTATTTTTTAGGTGATTCCCATTCATACTTTTGACAGTTCTGTATGTCCAAACTAACTTCACACAGGATCTGTGCAGCTAACAGCACCGTGGGACCTTTTACTCCATTGAAGGCGCTATATAAATTCAAGTTGTTGTTGTTTAATTGCATCAATCTAGATGAATTCAAACCTGGGACCCAGGGGTGAAAAAAACAACATGCTAATCCACTATGCCACCAGTTCTCCTTTATTCTCAATTCTACTTAAGCAAACTACTGAAATGGCCTTTATTTTTCATGTTTCCTCCTGCAAAAGGCCCATATAATTATTGCTTGAGAAATATATTTTCTGATGTTGGGAAGTAGGCTGCCTGCACTCATAGCAGGAAACATTGGTCTAACTCTGCACATTTTAATCAAATACAGCATCCACGAGCTACATTATAAAATGGCTGTACTATCAGAAAATCCAAATTTGATGTTCAGTATCAGATATTAGTGGCATAAAAAGAATTTTTATGTCTATGACATCAGCAGATCATGCATTTGAAAATGTGTAATGGATATGGAGAACTAAAGAGCCAACTGTTAACCCCATTACTGTTGACACAGTCTCCTCCACCCAAAAAGAGTGGGCGGATGGATTTTCAAATTCACAGCTTCTGACTTCTGATGCTTATGCTCCACTGTGGTTTGGCTGAGACACAGCATGCTTTCATGGGATGAAACCGTCTGCTTTTTCCCCTATGCTGGGATGCTGTGTCCAATAGGATAGCTAAGGGACGAGGATTCATTGCACACAGATGGTAAGCAGATTGGATTGGCAAAGTGGAAACTTGGCACCGAGAGGGTCTTCCTCTGCTATTGGTATGAAAAAAAGAATTCACAACATAAATGACTCTGATTTGGCTCATCCTTTGTGTGTGACTTACAAGCAATTTTTCACATTTTCAGTACACTGTCACCAAATCTTTCTTTGGTTTCTTTATTTAATTCACTTCCCATCTGTGCAATTGATAATGCGAGCTGGTTTTAGACGTTTACTTGTTCAAGCGTGTGTTTTTATTGTTTAGTTTTCTTATTATGGATTGCTAAAATGCTTAACAAGCAAGAAAGCATTAGTTACAAGTGTCACAACAGCAAAAAACTTGCATTAGTCCACTTAGCCTACCCGGACCTAAAACAACCTATTCTTTACAGTGCTGGTCTGTTAGTGCATTGTCTCTTTCAACTATGCTAAAGTTGTCTCAACATTTGTTCATCTTTTATACATACCAACTCCTACAATATTAATGAATAATAATGATAATCAGAAAAGCATGGCGCAAAATTGGTCCAGATTTTTGCAGTAAAAAGAATTGGTGAGCCACCAGCGCTCACCGATATTAAAGAGTAAATCAGACAGCAACTGACAGGCAACCGCACATGCGTAGTTAAATGTGGAAGTCAGGAAGCTGCTGTCCGAGTTGCCCTGCTCCTCCAGAAGCTTCACTATAACAACACCTCGCTGAAAGACTTGGCATTGAAATACATGCAATGGTGTGAAGTTGCAGTACTTACACGATAGATACCCACTAAACACAGCAGAAAATGTTAGGGCTTGTTCATTCAAGTGTGAGTGAATTTTTAACAGTGTGGTAAGTCTTAATTACTGCCAAACAACCTCTCTGGCCCTGAAAATTAACTTTTATAAGTGAGTTTCAATCCTTCAGATTTTAATTATGGTTGGAGATTTAAAAAAATTAAAAAATGTAAGTGATTTGTTTGACTTTTGCTTTCCGTCTTTTATCTCGCTCTTATTCCCATCTTTCTCTCCTCTCTTAGGCCGGAATTTTCCCATTAAAAAAAAGGGTGGGTTTGGAGCATGGGGGCAGTTCAACTGTTAAAAATGGGATTCCCGACCTGATCCTGCCTCCAACCCGCTCACTTCCGGTTTTGCCAGAGGCGGGGGGCGGAAAGCGACCAACCTTCTCCCATTTAAATATTGTAATGAGGCTGGAAGCCTCTATTTCCCCCTCCATTTTGAACTTAACTGCCTGGGGACGGGTTTCACACAATTCTTGAAACCCAGCAGTTAAACCGAGATGTTGCATCTAAGAGGTAAGAGGCTTTAGGTCTAGCTCCTGGATCCAGGGTCCCGACCATACCCACCCCCGCCCCGCGATTGGAGACCCCCCCTCACAAGGCCTCAGATCGCATTCCCAGCCATTCCCCCCCCCCCATAACAATGAGGCCGGCCTCGATCCTCTGCCCCCCACCCCTGGCCACACCCACCCCTCCACGTTCCCGATCCCCGACCCCCACCCCCAACCCGCATTCCCTGCTTGCCTGCCGATCCGATCCCCGACCACCCCCCATTGCCAGCCGATCCCCTGCTGATCCTGCCCGCCTCAGACCCCCGCCCCCAACCCGCCTCCCCGAAGAAAATTCCGGCCTTTATTTCGCTTTCTGTACATGATTTGATATTGAATTAACTATTCCAAATTACACTTCCTGGTTTAGACTCTGTGGAGGTTATTTTGGCCAAAGGATGGAAAACAGGCGCTAAATGGGTGCTGTGTTAATAAGAAATGCCTGTTTGAAAGCAGGGATTTAGCATGCAATTTTTGGGCTCATTGTTGATTATCATGATTTGAACATGCCTGCAGGCACTAACCAGAAACCGGCAGGTTTAGCACTCAAGTACTGATTAGACGTAATTTTCGTGGAGCACTATATGTGGGCTCCTCACACCCACTCCTACTGAAGGCATGGAGTACTCTGGCAGGCACACAGCAGCACATTGCAGGATGGCTGAGGGACGGACGGATAAAGTGCACAGGTTCTCGGATGCGGCACTGGAGGGCCTGGTGGAGGAGGTGGGATGCCCTGTACCCGCCGGGGGGGCGGAATGGACACCACCTTGCCCACCTGTCCGTCTCTCCTGCAGCAGCTGGTGCTGCTCTGCCTGGCCTCATGTCCTCCTCCCATTCCTTGTCCAGACCAAGGGGGACCCCTAGCAAGATGCCCATGACCGAGCACTCGCTTTCTCCTGGTGACTCCTGTCAGGTGGAGTAGCACAGCACTTTCTCTTTTTAGGTGAAGTCCTCAGAGAATTTCCAGAATAAGTGTTGTTCGAGTGTTGGTGAAGTCTTGACAAAGTGTCCCACAAAAATGCCGTGCAGCCTTTTTAATGAGCGCTAGCAGGCATTTTAAGTGGCAATCAGCTGTTCAGCTAACCTGCGGGCGGCCGTTCCTAGCGCTGGTTTCAACTCCTTTACCAAGATGCCATCTTGCGCTAAACACAGGCTAAACTAGCGTTTCAGTTTAAGACCCCCATCTTGGCCATCTCTTTACCCCTTTAGCACCTAAAGTATTTGGCAAAAATCGTCCCCACAGTGCCTAATTAAGGATTCTTCAATCCGATTAGTTAACACAGTTCTCAGATCCCCTGGAGAGGGCGCCGCGCAGAAATGGATTTCTAATCACCACAAGTTCCAGTGCAGAAAGTCTGTGGGCAAGTGTAAGTGTAATGAATGGCTGGCGTCGTTTGTATGCCGCCGACCGCAAAATCTGGGCCAATATATATTGCACATCCTTCTAGAGCTAATTGTTAACATTATTTAAATTAGAGTTTTCTATTTGCTCAGTTTATATCAATATTTCAGAAAGTGGCTGGTCTCGGCTTTTTATTCAAATTGGCTGGAGGGTATTTAGGAAGAATCTCAGCTACTGTTACTTAATGCACAGCAAACTGAAGTGGTGAACCATTCTTCTGTCAAGCAGCTTTTCCAAAGGCTGAAGTGAAACCTCAGGCTGTTGTTTATATGGCAGCCTGCATTAATGTCATGCAATGAAAATATTTTCCAATGTAATGAAAGCTGGTATTAGGTCTTGGCTGAGCAACGTGGAAATCCTACTCATGAATCTTATTTGTACAGTCTGCAAGAACATTTGCTTTCAAAAAAAACTATTTTTTGTAGATGCTCAAGATTTGCATTATAATTTTGCTTTAAAAACAAAAATTCAGCAGCTCTAAAATCCTTCACAGTGGCCTTAACTTAGTAGTCTTAGGAAATGTATTTCAAACCGTAACGCTACATTTGAACAGCTGCAATTGGTTTCAGACTGGTAGCAGCAGTTTTGGTTCCAGGCAGCGAGTACCCTGTTTACAACGCCTGGCTGGAATTCTGATTCTGCCCAGAACATGTTGCATGCATATGCAGAACTCCTCACCCAGCTGTTTAATTCTTAATGTTTAGAGAATGTGTATGCCAGTGTTGCGATTTTCTAAACATTTAAATTAATTTAAAATGTGTCCAGATGGTCCAGTTTTATACTTGGTTTGACACCCCACAAAAGTTAAACTCCATGCGGTGTCACATTCAGGCAATGTGAGATTACTTCCTGCAGGGAGTTTCACTTTAAACTGTTCCTGTAAGGACTCCATTCCCTAATCCCAGTTTCTCTGTCTCCATTACATCTGCTCTGACGATGCCACCTTCCACACCAGAGCTTCCTGGTTAGGAGATTGATTAGGGATAATGGGTATGTACTCGAATTGGAAGGAAGTGACTAGTGGTGTCCCATAAGAATCTGTGCTGGGGCCTCAACTGTTCACTATATTTATTAATGACTTAGATAACATAATAGAGAGCCATATATCAAGTCTGCTGTTGACACAAAGATAGGTGGTATAGCAAGTAGTGTAGACAGGAGCATAAAATTACAAAGAAATAAATATAAAAACTGTGACAGATGGATGTCAACGTAGGTAAGTGTGAGGTCATCCATTTTGGACCAAAAAAGGATATATCCGAACATTTTTTAAATGGTGAAAAGCTAGTAACAGTGGAGGATCAAAGAGACTAAGGGGTCCATGTACACAGGTCACTAAAATGTAGTAGTCAGGTACAAAAAATAATCAAAAAGGCTAGTGGAATGTTAGCCTTTATATCTAGAGGGCTAGAATATAAAAGGGGAGGAAGTTTTGCTACAGCTATACAAAGCCCTGGTTAGACCACATTTGGAGAACTGGGAACTGCACCTTAGAAAGGATATATTGGCCTTGGAGGAGTACAGCGCATATTTACCAGGGCTCCAAGGGTTGAATTATGAGAAGAGATTGCACAAACCAGGCTTGCATTCCCCGGAATATAGAAGGTTAAGGGGTGATTTGATTGAGGTTTTTAGGATTTGAAAGGAATTGATAGGGTAGATAGAGAGAAACTATTTCCGCTGGTGGGGAAGTCTCGAACAAGGGGACATAACCTTAAAATCAGAGCCAGGCCATTCAGGAAACATTTCTTCATACAAAGGGTGGTAGCAGTGTGGAACTCCCTCCAACAAAAAGCAGTAGATACAGGAAACTCTTGTTTAACCGGCACCTAAATATCCGGAATTCTCTCTTAACCGGCAAAAATCATACTCCGAAAACTCCTCTCAAATAACCGGCAATGTTGCCGAGTCCGAGTCCGAGTCTCCCGCGAACGCCGAGTGCTCCGAAAACTCCTCTCAAATAACCGGCAATGTTGCTGAGTCCGAGTCTCCCGCGAACGCCGAGTTAGTCAGTGGGGGTAGTTCTCCAAAGTGCCACTACTCGGCCTCCTGGCGCTGTCGGAAGTCCGAACACTGCAGTAACAGGAGTCTGATTCTCCCGCGCTGCCGGGAGTCTCTTCTGATCGGCCATTTTACTGTGTGTCTCCCACGCTGCTGGTAGTCTCTTCTGATACACCATTTTACTGTGTGTCTCCCACGCTGCTGGTAGTCTCTTCTGATACACCATTTTACTGTGTGTCTCCCGCGCTGCTGGTAGTCTCTTCCTAGCCACCATTGTTCTGTGTGTCTCTCCATCTTTATCGGGAATTATCTCCCCCATTCTTGCATTATGGAATTTCCAAAAGCTGGTCCAAGCAAAAGGAAGAGAGTGGTCTTAACTTTAAAACAGAAAATCGAGATATGCCAACGACTAGAAAGGGGAGAGAAGCGTATCAACATTATGAATGAATTCAAAATCGGTTCGTCAACAATCTACGACATCAAATCGCAGAAGGATAAGCTGCTCAAGTTTTATTCAAGCTCGGAGACAGCTAAGAGTGTAGAGAAACGGCGTACGCTTCGTAAGCCTAAGCTTGAAGAGCTGGATACCGTGCTTTATGAATGGTTTTCTCTTAAGCGTTCAGAGGGTGTTCCAATTTCCGGACCCATGCTGATCGAGAAAGCGAAGGATTTCTACGAAAGGATGGAGCTCACTGACAAGTGTGCTTTCTCCGAGGGATGGCTAACGTGCTTCAAGTTACGGCACGGGATACGACGACTCGATATTTCCGGGGAGAAGAAATCAGCTGATCACGACGCCGCAGAAGAATACTGCAATTATTTCAATCGGATTGTGCAGCAACATGATTTGTCGCCAGCACAGATATACAATGCCGATGAAACTGGCTTGTTTTGGAGGTTTTTGCCAGAATCAACGCTTGCTGGGGCTAGTGAGGCTAATGCTTCAGGTTACAAGAAAAATAAAGATCGTGTAACCGTGCTAACATGTGCGAATGCCGCTGGATCACACCGGGTTAAACTTCTTGTTATCGGGAAGTATAAAAATCCCCGTGCATTTAAAAATGTGAGGCACTTACCTGTTGAGTACAAAGCTCAAAAAAATGCTTGGATGGATAAGGAAATCTTCTCCGATTGGTTCCATCATATTTTTGTTCCATCTGTGAGGGAACATTTCCGTAAAATAGGGAAACCTGAAGATAGCAAATGCATTTTATTGCTTGATAATTGTAGAGCCCATCCGCATGAATCCGAGTTGGTTTCGGGAAATATTTTCACCATTTATTTGCCACCAAATGTAACTTCTCTCATCCAACCCATGGACCAGGGCGTTATCCAAAATCTGAAGTGTCATTACAAGAAAGACTTCCTACGTAAACTGATAAGCCAAGATGACAATATTCCAGAATTTCAGAAGGAATACAATATTAAAGATGCCATCTATAATGTTGCATGTTCCTGGAACTTTGTGAAAGGTCACACTCTGAGGCAAGCCTGGCGCAAATTGTGGCCTTCTGTAATGTTTGCTGAAGGTTCTTCTTCAGAGGAGGAATTTCATGGGTTCAATGTTCGTCCCAAGAAGAGTACAATAATGGAAATGGCTGGCATGGTGAAAAATGCAGGCCCAGCAAACCCTCTACGTCACCTCAGTGAAAGTGATATCGAGCAGTGGGTTGCTGCAGATAGAGAAGTTGGTGTTGTGCATATGCTAAGTGATGACGAAATAATTGAGAATATTTTGAATCCAAAGAAAGAAAAGGAAAGCGAGATGGAAAGTGAAGAGGATGATATTTCTGATGAGAAGATTTCTTGGGCTAAAGCTGCAGAAGGATTTTCTTCAATCCTCCAATTTGCTGAAAGGCAGACTTGCTACTCTGCCCAAGAAGTTGTGCAACTCCATATTCTGCATTCCACGTTTCTACAGAAAAGGCAAGAGTCCACTAAGCAAACCGACATCCGCAACATGTTTAAGAAAGCTTCCAAAAGAGTCGAAGCAGCGGAAGTGCCTGAAGAATCTGTGGAACTGCATGATCCTGATGACCCAGCTGGCACGGATATTTCTGATGAACCAGATGACTCGGAATAAGTGTACAGTCAACTACAGTACTGTATACAGTCGTTTATAAGTTTTGTTTTACTGTTAAGTAATTAAAGAGTTATGGATTACCCTCAACTGGCAGTACTGTACTTAATCAAGCATCTTCCACCATCCATTTAACACAACATTCTGTAGGTGAGTACCCAAATACTGTATACTGCACATTTCTTGATTTTTTTATTTTTCTTTGTTAAAAATAGCCTCGGTAGATATAACTCTCCGTTGTCCGGAACTTTCGATCAACCGGCACCACGCCGGTCCCATCGGTGCCGGATACCAAAGAGTTTCCTGTACTGTATTAGCTCAATTAATAATTTAAATCTGAGATCGATAGGTTTTTCCTAGCTAAGGGTATTAAGGGATATGGAACCAAATCAGGTGGATGGAGATCAGCCATGATCTCATTGAATGGCGGAACAGGCTCGAGGGACTGAATGGCCTATTCCTGTTCCTATGTTCCAAAATGTGCTTTTTCCTCATCCGAGGATTGCCCTCCACCGTGGTAGACAGAACCCTTGGCCGAATTCGTCACACTTCCCATACTTCCACTCTCACCCCCCCTTCCAGAAGCATGATATGGTCTCCCATGTCTTCACCTTCCACCCCACTAGCCTCCCCATTTGACAGATCATCTTCCACTGTTTCTAACATCACCAACATGATCCCACCACCAAACACATCTGCCCTTCCCCTCTCTGCATTCTGAAGGGGCTGTTCCCTCCGTGACAATTTGGTTCACTCTTCCCATCACCATAATACCTGCTCCCCATCTTTTGTAACCTTCATGTGTGAGCGCAGTAGATGCAACACTTTCCCATTCACCTCCTCCCACACCACTGTCCAGGCCCCAAACACTCCTTCCAGGTGAGAGTGATTTACTTGGACTTCTTCCAACTTAGTATACTGTATTCGTTGCTCACAGGAGACCAAACGGAGATTCGGTGATCGCTTTGCTGACCACCTCCATTCTGTCAGAAAGTCTGACCCCGAGCTCCCTGTTGTTTGCTGCTTTAATTCTCCGTCCCACTCGCAATTTGATCTCTTTGTCCTCGGCCTTCTACACTGTTCCAGTGAAGCTCAACACAAACTTGAGCAACACCATCTCATCTTTCTACTAGGCATTATGCAGCCCTTCTGCCTTAATACTGCCTTTAACAACTTCAGTCCTTAACCACAGCTTCCATTTTCTCTCTTGACAGTAGGTGCTGGTAATGTACCAGCACTTCTAGGGATGGCGGAGGCAACGAGTTGGTGCTTGGGATGGGGATCCCCAATTGGTACACCACTGGTGGGATAGTCTGCACCCCTGGTGTTGACCTGACTTTTTCTTCCACCAGACAGCTGGGCTACTGGAGCCTGCTCTGCTTTGCCAGGTTTTTATGCTTCCCTCTCCGTTTAGTTATCCTGCTTTAACTATTCACACATTTTCTGGGCTCATATGTCTTTTATTTCTCTAATTTCTCTCATCCTGCCTCCTTTTGTCTTATACTATTATCACTTCTATCAGTTTACCATTTCCTATTCTCCACCGAATCACTTCATAGCTCATGCTTTTTCTTTTCTTGTGTATATGTTTTCTCCTTTTCCCTCACTCTGTTCCTTCTTATAAACTATTCACCTGTAATATATTCCAGTTCTAGTGAAGGGTTATTATACGTGAAACGTTAAATTTTTTTCATCTCCCCACAGATGCTGTCTGACCTGCTGAGTGTTTCCAGTATTTTCTGTTTTTGTTCCTCACTGGAGTCAGGCTGGGTTCTGACTCTGGATTTATACTACAACTTTAGCTTCAATGCGAAGGATAAACTGATTTTGTATTGACACTAAAGTTACATGTAAATGTTCCCAAAGACATGACATCTTACGAGTCTATACTTCAGAAAAACAGAAATATGTTTGAGAGTCTATAATCTGCCATTGATGCCATCTGTGATTAGCAGGGATATGCAACACAGTGAGCCAAAAAGCTCAATACAACCAATCCGATAATAATTCAAGTTGGCAGTCTGAATTAACTCATTCCAGACTGAACATTTACACATGTATCTAGATTAGAAAATATGCAGAATCTCAAATATAGATTGGAGGTGATGTCATCAGTCAATCATATTGAAAGGGCAATTTCCTTTTAGTAAATTATCCATTTTAGATCAGTTTATTTGATACAGTTTGGTAGGAATATGAATCGGCATGCAGTGCTGGCAAAGAAGACATTGCTTTGTATTGGTCTTTGAAAATGTAGTAAGTCAGGCATGGTAGCATAAACCACAACCTTAGGGGATTTTTAAATCCTCTTGGGATTTCTACATTGTGATTATAAGCATTACCTTTAATTGAAGTTCTTAATCAGTAACAAAAACGACTATTAAATTCTACCACAAAAATAATTAATTCTTGTTTACAAGCACACAATTAAGTAGACCAGGAGATTTGTCTAAAGTAGCTTGAATCAGAAGCAATGAGGACTATACTCGGCAAGATTAAGAACAGTGACTTACTTACTGTTACTATGTCTGAAAGCTTTTGATATGATTTTTATTCCATTGTTATGTTTGAGCACAGAACTGTTGAACAATGGGCTTAAGATTTTGTTGTGCATAGAGATAATCTTCCCCACAAGTCAATTTTGATTTTAATTGTAAGTTAGTCAGAAACCCCACGCACACACGCATTAAGGGATTTCAGCCAAACTCCTGCTGAAGTTATGGCGGCGGAGTAGGAAAAGCCCTGAGGAAATTCACCCCCATGATTAAAATAGATTAGAGGACAATCCAGACAAAACATGGAGACAGGATAATTTAACGGCTAATCCAATTGAGAGAAATTCAAAAATTGTTCCTCTGCCACAACCCTCTCGATATCACTCCTTGTATCACTTGCTATCTCATCTCATGTACCAGCTCGAATACTGTGACCTAAGGAGAATTAGATAGCATAAGTGAGGATGTGGCACCAGATGATTCACAGACTACAAGGGAGCTGGAGAATGGGGAGTGGGTGAGGATGGGCCACCTCCCCAGTGGAGGCAGACAAGAAGCCTGCCAGTGGCTTCAGAGTCCTGGGAACTTATGGTACTCACTCGAAAAGAGGGATGTTTGAGGAACATCACACCTGCGTGCAGGCTCTGAGATCAGTCTCTGACAATGTGCCACAACTAACAGGTTGGAGGTTGACAGGACTGGAGTCCACAAACCTCATTTGCAATAACATCAATTGCAAGCATCAATTGAGTGCCTGACAACTTCTTTGGAATCCGGAACAGACCCCCACCACTGAAGAAGCCCACGACCAGATGAAGAGTTTGCCTCTACAGAAGCACAGACTGTAGCTCTGGTGGCGGTAGAAGACAGGTTAGACAGCAATATTCATACTGGCTTTCAAGAACCAGGCAACTGCCTCTCAAGGCTTTCAGGATCTGTTAGTTGCCATTAGACCAGCCATCCCACTGATCAGTGGACAAAATGCAGGGCCAGGAAAGGATGAAGTTATATCAAGCTCAGTTATTCATTCATATTATGTGGACTTCCATGGTCATGTAGGGGCAAAAAAATCTGATGTGATGTGATGTTCTAGGGTGGATACTGGATTTAAGGAGTTGTAATTTATGTGTCCTAGGCCCAACCATTTTCAGCAGCTACATCAATGACCTTCCTTTCATCATAAGGTCAGAAGTGGGGAAGCTCGCTGATTACTGCACAGTGTTCAGTTCCATTCGCACCTCCTCAGATAATGAAGGAGTCCGCCACCAGCAATGCACTCATCTCTGCGCAAACCTTCGAGCCCATCCTTGGCAGTTTGCAAAGGATGGTTGCCTTGTAGAGACACCGTGGGGACCCAGACCTCATGCCGCGTGTCATGGGTAAGGTGGCAGCAGCTATTGCAGCACAGGCCGAAGCAACGCAATGGCTTAATGCTGTAATGGAGTCAGTGGTTGGTGGCATCCAATCTCAGACTGCTCTCATGCCGTCTCAGATTGATGCCACGCAAGCGCTGACTGCTGCCATCATCGCTGGTCGCCCACTGTCCACCGGGGATCTAACGGTGCCACAGCAGGCCAGCGATCTGTGCTCGAGCAGATTGCTCCAGATGCTGAGTTTCTGCCCTGGGGAGTGGCAGTGTGTCGGTCGAGCATGAAGGTGCTGTCCTCTCTCAGGATGACAACATTCCTGCTCCCACCACTGCCACTCCGCCATTGCACTTGCCGCAGCCTGGAACCCAGCCAGCCCAGACTGCTGCTGCACATGCGGAGGTGTTGAAGTCTGCAGCCGGGCCTTCCAGGCCCAGAGGTAGCCGAGGGCGTCCTGCAAGGCCATCTGCAGTCTCTGGCTCCCAGACTCAACAGCCTTCCACCAGCCTTGCTTTAGCCACTGGGGCCACATTACGGAGGAGCAGTAGAGTTGGGAGGGGGGAATTGCAAAGGGGAGGGAGATCATTGAGGAAGGGCGAGTAAATAATACGTTATTAGCAAATGGGAGGAGTGTGTGTAAATAGTTTGATGTGTTTGCAAATATATTGTTGAGTTTGGTAACAAATAGATCAGTTTGCTAAGAACCAGTTGTGTTTGTTGATAAATTGTTGTGTTTGTTTATTATTGGTTGTAAGAGAGAGTTGTGCACAATAATAAATTTTTAATTCGACGTAGCACATTTTGTGATGTTTCTCATTTGACCTTTGACCATGGGGGCTGCAAGCTGGCTGTAATGATGTGCTTGTTCTGCGCAAAGGCCATGTGCTATCTCATTTAGTGGAAGCACTGTGTAATGAGGCGATAACAAACGGCCCTTACAGAAGCAACATTAAGTGGCTCCCGCCTCCATTGCTGCTGCTCCTCTTCCTCTTCCTCCTCCTCCTCCTCCTGAGGTGGACCTGCAATCCCTGATGGCAATGGCTGGGCCCTCAGAATGGCCAGGTTGTGCAGCATGCAGCACACAACAATGAAACGGGAGACTCGATCAGGGTAGTACTGCAGGGTTCCTCCAGAGCAATCAAGGCAGCGGAACCATTGCTTTAGCGCCCCGATAGTGTGTTCGATCAGGTTCCTGGTGGCGCTATGGCTGTCACTGTATGCGTGTTGAGCAGGAGTGTTGGGGTTGCGGAGGGGTGTCATCAGCCAGGTGGCGAGTGGATAACCCTCGTCTCTGAGCAGCAAGCCGCGAGCTTCATGTGGTGGGTGGAACAATGCCGGGACTCCGGTCTCACGAAGGATGAATGCATCGTGGCTGCTGCCAGGATAGCGGGCATTGATGGCGAGGATGAGCTATCTGTGGTCGCACACCAACTGAATGTTCAGAGAGTGGTAGCCTTTGTGGTTACGGAAGACCTCTGCATTATGAAGTGCCCGCAATGCCACGTGGGTGCAGTCAATGGTGCCCTGAACCATGGGGAAGCCCGCTATCCTTGCAAAGCCACAGAAGCATTCATGCTGTTTCTCCCCGGTCATGGGGAATGAGACTTCTCCTTCTCCTACTGTACAGAGCACCTGTCACCTCCTGGATGCAGAAATGGACGGCAAACTGCGAAATGTTTGGAATATCCCCTGTTGAAGCCTGGAAGGAACCGCTTGCGTAGAAATTGAGAGCGACTGTGACCTTCACTGCCACTGAGAGAGACGTTCTGGTCCTGAGCTGAGGCTGGAGGTGGCAAAGCTCTATGACCAACAGTTAAATGTAGGAGAACTGCTCCCGGAATAGCCTGGGAGGGTAAGGTCTCCTGTGGAGAGCCCTGTTGGCCCTCCTCCCTCTGGCAACGTTTTCCAATCTTTCTCTCTGCCTCCGATGGTGAAGCTGGAGGGTGAGGTCCTGTGCCAGTACAGCCCCCATTAAGTGTTGGAAATGTTACTGTATCAAATGTTGCAGTATCAAATGTAACACAAATGAAACTGATAAATTTTTCTCAGGAGCAAAACTCCTTCAAGTAGGAAAAGCTCAAATGGGTCAAAACGCCCGTCTGCTTCTGTCAAACTGACAAGGCTGCATTGTTTGCTGACTAAAAACCCCGGAAGTTCACGCCTTGGCCCAGAAATTCGGGTCCTGGCACAAGGCCTGCTTTTAACAAGGTAAGAGGT
Organism: Squalus acanthias; assembly: GCA_030390025.1. Taxonomy (NCBI): domain Eukaryota; kingdom Metazoa; phylum Chordata; class Chondrichthyes; order Squaliformes; family Squalidae; genus Squalus; species Squalus acanthias. The sequence goes on from CM059427.1 coordinate 42,719,495, forward strand.
GAATTAAGTAAAATTGAAACATTTTTTCCACAGGTTTATCATTTTTAAATATTTTAAAGAAAGGTAAGTTTATTTTTAGCCCCGTTAAAAACTTTAATTTTTTCAAAAATTTAAATTTTTGTTTAAAATAGTTAATTTATGTAATTTATAGTTATTTTAAAAATATGATTAAAAAAAATTTATTTGAAGTTTTACTTAGGTTTTGGGGCCGATCTCTATTCACAGATTTGACAGGTCTTCCTGTCAAATCTATGAATGGAGATTCCCTGCTCCGATTGGCTCCCCATGGCCCACGTGATTCCAGGGGACGCTGCGAACTAGCTTCGCCGCTGAGATACGCGAGCACTGCACACCGGCAGCTGGAGGAGGCCCAGGATCGGAATCCCACGCGGGCCCACAGCACAACGGCAGGCGCGCTCGGTACGTGCAGGTCGGGGGCTTGCGCCCGCGGGAAGCCTCCGACCTGAATTTCTGGGCCATTGAAACTACACAATTGCAATAAACAGATATCTAAACATTTTGGACCAGCTATAAAAAGCCTCTATTTTTGTAGCTACAGATGACTCGTCACATGGATTAGAGATCAGTGCAGCCACTGTCTGTGTAAAATATCTTGAACTTTGTAAAACTACTCTCCACCCATGCCGATGGTGGATCTGCTCATCTCTCAATGTATGTACATCTGTTGTCATTCAACGTAATGTTTTTAATGGGAAAGATAAGCATTACTGATTCAGGATGTCATAGTATAGAGAACTAAATATGGAAACAAAAGATTTCTGCTGTTATTGCTTATTCACCACACCCAGGTGAATGCAAAGCAGATGTGGAAGGTTAAGGCAGCTTTACTGTACCTACACATTGTATCAAAATAAGACCTGACAGCGATTGTCAAACCTTTCACCTGTTCATGTAGTCTCTTAAATAGTTCAGACTTCCTGATTTAGATATTAAAATTGGAAGCTTCTGTTTCCTTATCACTAGATTGTACCTTAATAACTATTCAGCAAATTTCCCAACAAGAAAAGGCCCAACTAGTTCCCCTGACCTTCAATGGCACCACCATTGCCAAGTCCTCCACCGGCAACATCCTGGGAGGGTCACCAGTGACCAGCAGCTGAACTGGACCAGCCATCATTGTGGATACAGGAATGGGTCAAAAGCTGGGTACTCAGTGATGAGTGGCTCACCCCTGGCCCTTCAAAGCCTCTCGACCATTTACAAGGCTCAAGTCAAGATTGTGATGGAATACTCGCCAAATGGAAGGGTGGAGCTGCAACAACACTCAATAAGCTCGACACGATTCAGAACAGAGAAGTTCGCTTAATCAGCACGCCTACCACTGAGCTCCATATTTGCCCCTCCACCACCGGTGCACAGAGGTTGCAGTACATGCGATTTCCAGGATGTACTGCAACTACTCACCAAGTCAGGACTTCTGGCCCAGCAATCTTTACCAATACGAAGAACAAGAACAGTAATGCCATGTGCGTATGAACATCTGCAAGTTCTCCTCCAAGTCACACGCCATCCAGACTTGGACAATAGTACCATTCCTTCATTGTTGCCAAGTCAGAATCCTGGAATTATTGATCTAATATCATGGGAGCACCATTACCACAAGGACTACAGCGGTTCAATGAGAAGGCCCACCACCAATGTTCCTTTTCATTTTTTGGGGGGTGCACGGCCCCTTTAATGGGCTGCGTGGCCCATTCAGATTTCCACGCATGTGCGTTTTTTCCCATTCAAAAGCCGGTTATCGGCCTGCGCGGGACTTCCAGACCGCCGCGCGGCTTAACGGGAACATTGCCCACCACTACCTTCTCAGGGCAACTAAGGATGGACAATAAATGCAACCATGCCTGTATTGCACCATTCCTTCCGATCAACCTAGCAACTATACCATATATACACATGGATATATGTGAGTATTCTGGCATTTCCCAAAATGGAGAGAGATTACAGAAATTTACAGACTTATGGGCCATACAAGCCATACACAGGCAGACATTAAATGTGGATGTACAAAAAGTTTCCTGAGAATAAAGGAAGTGAGATTTGCGCAATCTCTAGTCCAAATAGGTGGATTTCTGCCCAGTAAAGAACAGATGCCACACATATGGATGGACGTTCACCACACTGATGTCTCAGGAGGCTGACACCAGCATCCCAGAGGAAGGAAGGCAATCAGCTCCACTGTTCTGATTCAGAAGGAAGAGGTTCTCGTACTTCCTAGAATCATTGCTCAAGTTGCAAGCATATCAGCAATAAGGTGAACTAATTAGACTTCTAATAAATCCAGTAGACCTGCCATCTAAACTGCTAATGCCAGCTATATAAGGAGTCTAACTGTAAACTAATCTCACCAATTTTATATCAATCTCAGACATTAAGCTTAATACCAGCTTTTAGTCAGCAAAGCCGGATAAAGCTGAATTATTTGGATATATCTGAATTGCCTTTATAACCTCAATTATTAATTCCATCAGTTAATAATATGTGCTAAATAATTTATGTACTTTAATGATTAATACTTAAATGCTGCTAGTAATGTTATTATAAAGGTTAATAAAGAAATAGAAGGGGAAAATTCGGTATCGACCATTTTGGGGCGCTAACATCACCTGGGCGCTACCTTTAGTGCCGGCGCCCGCAAAATTGAGTTTTAGCGCCCCAAGAGGGAAGTGGAGCGCTAAATCAAGCACTCCACTTCCTTCTTAGGGCGCTGAAGTCGGAGAGCAGGGCGGAGACTTCAGACTACTAGAACAGGAAAGGTAAGTTTTTTTTTAAAAAACACTTACCTCGGCCACCTCGCCTTTAATCATCGCCCCCAAAGCGGCCGACCGCCCGACTCCTGCAGCTGTCGGTGTTTTCGACCGGCGCTGCTGCAAGGGGGCGGAAGTCAATTTCGGGTCCGGGGCGATGACGTCACGATCTCTGGGCAAAAAAGACCGGGGTGCAACGCTGTAGCGCTGCCGCAAAACTCCAGTCGAATATGGTGGGAGTCGACGTTAGCGCCGCACCCGGTCGCAAAGCCATCTGCGCCCCAGGGGGCGCTAATGGGAGGCAAAGGTACCCAATTTCACCCCCCTAGCAATTTCCTAGCCATAGACTGGACAGCAAACTCCACATGGTTCCGTGATGAGCTGTTATGGATTCATTTGGTGTTTTTTGAGTACTGTAAAAGTTTACTAATCCCAGTGTTCTTACACACATGACTTCTTGATGAAGTACAGGAACAGTACATGCACAACAGTACCCCACAGTAAGGGTTCAATGCCTTGGGAGGGAAGCGAGAAAATCTGTGCTAAAAGGGGAAACAAATGAAATTATTGCTGCCTCTGGATAACGTGATCAACTTTAAATGTTACACAGTTCATTAAATTGAGCGCAGGACCACGAGAACTTTTCCACATGGTGACTCATCAACTCTGAGGTATTTTGGTTTCCTTCTGCATTCAACAGATGCGACTGCAGTTTGTGCAAGAGAAAGCTCATTTCTAAATCACTCGAGACATTTACAATGTTGAAGTATGCATTGTATAAAAGTTACACATTAGAGTAAAACAAAGTCAGCAGCAGTCTCCTTTCCACAGATCAGTGAAAATCAACATTTCAATACAGGATTTATTTTGAAATTTAAGGATCCTATGGGCTTTACTTTCACTATTTTTCCATTCTGGAAAACTTTCTTCTGGGTAGTTTGCAGATGGGACTATTTTAATTGTATGATGATGATATTTTGGTAAACCTCCCAATTTGTGCACATATGTTGCTGCCATATTAAAAATAATCTTTCGCAATGATTTTTTTCACTTCAGGAGACTTGCGTGACCTCCCAATTGTGGCTAACATTCAAAAGTACAGCAAACTGCACAAGAAAGAAGTATTAAAAATCCCATTATACAAATATTTTAGTGTTAAAATAGGTAATTGGATAATCAACTAATGTTCTAAAGATTACCTATACTGCCTGAATACTTTTTATTGCGCAAGAAGGCGGCCAGTGACTGACTTCCATTTATTTTACCAAAAGGTTCGAAATGTTTATTTTTTTCCTTTACGGCAATAATTTTGTTTCCAGTTATTTTTGCAGCAAATGCAAATGTGTCCCTATAGCACAATCTGCAGTGTGGCTAATTGTTGTGGCTTAGAAGTATGATTATTTAAAAAAATAAACATGTTTATTTTTCTATAAGCATCCACTAATTGCACTCAAAAAACACTTTTCTAAAAACACTTTTCTAACTTGGGTTCTCTAAACTACAAAAGAAAGACTTTCGCGACCTCAGGACGTCCCAAAGCGTCTTACAGCCAATGAAGTGCTTTTGAAGTGGAGTCACTGTTGTATAACACTGAAATAGTTTCATAAGTGACTCATGGAAGTGTTTCTAAATAGTATATAACACACTGTAAACACAAAATAAAAATACAATAAATTAGTCGAGAAATGAATTTAAATTCTTTTGAGATTTTAGCTCATGTTTCAGACAAGAGACAGTCCATTCAGAAAATTAATGGTCTTCTGGACAATTTTGGTGCAATGTAATCTAAAGATACTGGCTGTGAGTCAGAGATGTTTAGTTCTCATTACCAGTCACTGAGTGCATTAAATATTATTCCATGTGCACAGGACACACTGCATTGTAAACCACTGAATCACACCTCAAAATAAACAGTCTTAAGTTCATATTTTTAAGACCACTGAACTCAAATATTTATTTTTTTAATCATTAACATCGCTCTAGAAGTCAACACAAGCAAAAAGTTGTTTCAATGCCAAGATTTTTAATTGCTTCTGGTTTAGTTTCCTTGCCAAGTGCCAATATAGCACAAGGTCATAAATCTTCTGAATGATTACCTCCTCAAACTACTCACAAGAAAGACGAGAATAACATGCCCGTTCCAAAAAAAGAGCACCGGGCATAATTCAAAATTTTGGTCTAAATTAGATGGAAGCCCTGGACAAACTGATGGTCTTTCAGCAAATAAATTCCCAGCATTAGATGATATTTATCCCAGAGTGTTGAGACAGATTAGCGAGGAGATTTGTTAGGCACTGACATCATTATGAGGGATCAATGGACAATGGGGAGATACCAATAGATGGAAACAGGCTAATGTGGTACCCATTAAGTCATACTTCTATTCCATGTAAAGTAATGGAATAAATTATCAGGAGTAAACTTGAGGATTATCCGTACAACAACTACTACCTAGTAAACAGCAGTCAACATGGCTTTAGACGGGAAAGATCCTGCCCGACCAACCACTTTGATTTCTTTGAGGAAGTGACAACCGAAGTCAACTGTGGTAAAGCCTTCGATATTGCATGCTTAAGCTTTGTAAAAGGCATTTCATAAAGCTTCACATGAAAAATGACTAAGTTTAAAGCTCTGGAGATACAGGGTAAAGCTTGGGTATGGATAAGAAATTTGCAGAAGGGTAAAAAACAACAGGTAGTGGCTAGAGGGGTAGAGTCAGGTTGGTTGGCGGGGGTGGGGGGGGGAAGTATTGACTGGGTTGTCCATGGACTCTGTGTTGCGACCACTACTGTTTCTAATCTGGATCAATGACTTGGATTCTGAAACTTAATGCAAACTGGTTAAATTTTCAGATCATATCAAACTAGAAGGCACAGTAGAATCGAAAGAGGCAGTCCAGAAACAACAGAATTTGCTAAACAGAATGTATGTGAGTGAGCTGAACATGGCAGATGAAATTCAATGCAGACAAGTTTAATGTATTGTACATAGGGAGGAAAATGGGCAACACATATACTTCATGAATGATGTTGAAATAACAAAGGTTGAAGTTGAAAGAGAGTCAGAAGCTTAGTGAACGCCAGGCTCAACATGTCCAGCCAATGCAGAGCTGCAGTCAACAAAGCTAACAAGAATGTTTTCATGCAGAGAGTGGTCAACACTTGGAATGAACTTCCAGCGGAAGTAAGAAACAACTAGATGCAGCAATGGGGAAGGAGTTTGCTCTAGATAGATGAATTAAGATGCCCTAAAGTATCTTATGATCTTGAGAGCACACAAATGGGGAAAAGGACTATGGAAACTGAGAGTAAAGATCTTTTCCCAATAATTGTGTTCTCGTGTCTTTCCAGATAGACCTATAGTTTGCTATACAATAGGTCTGCCTGGTGGTATATGATCCAACTACACAAGACCCTTCTCTGGAATTAATATATATTGTAAGAGCAGGAGAAATGGAAGGGAGTACAGATGTTACATTAATCCTGAATTGTACATCTAGAGTGAAAATTATTGAAAAGTACTAGTGAGCTCTTGAACTTAGCTGATCCCTTTGTGCGCAGATGACCCACTTATGTGTACCTCCTAGTATCTGGTTCAAGGGTCCTGACTAAGGCCTGGGAGCAGCCTGGTTATCTGCCCTATCAGTTATGGGACATAACAAAAAAAAAGAAAAAATATTGCACTTATAAAATGTCTTTTAAGTTTCCCCAATTTGCTTACTGCCTAATCCTGGAGTGTCGACTCTTTCTATACTACTACATATATAAAAGATATGAATTCTCACACCAGATGTACAATTCAGGCTTGTTGTAATGTCTGCACTCATTCCTATGTAGACCAAGAAACTGTGTGCGACGAGCCAGTAAAGACATTTTTGTATCATTCCATTAACAAACAGCTGTTGGGCAAAGTGACAGAAAGAATCAGATCTTTACGTGGAAAAATTTCGGGAATCTGCACAGCCACATTTACTGGTTGTGCTATTAACCCTCTGCCAGCTGAAAGGTAATGGATCTAGAGGAAATAACTACCTAACCCTTTCCTCTAACACCCCTTCTGTGGTCAATGAAAATGACTATATTTAGCTATGCAGTGTACAAATTTGTAGGAATGCCAAAAACATGCCCTGAGGGTTATAGCACACAGACACTGACTAGACAGAAATCAACACTGGCCCCAAATCTCAGCAAGATTATAACCTATTTGAATACTGTTAAATGAACCTAATAGTACTGGGAAAGTAACTACTGCTTACAACAGCAATGCATTTGTCAGTTAGTAATGCAGGGCTGCAGAAAAGCCACATTAAAATTAAAATAGAATAGCATATGAGACCTTTTGGCTTATAGATTTTTGTGCGTGTCAAGGCAAGGAACAGTAGTACTAGGGAACAAAAGATTCTTCTGGGGAATTGGATTGCAACCCCTGCTCATTTACCTTTGGAGCTGGAGTACAAATACCAGCACAGACTTTGATGAATGTCTCTTGCCATGTAATGAGTTTGGACAGTATCAACGGTTTCAAATGGAGGTCAACACCTACAACAGCAACTGGCCATAGCTTTGCACAAGTTGGCAATCTCACTAAAAAGGCTACAAGGATGCTAAGATGTGAAGGAGATAAATTCTTACTAATTGGTGTGTTCTTCTGTCATTGGTGTTAAGGCATGTTGTTTAGAAGAATATATGGAGTTTTACTCTGTATTTACAAATCCAAATGAATGCCATCTACCAAACAATTAAAAGACTTGAGATGGACCACTTGTTAAAGCTCTTTAGAGCTAATTTTCCAACTTCGCAATCTCAACAGGGGGCCTCACCCACCACGGTGCATTATCAGAACTTCAGGTGCACGCTGGGCATAATTTTCCAACCGGCATTTTAAATGGTTGGAAAACTGCAGTGAACACCCAAATTTCCGATATATGCTTGCAGTGGGCAGAGCTCCTTGCCAGGAGCGCAAAGTTGGAACATATCCCTTCTGTGTCTTCATCCACTCGTAACACAAATAACCTAGGAGGGCTTGATTCTGACACTGGATAACTGTTCCATTTACCTAGCACAATCATCTTTCACCAAAATGAGCGTAAAAATTCGGTTAATATACAATTTACGAATCAATCTTCCTTTTTACATCTTCTAGCAGCTGCATGCAATCTTATCTTAGGTACATTATGCAATGTGAAACTCCCACCACATCACTTAACCTAACCTAAGGGACACCAAAGTGGCAGGACTTCTCAGAAAGCACACCTCCTTGTCAACAATTATGAAAGTTTATTTGGAGCAATTTTAGACACATTCCCAATTCAAACTCTCCCATTCATTGTCCTAATATCCCAGTGGTAACACAAGTAGGAATATAAATTGATAGGAAATAAATTTAAAAAACACAAGAGCTTACTGCTACATTCTGATTTTGTACCTGTATTAGTCATTAAGGGCTGGATTTTCTCAGCAGTGGCGGGAGAGCTGTTTGCCGGGTTCCGGTCCCACTCCCGGTTGCAGCCGTTCAGTCAAAGGGATTTTCCCTTGATTGGCCTTGTTAAGCCCGCCCTGCGGGCTTCCCAGCCAATTAACAGGAAGCGGGTCTGATGACGCGTCATCAGCTGGTTTCCTTAAAGGGACCACGGCCACATTGAGTTTGACAGTTGTTCTGTCAGTGTTTGACAGCATTGAGGTGCTGCAAACACTGACAAGCACTGCACAGAGGTGGACGCTTGCACCCAGGCTCTCCAATGACTCCCTCCATAAGCAGGCAGGGAGTTTCTCTTCCCTTCCAAGGGCGGAAGAGACCTCCCCAGGACACCAACGCAGCCTGGTTGCACATTGCGCAGGAGGACACAAGCAGGGATGTCGTCAGGAGTCCCTGGCTGCAGTGGCGCCAACCTTTCAATGTTCTCAGTGGATCACAAAACGTTACTGCAAAGCCACACTCAAACTCATCCTGCTGTGCCACTCAACACATCCCCATCACTCTGCCTTCCCTACCCTACTCCTGCACATCCTTACTCACACCAACTTACTTTGCACCTCCACCCATCCCACTCTATCTACATTATCACTTCCCCATCTCACTAGCCACCCCTCACACTCACCCTCATCCTACTGCAAGCATACCAACTAACAACACACAAGGGTAGGCACTTGAGGTTTAGCCAATGTCCATGTGAAGTATCTGGTAATGTGTTGTCATACAGTGAAATCTATATTTTCAACACTGCTCCTTACTGGACAGATCTGTGCGTACCTTGAGAAGTGTCTTACTGAGTTCCAGTGAATGTTGAGATATAACTCCCCCCCGCCGCCCCGCTATAGTGATGTGCGTGCATGGAATGGCTTGGACATTCAAGGGATGCTTCACGGTGCTGGTGTGGGATGGTGTCAACCTGGCGCATCATGTAGCAGCCAGTGTTTACAGCATCAAGTGAAGTAAATCTGGCCATGGTGATGCCATCGCTGGCCTCCCGGGCAGCAATGTTGTCAGGGGCTGATGCCCTGTGTCCTGTGCAGCATCAGGTGATGCCGGAGAAGGTTTGCGTTGTTGTTGGTGCGCCTGGTGATGTTGGTGTTGGGGCTGAATGTGCAAGGAATCAGAGGAGCAAGGTGAGATAGTTTCTAGGGCACCGATGTTGCTGCAACAGAAGGCAGCTGCAGGTGAGATGACAGAAGCGATCTGTCAATGGAGAGAGAGATTGTTCCAATGAGGTGGCACTGGAAATACAGCTGGCTCTAAACACTTGCAAGCTAAAGAAATCTCTAGATGTCTTACAAATGCAGTAACCAACAGTTTCTGCGCTCTGAAACAGACCATCTGCAACATGGCATCCTTTACACCACTTCTGCAGCTGTCAGCTTATCAGAAACATCAGAGCAGACTCAACTCACGCCAGGGTGAGCTGGCGTGTTCCCCGAGCAGTGGGTAACCCGTGGGGGAGCATGTAAAATTGGAAGGAAGCCTCAAAATACCATTAAATTGGCTGTTAACAAACCATTTAATGAGCTCAATTGTCTCCCCCGCCGTTTGGTGTCGGGTCAGTTCTCCGCTGACAAACTGACCCGACACTTGGGAGACTCGCGTGGAGGCGGCTTGACAGCGGACCCGCCTCCAAACCCGACCTCTGAGCGCCGGCAAAATCAAGCCCCAAGTATTAAAAAAAAATGTGGGCAGTATTGCTTTGCAATCTTGACAATTTCTACAACTCTTATTTTGATCTACATAGTTTATACTCTGAAAGCTGCTCTAAGGACCATCTGTTTATAGTGACCATCTAAGGTTAGTCCTCAGCATGAATTCATAATTTAACTTATTGTGGAGGCTGTAAGATAAAGGTGATTACTGGCACCTGGTTCCAATGAATTATTAAGTGTGTTCTTGAATGTTCCGAACAGTGCGAACAAAGCTTTTCCTTTTTTTGTAAAGGGCAATTTCTGAAAGAACATAGGAGAGCTGAGTGCAAGACTCTGTTTACAATGTTTGCATTCTCATGACGTTCTTGACAATAGTTTTGGCCAGTTCCACACCAATTCTTTGGGCAAGTTCCAAAAAAAAAACAACAACAGCACCTCTTACTAAACCAATAACACATTTCCATTTTGTGTTCAGGCCATTCTTAGATAATGCAATGTGATTAATAAAAGTGACAACAATGAGAATTTCTTGATGCAACAGATTATGAATTTACTCTGGGTACTTAATCAAAACCTAATCTGTTTCAATGGACATCAATCTGTCACTACTCAAAATACTATGTTAGCAGTCTTTGTACAGGATTAATGTTATAAGTTTTTATATTAAAATGGGAATCCAAATGACTGCCACCTACCAAGCAACTGAAAGAGATGTAGGTGCAGCTTTATTAAACTATTCTTTGCATCCCCATGCACTTGAAGCACAATAATAACATAATTTTGTACCTCACATCATGTTTTACTGTGCAGTTCGTAGGAGTCAACATTTGGATAGGAACTAGATTTTTTAGAAAACAATATACAACTCACTTAATTAGTTGTTTAACCCATAAGGCTTCTGTATGACATTTTCTTGCATACTGCATCATAATTTAATTATCGGTTCACTCCACAGAAACCTCTTGTGTTCTGCTCTGCACAGTGCAACGCGCTGCCACTGTAATGTTCTGTTCACACCACAGTGCTCCCCTACACCATTCCATACTGGTTTGTAACTATAGCAACACTGAGCTGCAGCCATGGACAATGTCCCAAAGGAAAGGATAATAGGATGTTTGACAGGGTTTCTGTGGGAATACTGGCATGCATCTTCACGCTTGTATACTTTAGAGTTGTATTCAAGGAATGAAAGTATGTAAACTTGAGGTCAACGATGCTAACTTGCTTGATCAAATTGGTTTCTAACAGCATGAAACAGAACACAGATTAAAAGAATTAGTAATAATGCTACAAGTTAATTCTTAACAAAAGGTCACTTGTTTATACAAAATAAAGTTTTTCTCAAAGCAAAGAGATATTTTTGCATGCCCCATACGATATCACATAGTGCACCACATACTCCCAAGTCAGGCATGATTGATGAAAAAGGTAGACAACATTACTTACTTGCACAATCAGACAGAAAGGTTCCATTCAATTAATTTGATGAGCTACATAGGGCTGTTTTGAGATATTGGGGGAGATTTTGACAGGAGGGCAGGATTGGTACGTAGGAGGTCCGGAGCACGTGGCACACCCGGAAATTCAGAAGGAAGTGATGTCCGGCTGCTTTTAACAGTCAGGCCTGATTTTAATAGTTGAAAATCGATCTTACGCCCAAGGCTGGCGGGAATGACGTCACGGCTGGTGGAAGGGCTGGGGCAGGGGAGGCCCAAGGATTCCTCAGGCTCTTCCTGGCACCCAAGGAATCCTCTCAAAGAATAAAAAAAACTACTTACCTTGTCTTCTTCTAGTCACTTAGCTGCATCCCGCCAGGTTTCTCTGACACTGTGCAAGCCTCCCCAAGTTGCTAAAATCACGTCACGATTGCATTGTGGGAGCCTGATTTAAATATGTTAATGAAGTTCCCTGCCTCTCCAAGAAGGGACACTCGCACAGCATGCTACCATAAAAATGGCGGCAGGCGCGTACGCATTGGGTTAGGATCACTTTTTTAGGGTTTAACCCACCCCGAACTCCTCCCACCCGTCGTTGGAGGGGGAGTGGGGGTGGAGGTTAATATCAAGGCCAGTATGGTTCCAGTTGTGCCATTGTTAGGATGTACTAAATAAAGGTTAAGTGCTTACCCACATGGAAGGAAAGTCTGAGGACCAGTTACAAATAGGCTCAGAGCTGATCCGAAGTGGGAGTTTTTTTTAGTCGCACGGCAGCTGCACACCCAAAGAGCTGCCCAAGCCAAAAACATAAAAACGGTTAAATGTAGCAGGCTGTGTCTGTCACATGGGTTGCAGAGAAAGTTAAAGGGGAGGTGGCGGGCGGCCATTTTTGTTGCTGGCCGCCTGCCAGCACCTGCCCCCGGCCCCCCGTGACGCCCCCACGCGGGGTGCCGGCTGCTCTCCGTGAGCGTTTGCTGGCACTCCCGATCCCTGGTGGCCCAGCTGGGCGCCAGGACGCGCTGCGCCAGGCCCCTCCCCTTTAATAAGGAGAGGAAGGCCTGCAGTACCACGGTGCGACGTGCCGCAGCGCCACGATATTGGCTCGTAGCACCCCAAGAGGGACGCGGGGTGCTTCCAGTAGCGCCCCTCCTCCCTCTCAGGGCGCTACCTGGGAAAATCGGCCATCAGGTCCAGGGGACTTGTCAGCCTTTAGTCCCTTTAGTTTGCCTAGAACTTTTTCTCTAGTGATAGTTTTAAGTTCCTCCCTCCCTAAAGCCCCTTGATTATCAATTATTATTGGGATGCTTTTAGTGTCTTCTACCGTGAAGACCGATACAAAATATCTTTTCATAGTCTCTGCCATTTCCCTGTTTCCCATTATTAATTCCCCAGTCTCATCCTCTAAGGGAGCAACGTTTACTTTAGCTACTCTCTTCCTTATTATATACCTGTAGAAGCTCTTAATGTCTGTTTTTATATATTTTTTGCTAGTTTACTCATAATCTATCTTCTCCCTCTTTATTAATTTTTTAGTCATCCTTTGCTGCTTTCTAAAAAATTCCCAATCCTCTGGCCTACCACTAATCTTCGCAACATGGTATGCCTTTTCTTTCAATTTGATACCATCCTCAACTTCCTTAGTTAGCCACGGATGGTTCATCCTTCTCGTAGAGTCTTTCTTTCTCATGGGAATAAACCTTTGCTGAGAGTTCTGCAATATCTCCTTAAATGTCTGCCACTGCTTACCTACCGTCTTACCCTTTAATCTACTTTCCCAGTCCACTTTAGCCAATTCTGTTTTAGGCCCAAGTTTCTCACACTTAAACTGAATTTGAAATTCTATCATGCTATGATCACTCTTCCCTAGAGGATCCTTTACTACCTCACCTCCTTTTCCTTTCTGCCAATCCCTGCGAAATGTGAAATACCCCTGAATATTCAGTTCCCAGCCTTGGTCACCTTGCAACCACGTTGCTGTAATGGCTATCAGATCATATCCATTTATTTCTATTTGTGCGGTCAACTTATCTATCTTGTTACGAATGCTGCGTGCATTCAGATAAAGAGCCTTTAATTTTGTCTTTTTCCCATTTTTCCCTACTCTGACTCTATTTGCTGGTGCACTCTTATGCTTTGTATGCTCTGTCTCTTCCTGTCACACTCTGGTTATCATTACCCCTATCGCTGCCCTGCACTATTGCCTTCTCCTTTCCCTTTGACTTTCTAAATTCCCTTTCACCTGAACACTCCCCCCAACTATTTAGTTTAAAGCCCTATCTACAAGCTTATTCGATTCGCCAGGACACTGGTCCCAGCATGGTTCAAGTGAAGCCCGTCCCAACGGAACAGCTCCCTCTTTCCCCAGTACTGGTGCCAGTGCCCCATGAATCGAAACCCATTTCTCCCACACCAATCTTTCAGCCATGCATTCAACTCTCTGATCTTATTGACCCTATGTCAATTTGCTTGTGGCTCAGGTAGTAATCCAGAGATTATTACCTTTGTGGTTCTGCTTTTTAATTTGGATCCTAGCTCCTCAAACTCCCTCAGCAGAACCTCTTTCTTAGTCCTACCTATGTCGTTGGTTCCTACATGGATCATGACAACTGGATTCTCACCCTCCCACTCCAAGTTCCTCTCCAGCCCGAGGAGATATCCTTAACCCTGGCACCGGGCAGGCAACACAGCCTTCAGGACTCACGCTCTCGGCTGCAGAGAACAGTATCTATCCCCCTAACTATACTGTCACACCCTCGTGTCCCTGACCACGGACCAAATTTGAAGTATTTATCCTAAGGGGGGTGACTGTCTCCTGGAACAAAGTGTCCAGGTAACTCTCCTCCTCCCTGGTGCATCGCAGTGTCTGGAGCTCGGACTCCAGCTCATCAACTCGGGGCCGGAGTTCCTCGAGCTGCAGATGTGGTCGCCGTGGATCACACTGGTGTCCACCAGCTCCCACATGCTACAGCTGCAACACATCACCTGCCCTGTCATCTCTATTGCATTTTATTTAACTAATTAGGTTTTCAAGTTTGGAATATCACTTAATTATCTATGTATAGTTTTTAATCTAAAATCACGGCTCTTAATTTAAACCAATGCCCTAGTTTAGAGAAAAAGAGAGAAGTACTCACCAACCAATCACTTACCTGCCTTCCTGTGATGTCACACTTCGATTTTTTTTTCCCTTTACACGTCCGTTCGCTCCGCAGGGAGGCAGCCTCTCCCGGCTCTTCTTAAATCAGCCTCTCCCGCTCTCGGCTCCTCTTAAATCAGCTGCTCCCACTCTCGGCTCTTCTTAAATCAGCCTCTCCCACTCCCGGCTATTCTTAAATCAGCTGCTCCCATTCCCGGCTCTTCTTAAATCAGCTGCTCCCGCTCTCGGCTCTTTAAATCCTTTGTACCATTGTTCACATTCTAATGATTGAAAGGAACTGAGTATTTTGTCAGCTGTTTTCAATCATTAAACCTTACATTGGCGGTGGGAGGCCAGTGAACAACCTGAGTACAATGCATGGAGTTCTGCATTAACTTCATAGCAATTCGAACCAGAAGTTACAACGCAGCTCCAGCTTAGACTCTTTTGAATATAAAGGCAATACTGCATCCTGAGAGCAATACAAATGTGGCATTAAAATATTTTATTTCCACTCTTGTTTTATATTCTTTTTCTGTCTTTTTTTGTATCTCAATTTCTATCTTTGTTCTTTTTTTCTCTTCAGATGTGACAGCTGTTACTGTTTTGTCTAGCTTTCCTTCCCTCTTCACTGACGGAAAGCAGAACAACATTATGGAGGCAAGGCCATCCCACTATTCTTAGCGATGTTGAAAGTTCCTTATTAAAACTATAGGTCCTAAAATATTGAAGTGTCTGGTAAGTCCTGGTATTTGTAGATGGATTGCCAAACAGCAACATACATGATCACAACGCACCATGTCTAGCAAGATACAGGTTAAAATTTATGCAGCTCTTGACTGCATATATGTAATTTTACTAGGAGGCATAAGTTTCAAGAATTGTTGCCACAGCTGGTTTCTATTTTGTTTTTTAATAACATTATATAAAACATTCCTCACCATTTCACCCTGTCACACCAGCAATCAGCTTGCACAATAATGAAACCTTAAGTGCCCATCAGCAAATTTATGGCTTCTTCCTCATACAGTAGAAATGTGTTTCTATTACCAGAGGGTTCTAAGTTTAAACAGTTCTGACTGGAACTTAGCTCTAAATCACAGGTGTAACCTGCAGCATTTTTTTAATTCATTCATGGGATGTGGGTGTCGCTGGCAAGGTCAGCATTTATTGCCCATCCATAATTGCCCTTAAGAAGATGGTGGCGAGCCGCCATCTTGAACCGCTGCAGTCTGTGGTGAAGGTACTCCCACAGTGCTGTTAGGGAGGGAGTTCCAGGATTTTGAATCAGTGACGATGAAGGAACGGCAATATATTTCCAAGTCAGTTTGGTATGTGACTTGGAGGGCAACTTGCGTCTGCTGCCCTTGTCCTTCTGGGTGGTAGAGGTCGCGGGTTTGGGAGGTGCTGCCGAAGAAGCCTTGGCGAGTTGCTGCAGTGCATCTTGTAGATGGTACATACTGCAGCCATGGTATGCCGGTGGTGGAGGGAGTGAATGTTTAAGGTGGTGGATGGGGTGCCAATCAAGCGGGCTGCTTTGTCCTGGATGGTGTCAAGCTTCTTGAGTGTTGTTGGAGCTGCACTCATCCAGGCAAGTGGAGAGTATTCCATCACACTCCTTACTTGTGCCTTGTAGATGGTGGAAAGGCTTTGGGGAGTCAGGAGGGGAGTCACTCGCCATAGAATACCCAGCCTCTGACCTGCTCTTATAGCTACAGTATTTATGTGGCTGGTCCATGTTAAGTTTCTGGTCAATGGTGACCCGCAGGATGTTGATAGTGGGGGATTCGACGATGGTATTGCCATTGGTTGTCAAGGGGAGGTGGTTAGACTCTCTCTTATTGGAGATGGCCATGGCCATGGCCTGGCACTTGTGTGACACGAATATTACTTGCCACTTATCAGCCCAAGCCTGAATGTTGTCCAGGTCTTGTTGCATGCGGGCATGGACTGCTTCATTATCTGAGGAGTTGTGAATGGAACTGAACACTGTGCAATCATCCATGAACATCCCCACTTCTGACCTTATGATGGAGAGAAGGTCATTGATGAAGCAGCTGAAGTTAGTTGGGCCTGGGACACTCTGCTCTGAGAAACTCCTGCAGCGATGTCCTGGGGTTGAGGTGATTGGCCTCCAACAACCACAGCCATCTTCCTTTGTGCTCGGTATGACTCCAGCCATATATCTCTCAATATGAAAGAAAAACAGTGAAAATAAAATATTCCAAGCCATTTAGATTCTTTAGATGTACCATAACCAGTAGGTACAAATTCTGTTCATAGGGTGATTTCTCTCAGGCTGCAGATTTCCTTTTACAGTCCTAATTCCATGCAGTAGCATACTGCATCGTGTCCTACATAGCTGTTGTGCTGCAGGAAACTTTAATTCTACATCTAAATGCAGACTTTTCCTGAGAAGTAAAAAAAATTCCTCCTCAAAAAGTCTCTGGCCATGAAATTTGGCATTTTAGCACCGGTAGTTAAGGCCAGTTTGGGAAAAAAAGGCGTCTACCTCACTTCCGATCACTTCCGGCATGGCCCGCGCTGTTCGCCATCTTGGCTAGAGTGGGACGTGCGTGCGCCGGCAGATCGTGACGTCAGTCAGCGTGACGCACAACCTGCCATTTTGGACGTCGCCGCTCCAATCAACGCCGTCCCCATAACACGTACACGAGGGACACCCCCACCAACGCTATTTAAAGGGATACATCCAACTTGAAAGAAAGACTTGCATTTATATAGTGCCTTTCACAACCACCAGATGTTTCAAAGCGCTTTACAACCAATTAAGTACTTTTGGAGTGTAGTCACTGTTGTAATGTGGGATACGCGGCAGCCAATTTGCGCACAGCAAGCTCCCACAAACAGCAATGTGATAATGACCAGATAATCTGTTTTTATTATGTTGATTGAGGGATAAATATTGGCCAGGACACCGGGGATAACTACCCTGCTCTTCTTCGAAATAGTGCCATGGGATCTTTTACGTCCACCTGAGAGAGCAAACGGGGTCTTGGTTTAACGTCTCATCCAAAAGATGGCACCTCCGACAGTACAGCACTCCCTCAGCACTGCACTGGAGTGTCAGCCTAGATTTATGTGCTCAAGTCCCTGGAGTGGGACTTGAACCCACAACCTTCTGACTCAGAGGCGAGTGTGCTACCCACTGAGCCACAGCTGACAGCACTTGCAACTAAGTTGATTATCTCTCTTGTACTCTTGCAGAGTTTGTATGAATACTGGGTTGCTGGAAGACATTTATAGTTGTTAAAGTGTGCAGTGAGTGCTGCTGGACGTTGGGAAGGCATTGGCTACAACTGGAAGGCCTCCGAGTACACCACATGCTCCCAGTCATTGGGGCTGTACTTGCAGCATGACAGGGAGATGGAGCCAGAGGCAGCAAAGATGACAAGCTGCTCGCAGAGGAAGGACGAGGAGCAGGAGGAGGGCTTTCAGCAGGAGGCCTTACCCACCTAGGATCTTCAGGGAGCACTTCTTCTACCTGCACCTAAGCCAGGAACAGTGTGTTCGGTGGCTCCGCTTCACCAAGGAGGTGATCACAGAACTCTGACACCTCTTGGAACCAGAGCTGCAGCCTCAGAGCAGGGCGACGACAGCTCTGCCAGTGGCCCTCAAGGTCACCGTGACCCTCAATTTTTTCACCAGCAGATCCTTCCAGGTGGGAACAGGCGACATAGCAAACATCTCGCAGTTTGCCGTCCATCGCTGCATCTGGGAGGTCACAGAGGCTCTGTACTCTGGAAGGGACTTCATTGTCTTCTCTCTGAACAGAGAGAAGCAGGATGAGCACACACGCAGCTTTGCCAGGAATATCGGGCTTCCCCATGGTGCAGAGCGCCATCGACTGCGCACATGTAGTTTTGCTGTCGCCGCATATCAATGCCGAGATGTACCGTAACCGCAAAGGATTCCAATCATTTAATGTGCAGTTGGTGTGTGGCCACGTCCAGCACATCATGATGGTGAATGCCCAGTCATGATGCCTTCATCCTGAGCCACTCCACTGTACCAACAATCTTCCAGCCACCATGTCGAACCGGAGGGTGGCTGCTAGGCGACAAGGGCTATCTGCTCCACACCTGGCTGATAATTCCCCTCCCCAACCCCACCACTCGTGGCCAGCAATGATATAATGACAGCCATGCTGCCACTAGGAACGTCATTGAGCAGACCATCGGGTGCTCAAGCAATAGTTCTGCTGCCTTGACCCCTCGGGAAGAGCCCTCCAGTACTCGCTCGAGTGGGTGTCCCAATTCGTGGTGGTCTGCTGCATCCTCCACGTGAGGCTGTAGCCCTTGCCACCACGGGTTCCGCGACCACCTCAGGAGAAAGAGGAAGAGGAGGAAGAGTAAGGGAGGAGGCAGCCTGCACATCCATGTTCCGGACAGGCTGTCCATGAATGCATCATCAGACTCTGGTTCCCCTGAATGAAATCCCAGATTCCCGTTGCTCAACACTTCCCCACCTTCCCTTCCCTCTGTCACGGAACATCACAGCGTCCTCTTGGACACAATGTTGAAGTGAAAGCCACCACAAAGCAAACATTCCAAACATAATTTATAAATGATTCATTCCAAAACTACGTAACAAAGTCAACTAGTCACCCTTGTGCATTCCCTTAGTGTCTGTCTGTCGTGTGCCTTTGCCTATCCCAGTACTCCTACGAAGTGCTACTCCAGTGGCTGCAGCATGGCTGGTGGAAGGCTGCTGACTTTCCGTGGGCGAGACTGCAGATGGCGTTGCAGGACGACCTCGAGCAGCTCTAGGCCTAGAAGGCCCAGCTGTAGACTGCACTACCTCAGCATGGGCAGCAGCAGTCTGGGCTGGCTAGCTGACAGGCAACAGCAAGGGCCCTGGCAGAGTGGCATTGGTGGAAGTATGAATGCTGTCATCCTGAGAGAGGTCAGCAGGTTCGTGCTCCACAGAGCCACTGGCAATCCCCCGGGGCGGTGCCTCAGCATTCCTGATAATCTGTTGGAGGACAGATTGCTGGACTGCCGCGAGACCCTGCAAGCCCCTATTAACACTTGTAAACACAGCCATGATGGAAGCAGTCTGAGCTTGCGTGGCAGCAAGCTGAGCCTGCATGACAGAAGTCTGAGCTTCCACTGCAGCACTCAGACGTTGGGTCGCTTCCGCTTGTGATGCAATGGAAGCTGCGACATCGCCCATCACACCCAGAATCATGGCTGGGTCCACAAGTGCTCTAATGGAGTTGCCCATCACTTCCATCCTGGAAATCATAGGCTCCAAGCTCTGCACAAAGCCCTGTGGAAGGTTGGAGCTGGACTCCTTCATGCTCCTCGACAGTGACAACAGGCTCTCTGGCTGGCCTGCCAATGCACCAAGCACTGTGTGCATGACCATCACCCTTCTTCTGAAGGCCACCCCATCAAAGTCCTCATCTGACTCCTCTGCAGAACTTGTGTGCGACCTCGCCCTCCAGGGAGCTGGCACCTGCGCTACCCTTTCCCCTTCATAGTTTCCTTGGGTTACTTTCCACTGCCTCAACTATTCACATACACTTTGTTTCTCTAATGTCTTTCATTTCTTTAATGCTTCTTTCCACTGTCGGATATAAAGATCATCTCCAGTCATCTATCTATCTCCCGTTTTTATGTTAAGCAGCTTACAGGACATCCCACCGATACTTCCTCTCATCCGTTCTCCGTTGTGTTTATTTTTCCGCTCCCTCTATTAAAATGCTTCTTCATCTTTCAGGTCTGATAAAGAGCTGTATGTCTGAAACATTTAACTTACCGATTCTCTCCACAAATGCTGACCGACCCGACCTGGTGAGCGCTTCCAGCACTTTCTGGTTTTGTTTCAGTTTCCAGCATTTGCAGGTTATTGTTATTATTTATAATATTTAGAAGCCTCAAACAAGATTAGAAGAAAATGTCTTCCTTACAGTAATAAGTTCTGGAATAAACTCTCAGCAAAAGCAGCTCAGACTGTGTTAATTGATTCCTTAAAAAAGGGAGACAAACAAGAATATAGTTAGGAATGAAACAGAATGCTACAAGGATAACCAGAGAGTTAATTGGTCAAATAATCAGTGCTACACAATGGTTCTGGTGCTGCTGGAACCATAGAAATGCCACCAGTGCAGTGCAACTGGTTAGAGTTCAAGAGTGTAGGTTGTCATTCTAGATGGATATCTGAAGAGTTTCAGTAGATTCAGTTTGGGGTTGGGGAGAAGATTCAGACATTTATTTTCATTTGCTTAACTGTACCTAGTCAACTCCCTCAAGGCACTGAGCATGTTGGGCAAGTCCATGATAGCACAAAATATGCAAGGTCTATAGAAGAATTAAGCTTGATGCAGCGAATGGCTTCTTCTTCTTCTTCTTCAATACTTTATGTTCTTCTGAAGTTTTGGTCTTGTTACACACTGTATGGGAGTATAAATTAGACTGAGAATGTAATCCAATTGAGCTGGGCTATGTTCAGCATGATATTAATGAAGAATTGCTGATAATTAAAAGGGATATGGTCTTCTTTTTCTGTGACTTATTTGCAAGTTTATTAATTGGCCAGGAACAGCTTTCTTTGACAAGCTACTATTTTATATTTTGGAGAACAGATCACTTTGCAGTAGATTATTTGGTACAGCCTGATATTCCCCTTTAAAACAATTAGTTGAAGTACAGTATTAACATCAGGACAGGGGGGGGATTGTTAGACTTCTGCCAATGCATCTTGCATCTATGAGGTGTGTGAGATCCTCCCCTCACCATGCTGTCTCCAACACATGTCAGGTTGAGATTGGAGCATCGGTGTGTGGGGAAGCCATGGTCACAAACCCTTGTCCTAATAATCCTTGGTTTAATGTGCAAGACTATTAACAACTGTTCTACATTTCTCGCGTTCTAATTTCAAACAGTCGTATTGAGAAATAAGCAAAAATCAACTTCCAAGCATATCTGAAAGAAAAGCACTGTATATATTGAAGGTTTAAAGTCTTTCCCTCCTCAAAGAATTAATTATCCTGATAACAAAAGACACAGTTATAAAAAGAATCAGTAAGCATAGCTCTGAACTGAAGAATGAACAATACAGCTGCATTTACCAGTAGTTGTTTTCTAATAGTTTGAATGAATTAGGTTTCTGCTGATGGCGATATAGGGGCCAGAACACGAAAGCACTTCTTTCATCCTCACAGACCCCGTGTAACCCTGCTTCCTGTTAAGATCAGTCAAATCTAGAGGTTAACTTGTAGATGCTTAGGGTAGGCTTTGTGTGCCATATAAATCAAAAAGAAAAAAATACAGCTTCAGGCTTGATTTTGGTGAATAGTACCACCGATGAAGCAGCACATCTGATCTGACATACAGATCCAACCTCAATATCCAATAAAAAATGAGTTCAGGTCAAAGTGCACACAATCTCACTACACACCATCTTGTTAATCGGAAGGAATTGTCAGATTAAAATGTAGTAGTATCCCGGGTTTTTGTAACTGCATTTGTTTCTGTAATTGCATTATTCATCATTTTACAATGTACAGAACTAAACAGCTATCTATATATAAGAAAACATATACTATCTGCAAATGAAACTTCAGTGCTAAATTGCATGAGTGATGGTTATCTTATTTTGGTTCCAAAGGTGAATCAGAGAACACAGCACAATACTTGCTTTCACTCACTTGCTGGTGGTTTACTAATTTAATTAAAACAGAGAAGAATACAGTCACTATGGATTCTTAACAGCATTAAAATGCAACTTTTACTTAAGCTATGAAGTGTTGGTAGATGAGTAATTATAAATAGATATGGTAAGTATGTGATCCCTCACTGGTTTGTATACGTTAGACTCATCAAAAACACAGGCTCCTAAAGCAACTGCAGAGCACAAGACAGATCCATAATTCATCCTAGCCATCCTCTACAATGTACCAGACACATTTTGAAAGGATTTTCTCTACAGTTGAACACAGAAATTTATGAAACATAAATTAAATAACTTTTTTGTAGACAGAAAAAAGTGAAATCATGAAGCCATAAGAAACGTCAAGGACAAGAAACACCGTTCAGCCCATTGATGCTCAGTCCTCTAAATAAAGAACTAGCATTTATATAGCACCATATCTCATCTCAGAAAAATCTGAAAGTGCTTCATGTATAATGAAATGAGGGCAGCCATTTTGCACACAGTAATAAGAAGAATCAGTTGATCTAGTACTCTATTTACCACCCTAACTACACCGATACAGCATCCATCTATATTTTGACTGTTCCTAATGATTTTGTTCCTAATACACTATTTAGCAGTTTATTTATCACTCTTTGAATACAGATGTTCTTCCTAATATATATTTCAAATTTACTTTTCACTCACTTACATTTATATTCTCCAATCCAACTTTCACAGAATCATATTACAATAGTCTAAACCAAGTCTTCTGTTTGCTCCTTCTACCGTTTAATATGTCTTTTTCATGCAACTGTCTAATTCCCTTTTAAAAGAATTTTTAGATTCTACATAAAACAATGGTTTGTGGTAGAGAATTCCATATTCTAGCCACTCCCTGTGTAAAGACATTTTCTTCAGCATCCCCTTTTATTCTTGTCATTATCTTAAATTTGTGTCCTCTTGTTACTGTCTCACCAACTAGTGGAAATAATCTGTAACTATTAGTTTTATCATAACTCTTTACAATCCTGAAGATCTTTATCAGATCATGCTTTAACCTTCTCTGCTTTAGCAAAAAAGCTCCAACTTCTCAAGTCTCTCTTCATAAATGAAACCCCTCATTCCTAGTAACACCCTAGTGAAACTACAACTACACGCTTTCCATTGCCTTTATATCCTTCCTATAATGGAGTGTCCATTACTGCACACAATTGTCTAAATGCAGCCTCAACATTGACAGTTTAGGCGTTGACAGTGCTGAGTCTACTATCACTCCTAAGCCCCTTTCTAATTTTCTCTGTCAGTTCAATTCCATTTATCATATACTTATGATGTACACATTTTGACTAAAGTGCAATACTTTACATTTAGAACTGCTAAATCTTATTTGCCATTTATCTGCCCAAATGTGTAACTAACCTAAATCCTACAAATCTTTTGTTGTGTCCTCTATCACTACTGCTCTTCCTATTTATATCAGAAAATTTTACATGCTTATATTTCATTTTGATATCCACGTGATTAATATAGATTAGAAACAACGGAGATCCAAGCACTGACCCCTATGACACTACATTCAACACTACATTGACATTCATTCACCTCTTATGAGTACTGTTCATTAGTTTTTTTAGTGAACTTCTTAACTTGTTCCATGCTCTATCCCAGATTCTCTGGATATTAGGTTAATTAGAAGTCTTTCATGGAGATGTGCAAAGTATGTAATAGGGAGCTCCACATCTAGTTTATATGCTAAAGTCGTCAAGATTTACAGGCAGAATCTTCCACTTCTTGACTTTTTCTTATTATTACTGTACAGCTATTCCTCTAACCTAACTTTAGAATATAGCGCCTATTATTTTCCCTAATGGTCCGTAGTTGCTCGAGTCAGATTTTCCACACTTTTTAAATGTAGGTACTATGCTTGCTTGCAGTACGACAGTACCTCAGCAGTGCTCAATGATTCCTTCATGTTGACTGCCACTGCCGCGCAAATTTCATTCCTAATCTCCTTTAAGGGGCGCAAACGACTTTTCGCCCGGGTGCGGCACGATTAACGACTCCCGCTAAATTCAGCAGGAGTTTAGCAGCGGCAGTAACCAGTAGCACCCCACTCCGCTCCGCTGTGCAGGCGATGTCATCACTGTGCGCAGCGCCCAGTTTTCACCCCGCCTGCAAAATTGGCCCGCGCCCCCTGAATCTGCGGCGACCTATGACAGCAACTGATTCAGGGGGATGGGAACGGAGTGACATGAGGCTCGTGGGGCGGTAACTAAAGGGGAGGTGACGGGCGGGGAAAAAATAAAGATCGCCACTTCCAGCGTGATCCCACCACCAAACACATCTTCCCCTCACCTCCCCTTTCAGCATTCCGAAGGGACCACTCCCTCTGCAACACCCTGGTCCACTTCTCTATCACCCCCAACAGCCCTTCCCCTTCCCACGGCACCCTCCCGTGCAAGTGCAGGAGATGCAACACCTGCCCTTTTACCTCCTCCCTTCCCACTGTCCAGGGCCCCAAACACTCCTTCCAGGTGAAACAGTGATTTACTTGTACTTCTTGCAATTTAGTATACTGTATTCGCTGCTCACGATGCTGTATCCTCTACATTGGGAGACTAAACGCAGATTGGGTGACCGCTTTGCAGAACACCTCCGTTCAGTCCGTAAGCGTGGCCCCAAGCTTCTGGTCGCCTGTCACTTTAATTCTCCGCTCCACTCCCACTTTGATCTCTCTGTCCTCGGCCTCTTACACTGTTCCAACGAAGCTCAACATAAGTTCAAGGAACAGCACCTCATCTTTCGATTAGGCATTTTACAGCCTTCTGGACTCAACATCGAGTTCAACAATTTCAGACTATAACCTCGGCCCCTATATTTTTTTTTTTCTTTTTCATTTTTTTTTCTCCTCACATGGCAGCTGTCGATCATTCTGCCATTGCCATTTACACCTCATCTACAGTCATTTTTTTGTTTCTTAACTGGTCCCATTACCATCTCCTTTTGCCTTGCACCATCATCCCTTTTGTCTTTTAATCTCTCCTGCCTTCCAGCCTATCACAGACCTTCTCTTTGTTCTCTCTTCCCCTGTCCCTACACTTGCTTAAAAATCTGTTACTTCTCTAACTTTTTCCAGTTCTGATGAAGGGTCATCGACCTGAAATGTTAACTCTGTTTCTCTCTTCACGATGCTGCCTGACCTGCTGAGTGTTTCCAGCATTTTCTGTTGTTATTTTTAATATTAATTTAATATCAGACGTATTTTTTCTTCTTTGGTTTCAGAATTACATTTTGTCCCTTTTAGAATTCTAACTTCCTATCTGATTTTCTCTACAATTACTTGATAGCTAGATAATGTTTTAGTATCATGTTTAATACTTGGACCATCTTTGCACCTGCAATATCTCTTTTAACCGGTCTAGGCAAATTGTATGCTAGCAGGATGTAATAGCAGCAGACCACCCAACTCTTACCTCAAAAATGCAGTTCCCAGCACCTTTGACATCCAGTTTTCTCATTTAATTCGGTCACTAGATGAATTACTGTAAAGCTTGAATTTTGGGGGAAGAAAAACAAGGTTCTGCTAACCCCTGTTTGAAGTACATCTCCTACTGATCAGCTGTCAAGCTTTATTTATTACAACCTTGGGGAAGTATGAGGAATATAATTGCTTCATCACAGGATGAAGGATTATGTCAGATGGCGAGTAGCTACAAAGGGGAAGTAATAGTAGAAAATCAAAAAGGGGTCTTAAAATAATAAAAGCATTCGAATCTTGTTGGCCAGCAGGGCACAGGTAGCTCAAGTGGTTGAATGTTTGACTCCCATCTGGTAGGGCAGGAGCTTGAATCATGGCAATGCAGCCATTCTACTTCCACTGGGTGCATTTCATCAGCATTCCTAATCCTGTCTGATGGAGTGCTATGTGACAGGGAACTAATCCACCATAATCTGGGTTTTCAAAGCTTTGGGGATTTAAGTCTGAGGCTGCAGAAGGCATGGAAGCTGCCAGCTGTAGAACTGACCCTGTATTGTTGAGGCAATGCTAAAAGTACATACCAGTGAAATTGGTTGGCACCATTATTTAACCCAAGAGTAATTAGTACTCTCGGCTGGCAGAAAAGAAAAATATATTAGAGAAGACAGGTAAGATGCCAACGCCCATCTTGTCAGCGTAAGTTGTGAAATGTCTCATGTTAAAATGCACTAGTCTCTTAATGAGACCTCTGTGGTTCTTGTGTTCCCATACACTGAATAGAAAATCCCACATTTAGATATAGGAACAGAAACGCATTTGTCAATCCCACTATTGCATGGTTTTTCACTGCTTTTTTTTTTTAAACACAGTTCCAAGATAGACACCTAGAAAATATGCAATTCAGGCAGTCTGAAAACTCAAAAGTGGCCACTCTAGGTGCGACTCACAGGAAATTCATGCAGAAGTTAGAGTGCCTGCAACAGATCAATGAGGGGAAACACAGTCAGTCAGTCACTGGCAGAGGCGCACACAGCAGAAAAAGAAAAACATTCTAAAGCTAAAACTCCATCAAACTTATTACATTATTACTTTCAGTTCTTTCCTTAACTTTTGAACCCCAAGTTCACACATGAAAGGTACATTTCTGACCTTGTACTCCTGGTGAGAAGCTTCAGCAATATGTACCACAAATTCAGGCACGTGCTGCATGTGATTTTTGGACCATTTAATATAAATGGACAGTAAATTGTGCACATCACACATCTAAATTTTCAATATGTACTTCTGGCAGGATAGGCTTCCCACCAGCAACACAAACTATTCCTAAAGTGTAGGATGTGATGTTTTTTGTAATTTGGCTTGGAAAGTTTAACATTCATTCAATTTACTAAACATCATCTGATTAGTTTATCTATAATCTACCTATATCAACTTCAAATCAAAGAATCCCAGCATTTTTGTAAAGCGTGGCTGAGCTCCTCTTACCTTGTCTGTCCTGTCAAGGTCAATAAATTGCTTTCTGCACTGGCTGAGAGTGAGGTACCAAATCGGTACTTACTGCCTTCCTTACCTCCCCCACCTCCCGGGCAGCTGTCCCAGAGGTGTCTCATGCCAAAATAGGCTCTCCCTCCTCTGCTTCACTTCCTGCAACAGCGGATAACAAAAAGAGCGCATTCTACCCTGCTGCAGACCTGTCAGTTCTTTAACTTTGTTTCAACAAAAACAATGACAATACCTTACTACAATAGCAAAACACTGTGGATGCTGGAAATCTGAAACAACAACAGAAAATGTTGGAAACACTCAGTAGGTCAGGCAGCATCGTGGAAAGAGAAACAGAGTTAACTTTTCAGGTCGATGACCCTTCGTCAGAACATGACAGAATGACAATACCTTCTCCTTAAAGCTACAAGCCATTAAACTGTGTGGCAGCACACTATAAGAGTAATGAAGTCTTACTGCAATTATGTAGGGCCTTGGTGAGACCACACCTGGAGCACTGTGTAGTCTTGGGGCTAGAAATCTGTCTACTTACCGCCACTCCGTAGCGCTATGAAATGGCGATAAAATGGCGGCCGCAGTTCTTTCGCCAGCTGGTGGCGGGTCCCACGGCGGCCGCCATATTCATCTCCCCCTTTGCGCTGCCGGTAACTGGTAGCGCCCTGAAAGAAAAAATGGCGGCATGGTGACGTCAATCAGCGTGCAATGTCGACTTAACGTCACCGATGCGAACTTCGAACCTAGCGCTGAATTCAGGTTAACCTGGCGTGCAAGCAGGCTGACAGTGGCGATGTCTGCACCTCTTAAAGTGACACACATATCGTTAGGTAAATTTGAATGTAAGGTTTCTTTGATTTTATTGAAGTGGTGGCTTGCTGCAATAGATGTTAAAAGTTTAAGTATGTAGGGAGTGCTGCTGGACGCTTGCAAGGGCTCAGATGATAAATGAAGGCCTTTGAGAAGACAGAACATACTGCAAATACTCAGGCCACGCAACATCCATGGAGAGAAAAACAGAGTTCACATCTCAGGTTGAGATGCTGCCTGACCAGCTGAGTATTTCCAGCATTCGCTTGCCGAGGGAAGAGGAGGAAGCAGAAGACAACAACAATTTTTATTTATATAGCGCCTTTAATGTAGTAAAACGTCCCAAGGTGCTGCACAGGAGTATTTTAAGACAAAAAATTTGACAGGGATCCACATAAGGATAAATTAGGGCAGATGACCAAAAGCTTGGTCAAAGAGGTAGGTTTTAAGGAGCGTCTTAAAGGAGGAAAGAGAGGTAGCGAGGCGGAGAGGTTTAGGCAGAGAATTCCAGAGCTTAGGGCCTAGGCAACAGAAGGCACGACCACCAAAGGTTGAGCGATTATAATCAGGGATGCTTAAGAGGGCAGAATTAGAGGAGCGCTGATATCTCGGGGGTTGTGGGGCTGAAGGAGATTACAGAGATAGGAAGGGGTGAAGCCATGGAGGGATTTGAAAACAAGGATAAGAATTTTGAAATCAAGGCACTGCTTAACCGAGAGCCAATGTAGGTCAGCGAGCACAGGGGTGATGGGCCAACGGGACTTGGTGCGAGTTAGGACACGGGCAGCCGAGTTTTGGATGACCTCAAGTTTACGTGAGAGGCCAGCCAGGAGTGCGTTGGAATAGTCAAGTCTAGAGGTAAGACGACGAGAAAGCAGAAGGAAGGATGCAACCCAGACAGCCCCTTTGTGGCCGGGATATCCGGAATGGAATCATCTGCCTGTGGTCCCAGTGACCAAAACCCCAATTCCCCTTTCAATATTAGTCGCACACTTTACTTTCCATCTGTTACTGACCATCACAATGTCCCCTTGGCCACAATGCGGAAATAAAAGCCACCACAAAGCAAACTTGCCAATCTACCTATTTATGTTTAGCCATCCAATGTGACATCAAGAAATCAACTTATCACCCGTATGTATTCTCTTAGTGACTGTCTTGTGTGTGCCTTTGCCTACCCTACTGATGTTACGTGGTGCTACCCCAGTGGCTGCAGCATGGCTGGTGGAAGGCTGCTAACTTTCAGTGGGGGACACTGCAAATGACCTTGCTGGTTGACCTTGAGAAGCTGGTGGTTGGGAGTGTCAAATCAACTTTCTTCAATTCTTGTTCTTCTTCACTCTCCTCTCCCTCTTCTTGGTCACCCACTGCCTGAGCAGGCTGCATTTCTTGGGTTTGTGAAATGAGGAAGGCACAAGGGTGGAATTGTGGTGATGGGAGGGCAGGAAAGCATGAGGTGCATGCCAGAAGGAGGATAACGTATGAGGATACCAGCATCTTGTATCCTTTCAGCCCCGCCGCTGGCAAAGGGCTCAGCCGTGTCCCTGCCAAGAATGGCCAGCACCATCTCCTCCAAGGAGGCTAGGAATGGGAGATGTGCCTCGTGATTGGTGCAGATTGTTGGTAGGTGAGTGATTGGGGGTTGTGCATTGAGCAGTGTGAGAGGCTAGTGGTGCAGTTGGTAGGAGACGGCTTTTGAAGATGCATTCATTGACCTTGATCAGTGAGTGGTCTGAGGTCATGAAGCTTCTTTTGGCACTGGAGCAGGTGGGGGCGACACTGCTGACAGTGATGGTCTTGGTGATGTACTCCCACATCCTTCTTTCTCGAGGGCCTACTGGCCCTTGTGGGTAGAGGGCCTGTCTTGCAGTGTTGACCCCCTGCACAAAGCTGAAGTGCTGCGTGCGAGACCCTGGGTACCCCTTCCCTGGCTTGCTGAGCCAGTTTTCCCATTTTTTGAGGTTAGGAAGGGAATTCAGCTTTACGAACTGAATATTCACATTTGGGACTTCTTTTTAATGTTAAATATTTTTGAAAAGGCAGAAAGGACTGCATTGTTTCACTTCATTTTAATTTGTATTGCTTCAGAGTGCATGGACCCTTTAATTCGCAGACCTCTTCACTACCCACAATTCCTTGCGAGCTCCACAGCCTCGCTTCCAGAGACTGTGGGAAGCTGCAACGCCGCACCTGGACAGGAACTTCGTCTTGGATGCCTCCAGCAACGCCACCAGGACGGCGTTGCACGGAAGGTAAGCACGGCGCCAACAATCTCCATGCCCCCAGATCAATTTTACTCTGTTAGCGTTGCGGCCATTGACACCGGCAACTTTGCTGGCGAACGCGAATTTGTCCCTCTTGGTCTCCTTACCTCAGGAAGGATATACTTGCCTTATAGGGAGTGCAACAAAGGTTCACCTGACTGATTCCGGGGATGGGGGGATTAACCTATGAGGAGCGATTGAGGAGACTAGGCCGACATTACTTAGAATTTAGAAGAATAAGAGCTGGTCTTATTGAAACATATAGGGGGAGAAATTCAGTATCGCCCCATTTGGGGCGCAATTATCAGCCGGGCGCAAAGATTAGTGCCTGGCGCTAATTATCGCCACCGACTGCAAACTTGACTTTTATCGCCCCTGGAGGTGATTGGAGCGCTAAATCAGGCGCTACACATCTGTCTTAAGGCGCAAAGGCCGAGGAGCGAGGCGCTAACTCAGAGCGCTGGCGAAGCTCATGTGATGTCAGTCAGCAATGGAACACAGACACAATGGTGCTGGCCAGTTCTTAAAGGGGAGGGTTGATCTTGCTTTCCATCCACATCCTGCTCATTGCAGCCTTGAATCTCGGCCTGGAGAGACCTGTACATCAAATCTGCTGGAAAGAACAATGGAGAGTACCAGGGAAAGAGCTCAGAGTGCAGCCCCCACAGTGTCTTCTAAATCGATACAAGGAAGGGCAAATCAAAATGAACCTGCAAAGTGCTGCTCAGTACCCAAAACTCCTTCACACAGCGTTGAATCTCTCCAGAAGTCTCTCTCTCTCTCTCTCAGAATGCGTGGTTCTAAAATGTCACCAACAATATAAAAGGCAGGAAGCGGTCGCCTTTAAATAGCGCTCCCCCAGTCTCTTCCTGACTGCAAAACGCTCCCCTCAACCTGTCGTTGCTAACGGCAGGCGGTAAGGCAGGGGGCGCCACTCAATATCCGCTCCGGGGCGATGCGCACTCGACTGACGTCACGATCTGCCGGCACAGGAGATCGTGGCGGTAGTTTAGCACCGCCACAAAATGTCTAGTTAATTTCGCGAGCGGCGCAAACATCGCCGCGCCCGGGCACTAGATGCTTTGCGCCCCATTAGCGCCCTCTTAAGGCGCTAACAGGAGGCGCAACCAACTGAATTTTTCCCCCATAAAATTCTTACAGGGCTTGACAGGGTAGATGTTTCCCCTTACTGGGGAGTCTAGAACTAGGGGGCACAGTCTCAGACTAAGGGGTCAGCCATTTAGGACTGAGATGAGGAGAAATTTCTTCAAAGGGTTGTGAATCTTTGGAATTCTCTACCCAAGAGGTCTGTGGATGCTCAGTCGGTGAGTATATTCAAGACAGAGATTGATAGATTTTTGGATATTAAGGGAATCAAGGGACATGGGGATAGTGCAGGAATGTGAAGTTGAGGTAGAAGATCAGCCATGATCTTACTGCATGGCAGAGCAGGCTCGAAAGGCCAAATGGCCTACTCCTGATCCTATTTCTTATGTTCTTATGCTCTTATTCCTGAATTGCACTTCACTTCACTTCCCGTTAGACTTAGTCGATCGGAAAATCTAGGCGGTTGACTCGGCAGTCACAATGTAGAAAGTTGTAAGACATTTTATTGTAAAGATTTAATGGTATAGATAAGTAAACCATCAGCCTTACCTCTACAGCTACCTCACCACAGTGCCAACAAAACCTTTATCTATGCTGCCATCATCTTTAAACTCAATTTCTCCAATGCCCTAATCACCAGCATCCTGAGCTTCACTCTGCACAAACTCTAACTTGTCAAAATCTGTCACTCATTCATTTCTTGTCAAGCAGTAAGCCCCGCTCACCGGCTCACATTGGTATCCTGTTCCCAGATATGTCTAATTTAAAATCCTTATCTTCACATAAAAATCCCTCTATAGTCTCACCCCACTTTACCTCTACAACCTAAGGTCCCCTCCATGCCCTCTGGTCCTCTGACTCCAGCCTTCAGTGTACCCCTCTCTCTGTTCCACCCTCATGACAGACCCACCATCTGACTCAGCCCTACTTGCTGGACTGTCTCCATTTTTCCCTCTATCTCTCTACCTTTAAGAGTCTCTGGAAATCCATCTCTTCAACCAAGCCTTCAGTCATCTCTGAACTCCCCCACAAAGGGTCAGTGCTTGTTCGTCTCTTCCTCTGAAGCATCATGGGATGTGTTTCTACATTAAAGGCGCAAAATAAATACAAGTTGTTGTTGTTGATTGCGCTATACATCTATGATCACCCTCTTCTATTAATTCCTCTTCATTCAACAACAGTAGCAGAGATGTTAGCTCTGAATTTACTCCTGGGCCCCTCTTCCCATCTCTTACAAAGCAAACATTGTCAGGCCCAGGAACAGCCTGGATCTCAAAAGAATGTCCTCCTAATGACCCCGCAAACTCGGGGGGTGGGGGGGAGCGGGTGGCTGCACTTAAGGCTGAGATCATGGCCTGCAAATTTTCGGGGCTTAAGAGAAATGCAGAATGGGCTTCCGATCAGTGCATATCATCCACATGCCACGTAAGTTACTACAGAAAATGAGAAACAAGCTGACAATGGATACAGTTCTCTTACAAAAAAGTATCTCAAAGCTTAATCTTTTATCCTCATGCAGTTTGAACCTTAAGACGAAGCAAAACTTTCATTCAGTAGGGCCTCGGTAATGGAGCTCGTAGTAAAAACAAAGGCACACAGCTATTGAATCAGAAATGCTGTCAGTGTGTTAACTATATGCCCAATGGAAACTAAAAATGCCATGTTGGGATCAGTTGGACCGTTCACCTGTAGCTGAAATCTGCTTTTTCACATTTAGCTTCTTAACAAAGGAACCCGGCTGATTTGCAGCAAACAAACGAATCTGGAGTGAAACTGGAACTGCCCTAAAATCAGAAACCAAGCTTACTGTGGTTTCATGGTGACCTTTCTTAGTTCTAAATACATAGCTTTCCATACAGTGGAATTTACACTCCTGTAAAATGGTGTCAGATTAATCCTTTGCCCCTGCCACTCAGAAAACTCCCACAGATATTGACAGTTTTTTCCCCCTGGAACAAAAAGCTTCTCCTTAAGGGCAAAGGGTTAAAACAATATACAAGTCAAGCCATGCTGTAATTAAGCAAGTAGAATGTGAACTTACCTGAACAGAGTATGCCCTTGTGCCTAGCACATGAGAAGTCATCGCATTCACAGAATGTCCCATAAATCCTTCCAAACTCACTCTCATAGCAGACACACTGGTTGCAGCTGCACTCCCCTCTGCCACTGCAGATCGGCTTTTCCTTTGCTTCACGGCAGAATGTCTGGAATACATTATTTGTTTCTCCATCCTGGCATTCACAATTGGCTCCCAGAAAGCCTGGATCACACTTACAGATCCCACACTCATAGGTTCCATTACCATTGCACTTGGAGCTGTTGGTCTGCATCTCACTTGTACAGTTACAGTTACAAATATAACCAACCGTTATACTCAGTGAATCTTTGAAGCCAACTGGTTTAATGGTGAAGCTATTTCTGGTCTGGGCCTCTGGGCAGCTCCTGGCTTCTACAGTGACATCAAAAGACACCTGAATAGAAATAACATTATTAAAGACAGCAATACAATACAAAGGTCAAAGGCACAACAAACTCAACATCTTTGCATGTACAGGAAACTCTTTATTAACCGGCACCGACGGGACCGGCGTGCTGCCGGTTTATCGAAAGTACCGGATAACGGAGAGTTATATCTACCGAGGCTATTTTTAACAAAGAAAAATAAATAAATAAAGAAATGTGCAGTATACTTCCGACAGCGCCAGGAGGCCGTGTAGTGGCACTTTTGAAAACTACCCCTACTGACTAAATCGGCGTTCGCGGACTTGGACTCGGACTCGGGATCGGCAACATTGCCGGTTATTTGAGAGGAGTTTTCGGAGTACTCGCCGTTCGCGGAGACTCGACTGCGACTCGGCAACATTGCCGGTTATTTGAGAGGAGTTTTCGGAGGATGATTTTTGCCGGTTAAGCGAGAATTCCGGATATTTGGGTGCCGGATAAACAAAAGTTTCCTGTAATTAACTCCCTAACTTTTAAAGCAATATTCTTAGACAGTGCATCATGAGGAGTACAAGGCTTCGGTGAACGAGAAAGTTGTGTAATCCTAAATTGCTTGTGGCACATTATTTGCGCACAATCCAGAAAACTGCACACATCTTTGCAATATACCTCAAACATATGTTTCTTTTTACTTTTGCTAAACAGAAAAGGGGAGATTTTAACTTTATCCACCACCATTGTTTAATAAGTAAAATAAACAGATAGTTGAGATTTCCACCGGGCAGTTGGGCAGTCAAAATCATCCTCTTACCCGCCTGCAAGTCAACAGGATCCTGCCAAATGTAATTTTTATACAAGCTTCTGGATGGGGAGCTAAGCCATCCACTCAAAGTCAACGGGGTCTTTCTTTAAATATGTAGGTCAGGAGCTGATGACATCATTGGGCCCCGACTGCAATTTTAACTCCGGTCTGAGCGAGGATGTCTCCAGAGATTTGAACTCACAGTGGTGGATGAAGCTAACAGTTAACAAGCAGCAACTGTCATTAGCATTAAAACAGCTGGACTTCCAACATTTTTTTTTTACATTTCAGTATACATTAGGCCAGCACTTCTGCCCTGGGCATGTGGCTTATATTGACAGTTCTGTCTGGTCCTTTATTCATATGGGTAGAACACATTTACTCATTCTCAATGAAGGGCAGGCAGCATTAGTTTTGCTAAATTTATAGGCTCAGGACTTTCACAGGTTTTTCCAATGTGTACTTTAACATGGTCACTGCTGCCCTTACCCTAGTATAATTCATTTTAAACTTGGAAAACTGAATACTTGCATGACTTTAATCTAAATCTTGTTCATTTGAACAGTAACAAATCAAAATATTATACCATAGACACAGCCTTTAGCATCAGTACACTAAATCCATTCTGACATTAATGTAGAATTTGCAGCCAACCATGAAGGAATTTTGATTTGCAGTAATACAGCAAGCCGAGGTAGCCTGCTCCAGTTATTCAATGCCTTCATTATTTTATTGAACAGCTGTAGGAGGAACTAGCAAAGGTCAGAATTTCTGTTATTTACCACCTATTTTCTTGGAATGAACAGGCTTTGGAATTTTTACTTCTGAGACTGTAGGCAGGCTTTGCTCAATCCCTGTCCTTGCAAACTACCACTCCATTTCCAACATCGCATTCCTCTCAAGTCCTCGAACATGTTGTTTACCCCGCCCCCAAATCCGTACCCAATCAGGTTTCTGTTCCTGCCACAGCACCAAAATAGCCAGAATCAAAGTTACAAATGAATCCTTTGTGACTGTGACCATGGGGCACGATCCCCTCCTCCACCTTCTCAACCTCTCTGCAGCCTTTGACACAGTCGACCACACCATCCTCCTCCAGTACCTCTTCTCCACTGTCCAGCTCAGTGGGACTGCTCTCACTTGGTTTAGTTCTTATCTATCCAATTGTAGCCAGGGCACCTCCAGCAATGTCTTCTCTTCCCACCCCTGCACTGTTATCTTATGCTGCCTCTTGGCAAACACCCGAAGACATGGGGGGGAATTTTAACCCCCAAAAACGGGTGGGTTTGGGTCAGGTGGGGTGGGAAGGAAAAATGTAAAACATTTCAAATCAATACCCAACCCACCTCGAACCCGCCCACTTCCGGTTTTCACAGAGGCGGGGCGGGTGACCAACCAACCCGCTCCCAGGAGGTGAATCCCTCATTTATGTATTTTAATAAGGCTGCGTGCCTCAGATTTTTCCTCTGTTCCAGCTTTAACGCTGGCCAGCTGGGTTTCCCGAGCTTCAGGAAGCCCGGCAGCTAAAGGCAGGTGAGGACTGGTACATGGAAAAGGTAAGTGCTTTTCCAGCACTGCTGGTGGGCCAGGCAGAGCAGGAGCGCTTGCCCGGGCCCACCAAACAAACCTGTTAACCTCCCCAGTGATTGGACCGCCCCTCCCCCCAACAATCCGATGCCCTCCCAATGTCCTCTCCGGTCCCCCGCAATTTTCTCCCCACCTTCCCCAATGTCTCCAGCCCCCTGCTATCTTCTCCCCTCCTCCCCCGATCTCTCCGGCCCCTTCCATGATCTTCTCCGCTCCTCTCCCGATCTCTCCGGCCCCTTCCATGATCTTCTCCCCTCCTCTCCCGATCGCTCAGGTCCCCCGCGATTTTCTCCCCACCTTTCCCAATGTCTCTGGCCCCCTGCGATCTTCTCCACTCCTCCCCCGATCTCTCCGCCCCTTTCCGCGGTCCTCTCTCCTCCCCTGACTTCTCTGGTCCCCCCCACCCCCACAACTGATCTCCCCTCCGACCCCCGATCTCTTCCTATCTCCTCTATGGTTCCTGGCTGCGGCCTAGTGCCGCAGACCTACCCGCCCAACAGCCTCTCAATCTGGCTGGCTGAGGCCGGGAAACAGATTTCAAAAATGGTAATCAGGTCCTGCCGTTAAATTCGGGAATTCGCTCTTCCGGGTTTCCCAACTGCAAAACAGCACCCCCCCCACCCAACCGCCCCCACCCCATAAATATTGGGGCCATGAAGTCAGGTTCCATATGTACACTGGCGACATCCAGCTCTACCACTCCACCAACTTTACCAACACTTCTACTCTATCTTTGATGTCAGACTGCTTGTCTGACATCAAGTCCTGGATGAGCCGCAATTTCCTCAATTAAACATTGGGAAGATCAAAGCTATTGTCTTAAGTCCATGCCACAAACTCTGCACCCTCACCGGGTAATAACCGTTCAGAACTGTAAATTACTGTCATCATACACGGAAAGGTATTGATCTCTGCAGTGTGTTCTAATAAAAGATTTAATGTAACCAATTGGTATCAAGTCCGAATCCATAAGAATTCTTACAAATGGTGACCCAGATGGGACTTGATAAATGGTGATCTTTTGTTGTATTACACAGTGGAGTCCTAGTTTAAGTTAGAGGGCAGACTACTGAACTGGGAGAGATTTAATCACTTGCCAGTAATAAAAGGTGCGCCAAAATGCCCAAAAAGGGAAATGTGAAAGAAGTATTAGAGAAAAAGTTAAGTAAGTTAAGTACCAAGGACACTCAAATGTTGGTGTCGGAGTGTCTGACTAGTGAGACATTGTCTTATGAAGAGGCGGTGAACTATATTCAGGGACAAGTAGACAATAAGAAAATTAAGTTAGACAAAGGAAGGAAACTTCTCGTCAATGCAGCTCATTTTTGTGCACAGAAAAATGACGAAAAAATTAAGGACCTAGAGAGACAAATTGAGCAGTTAAAACCGTCATTAGAAAATGAAAAGCAATGTAAAAATCAGTTAATCGGTATAGTAGAACATGTTGCAAATGTCACAGCCTGTGTGGCGGTGACGGATGCGGCTGAAACAAAAAGACAGTGGGAACAAACCAAATGAAAAAACGAAAAACTTAAAAGAGAATTAGAAGACGCTCGGGGAGCACTCCGTGAGGCGATTAAACCACCTCACCGAGAGGCTGACCATTCAAAGTGCAAGTTAAAAATTGATGAATTACAGGGTAATTTAGGTAAACAAGCGGCTTTGGTCTCAGCGGTCTCCGCAGGCATAACAGTCGATGACTGCAGTGATACAGACTGGGGAGAATTGGATTGGGAGGCCTCACAGTGTCATAGTCCTGACTACCCCCTGATGATTTGCGACCACCTCCGGTCTGTGCAACAACGAGGGTCTGCCACTATAATGGCAAAAACACTGGCCCAGAGATTCCGATTGCAGGCCTCCCGCGGGCGGAGGGCTGCGATCCGGAAAAATCTGCGCCAAGACCGGAGGGCTCCCGGGAGGCGCAGAGTTCCGCTGCTGGGCCTCTCCAAACTGCCGGTGCGCAGGGCCCACGTATCCCAGAGGCGCAGGCGGTTCGCAGCGTCCCTGGGATCACGTGGGCCATGGGGAGCCAATCAGAGAAGGGAATCTCCCTTCATACATTTGACAGGAAGACCTGTCAAATATATGAATGGAGATCACCCCAAAAACATAGTAAAACTTCAAATACATTTTTAAAAAAATCACATTTTTAAAATGACTTTAAATTACAATAAATTAAGTATTTTAAACAAAAATGTTATTTTTTGAAAAAAATAATTAAAGTTTTTAACGGGGCTAAAAATAAACTTACCTTTCTTTAAAGTATTTTTAAATGATAAATCAGTGGAAATTTTTTTAAAACCTTTTTTTTCAACTCTTATCCTGGTAAAAGCAGGCCTTATACCTGCTTTTACCAGACGCAAGAATTGTAAGTGTTTTCTGCGGGCGGGGGGTCTCCCAAAAACGGAAATCTCCGCCCGCAGAGGCCCTGCTCCAGGGCAGCCGGAGGATCTGTCAAGAGGATTCTTGACAGATCAGAAATGCTGGTTTCCAGCGCATGCGCAGTGCATGCCTGAAACCGGCATTTCCGATGTCCCTACGTGTGAGTACACAGCGCGTACCCACCCGTAGGGATCGGAATTTCTGCACCACTATGTTGCAAGTCCGATAGGCTAGTTTTGGAGCACAGCTCTTCAGGACTGCAGTTGGGATATTGTCTGGGACCCATAGCATTTACTGTGTCCAGTGCACGCAGCTATTTCTTGACGTCACGTGGAGTGAACTGAATTGGCTGAAGACTGGCATCTGTGATGGTAGGGACCTCAGGGGGAGGCTGAGAAGGATCATCTACTTAGTACTTCTGGCTGAAGATAGTTGTGAACACTGAAGACTTGTCTTCTGCATCACATGCTGGGCTCCACCATCACTGAGGATGGACATGTTTCCAGCCCAACAACCCTACAAGAGCTCTGCGTTCCTCCAACTCTGCACATCCCTCACTCCCTACACCCCACCATTGGTCGGCGTGTCTTCAGCCATCTAGGCCCTACACTCTGCAACTCCTTCCCTAAACCTCTCTGCTTCTCCTCTTTTAAGACCCTCCTTAAAACCCAGCTCTTTAACCAAGCTTTCAGACGCCCCTGCCAATATCTCCTTCTTTGCCTTGGTGTCAATTTTGCTTTTGATCACCCCTCTAATATCTTGGCACCGATTGTTGTCTAATTACGCTTCTGTGAAGTGCCTCGGGATGTTAAACGTGCTATATAAATGCAAGTGATTGTCGTTGTTACTGCTGCTTCTCCCTAAATGATGGATTTCCATTAGATACAATCTTGCTTTTTACAACATACTGCAAAAGGAACAGGAACAATAACATTGGCTCTTTTATTCTTTGCTACGGTACTGCGAAGCAACAGTGTCCTGCTTGTGATGTGTATCAAGCATACAACTCGAGTCCAGATTACATTTCACAACTTCCAAAATAAACACGTGGGGGGAGGAGAACCGCCAGTGCTTGTTATTTATAAATGCTTTCTTTGTACACTCGTTTACAGTTTCACTTAAGAGAGTGAACACGAACATACACGGAACGTATGAAAGAGGATTGGCAGTCTATATGTTGAATTTGTAAAGAAAGATGAAAGTACATTGCAGCATTTCTTAATTCACAAGATTTTAAGGGTCAACTGTAGTCTTGTCTGCAGACCTGATAAAGGTATAAATGAAGTTTTGTAACTACAAGTGGTTTTGTTTTATTTTAAATTAGAAAATAATGAATACACTGACGTGTGCTTATCATGGTTTACCGCTGCAGTGATAAGATTGTTTTGTATTAAAGCAGACATCCCACTCTTATGCCTTGATGTTCCCTACAGATTTTCAGACCCCTGTTCTTTAATTTATATATTTTTGTAGAATCCTAGCAGATCTCCTGTGGTATTGCTCATGTGGTGTTAGGTGTGTAGTATGATTACGTTTAACTGTTAACCTGGTCCATGGCATTAAGACCAATGCCCTAAATTAGCAAATTCTGGTAATTGTAGTTACTTGTAAACTGCTGAGATAAAACAGAAAATGCTGGAAACACTCAGCAGGTCAGACAGCATCTGTGAAGAGAGAAACTGAGTTAAGGCCCCGATATTTATGGGGAGGCGGGTGCGGGGGAGGCTGAAAATGGCCGAAAAACCCAGCAAGGTCGGGGACATGGAGGTCCTGCCGAACTTAACAGCAGGACCTCATTATCATTTTTTGGATCCATTTCCCATCCCGGCAGCCGGTCAAATTGACAGCCTGGCCGGCGACTTGGAGGAAAAACCAGTAGCAGGAGACCCTCGGGGATGGTCCCCAGCAATTGCCGGGGGTGGGTTTGGTGGAAGGTTGGCCATCAATGCGGGTGGGGGAGTCGGACATTGCAACGGGCAGGGAGGGGGTGGGGGGAGTTTGGACACCGGGGGCTGGAGGGGAAGGTCGACGAACGGGAGGG
Organism: Squalus acanthias; assembly: GCA_030390025.1. Classification (NCBI taxonomy): domain Eukaryota; kingdom Metazoa; phylum Chordata; class Chondrichthyes; order Squaliformes; family Squalidae; genus Squalus; species Squalus acanthias. Next base: position 42,760,037 of record CM059427.1, read on the forward strand.
GAGCAGACAGAGGCCGCGATCGGCAGGGGGATGCTGACGGCTTCTTTGAGGAGATGGGGTGAGCACTCCTGCTCCTCCTGACCCACAAGGCAGCTCCCGCCTCCCTTTCACTGCCAGGGTTCCCGACCCCTGGGAAACCCGTGCAGCAGCAGTTCATTTTAAAGCGGGCTCCCAATTGCAATGTGGGAGACCTATTTTAAATCTGCTAATGAAGTGCCTCTGCACAGCAGGACACTCGGACGCCACGAAACCCGGATTAGGGTCGCATTTCACACATTTGACGGTTTAAACCCACCTCTCCCCCCCCGACCTTCTCCTGCCCAAGGCCTATTTTTCAGGTCGATGACCTTTCATCAGAACTGGAAGATGTTAGAGATGAACAGCTTTTAAGCAAGTGCACACTTGTTTCTCATCTTTTATCCATTTCTCTCCTGAAGGCCTTTTTTTGGGCTAGTGTGTAGTTCCATAGTTAACTGTCAAAATGGTTATTCTCTACATGTGAGCTGAAGCAATGTATGTCAGCAGGTCATTAGACTGTGGAAGGCAGCATAGCAGAGCCTAATTTTGTTCTCACCCACCTTCACACACATGCATTCCCAGCAGGGGTCACTGAATAGCAATCAAGAGCAGGAAACATTGCTGATTTTTCCCCACCTGGGTCACTGAAGCCAATTGTACGTCCCAACTACAATTGACCAGTTAACAGCAAAAACTGGGGATCAAACCGGTGACCTTCCTGTTCCATTTTTAGATCTATGCCATTATTTTTAGACTTCCTTTAAATAGTAACTAGGATTTCTAAACTAGTATGGATCCATGCTTCTTCTTGCTTTAAGCAGTAGATAGGGCTGATCAGAAAAACTCAGTTCGATCAAATGAATTCACATTTTTAGCAAGTGAATTAAAAAATATATATCGTGCATAACTTCCCATATGTTGTCTTACACAACACTCCTAGCACTTCTAAAGCTCCCATCTTCTGGAATCAACAGGAGAAAACAACATGTGCTCACACAACAAAAAGAAAAAAGGAAACAAGAGTTGCAAGTGGCACCTATTTTTTAGATTTATGAGGTGGTTTTCAAGGTGAATGAGTTTCACAAGCTTACTAAAGGTTATTTCTGGCACACTTCAGTGCCCTGAGAAGTATTCATGCAGTCTGCTAAAGCAAACCGAGGATTAGTCACATCATTAACCACGAGAACGATGATAAATATGAAAGTCACTTAAATTTTCAACTCCATTTGAATGCAATCTACTCTTAATTTTGTTACTGGATTTGAATTATCTGTTCATTTGAATTGAAATTGTGCAAAAAAACACCTCCTGTACTGTTTTATTAAAACCGTTTAATCTGATCTACTGAATAATTCAATTTTATCTTGAGCAAAAATAACTCTGAATTAACAGAAGTAGATGTACTGCATACATCGGGCTTGCAATGGTTCTGTAGACTACACTCACTCCACTTTACAACATGCAGCACCAACACACACAGGTAGCTGAAGGAGCCATCCTTTTTTGTGGAAAAAGTACTTTTTGGCAGGGGGACAATGTTGACATCACATGTTTACATCAGTCCTCTAATAAAAAAAAATGTGTATTTAGATAGAGGCTGTGTAAATTCACTATATTCTGCAAAGAATGACTTCATGACAAAACATCACAACACTCTTATCCATCACCTTGTGAGTAAAACTCGGCCACTTACCGTGTCTCCAATTTTAAGGTCACCGCACTTTCTAACTCCAGGGCGTAAAACACCATCCTGACATGTGGCTGTCAAGGAAAGATTGATTTCTTCTGGCTGCTCCCTTACTGTCAACTCAACCTTAGACCGAATACTCTAGATTAAGACAAATACATATTCTTTAATATGATCAGAACAAAAATAATTATATTTACATTCCATGTTATAAATATATGAACCTCCATTTAATCAACATGACTGCAACTGATTATCACATTATAAAAATTTGCCTACATAAACCAAACACCCAAAATTAAGGTTGTCAATTTTAGGGTTGCGGCCATTTGTGGAGCAGGCGTACGTACCTGTGCTGGCCGCAGGGAGGGCGAGTCTTGATGAAAATTGTGAAGCTAGCTCCACCACCCACCTCCAGTTGCAAAAGGCTTTCAGCACCTGGAAATTGGGTGCTGAGAAGTAAGCCCAGCAACTGACAGTACTGGAGGAAAAGTAAAGAAATTACGGAAATATGCAAAGGTAACAGCCTTTATATTAAAATAAATTCATGCAGGAAGCAAAATGCAACTAAATATCTATGTGCTACCAAAATAAACACAGCTTTTCAATATACTTTCACACGTGAAAGGTGGCTTTAACAATCCAACAAAAGCTGGCCTGACTACCAGTTTATGGCGCATGGAACTTCGGGGGGCAGAGCTTGTCCAAACATCATGGATTTCAGCATTGGACCTCATTAACGTAACTCTTCCTTCATATTGGCTGGAAACACAGCTGCCCTTTGACCTATAATTCTCCCCCTGCAATGAATGGCGGTGCACATGACTGTAACTGGTGCCCATGTGTAACCAAAATCCTGACACATGCTCACCCATGGGTCCTGCACCTCAAGCATAGCTTCACAATTTCGCTACATAAACATTTTGGCTGTTGCTACTGCAACCCGATGGAACTGAATCCCAGTACCAGTCAGCGTCCCAGCAGAGTAAGCGGAAAATTGGAGGGCAAGGGGAGGAAACGTGCTGAGTGTCCATCCGATATACTGCAACAATGCATGCATAAATAGGAGGAAATGGAGCAGAAACGTAACTAGCATTCAGTTAGGAAATCAAGACACACATTCCATTTAACAACTGGCATTAGATCACCTCTGTAGCTAGTTTACTTCAGGTTCAATATAAAATGTCATTAAATTGTACCCAAAGGCCAGATTTAAAGGTGTTGGTTAAAATACATAACATGTACAATTCAGATGAGAAAGGATTTAGAGACTAAAAGATTCCTTATGAAATGTTTCACTTTATACAAAGATTCATTAGAATACCAGTATATCCTCTCCAAAATAAATTCAATCTAGACATAATCGCAGGTCAAAATATCTCATTAACTTAAGAGGTACAGTTTCAAAATGTAAGCACTAGTGTCAGAGACACTTCTTAAACAAACAAGTTACATGTATTCTCAATACCATGAACCACATGACTCCACAACTCATCAATAATCTGCACATCCTAAACCCAAAGTATAAAAATTATTTGAGGCATCTCTACCCCTCACTGCAACAATATCCCTAAATATATTTCTAAGTGGGCCTCACATAATGTTCCCCTGGTTAGCCTGAAGCTTTCACAGAATTAAATTGCACAAGTAATCTGGATAAGCTCTTTTCAGCCAAGAATTGTTCATGTGCCTTTTGTTCAATATACAAACAAAATCAACTGAAGTCTTAAGTCTAGAAATTCCATCCCCTGGAGATGGAATTCTAGCAGATTGATGGAGGGAGAGTTGGAATTTGGGATGGAATCCAGATCTGCTGGGTTTTCACCCCATTTAAACTGAACAGGAAATCCTGATTCGGAGGCGGCCAATTCTTCTGTCTGCCACCTCTCCCCCACACCCCAACAGCACTTGGAGTTATCCTGCAAATCCTGCCAGATGCACCTGATAGGCATGACAGAACCTAAATTTGCTGAGAGCAGACATAGGGGGGAATTTTGCCAGCCCTGGGGAGGCGGGACTGCCGGGAAAATGGCAGAAACTGGGAGCGGGTACCGAACCCACCCCCAACCCGCCTCCGTGCCATCTTTCCAGGAGGCGGGTCTCCGACTCGCGCTGGGACCCGTCTCTTCGAGGTGGGTAGGGGATTACAGCCAATTAACTGCCTGTTAACAGGTAGTTAACAGGCAGTTAAGAGGCTTATCCCCATTTTAACCACACAAGTGCGGGCTTCCCGACGTCAGGAAACCCCGCCAGGGTCAGCGAGGCGAGCAGTGGGTCTGTGGGGGCGAGAGGGGTCGAAAAGCCTGCAGTGGAGGTGAGTGATGGGTGCAAGTGTGGAGAGGTAAGTATGGGAGGTGAGAGAAAAGTGTTAGAAAAAGTTTCCTTACCTTTGTTTCTTCCTGCAGGCTTCAACCCTTGGGGATCCGGAGGCTCCTCAATCCCCACGGCAGAGATGACAGAATGGCTGCTACATTCTCCGATGCAACAGCCATCTGATTTCTGCTCAGGAAAGAGGTTTGGTGAGTCTTGAGTACAAGGACTCACCAAAGAACAGAGATTGTCAGTGTTTGACAGCTTCTCAAAGTATTAAGGGGTTTAGCAGCTTTAAAAGTGGATAAATTCCCAGGCCCGGATGAAATGTATCCCAGGCTGTTAAGCAAAGCAGAAGAGGAAATAGCAGAGGCCCTGACGATCATTTTTCAATCCTCTCTGGCCTCAGGTGTGGTGCCGGAGGACTGCTAATGTGGTACCCTTGTTTAAAAAGGGAGAAAAGGATAGACCGAGTAATTACAGGCCAGTCAGCCTAACCTCGGTGGTGGGAAAATTATTGGAAAGAATTCTGAAGGACAGGATAAATCTTCATTTAGAAAGACATGGATTAATCAAGGATAGTCAGCACGGATTTGTTAAGGGAAGGTCGTGTCTGACGAACTTGATTGAATTTTTTGAGGAGGTAACAAGGAGGGTAGATGAGGGTAGTGCGTTTGATGTAGTGTATATGGACTTTAGCAAGGCTTTTGATAAGGTTCCACATGGCAGACTGGTCACGTAGTTAAAAGCCCATGGGATCCAGGGCAAAGTGTCAAGTTGGATTCAAAACTGGCTCGGAGACAGGAAGCAGAGGGTAATGGTTGATAGGTGTTTTTGTGACTGGAAGGCTGTTTCCAGTGGGGTTCCGCAGGGCTCAGTACTAGGTCCCTTGCTTTGTGGTATATATCAACGATCTAGACTTGAATATAGGGGGTATGATTAAGAAGTTTGCAGATGATACTAAAATCGGCTGTGTGGTTGATACTGAAGAAGGAAGCTGTAGACTGCAGGAAGATATCAATAAATTGGTCAGGTGGGCAGAACAGTGGCAAATGGAATTCAATCTGGAGAAGTGTGAGGTAATGCATTTGGGGAGGGCTAACAAGGAAAGGGAATACACATTAAATGGTGGGACACTGAGTAGTGTAGAGGAACAAAGGGACCTTGGAGTGCATGTCCACAGATCCCTGAAGGTAGCAGGCCAAGTAGATAAGGTGGTTAAGAAGGCATACGGAATGCTTGCCTTTATTAGCCGTGGCATAGAATACAAGAGCAATGGGGTTATGCTTCAACTGTATAAAACACTAGTTAGGCCTCAGCTAGAGTACTGCGTGCAGTTCTGGTCACCACATTACAGGAAAGATGTGATTGCACTAGAGAGAGTACAGAGGAGATTTACAAGGATGTTGCCGGGAGTAGAGAATCTTAGCTATGAGGAAAGACTGGATAGGCTGGGTCTGTTTTCCTTGGAACAGAGGAGGCTGAGGGGAAACCTTATTGAGGTGTATAAAATTATGAGGGGCCTAGATAAAGTGGATAGAAAGGACCTATTTCCCTTAGCAGAGGGATCAAAAACCAGGGGGCACAGATTTAAAGTAATTGGGGGAAGGTTTAGAGGGGATTTGAGGGGAAATTTCTTCACCCAGAGGGTTGTGAGGGTCTGTAACTCACTGCCTGAAAGGGTGGTAGAGGCAGGATCCCTAACCACATTTAAAAAGTACTTGGATGTGCACTTGGGATGCTCTAACCTGCAGGGCTATGGACCAAGAGCTGGGAAGTGGGATTAGGCTGGATAGCTCTTTGTTGGCAGGCGCGGACACGATGGGCCGAAATGGCCTCCTTCCGTGTTGTAACTTTCTATGATTCTAAAAATGTTTGACAGATGAAACGTCATACACTGACGTTCTCTGTCACCGGCTTTCCCTGAATCGGCCTGCTAAGCCTGCAGGGCGGGCTTAACAAGGTCAATCAAGGGACAATAGCGTGGGTTGGCCGGACGTCATTGGGGGCAGGACTGAAACCCAACAACCAGCAGTCCCGCCCCCAACGCGCCCCCATTGATAAAATTCCTCCCATAAGTTCTGTCCTGGGCCTAGTGAAGGCCCTAACAATGACAAATACAAAGTTGATTACCATTCCATACTGGGCTTTCCATCTCTATTAAAAATAAAAACTTTTAAGTAAAGCTCTATTTAATGGAAGATTCTTTTTACTCTGCTCCCATGGGAAGGGAAACTTCCATTCGCCTCTTCTGAGTGGTAGAAACTGTTTACAATGGATTTTACAAGACATAGCATGTCAGTATCATGCTGCTAGTGGGAACCAGTTCTTTCTCGTTTTATCATTCCCACTGTCAAAGTATAAAGAGCATGCTGGGAGGCAATGGGTTAATAATTTGTCTATATTAATCTAGTCAACACTCATAATTTGCATTAGCAAGTGGGACACTTTTTTCACTCATGAAAGTTATAATAATTTTAAACCCGTCCTGAGCTATAAGCAGGACAGAGCTGCTCCCCTCTCCTCCTTCGCTGTGGGATGAAAGTAATAAGGCTGGATTTCACACATCTTTCATAACTGCCTAGATACCTGACATTTAAATCAATTGACGGAAAAGTGCAGGGCTTTCTGATGCGCACTCGTGCCATGCAAGGTACTTCACCTCATGTGATGACTCACAAGATCTACCTTAAAGAACTATCCTCATGCACTAGTCTTCTCAGCAGAGTGGAAAACCTAGCCTGATATTAACATCAACCACTGAACTGTCAGTGGTTAACCTATATCCTTTTCTCAGCAGAGGTTTACAATGAAATAAGTATTGTTGTTTCCTCAAAACAGACCAGTTCCTGTCTAGAGACTGCAGCTTAATAGTGGGCTAATGAGTTCACCTATAAAGTCTGTAAAAGTCATTTTGCCTGTGTGTAATAGAGGTACTTCTCAACATAAGGAAGGTTATGAGCAGGTCATACTTGCAATATATTATATCAACTCTCATAAAAATATACAACTCAGAGTGTGACATTAAGACTGACTTTCAGTGCAAGGAGAGCTTTTATGTGGCCTCTATTACTGATAAATGACTAGTCATTACACAAACCATCATTACCATAGAATATCTGGATCAGAGATGCAGGATTTCTTCAGCTGATGTAAAAAATATACTACTTACTTGATAAGTAGCACCTGAATAGAGCGAAGTCCATTAAATAACACTTTCCTAATGTAGCAATTTGAGCACAGGACTATTTAACCCTTCCTTTTTCACTTTCTAATGTAGATTTTTCTCTGTCCTGTGCCTGGAGAATCGGCACTCCCCATGCAGAGGAAAAGGGGTCTTGCCCCTGATTCTCATGAACTGAAGAATTTGATGGGGTCCAGGGGCAGGCTAAAGAATTGGTGGCAGATAGGATCTTCTGAGGAAACACTCACCCTGGACAATTTCTAGCATTTTGAGCAACAGCCTGGCTCTAATCTTGGCAGCCCGGAGGTTCCATTTCCTCCCCAATGTACAGGGGCCGGAGGGGGCCTTGTAAGAACACTGCCTGGAATATACCAGGCCATGTGAATGGCCCAGGAGAGGAAAAATCTGGGCTTCTTCATTGGCACAATGCACCTGAGGTTACACTGTTCCTGAAGGGCATCAACGCGCACCCAAAGAGGAAAGTCTCCTCTCCTATTTACTGTAAACATACATTCCTACCATCTGCATTTCACATGGACTGTTAGCATCACATTCATGTGTGTGTGCTGCACTGCAGTCAATTCATGCAACACTATGGCTCAATTGCAATTGTTCTGCTCCATTTAGGCACCTGATGCTTCTGATCCTTACTCAGGGATCAAACTATGCTCTAAATGAAAATGGCTGCTGGAAGTGACATATGCCTATCTACCTGTATTAAATTATAATGTAGATTATATTGACACCTGAGGTTGAATTTTAGTAGGGATTTCATCCAGGCATTGCCTCTATAACTGTAGTTACATCAATAAATATTGAACAAGAAAGTGAAAGTGCTCTTGATTAAAGTGCTCTAAGATTATTATGAACACGATCAAGAATTCCCTCCACAATGTGAAGTAAACTTGAATCTAGCACATTACAGCAGTGGGGGGCAAACTGGGAGAGAAAGAGTGTCGCTGTAAATGGGGGAGGCAGGGGAGGGGAAAGACTATGTATATGCCACTGTAATAACTGTAGGAACAATTTAACAATCAGGTTTAGCAACAGAGAGTACCAACACATCAACACTAGCCCACAATTTCTTTACAAGACATGATGGAAAAGTTCTACATATTTGCTACAATCTTCTGCTGTATAAGCATAGTGTGTTGGATATACCGGCTGTTTAAAACACGCCTATGTCCCACTGCACGATCAGTGTAACTATGTCACAGGTTTATATTCAGGACTGTTTTTGAGTTCACAACTTTTTTGAAGTGGTTGGTCAGCTTTTGCTAATCTGTATCTGTAAAACTCTTCTTAAAGCACCAAGTCTTGGCAGGAGGAAAGTTAGGTTTCAAACCGGCTAAAAGCTGCATCCGGGACTATCTGAAGAGGCCTGTTGCTAGGCAAGAGGGACTTGCATTTATATACCGCCTTTCACAATCTCAGGACGTCCCAAAACACTTTACAATCAATGAACTACTTCTGAAGTGCAGTCACTGTTGTAATGTAGGAAACGCGGCAACCAATTTGCACACAGCAAGTTCCCACAAACAGCAATGAGATACTGACCAGATAATCTGTTTTAGTGATGTTGGTTGAGGGATAAATATTGGCCAGGACACTGGGGAGAACTCTCCTGCTCTTCTTCGAATAGTGTCATGGGATCTTTAACATCCATCTGAGCGGGCAGATGGGGCCTTAGTTTCACATCTCATCTGAAAGCTGGCACCTCCGACAGTGCAGCGCTCCTCAATACTGCACTGAAGTGTCAGCCTATATTATGTGCGCAAGTCTCTGGAGTGGAACTTGTCAAATACCTTTTAATAAAGACAATGCGCCTTTAACAGCCTAACTGCAGCCAATGTTTATCTGTTTGTTTCTGACTAGATAAGACAAAGAGCGAAATACTTCGTTACTTCTTTGACTTGAACTGCTTTTTGATTCAACAAACTGAATACGGAATGTAAATAGTTACGGCTAAGCATACCAACTAAACATATTTGAGAACTCGTCAGTGGTGCTTTCTTTATATTCACGCACTGAAGACATTTGAAACTGTGACAAGTTACAAATTGCCTGGATTGATATTCTTCTTTTTCTATGCAATACATTGTGGGAATGACCATTTATCTTCTCCACATAAAGCCTCGTCTTGGATGAAAGTGGAGCCTGGTGGGGGCATCAGAGCTAAACCACTTTATCTATTGTCCTTATCTTCCATCAGCAAGCATAGTATTATGTTACAAAGACACACTTTTAAATCTCAGTTCGCTCAAAAAAGATATGGCATATGGAGAATTTTAAAAAGTGGCTTTTCTTGCATACAGCTGAACCCTCTGACTTGTCACTGAATCAGGAGCTGGCTGACTGAACATCACTCACTGAGGAAAAAGGGAAAGCTGCAAGTTCAAGTTCCAATCCCAAATTGCTGAATTCTTGGCACTGGTTCAAAGACACTAATCCAAAGATGATGCTTCAGACCCAGCTTCTTTAGGTTAGAAGATAATAATAATGTATTGTAACTTTCACAGCTAGACTTTTCACAAGCCAAGAAAGTGCAGGATAAAACACTCACATTGACCTCGGAACTGCTAAATAAAAGAATATCTGCTTGGAGAGTTGGTGATACCTCAGCTTTCCAAAGCAGACTATTTCAGACTTGTGGCAAAAAATGCACGTGACTAAGTAAAATTCCAATGGCAAAAATTATTCTGTTGACATTTCAGAGACATTTCAGCGTAACAATATGTATGGTTGAACCATCATCAGATTTTAATAATAAACTCAAATCAACTTACACTGTAAGCATTGACAATCAACTGGATGATATTCTTTGAATCCTTGTCAAGAATTTCTACAGTTGTTCCAGGGATCAGAGCAGTAAAATTCTTCAGAAATAGAAACATACATAAACATTAATTAATCTACAAAGCAATTCAAAAAAAACCCACAGCAAACTATGGATTGTAAGGAACATGAATCCAAATGCCTACAATACCTTGTAGAGTATGTAGTGGGACTGAGTCACAGCAAATATCAAATGAATGTTGTTCTCCGCCAGCTTTTCTCCAAGAAGTGCAAGTGATGGGTAATCCTGGAGCCAAAATAATAAGAAAAAGTAGAACTACATGCTCCATCTCTAGCCAATACACTACCCCACAGTCCCAAAGAGCATTAGGTATCGTTACTCACGAGCAGCTGATACAACATTACAGGCCTAGGCACAAGCAGTTCTTTTACCCAAGAGAAGCTCAGTTTACAAAGTACTGGATAATCATAGGAAACTATTTACATCTGTATTTCCTCTGTTGAAGTATACATCACATTACACTTTTGCTCCTCCACTGTGAATAACACAGCCTCTTTCCATTTACTTGCCTGTGGGCTGACACACAGTTCTGTTCAGCTGTCCTGTGTCGATTTCTTACTCTCTTCCTCCTCTGTCCCATCTCAGGTTTGCCATTCTGCTATTCTTGCATCTATTTACCTTTCCTTGCTCTGCATTTCAGTTCCATTCCACAGAATTTTCCAATGTAAGAAGCAGAACCCATAGATAATACTTTCTTCTTAGGCAGTCCCTCGGAAACGAGGATTACTCGCTTCCACACTAAAAATGAGTTCTCAGGTGACTGATGAGTCCAATGCGGGACCTACAGTCTCTGTCACAGGTGGGGCAGACGGTGATTGAAGGGGCGGGTGGGTGTGCGCTCCTTCCGCTGTTTGCGCTTGACTTATACTTGCTCCTGGCGAAGAGACTCGAGGTGTTCGGTGCCTTCCCGGATGCTTCTCCTCCACTTTGTGCGGTCTTGGGCCAGGGACTCCCAGGTGTCGGTGGGGATGTTATATTTTTTCAAGGAGGCTTTGAGGGTGTCCTTGAAGCATTTCCTCTGCCCACCTGGGGCTCTCTTGCTGTGCCGGAGCTCCGAGTAGAGCATTTGTTTTGGGAGTCTCGTATCGGGCATGCGGACGATGTGGCCCGTCCATCGGAGCTGATCGCGCGTGGTCAGAGCTTCGATGCTGGGGATGTTGGCCTGAGCGAGAACACTGACGTTGGTGCGCCTATCCTGCCAATGGATTTGCAGGATCTTGCGGAGGCAGCGTTGGTAGTACCTCTCCAGTGCTTTGAGGTGCCTGCTGTACATGGTCCATGTCTCTGAAGCATACAGGAGGGCGGGTATCACTACTGCTCTGTAGACCATGAGTTTACTGCCGGGTTTGAGGTCCTGGTCTTCAAACACTCTCTTCCTCAGGCGACCGAAGGCTGCACTGGCACACTGAAGGCGGTGTTGGACTTCGTCATCGACGTCTGCCCTTGTTGACAGTAGGCTCCCGAGGTATAGAAAGTGGTCCACGTTGTCCAAGGCCTCGTCGTGGATTTTGATAATCGGGGGGCAGTACTGTGTGGCGGGGGCAGGTTGATAGAGGACCTTTGTCTTATGGATGTTTAGTGTAAGGCCATGCTCTCGTATGCTTCGGTGAAGATACCGACGATGGTTTGGAGTTCGACCTCCGAGTGTGCGCAGACGCAAGCGCCGTCTGCATACTGTAATTCGATGACAGAGCGTGGGACGACCTTGGATCTGGACTGGAGGTGACGGAGGTTGAACAGTTTCCCGTTTGATCTGTAGATTAGCTCCACTCCAGCGGGGAGCTTACTGAGGGTGAGATGGAGCATTGCAGCAAGGAAGATCGAGAAGAGCGTTGGTGCGATAACACAGCCTTCCTTGACCCCGGTCCGTACGTGAATTGGTTCTGTGGTGGATCCGTTGGTCAGGATCACAGCTTGCATGTCGTCGTGAAGCAAGCGGAGGATGGTGACAAACTTTTGAGGGCAGCCGAATTTGAGGAGGATACTCCATAATCCCTCACGGTTGACAGTGTCGAAGGCCTTTGTGAGGTCAAAGAAGGCCATGTACAGCGATTGGTGCTGTTCCCTGCATTTCTCTTGCAGTTGATGCGCGGTGAAGATCATGTCCTTGTGCCCCTTAGTGGGCGGAATCCGCATTGCGACTCTGGGAGGAGCTCTTCAGCCACTGGGAGAAGGCGATTGAGGAGGATTCTTGCGATGACTTTCCCTGTGGTAGACAGCAGTGAAACTCCTCTGTAATTACCGCAATCGGACTTGTCACCCTTCTTGAAGATGGTCACGATTACGGCGTCTCTGAGATCTCCTGGCATGCTCTCCTCTTCCAAATAAGAGAAATTAGTTCATGAATTCGTGCCAATAGTGCTTCTCCGCCATGCTTTAGTGCCTCGGCGGGGATTCCGTCTGCTCCTGAGGCCTTGTTGTTCTTCAGTTGTCGGATGGCCTTTTCAACCTCATGCCGGGCTGGGGTTTTGCTGAGGTGTTGGCGGGTAGCATGCTGCGGGATGGAGTTGAGGACACTCGCATCGAAGACAGAGTCTCGGTTAAGGAGATCTTCGAAGTGCTCCTTCCAGCGGGCACTGACTGCCTCTCTGTCCTTGATGAGTACCTCTCCGTTCTTGGCCCGCAGTGGGGTAGGACCTTGGGTGCTTGGGCCATAGGTGGTCCTGACTGTGCTAAAGAATCCACGCTCGTCGTGGTTGTCAGCTAGCTGCTGGATCTCCTGTGCTATCTCCACCCACCATCTGTTCTTTAGGTCGCGAGTTTTTTGTTGGACCTCGGCCTTCAGGCGTCTGTAGAGCTGCTTTCTTGCTCTCGAGTTCTGTTGCTGTTCCAGATCAGGAATGTCTTGCGCTTGTGACTTATTAGCTCCTGGATCTCCTAGTCGTTCTCGTCGAACCAGTCTTGGTGTTTCCTGGTCGAGTGACCGAGCGTCTCTTCACAGGTGCTGATTATGGAGGCCTTGAGTGCAGACCAGGTGCTGTGGACACTCTGTGTCTCTGAATCACTGGGAGTCGTCAGGCTGGTTGTGAGGCGCAGGCTGAATAGGGCTTTCTTAGCAGGGTCTTTGAGAGAATAATACACTGAGCTTCCCACTACACTGACCTAGCATGACCCACAACTCCAGTGATACCAAGTCACCAACCATCCCACCTTGCGCAATACAGAGCGCCACAAAAATCTTTTTAAAGGACCACAGGAGGTAAAATTTAAAAAAATAACATGTAGCATATTCAAATGCACTCACCAGGTAGTGATGCATTTTAGAAAGTGAACGATTTGTGATGCAGACGATAGAACTCATCTGCATGTGGCACTCACGGCTTGTAGGCCTTCATGCCACTTGATCACTTACTTTTTGAAAGGCACAACAATTCTTCGCGCATTCTGTATGTACTAATGATATATTTTTTAAATGCCAATATGTAATAATTCCGAGATATAGTTTATCACGAACTAGAGACATTTTAATACAAAGGTACATAAGTAGAAACAGAAGTAAACATAGGATAATCCTGAATCAGGGAATTATAAAATACATCGAGTGAGGTTTTGTAAATAGCTGCAACATATTGATCATAATTAATTCCTAACTGGAATGAATGCTGTTGAACCAAAAATATCCCCATGGAAAGCTGATTTCTCATGTTTATATCATTAGTTTGTCATGCTTTTAAAGGAAACATATTGGATTGAATTTTAATAAACACCAACTCAAACAGAGCCACACGCATTGTAAGTGCCAGGATATTCACTTGATGCCTTACATACAATTTTACTGACCATTAACCCGACAGAATTAGGTTAGTGTGCTGGACAGGAAATAATACAGGAAGGTTAAAGAGGCCACTTCCACACCATTCATAGATTAAATTTGTAATCATTTACTCTTGAAGTCGATGCAAAGTTTTATATTCTCCTCCATTCTACAAAGAAAAAGAAAAATGCCAAAACAAAAATAGTCTGAATTTATTACTTTCCTACAGAATGGGGGAATACTTTAAATAAAAAGGTTTTCCCCCTCAGCTTTCCTTCTCCTTTTAACTTAAACACCTTAAACATTCACTCCCTCTACCATGTACCATCATTGTGTGTACCATCTACAAGATTCACTGCAGCAACTCGCCAAGGCTTCTTCGACAGCACCTCCCAAACCCGTGACCTCTACCACCTAGAAGGACAAGGGCAGCAGGCGTATGGGAACACCACCACCTCCAAGTTCCCCTCCAAGTCACACACCATCCTGACATGGAAATACATGGCCAATCCTTTATTGTCGCTGGGTCAAAATCCTGGAACTTCCTACCTAACAGCACTGTGGGAGTACCTTCACCACATGGACTGCAGCAGTTCAAGAAGGCGACTTACCAACACCTTCTCAAGGGCATTTAGGGATGGGCAATAAATGCTGGCCTTGCCAGCAACGCCCACATCCCGTGTATGAATTAATAAAAAGAAAAACTACACCACCAGTATTACAGCTAAACCATCACAGTCTAGGACAGCACAGCACAGGCTTTTATATTTCTCTTTGAACTTGCAGCATATATATCATAATGGAAATCACCTGATACATTATGTAAGTGGTTGGCAGGACATAGGACAAGAAGCCCTGTGTCAATACTGAACAATCTCTATATTACTGTATCATGTTACAAAGAAGTGACAGGTTAGTCTCACCATTTGTGTTGAGAAACTGTACTCATTGTTTTCATCTAGATGACACTGTCCATCATTGGGCTGTACCAGACCACCGAGCTTGCCATCCAGTGCAATGTGTGGTACATCATCTGTGGTAAACACCAGTAAGTGGGAAGCCTCCTTCCGCCAGCCTATTTTTTCCTTAGGAAGCAAATAAGGTCACAATTACCAGTGTTATTTTTAAAGTCTGGCTTCCTGTAAACATGAGCAGTTTAGGATCACTGCTGTAATTAGAGATCCTCTCGAACCATCAGCAAAGTCCACATAGTTATCTGAATGGTCAGAGTGTATAACTGCCACAGTCTCCACAAATCTCTGCATGGTCAAAATAAAGGAGTAATTCTTATGATTGCATACTACAGTAAACTCTTTCGTATCCGGCACCTACGGGACCAGGATGGTGCCGGTTGATGAAAAATTCCGGATAACAGAGAGGTAGGCAATTTTTAACACAAAAAAAATAAAATCCACTGATTGACTCGGCCACCGCGGGAAACTCAGACTCGGAAAAACGAAAAATGGATGGATTCGGCAAGATTACCGGTTATCTATTTTGCCGGTTATTAAAGAATTCCGGATGATGAAGTGCCGTTTAAACAAGAGTTTACTGTACAATGAAAAAGCTACCCCAACAGCATTATTTATCAGATCCAGAAGTAACAGTTTTGGGAAAGTATTAAAAACAAAATAAAGAGTTTTTATGTCTTCCAACCCTTTTCACACTGAGTGGTAACACTGGCAAGGGTATCAGTCAAATGCACACACATCTCAGATTTCATTACTGCTTCAGTAAGTTAATTATTTCTATGCTTGTTACACATTTTGTGATTCCCTCTCAGCAAAAGGTCAAAATTACCACCAGCAAACAGATTATTCAGGAGAATGCTTAGATAATTTTATTAAAATGCTAGTAATGTACAGGATCTAAGATGAACTTACATCTGAACTGTTTCCTAAACCAATTGATATTATATAATTTTATTGAACAGTTCTGCAATAACATGCTTTTTATTGTAAGTTCATAGTCTTAAATTTGTTGACATAGGATTGTATGTCATCTACTAACCACAGAACTGGGCAGATATTCCACATGTTCCAACCATGAGCATTTTCTGGTACAGCACAAGTACTTAACGAAATTGGAGTATGGAAAAATTTCATTCTTTAGGATCTTTTAAAAACAGAATGGTTTCTCTACGTGGATATAAACAGACACGCATACAAGATCCACCAAAGGAAAGGACACTGAACACAAGTGATTTTCATATGTTAAACTTTCAGTGACCCAACTCAAAGAAAGAAATGCATTTATATAGCACCTTTCATGACCACCGGATGTCCCAAAGTGCTTTACAGCCAATGAAGTACTTTTGAAGTGTAGTCACTGTTGTAATGTAGAAAACATGGCAGCTAATTTGCACACAGCAAGCTCCCACAAACAGTAATGTGATAATGACCAGATCATCAGTTTTAGTGATGTTAATTGAGGGATAAATATTGGCCAGGACACCGGGGATAACTCCCCTGCTCTTCTTTGAAATAGTGCCATGGGATCTTCTACGGGGTCACGGTTTAACGTCTCATTCGAAAGACAGCACCTCCAACAGTGTAGCACACCCTCAGTACTGCACTTAAGTATCAGCCTAGATTTTTGTGCTCAAGTCTCTGGAGTGGGACTTGAACCCACAAACTTCTGACTCAGAGGCAAGAGTGCTACCAACTGAGCCACAGCTGACACTTAAGGGAAATAACTAAACCTTAGTGTCCTTCGCACCACAACAAACCGCCTTCTTAAAACCCTCTGGCTTCACCTCTTCACTTCTAATATTAAGGGCAAAAAGCTCATAGATTTCTTCATCTCTAAAGTTGAAACTGCAACAAAAATAAATCATTTTCTCCATGATGGATTACTGGATTCTTTATTGCATCATAGTGTACACAAAGGGTAAAGGTCCTTTATTGCTAGCTGTTTCTGCAAGCTGTAGGGAGTATACATTACAGTTGGGCTAATATTGGCACCCGAAGATAAGGCAGTGATATGCATGGTTCAGGAAGTCCATCATATAGGTTTGATTGTTGACCTTCTAATTGCCTCCAGAGACCCCAAGGATCTATCTTTAGTCCCTCTTCTTTTCTTAATTTTCATGCTGCCCTTGGTGACATCAGCCACAGGCACAGGTTCAACTTCCATATGTATACGGAGGACACCCAGCTCTACCTCTCCACTACATCCCTCAGCTCCATAATCACCTGTGTGCTGGCAGACTACATATCCAACATTGAGTCGTGGATGAGTTTAATTTTCCTTCAACTGAATATGGGGAAGCTTAAAGTCATTGGCCCGAAAATTAGACCTAATACACGAGAGTACGCACTGTGTACTCTCGCGTATTAGGTCCCGAATTGCCGGTTTCCTGCATGCACTGCGCATGCGCGGGAAACCGGCACTTCGTGTATTGCAAAGGGGGCGGTTCCTAAGTGAACCACGTGTGCACTACAGGTTGTGCGCACGCAGTGCACTTATTTTTTTTTCAGGTTTGAACGCGCAGGTAAGTGGTGAAGATTTTACACATAAAGAAAGCAGGCGTAGGACCCCCTTTTAACAAGGTAAGTAGTTAATTAAGTGTTATTTTAAATTTTTTTCAACAGTTTTATCTTTTTTAGAGACTTTAAAGAAAGGTAAGTTTATTTTTATAACTTTTAAAAAGATTTTAAATTTTTTCAAAAATTTAATTTTTTGTTTAAAGTGGTTAATTTATTTAACTATAGTTATTTTATTAATGTGATGGCTTTTTTTTAAATTTAATTGAGGTTTAGCTGTTCTTTTGGGGGCTTGTAGTATTCATAGCTTTGACAGCCCTTTCTGTCAAAACTATGAATGAAAGATGGTGTGCTGCCATTGGCTCTAACTGAATCACGTGATCCCAGAGCTTGCACGAACTAATTGCGCCTCTGGGACACGCAAGCACTGCACGCTGGCAACAGGGAGAGGCCCTGAAACTGAAGTTCGTGTGGGCCCGAAACAAAAAGGTAGGTGCGGAGTGCGATATCGCGGGGAATCCTTACCCCCGCGGGAACCATCGATGTTTAATTTCTGGGCCATTGTTTACAACCTCCACTGCAAACTCCACCCACTTGCCACTGACAACTATCCCTTGCTGGCCACTTGCTCAGGCTGAACCAAATCTTGGTATTGTGCTTGACTCAGAACTGAATTTCAACCCCCATATCCTATCCATTACTTGCACCTGTACAACTTGCCTGTCTCTGCCCCTCCCTCACCCTCACTGCTACGGAAACATTTCTCACCTCTAGACTCAACTTTTCCAATGTCCTGAGAGAATGCAACTATCAGGAAACATTGAGCAGGCTGGGGCTCTTTTCTCTGGAAAAGAGAAGACTAAGAGGAGACCTGATAGAGGTATTTAAAATTATAACTTTACTCTGCATCTGGCAGACACCTAAAACTACTCTGGGAGTGCTTCATACCGAAAAGCATTCAATTTCCTAGCAGTGAACTCTCCGACCTTGATGAACACAAAATCTTTTTTCTAACTGTTTTAAACAAGAAACAAAAACTATACAGCTGATTATCTGTATGTTTTTGATTTTACCTGAGTGCTGATGATATTATGGGAATTCATTAGAAGGGACTACCATATCTGATCATGGGATAGAGTGTAATTGACACCGCAACATGATATGCCCCAGCTTCAATTCTGCAGGTTGAGATGCAGCTCCATCACAATCAGTAGCTCTGAGCCATGTCCAATGAATGAACTTGTTAATTCAGCCATGATCTCATTAAATGGCGGAGCGGGTTCGAGGGGCCAAATGGCTTACTCCTGCTCCTATTACTGTACTTATGTTCTTAAACAACAAAAGGACAAAAGGTACCCAAAAAAGATACTAACTCTAATAATTCTTTTAAACAATTTGACTTCTGGAAAGAAATGAACAACAATGAACAGGAATATATTAGCTTATAAGATCAGATAAAGCTGGCGATATCTGGGTGAGGCCAATGTGAGATGTATCACCTCTTGCTTGCTGTGTTAAAATAAGACTGTCTGCAGAGCACATTTCCTTACCTTGCAAACTGCTGCTTGCAGGATTGCATCAAAACCACCCTCCGGTGCATCACGATTCCGAGATACCATCTGCTTCTGAACTTCTGCATTGAACTTATCAGACTTGTCGGTCAATGACAGTAGGTGTCGGAATCCAAAGGACGGGACACATTGTGGAAACAGCTTATATCTACATGAGCAAAACATGACAGGAGCAAGGATAAGATATGCATTTCATCACTGTAGTACTCTTTCCTGTAGCTGTACACGTCATACAGAATGTTTATGTTGTGCATATCAAAATAGATTTTTGACTGTTTTGAAATGGGCCACTCAACCCATAGATACTTATATGGTCATTTCTTTGTTAGACGCCTGCTGTTGGTTCAAGACACATGTATGTTGGGTCTCTATCTATTCTTATAGCTATGGCTGATCAGCTGATGATACCGGTTAAGTTCAACACAACTAAAATATATTTTAGAAAAAAAGTATTGAAATGACAATTCTTCTGTATTATTCCCTCATTCTTTTCTATTTGACCTTTGGTCTTCACCAAACAAAATTGCTCTTGAAATAACTGCTTATAAACACATCTACTCTGTGAAAAGGGCTAGGACTAGAAGTCTGTTATTCAATGCAGTCCTTAATAATCTTGATGCGTGTCCTACCCTTCCTGAGAACTGTAGAAAAGATCTGCTTTCAATTATTGTAATTGATGAAAAGAAATATGAGGAGAATTTTGGCAAAACTACACATTCTCATGTGGATTCAACAAATACTTGATTTATTTGGTTTTAAAAGTAATCAAAACTAATGTGGAGAAAACAGAATCCCCAGTTAAATGACGTACAGGAAACATTTTCAATTTAAATAAATAATGAGTCTCTATTAAAACCATAGGCCTGTAATTTGCGGTCAGCGGCGAAGCAAAGGCGTTCGCCGCTGGCCCCGAAGTAAGCTTCCCACAAAGTTATCACGAACTCTGTGGCGAGACGTTTGGCTTTTCCAACATTCAGTTGAGGTCAGTGTAAGTTAATGGGGAATCCCTAACGTGAGCTGCTGTGATGTCAACAAGCTGTCCAAGCAGCCAATCACAATGCAGAATTCTCTCAGACTGGGAACCAGGAAGTGAATAAACTCCTTCTTTTCTAACTTTTTCAAAATGTTATAGAGAGCAAAACAAAGATTGGGGTTCTCACATGGGGGAAAAGTAAACCTGAAATAAAGAAGAACAAACTTTAAAAAAAATGTAAAAAAAAATCGAATTTTTATTTTTATTAAAATGGATAAATTTGACCCTGCATAAAATTAAAATGTGTCTTTCAGGACCATAATGCTCGATCTGCTGTTAAAACCCCAGTTACACCTAATCCAAAAGGTTCTAACTGTTAACGGGGTATGTAACAGCAATATTACGACTGAAAAGCCGAAGTTTTCGCCAGTTTCACCGACTTCCCAGGTTACACTGATTGCCGGCTATGGGGACACAGCGCAGCCAGTGTCGGAGCAGTGAATGACAGACCGCAACTTCAGGATTTCCACGTTAGGGTGCACATGTGCTACATCCTGAAGTTGTGGTCAGTTTCAAAAGGGTACTAACAGTTTCTTTTAAAAACAAACACTTATGTTTAGTAAACCAAGACTACCCGAAGTGAAGGCTATTGGTAACTGAAGTAACCATCAAGAATCCAGAATATTAATGTTAATATTAAAAATACTTAAGTTCATGTTAAAATATTACTATCCTTTTATTAATGAATTCATTACAAATGGGCCAATTTATGACACCATCATCAAGTTAATTTGCTGAGATGGGGGTAATAATTTAGGACTTTCAACTAAATAACAGCAAGCATTTGGCAAACCAGCAATATAAGAACATAAGAAATAGGAGCAGGAGTAGGCCATTTGGCCCCTCGAGCCTGCTCCGCCATTCAATAAGATCATGGCTGATCTTCTACCTCATCTCCACTTTCCTGCACTATCCTCATATCCCTTGATTCCCTTAATATCCAAAAATCTATTGATCTCTGTCTTGAATATACTCAACGACTGAGCCTCCACAGCCCTCTGGGGTAGAGAATTCCAAAGATTCACCCCCTCTGAGTGAAGAAATTTCTCCTCATCTCAGTCCTAAATAGCTGACTCCTTATTCTGACCCCTTGTTCTAGACTCCCCAGCCAGGGGAAACATCCTCCCAGCATCTACCCTGTCAAGCCCTGTAAGAATTTTGTATGTTTCAATGAGATCACCTCTCATTCTTCTAAACTCTAGAGAATATAGGCCGAGTCTACTCAATCTCTCCTCATAGGACAATCCCCCCATCCCAGGAACCAGTCTGGTGAACCTTCGTTGCACTCCCTCTATGGCAAGTATATCTTTCCTTAGGTAAGGAGACCAAAACTGTACACAATACTCCAGGTGTGGTCTCACCAGGGACCTATACAATTACAGTAAGACAACTTTACTCTTATACTCAAATCCTCTTGTAATAAAGGCCAACATACCATTTGCTTTCTTAATTGCTTGTTATGCAGTGATTTGTGTACAAGGACACCCAGGTCCCTCTGAACACCAACATTTCCCAATCTCTGCTTTTCTATTTTTCCCTACCAAAGTGGATAACTTCACATTTCTCCACATTGGCCCAAAAATTAGTCCCGCAACGCGAGAGTACGCACTGCATACTCTCGCGTATTCTGTCACCAATTGCCGGTTTTCTGCATGCACTGCGCATGCGCTGAAAACCGGCACTTGGTGAATGGAAAAGGGGGCGGTTCCTCGGTGCACCGCGTGCGTGCTACAGGCTGCGCGCACGCTGTGCACTTAGTGCTTTGGACGCGCAGGTAAGGACGGAAGATTTTAGAAATGAAAAAAGGAGGAGTAAGACCCACTTTTAACAAGGTAAGTAGTGAATTAAGTATTATTTTGAATTTTTTTTAACAGGTATATCTTTTTTAGAGACTTTAAAGACAGGTAAGTTTATTTTTATAACTTTTTAAAAGATTTTAAATTTTTTCAAAAATTTAATTTTTTATTTAAAATGGTTAATTTATTTAACTATACTTATTTTATTAATGTGATGGTTTTTTTTTTAAATTTAATTGAGGTTTAGCTGTTATTTTGGGGGTGTGTAAGATTCATAGCTTTCACAGCACTTATGTGAAACTTATGAATGGAAGATGGTGTGCTGCCATTGGCTCTAACTGAGTCACGTGATCCCACAGCTCGCACGAATTCACTACGCCGGTGGGATACGCAAGCACTGCCCAGCTGATGTCTAGAACATCAAGTTCGTGCGAGCTGGATCTGAAAAAGCCAACGCGGAGTGAGAGATCGCGGGGAAGCCTTACCCCCGCGTCAACACTCAGTCTTTAATTTCTGGGCCATTATATTCCATTTGCCATGTTCTTGCCCACTCACGTAGCCTGTCTATATCCCCTTGAAGCCTCTTTGCATCCTCCTCACAACTTACATTCCCACCTAGCTTTGTATCATCAGCAAATGTGGATATATTACATTTGGTCCCCTCATACAAATCATTGATATAAATTGTGAATAGCTGAGGCCTAAGCACTGATTCTTGCGGTACCCCACTAGTTACAGCCTGCCAACCTGAAAATTACCCATTTATTCCTACCCTCTGTTCTTTGTCCATTAATCAATCCTCAATCCATGCTAGTACATTCCCATGAGCCCTAATTTTGTACAATAACTTCTTGTGTGGCACCTTATTCAATGCCTTCCAAATACACCACAGCCACTGGTTCCCCCTTATCTATTCTGCTAGTTACAACCTCAAAAAACTAACAGATTTGTCAAACATGATTTCCCTTTCATAAATCCGTGTTGACTCTGCCCAATCCTATTATTATTTTCTAAGTGCCCTGGTATCACGTCCTTAATAATAGATTCTAGCATTTTCCCTACTACTGATGTCAGGCTAACTGGTCTGTAGTTCCCTGTTTTCTCTCTCCCTCCTTTCTTAAATAGTGGGGTTACATTTGCTACCTTCCAATCCGCAGGAACCGTTCTAGAATCAATGGAATTTTGGAAGATGACAACCAATGCATCCACTATCTCTATAGCCACCTCTTTCAAAACTCTAGGATGTAGGTCATCAGGTCCAGGGAATTTAGCGGCTTTCAGTCCCATTAATTTTTTCACTACTATTTTTTTATTAATACTAATTTCTTTCAGTTCCTCATTCTCGCCTAGACCCTTGGTTCTCCACTATTTCCGGGAGGTGTTTTGCGTCTTCTTCCGTGAAGACAGGCACAAAGTATTTGTTTAATTTCTCTGCCATTTCCTTATTCCCCATTATAATTTCTCCTGTCTCAGCATGTAAGGGACCCACATTTACTTTCGCTAATATTTTCCTTTTTATATACCTATAGAAGCTTTTACAGTCTGTTTTTATGTCTCTCACTAGTTTACTCTCATATTCTATTTTCCCTTTCTTTATCAATTTCTTGGGCCTCTGTTGAATTCTGAAATCCTCCCAATCCTCAGTCTTACTGCTCTTTTTGGCAACGTTATAAGCCTCTTCCTTTGATCTAATACTATTTTTAACTTCTTTTGTTAGCTACGGTTGGACCACTTTTTCTATGGGGTTTTTGTGCCTTAAAGGAATGTATATTTGTTGTAAATTATGTATTAATTCTTTAAATGCTAGCTATTACTTGTCTACCATCATACCTTTTAAAGTAGTTTCCCAATCTACCTTAGCCATCTCGCCCCTCAGACCTGCGTAGTTTGCTTTGTTTAAGACCCTAGTTTTGGATTGAACTAAATCACTTTCAAACTTAATTTCAAATTCTACCATATTATGGTCACTCTTCCCTAAGGGCCCCTTTACTACAAGGCTATTAATTAACCCTTTCTCATTGCACAATCTTCCTGGGAGGCGGGTCCCCGACTCGCGCAGGGACCTGTCTCCTCGAGGCGGGAAGGGATTACAGCCAATTAACTGCCTGTTAACAGGCAGTTAAGAGGCTTATCCCCATTTTACCCACACAAGTGCGGCTTCCCGACGGCTGCGAACCTCGCCAGGGTCAGCGAGGCGAGCAGTGGGTCTGTGGGGATGAGAGGGATCGAAAAGTCCGCTGTGCAGGTGAGTGATGGGTGCAAGTGTGGAGATGTAAGTATGGGAGGTGAGTGTAAAGTGTTAGAAAAAGTTTACTTACCTTTGCTTCTTCCTGCAGGCTTCAACCCTTGGGGATCCGGAGGCTCCTCATCTCAACAGCAGAGATGACAGAATGGCTGCTGCATTCTCCGATGCAACAGCCATCTGATTTCTGCTAAGGAAAGAGGTTTGGTGAGTCTTCAGTACAAGGACTCACCATAGAACAGAGATTGTCAGTGTTTGACAGCTTCTCAAAGCTGTCAAACACTGACAATTCATCTGTCAAAAATTTTTGACAGATGAAACGTCACACACTGACGTCCTCTGTCACCGGCTTTCCCTTAATTGGCCTGCTAAGCCTGCAGGGTGGGTTTAACAAGATCAATCAAGGGAAAATTGCGTGGGTTGGTCGGATGTCGTTTGGGGCGGGAATGAAACCCGACAACCAGCAGTCCCGCCCCCAACGCGTCCCCATTGATAAAATCCAGCCATAGGTATAAAATAACCTGTTCCCTAGTTGTTTCCTCAACATACTGATCTAGAAAACTATCTTGTATACATTCCATGAATTCGTCCTCCACACTAATACTGCAAATTTGGTTTGCCCAGTCTATATGTAGATTAAAGTCCCCCATGATTACTGTATTACCCTTGTTACATGCGCCTCTAATTTCCTGATTTATACTCTGCCCTACATTACAACTACTGTTTGGGGGCCTATAAACAACTCTCACCAATGTTTTCTGCCCCTTGCTGTTTCTTGGCTCCACCCAAACTGATTCTACTTCTTGATTTTCAGAGCTAAGATCTTTTCTCTCTACTGTCTTTATCCCATCCTTTATTATCAGGGCTACCCCTCCTCCTTTTCCATTTTGCTTATCTCTTCTAAAAGTTAAGTATCCTGGAATATTCAGTTCCCAACCTTGGTCACTTTGCAACCATGTCTCTGTAATGGCTATTAGATCAAACCTATTAATTTCTATCTCTGCTATTAATTCATCTATTTTGTTGCGAATGCTTCGCGCATTCAGATATAGTGCCTTTAGCTTTGACTTTTTTCTATTTTTCCCTCATGTCACCTTAGTCACTGATGCCTTATTACCTTTGTTACTCTCTCTGTCCCTTCCTGACCCACTCTGCTTATCTTTACCCAAAACTCTGCTCTGCTCTGGAGCCTTGACATTTCTCTTGCTGCTTTTAAATTTACTTTTTCCTGAATCCTCCCACCACCCCCACCCCTTCATTAGTTTGAAGCCCTGTCTACTGCCCTAGTTATTCGATTCGCCAGGACACTGGTTCCAGCCTGGTTTAAGTGGAGCCCGTCCCAATGGAACAGCTCCTTCTTTCCCCAGTACTGGTGCCAGTACCCCATGAAGCAAAACCCCTGCCTCCCACACCACTCTTTTGAGCCACGCATTTAACCTTCTAATCTGCTTTTCCCTATGCCAATTGGCATGTGGCTCAGGTAACAATCCAGAGATTATTACCTTTGAGGTTCTGCTTTTAATTTGGACCCCAACTCCTCAAACTCTCTCAGCAGAACCTCATTCCTAGTTCTACCTATGTTGTTGGTTCCTATGTGGACCATGACAAACTGGATCCTCCCCTTCCCACTCCAAGGTCTTCTCCAGCCGCGAGGAGATGTCTTTAACCCTGGCAACACAACCTTCAGAACTCCCAGTCGCAGCTGCAGAGAACAGTATCTATCCCTCTGACTATACTGTCCCCTACCACAACTACATTCCATTTCACTCCCCCCACTTGAATGGCCTCCTGCACCATGGTGCCATGGTCAGCTTCCTCATCCATCCTGCAGGCTTTTCCCTCATCCACACAGGCAGCAAGAACCTCATACCTGTTGGATAAGGACAAATGCTAAGGCTCTCCAGCACTTCACCTGGGGTCCCCTTACCTGTCTGAGTTGCAGTCACACCCTCCTGTCCCTGACCACTAACCAGACCTGTACCACTACCTAACCTAACGGGTGTGACTGCCTCCTGGATCAAAGTGTCCAGGTAACTCTCCCCCTCTCTGATACCCCGCAATGTCTGCACCTCAGATTCCAGCTCAACAACTCTGAGCTGAAGTTCCTCAAGATGCAGGCACTTACTATAAACATGGTTGTCCGGGATCACAATGCTCTCCACAAACTCCCACATGCTGCAGTTGAGGCACACCACCTGCACTGCCATCCCTGTATGACCTTGTTCTATTTAATTAAATTTGTATTTAAGTAACTTAGTTTACAGTTTAGTTTCTTGACTACTTAATTGATCTAGATTAAGTTATGGGTAATGAAATTAAATATTTACCTGTAACACCTGTAGTGTAGGCAAAAAGCAGCAACTCCTTCCCCCTCTTCTCTGAATTCCCACTCTTTCCAAATTCCCAAATGAAACACTCTTCTGTTTAAGTGCACGCCGTTTAATTCCGCTCTGTGCAGACCGCATTTATTGTTATATGTTTCTTGTTATTTTGGAAGAGTCACTTGAAGAATATCGTGTTAGTTTCGATTTTAGTTGCTCCAATTTAAAAAAAAATTAATCGAGTTTGAATCATTAAAAGTCTACGACTTCACATTACTCTGAAAAGTGGCAGATTTAAACTGAAAGTAACATCTGAGTTAACCTTTTTACTGACCTTATGGGAATTATTGGGTAGAGTAGGATTGTGCTACACAACATTTCAAATAATGCAGCTGCAATCCATTGGTACATATGAATATTCAAACATATATCTGACTTGTATAATTCACATATTAAAGCAATATTAGTTTGTAAGATAGATATCTAGAAGCAAGTCTCAAGCATTATTCAAGACAGTCATTCAGTGTGACAACAGGTACATTTACAGCTAAACGTAAACCTAAACTGGAGTTTCTTGGTTTATCTTATCAATTTCAGTCACATTATTACCACTTAGAATACAGCAACATAACATGCATGATTTGACTGCATCCTTTGCATTGGTGATACTGTACCTACTGAGGACTGCACTTTAACCACAGTATCACTTTCAGTACACATTAGGACTGGTCAGCACAGAATGGAGAATTCATGAATTGTTCAATGATTGAGGAATGCACATCACCAAATTGATTTTACTTTTTATAAAATGTATCTTCATTTTGGATATTTATGATTGGTCTCTAGAACTTAAGCTGATAATTTTTGCTATAGTTTTAGTGAAATATATGGTGCCACTTCCATATAGATCTCTAAATATATTAGTTACGTAACTATCCGCTTCCATTCAGTCACAGCTTCAAACCTTCAAAGAACTGCTGCATTTGGAAGATTCAGAATGTATCCAATTTCATTAACCTCTAAACAGAAAGGCAGTTCTTATTTGGCTAAGCAACAGGTTATGGCACCTACTTTGATCTGAATTAACTCAATAGAACCAAGCACAGCATAGAATTTCACAAGAAGGGATATGAGAACAAGATTTATTTCTGAGCTATACATAATTTTCTTCACAATAAAACAATGCCATAAACATGAAAGCACACACATTCTTTCTTCATTCTTACTTTAATAGAATTCCTACATACTCAGTGAGCCCATGGACAGTACATGTTAAAACCCGTACAGGTCTGGGAATTTGACTGGACCTTCCGATCCAGTATCTCTTCTGTGGCTTTCTTTAATCCATTAGGCACATTAAAGATGAACCAAAAAGGATTTCTGTTGTATACAATGTTATGCATCGATAGATCCAACTTTCATGCAATGAAAGAATTATGAGTTTGAATGGTGCTATTGGGGTAAATAGTTTCTTTTTAAATTTTAAAAAACTGAGCCTCAACCGTTTCAGTCATTTAAAATGTTAGAATGAGGAAAAATAGTTCCTTTTAACCAAAGCAACTGGGCCTTGAGCAAAATCTGCATTGTATTATCAGGGGATCCCATTTGAAGCTTTAGAGACTAAAACTGAATTATGTCATGCTAATACATTGTAAAATAGGATCATGCCCAAAATAAAACAGCCAGAAAATCAGCTATCTATTGATTAATATATTGGGGGAGAAATTCGGTATCGTCCCGTTTGGGGCGCAATTATCGGCCGGGCGCAAAGTTTAGTGCCTGGCGCTAATTATCGCCTCCGACTGCAAACTTGGCTTCCATCACCTCTGGAGGTGATTGGAGCGCTAAATCAGGCGCTACACACCTCTCTTAAGGCACTAACGCCGAGGAGCGAGGCTCTACCTCAGAGCGCTGCCAAAGCTCATGTGATGTCTGTCAGCAATGGAACACAGACACACTGGCGCCGGCCAGTTCTTAAAGGGGAGGGTCGATCTTGCTCTCCATCCACACCATGCTCATTGCAGCCTTGAATCTCGGCCTGGAGAGACCTGTACATCAAATCTGCTGGAAAGAACAATGGAGAGACCCAGGGAAAGAGCTCAGAGTGCAGCCCCCAAGTCTCTTCTAAATCGATGCAAGGAAGGTCAAATCAAAATGAACCAGCAAAGTGCTGCTCAGTACCCAAAACTCCTCAACACAGCGTTGAATATCTCCAGAAGTCTCTCTCTCTCAGAATGCGTGGTGCAAAAATGTCGCCGACAAAAAAAGGCAGGAAGCGGTCGCCTTTAAATAGCGCTCCCCCAGTCCCTTCCCGACTGCAAAAAGCTCCCCTCAACCTGTCGTTGCTAGCGGCAGGCAGTAAGGCAGGGGGCGCCACTCAATATCCGGTCCGGGGCACTACCAGGGCGTTGCACGCTCGACTGACGTCACGATCTGCGGGCACAGGAGATCATGGTGGTAGTGTTTAGCGCCGCCGCAAAATGTCTGGTCAACTTCGCGAGCGGCGCAAACATCGCCGCGCCCGGGCACTAGTTGCTTTGTGCCCCATTAGGGCGCTAACGGGAGGCACAAAGCAACCGAATTTTTCCCCCATTAAGTCTTATGTCTGTATGCACTTCTTGCCAACTTTCCATTTTAAATTCCTATGTCCACAATTAGCAAGAGTCTATGTAAACCTGCCTTGCTATAATTAGACCCTCCGCCCAGTGGAGGCGCTAGAGCACCAACACTAGTCAGCGGGTGTAATCATAGTGTGACTAGTTTATATAGGCGCTTTGTATTATAAACATGCACATGGGAATTTATAGTAAAAATGACAGAATGTATGACTTTAAAATGGGGATTGAATTACAGCTGCATGCTCTGGTTCAATTATTTCCTGTCCTCTTAACTCCAGTTCACCTAAAGACTACACTTGCTCTTGATTCCCTGTGTGGAACATCACAGGATACCAACTAGTAACATAGAGTCTTGCATATAGCACGCACTTCCTTTTCACATTTCATCTTGCTTCCTCTGTCACGGTTTTCAGTCACCCCATTTCTGTCGCAACTATGCCGGGGGGGGGGGGGGGGTTGGGGGGGGTGCAGTGGGGGGATGGTTTAAACCCCCCACGACGGGAGGGAGAGGGTCGGGGGTGTGAGGGGTTAAAATCGGTAAAATTGTGAAACATGACCCCAACCCACAACAAACGCGCCTGCTTCCGCTTTAACCGTGGCGGGTTTGGAAGGGTCTGTGATTATAATATGTAATTGAGGCTCCGTTCCTGATATTTTGGCAGCCATTTAAATTTAACGCTGGCCGGCCGGATTTCCCAGGGCTCGGGAAACCCTGTAGCTAAAGAGAGGTGGGAGCAGGTAAGTGCTTTGTAGAGCATTGCTTGTGGGCTAGGAGAAGTAGGAGAGCTTCTCCCGGCCCTTCAAGCAAATCTTCTGCCATGATTGGCCGCAGCCCCCCCAACCTGCGATGTTTCCCGGTCCCCCCTCCCTCTCAATCTGACCACCCCCACCCCCCAGACATGCAATGTTTCCCGGTCCCCCCTCCCTCCTGATTGCTGGTCCGACCCGACCCCCCCCCCCCGCCCCCCCAACCAACCTACGATGTTTCCCCGTAGTCCCCTCCCTCCCGATTGCTGGTCCGACCCGACATTCCCACAACCCCCCCACCAACCTGCGATGTTTCCTGCAGGTTCCCCGGCTACGGCCTTCTACCGCTGTCTCCCCGCCCAGTAGCCGGCCAGACTGTCAATCTGGCCGGTTGCCGGGCGGGAAATGGAGTAAAAAAAATTATAATGAGGTCCTGCCGTTGCAGGATCTCCAAGTTCCCGGCTTTCCTCCCCGAAAACACTTCGCACAAATATCGGGGCCTATGTCTCAAATGTAGCTGTCATGCCCCTTTCTTACACTATAAATTACTTATTTCAATGTCTTATGCTGCCTTTTTTTAAAAAAAATTCTTCCCATATGACTAAGCACCTCCTTGGTACTTCTACGATGGTCTCTCAACTGGACAAATGGGATCATCAACTGTAAGCCACCACACACATACATTTTAAACAAAGTGAGAATGGATTTAACAGAACGAGGATACTACTATCAGATAAGGACACTTCTAACCAATTTGCTTCTACAAAGTGGCTCACATCTTTTAGCTATTTATCTCGTGAATCAGAAAGGTACAAAGCAATAGGATGTATTCAAGTCACTATTAACAGTGACGGCCCAGATGTAATACACTACTGTACAGCACAATTTCAAACAGCACAGCAGAGCGCAGCAGTAGTAGCTAATTATTAACTGGGCTCAAAAGAAAGTTTCAACAACATAATAATACACTCTAAAAATTATCCTCATTGGCCTGAGAATGTGCCTATTTAGCACACTTTCCCTCAAGGCGTACCTGAAGAGTGGCCTTAAAGGGGAAGGGTAGGTTAAACACAGCTCCATCTTAGCAGTTAAATATCACAACCGTGCTCCAGAACCTACTTGTGAGCAATGCCACAGGAGATCAAGTAGAAATGAAAGGAAGAACTTGCTCTTATGCAGCACCTTATCGCATCTCTCGGGATATCGCAAAGCATTTCACACACAATGGGGGAAAATTCGGTTGCTTTGCGCCTCGGGCCGCCAACGCCGCCCGCGAAATTCAGCGGGAGGTTAGCGGCAGCGGTAACCGTTAGCGCCCCGCAGCGCTGTGCCGCCGGCAATGACGTCATCACCGTGCGCAGCGCCCCGGCCACCATCTTCGGTAGTGCCCCCTGACTTACCGCAGGATGCTATGTCCGACGGGGTCAGGGGGGCCTACCTGCGGCCGGGGCAGCGCTAATTAAAGGCGAGGTGTTGGGCGGCCATTTTTGTTGCTGCTGCCTGCCAACACCTGCCCCCGTTGCCGTCCCCGGCCTCCTCTTCAGCCCCCCCGCGGAGTGCCGGCTGCGCTCCATGTGCCCGGCACTTCTCAAGCGCTGGGCTCTTTTGCCGG
Source organism: Squalus acanthias (assembly GCA_030390025.1). Lineage (NCBI taxonomy): Eukaryota > Metazoa > Chordata > Chondrichthyes > Squaliformes > Squalidae > Squalus > Squalus acanthias. The sequence continues at coordinate 42,791,272 of CM059427.1, forward strand.
CACTCCGATCCCTGATGGCCCAGCTGGGCTGCGCTGTGCAAGGCCCCTCCCCTTTAAGAAGGGGAGGAAGGCCTGCAGTACCGCGGCGCGACGTGCTGCAACGGGTGGTGCTGCGGTACGCAGCATCGCAATATTCCCTCGCAGCGCCCCAAGAGGGAGGCGGGACGCTTCCAGTAGCGCCCCGCTTCCCTCTTGGGGAGCTACTGATGAATTTCGGCTGCGGTGGCGCTAATTTTTTCAGAGTTAGCGCCCCAAAGGGGGCGCGACTCAATTTTTCCCCCAATGAATTTTTTGGTATTTCCGAATTTTTTCAGAAAATTTTAAAAAAGAACTCAATATTATTTGTGGAAAGAGTTTCTACTTACCACAAGCTTTGATCAACTCTTGGCTGACAAATTTGATTACCAAGCTGGCTACCCAACGGATTAGTCTGGTAAACCACAAATAACTAAAGAGGGAAACATTTAGGAAACTCAGCCCCAAAGAGGTCTGTGTGGAAGAGTTTCATCGGTTACTTTTAAAGGGCTGTTCTACAATTAAGGATCATACATTTTTCAGTTCATTACACAAATATGTTTCTTGTCATGATGAGTACTGTACAATTAAAAAGAGGGTACACAAAGAAAGAATGAAGGATACCAGGAGTCATCAGTGAGTTTGTAATAAGCAAAGCTGATGTAAGAGAAAACAACTTGAAGGAATGATCACCGATCCTATTTACTAGAATAAGAATTTTAATCATGTGAAACTAATTCTCAAATTGCATCTCCAAATGCATATCTTGTCCATGAAGAGATGTGTAAGCCCGTGTGAAATATCACTGAAGGACTCGCACTTTCCCCTACTGTCCTGAAGTAATCTGTTTCTGAATGACGCATCTCAGAAACTGGAGGTCTCAATATCGTGTAATTAAAAAGTAATCAATGTTCCCACTTCTTACACTATGCAATACCTCTGCTGGAACCTGTGGAAACAACTAAAGTCAAAACCTTCAGGGAAGGAGAAGGGCAGAAAAGAGGAGAACACTGGCAAAAAATGTTCTTTAGTGTTCACTGGTCTTCTTCATGGCTCATGGTCGAGACTATTCATCCAGCAAAATGTTTGAGCACTTCACAAAACAGCACTGCACTTTCATTATCCCCAACAATGTTGTAATGTAATAGGTCAGATCATTTTTGTGGTAGCATTTCCTTAGTGTTCTGTCTTTGTTACTGAGATTACTTTGGGTTAAGGACATCCAATAACAACATTTTTAGTAAAATGGAAAATGTAGGTTGCAAAGGGCACAGCTATTAAACTCTGTAGCCTTAAAGCATCACACAAAGTTATACACAGCTGCACTTTAGCAACAGAATAATAAATTATTGTTACATGGTATAATGCTCCTATCATTATAAAACAGTGTATTCTATGATCTAGAGTGAGCAGCTGTTTGGGAGATCTGCTGATATTATAAATATAATCCCCGCCAAGTCAGAGAGGGTGAAATTCATCCTGGGTGGGAGTGCAAAATTGGCGCTAACAAATCGACAGCCCGTTTTACATTCCGCATCAAGTCAAAGAAAAAGAAAATCAGGAGGAGTGCACACCAGGCTGGTGTTTCGCTACTGTCATTTTGTGCTACTGCCCATGATGAATTTTACCCCCAGAAACTGTTCAAACAGTAAACTAAAGTGAGTTGTAACTCAATGAAAACCGTAATGATTATATTACGGAAATTACAGATATTAATGACCAAACGGTTTCTTGAACATGATGATTCCTAAATTGCTGAGACCTCGTAAATGTCATGTCAAGGAAAGCAATTTTCAAGGACAATTAATACAGGATAAAAGTTTAATAGGTATTCAGGAATTCTGCATGATCTAGCTTTAAAGAGCAAGGAGAAACCTTGCAGAATCTTTCAAGAGACAAAATGGTTAGGTAAAGTCCCTAACAGGGTGGTATTATGTTTTTGGATCTTTTTACTCTCTATGGGGGAAAAATTCGGTCGTGCCCCCTTTGGGGCGCTAACTTTGCCATGGCCGAAAAAGTTAGCGACCCTGCGCCGTAAATTGAGTGGTTGCGCCCCAAGCAGGAGGTGGGGCGCTACTGGAAGCGCTCCCTCTCCTTCCTGGGGCGCTACCATTCAATATCGCGGCACTACGTGCAACAGCACCACGCACGTCGGCACATAGCGCAACTGTATCACAGGCCTCCCTCCCCTGATTAAAGGGGAGGGGCCTAGCACAGCGCGCACCGGGGCCCTGCTGGACCACCGGGGAGCGGGGTGCCGGGAAAACAGCCCGGCACTCAAGAGGAATGCCAGGCCGACCGATTATGGCCAGCAGCCCGCATGAAGAAGCGGGAGGGGGCAGGTGCTGGCAGGCGATCCAAAAAAAATGGCCACCCTTTAATTTGCGCCGCCACGGCCGCAAAAACACCACCTTGACCCCGTCGGACATATCGTCCGGCGGTAGGTCAGGGGCCGCGACCGAAGTTTGCGGCCGGGACGCTGCGCATGGCGATGACGCATCGCCGGAGGCACCGGCTACCACCGCAGCTAACCTCCCGCTCAATTTCACGAGAGGCGTCAGCGGTGCCACGCCCAGGCGCTAGGTGCTTTATGCCCTGTTAGCGCCCCCCCCGCTAACGGGAGTCGCAAAGCAACCCAATTTATCCCCCTATATATTTTAGGCTTCCATGTTTCAGACTACTTTTATAAGGGAGCCCTCACCCTCTACATTCTTAATAGTGTTTACATTTACTCTGATAGCTAGGTAATTATGACAGCACACCCAGAATAACAAACAGTAAACTTTTTTTAAAGATAATTTTAGCCACTGGTTCTATCCCATGTCGACACTGGATCCTCCTCACATCATTGAGAAGCGGCAGAATGACAACACCAGACCCTGTTTTAGGCTTTAACTGCCAACCTAATTTATTGAACAGTAAATGAACAAGTGAATAAGTGGCAGTAATATAATAGATACTTACAGTAGATGTTAGACTATGCTAACTCCTCATATAAAGAAAATAATAAATGGTTCACATTCTCTAGACTAAACCATATATTAAAATTAACTTTTGTATATGTTTCTCTCGATAATAACAGTGAGTACACTTTCTTTAGTTACTCTTACCAACCATGGAAGTATCTGGGCAGATCCTTCAACACTTTAAAGGAATCACTCAAAAGATTGTTGAAAGCCTATTCCTGTGCAAAAGCCCTGGATCAGCACAAAGATTTAGAGAGGAGCAAGCTGACAGAATAGTAACTGAAATTAGACAGAATTTAGATAATCATTCCACTCACAAAGTTGCCAATCAGATACATACGTGAACAGATCACACAACATATTTCTGTTTGAATTGTAGCTTGGCTCCTTCCTCAAGCAAACTGCTAAATCCTCACAACACCATGTCAAGTTAGGACATGATTTCTGAGAGTGTAGCTGGTTTTTAACCCCTTATGTGCAGTGATTGAATGAAAGGAGCCAAAAACAAGCTAAAACTAGACACAAATGCTTGATTTTTGTCACATGCACGATCTGAGCATTGGACAGGTTTGTTGGGCCAAATGGCCTTGTCTTATTATGCTCTTGTTTAAACTTTTATTTGTTATCCAGTGACTACATTTTGCTCCACAGTCTCAAATTTACAGGAATAATCCAGTATTTCAGAGTATTTTTTAAATGGTGATATCCTAATGCAAACCACTAAAAACAAATGTGTTGGACAGTTAATTTGAGAAATGTCAGCTACAAAGTGGCTCAGTGCTCTTCCAGGATATTGAGCATATAAAATAAATAATTTAAGGAAAATATCTGCTTTAACAAAAGTCCTCTGTGTACATAACAGGAACAAGTAAGTGTAGAACTGTTACTAGCATTGACTGAACTGGAATGCCACTAGACTTCCCATTATTTCAATGGGATACTTAGAACATCACTGCAAAAAGAGTTAAATATCACTCACCCTACACATGGGTTGTTCTGATATTTAGGTCCTGTATATGAAAATGGTGATGTTGGCTTGTCAACAAATGTTCCAAAGCCCAGGCGAAAGTTGCTGGTGAGCTTTGCCATCTCTCGTGACAGTGTTGTACCCAGCACACGGATGTTGTCCAAGTCATCTTTCATGGAGAGCGAAAGGTCCATAAGATAGTATAAATCCACAGGATAATCATCCACCTGCCGTACCTGCATATGAAATGTGGTCTTGTGGTCTATACAAAAATACACCAATAGACAATTTATTAATGCCGTAGTAGCCAAAAAACAGACTAGATTTTTTTTTTAGAATGTCACCAGATATCCCAGATTTTTCTGCAACGTTTGAATCATCTGTCAGCAAAGATCGAACTTTATACAGATGCCTTAGTTTAAACTGTCACTACACAAGGTTAATGGGCACTCAGTATTAAAAGGTCACCCTGGAAAAGCTCTTGAACTGGAACTAGCTGCCTTTTACTTGAAAATATACAAAAAATGTATTCCTACAGACAAAAAATTGTTGAGAGCTTTGATAATAAACAGAACAGTTTAAAATAAGAGGTAATTAACTGGAGCAGGTCTGTACATGTCTTTGGAGATCTGACTGCAGACACTGAACAGAGAAATCTGCTCTTCCAAAACTACAGATTCAGAGAAGCAGAAGCTGCTTTAATCTTGCATTCAATGTAAATTTGTTACACTAAGTCTCTTAGGACTGTGGTTTCAACTTGTACAATTTTAAATAAAAAATACATATATATTAGTAAACATGCTTTGATTCCACACATTTCTCTGATTTTTTTAAACTTCCAGCAGTAACTACCGGACTTTTTACATATATTTGACATATAGTTTTTACATAGATAAAACAATAGCTCCTGTATTACCAGCACTGGAGGCCCAAGACCTTTAACGCACATGATGGGCTCAGCTCAGTCCAGCGCACAAGTCTTAAAAATATTTAAAGTAGGGAGCCGCCCCATAATATTACTCAAAGGTCTGAATGGCACTCTAGTTGCACAGCACACTTTAAAAAGATAAACATTTTTAGCTTGGTGACCTTACCCCATTCCTCCCCCAGGAAAGACTTATGGTCCATGGGCAGCCAACAGCCTCTGAATTTCTCTATTTTATCATAGGGCTTAGGTCTCACTCAACATTCACAAAAATGTATTTTCTAGTATCAGTAACTGGAAGAGGGCTGGAATAGAAGAGGGCTGATTGATTTTCACATTCCCTAAAAAAAGATATATTGAACTCAATTATACTTCCCCATTGCCATCCCAGTTGACATTTGTTACTTTAGCCAAGCCAGGGAATCAGATTTGGGACTTTACTGGTCTATGTGACCAAGTACTACCAAATGGTCCATTTACCCATTGACACACAAAGCCAGAAATGATAGAGAAAGACAAATCATCAAAAACCTTTCGGTTGATAAAATGCAATATCTACATTGTGCAGACCAAGCATCCAAATACAGGTATTCAGGCATCAGAACCAAGTCTTTACCTGGTCTTAGATTGAGAGCAATCTTTTGAGGCGTTAGTTGAATGACATCAGATTGTGATGATCCTGATCCCTTATTGCTCAATGGGGAGTTTCTTTCTATCAGTATACTGCTTTGAGGACTCTCTATAAACAGATCATTGCATCCTCTTTTAATCAAGCTTTCCCTAAAGTCACATCTTGAAGAGATGCTTCCCTTGTTGCCAAATTCCTTAAAGATAAAAAGTGAAAAGAAAAGAAAAACATTAAATTAATCAGAATACACATACTGAGGCAGATACAAAAAGCTATGTAAAGAAAATATGAGTTACAGGAAACAATTTAATCATTCTTCTTGTTTAACCATCTCAGGACTATTATAGCTTTTCTAATATTAGATTTTCTTTTTGCATGATATCCCCTTCACATTGCACTTTTCAAAATGCTTTTAGCTCTTTAAAAGCCACTTTAGCCATTCTAGTAGGAATCCTTGCTTCAACATTTTTGGAAGCATATAATTACAGTAGTGATAAAAGAAAACCAATTGCTTTTTCACAGATGCGCTTATGAACCTCATATGCAATTGTTCAAGGCAGTCTTTCAGCCTACTGAACTTTGCGTGAAGCAGGGTGAGATAACAACAACTTACATAAGAACATAAGAAATAGGAGCTGGAGTCGGCCATTTGGCCCTTCAAGCCTGCTCCGCCATTCACAAGATCATGGCTGATCTTCTACCTCAAATCCACCTTCCCGCACTAGCCCCATATCCCTTAGTTCCCAAAAATTTATCGACCTCTGTCTTGAATATACTCAACGACTTAGCATCCACAGCTCTCTGGGGTAGAGAATTCCAAAGATTCACAACCCTTTGAGTGAAGAAATTTCTCTTCATCTCAGTCCTAAATGGCCTACCCCTTATTCTGTGACTGTGACCCCGTGTTCTAGATTCCCCAGCCAGGGGAAACATTTTCCCAGCATTAACCCTGTCAAGCCCCTTAAGAATTTTATATGTTTCAATTAGATCACCTCTCATTCTTCTAAACTCTTGGGAATATAGGCCTAGTCTACTCAATCTCTCCTCATAGGGCAATCCCCTCATCCCAGGAACCAGTCTAGTGAACCTTCATTGCACTCCCTCTAAGGCACGTATGTCTTTCCTTAGGTAAGGAGACCAGAACTGTACACAGTACTCCAGGTGGGGCCTCACCAATGCCCTGTATAATTGTAGTAAGACTTCTTTACTCGTATACTCTAATCCCTTTGTAACAAAAGCTAACATACCATTTACTTTCTTAATTGCTTGCTGTACCTGCATGCTAACTTTCTGTGATTTATGTATAAGGACAGCAAGGTCCCTCTGAATGCAAACATTTCCCAGTCTCTCACCATTCAAAAAATATTCTGCTTTTTAGTTTTTCCTACCAAAGTGGATAACTTCACACTTCCCTACATTGTATTCCATTTGCCATGTTCTTGTCCACTCAGTCAACCTGTCTATATCTCTCTGCAGCCTCTTTGCGTCCTCCTCACAGCTTACTTTCCCACCTAACTTTGTATCATCAGCAAACTTGGATACGTTACACTCAGTCCCTTCATCCAAGTCATTAATATATATTGTAAATAGCTGATGTCCGAGCACTGGAAATTGCGGTACCCCGCTAATTACAGCCTGCCAATCCGATAAAGTCCCGTTTATTCCTACTCTCTGTTTTCTGTCCATTAACCAATCCGCAATCCAGGCTAATATATTACCCCTAATCCCATGAGTCCTAATTTTGTATAATAACCTCTTGTGTGGCACCTTATCGAATGCTTTTTGAAAATCCAAATATACTACATCCAATGGTTCCCCTTTATCCATCCTACTAGTAACATCTTAAAAAAACTCGAGTAACAGATTTGTCAAACACAATTTCCCTTTCATAAAACCATGTTGACTTGCCTAAGCATATTACGATTTTCTAAATGCCCTGTTACCACGTCCCTAATAATAGATTCAAGCATTTTGCCTACTACTGATGTCAGGCTAACTGGCCTATAGTTCTCCGTTCTTTCTCTTCCTCCTTTCTTAAATAGCAGGGTTATGTTTGCTACCTTCCAATCCTTGGGGACTGTTGTAGAATCTAGGGAATTCTGGAAGATTAATACCAATGCATCCACGATCTCTGCAGCTACCTCTTTTAAAACCCTAGGATGCAGGTAGTCAGGTCTAGGGGATTTGTCGCCACTTAGTCCCATTAATTTCTCCAGTACTACATCTTTATATTGATTTCTTTAAGTTCCTCATTCTCTGTAGACCCTTGGTTCCCCATTATTTCCGGAAACTTTTTTCTGTCTTCTACCGTGAAGACAGAGAGAGAGGCTGCGATTTTGCCAGCACTAAGCGGACCCGATTACTGGCGGGTCAGCTGAGAAATTTAAAATGATTGACAGCGGGTCGGGAATCCGATGTCAAAAAGCACACACCTGTATTTCCCGATGTCGGGTCTGCCAGCACTGAGCAGACCCAACAGGCAGCGGCGGGGGACCCAATTCAAATCATTATTGGCCTGTTTACAGCTACTTAACAAAGCTTTTTTCCCCAGTTTTTTTGAATTTGACAGGTCGCCCACCTGTTTCCAGCTGTGCCTAGACCTCGTCTGTGAAGCTGAGGCAGGTCAGTGGCCATTGAATCAGCTGATGAATTGACAGCTTCAAATGTCAAGTCAAAGCTCCCAGCTGATGGAGAAATATTCCCTTAACCACGAGCTTCTCTAAACTGCATTTCCACTACAGGTTCAGAATGCAGCAAGTCTTTCCACAAGTCTCCATCCATTCTGACCTCATTACCTCTCCCACCATTGACAGATCGCTTCTGTCATCTCTACTTCACCTGCCATCTATTCCATCAGCATCAGTGCACTTTATACTCTCTCACCTTGGTCCTCAGAATCAGACCACGATCAGCCCCAATGCCAGCATCACTGGGCACACCAGCAGCACCAACAACCACACCACTCTGCAATCACCTGATGTTGCACAGGACAGAGGGCATTAGCACCTGACCACATTGCTGCCTGGGACGCCAGAGATGGCCTCACCATGGCCACATTTACTTCACTTGACATTGCACAACCTGGCTGCCACAGGATGCACCAGGTTGGCACCAACCCACACCAACACCAACACCATAAAGCATCCGGCAATGCCCAATCCATTCCTTTCACACTCATCGCCATTGTGGGGTTGGGGGGGGGGGGGGGGGGTGGGGGGGGGTACTGTTATGTCTCACCATTCACTGCAACTCACTAAACCACTTCCAAAGGTGCACACAAATCTGTCCAAGAACGCAAATTGTTGAAAATAAAGATTTCAATGTTTGACAGCTCATTAATAGAAACTTCACATGAACATTGGCTAAAACACACAAGTGCCTACCCTTGTGTGTTGTTAGTTGTTATGATTGGACTAGGATGAGGGTGAGTGTGAGGGGTGGCTAGTGCAATAGGGAAGTGATAATGTAGATAGAGAGGGATGGGTGGAGGTGCAAGGTAAGTTGGTGTGAGTAAGGATGTGCAGTAGGGTAGGGAAGGCAGAGTGATGGGGATGTGATGAGTGGCACAGCACAATGAGGTTGAGTGTGGCTTTGCAGTAACGTTTCGTGATCTACTGAGATCATTGAAAGATTTGCGCCACTGCAGCCTGGTCCTCCTGACGACATCGCTGCTTGTGCCCTCCTGTGCAATGTGCAACGAGGCTGTGTTGGTCTCCTGGGGAGGGCTCTTCCACATATTGGAATTGAAGAGAACCTCTCTGCGTGGTGTCACTCCCTCCATAAGCATACGGAGGGAGTCATGGGAGAGCCTGGGTGCAGCCGTGCAACTCTGTGCAGTGCTGGTCAGTGTTTGCAACACCTTAATGATGTCCTCGCTGACCTACATTGGCTCCTGGTTAAGCAGTGCCTCAATTTCAAAATTCTCATCCTGGTTTTCAAATCCCTCCATGGCCTCGCCCCTTCCTATCTCTAATCTCCTTCAGCCCCACAATCCCCCCCGAGATATCTGCACTCCTCTAATTCTGCCCTCTTGAGCATCCCTGATTATAATCACTCAACCTTTGGTGGCCGTGCCTTCTGTTGCCTAGGCCCTAAGCTCTGGAATTCCCTGCCTAAACCTGTCCGCCTTGCTACCTCTCTTTCCTCCTTTAAGACGCTCCTTAAAACCTACCTCTTTGACCAAGCTTTAGGTAATCTGCACTAATTTATCCTTATGTGGATCCGTGTCAAATTTTTTGTCTTAAAATACTCCTGTGCAGCGCCTTGGGACGTTTTACTACGTTAAAGGCGCTATATAAATACAAGTTGTTGTTGTTGTTGTAGAACACTGACAGCACAAATGTCAAAGTAAATTTGTGCATGGTCCCTTTAAGGAAACCGACTGATGACGCCAGACCCGCTTCCTTCAATTGGCTGGGAAACTCGCTGGGCGGGCTTAACAAGCCCAATTAGGAGAAAGTCATGTCGGAGGCCGGGATGGAGACAGCAGCGGGGTCGGGACCCGCCACCGACGTCACCTGCCATGGTAAGGAAAATCGCAGCCAAAGTATTTGTTTAATGTCTCTGCTATTTCCTTATTGCCCATTATAATTTCTCCTGTCTCTGCCTCTAATGGGCCCACGTTTACTTTCACTAATCTCTTCCTAGTTACATACCTATAGAAACGTTTACAATCTGTTCTTATGTCTCTTGCTAATTTACTCTCATATTCTTTTTTTCTCTTTTCTTATCAATTTCTTGGTCCTCCTTTGCTGAATTCTAAAATCCTCCCAATCCTCAGGCTCTCTACTCTTTTTGGCAACATTATAAGCCTCTTCCTTTGATCTAATACTATCTTTAACTTCTCTTGTTAGCCACAGTTGGACCACTTTTCCTGTGGGGTTTTTGTGCCTTAAAGGAATGTATGTTTGTTGTAAATTATGTATTAATTCTTTAAATGCTAGCCATTGCTTGTCGACCATCATATCTTTTAATGTAGTTTCCCAATCTACCTTAGCCAACTCGCCCCTCATACCTACGTAGCTTGCTTTGTTTAGATTTAAGACCCTAGTTTCAAAGTTAACTTAATCACTTTCAAACTCAATATAAAATTCTATCATATTATGGTCACTCTTCCCGAAAGGCCCCTTTACTACAAGGTTATTAATTAACCCTTTCTCATTGCACAATACTAGACCTAAATTAGCCTGTTCCCTAGTTGGTTCCTTAACATACTGGTCTAGAAAACTATCTTGTATACATTCCATGAACTCGTCCCCCACACTATTACAGCAAATTTGGTTTGCTCAGTCTATATGTAGATTAAAGTTCCCTTTGATTACTGTATTACCCTTGTTACATTTATATCGCGCATTAACGTAGAAAATTGTCCCAAGGCGCTTAACAACAGCGATATCAATAAAAATATTTTTGACACCGAGCCACAAAGGAGATATCGGGGCAGATGGCCAAAAGCTTGTTCAAAGAGGTAGGTTTTAAGGAGCATCTTAAAGGAAGAGGGAGGTAGAGAGGCGGAGAGGTTTAGGGAGGGAATTCCAGAGCTAGGGCCAAGGTAGCTGAAAGCACAGCCGCCAATGGTGGAGCGATCAAAATCGGGGATGCGCAAGAGGCGAGAATTGGAGGAACGCAGAGATCTCAAATGCTTGTTTGGCTGGAGGAGGTTACAGAGACAGGGAGGGGCGAGGCCATGGAGGGATTTGAAAACAAGAATGAGGATTTTAAAATTGAGGTATTGTCGGACTAGGAGCCAGTGTAGGTCAGCAAGCACAGGGGTGATGTGTGAACGAGACTTGGCGTGAGCTAAGATATGGGCAGCAGAGTTTTGAATGAGCACAAGTTTATGTAGGGTGGAAGTTGGAAGATCAGCCATGAGAGCACTGGAATAGTCAAGACTAGAGGTAACAAAGGCATGGATGAGTATTTCAGCAGCAGATGAGCTGAGGCAGTCAGAGTCGGGCGATGTTACCAAGGTGGAAGTAGTCAATCTTGGTGATGGAGCAAGAAGGAAGGACTACAGTTGATGGAAGTATGGTGTGCAGGGGCGGGATATAAAAACTGAGTTGTAGCTGTACAAGAATGTCTCAAGCACAGAGAGCTACAGCAACTGGCACAGCAGATCAGAGTAACATGACAAATACATGATTAATAAAACAACCATTGTTTTTGCAGTCTACTCTGTGGGAGTGGATTCTCTGCAGATCAGCTACTGCAATCAACTGCAGCACTATGGCACAAGCTTAAGGAAATTTGAAAAGACCTATAACCCGGTAGTACCTAGCTGCCTATGCTAATCTCTCCCTCACATAAAATACTATCAATTGTGTTACATGGCATCTGTGAAAATAGTTTTTGCCCACACCCTTCACTGTTTCCCAAAATATTCTGGGCTTGATTCCACCCTGCTTCAATTGTCAGCAAGAAAACAGTAAATAATCTCACACTCCAGTCCCATAATAAATACCTATTTAAAAAGTGGTGTCAATATAACACAGAGGGTGGCAACTACTGCTTATTACCATAACATCAAAATTATCACTTTTTGTTATCTTTATCACCCCTTTAACTTATTTTTGTGGAATACGATATATATATTGCATTTTACAAAAAGTTTTGACCACAGAAATGTTGTGGTTCGTGTTTCAATGTGGCAGACATGAGCTCTTTAAATGTCAAGTCCACAGCTAGAATGTCTGCATAACTGTAAACATGAAAACCATTACAGTGGTTTTTTTTTAATTATTCATTGTAATGTTACCTATTTATGTTGGGAACTGGATTGCATAAGTAGACACTTCTTCTTTACCTCTGGGCCAGGGTTCAAACCCAGCTCAGACAGATGGAATAAAAGTTTCTCTCAACAACTATTATAGATCCCTAGAGAAATGAGCCCATATACTTTCCACCACCAAATGGCCTTTTCACACCTATGCACCCCAACTGCCAGAACCCCCATCCACACTTCCATCAACAGGATAGACTTCTTCAACACTCTACTTGTAAGCCTCTCCACCCTATACAAATTCCAACTCATTCAAAACTGTCCCCACCCTATCTACTCCTCTTCTTAGCATCCCCCACTGTTTCGCTATCCCCCAATGCATTGAATTCAAAATTTCCATCCTCATTACTAATTAATCCATGATCTCATCCCACCCAATCTCTGCAACCTCCTTTATTTCTATATATTAGCAAGCCCTCTGCTCTTCCGACTCTGGCCTCCTTTGTATCCCCTATCCTTCCCATGGGAACGGGGCGGATGTCCGTTTTACATCCCGCCTGAGTTTACTCTCCATTGACTTCAGATGAGTCGTAAAATGGGCATCTGACCCGAACCCGCCCCATTCCTGCAGAGGTTAGGTTAAAATCAGGGCGTTAATGTTCACCCATTTTCTCCTCTCTGAAGCACCTTGGGATGTTTTATGATGTTAAAGGCAATATAAAAATACAAGTTGTGGGTACAGTCCTAATACAGCTTCAAAAGGTTATGGCTGTGGTTTTCTGCTTCTGTGTTCACCAACCTTCAATTTTCCACTCAATCACTTTAATGGGCAGAAAATTGTGGTCTGTTGAGCAGAGAAGGGGAAAACCCTGGTCCATCAGAACACAGCAGAAAAGCTACGCTGAAGTCAACGTAATTAGCAACAGTACCATCTTCAAGGACAAAAACAACCCAGCGATACACAGGAAAGTGCATTTGAGTTTTAAGTACATTGTTGGAATAACATCAATATCTCCGTTTAAAGGTTAACTACCCTTTCACTTATGTCACAACATCTTAATCATACAACTGTCATGGAACAATAAAAATAAATATTCAATCAGTGTCGGTTAAGACTGTAGATGTAGGCATACATAAATAAACACACAGACAACATACAAGAACAAATAGCTGGCAGTGAGGTTTAGGCTATGTTTCAAATTTGAAGCTCTCCTTTTAGTCATAAACCACAAAAATATTGCTTCTGTGGTTTGCAGAATCCTCAAATTTTCTTGACTGAATTACCGTCTTTATAACTCACTGCCAGCTATCGATAATCCTAGATTTACTATCAAAAGTTTTAAATACTAGCCTGCTCCGTTTGTAGCCCTCAGCTAAAGAACCCTTGCTATGAGCTTGGCTTCTGTCAAAGGTTTAAAAGGTCAAGCCTATTCCAGCCATTAAGCGTAAACTGGGAAAAAAAAATTCTTGTATTGACCTCATCTCTCATCTTGGGAAGAAAAAACCACAGACAGACAAAAATATTTTTATTCCTCCGAAATGGTGACTCAGATTTGTTTTCAATTCAATGCTTCTTTATAAGTATCCCATCTGTAAGAATAGTGTCTGATACTAAAAAGATCAAAATAATTAATTGAACATCATTGTTTCTTCTAAAGTAAAATCTGGAGATCAAGCTCCCTGCAGCTTTGATTAAAGCTCTCTGTTATTAAGTGGTTACTAGAGCCCCTCCAAAAATCAGACCCAGAAATTCATTTGCAGAAAAATCTGTGTATTGTCCACAACAATCTGACGGTAAAGGAGCATCTTGCAAATAGTAACCATAATATGATTGCATTTGATATTAAGTTTGAGAGGGAGTAGACAGAATCACAAACAAAAGGTTTTAAATTGAAATAAGGCAAACTTTGAAGGGATGAGAAATAAACTGACCACAGTAAATTGGGCTGAGCGGTTAATGGGTAAACCTACAGAGAAATAGTGGGAAGTATTTAAAGAAGTATATACCCCTAAAAAGCAAATGCTCCATTTGTGTAGTTAAGCAACCATGGTCAACAAATGAGGTGAGAGAGAGTATTATGGTAAACGAAAAGGCTTACACAAATGCAAGGAAAAGTGGAAATCCAGCAGAATCGGAGAGCTATAAAAAGTACAAAGGGATATAAAGAAAGTAATGAGAGATCAAAAAGGAATATGAAAAAAACTTGCAAGGGATATCAAAGCTGAAGTAGGTGGTCTTGGTGATGGAGTGGATATGTGGTTGGAAGCTCATCTCGGGGTCAAATACGATACTAAGGTTGCGAACAGTCTGGTTCAGCCTCAGACAGTTGCCAGGGAGAGGGATGGAGTTGGTGGCTAGGGAATGGAGTTTGTGGCGAGGACCGAAAACAACCAGCATTTTACATAAGGTGGTGACATAAGTACACTCTGTAGCTTCACACTAACAAATTCAGGAAGAACTGGCCTGCCCTGTCATCCACAAGGAAGTTTGGACACAAGAGTTCAGTGGTCAGTTTCACAGCCAGCCCATGAGTTGAGAACTGGTTGTTTCTTCATAGGTTTGTCAATGATAATACTGCACTATTAATATCACACATGAAAAGCCTGGAAATATTATTTCCACATCCGCACTTTGTGATATTATTGAAGACATACATATTTGAAATTACATTTTAAGCAGATGCTGCAAATGGATGTGTCATGGCTAGTGAGGATATATGTGGCTGCAATCTATATAATAGACAAGTGTGGGTCAAGATCAAATGTAATCTTTAAATGAAATGGGAATATTTGGACTAGGGCATTGAGATTTAATGCAGTTCCCATTTGAAAGTCATACATTCTGTCCTTATTATACTTCCATTATAAATTCTCTAGTCCGTATTTATAACGAAAACTGCCTGTGGAAACTCATCTGTTGCAATTACACCCTCCTGCCAGTGGTGATACTGCAGTGCCTCCACTGGGGGAAAGTGTGGTTACAGCATGGCAAGTTTGCATTGGCAGTTCACATTATAATGGGAAAAGTTGACAGGAAGTGCCTACAGATTGTTTTATATTATATATTATATTCCCCTTGCCAGCCTGAGCATTACACATTTCTGTTACCGTCATTGCTTACTATTGGTCCTCTCTGACTACTGATCTGTACATATCCTCTGTATGTCTATTTTTGTTGTGTTCCCCTTTTCCTAATTGCTGGGGCCATTGTTGTAAATCTGAATCAACAGCGAAGCAGCCAAAGGGATCACTAGGATAAGCTTAAGAGTTAATCTTAACATTCCATTCAGCAACGAAAATGGAGGATACAAAATAAAACCTCGCGTAAATTGATAGTTTAAGAGTTTTTTAAAAACTCTAAAGTTTGCCGAGTAGCCTACCTCTTTATCACACCAGCCACAGTCAGGGTGAATAAGCAAACACTCTTTGCAGGAGGTAGCACGTCCACTTGTACAAATATTGAGACCTTCGACACAAATAGAGAAAGTTGTCACTTTTCTACGTGTTAACTATCGATTAAAAGGCATAAATCGTCTGCTTTCCACACCCTCAGCGCGTTATGTTCGTGGGGAGGCTCAGCAAAGTCAATGGTCATATCAAGGTTTATTCCACAAATATGAAGCATCATCAACAATACACAACGCAGGGTCCTGGCATCGCCAGTATTTACTATTAACCACATACTTCAAACTTCGTTCAGAGTAACTTACCGCTAACATTTTGCATGAATAGATAAAAAACTGGATGAAGTAAAAGCAAATAATTTAAAATCCTCTTCTTGAACATGGTTTTCTGCATTTCTGTTGACCGTAAGTATTCAAAACATGTCCTCCCCCCCGATCCGATCAGCGCCGCAGCCGCCGATCAAAAACACTCGGAAGTTTGGCTGCAACAATCACAGTAGGACTTTGGGCTCAGACATTTCGAGACGTTGCTTCTCCCGAACCTTTCTGCACCGCTGCGCTCTGGAAAACTCATCCTGCCACCGGCTCTCAGCACCGGCGGCCACAGAGGAACCACCAAGTTGGCATCGGTTCCTGCCTCTCTCGCCTCACTTCACCGCTCAAGCAGGGATTGAACTATCAGCCGGCTTCCAACCGAACTCGGCGCAGCCTCTCCCTCCACTGCTTGCTACCCTACGCTGCGCCCTAAGCTGATCTGCGGGAAGCGGAGCGCCACTGTGTCCGCCTTCAGTCGCCAGCCCCGGGCTCGACCCGCACGCACCAGCCGCCGCCACCGGGGGCTGCAGCGCTCGACCCCCGCCTCCTTCGCCGCGCTGTCCAATCGCGGCCCAGCCTGCCGAGCTCCGGCCCAATCAGCGCGGCTCTCCGACTTCACCCTCCGAGCTCCGCAGCTCAACTCCCTTGAAGTCGCTACATTCGAGCAGTCTTTCCCAAGCTTTGTGGCTCCAATTGCCTCCAGAGTGCTCGACAAATTAGCTTAACACATAAAATATCGGCCTTATGCCAATGGATCTTCTACGTTGGCCTGAGACTTCATAAAAAGCAATAGATGTCATCAGTGGTTGGTGATCACACCGGTTGTTTTTTTAAACTTGTTATAAACCTAATGATAATTTACCTGATGCTACTTTAAGTGACCGTTCTAAAAACATAATGGTAGGGCTGCACGTGTAGATTAAACGTTGTAAATACACGTTTTCCATTCTTTCAGAGGAGCACACAGAAAACAAGCAAAATATTTCCTTCATGAGGGCAGCACTGTCAATGTCAGACAGGTACACGTAGACAAAAGCAAAATACTGCGGATGCTGGAAATCTGAAATAAAAACAGAAAATGCTGGAAATACTCAGCAGGTCAGGCAGCATCTGTGGACATGCCTGCTGAGTATTTGCAGCATTTTCTGTTTTTATTTCAGGTACATGTAGGATGTAGACTTTGACTTCATTTTTCAGATTGGCAGCATTTCTAGTTTTTGTTTATACATTTACTGATCCTATTTGGCATTTTTTGCTGGGTGCGAGCCTGGAATAATAATTCAGAAAATGTGAGTTTAAATACCAGCATGGCAGTTTGAGAATTTTAATTAAGTTAAAAATAAATCTGGATCAGTATCACTCAAAAGTGACTATGAAGCTATTGGATTGTCTTAAAAACTCAGCTGGTTCACTAGTGTCTGTTAGCAAAAGAAACCTACTGTCCTTACCTAGTCTGCCCAGCGAGCCACTTAGGAGAGGAAGGGAAAGAAAAATGGGAAAATAATTAGAAAACAGAAGGTGTAATTTAACAGGTCTGTTTTGTCATTTTTATTTTATTTTCCTTCTTGCATTAAATGTGATATATTTGGTTAAACTGACAAATATTCTGAATCACATCAGTGCCTGGTGTCCAAAAGCTCACCTTCAGGAACACAAAAAGTGAATTTACAAATACATTTCAAAATTTGTTCATAACCTATTTTTAAGCATAAATTAATGAGATATAAACAAAATACACATAGGAATATTGAAACATTTTAATTCTATTTTTGAGCTCTAAGATCTCTTTCTTTGTGAATAATTGCTTTATTTACTGTAATCTGCTGTATACCACATATAATAGTGTAGCTTCTAAGGACATTATTTCATGAACATTGATGAAATATTACTTTCTTTATGAACATAAAAGGGAATCCAAAAGTCTTCTATAGGCATATAAATAGTTAATGGGTAGTAAGAGGAGGGGTGGGGCCGATTAGGGACCAAAAAGGAGACCTATGCATGGAGGCAGAGGGTATGGCTGAGGTACTAAATGAGTACTTTGCATCTATCTTTACCAAGGAAGAAGATGCTGCCAAAGTCATAGTGAAAGAGGAGGTAGTTAAGATACTGGATGGGATAAAAATTGATAAAGAGGAGGTACTAGAAAGGCTGGCTGTATTTAAAGTAGATAAGTCACCAGGACCAGATGAGATGCATCCTAGGATGCTGAGGGAAGCAAAGGTGAAAATCAGAGAGGTACTGGCCATAATTTTCCAATCCTCCTTAGATACAGGGAGTGGTGCCAGAGGACTGGAGAATTGCAAATATTACACCCTTGTTCAAAAAAGTGTGGAAGGATAAACCCAGCAACTACAGGCCAGTCAGTTTAACCTCGGTACTGGGGAAGCTTTTAGAAACAGTAATCAGGGATAGGGACAAAATTAACAGTCACTTGGAAAAGTGTGGATTAACTAAGGAAAGCCAGCACAGATTTGTCAAAGGCAAATCGTGTTTAACCAACTTGATCGAGTTTTTTGATGAGGTAACAGAGAGGGTTGATGAGGGCAATGCGGTTGATGTGGTGTACATGGACTTCCAAAAGGCGTTTGATAAAGTGCGACATAATAGGCTTGCCAGCAAAGTTGAAGCCCATGGAATAAAAGGGACAGTGGCAGCATGGATACAAAATTGGCTAAGTTACAGGAAACGGGGAGTAGTGGTGAACGGTTGTTTTTCAGACTGGAGGAAGGTGCACAGTGGTGTTCCCCAGGGGTTGGTATTAGGACTACTGTTTTTCTTGATATATATTAATGACTTGGACTTGGGTGTACAGGGCACAATTTCAAAATTTGCAGATGACACAAAACTTGGAAGTATAGTGAACAGTGAGAAGGATAGTGATAGACTTCAAGAGGACATAGACAGGCTGGTGGAATAGGCGGACATGTGGCAAATGAAATTTAACGCAGAAAAGAGCAAAGTGACACATTTTGGTAGGCAGAACGAGGAGAGGCAATATAAACTAAAGGGTACAATTCTAAAGGGGGTGCATGAACAGAGAGACCTGGGGGCATATGTGCACAAATCGTTGAAGGTGGCAGGGCAGGTTAAGAAAGCAGTTAAAAAGCATACGGGATCCTGGGCTTCACAAATAGCGACATAGAGCACAAAACCAAGGAAGTTATGATGACCTTTATAAAACACTGGTTCAGCCTCAACTGGAGTATTGTGTCCAATTCTGGGCACCGCACTTTAGGAAGGATGCGAACGCCTTAGAGAGGGTGCAGAAAAGATTTACAAGAATGGGTCCAGGGATGAGGGACTTAAGTTACGTGGATACCTAGAGAAGCTGGGGTTGCTCTCCTTAGAGCAGAGAAGGTTGAGAGGAGATTTGATAGAGGTGTTCAAAATCATGATGGGTCTAGACAGAGTAGATAGAGAGAAACTGTTCCCATTGGCGGAAGGGTTGAGAACCAGATTTAAGGTGATTGGCAGAAAAACCAAAGGCAACATGATGAAAAACTTTTTTACGCAGCAAGTGGTTAGGATCTGGAATGCACTGCCTGAAAGTGTGGTGGAGGCAGACTCAATCACGGCTTCCAAAAGGGAATTGGATAAGTACCTGAAAGAAAAAAAATTGCAGGGCTACGGGGAAAGGGTGGGGGAGTAGGACTAGCTGAAGTGCTCTTGCAGAGAGCCAGCATGGGCTTGACGAGCTGAATGGCCTCCTTCTGTACTGTAACTATTCTATGATTCTATGTCACAATATTGCTGTGACATCCATAGCATTGAGACTGCCCTGAGTAAGTTCACAAATTACTGCAGGTTAACTGCTTCAGTGTTTCACTATTTCAAAACCAAAGCTAACACATTTATAACTTCTTATATTTTTACTGAAATATAATATACGGCTTGAAAATAATTGCTTGGAAGTCATGATTACCATATATATTCTCCTTGTGAGGATGAAATCACAATACATATGAACATACTGCAAAAATATTACTGCAGTTCCTAAATGTTAAGTATATCGTGAAAGATCTTGTTTTGAATTTGTTATATTTGATATCCCGAGTCACCGTCTTTTGTGAAACATAAACAGTATGTTATGATTCTTTTATAGGTGTTCTCTGTATATATGTGTGCTGCATTGATGCTTCTACATATCAACCATAAAAAGTTGTAGGTTGTAAAATCTGGGTGTGAATTATAATATGTACTGTGCTCTGTATTATTGTCCACCTGTAGCAATAATACATAATGGCCCGAAAATTAGACCTAATACGCGAGAGTACACACTGTGTACTCTCGCATATTAGGTCTCCAATTGCCGGTTTCCTGCATGCACTGCACATGCGCGGGAAACCGGCACTTCGTGAATTCAAAAGGGGGTGGTTCCTAAGTGAACCGCGTGCGCGTTACAGGCTGTGCGCACGCAGTGCACTTAGTTATTTTTTCAGCTTTGAACGCGCAGGTAAGTGGTGAACATTTTACACATAAAGAAAGCAAGCGTAGGACACCCTTTTTACAAGGTAAGTAGTTAATTAAGTGTTATTTTAAATTTTTTTCAACAGTTTTATCTTTTTTAGAGACTTTAAAGAAAGGTAAGTTTATTTTTATAACTTTTAAAAGGATTTTAAATTTTTTCAAAAATTTAATTTTTTGTTTAAAGTGGTTAATTTATTTAACTATACTTATTTTATTAATGTGATGGCTTTTTTAAAAAATTTAATTGAGGTTTAGCTGTTCTTTTGGGGGGGTATAGTATTCATAGCTTTGACAGGTCTTCCTGTCAAAACTATGAATGAAAGATGGTGTGCTGCCATTGGCTCTAACTGAATCACGTGATCTCAGAGCTCGCACGAACTAATTGCGTCTCTGGGTCACACAAGCACTGCACGGTTCCAAGAGAGAGAGCCTTTCAGACTAAAGTTCGTGTGGGCCCGGAGCAAAAAGGTAGGCGCGGAGTGCGATATCGCGGGGATTCCTTACCCCCGCGGGAACCCTCACTGTTTAATTTCTGGGCCAATGGCCCGAAAATTAGACCTAATACGCGAGAGTACGCACTGTGTACTCTCACGTATTAGGTCTCCAATTGCAGGTTTCCTGCATGCATTGCGCATGCGCGGGAAACCGGCATTTCGTGAATTCAAAAGGGGGCGGTTCCTAAGTGAACCACGTGCGCGCTACAGGCTGTGCGCACGCAGTGCACTTAGTTATTTTTTCAGCTTTGAATGCGTAGGTAAGTGGTGAACATTTTACACATAAAGAAAGCAGGCGTAGGACCCCCTTTTTACAAGGTAAGTAGTTAATTAAGTGTTATTTTAAATTTTTTTCAACAGTTTTATCTTTTTTAGAGACTTTAAAGAAAGGTAAGTTTATTTTTATAACTTTTAAAAAGATTTTAAATTTTTTCAAAAATTTAATTTTTTGTTTAAAGTGGTTAATTTATTTAACTATACTTATTTTATTAATGTGATGGCTTTTTTTTAAATTTAATTGAGGTTTAGCTGTTCTTTTGGGGGGGTATAGTATTCATAGCTTTGACAGGTCTTCCTGTCAAAACTATGAATGAAAGATGGTGTGCTGCCATTGGCTCTAACTGAATCATGTGATCCCAGAGCTCGCACAAACTAATTGCGTCTCTGGGTCACGCAAGCACTGCACGGTTCCAAGAGAGAGAGCCTTTCAGACTAAAGTTCGTGTGGGCCCGGAGCAAAAAGGTAGGTGCGGAGTGCGATATCGCGGGGATTCCTTACCCCCGCGGGAACCCTCACTGTTTAATTTCTGGGCCTATAATTCTGTATGAAGGATACTGGACCTTAGCTTCTCTCTCCTGTCCACCTCTCCATCTCCCAAAAAGAGGAAGCTTAGAATTGATTCAACATCACTGCCATTTGAGAGGAGGTGATATAAAAGGATGGAGAGTCTTTTTTCCCCTCTTAGTTTCTCTTTCAGGAGAGGAGGAACATTGAAAACATTTAAGTTGTTTACAGAGGTAGCATATCATTTGCATTTATTATATGCATCGAGATTACAATAACATGAGTGTTTTATTCTTCTTTTGTGCATCTGTATCATGTATTTTGCTAAAAAGCAAGCAACCAAACATTAAAAAAAATAGCAAAATACTGCGGATGCTGGAAATCTGAAATAACAACAGAAACGTTAGCTCTGTTTCTCTCTCCACGGATGCTGCCTGGCCTGCTGAATGTTTCCAGCATTTTCTGTTGTTATTTACAAAAATAAACCTTGCAAGACAAATCTATTTTCAAAAACAGTTTATGCCAAGATATGTCAGGCACATCACAACTGATCATGCATATCAGTGTAATTTTGTTTATAAAATAGTTGTTACAGTTAAAAGCAGCAGAGAATAGATAGTGGGAGCTTTGTGAGACAGACTTTTCTTGACTTATGTAAGAAGTGAGCCCAGCTACAAAACTGTCTACATGGCAACATATGGTTACATTTTGCGATACAATGCAGCAGTTGCACATCCGCATGACCAGTGCGGAGGTAATTGGTCCTAGGCAGTAGGTTATGCCTGCTCTGCAGGGATTGCACGGGCTAGGCTTTTGCGAAACAGGTTACACTGTTTCCACTAGTGGCTCTTGTTGGTTACACAGTGTAGGCTCATTAGAAGCTCCAAATTTATGCTGTTGAGGGTGGGACTTTCCTATCTTTTGTATTGCATGATTTTCAAGTTGAAAGACAACTAAACGGCAGATGCATTTTGAACCTTCCTGGATTTTTACCAAAACTTGTCTTAAAGGTGTGTTGACTTAATCGTCTGAAGGTAGGCAGATTATCTGCAGCAACAAGTTTACTTCTGCAAACCTTCCCAAACCTAGTGAAATCTTTTTTTACGAGAGGAACTGAATCTGACCTTCAATATCTTAAGGTACCATAAGAAGGTAAATTAACAAATCAAAGACCAATTTCATTGCATTGACCACTTTCTAAAGTATCACCCAAGTATACAGACACGTTTTAAACAGTTATAATTGTCTGCCTGTGGGAAGTCTAGTAAAGGGGCATGGTATGTGATGACAGAGTCACAAGAACTACCTACACAATACCTTCAGTCACAAGCCAGTCTGGTTAATAGTTTTTATCCAAGGCTCAACTGTATTTGGCTCAAAGGAGAAGAACCTTTTTTTATTTGTCAAAACCACCTAATTCTATATGTAGTGAACTACCATTTTGTTTAATATAGGAACAGGAATAGGCCATTTAGCCCCTTGAGCCTGTTCCACCATTCAATGAGAGCACGGCTGATCTGTGACCTAACTCCATATACCCACCTATGCCCCATATCCTTAATACCTTTTGTTAACAAAAATCTATCAATCTCAGATTTAAAATTAACAATTGAGCTAGCATCAACTGGCATTTGCAGAAGAGAGTTCCAAACTTCTACCACCCTTTGTGTGTAGAAGTGTTTCCTAATTTCACTCCTGAAAGGTCTGGCTCTAATTGTTAGACTATACCCCCTAGTCCTAGACTCACCAACCTACGGAAATAGTTTCTCTCTATCTACCCTATCTGTTCCCCTTAATATCTTGAAAATTTCGATCAAATCACCCCTTAACCTTCTAAATTCCAGGGAATACAACCCTAGTTTGTGTAATCTCTCCTCGTAATTTAACCCTTGGAGTCCAGGTATCATTCTGGTAAACCTACGTTGCACTCCCTCCAAGGACCGTATATCCTTCCTAAGGTGTGATGCCCAGAACTGCTCACAGTACTCCAGGTGTGGTCTAAACAGGGCCTTGTATAGCTGAAGCAAGACTTCTAACTCCTTGTATTCTAGTCCTCTAGATATAAAGGCCAGCTTTCCATTAGTCTTTCTGAATATTTTCTGTACCTGTTCATGACATTTTAATGATCTATGTACCTGGACGCCCCCCCCCCCCGCCAAGTTTCTTTGGACCTCCACTGCTTTTAGCTTTTCACCATTTAGAAATTACCCTGTCCAAAGTGGATGACCTCACATTTGTCTACATTGAAATCCATTTGCCACAGTTTTGACTATTCATTTAATCTATCAATATCGCTTTGTAATTTTATGCTTCCATCTACACTGCTTACATTGCCGCCTATCTTTGTGTCATCGGCAAATTTGGATATGTGGCTCTCTATCCCATCATCTAAGTCGTTAATAATTATGGTGAATAGTTGAGGCCCCAACACAGATCCTTGCGGGACACCATTAGTCACATCCTGCCCATTATCCCTACTCTCTGTCACCTGCCGCTAAGCCAATTTCTTAACCAGATCAATAATTTGCCTTCAATTCCACGGTCTTTAACTTTAGTTAACAGTCTCTTATGAGGGACTTTATCAAATGCATCCTGGAAGTCTATGTAAATAACATCCATAGACATTCCTCTGTCCACTACTTTAGTCACCTCTTCAAAAAATTTATCAGTTTCATCAGGCATGACCTACCCTTTACAAATACATGCTGGCTCTCTCTGATCAGCTGAAAATTTTCAAGGTGTTCAGTCACCCTATCCTTAATTATAGACTCTAGTAATTTCCCGACAACAGATATTAGGCTAACTGGTTTATAATTCCCTGGTTTCCCTCTCTCACCATTCTTAAATAGCGGAGTGACATGCAATTTTCCAACCTAAAGGATCGGTTCCTGAATGAAAGAGAACTTTGGAAGATTATAGTTAGGGCATCTGCAATGTTCTCACCGACTTCCTTTAAAACCCTGGGATGGAAACCACTGGCCCTGGGGATTTGTCACTCTTTAATGCCATTATTTTCTTCATTACTGTTATTTTTCTTACGTTAATTTTGGTGAGTCCCCCGTCCCTGATTCAATATTCGTTTCCTTGGGATTTCTGGTATGCTGGCCTCTTCCTAACGTCACATTAGAGAAGGAATTAACCCTTTCAGTACAGCTATCTTACAGTTTCTTTTTCCTGTAATTATAAACAACTTATTGAAAAGCGGCAAGGTTGAGAAGCCTTGACATAGTAATACACCTGCCATCCAAAATATAACAAAAACTTTGAGTATGCAGCATGCAAGTTACTGTTGGTGAAAACATTAATAAGTCTATGTTTTCTGATAAGTGAGCTCCATTACAAGGTTCCTTTGAAAGATGCAAGGTATGTCATAAATCAGTAACGTGTGATGGTGTGGATAGGGCTAGATTTCTGAAATGAGAAACATATGCACACAAAGTCAAGGTGCAGCTGTTTGAGGTGAAAGTGCTTGTTGTAGCTATGTCAAGCCATTTAACCAGATACAGCAAAATGCCGTACATACATATTTTGGCAAACTTCCCTGACTGTGGAAAAATACTTCTGCATCTGTGCAGTGGACCTCCTCACAAGGGGCACTGCATTGACCTGCTCAGTGACCTTGTCCTAAATGTGCCTTGCTTCAGTCGTGAGGCCTCATTAGGTACCATGAGATCAGCGATTTTTGACGTGCATGTGGACTGTGCATGGTCTGGTGCCATTGCGATGGGACCGCAAAATTTAGCCTATAGTTTTTTTAACCTTTCAGGAGCCCCAAATCTAGATTCAAGTCTGAGAAAAATGCACTTAGAAGGGCATAAAGGTGTATTTCTGTGTCAATGCAACCTTCATTTTCAGTATTTAATTATATTTCAGCACTTTGTGAAGAAATGAATGCAATGCAATAAGAATATTATCAAAATGAAAAATGATAATAATGACTTCTCAACAACCAGAGCTAGGTTTCTGCATGAGCACTATTACAAACTATTACATATTCTCTTGAGTTTGGCGTCACTGGTCGCTTCTGTAATCATACCTTACGTTTCCTCTGATCAGGAGTTTACCTTTATTGCTCAATTGTTAAATTGGTCTCTGCTGGGGCTAATCTCACTAAGATCCTTCCTGTCCCTCTCACCCCATCCCCCACTGCTCCCTTGGACTCTGCCAACAGATTAACAAAGACAACCCCTCTACATTTCCCACCAGAATGTCTATTCACTCGGAAACATGGCCCTTGTCATCCACAACCTTATTGAAGACGATTGCATTAACTTCATGGCTTTGATTGAAACTTGGCTTACAGGTGGCAATAGTTGGCCTGTGCCAAAGTCTCCGTGCCTTGCTATACTTTCCACCACCTGCCCTGCCCAAACTGCTGTGGTAGCAGTGTGGCCCTTAACACCAAATCACATGTTGGGCTCTCCAACTATTCCTCTAGCATCTTCTCCTCCTTCAAGCACCTCAGCTTGTTCCACCCCTCTTGCTTCTATTTTAATATCCTCATTCTCTACCACTCCCAAAGCTCCATCCTGCCCATATTAACCACCACCCCTTCAACCTAGCGTCTCTACTCCCATGGTGTTGATCACTGACAAGGCTATCTCCCACCAGTTCCTTATATCCCTCATCACCCACAGACCCTACCACCTTCCATTCCCACTTCCTTCTGCATCTCACTCAAAAAATCCCCCCCCCCACCTCCCTCCCAAGTTACTTACAATTGCACTCTCACCTGCCTTTGGCCATTGATTCCCTATGAAACTTCTGTAACTATTGATCTACTTAACCATTCCCTCACCTCCACCTTTGATGCCCTTGTCTGCAGTAAAACCCTTACTCTCTCCCATCCTGGTCATTTCCTCTGACTCAAGTCTAAGGAGCACAGACGTGAGCATATCTGGCACGCAACTTGATTAGCCATCCATCTCCAGATCTGGCCGGATCACTTCAAGTGGTATCGGGCCACATTTTCCTCTGCCAAAACTGCCCCTATTCCAAGTCTACATCTCACCTTGTGTGAAAGGAATAGTAATGAACATGTAAGTAGTTTGAGGAGCCTTACGGAGTAGGAGAGAAAACATGCAACAGTTATGCAAGTCAAAGGAAGCCTTTAATTTAAGCTACTACCAAGTAACAGCTAGGGGATGTAAGATGTGAGGCCTGGGGACAGTGTATTTCAGTTCTGATGTGGCATCATGTTGTGCTTGTAACATGCACTCTTCCTTTCAGTGGGAAGTCTTTATTCAAGCCTACCTTAGTATTCTTCCCCGTCCTTAAAAATTTGGGGGCATATGCTCCAAAGACCAATGGATATAAGAGACTACATTCATGTACAGTGACAGGATCGGGCAAAGTCAACATGGATTTACAAAAGGTAAATCGTGCTTGACTAACCTGCTGGAATTTTTTGAAGATGTAACTGGGAAAATAGATAAGGGAGAACCAGTAGATGACTTTCAAAAGGCTTTCGATAAGGTCCCGCATAAGAGATTAGCGTGTAAAGTTAAGGCACATGGGATTGGGGGCAAGGTATTGACTTGGATAGAGAACTGGTTGGCGGACAGAAAGCAGAGAGTACGAATTAATGGGTCTTTTTCCGAGTGGCAGGCAGTGACTAGTGGGGTACCGCAGGGATCGGTCCTTGGACCCCAGCTATTCACAATATACATTAATGATCTAGATAAGGCAACTAAATGTAATATCTCCAAGTTTGCAGATGACACAAAGCTGGGTGGGCGTGTGTGCTGCAAGGAGGATACCGAGAAACTCCGGGATGATTTGGACAGGTTGGGTGAGTGGGAAGAAGCGTGGCAGATGCAATATAATGTGGATAAATGCGAGGTTATCCACTTTGGTGTCAAAAACAGAAAGGCAGACTATTATCTGAATGGCAATAGATTGGGAGAAGGGGAAGTGCAACGAGATCTGGGTGTCCTTGTGCACCAGTCACTGAAGGTAAGCATGCAGGTGCAGCAGGCGGTGAAGAAGGCAAATGGTATGTTGGCCTTCATAGCGAAAGGGTTTGAGTATAGGAACAGGGATGTCCTGCTGCAGTTGTACAGGGCCTTGGTGAGACCACACCTTGAGTACTGTGTGCAGTTTTGGTCGCCTTATCTGAGGAAGGATGTTCTTGCCATGGAAGGAGTTCAGCAAAGATTCACAAGGCTGATACCTGGGATGGCAGGAATGATATATGAGGAGAGATTGGGTCGATTGGGCTTATACTCGCTGGAGTATAGAAGAATGAGAGGGGATCTCATCGAAACGTATAAAATTCTGACAGGTCTGGACGAACTAGATGCAGGAAGAATGTTCCCGATGGTTGGAGAGTCCAGAACCAGGGGTCATAATCTAAGGATAAGGGGTAAGCCACTTAGGACAGAAATGAGGAAGAATTTCTTCACCCAGAGAGTGGTGAACCTGTGGAATTCTCTACCACAGAAGGTAGTTGAGGCCAAGTCATTAAATATATTGAAGAATGAGTTAGATATATTTCTTAAAGATAAAGGTATGAAGGGATATGGGGAGAAAGCAGGTACAGGGTACTGAGTTTGGATGATCAGCCATGATCTCATCGAATGGCGGAGCAGGCTCGAGGGGCCGAATGGCCTACTCCTGCTCCTATCTTCTATGTTTCTATGTTTCTATGTTTCACCACCTTCTTCCTTGCTTGCTACACAATTACTCTGTTAGGAAATTTCACTTTAGCCCCTAAAATGGGTACCTTCCTATAGAACCAGCTCCTCCTGCAGTTACTGGCTATGGTAGCATAGTGGTTATGTTACTGGTCTAGTAATCCAGAGGCCTGGACTAATGATCCGGAGCCGTGAGTTTAATTACCCAACCACGGTAGTTGGGGAAATTAAATTCAGTTAATTAAATAAACCTAGAATAAAAAGCTAGTATCAGTACTGGTGACCATGAAACTACCGAATTGTCGTAAAAACCCATCTGGTTCACTAATGTCCTTCAGGGAAGGAAATCTGCCGTCCTTACCTGGACTGGCCTAAATGTGACTCCAGCCCCACAGCAATGTGGTTGACTTGTAACTGCCCTCTGAAATGGCCTAGCAAGCCACTCAGTTGTACCAAACCGCTACGAAAAACAACAATAAGAATAAAACAGGACGGACCACCCAGCATCGACCTAGGCACCGGCTTCGGACACAGCAAAGGCACACCTAGCCCAGTCAACCCCGCAAAGTCCTCCTCACTAACATCTGGGGATTTGTGCCAAAATTGGGAGAGCTGTCCCACAGACTAGTCAAGCAACAGCCTGACATAGTCATACTCACGGAATCATACCTTTCAGATAGCGTCCCAGACTCCTCCATCACCAACCCTGGTTACATCTTGTCCTACCGGCAGGACAGATGCACCAGAGGTGGCGGCAGAGTGGTATAAAGTCAGGAGAGAATGGTTCCTCCCTCAGCTGATGAATCAGTACTCCTCCATGTTGAACATCACTTGGAAAAAGCACTGAGCGTAGCAAGGGCACAGAATGTACTCTGGGTGGGGGACTTCAATGTCCATCACCAAGAGTGGCTCGGTAGCACCACTACTGACTGAGCTGGCTGAGTCCTGAAGGACATAGCTCCCATACTGGGCCTGCGGCAGGTGGTGAGAGAACCAACATGAGGGAAAAACCTACTTGACCTCGTTCTCACCAATCTACCTGTCGCAGATGCATCTGCCATGACAGTATTGGTAGGAGTGACTACCGCACAGTCCTGTGGAGATGAAGTCCTGTCTTCACACTGAAGACACCCACCATCGTGTTGTGTGGCACTACCACCATGCTAAATGGGATAGATTCAGAACAGATCCGGCATCCATGAGGTGCTGTGGGCTATCAGCAGCAGCAGAATTGTAATCCACCACAATCTGTAACCTCATGAGCCGGCATATCCCTCACTCTACCATTACCATCAAGCCAGGGTCCAACCCTGGTTCACTGAGGAGTGTAAAAGAGCATGCCAGGAGCAGCACCAGGCGTACCTAAAAATGAGGTGCCAACCTGGGGAAGCTGTAACACAGGACTACGTGCATGCTGAACACCGTAGCAGCATACTATAGACAGAGTTAAGCGATTCCACAACCAATAGATCAGATCAAAGCTCTGCAGTGCTGCCACATCCAGTTCTGAATGGTGGTGGACAATTCAACAACTAACGGGAGGAAGAGGCTCCATGAATATCCCCATCCTCTACGATGGTGGAGTCCAGCACGTGAGTGCAAAAGACAAGGCTGAAGTGTTTGCAACCATCTTTAGCCAGAATTGCCAAGTGGATGATCCATCTCGGCCTCCTCTTGAGGTCCCCGCCATCACTGAAGCCAGTCTTCACCCAATTCGATTCACTCCATGTGATATCAAGAAACGGCTGAGCGCACTGGATACAGCAAAGGCTATGGGCCCCGACAACATCCCGGCTGTCGTGCTGAAGACTTGTGCTCCAGAACTAGCCAAGCCTCTAGCCAAGCTGTTCCAGTTCAGCTACAACACTAGTATCTACCCGACAAAGTGGAAAATTGCCCAGGTATGTCCTGTCCACAAAAAGCAGGACAAATCCAATCCGGCCAATTACCGCCCCATCAGTCTTCTCTCAATGGAAGGTGTCGTCGACAGCGCTATCAAGCAGCACTTACTCACCAATAACCTATTCGTTGCTCAGTTTGGGTTCTGCCAGGACCACTCAGCTCGAGACCTCTTTACAGCCTTGGTCCAAATATAGACAAAGGGGCTGAATTCCAGAGGTGAGGTGAGAGTGACTGCCAATGTTCCCCTTAATTATTTTTCGTGTGTGGTCCCTTTAACTGGCTGTGCGGCCCATTCAAATTTTTGTGCATACGCGGTTTCTTCTATTGAAAAGCCGGTGAGCAGCCTGTGCAGGACCTCCAGACTGCTGTGCGGCTGCACAGCTTAGCGAGAACGTTGGTGACAGCCCTTGACATCAAGGCAGCATTTGACTGAGTCTGGCATCAAGGAGCCCGAGTAAAACTGAAGTCAATGGGAATCAGGGGGAAAACTCTCCACTAGCTGGAGTCATACCTAGCACAAAGGAAGCTGGTTGTGTTTGCTAGAGGCCAATCATCTCAGCCCCAGGAGATCGCTGCAGGAGTTCCTCAGGGCAGTGTCCTAGGCTCAACCATCTTCAGCTGCTTCATCAATAACCTTCCCTCAATTATAAGGTCAGAAGTGGGAATGTTCGCTAATGACTTCACAGTGTTCAGCACCATTCACAACTCCTCAGATAATGAAACAGTCTGTGCCCACATACAGCAAGACCTGCACAACATTCAGGCTTGGGCTGATAAGTGGCAAGTAACATTCGCACCACACAGGTGCCAGGCAATGACTATCTCCAACAAAAGAGAGTCTAACCACCTCCCCATGACATTCAATGCATTACCATCATTGAATCCCCCACCATCAACATCCTGGGGGGTCACTATTGACCAGAAACTTAACTGGACCAGCCATGTAAATACTGTGGCTACAAGAGCAGGTCAGAGGTTGGGTAGTCTGTGGTGATTGACTCACCTCCTGACTCCCCAAAGCCTTTGCACCATCTACAAGGCACAAGTCAGGAGTGTGATGGAATACTCTCCACTTGCCTGGATGAGTGCAGCTCCAACAACACTCAAGAAGCTTGACACCATCCAAGACAAAGCAGCCTGCTTGATTGGCACCCCATCCACCACCTTAAACATTCACTCCCTCCACCACCGGCGCACCGTGGCTGCAGTGTGTACCATCTACAAGATGCACTGCAGCAACTCGCCAAGGCTTCTTAAGCAGCACCTCCCAAACCCGCGACCTCTACCACCTAGAAGGATAAGGGCAGCAGGCGCATGGGAATACCACCTCACTTGAAGCACAGCGGCCCTTTAAGAGGTTTTGCCCTTCAGCTTTTGCTCTCTTTCAGGTGAAGTAGTGCTCCTGCCCATGTAACAAATGCGGAGGAAGCATGTTTCAATGATTTAAATAGACTAATCTTGTCCAGTGGGTTTGGGAGACTTCACAAAGAGTGTAGTTGTGCACAGTAGTTCGACGAACACTACTTCTTTTTAGGACTCTATTCCATTCTCCCAGTTTAGGACTCTATTCCATTCTCCCAGTTTAGGACTGTATTCCATTCTCCCAGTTTAGGACTCTATTCCATTCTCCCAGTTTAGGACTCTATTCCATTCTCCCAGTTTAGGACTCTATTCCATTCTCCCAGTTTCTCCGTCTCTGTTGCCTCTGTTCCAACTATGCCACCTTCCATACCAGTGCTTCCGATAGGTCTTCCTTTTTCCTCAACCGAGGATTCCCCTCCACCGTGGTTGACAGGGCCCTCGACTGTGTCCATTCCATTTCCTGCACTTCTGCTCTCACCCCTTCCCCTCCCTCCCGGATCCACGATAGGGTTCCCCTTGCCCTCACCTTTCACCCTACCAGCCTCCACATTCAACGGATCATCCTCCACCATTTCCGCCACCTCCAACGTGATCCCGCCACCAAACACATCTTCCCCTCCCCTTTCAGCATTCCGATGGGACCGTTCCCCCCGCGACACCCTGGTCCACTCCTCTATCACCTCCAACACCCCTTCCCCTTCCCACAGCACCTTGCCGTGCAAGTGCAGAAGGTGCAACACCTGCCCTTTTACCTCCTCCCTTCCCATAGCACAGGGCCGCAAACACTCCTTCCAGGTGAAACAGCGACTTACTTGTACTTCTTTCAATTTAGTATACTGTATTCACTGCTCACCACGCAGTCTCCTGTACACTGGGGAGACCAAACACAGATTGGGTGATCGCTTTGCGGAACATCTCCATTTAGTCCACAAGTGTGACCCCGAGTTGCGGTTGCCAGTCATTTTAATTCTCGGGACCACTCCCACTCTGACCTCTCTGTCCTCGGCCTCCTACACTGTTCCAAAGAAGCTCAACTTAAACTCGAGGAACAGCACCTCAT
This sequence comes from Squalus acanthias, assembly GCA_030390025.1. Taxonomy (NCBI): domain Eukaryota; kingdom Metazoa; phylum Chordata; class Chondrichthyes; order Squaliformes; family Squalidae; genus Squalus; species Squalus acanthias. The sequence goes on from CM059427.1 coordinate 42,823,916, forward strand.
CTTTCTATTTGGCACTTTACAGCCTTCCGGACTCAACATTGAGTTCAACAATTTCAGACCATAACCTCTGCCCCCATTTTTGTCAGATGGCAGCTGTTGCTGATGATTCTGATATTCCCATTTACACCTCCTCTAGACCCATTCCTTTGTTTCTTTACTTGTCCCATTACCATCTCCTTTCGCCTTGCACCATCATCCCTTTTGTCATTCATCTCTCCTTCCACCCTATCACAGACCTTCCCTTTTGTTTTTTCCTCCCTCCCCCACTTCCCCTTCCTCTGTACTTGCTTAAAACCTGTTACATCTCTAACTTTTTCCAGTTCTGACAAAAGGTCATGACCTGAAACGTTAACTCTTGTTTCTCTCTCCACAGATGCTCCCTGACCTGCTGAGTATTCCCAGTATTTTCTGTTTTTATTCAGATTTCTAGCATCCGCAGTATTTTGCTTTTCTCTTTTTTTTACCCTGTTCAAACAATTAATCCTGTTGTATATTTGAATGCCTTGTTATATTCTTTCTGTTGTATGTATCAATTTGTACAAGACAAATTATTTAAAGTGGTGCAAATCTTCACAAGGTGTATTTTTATGTAATAAAGGTGGGCCTAGAAATTGGATCGCACCTGAATCGGGTCACGATCCTGATGTAACACACGCTGCAGGTTTCTAATGAGGCCGGTGGTATAACCACACAAAATTGGTTCGCTGGTCTGATTTATTTACTACCGGCGAACTGCAGGCACCAGTCATTGCCCCAGACACAGCTCGCCGATCCCAGGGAAAATAAAGACTCTGGCCGAGACGGTAAGCAGAATCCGGGAGGGAGTGGGGGGACAGGCAATCGGGAGAGGTGCAAGTGGCGGCAGGCAGTGACCCATGAATTTGATATGGAGCTAGGAGGAGCACCCCCGACTCCACAATACGGCTAGTAGAAAAATTAAAACTTACCTTTCAGGAGGCAGCCTTCAGCAGTCCCTCTAAGGACAGCATGCTGTGGTCATTCGCCAATGAATTTTGGGAAGAAGGCCATTAAGCCCCCTATTTACATATGTAAATCGCCTAATGTCTGTTTCAGGCGGGAGCCCTGCTGTCTATTCAGAAGCCTTTACCAATATGGTAGGCGGTGCACTTTGGGCACAGCATGAGCATGCGCACACCGCCCACTATAATGGATGCTTAGGCACCTATTTTACACCTGTAAAATGGGCAAGGCGCCAACGAATTTCTGGGCCAAGATGTCATGTATGTCCACCATACTTCTGGTGGTTTTGAATTTTAAAAGAATGAACAGACAGTACATCAAAGACACAATAAATAATTGTAGCAAAAGATATCATCCCTCCTAAAGAAGACAGAAAATTAAGAGGTATTTTATGGAAGAAATAAAAGTAGCTTTAAAATAATGAAAAAAGTATTTGCTGATTGGTTGGGTTGACTGTGTTTCTTAACAGGTAAAATATTTGGCCCGCATTTTGCGGTCAGCGGCAAAGCAAAGGCGCTCACTGCCGGTCCCGAAGAAAGCTGCCCACAGCGATCTCTGTGGCGAGAAGTTTGCCTTTTTGGACGTGTAATTGATTGCAGCACTCTGTAATGGGGTTTACCAGCAAAGAGCTGCAGGGACGTCAACAAGCTGTCGAAGCAGCCAATCACATTGAAGAATTCTCACAGACAGCAACCCAGGAAGTGAAAAGCTGCTTTTATCCCCACTTTTTAAAAATGCTACAGAGAGTGAAACAAAGATTGGAACTTTCACATGGGGATGAGGTAGAAGCTGAAATATCATGAACAAATTTTAAAAGAAAAATGTTTTTTAAGTTTTTTTAAAAATTGTGGCCGCGAAATTTGGTGGTGTAGCGCCAGCCGTTAAGGCCGGTTTTGCTGAAAAAATGGCGGTCGCCTCACTTCCGCCCGCTTTCGGCGCGGAACATGGCAGACACCATTTTGGAGAGGTCTTTCGCACTGCCTTTGCCTGTGTTCGCCCCTCACATATAAATATTCAGATTGTGACATAAATCGGCGGGCAATGCCTGAATTGATGCACGATTGTGATTTTGGACGTCGCTGCTCTGCATAACGTCCTCTCCAAACCACACATGGAAGAATGTGCATGCAGCAGTACTACAGAAACGCTGCCAGTGCTGCTTAAAGGGACACACACATCTTTCAGGTAAATTTCAATTTCAGCTTTTGAACTTTTTTTTTACATTTTATTGGAGTAGTGGCTTGGTGCAATACATTAAAAAAGTTGTTAAAGTGTGCAGGGAGTGCTGCTGGACACTTGCAAGGCTTTGACTGTTAAAGAAAGGCCTCTGAGAACACCACTTACTCACAGTCCTGGGGGCTCTAGTTGCAGTCCCCCTTAGGCTGCAATTTCACATGGAGATGAAACAGAGGCAGCAAAGGGGATAAGCTGCTCATAGAGGGAAGAGGAAACAGAAGAGGAGGAATTTTTTGAGGATGTAATTGGTAGAATAGATAAGGGAAAACCAGTGGATGTGGTGTATTTGGACTTTCAGAAGGCTTTCGATAAGGTCCCGCATAAGAGATTAGCGTGCAAAGTTAAAGCACATGGGATTGGGGGTAAGGTACTGACTTGGATAAAGAACTGGTTGGCAGACAGGAAGCAAAGAGTTGGAATAAATGAGTCTTTTTCCGAGTGGCAGGCAGTGACTAGTGGGGTACCGCAGGGATCGATGCTAGGACCCCAGTTATTCACAATATATATTAATGATCTAAACGAGGGAACTAGATGTAATATCTCCAAGTTTGCAGACAACACAAAGCTGGGTGGGCGTGTGTGCTGTGAGGAGGATGCAGAGAAACTCCAGTATGATTTGGACAGGTTGGGTGATTGGGCAGATGCATGGCAGATGCAGTATAATGTGGATAAATGCGAGGTTATCCACTTTGGTGGCAAAAACAGGAAGACAGATTATTATCTGAACGGCAATAGATTGGGAAAAGGGGAAGTGCAACGAGACCTGGGTGTCCTTGTGCACCAGTCGCTGAAGGTAAGTATGCAGGTGCAGCAGGCGGTTAAGAAGGCAAATGGTATGTTGACCTTCATAGCGAGAGGATTCGAGTACAGGAGCAAGGATGTCTTGCTGCAGTTGTACAGGGCCTTGGTGAGACCACACCTTGAGTATTGTGTGCAGTTTTGGTCGCCTTATCTGAGAAAGGATGTTCTTGCCATGGAGGGAGTGCAACGAAGATTCACCAGACTGATACCTGGGATGGCAGGAATGACGTATGAAGAGAGATTGGGTCGATTGGGCTTATATTCACTGGAGTTTAGAAGAATGAGAGGGGATCTCATTGAAACTTATAAAATTCTAACAGGACTAGACAGAATAGATGCAGGAAGGATGTTCCCGATGGTGGGGGAGTCCAGAACCAGAGGTCACAGTCTAAGGATAAGGGGTAAGCCATTTAGGACTGAGATGAAGAGGAATTTCTTCACCCAGAGAGTGGTGAACCTGTGGAATTCTCTACCACAGAAGACAGTTGAGGCCAATTCATTAAATATATTCAAGAAAGATTTAGATATATTTCTTAAGACTAAAGGGACCAAGGGATATGGGGAGAATGCAGGGACAGGGTACTGAATTTGGATGATCAGCCATGATCGCATTGAATGGTGGAGCAGGCTCGAGGGGCCGAATGGCCTACTCCTGCTCCTATCTTCTATGATTCTATGTTTCTAAGCAGAAGAGGATGAAGCAGGAGAGGGTGAAGCAGAAGAGGAGGAAGTGGAAGGAAGGAGGCAACCCACATAGCCCCTTTCTGCCCGAGATGGAATCATCCACCTGCGGTACCAGTGAAATTCCCCTTTCAACATTTGTCCCACACCTTACCTGCCCTCTGTTACTGACCATCACAGCAATCTCTTGGCCACAATGCTGAAATAAAAGCCACCACAGAGCAAACTTTCTAATCCAAATTTATCCATATATGCATCCAATATTACATAAAAAAATCAACTAATCACCCTTGTGCATTCCCTTAGTGAGTGTCTTGACTCTGCCTTTGCCTATCCTAGTGATGTGCTACCCCAGTGGCTGCAACATGGCTGGTGGAAGGCTGCTGACTTTCAGTGGGGCACACTGCAGTTGGCCTTGCAGGACGACTTCGAGGAGTTGGTGGCTGGGAGAGTCAAATCGAGTGATGATGTTTCTTCTTCTTCTTCTTCTTCATTTTCTTATTCTTATTCACTCTCCTCTCCCTCTTCTTGGTTAGCCACTAGCTGGGCAGGTTGGATTTCTTGGGTATCTGAAATGAGGGAGGCACAAGGGTAGGGTTGTGGTGAGGGTGGGGTGGGAAAGCAAAAGGTGTATGCTTACACCATGTGCAGCTTGTACATCATAAGAAACTGTGGGATGAGGGTGAAGTGGGATGTGAGAAGGAGGATAACATATGAGGATACCAGCATCTTGTATTCTTTCAGCCAAGGGCTCAGCCATGCCCCTGCCAAGAATGGCCAGCACCGTCTCCTCCAAGGGGGTGAGGTGAAGCTAGGAATGTGAGGTGTGCCCCATGTTTGGTAGAGATTGCTGGTAGGTGAGTGATGGAGGGGTCGTGAGTGAGCAGTGCGTGAGGCTAGTGGTGCAGTTGGTAGGAGACGGCTTTTGAAGATGCATTCACTGACCTTGGCCACTGGTCTGAAGTCATGAAACTTCTTTGGGCACTGGAGCCAGGTCCTGGGGTGACACTGGTGGCAGTGACGGCCTCGGCGATCTGTGGGTAGAAGACCTCTCTTACAGTGTTGACCCCCTGCACAAAGCTCGAGTGCTGTGTCTGAGACCCTGGGTGCCCTTTCCCTGGCCTGTTGAGCCATTTGTGTTGGTGCTAAAGGACTTTTACCATTTTTATGTGCAGAAGGCAGTTCAGCTTTAAAAGCTACAGACTGCCTAGATTTGAATGATTTTTGATTGTTTTTTCAGAAGGCAGTTCACCTTTAAGGGCTAGAGACTGCCTTGAAAATGAACACCCTAGCTTTAACGAAATGCAGCGTCACTCCAGCGATGCGACCTTAGGTCTCCTGTTGAGTGCACAGCATGCCAGCAGCACGATAGTCGCTGTGCTGTGTGCTAAAATCATTTAAATTAGCAGGCCGCACCAAATTGACGTGCTGCCTGCGTTTACGAAACGGGCGCAAGCAAATCTCACCTCGTGGTACCCAAACCCGTTTTCAGGCCTCATCACATTTCCCGGCCTGTATTTTTTATCATAATGGAGGAATTTGACACTCTACAAATATAAAAATTAGTTTTTCAGGACCATAACGTTTGTTTAGCAGGCAATACACTGTTAAAACCCCAGTTACACCTATTCCAACAAAGCTTAATATTTAATGGGGTATTTAACAACAATATTAGTGCGGAAAAGCCCAAGTTTTCATCAGTTTCACCGATTTCACTGATTACACTGATTGATGGCTATAGCGGGGGAGTCCACAACACAGCCTGTGTTGGAGCAGTGAATGACTGACCGCAACTTCAGGATTTCCGCATTCAGAGGGGTAATGACGGCGAACGCTGACAGTTCGCCATCATTACCCACCACAATTATTGTAAATCAGGATTTTCTGAATGCTTATTGGTCAAATTAGCATCAGTTACATCATCCTGAAAAATTTTACTGCTTTCAAAAGAAACCATTGTACATTCAATTATTCAGTGCTAAACCAAATTTCATGAATATACATTCAGCAGTTCCTAAAGTTGTATGTGAATGCAATTTTTATATTTTATTTTATTTTACCTTCTTTCGGTCGCAGGTGCACTTCATAGAGTCTTGAAGGAAGTGGCGGTAGGGATTGTAGATGCATTGGTAATAATTTTTCAAAACTCCCTGGATTCCGCTAAGGTCCCGGCAGACTGGAAAACTGCTAATGTAACACCCTTATTTAAAAAGGGCAGTAGACAGAAGGCTGGTAACTATAGACCGGTTAGCCTAACATCTGTGGTAGGTAAAATTTTGGAGTCCATTATTAAGGAAACAGTAACAGGACATTTGGATAATCATAATTTAATAGGACAAAGTCAGCATGGTTTTACGAAGGGGAAGTCATGTTTGACAAATTTGCTGGAGTTCTTTGAGGAAGTAACATATAGAGTGGATAAAGGGGAACCAGTGGACGTAGTGTATTTAGACTTCCAAAAGGCATTTGACAAGGTGCCACACAAAAGATTATTGCTTAAGGTAAAAAATCACGGGATTGGGGGTAATATTCTGGCATGGATAGAGGATTGGCTATCTAACAGAAAGCAAAGAGTTGGGATAAATGGTTCATTCTCAGACTGGCAATCAGTAACTAGTGGTGTTCCACAGGGGTCAGTGCTGGGTCCCCAACTCTTCACAATCTATATTAACGATTTGGAGGAAGGGACCAAGTGTAACATATCAAAATTTGCAGATGATACAAAGATGGGAGGGAAAGTAGTGAGTGAGGAGGACATAAAAAACCTGCAAGGGGACATAGACAGGCTAAGTAAGTGGGCAGAGATTTGGCAGATGGAATACAACACTGGAAAGTGTGAGGTGATGCACTTTGGCAGGAAAAATCCTAGAGCAATTTATTATCTTAATGGCAAGAAACTGGAGAGTACTGAAGTGCAAAGGGATCTGGGGGTCCTGGTGCACGAAACTCAAAAGGTTAGTATGCAGGTGCAGCAAGTGATTAAGAAGGCAAATGGAATGTTGGCTTTCATTGCTAGGGGGATAGAATATAAAAATAGGGAGGTATTGCTTCAGTTGTACAAGGTATTGGTGAGACCGCACCTGGAATACTGCATACAGTTTTGGTGTCCTTACTTAAGGAAAGACATCCTTGCTCTCGAGGCAGTGCAAAAAAGGTTCACTCGGTTAATCCCGGGGATGAGGGGGTGGTCATATGAGGAGAGGTTGGGTAGATTGGGACTCTACTCATTGGAGTTCAGAAGAATGAGAGGCGATCTTATTGAAACATACAAGATTGTGAAGGGGTTGGATCGGGTGGATGCGGGGAGGATGTTCCCGATGACGGGTGAGACGAGAACTAGGGGACATAGTCTTAGAATAAGGGGCTGCTCTTTCAAAACTGAGATGAGGAGGAACTACTTCACTCAGAGGGTGGTAGGTCCATGGAATATGCTGCCACAAAAAGCTGTAGAAGCTACAACATTAATTAAATTTAAAACAGAAATAGACAGTTTCCTAGAAGTAAAGGGCATTAAGGGTTACGGGGAGCGGGCAGGAATTTGGACATGAGTCTAGGTTCGGATCGGTCATGGCCCTGTGGGTAGTGGAGCGGGCCCAGGGACTGTGTAGCCTGATTCTGCTCCTATTTCGTGTGTGCAATTCTGTTAGATGCAGGAGATGGTTCTGTGATAGATAGTAGATTGGCGGTTAGGATCAGATCAGCCATGATCTTATTGAATGGCGGAGCAGGCTCGAGGGGCCGATTGGCCTACTCCTGCTCCTATTTCTTATGTTCTTATGTTCTTATGTTGCACTGGACGGTGGAAGCGTCCTGGCTGGTGACTTCTCCATAGCTGCTATCAGTGTGGCTTCAAGATCAGCTGACAAATGATGCCCTACACATGGATGGGTTTGATTTTCTGCTCCCAAGATAGAATCCTTGAGTGCTGTCCAAGGATTTATATATTTATGTTCAAATGTCAGTCGAGACTGGAATCCAGACCTACAGTTCTCTGGTTGGGAATTTGTAAATTCTTTCTTTTAAGATGTATGCTACCAGTTCAGAGATAGTAATATTAAATCTGGTTATATGCAGTTTATTTATATGCCTCAGCATTTAATCAGCAGAAGAGCCAATTATTGCCTCACACATTCTGGACAAATGGAAGTTATCAACGAAAGTATACAATAGGCTAAATGTTCTGAAATGGTAGTTTCAAGGTTCCCCACTGTCAGCTGTCTTCAGAAAATTAATCCCAATATATACTGACATTAGACAGCTTTCATTAATTTAGTACAGAGAATTAAAAGTATTAATTGAAACTATTCTTATATAAACTCAGTAGTGTTGTTATGTAGCATAAGTAAAACAATCGTACCTTGTTAAATATCTAAAGTACTGTTAGCCACTTTGGTTTAAAAATAAAGATTAGGAGCTTCTCCAAGGGCGCAGTGTGTAACAAAACATGTGATGTGGTTCTGAGTCATAGAAACCGGGAAGTGCACAGTCTCGATGGCTGGTCTGTGCTGAATTAGCTGATCTAATCTGAGTACTGGTGGAGTCACGGTAACACTTCACTTTTCTGGAGCTAGCAGATGAAAGAAAAAATTATCCAAGGCTTACTTTCCTTGTTACCCAATGACCCCTTCTGGTATGCGTGCATGGATGGACATTGGGCAAGGACAACGCTGATCCCTATGAAGCTTTCACAGTTAAATAACCTGCCAACACTAATTGTCTCAGCTTATACATGAAGCACAGAGTCTGTGAAACTGTACTGCAGAAAAAAATAGCTAACCTCAGGAGACAATGAGTAAGGGAAGAAATTTGACAAGAGAAAGAAAAATGAAAACTAAATAACAAATATGTGGATTTCATCTGGATAGACTGAATTTTTTTTAAAAAAATGATAATTTTGATCCTTTTAGCTCATCAAATATGTTTTATAGTACAATTCTATTCTCTGGATCATTTAGAAAATATTTGTCAAATAAAACATTCTCACAACTTGCATAAATCCCATTATAAATGGCAATTGCCCCACATTGTGTGCTCACAGCTCAGTTGGGTATCTGGTGGTACCAGAGGGGCAGGAAGGCAGTATTCTAGCCCTGGAATTCTCATACGCCCTCTCACAGTCAGCATAGAGACTGCCATCAGAGGCTGAGCAACAGGTCAGTTGCCCTTCCTCTCGGACAGAGAGTGGTGCATGCTGTTAAGAAGAACTGAAGAAAGATACAAAATAATTTTATCTGTAAATGTATCTAAAAAATTAAGTTAGACAATTTAATGTGCCTGACTTAACTGTTAAAAATTGTTTCTTAAACCCTCCAATTACAAACTTGCTTTCAACCAATCCAGCATCTCACACATCAGCTGAGATATTTATATTTAACCTTAGCAATCCTAACCAGGTCCACAATATTTAAAACTAAAAGGATACCATTGCATATAAATACTAGAGGCTGAATGAATATAAAGCAGAGGCTACTCCAGCAAACTGTGTGCTTTCAAACTGCAATTACATCCAATAACACAAAGCAATGCTTCATGCAGCTGAATAAATATTAATGTTGAGTTCCGCTTTTATGAAAGCTTGGCATAAAGGGGAGTTTTGCAATGATGTGCGCTGGTCACACATGTGTGCAACCGATGTGGGGGAGGCTTCAGAAATTCCCAGGAGCAGGCTTTGTGTCTACTTCGAACCGGCTAGTTTCCGCTAGGTTTTTGTCAATGGGACTGTGTTGTCGCCAGTCAAGGCTCTCGATGGCATCACAGTGCAAGCTCATTGGCTCATAAAATTATGTAAATAAGAATGGGGCTACCCTACCCCTTGTGTGGTTTGCTCTAGAGAAGCAATGTCATCGCTCTGGGCAAGTTTAAAGCAGACATATTTCAAACCTTCCAAGACTTTCATGGAGAGTTTTCTTAAAGGTGTGTTGAGTGGTGTAGGGGGTAACTATTTTGGGTTGCTTTTGTTGTATTTAGAAGAAAGAAAGAACTTACATTAATATAGTGCTTTTCACAACTTCAAGATGTCCCAAAGAGCTTCATAGCCAATGAACTACTTCTGAATTGTAGAAATTGCACAGATAACTAATAATAATACTGGTAACACTCAGATTCTCCTCATAACCAACAGTAAGTCACTGAGTCTATATGTAACTGGTAGTAATAGGTGTAACGCCCTGATATCCTACCTGTAATTTGTAGTAATCCTATAACCCACTGATATTCACCAAGATTTAATGTCAAAGATAAGCAGAGACAGACGAGTGGCTGCTGAAAGCAGCTGCACTTTGTCATGTATAGTCTGGGAGGATGAGATTTCAGTGAGAAGGGATATAGTGCAAGATGGTCAAAAACCCTGCAGGATGCGTCCTCCAGTCTCGCCACTCGTCACGCCCCTGACAGGACCCCATCCCATGATCTCTATGATGCTCGCCCTCTTCCTACCCTCGCCTGCTCTCTGTTATTGCCTGTGAGCTTGTCTTGCAAGAAAGAAGAGAAAGTGCTAGTGGTAGCCTAGTGAGATGATTTGAGGATACATATGTCAAGGTTGAATAATGGTGCTGGTGTGTGAAGGATGCCAGAGGTGTGAGGAGGTGAAGGAAGTAATAGTGAGGAGAGTAGCAGGTACAGAGTATGGCATTAGGAGCAGAAGGAGGTGGAATGAAGTGTGATGTGGCGATTCGAGGAGAGTGTTGGTACTCGGGGGCGGAAAGGTTTGTGAGTGCTGGAATTACAGGTAGTGCAGGGTTAAGCAGGGAGTAATGTGAGACCTGAGTTAGGAGTCTCAGCTTTGCAACCCTGGTCAGGTCATTAAACTTCTGTAATTGCAGCCAGGTCCATGGAGTGATGCTCCTAGCACTGATGTGCTCTGTCAACTCTGCCCACTTCTGTCAGGTTTTATGAAAGGGAAATCGTGTTTAACAAATTTGTTAATTAGAGTTTTTTGAGGATGTAACTAGCAGGGTAGATAAAGGGGAACCAATGGATGTAGCATATTTGGATTTCCAAAAGGCATTCGATAAGGTGCCACATAAAAGGTTGTTATGCAAGATAAGGGCTCATGGGGTTGGGGGTAATGTATTAGCATGGATAGAGGATTGGTTAATGGGCAGAAAACAGAGAGTGAGGATAAATGGATCATTTTCTGGTTGGCAGGCTGTAACTAGTGGGGTGCCACAAGGATCAGTGCTTGGGCCTCAGCTATTTACAATCTATATTAATGAATTAGATGAAGGGACCAAGTGCAATGTATCCAAGTTTGCTGATGATAAAAAGCTAGGTGGGAAAGTAAGCTATGAGGAGGACACAAAGAGCCTGCAATGGGATATAAGCCGGTTAAGTGAGTGGGCAATAAGGTGGCAGATGGGGTATAATGTGGGGAAATGTGAGATTATTCACTTTGGTAGGAAAAATAGAAAAACAGAGTATTTTTTAAATGGTGAGGAACTATTAAATGTTGGTGTTCAGAGAGATTTAGGTGCCCTTGTACAGGAAACACAAAGAGTTAGCTGGCAGGTACAGCAAGCAATTAGGAAGGCAAATGGCATGTTGGCTTTTATTACAAGGGGGTTGGAGTACAAGAGTAAGGAAGTCTTACTACAATTGTACAGGGCTCTGGTGAGACCACACCTGGCGTAATGTGCACAGTTTTGGTCTCCTTATCTGAGGAAGGACATACTTGCCTTAGAGGTGGCACAACAAAGGTTCACTAGATTGATCCCTGGGATGAGAGGGTTGTCCAATGAGGAGAGATTGAGTAGGTTGGGCCTATACTCTCTGGTGTTTGGAAGAATGAGAGGTGATCTCATTGAAACAAATAATATTCTGAGGGGGATTGACAGGGTAGATGCTAAGAGGTTGTTTCCCCTGACTGGAGTGTCTAGAACTAGGGGGCATAGTCTCAGGATAATGGGTCGGCCATTTAAGACTGAGATGAGGAGAAATTTCTTCACTCAGAGGGTCGTGAATCTTTGGAATTCTCTGCCCCAAAGGGCTGTGGATGCTGAGTCATTGAGTAAATTCAAGGCTGAGATCGATAGATTTTTGGACTCTAGGGGAATCAAGGGATATGGAGATCGGGTGGGAAAGTGGAATTGAGGTCGAAGATCAGCCATGATCTTATTGAATTACGGGGCAGGCTCGAGGGGCCGTATGGCCTACTCCTGCTCCTAATTCTATGTTCTTATGTTCTTATGTTCTTATGTAAGCAGCTTGTCCGGAGACCTTTCTGCCAACTGGAAGAAAGAGGACGTCCCTCATCCTGCCAACCTCTTCCACCAATACCTTCAAAGCAGCGTCCAAGAATCGGGGACTCTTTCAGCTTCATTTTTGCCTGACGTTGTGAGAAATCCACTGACAGTTGCCTGCAGCCAAATCGTACTTCCACTTAAAGAGGTGTAGGCTGCCTTTAAATAGTATATGGGAAGCCCAATATTCGCTCCCCATTATGCGAGCTGCCAATCAAAAGCGCTAGTAGTGCTGGCAGCCTGCCTATTTAATGATAATGAGGGCCCCTGACCAAATTTGCTTCCTAGTTGCGCCTACGTGATTGAGTGCTTGCTGCCTGCGCATCGTTGATACTAGGTTCAAAAACGAGGCCAGATGAATTTCTACCCCATTGAGTACAGCAACTCTGTGTCCTCCGGCATTCAGTCCTACCCACGTCTGGATCAAGGCTGCAGCAAGGTCTGAAGCTGAGTGGTTCCATTAGAACTGGAAATGAGCATCAGTGAGCAGGTCATTGATGATATTGTGGAACTGGAGTCACGTGTTGGCCAGACCAGGAATAGGAACATAGGAACAGGAGTAAGCCATTCAGCCCCTCAAGCCTATTCCGCCATTCAATGAGATCATGGCTGATCTGCGACCTATCTCCATATACCTGCCTTTGGCCCATATCAACAGCAACAACAACAACAACAACTTGTATTTATATAGCGTCTCAAGGCGCTTCACAGGAGTATTATAAGACAAAAACTTTGACACCGAGCCACATAAGGAGAAATTAGGGCAAATGACCAAAAGCTTGGTCAAAGAGGTAGGTTTTAAGGAGCGCCTTAAAGGAGGAAAGAGAGGTAGAGAGGTGGAGAGGTTTAGACAGGGAATTCCAGAGCTTAGGGCCTAGGCAACAGACAGCACAGCCACTAATGGTTGAGCAATTTTTTTTTTTTTATTCGTCCATGGGTTGTGGGCATCGCTGGCAAGGACAGCATTTATTGCCCACCCCTAGTTGTCCTTGAGAAGCTGGTGGTGAACTGCCTTCTTGAACTGCTGCAGTTCGTGTGTTGAAGGTACTCCCACAGTGCTGTTAGGCAGTGAGTTCCATGATTTTGACCCAGCGATGATGAAGGAACGGCGATATATTTCTAAGTCAGGATGGTGTGTGACTTGAAGGGGAACTTGGAGGTGGTGGTGTTCCCATGCGCCTGCTGCCCTTATCCTGCAGCCACGGTGCGCCGGTGGTGGAGGGAGTGAATGTTTAAGGTGTTGGATGGGGTGCCAATCAAGCGGGCTGCTTTGTCTTGGATGGTGTCGAGCTTCTTGAGTGCTGTTGGAACCGCACTCATCCAGGCAAGTGGAGAGTATTCCATCACACTCCTGACTTGTGCCTTGTAGATGGTGGATAGGCTTTGGGGAGTCAGGAGGTGAGACACTCGCTGCAGAATAGCCAGCCTCTGACCTGCTCTTGTTGTCACAGTATTTATGTGGCTGGTCCAGTTAAGTTTCTGGTCAATTGTGACCCCCAGGATGTTGATGGTGGAGGATTCAGCGATGGTAATGCCGTTGAATGTCAAGGGGCGGTGGTTAGACTCTCGCTTGTCGGAGATGGTCATTGCCTGGCACTTGTGTGGCGCGAATGTTCCTTCCCACTTATTAGCCCAAGCCTGAATGTTGTCCAGGTCTTGCTGCTTGCGGGCATGGACTGCTTCATTATCTGAGGAGTTGCGAAAGGCACTGAACACTGTGCAGTCATGAGCAAACATCCCCACTTCTGAGCTTATGTTGGAGGGAAGGTCATTAGTGAAGCAGCTGAAGATGGTTGGGCCTAGGACACTGCCCTGAGGAACTCCTGCAGCGATGTCTTGGGGCTGTGATGATTGACCTCCAACCACCACAACCATCTTCCTTTGTGCTAGGTATGACTTCAGCCAGTGGATAGTTTCTCCCCCCCCCCGATTCCCATTGACTTCAGTTTTACTAAGACTGCTTGATGCCACACTCGGTCAAATGCTGCCTTGATGTCAAGGTCAGTCACTCTCACCTCACCTCTGAAATTCAGCCCCTTTGCCCATGTTTGGACCAAGGCTGTAATGAGGTCTGGAGCCGAGTGATCCTGTTGGAACACAAACTGAGCATCAGTGAGCAGGTTATTGGTGAGTAAGTGCTGCTTGATAGCACTGTCAATGACACCTTCCATCACTTTGCTGATGATTGAAATAGACTGATGGGGCGGTAATTGGCTGGATTGGAGTTATCCTGCTTTTTGTGGACAGGACATACTTGGGCAGTTTTCCACATTGTCGAATAGATGCCAGTGTTATAACTGTACTGGATTATAATCAGGGCTGCTCAAGAGGGAAGAATTAGAGGAGCGCAGATATCTTGGGGTGTTGTGGGGCTGGAGGAGGTTACAGAGATAGGGAGAGGCGAGGTCATGGAGGGATTTGAAAACAAGGATGAGAATTTTGAAATCGAGTTGTTGCTTAACCGGGAGCCATTGTAGGTCAGCGAGCACAGGGTTGATTGGTGAACGGGACTTGGTGCGAGTTAGGGCACGGGCAGCCGAGTTTTGGATGACCTCAAGTTTATGTAGGGTAGAAAGTGGGAGGCCAGCCAGGAATGCGTTAGAATAGTCAAGTCAATATCCCCTAATACCTTTGGTTAACAAAAAGCTATCAATCTCAGATTTAAAATTAACAATTGAACCAGCATCAATTGCTGTTTGCGGAAGAGAGTTCCAAACTTCTACCACCCTTGGTGTGTAGAAGTGTTTCCTAATTTCACTCCTGAAAGGTCTGACTCTAATTTTTAGACTATGCCCCCTAGTCCTAGATTCCCCAACCAGCGGAAATAGTTTCTCTCTATCTACCCTATCTGCTCCCTTTAATATCTTGAAAACTTCAATAAAATCACCCCTTAACCTTCTAAATTCCAGGGAATACATCCCTAATTTGCGCAATCTCTCCTCATAATTTAACCTTTGGTAAACCTACGCTGCACTCCCTCCAAGCCCAATATATCCTTCCTAAGGTGTGGTGCCCAGAACTGCTCACAGCTTGCCATGGTGGGATTATGAACTCACAACCTCTGAATTGCTAGTCCAATATCATATCCACTACACAGCCAATGCTAACTTTCCATTGGGGAGAATGCCTGGAGTGTTGAACAGGACAAACCTCCTTTGGCCCACTTCTTGAAGTTATACCTCCACAGCTTCATCCATGAAGCACAGGGTTCTTGGCTGGCACTGCTGCATTAATTCACAATATTTCTGGGCTTTGTAGAATTTGTGGCAGACAAAAATTAACCTCCTGTTTAAATGGATGCTGCAGCCACTTTAAAAACTGCATCAAGCACTGGAAATTGTGCCTCCATTGAATAAACTCTCAGCGGGAGCTTGGAGATGGCCACGAATATTAAAGCGGGTCAATTCAACAAGATCCAGCAGGCTCAGTTGGACCCAAGCATTCTGCTTTCAATACATCTGGAATCGAAAAATACACCCTAATCATTTCTGAGATTTACTTAGATTTTATTGTCTGGGCATCAAAATGATAAAATAGCTCCATCTGCTGGGAACGTAGAATAGTCTAAATTCATAGATGTTGATTTTCACGGGGAGCGTACATCAAGTGGGTGGCGGGTGGGGCATGTGCTCTGCCCGATGAGGTCTGGGGAGGCCTGATCAATTTTCGTAATCGCACCTGATTTACATTGAATAGTTGAACTGATCACACTCCTTATAGGCTGCTCGCCCAATTGGAAGGACACAAAATCTGTCAGGCAGCCAATCTTGATGGGTCTCCAACAACTACTTGCATTTATACAGCACTTTTAACATAGAAAACATCCCAAGACGCTTCGCAGGAGCGTTATCAAACAAAATTTGACACTGAGCCATGTAACGAGATATTAGGACAGATGACCAAAAGCTTGGGATGGAAGCATCGCGAGTGAAACAGAACAGTAATTATGAGCAGCAGGGACATTTTTGCGGCACCCACAGCAGCAAGGAGATGAATTATTTGAAACCTATAACGCTCAAAATACATAAGCGACTAAGTAAAATTGATTTTCCCTGACTTCAACTAAGAATTAATTTAATTACCACTGCAAGTGGCCGCTTCCTGACTTGTACCGTGCATGGTTTGTGGGCAGGTTGAGGAACTGGTAGTAGCAACATGGGTAAGAATGGAATCGGGGGTCCTGTTGTCATTTGATCCCAAACTGTAGACATTAATGAGGCCCCCGCCTGTTTCTAGCAGGAGCTCTGGCCACCAAAATCAAGGCCCGTCTGAAAATTGGAATAGGAGGCCCTCCAGTGGTAATTGGTAGCTAAGTTATTTATACAATATTGGTCCCACTACAAGCCCATTTCTAGGCATAAATATGGTGGTTGCAAGACAAAAATCAGACCCTACTTTGTGTCTGTCTGTACGGAAGAAGACGCAAAAAACTTCCCAGAAGTAGTGGAGAACCAAGGCTCTAGTGAGAATGAGGAACTGAAAGAAATTAGTATTAGTAAAAAAAAGTACTGGAGAAATTAATGGGACTGAAAGCCGATAAATCCCCTAGCCCTGATGGCCTACAGCCTAGGGTTTTGAAAGAGGTGGCTATAGTGGATGCATTGGTTGTCATTTTCCAAAATTCTATAGATTCTAGAATGGTTCCCGCGGATTGGAAGGTAGCAAATGTAACCACACTATTTAAGAAAGGAGGGAGAGAGAAAATGGGGACCTACAGACCAGTTAGCTTGACATCAGTAGTCGGGAAAATGCTAGAATTTATTATTAAGGACGTGGTAACAGGACACTTGGAAAATAATAATAGGATTGGGCAGAGTCAACATGGATTTATGAAAGGAAAATGGTGTTTGATAAATCTGTAAGAGTTTTTTGAGGTTGTAACTAGCAGAATAGATAAGGGGGAACCAGTGGATGTGGTGTATTTGGATTTTCAGAAGGCATTCGATAGGGTGCCACACAAGAGGTTATTAAACAAAATTAGGGCTCATGGGATTGGGGGTAATATACTAGCATGGATTGAGGATTGGTTAACGGACAGAAAACAGAGGGTAGGAATAAACGGGTCATTTTCAGGTTGTCAGGCTGTAACTAGTGGGGTACCGCAAGGTTCAGTACTTGGGCCTCAGCTATTCACAATCTACATCAATGATTTGGATGAGGGGACCAAATGTAATATATCCAAGTTTGCTGATGATACAAAGCTGGGTGGGAATGTAAGTTGTGAGGAGGATGCAAGGAGGCTTCAAGGGGATATAGACAGGCTAAGTGAATGGGCAAGAACATGGCAAATGGAATATAATGTGGAGAAATGTGAAGCTATCCACTTTGGTAGGAAAAATAGAAAAGCAGAGTATTTTTTAAGTACTGAGAGATTGGGAAATATTGGTGTTCAGAGGGACCTGGGTGTCCTTGTACACAAATCACTGAAAGTTAACATGTAGGTATAACATGTTGACCTTTATTACAAGAGGATTTGAGTATCAGAGTAAAGATGTCTTACTGCAATTATATAGGGCCCTGGTGAGATCACACCTGGAGTATTGTATACAGTTTTGGTCTCCTTACCTAAGGAAGGATATACTTGCCATAGAGGGAGTGCAACGAAGGTTCACCAGACTGGTTCCTGGGATGGGGGGATTGTCCTATGAGGAGAGATTGAGTTGACTAGGTCTATATTCTCCAGAGTTTAGAAGAATGAGAGGTGATCTCATTGAAACATACAAAATTCTTACAGGGCTTGACAGGGTAGATGCAGGGAGGATGTTTTCCCTGGGTGGGGAGTCTAGAACCAGGGGTCACAGTCTCAGAATAAGGGGTCGGCCATTTAGAACTGAGATGAGGAGAAATTTCATCACTCAGAGGGTGGTGAATCTTTGGAATTCTCTACCCCAGAGTGCTGTGGAGGCTCAGTCGTTGAGTATATTCAAAAGTGAGAAGTCGCACAACACCAGGTTATAGTCCAACAGTTTTATTTGAAATCACAAGCTTTCGGAGCACTGCTCCTTCGTCAGGTGAAGCAGCAGCTCCGAAAGCTTGTGCGACTTCTCACTTTTGTCCACCCCAGTCCAACGCCGGCATCTCCGCATCATGGGGAGTATATTCAAGACAGAGATCGATAGATTTTGGAATATTAAGGAAATCAAGGGATATGGGTATAGTGCAGCAAAGTGGAGATGAGGTAGAAGATCAGCCATGATCTTATTGAATGGCGGAGCAGACTTGAGGGGCCAAATGGCCTACTCCTGCTCCTATTTCTTATGTTCTTATGTTCTCCTCTCAGATACCCAAGAATGCCAACCTGGCCAGCCTATCTCCAAAGTGATGGAGGAGGTCAGTGAAGGAGGAGAAGAAGACATACCATCACTGCATCTGACACTCGCAGGCACCAGCTCAGAAAATGGCACTGTGCGACTTTAGAGGGTAGTGTAGAGACGGGATCTGCATGTGGTGAGTCACTGGGCATGAGTGGGCTGCAGTCAAGTCAGGGGGAAAGCATAGCTCGGGTGCCAAATCACAGAGGGTGAGTTCCCATGCGAGTTATACTGCACAGGACTCAGATGAGGACTTTGATGGGACAGCCTTCAGAAGAAGGGTGACGGGCATGCACACAGAAATGCTTGGTGCAATGGCAAGCCTGCCAGAAAGCCTCTTGTCAGTGTTAATGAGCTTGGAGGATTACGGCTCCAACATTGCACAGGCTTTGTGCTGAACTTGGAGCCCATGGTTTCCAGGATGGAAATGGTGGGAGACTCCATGAGAGACCTTGTGAACCCAACCATGATGCTGCGTGTGATGGGCGATGTCGCAGCTTCCATTGCAGCACAGGCAGAAGTGTCCCAACGTCTCAGTACTGCAATAAAAGCTCAGACTGGCGTGGCTGGGTTTATGAGTGTGGAAAGGGGCTTGCAGGGTCTCACAACACTCTAGCAATCTGTCCCCCAATAGATAGCTAGGAATGCTGAGAGGCCACCCGGGAGAGTGGCAGTGGCTCTGTGGAGCAAGAACTTGCTGTCCTCTCTCAGGATGACAACATTCTTGCTCCATCCACAGCCATTCCGCCAGTGCCCTTGCTGCTGCCTGTCATCCAGCCAGCCCAGACTGCTGCCGCCCATGCTGAAGTGGTGCAGTCTACAGCCAGGCGTTCTAAGCTCAGAGCTGCTCGAGGTCGTACAGCAAGGTCATCTGCAGTCTCCCCCACTGAAAATCAGCAGCTCAACTCCTGGAGTAGGTCCTGAACTCGTGTGAGAACTGACTATCCTATCAACTGACACTATCAGGGATGTATTAAAATTCCTCTTGCTTACTATTATGAATAATATTTAATGATTTACTTTGTTTTACTAAGTGTTTTACAGTAGTATGAGTTATTTCCTTTAGATTATCTCCTGCCTAGTGGAAGAACAGATCACGCATTAAAACTACTATTTTGAGGTAATTTATTTTGAGACATTTTGACCTGCTTGTAGATTAATTTTCCAACTCATTCTTAAAATCCCATGTGGTCTCCATCTATCATATTCCAATCTTAGTCAAAGATGATCCTGGGATGAAAGGGCATCTAACTTAAGGAGTAGAGGAAGGAAAGGAATACATATTTTATAATTATAAGGAAGTGGGAGTAACCCAAATAAACTGCTGTCTTTGTTCACAATGTGCATTAATAGACCACATTAGGTACATCAGATCTAAATGCAGAAAGACTCAGCATCATTTAAAAAATAATGTGACTAGACTGGTGTGACTGCTTCTTCTAACACTGAACAAACAACCTGTAATTACTCGAACCTGTAATTTCTTCCTTTTTGATGCAATATCCCACTTCATCATGAGCACGTGATAACTTGAAAGTCCTCAGCAATACAGGATTTATTAGGTATCAAACAGATATTTGCACTGAAATCAGTGGTTGTTAGTGTTCGTTTTCTACATATGCGGTTGCAAATAAATCAAAAGATTCACTTCTCTAAAATCCACAAGATTCTGTCTATGTGAACTGAACTGCCAGTGACTTAGAAAAATGCAAGCAGAAGAAAAGATGACTAATCTAAACCCATGGAATATACAAGTAACAAAAAGCACTTGTCTGATCTGGAAAACATCTCCAAAGTTCTTCTGGTCTGTTCTGCAAAACAAAGTTTAGCACTGGTAAAGAATCAGTACAACGAATCTTTTCCAACATGAATCCTGTGGAAAAGTGTAAATAAAAACATCAATAAGTAGAAAACAAACTCTGATTAAATTTACATGCCAACCAATTTGCTAGAAAGTCTAAAAGAATTGTAATGGGATTAATAATATACTTGTAATTAACAGTTGCCTGGTTGGGTTGTTTGGATCATGAAGGTAAAATTGGCCAGAGGGATGAAAAGAAAGAGAGACTTGCATTTATATCATAGAATCATAGAAAGTTACAGCACAGAAGGCCATTCGGCCCATCTTGTCCGTGCCGTCCGACAAAGAGCTATCCACCCTAATCCCATTTTCCAACACTTGGTCCGTAGCCTTGTAGGTTACGGCACTTCAAGTGCATATCCAAGTGCTTTTTAAATGTGATGAGGGTCTCTGCCTCGAACACCCTATCAGTGAGGTCCAGACCCCCACCACCCTTTGGGTGAAAAGATTTCTCCTCTAATCCCCCCTGAACCTCCGACCAATTACTTTAAATCTATGCCCCCTGGTTATTGACCCTTCTGCTAATGGAAATAGGTCCTTCCTATCCACTCTATCTAGGCCCCTCATAATTTTATACACCTCAATTAGGTCTCCCCTCAGACTCCTCTGTTTTTTTTTATTCGCTTATGGGATCTGGGCGTCGCTGGCAAGGCCAGCATTTATTACCCATCCCTAGTTGCCCTTGAGAGGGTGGTGGTAAGCCGCCTTCTTGAACCGCTACAGTCCGTGTGGTGATGGTACTCCCACAGTGCTGTTAGGTAGGGAGTTCCAGGATTTTGACCCAGCGACGATGAAGGATCGGCGATATACTTCTAAGTCAGGATGGTGTGTGACTTGGAGGGGAACTTGGAGGTGGTGGTGTTCCCATGTGCCTGCTGCCCTTATCCTTCTAGGTGGAAGAGGTCGCGGGTTTGGGAGGTGCTGCCGAAGAAGCCTTGGCGAGTTGCTGCAGTGTATCTTGTAGATGGTACACACTGCAGCCACAGTACGCCGGTGGTGGAGGGAGTGAATGTTTAAGGTGGTGGATGGGGTGCCAATTAAGCAGGCTGCTTTGTCCTGGATGGTGTCGAGCTTCTTGAGTGTTGTTGGAGCTGCACTCATCCAGGCAAGTGGAGAGTATTCCATCACACTCCTTACTTGTGCCTTGTAGATGGTGGAAAGGCTTTGGGGAGTCAGGAGGTGAGACACGCGCCGCAGAATACCTAGCCTCTGACCTGTTCTTGTTGCCACAGTATTTATGTGGCTGATCCAGTTAAGTTTCTGGTCAATGGTGACCCCCCAGGATGTTGACAGTGGGGGATTCTGCGATGATAATGCCATTGTATGTCAAGGGGAGGTGGTTAGACTCTCGCTCGTTGGAGATAGTCATTGCCTGGCACTTCTGTGGCGCGAATGTTACCTGCCACTTATCAGCCCAAGTCTGAACGCCGTCCAGGTCTTGCTGCATGCGGGCATGGACTGCTTCATTATCTGAGGAGTTGTGAATGGCGCTGAACACTGTGCAGTCATCAGCGAACATCTCCATTTCTGACCTTATGTTGGAGGGAAGGTCATTGATGAAGCAGCTGAAGATGGTTGGGCCTAGGACACTGCCATGAGGAACTCCTGCAGTGATGTCCTGGGGCTGTGATGATTGACCTTCAACCACCACAACCATCTTCCTAGGTATGACACCAGCCAGTGGAGCGTTTTCCCCCTGATTCCCATTGACTTCAGTTTTACTAGGGCTCCTTGATGCCACACTCGGTCAAATGCTTCCTTGATGTCAAGGGCAGTCACTCTCACCTCACCTCTGGAATTCAGCTCCTTTGTCCATGTTTGGATCAAGGCTGTAATGAGGTCGGGAGCCGAGTTGTCTTGGCGGAACCCAAACTGGGCATCAGTGAGCAGGTTATTGGTGAGTAAGTGCTGCTTGATAGCACTGTCGATGACACCTTCCATCACTTTGCTGATGATTGAGAGTAGGCTGATGGGGCGGAAATTGGTCGGGTTGGATTTGCCCTGCTTTTTGTGGACAGGACATACCTGGGCAGTTTTCCACATTGTCGGATAGATGCCAGTGTTGTAGCATTGTTCCAAAGAAAAACAACCCCAACCTATCCACTCTTTCCTCATAGCTAAAATTCCCCAGCCCAGGCAACATCCTCGTAAATCTCCTCTGCACCCCCTCTAGTGCAATCACATCCTTCCTGTAATGTGGTGACCAGAACGGCACGTAGTACTCTAGCTGCGGCCTAACTAGTGTTTTATACAGTTGAAGCATAACCTCCCTGCTCTTATATTCTATGCCTCGGCTAATAAAGGAAAGTATCCCGTATGCCTTCTTAACCACCTTATCTACCTGTCCTGCTACCTTCAGGGATCTGTGGACATGCACTCCAAGGTCCCTCTGATCTTCTGCACTTCTCAGTGTCCTACCATTTATAGTGTATTCCCTTGCCTTGTTAGTCCTACCCAAATGCATTACCTCACACTTCTCCAGATTGAATTCCATTTGCCACTGTTCTGCCCACCTTACCAGTCCATTGATATCTTCTTGCAGTTTGCAGCTTTCTTCTTCATTATCAACCACACAGACAATTTTTGTATCATCTGCAAACTTCTTAATCATACTTCCTACATTCAAGTCCAAATCATTGATATATACCACAAAAAGCAAAGGACCCAGTACTGAGCCCTGCGGAACCCCATTGGAAACAGCCTTCCAGTCACTAAAACACCCTTCGACCATTACCCTTTGTTTCCTGCCTCTGAGCCAAGTGTGGATCCAACAATTTTTGATATAGCGCCTTTCACAACCAACATCTCAAAGTGCTTTACAGCCAATTAAGCACTTTTGAAGTGTAGTCACTGTTGGAAACACGGCAGCCAATTTGCGCACAGCAAGCTCCCTCAAACAGCAACGTGATACTGACCAGATAATCTGTTTTTGTGAATTTGATTGAGGGATTATATCAGCCAGGACACTGGGGATAACTCCCCTGCTCTTCTTCAAATTAGTGCCATGGGATGTTTTACGTCCTCCTGAGTGAGCAGACGGGGCCTCGGTTTAACATCTAATCCAAAAGACGATACCTCCAACAGTGCAGCACTCCCTCAGTACTGCACTGGAGTGTCAGCCTAGATTTTTGTGCTCAACTCTCTGGAGTGGGACATAAACCCACAACCTTCTGACCCGGAGGCAAGAGTGCTACTCACTTTAAAAAAATATATATATATGTTATTTATTGAATATTAAAAACATTTACAACTTTTTTAAAAAATTCGTTTATGGGATGTGGGCATCGCTGGCAAGGTCAGCATTTATTGCCCCTCCCTAATTGCCCTTGCGAAGGTGGTGGTGAGCTGCCTTCTTGAACCGCTGCAGTCCATGTGGTGAAGGTACCCCCACAGGGCTGTTAGGTAGGGAGTTCCAGAATTTTGACCCAGCGACGATGAAGGATCGGCGATATACTTCTAAGTCAGGATGGCGTGTGACTTGGAGGGGAACTTGGAGGTGGTGGTGTTCCCATGCGCCTGCTGCCCTTGTCCTTCTAGGTGGAAGAGGTCGCGGGTTTGGGAGGTGCTGCCGAAGAAGCCTTGGCGAGTTGCTGCAGTGCATCTTGTAGATGGTACACACTGCAGCCACGGTACGCCGGTGGTGGAGGGAGTGAAAGTATAAGGTGGTGGATGGAGTGCCAATCAAGTGGGCTGCTTTGTCCTGGATGGTGTTGAGCTTCTTGAGTGTTGTTGGAGCTGCACTTATCCAGGCAAGTGGAGAGTATTCCATCACACTCCTTACTTGTGCCTTGTAGATGGTGGAAATACACACCGTGATCATTCCATTGTATGGACCTAATTGGAGGTAGGATCAGCGGCGGCGGTACTTAAAACAGCGGGAGACCTGGCAGCGCGGACCTAATTGGAGGCGGTATCAGCAGCGGCTGAACACTCGACGATTTCCAAAAACCGAGGAGTGATGTCACAGGTAGGTGATTGGTTGGTGAGCATTAAGGTTTTTTTTCTCTCTTTTCTCTCTAACCCAGGACAGTGGTTTAAACTAGGCACGGAAAACTACAAAGTACTGTATTAAATTTATAGCTTAACTAGTTAAACTAATTAATATAACTATAAATAATTGCTGAATAAAGACTTTAACTAATTAAATAAATAAAATAAGGCTAGACTAAGATATGGCAGGGCAGGTTGTGTGTCTGGACTGCAGTATGTGGGAGTTTGTGGACTGTCCCGAGTGAACACGTCTGCAGGAGATGTCTCCATCTCGAATCTCTCCGGCTCAGTGTCATTGAGCTGGAGTGCGAGTTGGAGACACTCCGACACATACGGAGGGGGAGGAATTTCTGGACAGTTTTATCCAGAATGCAGTAACACCCCAGAGGAAAGCACAGGTTCAGGAAGGGGAGGGTGTGAATGCTAGGGAGATGGGTAGCGGGGATTTAGGAGAGGTTGAGAAGGAGGTCCTGCAGACACTGGTCCTGTCCAACAGGTACAAAGTACTCACTACCTGTGAGGACAAGGAGAAAGACTGCAGGGAGGACAGCCACAATGCAGACCAAGGCACCGTGGCTCAGAAGGCTGTCCAAAGTTGGGGGGTGGTGGGCGGGGTGAAGAGCAGAATAGAAATAGGTGTGGGAAAGAGGGGTTCCCTGATGTGGGAAAGAGGGGTTCCTTTTTATGGGACACTGACACCAGTTCTGGGACAGGAAGGAGCTGTACCCCTCTTTCCCACACCAGCCCTTTAGCCACGTGTTAATTCTCCTGATCTGTCTGCTTCTATGCCAAATTGCACGTGGCTCGGGCAATAATCCAGAGATTATTACCCTCGAGGTCCTGTTTTTTAATTGGATGGGACCTGTGTCCTAGCGGAAAGGGTAAATCGGGAGGTGGCAAAGGCTTTAAACTAGTAAGATGGGGGGAAGGGGTCTACAAGAAACGTAACCAGCCTAATTATAAACAAAACAGGAAAAGAGAGCTTTGGAAAGAATAAAGTAAGGGAGGACAATGATGGCAAGGGAATAAACAGAGTTATAGAACAGGAGTCTAAAAAGATGGTTAATCATAAAGTGAAAGGAAATCCTATTAATCAGTTGAACTGTCTGTGCAGCAATGCATACAGTGTCCGTAATAAAACAGGGGAGCTGGAGGCAATCATGCATTGCGCGGAACCAGACATAGTAGGGATTACTGAGACATGGCTACAGAAAAATCAGGACTGGGAAATAAACATTGCAGGGTATAACATATTTAGAAAAGTTAGAGAGGGAAAAAGGGGAGGTGGAGTAGCTGTACTTATTGGGGATAACATAATGGCAGTAGAAAAAAGCGACACAGCAATCAGCAAGACAAAAATAGAATCTACATGGATAGAGATAAAAGATAACAAAGAATCAATCACACTAATAGGTGTAGTCTACAGACCACCTAATAGTGGAAGGGAGGTGGAGGAAGAAATATGCAGAAAATTAGGGAAATGAGTTAAAAACATAGAATAATAATCATGGGGGATTTCAATTACCCCGATATTAATTGGACAGAAGAGGTAGGTAAAGGGGATAAGGGAATCGACTTCCTACAATGTGTGCAGGACTCCTTTCTAACCCAATATGTAAAAAGCCCAACAAGGGGGGATTCGCTATTTTATCTAGTAATGGGGAATGAACCAGAACAGATAAGAGAAGTAAAACTGGGGGAACATCGAAGAAGGATTAGGTATGAGCATACCGACATCATCCGCAATGCTGTCAACTTCTCCGCTCGCCACGGACCCTGTGACGCCCCCTCCAATCATCTTTAGCACTGCTTCCTCCAGCTCTGTCAGGCTCTGCAGACGGGCTTCCCCTCCATCCGTCTGCTGCTGCTTCCAGTGGTTCTGAGCGACTTTTGCCTGCAAGAGAAAGGAAAGTGAGTGTGGTGCAATGTGTATGGGTGATGTGCCTGCCATGGTTGAATAGCTGGCTGTGTGTGCAAGGTGTGAGATGTGGGTATGAGTCTTGCAACAGTGGTAAGTGTGTGAGGGTGAAGTGAAGCTCTGATTGTGAGGTATGAGTGGTGATTGCTAGAGATTGTTGGTAGGTGAGTGATGGGGGTATGGTGCATTGAGCAGACTGTGAGGCTTGTTGTGCAGTTGGTGGGATATGGCATTTGATGATGCATTCACTCAGCTTGACCACTCATGTGAGATCATTAAGCTTTTTGCGGTACTGGATCCTGGTCCTGGGGACAACACTCGTGGCACTGACGGCTTCAGCGATCTCCTCCCACAGCCTCTGCTGTTCTGCCTTGAAGGCCTCCTGCCCCCCTGCGGGTAGAGGACCTGACGGTGTCTTTGAACCCCCAGGACCAAGGCCTCCAGTGCCGCATCTGAAAATCTCTTTGCCCTTTCTCTTGACTGTTGGACCATGGCTCTCTCCACAATAACAATGAGGTGCTGCTACAACAAAGCATCTCCCCTTTAAGTAGTGCAGAGACCGTAGGCCAAACTTTATTGGCCAGTAGACTGCACCTGATCAGCACTGTCATGATTATAATGAGCTGGCAGCATCACTTTGAACGGGCATGGGCACATAGCGCTTCATGCTGCCCGCACCCGTTTTCGGACCTTATCCAATTTTCAGGCCGAAGTGTTGTATTTCTGTTTGCCTAATGTTCACTGTACTGGCCTTGTGGATAAGATTTGTTTCAAAAATCTATGTCTGGTCCTGGAGTAGTTACTTTAGGCTGCTAGCTGGCCAATCACCACAAGAGGGCACCGCAGAATTTCTATCTTGACTACCTCAGTTTATATCCATGTTCCCTAGTCCTAATGTATATGGAATCCAATTTATGTATTCCTGTGAAGATCTTAAATACCTCAATAAACTGCCCTTTTTCCATTGTAAACCTCCCCTAGTACCCGTTGTTTTTTCTCATATCACGGGAGCCCATTCCCATTTATCGACCTATTGTCCTTCTTTGTACTTCCTTCAAGGCTGAGATGCCCCTCTGTGGCACAGTGCTCAGAACTGTCGACAATACTTAAGATAGGTGCAGTCCAGCATTCTGTGCAAATGATTTCCTGGGAATTCTGCCTTGACTTCTATCCTTTGAGCTATACACCCCAAGGTTCTGTTTGTCTGTTTCACCACTGCTACACACAGTGCTGATGATTTAAGGGGTTTCCCACTAAAAGAGGATAGGTGAGGGTAGCTGCCCTGAACCTCAAGGCGGCATTGGACAGTGTGTGGCACCAAAGAGCCCTAAAAATACTGAGGTCAATGGGGCTCAGATGAAAAATCCTCGCGGCATACCAGACATAAGAGAAATGATTGTGGTTGTTGGAGGTCAGTCATCACAGCCCCAGAACATTGCTGCAGGAGCTCCTTAGAGCGTCTGCAGCCCAACTATCTTCAGCTACTTCATCAATGACCTTCCCTCCATCGTAAAGTCAGGAGTGGGGCTGTTCACTGACCATTCCACAGTATTCACCTCCATTCACAACTCCTCCAATAATGAAGCAGCCTGTTCCAGCCTACAGAAGGTCCTTGTTAAATTCTAGGCTTGGACTGACAAGTAGCAGGTAACAGTTCCACCACATAGGTGCACATAGGTGCCAGGTAATGCCAGTTTTACTTGCCAATCTTTGATTCCAATCCACCTGGGCCATATCCCTTTCACAACTCACTGAAATTAGCCCTTTTCCAGTTGAATATTTTCACATTTGATTTTTCCTTGTCCATTTCCATAACTGCTCTAAACCTAATGGGGTAGAAATTAGGTCGCGCCCCATTTGGGGCGCAAATATCGTCCGCGCGCAAATATTAGCGCCTGGCGCTAATTATCGGCACTGACAGGAAACTTCACTTTTACCGCCCCGGGAGGTGAGTGGAGCGCTAAATTAGGCGCTGCACACCTCTCTTAAGGCGCAAAGGCCTAGGAGTGAGGCGCTAACTCAGCGCACGAGCGCAGCGCAGCTGCTGCCAGTTAGCGCGGTAACACAGACACACTGGCGCCGGACACTTCTTAAAGCGGGGGGGGCCACTTGCTCCCCAGCCACACCCTGCTCATTGCAGCCTTGAATCTCAGCCTGGAGAGACCTGTAATCCATTTTGCTGCCAAGAATGGAGAGGGTGAGAGAACGCGCTCATCGCTTCACCGAGCGGGCCTTGGATGCTCTGGTTGACGCAGTGGAGCGCAGACGATGCATGCTGTTCCCAGAGAGTGGCAGGAGGCCTTTGCCACGCGAGTTCAGAAGAGTGTGGAGGGAGGTGGCTCAGAGCGTCTCCTCCAGGAGCATGGTGCCCAGGACCCATGTCCAGTGCCGCAAAAAGTTCAACGACCTCACTCGGGTCGTCAGGGTGAGTGGCTTTTTCTCAATACCTCTCCATCCCTCCATCTCAACCTCACTCTATGGCCAGAGGGTCTTAAAACCCCAATGCACAACACTCATCCAACACCTATGGCCCTTTCATCAAACACACACACACATTCCACACTTTGCATACAGTAAGGGCTATTCACCTATGGGAGGCACATCAGGCAAGACCATGGCTGCATATTGTAAGGGCTATTCACCTATGGGAGGCACATCAGGCAAGACCATGGCTGCATATTGTAAGGGCTATTCACCTATGGGAGGCACATCAGGCAAGACCATGGCTGCATATTGTAAGGGCTATTCACCTATGGGAGGCACATCAGGCAAGACCATGGCTGTATATTGACTCAGATGCTGTCCTTTTTCTTGCAGGCTAAGCTGGCTCATAATCGGAGACAGCAGCAACGGACGGGTGGAGGGCGGCTTCAGCTGCAACCCCTCAGCGATCTGGAGGAGCGCGTCCACAGGATTGTGGCAAGCCGGGTGATCGGTCCCGTCGCCACTGGAGACGCCGACCCCGTTGTGGACAGCAATGGTAAGGTCATCACCTTTTTGTCCTCTGTCCTTCCACTTGTCCCTCACAATACCAGCCTTTGACACTTTCAATCCAACTTGCTAACTCGCTGCACTTATTCCTCCCTTACTGCCACCCTGTCCTCACGCTAAAGCCACTCTTGTACCTCCCTGCTTTCAGATGGTGATTCACCAGCTGAGGAGATGGTCCCTGAAGCTGCCACTGGGAGTGATGCTGCAGCTGAGGAGGAAGAGGAAGCCGGAGCATCAGTGCCACCCTCTCCCGAGGAAGCCCATGGCCACACTGGGAACACGCCTTCCCCGGAGGGGAGCAGGGGGGAAGGGGCTGATGATGGTGAAGTTCCAGGACCCAGCGGGCTGCAGCAACGCCATGGGGGGGGGAGGGAAGAACGGGAGCCTTCTCCCCAGAGGGAGAGTATGCCAGACACTCCTAATGCAATGGACGCAGAGGAGGAGCGGATGATTGCGGAAATGAACAGCCAGGCGGTGGTCATGCACACTGAGCTCATGGGTGCAGTGGGAAGGGTGCCCGAATGCATTGAGGCACTGGCAAGGAGTGTGGAGCACTTCGCTGTAGCACAGGCGGATGCCACACTAAAGCTTACTGCTGCAATTCAGTCACTGGCTGCCAGGAACCCATCTGAGCCTGCTCTCATGCAGACTCAGATTGAGGCCACGCGAGCACTGACTGCTGCCATCCTCGATGGTTCGTGCACATGTCCCCGGGGCTGTCACCGCGCCGCAGCAGGCCAGCAATCTGTTCTCAGGCAAATTGCTCCGGATGCTGAAGTGCTGCCCCGTGGGAGTGCCAGTGTGTCGGGCGAGCAGGGAGTTGCTGTCCTCTCTCACGATGACAGCATTCCTGCTGCCAACACTGTCACTTCTCCACTGCACTTGCCACCGCCTGTAGGACAGACTGCTGCCGCCCATGCAGAGTTGGTGCAGTCTGCAGCCGGGCCCTCCAGGCCCAGAAGTGGTCGAGGCCGGCCTTCAGGGGCATCTGCAGTGTCAGGGTCTGACAAGCAGCAGCCTTCCACCAGCCTTGCTGCAGCCACTGAGGTCCCATTACGGAGGAGCAGTAGGGTTAGAAGGGGGGAAGTGCGCAAGGGAAGGAGATCACCCTCGAAGGGCAAAAAGTAGGAGGTGTGCCAAAATGCTGGTCATTTTTTTATTAAAGGCCGAGGTTCATGGCCCAACTTTTGTTTAGTGTTTTGGACATTATCTCCAGGTTGTGAGAACCAGTTATGTTATTGACTGTTTTTTTGTGTTTATTTCTATGAGTTTGTCATGAGGAATTGACACACACAGAGTTTGTACAATAAATAAGTTTCTGTATTCAAAATATACATGGCTGGTGGTTGGAATTATTGGTGCCTTGGCCGGCTTAGGGGTTGCGTGCTGGGTTGATTCATGTTTGTAGCACTGGCAGGGGCCCTAGAAGCGGCTTGCTATTAGTCGTTGACGGACGGCCCTTGCAGTTTGACCATTGTGGGCCGCCCTCCTGCCTTGGTGCTGCTGCTGATCATCGTCCTCGGCCTGTTCCTCCTCTTCCTCCTCCTCCTCTTGTGGTGCTGCAAGGCCTGGTGGCATTGGCTGCATCCTGAGGATTGCCATGTTGTGCAACATGCAGCACACCACTACGAATTTGGAAACTTGCTCAGGCGAGTACTGCAGGGCTCCTCCGGAATGGTCCAGACAGCGGAATCGTTGTTTGAGCACGCCAATTGTGCGCTCAATAATGTTCCTCGTTGCTTGTTGGCTTTCCTGGTACCGCAGCTCAGCAGGGGTGTTTGGCGCATGGAGCGGTGTCATCAGCCAGGTGCTCAATGCGTACCCCTTGTCCCCCAGAAGCCAACCGACTGGCTGATGCGGTGCCTCGAAAATTTCTGCCACAGTACTCTGGCGCAGGATGAAAGCATCGTGGCAGCTGCCCGGATAGTGGGCATTGACAGCGAGAATCACCTGTCTGTGGTCACAGACCAACTGCACATTCAAGGAATGGAACCCCTTTCTGTTCCGGAACTCCTCTGCATTCTCTCGCGGAGCACGCAAAGCCACATGCGTGCAGTCAATGGCGCCCTGCACCATGGGGAAGCCCGCTACCCTCGCAAAGCCCATAGCACGGTCATGCTGCTTGTCTGGGGTCATAGGGAAGGAGATGAAGTCTCGTCTCCTTGTGAAGAGGGCATTGGTGACCTGCCGGATGCAGCGATGCACCGCAAACTGGGAGATATTGGCGAGGTCCCCAACAGCAGCTTGGAATGAGCCAGTGGCGTAGAAGTTCAAGGCCACTGTGACCTTCACTGCCACCGACAGAGACGTCCTGGACCTCAGCTGAGGCTGCAGATCTGGCTGCAGCAGGTGGCAGAGCTCAGTGACCACCTCCTTGCTGAATCGCAGCCTTCGCAAACACAGCTCCTCGGACATGTGGATGTAGGAGAGCTGTTCACGATATACCCTGGGAGGGTAAGCTCTCCTGTACATGCGCCTGATGGGCCTCCTCCGTCTGGCCATCATTGCCACTCTCTGTCTGCGTCTCACTCTGCTCCGATTGAGCTGGAGCAGGACGACGCCCCCAATCATTGCAGCCCCCATCTTCTCTTTGCCAGAAAAGTAATGAGGTACAGCAACGAAAGTAGCAGCAAAGTTAGGATGAACTAGGCAAAACTACCTCACAAAGCGTTGAGTCAATGTAGAAGTCTCTCTCTCTCTCTCTCCGAATCTCTCTCTCTCTCTCAGAACGAGTGGTGCATAAATGTCGACCACAGAAAAAGACAGGAAGAGGCCCCCTTTAAATAGCGCCCCCCCCCAGCCCCAGACCGATTGATAACGTTCCAGTCTTCCGGTCGTTGGAAGCGCCAGGCGGTAAGGCAGGGGGCGCCACTCAATTTCCGCTCCGGGGCGCCCCAAGGGCGTTGCACCACGGACTGACGTCACAATCTGCGCGCGCAGGTGGTCGCAGCGGTAAGTTTTAGCGCCGCCGCACAATCTCAAGTTAAGTTCTCGAGCGGCGCAAACAGCGCTGCGCCCGGGCATTAGCGCCTTAACGCCCCATTAGCGCCCATTTAAGGCGCTAACGGGAGGCGCAACCAACTGAATTTTTACCCCAATGACTTTGTGATCACTGTTTCCCAAATGCTCTCCCACTGAAACATGCTCCACTTGTCCCACTTCATTCCCCAGAACTCGATCCGGCACTCTTTCCTTCATTGTTGGGCTGGAGACCTACTGATCAAGAAAGTTCTCTTGTACACATTTCAGGAATCCCCCTTCTTTGACCTTTACACTGTTATTTTCCCAGTCTATATTAGGATAATTGAAGTCCCCCATTATCACTACTCTGAAGTTCTTGCATCTATCTGCAATTTGCCTGCAAATGTGCTCCTCTATTTCTTTCCCATTATTTGGTGGTCTGTCATATACACCCAGCAGTGTAATAGCACTTCTATTGTTCCTTCATTCTAACCAAATAGATTCTGTTTTTGAATCCTCAAGTACATCATCCCTTTCTAGTGCTGTAACAGTACCTTTGATCAATACTGTCACCGCTCCCCCTCCTTTTTTTCCTTCGATATCTTTCCTGAATACATTGTAACCAGGAATATTAAGTGCCCAATTCTCCCCTTGTTTGAGCCAGGTTTCTGTTATTTTCACTGTATCATAATCCCATGTGTCTACTTGTGCCTACAGCTCACCAACTTTATTTACCACACAGCATTTACATTTAAACACATGCATTCTAAACCCATCTTATTCTGCCTTTCATTTCCCCTCCTATTTCTGAACTATTCTTTATTCTAATGCTGTTTGTCTCTCCCAGTCCTCTGTGCACCTTGTATCTCCTCTTTAATGCTTCTCCTGGTTCCCCTCCCCCTTCCAAATTAGTTTAAACTCTCCCCCACAGCACTAGTTAACCTCCCTGTGAGGTAATTGGTCCCAACCTTGTTGAGGTGCAAGCCCGTCCATCTTGTGAGGTCCCTCCTGCCCCAGAACTGGTCCCAATGCTCTAGGAATCTGAAGCCCTCCTTCCTGCACGATTTCTCCAGCCACGTGTTAACCTGTCTTATCTTACTGCTCCTATACTCACTAATACGTGGCACTGGGAGTAATCGAGAGATTACTAACTTTGAGGTCCTGCTCTTTAACTTCCTCCCTAGCTCCTGAAACTCTGTCTGTAGGACCACAACTCTTTTCCTACCTACGTCATTGGTTCCAACATGGACCACGACTTCTGGCTGTTCCCCTTCCGTCCACAAAATGTTCTGCACCTGTTCAGTGATGTCCTTTACCCTGGCACCAGGGAGGCAACATACCATGCAAGACTCACGTTGCCAGATGCAGAAACGCCTGTCTAGTCTATCCCCCTGACTGTCAAATCCCCTATGACCACTGCATTTCTATATTTAGCTATGCCCCGCTGTGCAGAAATTTGCCTCACCCTGCCGTAGATGTGCTCTAGACTGCACTCCTCCAAGGTGTTGCCACCCTGAACTGAAAAATGGTTTGACAGTGTCACACTCCCAGAGGATTCCTGCACTGCTTTCCTCTTCCTACCCTGCCAGTTGGCCACCCAATTATTATCCTCCTGGACTCTCTGTAGCTGCGGGGTGACCATCTCTTGGATCGTGTGCTCCAGGAAATTCTCAGCCTCCTGTTTGCCCTGGAGTTCTGACATGGCACAGGAATTGCAGGCAACGAGTATTAGCTATCTCATCATTTTGCTTAAAAGTCTATTTTATATATATATATATATTTAGTTTATTGTCTCCTTACTCCTATTTATTATTTAATTTTTTGCATATACCAGATTTTTATTTAATGCAATTCAGATCCCATTAATGTTGGTATCCTCTACTTAGTTAATTTTAATTTTATCCCCTTAGATCTAACTAATTACTCCAATTATTTACTTTTTTACTGTTGCCCCTTGGTTTAAATTACTTAGCATCTCCTTTCCCCTCTGCACCGAATTCCCACTCTCACCAGATTCCCATCACCACTCTGTTTAGCAAGTCATATGAACATACGTACATACGAACATAACTCCTTTATTCAAAAAGGGAGTACAGGCCAGTTAGCTTAACATCTGTCTTAGGGAAGATGTTAGAAGCTATTATTAAAGACGTTATAGCAGGGCACTTAGAAAAGTTCAAAGTAATCAGGCAGAGTCAACATGGTTTTGTGCAAGGGAAATCATGTTTAACAAATTTATTGGAGTTCTTTGAGGAAGTAACATGTGCTGTGAATAAAGGGGAACCGGTGGATGTACTGTACTTAGATTTCCAGAAGGCATTTGATAAGGTGCCACATCAAAGGTTATTACAGAAAATAAAAGCTCATGGTGTAGGGGGTAACATATTGGCATGGATAGAAGATTGGCTAGCTAACAGGAAACAGAGAGTAGGCATAAATGGGTCATTTTCTGATTGGCAAGATGTAACAAGTGGTGTGCCACAGGGATCAGTGCTGGAGCCTCAACTTTTTACAATTTATATAAATGACTTGGATGAAGGGAACGAAGGTATGGCTGCTAAATTTGCTGATGACACAAAGATAGGTAGGAAAGTAAATTGTGAAGAGGACATAGGAGACTACAAAGGGATATAGATAGGTTAAGTGAGTGGGCAAAGATCTGGCAAATGGAGTATAATGTGGGAAAATGTGAAGTTGTCTATTTTGGCAGGAAGAATAAAAAAGAAGCAGGGGAAGGCACTAGCAGCCAGGTTCATGGCACCATGGCTGGCTCTGCTGCACAGCAGGGCGGGAAAAAGAGTGGCAGGGCTATAGTGATAGGGGACTCAATTGTAAGGGGAATAGACAGGAGTTTCTGTGGCCGCAACCGAGATTCCAGGATGGTATGTTGCCTCCCTGGTGCAAGGGTCAAGGATGTCTCGGAGCGGCTGCAGAACATTCTGAAGAGGGAGGGTGAACAGCCAGCTGTCGTGGTGCATGTAGGTACCAACGATATAGGTAAAAAGCGGGAAGAGGTCCTACAAGCAGAATTTAGGGAGCTAGGAGCTAAATTAAAAAGTAGGACCTCTAAGGTAGTAATCTCTGGATTGCTACCAGGGCCACGTGCTAATCAGAATAGAGAGAACAGGATAGTGAGATTGAATACGTGGCTTGAGCAGTGGTGCAGGAGGGAGGGATTCAAATTCCTGAGGCATTGGAACCAGTTCTGGGGGAAGTGGGACCTGTACAAAAGGGACGGTCTGCACTTGGGCAGGACTGGAACCGATGTCCTCGGGGTAATATTTGCTAAAGCAGTTCGGGAGGATTTAAACTAATATGGCAGGGGAATGGGAACCTATGTAGCGAAACAGGGGGAAGTAATATGCAGTCAGAAACAAATGTTAGAAGGGTGAGAAACAATAGGGGAAGGCCGAGTAAACAAAGGCAAGAAACACAAAGGGCCATACTAAATCATAAGTCTAAAAGGACAAAGGATGTTAATAAAACAAGCCTAAAGGCTCTGTGTCTTAATGCAAGGAGTATCCGTAATAAGGTGGATGAATTGACTGTGCAAATAGATGTTAACGGATACGATGTGATTGGGATTACAGAGACGTGGCTCCAGAACAATCAAGGCTGGGAACTGAACATCCAGGGGTATTCAACATTCAGAAAGGATAGAATAAAAGGAAAAGGGGGTGGGGTAGCATTGCTGGTTAAAGAGGAGATTAATGCAATAGCTAGGAAGGACATCAGCTTGGTGGATGTGGAATCAATATGGGTTGAGCTGCAGAACACCAAAGGGCAGAAAACGTTAGTGGGAGTTGTGTACAGACCTCCAAACAGCAGTAGTGAGGTGGGGGAGGGTATGAAACAGGAAATCAGAGGTGCGTGCAAAAAAGGCACGGCAGTTATCATGGGTGACTTTAATATGCATATAGATTGGGCTACTCAAACTGGAAGCAATACCGTGGAGGAGGATTTCCTGGAGTGTTTAAGGGATGGTTTCCTAAACCAATATGTAGAGGAACCAACTCGAGGGGAGGCCATCCTGGACTGGGTGTTGTGTAATGAGGAGGGACTAATCAGCAATCTTGTGGTACGAGGCCCCCTGGGGAAGAGTGACCATAGTATGGTGGAGTTCTACATTAGGATGGAGAAGGAAACCGTTAAGTCAGAGACCATGGTCCAGAACTTAAATAAGGGCAACTTTGAGGGTATGAGGCGTGAATTGGCGAGGTTAAATTGGCAAGCGATATTTAAGGGGCTATCAGTGGAAGGGCAATGGCAGACATTTAGAGATCGCATGGATGAACTACAACAATTGTACATCCCGGTCTGGCATAAAAATAAAAAAGGGAAGGTGGCTCAACCATGGCTAACAAGGGAAATCAGGGATAGTATTAAAACCAAGGAAGTTGCATACAAATTGGCCAGAAGTAGCAGCAAACCCGGGGACTGGGAAAACTTCAAAACTCAGCAAAGGAGGACGAAGGGTTTGATTAGGGCAGGGAAAATAAAATATGAAAGGAAGCTTGCAGAGAACATTAAAATGGACTGCAAAAGCTTCTATAAATATGTAAAAAGAAAGAGGTTAGTAAAAACAAACGTAGGTCCCCTGCAGTCGGAAACAGGGGAAGTCGTAATGGGGAACAAGGAAATGGCGGATCAATTGAACAAGTACTTTGGTTCGGTGTTTACTGTGGAGGACACACACAACCTGCCGGAAATAAAAGGGGTCAGAGGATCTGGTAAGAGGGAGGAGCTGAGGGAAATCCTTATTAGTCGGGAAAAGGTATTGGGGAAATTGATGGGACTGAAGGCTGAAAAATCCCCGGGGCCTGATGGTCTGCATCCCAGAGTACTTAAGGAGGTGGCCTTGGAAATAGTGGATGCATTGACGATCATTTTCCAACATTCCTTAGACTCTGGATCAGTTCCGATGGAGTGGAGGGTGGCCAATGTAACCCCTCTTTTTAAAAAAGGAGGGAGGGAGAAAGCAGGGAATTATAGACCGGTCAGCCTGACATCGGTCGTGGGTAAAATGATGGAAGCAATTATTAAAGATGTCATAACAGACCATTTGGAAAGTGGCGACATGATAGGTCCAAGTCAGCATGGATTTGTGAAAGGGAAATCATGCTTGACAAATCTTCTGGAATTTTTTGAGGATGTTTCCAATAGGGTGGACAGGGGGGAACCAGTAGATGTGGTGTATTTGGACTTTCAGAAGGCCTTCGACAAGGTCCCACACAAGAGATTGGTGAGCAAAGTTAAAGCACATGGGATTGGGGGTAATGTGTTGACGTGGATTGAGAACTGGTTGGCACACAGGAAACAAAGAGTAGGAGTAAATGGGTACTTTTCAGAATGGCAGGCAGTGACCAGCGGGGTACCGCAGGGTTCAGTGCTGGGACCCCAGCTGTTTACATTATATATTAATGATTTGGACGAAGGGATTAAATGTAATATCTCCAAATTTGCGGATGACACTAAATTGGGAGGCAGTGTGAACAATGAGGAGGATGCTAGGAGGCTACAGAGTGACTTGGACAGGTTGGGTGAATGGGCAAATGTATGGCAGATGAAGTACAATGTGGATAAATGTGAGGTTATCCACTTTGGTGGTAAAAATAGAGAGGCGGACTATTACCTGAATGGTGGCAGATTAGGGAAAGGGGACGTGCAACGAGACCTGGGCGTCATGGTACATCAGTCACTGAAGGTGGGAATGCAAGTGCAGCAGGCAGTCAAGAAAGCAAACGGAATGATGGCCTTCATAGCAAGGGGATTTGAGTACAGGAGTAGGGAGGTGATGCTACAGTTGTACAGGGCCTTGGTGAGGCCACACCTGGAGTATTGTGCGCAGTTTTGGTCTCCTAACTTAAGGAAGGACATTCTTGCTATTGAGGGAGTGCAGCGAAGGTTCACTAGATTGATTCCTGGGATGGCCAGACTGACATATCAAGAAAGATTGGGTCAACTGAACTTGTATCCTCTGGAGTTCAGAAGAATGAGGGGGGATCTTATAGAGACATTTAAAATCCTGACTGGTTTAGACAAATTAGATGCGGGCAGAATGTTCCCAATGGTAGGGAAAACTAGAACCAGGGGTCACAGTCTAAGGATTAAGGGGAAGCCATTTAGGACTGAGCTGAGGAGGAACTTCTTCACCCAGAGAGTGGTGAATCTATGGAATTCTCTTCCACAGAAGGTTGTTGAGGCCAGTTCGCTAAATATATTCAAAAGGGAGTTAGATATAACACTCACAACTAAGGGGATCAAGGGGTATGGCGAGAGAGCAGGAATGGGGTACTGAGGTAGCATGTTCAGCCATGAACGCATTGAATGGCGGTGCAGGCTCGAAGGACCGAATGGTCTACTCCTGTACCTATTTTCTATGTTTCTATGTTTCTATATTATCTAAATGGTGAGAGATTGCAAAGCTCTGAGATGCAGAGGGATCTGGGTGTCCTAGTGCACGAATTGCAAAAGGTTACTATACAAGTACAGCAAGTAATTAGGAAAGCTAATAGAATGTTATCGTTTATTGCGAGGGGAATTGAATACAAAAGTAGGGACGTTATGCTTCAGCTATACAGGGCATTGGTGAGACCACATCTGGAGTACTGTGTACAGTATTGGTCTCCTTATTTAAGGAAGGATGTAAATGCGTTGGAAGCAGTTCAGAGAAGGTTTACTAGACTAATACCTGGAATGGGCGGGTTGTCTTATGAGGAAAGGTTGGACAGGCTAGGCTTGTATCCGCTGAAGTTTAGAAGAGTAAGAGGTGACTTGATTGAAACATAATATCCTGAGGGGTCTGGACAGGGTGGATGTGGAGAGGGTGTTTCCTCTTGTGGGAGAATCTAGAACTAGGGGTCACTGTTTAAAAATAAGGGGTCGCCCATTTAAGACAGAGATGAGGAGAAATTCTTTGGAACTCTCTTCCTCAGAGGGCGGTGGAAGCAGAGTCTTTGAATATTTTTAAGGCAGAGGTAGATAGATTCTTGGTAATCAAGGGGGTGAAAAGTTATCGGGGGTAGGCGGGAATGTGGAGTAATCAGATCAGCCATGATCTTATTGAATGGTGGAGCAGGCTCGAAGGGCCGAGTGGCCTACTCCTGCTCCTAATTCGTATGTTCGTATGTAAGTCATTGGGGGAAAAATTTGTTACCGACCATTTTCGGTAACATTGCCTGGACATTAAATTTAGCGCCCGCCGAAAAATAGCGCCGGCGATCGCTAACTTCAGTTTTAGCGCCCCAAGAGGGAGATGGAGCACTAATTCAAGCGCCCCATTTACTTCTTAGAGTGCTAACTCCAAATATCAGAGCGGTGCGTTCTGCAGCGCTACGCACTGCGCCATGTAGCGCTGCCGAATGGAAGGACTCTTCCCCTCATTACAGGAGAGAGCCCAAGCCCACAACTCTGCGGGGCCCTACCTGGACCACTGGGGAGCGGGGTTCCGTGCCAGCAGCCCAGCATACAAGAGGAGTGCCAGGCTGCCAGATCGTGGCACGGACCCCGCGTTCAAAGACGTAACGGGCCGCAACAAGTAAGTCGGCAGATTTTTTTTTCCCCCTGCCTGCCACCACCCCTTTACTTACCCACCCACGAGTCTCCTACCGCTCTGTTCCCGCCCCATGAATCGGTCGCTGTCATCGCCCGCCGCATATTCAGGGGGTGTGGACCAGTTTTGCAGGCGGGGCAAAAATGGTGCGTTGCGCACGGTGATTGCCTGTGCAGCGGAGCGGGGTGCTACCGGTTACCGCCACCGCTAAACAACAACAACTTGTATTTATATAGCGCCTTTAACGTAGTAAAATGTCCCAAGGCGCTGCACAGGAGTATTTTAAGACAAAAAACTTGACACCGAGCTACATAAGGAGAAATTAGGGCAGGTGACCGAAAGCTTGGTCAAAGAGGTAGGTTTTAAGGAGCGTCTTAAAGGAGGAAAGAGACGTAGCGAGGTGGATAGGTTTAGGCAGTGAATTCCAGAGCTTAGGGCCTAGGCAACTGAAGGCACGGCCACCAAAGGTTGAGCGATTATAATCTGGTATCCTCAAGAGGGCAGAATTAGAGGAGCGCAGATCTCTCAGGGGGGGTTGTAGGGCTGGAGGAGATTACAGAGATAGGGAGGGGAGAGGCCATGGAGGGATTTGAAAACAAGGATGAGAATTTTGAAATCGAGGCACTGCTTAACCGAGAGCCAATGTAGGTCAGCGAGCACAGGGGAGATGGGCCAACGGGACTTGGTGCGAGTTAGGACACGGGCAGCCGAGTTTTGGATGACCTCAAGTTTACGTGAGAGGCCAGCCAGGAGTGCGTTGGAATAGTCAAGTCTAGAGGTAATAAAGGCATAGATGAGGGTTTCAGCAGCGGATGAGCTGAGGCAGGGGCAGAGACGGGCAATGTTACGGAGGTGGAAGTAGGCGGTCTTTGTTATCTGAATTTAGCGGGAGTCGTTAGCGGCACCGTGCCTGGATGAAAAGTCGTTTGCGTCCTGTTAGCACCCCCAGAGGCGCTAACGGGAGGCGCAAATGCACCGAATTTAGCAGATTCACTCAACTGTGTCTTCACCCAGCTCTGTGCTCAATATTGTGCAATAGTGCATTGTGCATTGACATAGTTACCATATTGATAGTCCCACGAAGATTGAGGCCATCGTTCAAAGGCTGACTCAGGCCACACATCAAAGCATTGTTTACTAAAAGCAACATGGGAACTATTGCTCTGTGTATAATCTCCAATAACTTTTATTATGCCACCATCATATAACAGGTACGTGGCTAAAGCCACATCGATAAAAATAGAGCAATATAAATGAACACAAGTGCACGCAGATGTAAGATTTGAATGCGTTATAGATTAATATAAATCTCTGGATAAAGAAGTAATTTCTGAAATGAAGAAATATGACACTTGTTTATATTCGTTTATGGGATGTGGGCGTCACTGGCAAGGCCAGCATCTATTGCCCATCCCTAATTGCCCTTGAGAAGGTGGTGGTGAGCCGCCTTCTTGAACCGCTGCAGTCCGTGTGGTGAAGGTATTCCCTCAGTGCTGTTAGGTAGGGAGTTCCAGGATTTTGATCCAGCGATGATGAAGGATCGGCGATATACTTCTAAGTCAGGATGGTGTGTGACTTGGAGGGGAACTTGGAGGTGGTGGTGTTCCCATGCGCCTGTTGCCCTTGTCCTTCTAGGTGGAAGAGGTCGCGGGTTTGGGAGGTGCTGCCGAAGAAGCCTTGGCGAGTTGCTGCAGTGCATCTTGTAGATGGTACACACTGCAGTCATGGTCTCTCTCTTAGGCAGTCCCTCAGAACTGAAGATGACTTGCTTCCACACTAAAAATGAGTTCTCAGGTGACTGATGAGTCCAATGCAGGACCTACAGTCTCTGTCACAGGTGGGGCAGACGATGGTTGAAGGGGCAGGTGGGTGGGGTGCTTGGGTTGACGTGTCGCTCCTTCTGCTGTTTGCGCTTGGCTTCCGCTTGCTCCCGGCGAAGAGACTCGAGGTGTTCGTTGCCTTCCCGGATGCTTCTCCTCCACTTTGAGCTGTCTTGGGCCAGGGATTCCCAGGGGATGTTGCCCTTTTTCAAGGAGGCTTTGAGGGTGTCCTTAAAGCGTTTCCTCTGCCCATCTGGGGCTCTCATGCCGTGTCGGAGCTCCGAGTAGAGCGCTTGTTTTGGGAGTCTCGTATCAGGCATGCGGACGATGTGGCCTGTCCATCGGAGCTGACCCAGCGTGGTCAAAGTTTCAATGCTGGGGATGTTGGCCTGAGCGAGAACAGTGACGTTGTTGTGCCTATCCTGCCAATGGATTGGAAGGATCTTGCGGAGGCAGCGTTGGTGGTACCTCTCCAGTGCTTTGAGGTGCCTGCTGTACATGGTCCATGTCTCTGAAGCAGGAATCACTACTGCTCTGTAGACCATGAGCTTGGTGCCGGGTTTGAGGTCCTGGTGTTCAAACATTCTCTTCCTCAGGCGACCGAAGGCTGCACTGGCACACTGAAGGCTGTGTTGCACTTCGTCATTGACGCCTGCCCTTGTTGACAGTAGGTTCCCGAGATTTGGAAAGTGGTCCACGTTGCCCAAGGCCTCGTCGTGGATTTTGATAATCGGGGGGCAGTACTGTGTGGCGGGGGCAAGTTGGTAGAGGACCTTTGTCTTACGGATGTTTAGTGTAAGGCCCATGCTCTCGTACGCTTCAGTGAAGGTGTTGACGATGATTTGGAGTTCGACTTCCGAGTGTGTGCAGACGCAAGCGTCGTCTGCATACTGTAATTCGATGACAGAGGATGGGATGACCTTAGATCTGGACTGGAGGCGATGGAGGTTGAACAGTTTCCCGTTTGTTCTGTAGATTAGCTCCACTCCAGCGGGGAGCTTACTGAGGGTGAGATGAAGCTTTGCAGCAAGGAAGATCGAGAAGAGCGTTGGTGCGATGACACAGCCTTGCTTGACCCCGGTCCGTACGTGAATTGGGTCTGTGGTGGATCCGTTGGTCAGATCACGGCTTGCATGTTGTCGTGAAGTAGGCGGAGGATGGTGACAAACTTTTGAGGGCAGCCAAATTTGAGGAGGACACTCCATAATCCCTCACGGTTGACAGTGTCGAAGGCCTTTATGAGGTCAAAGAAGGCCATGTACAGCGGTTGGTGCTTTTCCCTGCATTTCTCTTGTATTTGATGCGCGGTGAAGATCATGTCCATTGTGCCCCTTAGTGGGCGAAATCCGCATTGCGACTCTGGGAGAAGCTCTTCAGCCACTGGGAGAAGGCAATTGAGGAGGATTCTTCCGATGACTTTCCCTGTGGCAGACAGCAAG
The DNA here is from genome assembly GCA_030390025.1 of Squalus acanthias. Lineage (NCBI taxonomy): Eukaryota > Metazoa > Chordata > Chondrichthyes > Squaliformes > Squalidae > Squalus > Squalus acanthias. The sequence continues at coordinate 42,866,695 of CM059427.1, forward strand.
GAATCTCCTCTGTAATTACCGCAATCGAACTTTTCACCTTTCTTGAAGATGGTCACGATTACGGCGTCTCTGAGATCCTCGGCATGCTCTCCTCCTTCCAGATAAGAGAAATGAGTTCATGAATTCACGCCAGTAGTGCTTCTCCACCATGCTTTAGTGCCTCAACGGGGATTCCATCTGCTCCTGAGGACTTGTTGTTCTTCAGTTGTCGGATGGCCTTTTCAACCTGGGGTTGTGCTGAGATGGTGGCGGGTAGCATGCTGTGGAATGGAGTTGAGGACACTTGCGTCGAAGACAGAGTCTCGGTTAAGGAGATCTTCGAAGTGCTCCTTCCAGCGGGCACTGACTGCCTCTCTGTCCTTGATGAGTACCTCTCCGTTCTTGGCCCGCACTGGGGTAGGATCTTGGGTGTTTGGGCCGTAGGTGGTCTTGACTGCGCTAAAGAATCCACGCACATCGTGGTTGTCGGCTAGCTGCTGGATCTCCTGTGCTTTCTCCACCCACCATCTGTTCTTTAGGTCGCAAGTTTTTTGTTGGACCTCGGCCTTCAGGCGTCTGTAGAGCTGCTTTCTTGCTCTTGAGTTGTGTTGCTGTTTCCAGATCAGGAATGCCTTGTGCTTGCAGCTTATTAGCTCCTGGATCTCCTGGTCATTCTGGTCGAACCAGTCTTGGTGTTTCCTGGTCGTGTGACCGAGCATCTCTTCACAGGTGCTGATTATGGAGGCCTTGAGTGCAGACCAGGCACTGTGGACACTCTGTGTCTCTGAATCACTGGGAGTCGTCAGGTTGTTTGTGAGGTGCAGGCTGAATAGGGCTTTCTTAGCGGAGTCTTTGAGTGCTCCAGCGTTGATTTTCCTGCGGCATTGTTTCTGTTGCTGCCGCTGTTTTGGGGCTACATTGATGGAGATGACAGAACGGATTAGGCGGTGGTCTGTCCAACAGTCATCAGTTCCTGTCATGGCGCAGGTGATGTGGACGTCCTTGCGGTCCCTCGCTCGGACAATGACGTAGTCCAGCAGATGCCAGTGCTTGGAGAGAGGGTGTTGCCATGAAGCCCTGTACTTGTCTCTCTGACGGAACAAGGTGTTGGTTATGACAAGGCCATGTTCTAAGCATTTCGTCAGGAGGAGGGTACCATTGGAGTTGGCTTTCCCTACCCTCATTCTGCCGATCACACCTCCCCAGAGGTCTGTGTCCTTTCCAACTCTGGAGTTAAAGTCGCCAAGGAGGATCAGCTTGTCACCTGTTGGGACTCGGGTCAGGGATTGTTTCAGGCTGGAGTAGAATTCCTCTTTGGTCTCATCTGTGGCTTCCAGTGTTGGGGCATATGCCCTGATGACTGTAGTGCACTGGTTCCGGGCTAGGGTGAGCCGAAGAGTCATGAGGCATTCATTTATTCCGCAAGGAGAGTCTCTGAGACGTCCAACTGGTTCATTTTTTATGTTGAAGCCTATTCCATGGAGTCGGCATTCTTCTTCAGGTTTGCCTTTCCAGAAGAAGGTGTAACCACCGCCTTGCTCCTTGAGCTGGCCTTCCCCTGCCCGCTGGGTCTCGCTTAGGGCGGCGATGTCTATGTCGAAACGTCTGAGCTTCCGGGCTACGATAGCAGTGCGGTGTTCCGGTCTGTTGCTGTTGGGGTTGTCCATGAGGGTCCTGACGTTCCAGGTCCCGAACTTCATTTTAAAGGGTGGAAGATGCCTGTGCGTGAATTCTTTTATCGTGGGGTGGCCATTGCACACCAGCTGCCACACGGGCTTGACAGAGCACGGTCTTGGTCCAATGGCAAGGGGATCCAAGACGATTGGAAACCAGGCTCTGCTACATCGGCCTAGCACACACACACACACAAACATACTCCTACTGTCCTCCCTCCTTCCTGCAGGTCCTCTCTGCCTGGGTTTCATAGGATACATTGTGATCCTCCCGTCCTCGCTATGCTCCACCGGTGGTGGAGGGTGTGAATGTTTAAGGTGGTAGATGGGGTGCCAATCAAGCTGGCTGCTTTGTCCTGGATGGTGTCGAGCTTCTTGAGTGTTGTTGGAGCTGCACTCATCCAGGCAAGTGGAGAGTATTCCATCACACTCCTTACTTGTGCCTTGTAGATGGTGGAAAGGCTTTGGGGAGTCAGGAGGTGAGACACTCGCCGCAGAATACCTAGCCTCTGACCTGCTCTTGTTGCCACAGTATTTATGTGGCTGGTCCAGTTAAGTTTCTGGTCAATGGTGACCCCCAGGATGTTGATGGTGGGGGATTCGGTGATGGTAATGCCATTGAATGTCAAAGGCGGTGGTTAGACTCTCGCTTGTTGAAGGTAGTCATTGCCTGGCACTTCTGTGGCGCCAATGTTACCTGCCACTTATCAGCCCAAGCCTGAACATCGTCCAGGTCTTGTTGCATGCGGGCATGGACTACTTCATTACCTGAGGAGTTGTGAATGGCGCTGAACACTGTGCAGTCATCAGCGAATAGCCCCATTTCTGACCTTATGTTGGAGAGAAGTTCATTGATGAAGCAGCTGAAGATGGTTGGGCCTAGGACACTGCCCTGAGGAACTCCTGCAGCGATGTCCTGGGGCTGTGATGATTGACCTTCAATCACCACAACCATCTTTCTTTGTGCTAGGTATGACTCCAGCCAGTGGAGCGTTTTCCCCCTGATTCCCATTGACTTCAGTTTTACTAGGGCTCCTTGATGCCACACTCTGTCAAATGCTGCCTTGATGTCTTAAATATGACTTAAAAGAGAAGGGGAGGAGCATAAAAAGTTTGAAATGTTGAAGCCTGCTCTGAGTGTGACTCATAACTTTGATAGAGGACACTACATAACGCTTCAGAATTTGCATTGTGGTTGAAATTAATTGAATCCACCCCTCAGTTGGTGCAATTGCTGTTTTTACTCTACCATTATTAAAGATTTATTAATGTGATGTATTAAATATTTACTAGCCCTGAACCTGCAACTCTCTCTCTTTGGTTTCTCTCCCATTTCCCCTCCAAAAGGTTGACACCTCAAGACATGTGAAGCCACGTAGTTATATAGATTTTATAACTTACACGTTAGGTATACACAATATTCTTTTATTTGTATTGAAGGAAAAATAAATATATGAAAACCTGAAGGGAAAATCCTGGTGTTGAAGCTGCAAAATTGTGGTCTGAGGGTATGTTACACTGGAAACCTCCTCTGTGATCCCGCCTGAAATTGGGCAGGATCGTGGCAGAGAATGAGACAAAATTCAGGCAGTGAGGTGGACCACTGCCTCACTGTTCCCTCTGGGATTTCCTCCCCCCCCACCCACACCGCCACCCCCCGCCACCACTGGGGGTACTGCTGGCTGCTGCTTCTTTTTCTACTGCATGCAAATGGTGGAAGGGAGTTCCTGTGGTTGCCATGTGAAGGTTGGCATTAGGCCCTGGGGAGTGACAGAAAAGGCACTCTCACCCAATGGAGGGAAAAATCCCACAAATCATGAGTGCTCACCTGAAAAGAAAGATGTTTGAGGAACATCATATATATGTGGAGACACTGAAATCATTTTCCAAGGATGTGTGGCAACTGGTATGCTTGACTCTTGAGTCTATAGCTCTCATTTGCGGCAACATCACAGAAGCTTTTTCTTTGTTGCCGACATCAATAGAGCATGTGGCAACTTTATTGGAATCTCAACAGACTCTCCCCTAAGGAGTCTCCAAGGGTCAGTTGGTGCTTCCACCTCCATGGAAGCACAAAGTGCAACTCTGGTGACAGTAGGAGAGAGAGTAGACAGCACCCTGTATACCAGCTTCTAGATCATGGCAGCCATGATGCATGCTGCTGTCTCTCAGAGCTTTCAGGGTCTGATAGCTACCATTAGAACAACCACCTGACTGATCAGTGGGGAAACAGGTCCAGAGCCCAGTGGAATGGTGACAGCTGGAGTCAACACGCCTGCTACTGTTGTCTCTCAGTGCTACAGCTCATGCCAGGCCTCTGGCTCTGCTCCTCTGTGCACCATGCCAGTGGAACATAGGAGGAGGCAACACCGGGTTACATAGGAACAAGCTCCAGATATGCAGCCAGGAATGGCTACCTCCCAGTAGCAGGCTGCCATGAGAAGAGGGCCGTCTCTGTCCCATGACTCTTTTGTAGACCATGAGTAGCCAACCAACTCTTACAATACTGATCCTCAAGTTGCATCTAGGAGAAACATAAAATACAAGAAAAAGGAAAGCATATGTAACTGCCAAGAGGAAGCACAGTATTTGAAAGACTAGGTTGACTCCTGTTCACTTTGAACTTTATAATATTAAAATGGAATGTACACTCGTTATTCATGGAGATTAGAGCCATACAGGAAAGGGTACACTTATTTGGTCCTAACTTATTCAATTAAATGACGATTATTGGCATGGTCATGTAGGGGCAAAGAAAGCTGATATGTTGTCATGTTCTAGGATGGGTACTGGATTGAAGAATTGTTCCTTTATTTGAAGGTGGGGAGAAGGAGTTAAGGCATTGGTGTCAAAGCTAGCCTGTGTTAAACAGAAGAGATTTCAATGATCAGTTGTGCTCTGATACCCTTGCAGCACTCTGTAAGGAATAGTCTGAATGAAGATCATCATGAAACTCTTCTCCACGTAGCTCTACCTCCAAAGTAGCTACCTCCCCAGCAAAGTCCAAATGCAGGCCTTTTTATCTGGTGAAATTAAGCAGGGCACAGCAGGTATAACTATGTGTGAAACACAAGCTGGAGCATATTGCAAAGCCCCTCCCAACCTGTATAGACTGCAAAAGCCTCCCTTAAAAAACCTCAATGGTCCTCTCGATGACCACTCTTGGTGAAGTATGGATCTCATGTAGCATTCCGATGCTGCAATTTGGGACATTCAGTTGGGTCATTACCATACGAGAATGGAGTCAGCTTTACCACCCACAATCCATTCATTAAAATGATTTTCTTCCCTGAAGAGGTCAGGGAGAACCAAATATGCTGGAAGTTGTCATAACTGCATTGTGACAACTTCCAGCATATCTCACATTGACGTGTAGGATCCTCTTCATGATCTCACACACATTCTGAACATTCTGGCAGTAGCAGCCCTTCCTGTTGAGGTAGTTGAGGGGTTTACTGTGGGATCTTACAAAGCAACATGGATACTATAGATTCCACTCTTAGGAAAACCAGCATTTCTGTAAACCTGGATGACCCTATCTCGCTGCTGGCTTATTGTGATGCCAAAGGTGATGCATTCCCCAGACTCTCCTGTAAAGTGCATCAGTCACTTGATGAATGCATGCCCGTACCACAGCCTGGCTGATATTACGAAGATCTCCTGTGGCTGCCTAAATAAGCCAATGCCATAAAAGTTGTGTGTGGTGGTCACCTCCATAGCCACAGAGAAAACAGTGCAGGCTGATGATCGTGGTTGCAGGTTCTCATGTAAGAGGCGGCAGAGCTTCTCTATTGCCTCTTTGGAGAAGCGTACTCTTCTTATACGCATCTTCTCACTAAGATCCTCACATGACCGGTGTTACGTGGATTTTATTTTGGAGAGGGAGGGGCTATTATCTGGGAGGATAACTGTCTTAAACTATATGACTCTCCTTTGCTCTATCCTGTACTACTACTCCTTCTCCTCCATGATAATGGCATTTAAGGGTATGCTCATAGAGAATGCCATATATATTTCTGAGAAGCCTAGTGGCTACATTGTCAGAAACAGAACATTTCTGAATTTTATGTGTAGCAAAATGCAGTTACAAAGAAGCCACTTACCATTTTGCTACATCACACACACAGAGCAAATCTTCTCCCAATGTTTTTAACTGTGCTTATGTAAGCATAAGTGAAAATTTAACTACACACAGGTGGGGAATTAGTTGTATAGCTACTCCAAAGAAACTCTATAAATTTGTTTATCAGTACAATAGTATCGTAATCATAGGCGCTTAGCAACACAGCAACAAGTCTGCTAACTATATCTGAATATAACAAAACTCAGCTAAAAAACAATATATATATTTTTTTATTCGTTCCTGGGATGTGGGCGTCAATGGCAAGGCCAGCATTTATTACACATCCCTAATTGCCCTTGAGAGAAGGTGGTGGTGAGCTGCCTTCTTGAACCGCTGCAGTCCGTGTGGTGAAGGTACTCCCACAGTGCTGTTCGGTAGGGAGTTCCAGGATATTGACCCAGTGACGATGAAGGATCGGTGATATACTTCTAAGTCAGGATGGTGTGTGACTTGGAGGGGAACTTGGAGGTGGTGGTGTTCCCATGTGCCTGCTGCCCTTGTCCTTTTAGGTGGAAGAGGTCGCGGGTTTGGGAGGTCCTGCCGAAGAAGCCTTGGCGAGTTGCTGCAGTGCATCTTGTAGATAGTATACATTGCAGCCACGGTACACCGGTGGTGGAGGGAGTGAATGTTTAAGGTGGTGGATGGGGTGCCAATCAAGTGGGCTGCTTTGTCCTGGATGGTGTCGAGCTTCTTGAGTGTTGTGGAGCTGCACTCATCCAGGCAAGTGGAGAGTATTCCATCACACTCCTTACTTGTGCCTTGAAGATGGTGGAAAGGCTTGTGGGAGTCAGGAGGTGAGATACTCGCCGCAGAATACCTAGCCTCTGACCTGCTCTTGTTGCCACAGTTTTTATGTGGCTGGTCCAGTTAAGTTTCTGGTCAATGGTGGCCCCCAGGATGTTGATGGTGGGGGATTCGGTGATGGTAATGCCATTGAATGTCAAGGGGCGGTGGTTAGACTCTTGCTTGTTGGAGATAGTCATTGCCTGGCACTTGTGTGACACGGATGTTACCTGCCATTTATCAGCCCAAGCCTGAACATCGTCCAGGTCTTCTTGCATGTGGGCATGGACTGCTTCATTATCTGAGGAGTTGTGAATGGCGCTGAACACTGTACAGTCAGTCATCAGCTAACATCCCCATTTCTGACCTTATGTTGGAGGGAAGGTCATTGATGAAGCAGCTGAAGATGGTTGGGCCTAGGACACTGCCCTGAGGAACTCCTGCAGCGATGTCCTGGGGCTGTGATGATTGATCTTCAACCACCACAACCATCTTCCTTTGTGCTAGGTATGACTCCAGCCAGTGGAGCGTTTACCCCCCAATTCCCATTGACTTCAGTTTTACTAGGGCTCCTTGATGCCACACTCGGTCAAATGCTGCCTTGATGTCAAGGGCAGTCACTCTCACCTCACCTCTGCAATTCAGCTCTTTTGTCCATGTTTGGACCAAGGCTGTAATGAGGTTGGAAGCCGAGTGGTCTTAGCGGAACTCAAACTGGGCATCAGTGAGCAGGTTATTGGTGAGTAAGTGCCGCTTGATAGCACTGTCGATGACACCTTCCATCACTTTGCTGATGATTGAGAGTAGACTGATGGGACGGTAATTGGCCGGATTGGATTTGTCCTGCTTTTTGTGGACAGGACATACCTGGGAGTTTTCCACATTGTTGGATAGATGCCAGTGTTGTAGCTGTACTGGAACAGCTTGGCTAGAGGCGCGGCTAGTTCTGGAGCACAAGTCTTCAGCACGATAGCCGGGATGTTGTCGGGGACCATAGCCTTTGCTGTATCCAGTGTGCTCAGCCATTTCTTGATATCACGTGGAGTGAATCAAATTGGCTGAAGACTGGCTCCTGTGATGGTGGGGACCTCAGGAGGAGGGCGATATGAATCATCCACTTGGCACTTCTGGCTGAAGATGGTTGCAAGCTCTTCAGCCTTGTCTTTTGCACTCACGTGCTGGGCTCCACCATCATTGAGGATAGGGATATTCATGGAGCCTCCTTCTCCTGTTAGTTGTTTAATGGTCCACCACCATTCACGACTGGATGTGGCAGGACTGCAGACCTTTGATCTGATCCGTTGATTGTGGGATCACTTAACTCTGTCTATAGCATGCTGCTTCCGCTTTTTAGCATGCATGTAGCCCTGTGTTGCAGCTTCCCCAGGTTAGCACCTCATTTTTAGGTACGCCTGGTGCTGCTCCTGGCATGCTCTTCTACACTCCTTATTGAACAAGGGTTGGTCCCCTGGCTTGGTGGTAATGGTAGAGTGAGGGATATGCCGGGCCGTGAGGTTACAGATTGTGGTGGAATACAATTCTGCTGTTGCTGATGATGAAGGCCCACAGCGCCTCATTGACGCCCAGTTTTGAGCTGCAAGGTCTGTTCTGGATCTATCCCATTTAGCACGGTGGTAGTGCCAAACTACACGATGGAGGGTGTCGGCGGGACTTCATCTCCACAATGACTGTGCGGTGGTCACTGCTCCTGTCATGGACAGATACATCTGCGACAGGTAGATTGTTGAGGACAAGTTCAAGTAGGCTTTTCCCTCGTGTTGGTTCTCTCACCACCTGTCGCAGGCCCAGACTGGCAGCTATGTCCTTAGCCAGCTCAGTCAGTAGTGGTGCTATCGAGCCACTCTCAGTGATGGATATTGAAGTCCCCCACCCAGAGTACATTCTGTGCCCTTGCTACTCTCAGTGCTGCTTCTTCCAAGTGGTGTTCAACATGGAGGAGTACTGATTCATCAGCTGAGGGAGGGCAGTAGGTGGTAACCAGCAGGATGTTTCCTTGCCCAGAAACCATGTGACCGGAGTCAATGTTGAGGACTCCCAGGGCCACCCCTTCCTGACTGTATACCACTGTGCCGCCACCGCTGGTGGGACAGGACATACCCAGGGATGGTGATGGAGGAGTTTGGGACATTGGCTGAAAGGTATGATTCTGTGAGTATGACTATGTCAGGCTGTTGCTTGACTAGTCTGTGGGACAGCTCTCCCAATTTTGGCACAAGTCCCCAGATGTTGGTGAGGAGGACTTTGCAGGGTTGACTTGGCTGTGTGTGCCATTGTCGTGTTCATAGCCGGTGCCAGGTGGTCCATCCGGTTTGATTCTTATTAGTGTATTTCACTGAGTGGCTTGCTAGGCCATTTCAGGGGGCAGTTAAGAGTCAGGGTCTGGAGTCACATCTCGGCCAGACCAGGTAAAGACGGCAGATTTCCTTCCATAAAGGACATTAGCGAACCAGATTGGTTTTTAACTACAATCCAATAGTTCCATGGTTACCATTACTGATACTAGCTTTCATTCCAGATTTATTTAATTAACTGAATTTGAATTCCCCAGCTGCCGTGGTAGGATTTGAACTCACGTCTCTGGATCATTAGTCCAGGCCTCTGAATTACTAGCCCAGTGACATTACCACTACGCTACCGTTCCCAATGTGCTGCCATGAGTTTTGTTGATGTGTTGAACAGCAGTGGAGGAATATTTAGAGCAGCCTTGGACACATCCCAGTAGCAGGTTGTTGGAGGAGAGATAAAGGTGTTTGGGAGAGGTGGAAATTGCTGCATATCACTGATATTTGTATGGGTCATGGAGACAAGACAGACAGAAGGCTGTGCCAAGATTCCCAATTGCTTCCCTGGAAGTGCTGGCCCAGGGAGTCAGAGCACGCAGGGAGGTCCCGTTCCCTGTGGATGGCCGCAAAAGACCAGCCAAAGACACCAAGAGGGCATGGCTGAAGATTGCGGAGGAGGTCAGCAGCAGGGATGTCGTGAGGCAGTCCTGGAACCAGTGCCACAAAAAATCTAATGATCTCATGAGGTCAGGAAACGTGAGTGCAATGCCACATTCAACTACATTCTGATGTGCCTGTCACCCCCAACCCCATCACTCTGCCTTCCCAAGCCTTCTCCTGCACGTCACTTCTCGCATCAACCTACCTTGCAGGTCCACCCACCCCTCTCTGTCTATACACCTACTCACATCCCCATCTGACTAACCACCCCTGACACTCACCCTCATCCTAATGCTACCATAGGAAGTCACGCCACAGAAGGAGGCCATTTGGCAATGTCACACCACTCCCTCATAGTCACCCTCTACAGATGTAGCCCATCCATTCCGTACAATCATTCCATCACTCTCACTCAAAGTTCTCTTCTTTCCGTCCTTGCAGGAGGAGAGCCCACAACAACAGGGAGAGGCAGTGAACTGGAGGTGGCCATCCAATATTCACCATTTTGACTCCAGCAGAGGAGGAGGCGCTTGAAATCTCTGGAGTTGCAGAGTTGCTGGCCGTGGGAGATGGGGAAAGGGGGACCTCCCAGCAAACTGGTGACAGAATTAAATCTCATACAGCCACATGGCATACAACAGTCACTCATGGGGACTTGACGTCAGCAGCCAGTGAAATGTCATCATGTGTGACGTAAGAAAACTACTAGGCACTTGGTCTAAGCGTTAAACAAAGCTTTAATCAACTGTTTTTCAACATGGAGATCTAGTTGTGTCCTTCACTAGTTCCTGTTGAGGAATGTCCTAAGCAAGCTAGGCCCATGCCCGAGTATTTATACTCTCCCTGGACAGCGCCACCAGCAGGCCGCCCAGTATTACTTCATACATGAATGACAAGATTCATGTCAATGTGCATAATGGTAATGTTACACATTCTTATCATAAGACTTCTAATTCATCTCGTTACTCTCCCACAGGTCCATCAAGCGCCTCATCCCACTGTCCAGCTGGAGGAGAAAGATGACTCCACAGAGGAAGCTCCACTCTCTGAGGTTGTACCATAAACAGACCCAAGCGCTGCCAGCACCAGTGCAGATACGCACACCTCGGTGGGTCCTGTGAGACATAGAGTAGTGTTGTCACCTGGTGTCTCACAGATCACAAGTGAGCAAGAGCAGATGGTGGAGACAGGGAGACAGGGACAGCAGTGGAGAGTCCTCGCCGGAGGGTGCAGGATGCTCCCAGTTCTGCTGAGCTGCATGCAGATGCTGAACCTTGGGGCCATCAAGAAAGAGGGTGATCCTGGAGGAGCAGCAACAAATGCGCGAGACTCTGGCAGCTTTTGCAGCAGCGATGTGTTCGACTGTACAGAGAATGGAGCAAGATGCTCTCCAGCTCCTTGGTCACAGGGAAGTGCGGGTGGCCCATGAGAGGGATAATGATGAGAGGGGACATGGAAGTAGGGGCTCAGCTCAAAGCATTCCCACTTCTACCCCGTTGCCTCCCCCTCAGTCAGAGCCGCATATGCTGCCTCGGATTCCGATGGCAGAGTCTGCCCCTGCACAGTTGTAGGAGGGGCAGTCTTTGGCTGGGCCATCACAGGCTCTAAATTCCCCGAGGATGTCTGTCAAAAGTGTCAAAGCAGTCGGAGCAGGGAAGTGAACAGCCTGCCTCTACATCTGCTGAAGCCACAGGGGTTGCACCTCGTAGAAGCACTCGGAAAAGAAAAAAGACACAATCCTAGTTGCACAAGGGTAGGCACATGGGTGTTGACAAAATGTTAATGTTAAGTTTCAGTTATATTTATGACGCACATGAATGTATTTCTTTGCACAACTTTCCCGTCTTGTACATTTTTGCCTGCTACCTGGGAAGTGAATTTGTCACTTGGAGTGAATGGTGAGACATTTGTTAACCTCGAGCAATGGAGGTTTGGGTGAGAGGAATGGCTTGGTCATTGTAGGACTGCTTTGTGGTGTTGTTGGAGGGTGGGGGGGGGGGGGGGGCGGGGGAGTTGGTACCGCGTCCAGGAGCCATATGGGTGCACTAGAGCAAATTAAGTAAATCGGGCCATTATGAGGCCATCCGGGCCTCCCGGGCAGCAATGTGCGCCGCTGCTGGTGCCATCTCCACCCCAGGTTCCTCCTCCTTCTCCTCATGTTCGGCTTGTTCCTCCTCCTCCTCCTCCGAAGAGGCTGTGTGCTCTGTGCCTTGTTCCTCCTGCAGCTCCAATCCTCACTGCTGTGCTATGTTGTGCAGCGCGAAGCATACGACAATGATTCTGGAGACCCTGGCTGGTGTGTACTGAAGGGCTCCTCCAGATCTGTCAAGGCATCTGAAGCGCATCTTCAGCATGCCAACTGCTTGCTCTAGGAGACATCTGGTGGACATGTGGCTTTCATTATAGCACTCCTCAGCCTCATTGCTTGGCTATCTCCAGGGTATCATCAACCACGTCTTCAGTGGATAGCCCTTGTCTCCAAGCAGCCAGCCGATAAGTCTATTTGGAGGTGTGAAGAGCTGAGGGAGGGCGGACTGGTGCAGCATGAAAGAGTTATGACAACTGCCAGGGAATCTGGCGCACACATGCATGATGATCTTTTTATGGTTGCAGGTGAGTTTCACATTGAGGGAGTGGAAGCCCTTGTGGTTCACAAACACTCCTGGGTGATGTGGGGGTGCCCTGATGGCCACATGTGTGCAGTCGATGACACTCTGCACCTGTGGGAAGCCAGCCAGAGCCGCAAAGCCCAGCGTCCGCTCAGCAACACTGGCTTCATCAGTGGCAAAGTTTACATAATTGGCTGACTTGTGAAACATGGCATCGATCACATTGGGTGATGCATCTGTGGGCGGCCGACTGCGAGATGCTGCAAATGTCTGCCACAGATCCCTGGAAGGAGCCTGAGGCGAAGAAGTTGAGGGCGGTGGTGACTTTGACAGCCACTGATAAGGCGTGTCCACCAGGTCCTCTGGGCAGCAGGTCTTGTTCCAGCGAGCTACAAATGTCTGCGATGACCTGGTGCATTAGCCTGAGCCTCCTGAAGCACTGCGGTTCAGTCATTTCCAGGAAGCTCATCCTCTGCCTGTATACCCTGTGTGGGGGGTATCGCCTCCGGTGAGGTGCAGCCATGTGCTGACCCCCTCTCTCTTGTGGAGGATCAGGTTGTTAAGGATAAGGCTGCTGTTGTGGTTGCTGGTGTTGTTGCTGCTGCTGATGGTGTGGCTGGTGTTGTCATTGCTGGTGCTCAGCTTGTTCTGATTCTGAGGTCCAAGGTGAGACAGCATAAGTGGCACCCATGCTGATCTAATAGATGGCAGGTAAAGTGGAGATCAGAGGCACAATCCTCCAATGTAGTGATAATGACTAGCAATATGGTGAGAGAGGCTTCCGAGGTTGCAGAAATGACCTGCAACCTCCTGACAGCTAAATCTCTGCACAAAATGGAGTCAGCAAGAGCCTTTCCCTTAGGCAAGGAAGCAGGTGTAAGGTGAGAGTATTTATGTGTTTTTCCAGCTATCACTTAATAAATTCGCACAATGGCCACTGAGCCTCCGCCTCCCCTTCTCAGGCGAGGTTCCCGAGGTGCGCGAATCCTGTCCGCAACAAGTTAAAGCCCAAACCTGAGGTTAAAAAGGCAGTTAAGGGCCTGTACACGAGCAGTTAAGAACCTCAATGAGGTCGCCTGCCTCTCCCGAGCGGGTCTGTGGCGACGCCTCGAAACGCACCCGAGTTAAATGCGGAAGTTGGCGGGTTGACGGTGGGTTCCCGATGCGCTGTCAATTTCCGTACTTTTAACCGCCGACCCGCCCCCAAACCCGCTCGCTCTCCTATGGGAAAATTCCAGCCGCAGAGTCTAAACCAGGAAATGTAAGTTAGAATATTTAATTCCATGTAAAATCATGTACAGGTAGTGAAATAAAGAGAAGGCAAGAAAGATGGGAGTAAGAGAGAGAGTTAAAAGAGACAGAAAGAAAAAGCAAAAAAAAAGTTTTATTTATTTTTAATTTTTTTAAAACTCCAGCAATAATTAAATTCTGAAGGAATGAGATGCCACACTTGTCAAAGTAAATTTTCAGTGCTAGTGAGGTTGTTTGGCAGTAATTAAAACATACCACAGCATTAAAAATTCACGTACACTTGAATGGACAAGCCCTAACGTTTTCTGGCGTGTTTAGTGGGTATCTAGTGGGTAAGTACCCCAACTTCACACCGCTGCATGTATGTGAATGCCGAGTGGACGAGCACGGCTTCTGGCACGATATTTTTAAACTAGCGCAAAAGATTGCAGAAACTCGATTTGCACTGAATGTAATTTGCGCTTGATATTTTGCCACCTTTTGCGCTGCTTTGGTCGATTTTGGGTGAATTGTGCTGAATAAACTAGTGCAACCCAATGGAAACTCCTGCCCTCTATGATATTACCTAATATGATCTTGGCCAGGAAATTCCTCAGAAATGCTCCCGCAGTACTGGCATTACTTTCTCGGAACGGCTCCGAGGAATTTCCCGGCTCTTATTATCTAGTGACTGTATCTTGCATCAATCTTTTTTAGTCCATCCATAATAACATTGGGCTGGATTTTGAATGACCCATGGAGTCGGGTTTGGAGGCGTGTGGGGGGTTAAATTTGCGGGGTCGGGGGTCCCGACCCCATCCCGACTCCATCCCGCCTCCACGCAATTTTGACAAAATCAGTTGCGGGGTTCCTGACTCCGTCCCGCCTCCAAGAGGCGGGAGAGGCCATTAAAGCCCTTAACAAGCCCTAAATTGGCTCTGTAATGCCATTTTGAAACGTTTTAGCTAGTTTAACCCTTTTCTGACGTGAAGTACGCCTGGTGTGAAACACTCCAGTGAAACCTGGCGGGAGCACAAGGATAGCTGACTATGAGATGTGATGAAGGTAGTAGTAGTATTAGGTCTGAAAGTCACCTCTGAATGTGTTCAGAGACTGCCTGGCCTTTGCTGTGAGAGGACTTGGATGCAAAAACTCTCTCTCTCTCTCTCTCTCCTCTCTCTCTCTCTCTCTCTCTCCATTTTGCATCCAGGTCCACTCACATCAAAAGCCAGGCAGGTCCTCTCTCACCAACAGTCAGACAGTCTCTGAGACCAGGCAGTCAGCAATGATGACATCATCAGAGGCGACTTTCAGACTGAAACCACTAATTAGTTCATGGGTTCCCACATGCTGGAACTCAATTGCCCAATTAAGTGAAAATTGCATCATTCATCCACATTAATCTGGAGTCGGGGGGGGGGGAACACGAAATGCGGATGACACGACCCCAACCCGACCCCAAGACAAAATCCAGCCCATTGTGTTTTAACCTATGAAATGCTAAGGAGTGCATACCATGTAATTTTCAATGGACTCCTAGGGGGAGAAATTCGGCATGTTAGTGCCCCCAGTTAGTGCCTGACGGGGACGCTAAGGGGATGCTTAGGCAGTAGCGCCGCGGTGGGGACACACTGCAATTTCCCCGGCCCTGTAGCGCCGGTGATAACAGTTAGCGCCTCGGCACCTCTTGCCATGCAGATCGTGACATCAGCGAGCATACAACGCTCGCTGGGCACCTGATCTGCAAACTTCAGTAGCGCCCCCCGACTTACCGCCTCGCGCTGACAGTGCCAGGGAGCGGAGGCGTGAACCAGCTGGCTGGTGGGGCGCTATTTAAAGTGATGCGCCCCAGCTCTCAAGGAACATCCATTCCAAAGGTCAGTTATGAGTGGCCGAAAGCGTAGGATGTGTCTGCAGCCAAATAAAGGCTGCTTAGTCTCCGGAGTGTTGCGGGCTGTCAAAGAATTTTGCATTTCATCCCACAGCATATCGAAGTTCTGCACTCCCCGAATCATTGGGGGCTGGTGTGCAGACTCCACTGACCCTCCCCTTTAATGGCTGGAAGGTACCTTCGCCAATGCTCACTCCCGATTACACAACACCTCATATTCCTTATCGCTTGGAGCCTAACGCCACTCACCTACGCCATTAGCGCCTGATTTCGTGCTCCCCTGCATTCTTTGAGCGCTGAGACTGAATTTAGTGGGCAGCGAGATTGATTAACGCCTGGCGCTAAACTTCCAACTTCTTAAAAGTTAGCGCCCAACCGGGGCGATACTGAATTTCTAGCCCTTAGACTGTTAGCAAATGTTAATTATATGCAAGAAAATTTGACTTGGATTAGATTGATTGATAAAGGAAAGTTGAGAGACACTGTACAAACACATGGCACAGATTGCATAGCAACCAGTCAGGAGTAAATTCACAAGCCAAGATGTGAAGAAATATTTTACTTTTATTTTATTTCACTTGCTTTTGCAGTCTACCTCATTTTCAAACACTCTTCATAAGAGCAAATTGATCTTAAAAAATTTAATTCATGTACCAATTTTCCTTCATTAATTTCAGATTATAAACTGATCATTTATAAACACATTCTGCTTTCATGCACAGCATATGATTGTGGTGGCACAGGAAGGTGTACTCTCAAAGATTTTTCCCACTGAATGTATCCTTCTGTATTGCTCTGAGAATATTATTGATTAGCAACAGGGGAAAAAAGTTATTAGGAATCAGTTGAATTTGCACTTTTACATAGAATTACATAGGCGTTACAGCTCAGAAATAAGCCATTCGGCCCAACTGGTCCATGCTGGTGTTTATGCGCCACACGACCATAAAAGATATTGCTGAGGAATAGAATTTTTCCCCACACCAAGGACTCTATAGTGTAGTTCTGATGTAAGATCTAGCTATTATACTAAAGCTTCACAAATCAAATTACACAAATTACCTGGAAATAATCAAAACTAAAATTGAATACAGAAAGGTTAATGAAAATGATTATTCCAAATAATTTGAACATCAAGGATTAAAAGTACTGAGATTACACAAATTTCCATAGATTTGAAACCCATTGTTGTAGTTACTCATCTCATTCCATTCCTGACAACCTTCTTTTGAGCTGCTCTGTCTAGAGTAGTCAACCTAAAGAAAATAAGTAAAGAATTAGAGTAAAAAGATGTTGATGAAATCAAAAGCTGTATTTTTCTTTAAAAATGGCAATTACTCATTTTACATGAAGGGATTACCACCACCTAATTAGTTGCTCTGAAATACTCGTTACCTAATTCTACTCTTGGTAACAGGTAAATTTTAAAATTATGACTTACAAGTATTGTTACATAAGCTTTAGATTTGTGTTAGCAATGTGGTAAAACATCTATTACTCTCCTTGAGCTCCCGGAACTTGACTGTTTAAAGTAATAAATTATTATAGGCAAAAGTACGAGGGAAAAGTACTGAGCAAGAAACTAAAGAAAATATTTTTCCAGAATTTATGAATATTTGTCAGTTTAAAGTTTTGAAAATTACTCGTATGGAATTTATTATACGGGAGCATCTTCTCAAGTAGTGGGAGAGTATCACAGAAGCATTTTTATCCTCCATGGGCTTGGGCATATCAGCAATTTGGAAATACTGTGGACCAAGAAGCTCTGCTTAATCAGTGAGATAAAATTTCTTGTTTGAATGTTATTGAGCATGGATTCAAGGTGCCAATTTTAAATAAAATAAGCAATCAAAAGAAACCCGAGTATTGCTCTTGCTCATACATTTTCTTGATTTTGTTATGGTAACATATTGCTGTAATCTTGGACTATCATTTAATTTTTTTTAAAGAATTTTTTTGTGCTAATCAAAATGAGAGATGTTGGCCAGAATCTTTACCTTGGAGTTGGGTTGCGTGCGTGTGGGCCGCGTAACGGGTCGGGAACCCGAAGATTTGAACAGCGTATTCTGCACTACACGTTTAACTCAATGGCTCCAATTAAAACAGTCATGCGCGTTTCCCGGCCCAATTAAATGGAGCGGGTCTGATGACATCACCAATGACTCATTTTCAGCGTGGATATTTAAAGTAGCCTTGCACACATCTCATTTGAAGGTTGATTTGGAGTGCAGAAGGTGGCTTCCAGAGGTCTCAATAACACAATAAAACTGACAAAACTGTGGGTCATGGAGACAAGACAGAGGGCAGCACCAAGTTTCACCGATGCCTCCCTGGAAGTTCTGGTGCTGGCAGTAAGAGTACACAGGGAGGTCCTCTTCCCTGATGAACGATGAAAATGGCCACCCAAAGAGACAAAAAAGGCATGGCTGGAGATCGCAGTTAATTAGTCTGCGAATCCTTCCACTACATCACACTATTCTCTCCAAGGGACGAGTGCAAAGATATGGAAACAACAACTAATAGAATTTCCTTTTCTATGTTAGAAATCTCTGCAACAACATTTGTCCCCTCAGGGCTGTCCCCTTTCTAGGCCCTGATGGTGCGATTTTTCTATGTTTCCAGAGCTTGAATCATCTTCTCTGATATGAGGGTAGCTAAACACTGGTTGTTAGTCCAATTTACTGCAGTGCTTGAATGTAAAGCATTTTTTTGTTCTTTACCCAATCTGATAATCAGGATATATCTTTAAAGCAGTAGACAAGAAGACTGGTCATTCACAGAGCATTGTACAGCTTCCTAATTGTAAGCCCCATGTGTCAGTACCACTCTTTGCACAAAAGGCAACATACTGAAGATGCAGGAAATGTGAAATAAAAATATAAAACGCAAGAAACACTCAGGAGCTCAGACAGCATCTGTGGAGAAAACAGACAAGTTGACATTGCGGCTATAGACCCTTTGTCAAAACTCTTTGCATGCCACTTTCTGCATTAGAATCCCCAGAACGCACCAGTCTCATTCTGTACATGGCATTCTGGTGGACTACAACTCCCAGAATCCAATTCAGGCTGACACTTCTGTTCAAATTGTCACGGAACAGCTAATAAACACAAAGATAGAGTCGTAGAGTCATAGAGTTATACAGCATAGAAAGAGGCCTTTCGGCCCATCGTGTCCGTGCCGGCCATCAAGCCCTATTTATTCTAATCCCATTTTCCAGCACTTGGTCCGTAGCCTTGTATGCTATGGCGTTTCAAGTGCTCATCTAAATGCTTCTTGAATGTTGTGAAGGTTCCTGCCTCTACCACCCTTTCAGGCAGTGAGTTCCAGATTCCAACCACCCTCTGGGTGAAAAAGTTTTTCCTCAAATCCCCTCTAAACCTCCTGCCCCTTACCTTGAAACTATGCCCCCTGGTTATTGACTCCTCTACTAAGGGGACAAGTTCCTTTCTATCTACCCTATCTATGCCCCTCATAATTTTGTACACCTTAATCAGGTCCCCCCTCAGCCTTCTCTGCTCTAAGGAAAACTACCCCAGCCTGTCCAGTCCTCTCTTCATAGCTGAAGCGCTCCAGCCCAGGTAACATCCTGGTGAATCTCCTCTGCACCCTCTCCAATGCAATCACATCCTTCCTATAGTGTGGTGACCAGAACTGCACACAGTATTCCAGCTGTGGCCTAACTAGCGTTTTGTACAGCTCCATCATAACCTCCCTGCTCTTATATTCTATGCCTCGGCTAATGAAGGCCGTTTTAACCACCTTATCTACCTGTCCTGCTGCCTTCAGGGATCTATGAACATGCACACCAATGTCCCTCTGATCCTCTGTCCTTCCTAGAGTCCTACCATTCATTGTGTATTCCCTTGCCTTGTTAGTCCTCCCAAAATGCATCACCTCACACTTTTCAGGGTTAAATTCTATTTGCCACTGTTCTGCCCATCTAACCAACCCGTCTATATCGTCCTGTAGCCTGAGGCTTCCCTCCTCGCTATTTACCACTCCACCAATTTTCGTGTCATCTGCGAACTTACTGATCATACCTCCTACATTCATATCTAAATCATTAATGTACACTACAAACAGCAAAGGACCCAGCACCGATCCCTGCGGTACACCACTGGACACAGGCTTCCAGTCACAAAAACAACCTTCGACCATCACCCTCTGCCTCCTGCCACTAAGCTAACTTTGGATCCAATGTGCCAAATTGCCCTGGATCCCATGGGCTCTTACCTTCTTGACCAGTCTCCCATGCGGGACTTTGTCAAAAGCCTTACTGAAGTCCATGTAGACTACATCAACTGCACTACCCTCATCCACACACCTAGTCACCCCCTCGAAAAATTCAATCAAATTGGTTAGACATGATCTCCCCCTGACAAAGCCATGCTGACTATTCTTGATTAATCCTTGCCTCTCCAAGTGGAGACTAATTCTGTCCCTCAGAATTTTTTCCAATAATTTCCCTACCACTGATGTTAGGCTCACTGGCCTGTAATTCCCTGGTTTATCCCTACTACCCTTCTTGAATAATGGTACTACGTTAGCTGTCCTCCAGTCCTCTGGCACCTCCCCTGTGGCCAGAGAGGTTCTGAAAATTTGTGTCAGAGACCCTGCAATCTCCTCCCTGCCTCACACAGCAGCCTGGGATACATCTCATCTGGGCCTGGGGATTTATCCACTTTTAAGCCCGCTAAAACTGCTAGTAAATCCTCCCTCTCAATACTAATTTGTTCAAGTATATCACAATCCCCCTGCCTGATTTCTATGCCTACATCGTCCTTCTCCATAGTGAACACAGATGCAAAATATTCATTTAAAACCTCACCCACATCTTCCGGCTCTACACTCAGATTGCCACTTTGGTTCCTAATGTGCCCTACTCTTTCCCTGGTTATCCTCTTGCCCTTAATTTACTTATAAAACACCTTGGGATTTTCCTTTATTTTGCCCGCCAGTGTTTTTTCATGCCCCCTCTTCGCTCTCCTAATTTCTTTTTAAAGTACCCCCCTGCACTTTCTATACTCCTCTAGGGCTTCCACTGTTTTTAGTCCTTTGTATCTGCCAAAAGCCTCCCTTTTTTTCCTAATCCATTCTTGTATATCCCTTGACACCCAGGGTTCCCTGGGCTTGTTGGTCCCACCCTTGACCTTTACGGGAACATGTTGGCATTGTACTCTCTCTATTTCCTTTCTGAAAGACTCCCACTGCTCCCAAGATGTGACATGCTTTGTGAATGACCAATCTTCTTAAATCATAACAAAGAGATTCTGCTGCTTGAAAGAGATATGCTGATTATCTGATTTGAAATGTTGTCCTACAGGCCAATCCTGTAGCAAACTGGACTAACAACCAGTGTGTAGCCTTCTAATTGACGGTGTAGCAAAGTTTGGGGTTTTTACACTAAATATTTTCTCAGGTTCAACATCTCCAGCTCACTCCTGAAAGCGGACCTCACTTCCTCTAAAATCCAGGGGGCACTTTTTCTGCCTAATATTCAGGTAAATTATAAGGAGACACAGGGATAGTGCTAGCAATCTACTGCTCTCTGTTACTCTCATGCATTATGTGCCACCACGTGATTCTCTTCTCTTCGAACAGCAGACTGGATGGACACTCTTACCAAATCAAGGCACAGGTTTTGAACCAAGCGGTTTTATATACATATGACAAATGAATGAGTTGTAAACTGTTTAACACAGGAAAATATACCTTATTTCACATCCCTCAATACATAAAAATAATAGGCACTCTTGCTTTTTATCTAACCTGATACTTTAAACAAATGAGCGGGAAGAGAGTAGAGTAACAGTCAGAAATTGTGCTTCAGGCACTACATGTAAAGGGAAAACTAAAAGATGTAAAGTGATTAAACCAGGAGCGAGAAATAAGAAACAAGTGAGTAAAACATTAGAGCTGAAGGACAGGCTAGGGTGTGTGGCCCAAATAAGCATTCTTTATACAAACGCACAGAGTATAAAGAATAAATTGAATTAACTACAGGCGCAAATTCAAATTGGAGGGTATGACATGGTAGCCATTACTAAGACATGGCTGCAAGATGGTCAGGACTGGGAACAAAATATACCAGGTTATAAGGAGCTGCATGATTTATGTAGCAAATAAATGGAATCTTAGGACGGGAATTTTCTGAGACATTCCCACCGCGTTGCCCTAAATTTTGTGGAAAATCCCATTTCTGTGTGTAATGGGTGTTTCCGCCAAACTATCACCAAGTTACGGTGGCGGAGAGGGAGAAGTCTTGAGGAAATTCACCTCCCGTGATTCCATTCAAGGATTTTACATTACAGCCGCAATGAAATGTACAGAACATACTGCAAACATACATACTTGCTGTGGTTGCTGTTGCTGCTGCTTTAACTGTGAGAGGTATTCAGCGATGTTAATTTACAAAAATCAATCATTTGTCATTTGGAATTAAAAATCAGAATGCTAAGTTAGGTTAATATCTGAAGATTGACAATCATTTTGTTCGTTAAAGCCACACAATTTAATCCTTTTTAAAGTATTTTATTGCTTTTTCCATTTTGTTTTACTTTCCTCCTCAGATGAGTAATTATTTAGCAATTTTTGGGGTCTTATTTCATGTTTTGTAAGGGGTTCGGGTGGCTCTGTGCTTAGCCTGGGTGCTAGTGCGGGGTTAGGCCTTGTTGCCTGTTCTGGTCTCCAGCCAGCCTGGTAGCACTAGACACCTGTGAGTGGTTCGACCCACTCGCCCTTACGGTTCTGACACTGGACTTAGGTGCGAGAGTAGTAATGCAGAGAAAACTCAGGTAGATCCGGTTGAATAGTACGAAATGGAAAATCTTTATTGCATATTGTTCAAGATTACGAAATACATGTCATAAGCACAGATTAATGACAGTACAAGCTTACATACATTTATGCAACTAGGTTTAGGGAAACGAGGAGCGCACGACACATCGTAAAAGGGGACACACATTATAATTATCCTTAAAACAAAACCCTCCCCTATTAATACCTGTCCTAATCTAGATCTGTAGGATCGAGAACCATGCTCACCACTCGTGATAACTCGGAGAATTCTAAAACGATGCTCGGATGTTTTCGCCACAGCACCTGACTATTCACGTGTTGATCAGGGGTCTCTGTACCCCACTTGTTTACTCGCTCTGCTGCTGCAAGCAGGCTGGGCTCCCCGTTGTCATGAAGAACTCGACAATGCTCGGGCCCGGCTGTAGAACTCAAAGAAAAGTCTTTCTGGATCGACACCAGTTCGATAGAATTCGAAGAAAAGTCTTCCTGTGTCAGTTCGTGCAGTAACCTATAGAGTTCAAAAATGGTCTATATATTTTCGGGCGTGGTCGGGGTTTACTGACCGTGGCGGCACGTGGATTCTTCTTCTTCTCTTCTCATCTCATCTCATCTCCTCGGGCCTTCGGGTCCAGACACCGTTTACCGAGCTTCGGGGTGGTGCACCCGATTTTTCAGCGCGCCACGAGGTCGACCCCAAAAGGGATCAGCGGAACAAACGAGAGTAACGGTCGTCCGGGAGAATAGCCAAGAGACGATTCCAAGCGAATGAAAAGGATAAGAGAGCGATGGGCGCTTGGACACTACAGTTATAGTACTGTAATTCCTTATCTCCCGCCCAAACTTAATGTTCATCTTTTGTCATGTTTTGGCGCTCAAATTTCTTGTTTGGGGTGGTTCTTGTTGTTAATGGGTTTTGGTGATACTTGTAACTGTCTAAGTACCCGTTAATATTTCTCCCATTGTGGAACCAGCTAGGAGTCTCCCTGGAGGGGTTTTGGGGGCCTCCAAATTCTTGTTGTGTGTACCCGCGAACGGCTCTCTCATCGTAGAGCCGTGGGGAATTTGCGTATCAATGTCTTTGGATGGGCCCTTGATTGCCCAGTACAATAGCCCCGTTTGTGTATGGAAAACCGATTCCAACACTTATATTTCTTGCTTAGGTGTTAGAAATGCAAAACAATCGCGTCTTGTCTTATATCAATATGCTGAGCACTGTCCGATCTTGCTGAAATGTTTATTGAAACGCTATCTTGTCTGCCTACTGAGAAATCTGGAACCTTCTGCCACGAGGTGCGGTGGCCATTTTACAGGCTTCTTGTGTCCGTTTTTGAACCTGACAGCATTTTGCTGAAATAAAGCTGTTTTTACGAAACTGTATGTCTCTATCTCGTTATTTCGAAATCGCGATAATTTGCGAATTCTACAGTTTTGAGCAAATTAATTAATACAATCAACACAAACCAATAGGCAGTAAAATACTTTCTAAAACAACAAATTCATCAACCTAATTTTTAATTTTCTGCAGTCCTTTCAGTGCCTGACATTAGTCCCAATGAAATGTACAGTACATACCTGCTGTGGTTGTTGCAGGTGTTGTTGTAGTTACTGTAAAAAAAGGTATTCAGGAATGTTCATTTGCAAAAATCATATGAAGAATATTCAAGATTGGAATGAATTTCTTGCAGAAAAAAGCTTTTGTTCAGACCCTTGTTTCACTAAAGGATTGCATAAGAATATTTGCTTCTTGTAGTTTGCATTCTAATCCGACATTTCTGGTCTCTCCCTTCATGCTTTCATATTTTTCTTGTTATGTGATGATGTATTCTCTCCAAGTGCTGTGATTGATCAGCTAATGACCACTTGTTGTAATTCATTTCATATTCTAAACACCCTTTCCAGGAAAAGAATTGCTTCTACTCTACCCATACATCCTTGCATTTCTACGCCTGAGTTGATGTCCACTTTTATTTACCATTACATAGAATATTTTAGTTATTTATGCTCTGAAACCCTGTGTACGTATTGTTGGAACAAAGCAATCCGCTTGATCGGCACTCTATCTAATGAATTAAACTCCATTCCCTCCACCATGGGCATACCATGGCTGCAGTGTGTGCAATCTACAGCTTGCACTGTAGCTGGTTGTCAAGGCTTCATTGGCAGCACCTCCCAAACCCACAACCACCACCTAGAAAGACAAGGACAGTAGGTGCATGGAAATACCATCTCCTCCATGTTCACCTCCAAGCCACACATCAGTCTGACTTGGACATATATTGGTGTTTTTTCATTGACTCTGGGTCAAAATCCTGGAACTCCTTCCCTAACATCATTGTGGAAATACATTTTCCACATGGTCTACAGCGGTTGAAGAAGAAGGCCCACCACCACTTTCTCAAGGAAACTAGGGTTGGGCAATAATTAGATTTCCATTCCCTGCTCTTTTGCAAAGAATTTATAACCTGTATCGGTCAGAAGAGACTTCCTAAGTAAAGCTGTAGATGTCATAAAACTTTGTTCTACGTCTATACTGTACAAGTTCTTTCTTTGAAAAATTTCTCTTTGAGGTTCCACAATTTAACAACCAAATTCACCAGTTTGATTGCGTTTCAATTCACATCCAGGATCTCATCCTCACCAATCTACCTGTCGCAGATGCATCTGTCCATGACAGCAGTGGTAGCAATGACCACCGCACAGTCATTGTGGAGACGAATTCCATCTTCACACTGAGGAGACCCTCCATCGTGTTGTGTGGCACTACCACCATGCTAAATGGGATAGATTCAGAAAAGATCTAGCAGCTCAAAACTGGGCATCCATGTGGTGATGTGAGCCATCAACAGCAACAGAATTGTATTCCACCACAATCTGTAACCTCATGGACCGGCATATCCCTCACTCTACCATTACCATCAAGCCAGGTGACCAATCCTGCTTCAATAAGGAGTGTAGACGAGCATGCCAGGAGCAGCATCAGGTGTACCTAAAAATGAGGTGCCAACCTGGGGAAGCTGCAACACAGGACTACATGCATGCTAAAAAGCAGAAGCAGCATGCTATAGACAGGGCTAAGAGATCCCACAATAAATGGATCAGATCAAAGCTCTGCAGTCCTGCCACATCCAGTTGTGAATGGTGGTGGACCATTAAACAACTAACGGGAGGAGGAGGCTCCATGAATATCCCCATCCTCAATGATGGTGGAGCCCAGCACATGAGTGCAAAAGACAAGGCTGAAGCGTTTGCAACCATCTTCAGCCAGAAGTGCCAAGTGGATAATCCATATTGGCCTCCTCCTGAGGTCCCCACCATCACAAAAGCCAGTCTTCAGCCAATTCGTTTCAGTCCACGTGATATCAAGAAACAGCTGAGCGCACTGGATACAGCAAAAGCTATGGGCCCTGACAACATTGTGGTTGTCGTGGTGAAGACTTGTGCTCCAAAACTAGCCGCACCTCTAGCCAAGCTATTCCAGTACAGCTACAACACTGGCATCTATCCGACAATGTGGAAAACTGCCCAGGTATGTCCTGTCCACTAAAAGCAGGACAAATCCAATCCGGCCAATTGCCGCCCCATTAGTCTACTCTCAATCATCAGCAAAGTGATGGAAGGTGTCGTCGGCAGTGCTATCAAGTGGCACTTACTCACTAATAACCTGCTCACTGATGTCCAGTTTCGGTTCCGGCAGGACCACTTGGCTCCAGACCTCATTACAGCCTTGGTCCAAACATGGACAAAGGAGCTGAATTCCAGAGGTGAGGTGAGAGTGACTGCCCTTGACATCAAGGCCGCCTTTGACCGAGTGTGGTACCAAGGAGCCCTAGTAAAACTGAAGTCAATGGGAATCAGGGCGAAAACTCTCCACTGGCTGGAGTCATACCTAGCATAAAGGAAGATGGTTGCGGTGGTTGGTGGACAATCATCACAGCCCCAGGACATCACTGCAGGAGTTCCTCAGGGCAGTGTCCTAGGCCCAACCATCTTCAGCTGCTTCATCAATGACCTTCCCTCCATCATAAGGCCAGAAATGGGGATGTTTGCTGATGACTGCTCAGTGTTCAGTGCTATTCACAACTCCTCAGATAATGAAGCAGTCCATGCCCACATGCAACAAGACCTGGACGACATTCAGGCTTGGGATGATAAGTGGCAGGTAACATTCGCACCACACAAGTGCCAGGCATGACTATCTCCAACAAGCGGGAGTCTAACCACCACCCCTTGACATTCAACGGCATTACCATCGCTGAATCCCTCACCATCAACATCCTGGGAGTCACCATTGACCAGAAACTTAACTGGACCAGCCACATAAATACTGTGGCAACAAGTACAGGTCAGAGGCTAGGTATTCTGCAGTGAGTGTCTCACCTCCTGACTCTCCAAAGCCTTTCCACCATCTACAAGGCACAAGTCAGGAGTGTGATGGAATACTCTCCACTTGTCTGGATGAGTGCAGCTCCAACAACACTCAAGAAGCTCGACACCATCCGAGACAAAGCAGCCCGCTTGATTGGCACCCCATCCACCACCTTAAACATTCACTCCCTCCACCACCGGCGTACCGTGGCTACAGTGTGTACCATCTACAAGATGCACTGCAGCAACTCGCCAAGGCCTCTTCAGCAGCACCTCCCAAACCCGCGACCTCTTCCACCTAGAAGGACAAGGGCAGCAGGCGCATGGGATCACCACCACCTCCAAGTTCCCCTCCAAGTCACACACCATCCTGACTTGGAAGTATATCGTTGTTCCTTCATCGTCACTGGGTCAAAATCCTGGAACTCCCTCCCTAACAGCACTGTGGAAGTACTTTCAACACACGGATTGCAGCGGTTCAAGAAGGCGGCTCACCACCACCTTCTCAGAGCAATTAGAGATGGGCAATAAATGCTAGCCTTGCCAGCGACGCCCAGATCCCATGAACCAATATTTAAAAAATCTCTTCCGATGTCTTATTTATCAAAGTATTTTCCTGTTACTTCTGAACATGCACAATTTATTCTTGGACCCGTAAACAAGCTAAACTAAATCAAAAACTAAATGGATATCAAAAATGTTGTAATGGGAAAAAATCATGCAAGTTTGCTTCCTTGTAGTTTGCAACAATCCTTCTACAATGCCTACAATTCCATTTAAACGCAAATTGCTTGTATTGTGGGTATCTTGCTTGTAGCAGCTCTGAGAGAGATTTCGGGGTAAGTTTTCCCATATCCTGCACCACCAATGCAACACTGCACACAACCACCAAGGACCAGAGAACTGAGCGCAGTTTTCCCCATTTTTTTTATGTCCATTTAAATCAATGAGAAATTTTCCATCAGAATGCCAAGTTAGGTTAGTATCCGAACACTGACAAAAATAATTTAATGTTGAAATGTGACCCGGAACATTGCATGGTAGGTGACATGTGGCAGAAGAATCAGACATTTCTGGACTGGATTTTGCCAATGGGGAGCTTTTGGAGGCGGGACTCCCACTTGTCAGGTTTCAGTCCCGCCTCCATCAACTTCTGGCCAACCCACGCTATTTTCCCTTGATTGACCTTGTTAAGTCCGCCCAGCTTTTTTGACAGATGAATTGTCATCGCTTGACAGCTCTATGAGGCTGTAAAACACTGACATTCTCTGTAGTTTGATGAGTTCTTGAATTCAAGACCTCATCAAACCTCTTTTGCAGAAATTAGATGGTTGTTGCATTGGAAAATGTAACGGCCATCTGTCATCTCTGCCGCGGAGATGCGAGACTCTCCGCATACCCACCGATTGAAGCCTGCAGGAAGAAACAAAGGTAAGTAAACTTTTTTTATCACTTTCCACTTACCTTACATACTCACCTCTCCACACTTGCACCCATCACTTACCTTCACAGCGCACTTTTGCACCCCTCTGACCCCCGCAGACCCACTACTCGCTCGGTGACCCTGGCGGGTTTCGGAGCCTTCGGGAAGCCCACACTTGTGTGGGCAAAATGGGGGTAATCCTCTTATCTGCCTGTTAACTACCTGTTAACAGTCAGTTAAGTGGCTGTAATCCCTTCCCGCCTCCAAGGAGACGGGACCTGGCGCGGGACGGCTATCCGCCTCCTGATAAGATGGCACGGAGGCGGGTTGGGCACCCACCCCCAGAATCTGCCATTTTCCTGGCAGTCCCGCCTCCCCAGGACTGGTAAAATCCAGCCCTATAGTGTCAGTACTGACTTTCCCAGCGCAGCTCGCTACCCTAATCCAATCTCTCTGGTCTCATCCTGAATGTTTTTATATCCTTCTTGTTTATGTTATTATGTTCTCTCCAAATGCTGTGATTGACTCAGCTACAATGACCACTTGTATTAAAGCATTTCATATCCTAACAATCTTTTGCAGCAAAATAAATTCCTTCTAGTCTCCCTTTATATTCTTGCATTTCTAATCCTGACTGATGCCCCTTTTAAGGGGAAACAAACAGTTTCCAAAGTGACAAATTCAAGCAACCTCATTTTTAATTTTCACCAATCATTTCAGTGCCTGATATTAAAGAAACAATGAAATGTATGGAACATATCTGCAGAGGTTGTTGAGGACACCCCTGTAAGAGAGAGGTTTTAAAATGTTAATTTGGAACAATAATGTAAACAATATTCAAGATTAGAGTGAATTTCTTGAATAAGAAACATTCCTTCAGAATATTTGCTTCTTGTGGATTTTTGTTGGACATAAAGCAATTATTTTAAACACAATGCTCATCTGATTTAGATACATCTGAGAATCAGAAATTCATTAGGCTGATAGCATTATCTTCATTTTGCAATCTATCCCATCCCACTAGTATTTGCTGTGCAATGGAAACAAGCCTCTACCTTCAGACACAGCATATTCCTGTTCATCTGATTTCACAACTCCTTTTCATGGTGGCACATCACGACGGGCTGCCAGCCTGTTCATGCAGTGGGAGGACACTACTTGGCTTATTGTGATTGAGTGTGTCTTTGCTGGTTTACCTTACATTAATCCCATTCGTCCTCTCTTTCCCTGCATCTTTTCATACCCTTCTAGTTGATGGGATTATATATTCTCTCCAGGTGCCATGATTGTCTCAGATTGAACAGAACACTTGTGAAAAAGTATTTCAGCTATTAAGTGTTTGCTGCAAATAACTTCCTTCTAATTTCTCCTATATCCTCGCTTTACTAATCCTTTGCGATTATTACTGATGAACTGCCCATTAGATATAACGGCCTGGAGTTTCCGTTTGATTGCGCAGATTCTTCCGGCGCAATTCTCTGTAACCGCCACAACATATTGCGGAATTTTAAGCGCAAATTCCATTCAGCACAACTTGAGTTTCCGCGATCTTTTGTGCTATTTTAACAAACATCGCGCTAGAAGCAGGTCCCGCCCACAAAACTGGCCACGCCCCAGAGTGAATTAATCACCAATGGGAGTTTCCGCTAATGGCGCACGTTGGTGGGCCTTTGAGACGGCTCTAAAAGTTAAGCTGGAACTTTTGGGCACAAGGACACGAAGAAGTACGTTTTCAAAGGTTTAGAATGATTTTTTTTAATTTACTGAGGAAGTGACTACTGACCCCCAATCTAACTAGAAAATAGCTTTGTATATTTTTTTAAAGCCATTTTCAGTAATTTAAAATCGGGTTACTCACAGGTGGTGGATTGACACTGTGATTTAAAATGCTTATTTTGCATTTGGTGATATGCAAATGAATTTTAGCAGAAACTTGGGGGGAAAAAACACGTTTCAAAATGGGCGCAATTTTGGCCGCAATTTGCGCCAGAATCGCTAATTGTGCCCAAAGCGGAAACTCTACCCCCATATTTCATTATTTATCAAAACCCTTTAACATTACCCAGTAAATACAGCCTAGTCTTTAAAATCTCATCATAACTGCATTTTCTCATCACTGTTCATTCACTTCTGATCTATGGCCCAATTTTAACTGCCCCCACCTAGTGGAAACTGGGCGGAGGACAGTTAAAATAACAGGTGTCAGATATAGGCAGCTTGTTTGGATAGCTTCCTGTCACCTGGTGGTTAGAACATCTCCTGCTGACCTCCTCCACCAAAACCTCCAACGCAGTGCCAGAAAACCAGGAGGGCCCATGCAACTTCTGCTGTGACTGCCATTGTGCAGAATCTTCAGTGACATTTGCCTGCAGCCAAATTGCACCTCTCCTTCAGAGGTTCGAGCTCCTTTTAAAAGGCATCAGCTACATGCAAAATTGACACCCACGATTAGGCGAGCTGCCAATAAATAATGCAATTAGCGCAGACAGCGTGTCTATTTTATCTAAATTAAATAAGGGGCTGAATTTGGGGCGTTTTATCTGGCCACGTGATCAGGCGTGTGCTTCGAGCATGGCATCCATTTTGTGCACGAATACGCACACAGCTATTTCTACACCTCACTGTCCTAGGTGCACATGGACTGTGGCCACTTGAGGGAGATATCGGAGGGTTGATAGTATCTGAAGAACTGTACCCCAGCATGAGTCAGCACCTTTACAGAGAAGAGGATAAAACTGGGAGACTAAATCAGGAATAGGAAAATACCGTATCAGATAGTTTAAAAGATACAAATCCTTCTCCAAATTTTTTTAAAAAAAATGCAAAACAGTGAATTACCATTGTAAAAAGTGAGTCAAACAGATTCTGACAAAACCTCAGCACACGTTAACTTTCTTGGTATCTCCCAACACATGCATTTTAATTTTTCCATCATCAGGAGATAATGGTATAATCTTATTTCCCACATTTTGTTTCAAGAAACTGAGCAATGAAATAGTAAAACTGGCAAAAACTAACAATTAACAGATCAGGTATTAACATTTTTTTTAATTTAAAATTTTCAAAAACTTTCATTGCACAAAAGAAAATTTAGGGTTCTGTAGATTCTAGTGTTGTATTCAGTATCATTTTTTCATTGCCCAATGGAGTTCTGTTTTTCTGTTTGCATTATATAGTTTTGTTGCTTAAAGCTAGTTGTGAATTGCAAGAGTGACCTGTGTGAGACACAGTGTGAATAGCTAAAGCGGGATAGGTAGAAATGAAAGTATGAAAAACCGCCAAGGCAGAGCAGGATCCAATGGCTTGGCAGTCTGTTGGAAGAAGGAAAGAAAGGGGAGCAGGTCAACACCTAAGGTGCAGACCACCCGTCTAATAGACCAACTTTACTGGTCTCTCCCAAGTTACTATTAATTAGGTAATGTCCTACTATCATAGCAGATTTAGACACAACACTGGTCATAGCTTCTTGTATATTTACAAATTAGAATTTACAATTAGCTTACAAGCAATTTACCATTCATTAAGTAAATACTTTGTAGCAAATTAGACAATAAAACTGAACACAAATAACTATGACCTTATTCTTGTTTCTTACCTTCCCCACATCCGAAGTTGCATAAAAGGCCAAAAATGATTCCATGAAGAATGGCTATTCTAAATGTCACTGAAAACATTTTTCTTCACAGTACTTTTCAACTCTTAACCGAAGACTGGTTTGCTTTGAAACGTTGAAAGTGATAATGCTGCTCTTGTGGTGTGGCAGGGAAATTTAATTAGATGGAAGCAATAAAATGCATCAGTGAAATTAATGACCTTTATACCTTCATACGTTACACATTACCTCAGACTGTCATTGGCTTTACTTCAGATGTGACAGTAACTCTAAAATTACACCTGTCTGTCAAGTTGTTCTACTTTATGTGAACAAACTGAAAGTTTACTCAAAGGAACAGAGAAAGTAAATCATCTCAATATTAGAAGCTCAAGGAAAAATTTAAGAACATAAGAAAGTCCAGAGCACGAAAAAGTCAAATGGCCCTTCAAGCCCACCTCATCCAGAATTTATTTATGATTATTATATTGTAGATCTCTCTCCCTCTCCAATCACCAATGACCTCATACTTTAAGGAACACTCATCTTCCTCGACCTCCATTACAACAGTGAAAATAGAAAGAAATCAGACACTGAACAAACTAACCAGATGGGCAGCATCTGTGGATACGCAAGCAAACCAGGGTATAGATAGCAGAGGCACTCGTATCCATATATAAAAATTCAATAGAAAAAGGTATAGTGCCAGTGGACTAGCAAATAGCAAATGCAATTCCTATCTTCAACAAAGGGGATAGAACTAATCCAGGGAACTATAAACCAGTTATCTTAACATCAGAGGTAGGAAAGATACTACAGTGACATCTGTAAATTAAGGACGCCCAACATGCCTTCAAAGAAAGGAGGTCATGTCTTAAAAATTTGATGATATTTTTTGAAGCAGTCACCATGATGGTGGATGAAGGACATTGTCTACTTAGACTTCCAAAAAGCTTTTGATAAGGTACCACACAAGAGGCTTCTCAACAAGATCGAAGCCTCTGGTATTGGTGGTAATATATTGAGCTGGATTGAGAACTGTCTGGACAGACCTAGGCAGAAAGTAGTTACAGATGGATTTGGATCTGTTTGGAGATCAGTCACCAGTGGTGTCCCGCATGATCTGCAAATTTGCAGATGATACAAAGATCCTTGCGAGTATTGAGACTGTTGACGATGCTCTATTGCTTCAAGGGGATCTTGATGTGTTGGGGGATTGGGCTCATGACTGGCAAATGATGGTTAATTTGGAAAAGTGCAATGTTATGCATGTGGACAGGTTGAATGCTCAACATACATAAACCCTTTGGGGCAAAGTATTAAAGAAGGTGGAGAAAGGAAGAGATCCTGGCGTTCTCGTGCATAGATCTCTAAAGGTTCATGTGTAATGCTCTGAAGTGATAGCTAAAGCAAATAGGGTGTTGGGGTTCATTCATAGGATAGTTGATTATAAGACAAGCCATACTATTTTGTCCTTGTACAAGACCTGGATCAGGCCTCACTTGGAATACTGCATCCAGTTTTGGGCTCCTCACATGGTGGGTGATATTGAAGCTTTGGAATGGGTGCAGAAGAGGGCCACTAGACTAATTCCCAGTTTAAAGCATCTTAGTTATCAACTTAAGCTAAAAGAGCAGGGACTCTACACTTTAGAGAAGAGTAGATATGATCGAGGTTTATAAGATGATGAAGGAAATTAATTGTGTTCAACTTGACAGCTTGTTCCAATTAAATAGGTTAGGGAGGACAAGTTGTACAAGGCCAGATCTAGGTTAGATGTCAGAAGGTGGTTCTTTTCCCAGAGAATAGTGGACCTCTGGAATAGGCTGCCGGCTCGTGCGGTGGACGCCAATTCACTGAATTCCTTCAAGCAAGTGCTGGACCTGTTTCTGACTGGGGCGGAGATCACTTCTTGCAAAAGGTAGGCACTGCAAGAAATTCAGAGCAGAGTGATCTCCTGGACTAATTTTAATCGCCTAGGGGTGTCTAAGAGGAATTTCCCAGATTTCTTTCCCCACATTGGCCGGGATTTTATCTGGTTTCTTGCCTCTCCCAGGAGATCACATGGTTTTTGGGTAGGGTGGAGCGTGTATATATCGTGATACACAAGGCATCACAATTGTGTGGGACAGGCTAGATAGATCAGAGGGTTAATAGGAAAATAAGAACTTATGAAATAGGAGCAGGAGTAGGCCATTCGGCCTCTCGAGCCTGCTCCACCATTCAAAGAGATCATGGCTGATCTTCTACCTCATCTCCATTTTCCTGCACAATCCCCATATCCCTTGATTCCCTTAATATCCAAAAATCTATTGATCTCTGTCTTGAATATGCTCAACGACTGAGCCTTCACAGTCCTCTGGGGTAGAGAATTCCAAAGATTCACCACCCTCTGAGTGAAGAAATTTCTCCTCATCTTAGTCCTAAATGGCCGACCCCTTATTTTGAGACTGTGACCCCTGGTTCTAGACTCCCCAGCCAGGGGAAACATCCTCCCTGCATCTATCCTGTCAAGCCCTGTAAGAATTTTGTATGTTTCAATGAGATCACCTCTCATTCTTCTAAACTCTAGAGAATATATTTGCCATGTTCTTGCCCACTCACTTAGCCTGTCTATATCCCCTTGAAGCCTCTTTGCATCCTCCTCACAACTTACATTCCCACCTAGCTTTGTATCATCAGCAAACTTGGATATATTACATTTGGTCCCCTCATCCAAATTATTGATGTAGATTGTGAATAGCTGAGGCCCAAGCTCTGATCCTTGCAGTACCCCACTAGTTACAGGCTGCCAACCCGAAAGTGACCCGTTTATTCCTACTCTCTGTTTTCTGTCGGTTAGCCAATCCTCAATCCAAGCTAATATATTACCCTCAATCCCATGAGTCCCAATTTTTTTTAATAACCTCTTGTGTGGCACCTTATCGAATGTCTTCTGAAAATCCAAATACACCATATTCACTGGTTCCCCCTTATCTATTCTGCTAGTTACAACCTCAAAAAACTCTAACAGATTCATCAAACATGATTTTCCTTTCATAAATCTGTGTTGACTCTGCCCAATCCTATTATTATTTTCTAAGTGCCCTGTTACCACGTCCTTAAAAATAGATTGTAGCATTTTCCCTACTACTGATGTCAGGCTAACTGGTCTGTAGTTCCCCATTTTCTCTCTCCCTCCTTTCTTAAATAGTAGTGTTACATTTGCTACCTTCCAATCCGCAGGAACCGTTCTAGAATCTATGGAATTTTGGAAGATGACAACCAATACATCCACTATCTCTATAGCCACCTCTTTTAAAACCCTAGGATGTAGGCCATCAGGTCCAGGGGATTTATTGGCTTTCAGTCCCATTAATTTCTCCAGTACTTTTTTTTACTAATATTAATATCTTTGAGTTCCTCATTCTCACTAGACTCTTGGTTCTCCACTATTTCCGGGAGGTTTTTTGCATCTTCTTCCGTGAAGACAGACACAAAGGCCACGATTTTGTCAATGGATGCTGGTTGGGAGCGGGTCAGGTGGTTTCCGGCTTCCAGTCCCGCCCCCAACTGCATCCAGCCCACGGATGTGATTTTACATTGATTTACTTTTTTAAGCCCACCCTGCGGGCTTGCCGGCCAATTAAGAGGAAGCCGGTCAGATGACGTCATTTGATGACGTGTCATCTGCCGGTTTTCTTAAAGGGACCACGCTCAATTTTTTTTTGACAGCTCATTTCTCAGTGTTTGACAACATTGAGGTGCTGCAAACACTGACAATCACTGTAAAAAGGTGAGCTCTTGCACCCAGACTCTCCAGTTACTCTCTCCATAGGCTGGAACAGATGGGAGCTGCAGGTGAGGTGACAGGAGCGATCTGTCACTGGTGAGAGAGGTTCTCCCAATGAGGTGGCAATAGACATCGTTTTCAAAACTTGTTACCTAAAGAAATGTGTAAATGCATTAAAAATGATTTTCCCAACATTTTCTTACCTCTGAGACTCACCAGTGCACCATTGGATACTTCACACCACTTCTGCAGCTGTCATCAATGCAGTAACATTACAGCAGACTCACAACACACCACACTTACCTGGCATGGTGTCCGGACATCGGGAAGCCCGAGGCAGAAGCGGCAAAATTTAAAAATAGCCTGTCAACTACTCTCAACTACCTGTTAACAGGCAGGTAATTGGCTTTAATCCTCTTCCCGCCGCTAGATGTCAGGTCCATGCGTAAACTGGGGACCCGACACTTGGGAAAATTGTTTGGAGGCAGATTGACGGCGGGATTGGACCCCGTCGTCAATCAAAATGATTTTACCTTTTGACCCACCTCCAAACCCCCCCTCTCAGTGCTGATAAAATCGCGGCCAAAGTATTCGTTTAATTTCTTTGCCATTTCCTTATTCCCGATTATAATGTCTCCTGTCTCAGCCTGTAAGAGAGCCACGTTTACTTTCGCTAATCTTTTCCTTATTACATACCGATAGAAGCTTTTACAGTCTGTTTTTATGTCTCTCGCTAGTTTACTCTCATATTCTATTTTCCCTTTCTGTATCAATTTCTTGGTCCTCCTTTACTGAATTCTAAAATCCTCCCAATCCTCAGGCTTACTACTCTTTTTGGCAACATTATAAGTCTCTTCCTTTAATCTAATACTATCTTAATTTCTCTTGATGTGGAGATGCCGGCGTTGGACTGGGGTGGACAAAAATGAGAAGTAGCACAACACCAGCAGTCAGGGGCATTCAGCCTCGGATCTGCGGGTAAGCGTTCTCCAAGGCGGCCTTCGGGATACACGACAGCGCAAAATCATAGAGCAGAAACTGATAGCCAAGTTCCGCACTCATGAGGATGGCCTCAATCGCGATATCGGGTTCATGTCACGATACAGAACATGACTTGACATCATGGCCGGTCTTTCCAGCCTTTTTTTAAAACTAACACAAGAACCAAAGTCAACTGCAGAGGATATGCAGCCAGCAGGTGTTTTGACACGTTGGACCCCCTGGGACACATCTCATTGTCTTGGCTGTGCTCTTAGTGTGTCTTTGATGTAGGGAAAGATTTGAATACATTTTTTCTGTGTTTATATTGTGAATTCTGGGAGATTCTCTCACAGCTACTCTACCTGAGGAAGGAGCGACAGCTCCGAAAGCTTGTAATTTTAAATAAATCTGTTGGACTATAACCTGGTGTTGTGCGACTTCTCATTAATTTCTCTTGTTAGCCAGGGTTGGATCATTTTTCTATTGGTGTTTTTATTCCTTAAGGCAATGTATATTCATTGCGAATTATGAATTATTTCTTTAAATATTTGCCATTGCTTTTCTACTGTCATCTCTTTTAATCTAGTTTCCCAACCTACCTTATCCAACGCGCCTCTCATACCTACGTAGTTTGCTTTGTTCAGGGTTAGGACTTTAGTTTCAGACTTAACTAAATCACTCTCAACCTCAACATAAATTTCTATCATATTATGATCACTGCTCCCCAGAGGTTCCTTTACTACAAGGTTATTAATTACCCCTTCTCATTGCACAGTACTAGATCTAAAATAATCAATTCCCTCGTAGGTTCCTTGACATACTGATCTAGAAAACTATCTTGAATGCATTCCATGAATTCTTCCTCTGCACTATTTCTGCAAATTTGGTTTGCCCAGTCTATATGAAAGTTAAAGTTCCCCATGATTACTGTATTACCCTTGCTACATGCATCTCTAATTTCCTGATTTATACTCTGCCCGACACTACAACCACTGTTAGAGGGCCTATAGACTACTCCCACTAATGTTTTCTGCCCCTTGTTGCTTCTTAGTTCCACCCAAACTGATTCTACATTTTGTTTTTCCAAGCCAAAATCCTTTCTCTCGACTGTCTTTATTCCCTCCTTTATTATCAGGGCTACCCCTCTTCCTTTTCCATTCTGCCTGTCTCTTCTAAAAGTCAAATATCCTGGAATTAAGTTCCCAACCTTGGTCACTCTGCAACCACATCTCTGTAATGGCTATTAAATCAAACCCATTTATTTCTACCTGCGCTATTAATTAATCTATTTTGTTGCGAATGCTTCGTGCATTCAGATATTGTACCTTTAGCTTGAACTTTTTTCTATTTTTCGCTGATGTCACCTTAGTCACTAATGCCCTATTTCCTTTGTTACTCTCTCGGTCCCTTCCTGACCCACTCTGCTTATCTTTACCCAGATCACTACTCTGCTCTGCAGCCTTGACATTTCTCTTACTGCTTTTGAATTTACCCTTTCCTGAATCCTCCCTTCCCCACTTAGTTAGTTTAAAGCCCTATCTACCGCCTTAGTTATTTGATTTGCCAGGACACTGGTCCCAGCCCGGTTTAAGTGAAGCCTGTCCCCACGGAACAGTTCCTCTTTCCCTAGTACTGGTGCCAGTGCCCCATGAATTGAAACCCTGCCTCCCACACCACTCATTGAGCCACGCATTTAACCGTGTAATCTGTTTGTCCCTATGCCAATTTGCACGTGGCTTCGGTAACAATCCAGAGATTATTACCTTTGAGGTTATGCTTTTTAATTTCGACCCTAGCTCCTCAAACTCTCTCAGCAGAACGTCATTCCCAGTTGTACCTATGTCGTTGGTTCCTACATGGACCATGACAACTGCATCCTCCCCCTCCCAATCCAAGTTCTTCTCCAGCCGCGAGGCGATGTCTTTAACCCTGGCACCAGGCAGGCAACACAACCTTCGGGACTCCCGGTTGCGGCTGCAGAGAACAGTATCTATCCCCTTGACTATCCCCCTTGACATCAAGGCAGCATTTGACCGAGTGTGGCATCAAGGAGCCCTAGTAAAACTGAAGTCAATGGGAATCAGGGGGAAAACGCTCCACTGGCTGGAGTCATACCTAGCACAAAGGAAGATGGTTGTGGTGGTTGGAGGTCAATCATCACAGCCCCAGGACATCGCTGCAGGAGTTCCTCAGGGCAGTGTCCTAGGCCCAACCATCTTCAGCTGCTTCATCAATGACCTTCCCTCCAACATAAGGTCAGAAATGGGGATGTTCGCTGATGACTGCACAGTGTTCAGCACCATTCACAACTCCTCAGATAATGAAGCAGTCCATGCCCACATGCAACAAGACCTGGATGATGTTCAGGCTTGGGCTGATAAGTGGCAGGTAACATTCGCGCCACAGAAGTGCCAGGCAATAACTATCTCCAACAAGCGAGCGTCTAACCACCTCCCCTTGACATTCAACGGCATTACCATCACCGAATCCCCCACCATCAACATCCTGGGGGTCACCATTGACTAGAAACTTAACTGGACCAGCCACATAAATACTATGGCAACAAGAGCAGGTCAGAGGCTAGGAATTCTGCGGCGAGTGTCTCACCTCCTGACTCCCCAAAGCCTTTCCACCATCTACAAAGCACAAGTAAGGAGTGTGATGGAATACTCTCCACTGGCCTGGATGAGTGCAGCTCGAACAACACTCGAAGCTCGACTCCATCCAGGACAAAGCAGCCCGTTTGATTGGCACCCCATCCACCACCTTAAACATTCACTCCCTCCACCACCGGCGTACCGTGGCTGCAGTGTGTACCATCTACAAGATGCACTGCAGCAACTCGCCAAGGCTTCTTCGGCAGCACTTCCCAAACCCGCGACCTTATCCACCTAGAAGGACAAGGGCAGCAGGCTCATGGGTTCAAGAAGGCCGCTCACCACCACCTGCTCAAGGGCAACTAGGGATGGGCAATAAATGCTGGCCTTGCCAGCGATACCCAGACCACATAAGCAAATTAAAAAAAAACTATACTGTCCCCTACCACTACCACATTCCTTTTCACTCCCCCCACTTGAATGGCCTCCTGCACCATGGTGCCATGGTCAGTTTGCTCATCCACCCTGCAGTCCTTGTTCTCATCCCTATAGGTAGCAAGTATCCCATACCTGTTGGTCAAAATCAAGGGCCGAGGCTCCCCCATCATTACATCCTGGGTCCCCATACCTTCCTGACTCGCAGTCACACCCTTCTGTCCCTGACCATTGACGAACTCTAAAATACTACTTAACCTAAGGGGTGTGACTGCCTCCTTGATCCAAGTGTCCAGGTAACTCTCCCCCTCCCTGATGCCCCACAATGTCTGCACCTCAGGCTCCAGCTCAACAACTGTGAGCCGAAGTTCCTCGAGCTGCAGACACTTACTGCAGATGTGGTTGCTCGGGATCTCGTGGGTCTCCACAAACTCCCACATGCTGCAGTTACGGCACACCACCTGCCCTGCCATGTCTATCTAACCTTCTTTATTTATTTGATTAGTTAATTAATTATTATTATTATTATTATTTCAATCAATTATTTTAGTTTTATTAATTAATTAGTTTATCTAGTTTAAGTTACTAATTCAGTAAAGTAATGGCAAGTTACAGTTTCCTAGCTGAGTTTAACCCACTTCACTCGCTGAGAGGCTAAAAAAAACTTTAATACTCACCAACCAACCTGCTGCCTTGTGATGTCACTCTTTGATTTTGTTTTCCTGTTTTGAAGGTTCCTCGTGCTGCCTCTTTCTTTATAACGCTGCCGCCACCGCTGCTCTCGCCGTTTATCCCTGTCCGTCATTGTTCGTATGTTTGGAACAGGTGTTCTTTATTTGCACGTGTCCTCATTTTCAAAATGTGACTTGTATGTACAGTAAACCAGCTGAGCCAAATATCCTGGGATTGGCTGTATCTCCTGCACGTTCCTTCTTTTTTTGCCCTCACTTGGGATTGTGCCTAATTCTGGAGCCCTGCCAGCGGGATGTGATTTCAGTTCTATTTTCGGGTTTGTTGGGTTTCCCAGTTCATTGCTGATCCCTTTCCCATGGAGGGAGGGATGTCCTGATCCTGGGATCCGTTACGTTGGCAGCCTGCACAGGACGAAGTAGCTGCTGTAGGGCCGGAGTGCCTGGGAGATCCCAGCCAAATAGGGAGGGCGTAATGTCCTGACTCCTGCCCGGGACGCCCTCCCTCTGTGTGTTGCAGCTGCTAATGTTTGAAGTGCTGAGGGGAGGGTAGGGGGGCTATTAGCACATCGTCAGTACCTGACATACTGGTGGAGTGAGATGTGCTCTTCCAATCGCAGCTTTACTTTTTCCTGCTCTCTCCAACCGCTTGCACATTTTTGGTTGGGTTTTGAGTGCGCCTGTTGCTCACAGTCTCACCAGAGTCTTCCTCCTGTGTGGCCGTTTTCATGCTCTGCACCTGCGCTGCTCTGCTCTGCACTTAGTGCCATTTTAAATTAGAAATACCTGATAATATTTGACAGGAATGAAAAAAAAATGGATTCCACCACCTTAAGTCAGATGGCGCGCTGTTCAACAGACTGAAGTTTGACAGACTGCCTGTTTAGGGTTGCCAACTCTGGTTGGATGTGTTCCTGAAGGTTTGATCGCTTGATGTTCTGACCACATGACCTCTGACCATGCGATGCATGATCACATGACGTTTGATTACATGACTATTAAAATGTTATTGCATTTACCTTATAAAGTTTGCGTCCCCTGTAGTTTACTATTTTTGCTTGTGGTTTCGCGCCAGTAGCTGTTGTTCAAAAATTTCCAAGTACTAGGAGGCCATCCATGAGCAGGTGAAGAAGGGAAACTGAGAAATTACAGCACAGGAGGAGGCCTTCAGTCCCCGCTTTCCTGTAGTGGATGTGGTATGTATGGACTTTCAGAAGGCCTTTGAAAAGGTGCCACATAAGAGACTCATGACAAAAGTGGAGTAAGGGGCCAAGTAGCAGAATGGATTCAAAGCTGACTACAAAACAAAAAGAGAGTGGTTATTACTGGACTCGTAATCCAGAGGCCTGGACGAATGATCTGGAGACATGAGTTCAAATCCCATCATGCCAGCTGGGGAATTTAAATTCATTTAATAAATAAATCTGGAATAAAAAGCTAGTATCAGTAATGGTGACCATGAAACTATTGGATTGTCGTAAAAACCCATCTGGTTCACTAATGTCCTTTAGGGGAGGAAATCTGCCGTCCTTACCCGGTCTGGCCTATATGTGACTCCAGACCCACAGCAACGTGGTTGACTCTTAACAGCCCTCTGAAATGGCCCAGCAAGCCACTCAGTTAAAGGCATTTAGGGATGGGCAATAAATACTGGCCTTGCCAGTGACACCCACGTCCCGTGAATAAAAAAAAGTGAAGTTTCTTGGACTGGTAGAAAGTGGGAAGTGGTGTCACACGGATCTGTGGTGGGAACACTGTTGTTCACCATATACATAAATGATCTGGACACAGAAATTGGAGAAATTTGCAGATGATACCAAATTAGAAGGTATAGCTAATAATGTGGAGGACTGCACCAAAATACAGGAAGACATAAAAAGGCTTGCAGAGTGGGCAAATTAAATTCAATATAGCAACGTGTGAGGTGATTCATTTTGGTAGGAAGAATAAGGAGGCCACTTATTCCATGGAAGGTAAGAAACTAGAAAATAGAGAGACAAAGAGATCTGGGAATACAGATACATAAGTTACTATAAGTCCCAACACAACTTGATAAGGCCATAAAGACGGCAAACAAAAGACGAGGGTTAATTTCTCGGGGAATTGAATAAAAAAGCATTGAGGTAACATTAAATTTACCTTAGTTGGACCACACTTGGAATATTGTGCACAGCTGTGGTCTCCCTACTACAAAAATGATACTGAAGCACTGGAGAAAGTGCAAAAAAAATTTACAAGGAGGTTGCCAGAATTGAAAGGGTGTAACTATCAGGAAAGATTGAGAAGGCTGGGGCTCTTGACTCTGGAAACAAAAAGACCAAGAGGAGATCTGATAGAGGTCTTTAAAATTATGAAGGGGTTTGATAGGGTGGATGGGGAGAAAGTGTTTCCACTTGTGGGTGAATCCAGAACAAAGAGGCATAAATACAAGATAGTCACTAACAGATCAGGGCCTAGATATTGTAGTAGGCCGGAAACCTGCTGGTGCCACCGCAGGCCGAAGTTAATGGCCGCCCAAAATAATAGCGCAGGCAGCACCGGTCTCTTGGTGCTGCCTGCTTATTTAAATTAGTACAGCACAAAACCTGGAGTGCAACACTGGTTTTCCGGTGGTAGTCTCAGCAGAAAGCCCAATGTAGCGTGGCCATAGTGAAGGGATTTTTACTAGTCCTAGCCCCTTTAGGGCTACCCCGGATCAGGCGTATTCCCCAGACGTTCACTTTCAACTAAAGTTTGAGGTAACCGAATCCTAAAGATGCTTAATTGGGTCTAAAGGTCCAGACTATCTCTCCCTAAAGGAAAGGAACAACCTGAAGATGTTACCATCCTCCAGATAGCACTTTTAATAAGTTTAGCTGGACTGTAACGTTCCAGATATTATGAGGATCCGGAAAACTCCCTCAAAATTCTGCAACTCCTCACCAAAGAGCGAACAGAGATTGAGTTTGCGAGTTTGATACAGAAGTATTATGTGAGACAATTCTAAAAATATATAGATTTATTAAAGAACCGACATGTAATTTACAGTTGCCGATTCAATCGCAACATTAACAGTTCCAAAAACAGAAATCTTACAATTCTATTATCAGCGTTCCTTATTCTCAAATCTTAACTTCGTTACATTTATACAGTTCTTAGTCTTTATTCCAGGATATCCACCAAAATCAAATACCTTACAATACCTTGATCCACGAGGTACAAAGAGTTGTAGACTTACAGAGCTTGCCTCTGAAGCCTGAGAATCGCTTTGCCCCTTTACAGTGAGACTATCATCCCATTTGAAATTTCAATATTTATATCCTTGTTCAGTGGTATTTCCTTTGAAGTTTTCTGCTGATGTAAGCTAATTATCTCTAGTCATTTTTCTGCTGACCCCTGCTATTCTTACAGTCAGTTCAGCTGGTAGCATTAAGAATCGTGTCTCTACCTTTAGGTGTTCGGAGCTTATCATAAAAACGGTGTGACAGCAGATGCATCTATTTGATGTCATTCTTACCAAGGTCTTCTGTTTGTGTCTTGTTACGACGTGTTTATTAAAAACACCTCAACCGGGTGCACCATTGTCTTCTTAGTTACCTCAGCTGGTTGCAACACAGAATCATGTCTCCTGTGTTTCATTTGATGTCATTTTTATGAAG
The DNA here is from genome assembly GCA_030390025.1 of Squalus acanthias. Taxonomy (NCBI): domain Eukaryota; kingdom Metazoa; phylum Chordata; class Chondrichthyes; order Squaliformes; family Squalidae; genus Squalus; species Squalus acanthias. The sequence continues at coordinate 42,910,239 of CM059427.1, forward strand.
GCATATGTTTCTTAATTTTTTGTGTTTCTTTCCGAAGTGTTGGTTTAGGACATCTTAACAGGGTGTACCATTGTGTTCTTTCCAAAGCTTCAGACTTCAGGAGCTTCCAACCTCCTGTTTCAATAAGGTTATTGATTCAGTGTCAACAACTTATCTTATCTCAATAGCCTGTATGCTGTTTACAGCTTTAGATTGTTGAGGCTTCCAGATTTCCAAACCCAGTTTGTCATGTTTTAATAAGACTAGAATTCTTTCATAGAATGGTGATTTTTTCTGAATATGGCTTATTCCTTCACAATAGTGTCCCTGGAGCAAGAGCAGCTTTGTCTTAAAGCTAGCCTGTCATTTTAGAAAGCAGTGCCAGTCCCTTAATGGGGAACTGCCTTCGAGGACGAAAAAATAAAAATCATTTAAAAATAGGCAGTCTTCAGCCCTTAGAGCTCAACTGCCTTCTGAAAAAAGATATTCAAAATAATTCTGAAATGGAAGTCTTCAGCTCCTAAAGCTAAACTGCCTTCCGTACATTAAAAAAAATGGTTGAAATGCTTCAGCAGTAACACAAATGGCTCAACAAGCCAGGGAAGGGACACCCAGGTTTTCACACGCAGCACTCCAGCTTTGTGCAGGGAGTCAACACCAATGTTCCCTGTAAGCTGTGTGGCCGTGCAGCACTCTGGGGAACCCACGCAGTCGGCTTGCCTGCTTTTCAGTACAAAGACCGCGCATGTGCGGTATTTTTAATGGCCTGCACAGCTCCTTAAAGGGGCTGCGCAGGGCCAAACAAAATTAGAGGGAACATTGGTCAACACTGCAAGAGAGGTTCTCTACCCACAGGGGCCAAGAGGCCCTCCAAAAAGAAAAATGTGGGACCAGATCACCAAGGCCGCCACTGCCAGCAGTGTTGCCCCCAGGACCTGGTTCCAGTGCCCAAAGAAGTTTCACGACCTCAGACAAGTGGTCAAGGTCAGTCAATGCATCTTCAAAAGCTGACTCCTAGCTGCATAATTAGCCTCTCAATTGTTCATTGCATGACCCTCCCCCCCATCACTCACCTACCAACAATCTCTACCAAATACAAGGCAGACCTCACATTCTTAGCTTCACCTCACCTCCTTGGAGGAGACGGTGCTGGCCATTCATGGCAGGGGCATGGCTGAGGGCTTGGCCAGCGGAAGGGCTGAAAGGATATAAGATGCTGGTATTCACATACGTTATTTCCTTCTCACATCCCACTTCCCCTTATTCCACAATATCTTCTGATTTACAAGGTGTGTATGGTGTAAGCAAGCAGTTCTTGCTTTCCTGCCCTCCCCTCACCACTACTCTACCCTTGTGCCTTCCTCATTTCACACACCCAAGAAAACCAGCCTGCCCAGCCAGTGGTTGACCAAGAAAAGGAGAGGAGAGTGAAGAAGAAGAAGAAGAAGAAGAAGAAGAAACAACGTCACTAGATTTGACACTTCCAGCCACCAGCTCCTAGAGGTCATCCTGCAAGTCCATCTGCAGTGTCCCCCCCTGAAAATAAGCAGCCTTCCAACAATGCTACAGCCACTGGGGTAGCACTGCGTAACATCATAAGAACATAAGAAATAGGAACTGGAGTAGTCCATTTGGCGCTTCGAGCCTTCTCCGCCATTCAACAAGATCATGGCTGATCTTCTAACCCTTAAATCCCTTATTTCCCAAAAATTTATTGGACTCTGTCTTGAATATTCTCAATGCCTGAGCATCCACAGCTCTCTGGGGTAGAGTATTCCAAAGATTCACAACCCTTTGAGTGATGAAATTTCTCCTCATCTCAGTCCTAAATGGCCGACCCCTTATTCTGAGACTGTGACCCCGTGTTCTAGATTCTCCAGCCAGGGGAAACATTTTCTCAGCATTAACCCTGTCAAGCCCCTTAAAAATGTTATATGTTTCAATTAGGTCACCTCTCATTCTTCTAAACTCAAGGTAATATAGGCCTAGTCTACTCAATCTCTCCTCATAGGGCAATCCCCTCATCCCAGGAATCAGTCTAGTGAACCTTTGTTGCACTTCCTCTAAGGCAAGTATGTCTTTCCTTAGGTAAGGAGACCAGATCTGTACACAGTACTCCAGGTGCGGCCTCACCCAGGCCCTGTATAATTGTAGTAAGACTTCTTTACTCTTATATTCTAATCCCTTTGTAACTAAAGTTAACATACCATTTGCTTTCCTAATTGCTTGCTGTACCTGCATGATAACTTTCTGTCATTCATGTACAAGGACACCCAAGTCCCTCTGAATGCAAACATTTCCCAGTCTCTCACCATTCAAAAAATATTCTGCTTTTCTTGTTTTTCCTACCAAAGTGGATAACTTCACACATCCCCACATTGTAATCCATTTGCCATGTTCTTGCCCATTCAGTCAACCTGTCTTTATCTCTTTGCAGCCTCTTTGTGTCCTCCTCACAGCTTACTTTCCCACCTAACTTTGTATCATCAGCAAACTTGGATACGTTACACTCAGCCCCTTCATCTAAGTCATTAATATATATTGTAAATAGCTGATGTCCAAGCACTGATCCTTGAGATATCTCACTAGTTAAAGCCTGCCAACCCGAAAAAGTCCCGTTTATTCCTACTCTCTGTTTTCTGTCCATTAACCAATCCTCAGTCCATGCTAATATATTACCCCCAATCCCATGAGTCCTAATTTTGTGTAATAACCTCTTGCGTGGCACCTTATCGAATGCTTTTTGAAAATCCAAATACATTACATCCACTGGTTTCCCCTTATCCATCCTACTAGTTACATCTTCAAAAAACTCTGAGATTTTTCAAACATGATTTCCCTTTCATAAAACCACGTTGACTCTGCCTAATCATATTACGATTTTCTAAGTGCCCTGTTACCATGTCTCTAATAATAGATTCTAACATTTTGCCTACTACTGATGTCAGGCTAACTGGCCTATAGTTTTCCGTTTTTTCTCTCCCTCCTTTCTTAAATAGCGGGGTTATGTTTGCTACCTTCCAATCCTTGGGGACTGTTCTAGAATCTAGGGAATTCTGGAAGATTAATATCAGTGCATCCACTATCTCTGCAGCTACCTCTTTTAAAACCCATGGATGCAGGTCATCAAGTCCAGGGGATTTGCTGCCACTTAGTCCCATTCATTTCTCCAGTACTATGTCTTTACTTATATTGATGTCTTTAAGTTCCTCATTTCTCTCTAGACCCTTGGTTCCCCATTATTTTTTGTGTCTTCTACTGTGAAGACAGATACAAAGGCCACGATTTTGCCATAGGCGTCAGGTTAGCGTCGGGTTGGATGGTCGGAGGGTTCCGGTCCCGCTGTTGGTTTCAACTGCACTGCAATAACTATTTTGCCTTAACTGGGCTTATTCAGCCCATCGTGCGCGTTGCCCGGCCCAATCAGTGGGTTCGGGTCTGCTGCTCGCCTCTGCCAATGTCTTCCATTCAGCTGCATTTAAGGGGCCCATGCAACCTTGTGGTGTTTCATTCACATTCTACTGCTTCTCAGTGTTACTAATAGCAAGATGACTGCTTCAAGAGCCAAGGCTTCTCCAAGATTCAATGATGACTCCTTCCATGCTCTTGTGGAGGGAGTGAGAGGGCACTAGGAGGTTCTGTTCCCCTCCAACAGATGTAGGAAGCCTCCTCAGCAAACCAAGGCAGCCTGGCTGCAAATTGCTGAGGAGGTTAGCGCCAGGTCTTTGTGCTCACACACCTGGGTTCAGTGCAGGAAAAGGTTCAATGATCTGCTACGCTCAGCAAAAGTGAGTATAACATCACACTTACATTCAATCTGCTCCCCATCTCTTCTCATCACCAGCACTCTGCATTGTCAACCTACTCCTGCACATCCCACTTTACCCTTACATCCCTTGCACCCTTAACCATCCCTCTCTCTCTATGTACAGACTCACTCCACCATTCTACTATGCACCCCTCACACTCGATATCACTGTTATGCCATGGCAACAACTAACAATGCACAGGGAGGGCCCTTGGTATTGGCACCTCACTCCATCTTTGCTATGGATTCCCTACACTGACTCCAACATTCTCGCTCAACCTCCACTTGTATCCCTCATTGCAGGAAAAGAGAGCCCACAATAAGAGGGAGAGGGGGAGGACAGGAGGAGGGCCACCTTCCATGGTGCACTTAACCACCGCTGAGGAGGCTGCTATCGACATCGTCGGAGATGCTGAGGAGCTGGAAGTGGGGGACAGAGAGATGGGCTCAGTAGAGCAAACAGGTGACAGAATAGATTTGGAACCCTCTCATTTAGATTTCATGAGTGACTGATATGGCATCTGATGTTCATACAGATTGAGTCCGGATCATCTGCACAATGGGATGTGTCTGCTACGTTAATATCACATGTCTAACTCATGCCGTTACTCCCCCACAGGACCATTGAGAGCCCCCCTCCCCACTCTCTAGGAGGAAGAGCCGGAAGACTCCTCAGAGGGAGCTGCAACCTCTGAGGGTGCAGTGTCAGCAGCATTAAGCGCACCCAGCACAAGCGCACAGACGCACACCTCGGTGGGTCATTCACTAGATAGATTAGTGTTGTCACCTGGTGTATCACAGCTCACAAGTGAGCATCAGCAGATGGTGGAGACAGGGACAGCAGAGGAGATTCCTCGTCGGAGGGTGCTGGATGCTCCTAGCCCTGCTCAGCTGCATGTGGACGCTGTGCCTCTGGGGCCATCCAGAAAGAGAGCGGTGCTGGAGCTTCAGGAACAAGTGCAGGAGGCTCTGACAGGATTTGCAACCACGGTAACTGTGAGTGTGCAGAGAATGGAGGAGTCCATCTCAAACATGAGCAATGCCGTGGTGCATGCAATGGCGAATGTGGGTGCCGCCATGGAAAGGATGGCAACCTCCATGGAGGACATAAATCGCCAGACTCAAATGAACATGGTGACTCTTCTAAATAGATGGTCTGCTATGGAGGATAGATGGGCATCTATTGAGGAGAGGAACCAGAGGTACATGGACGTCCCCGTTATGAGGACTGTCAGTACAGAGACGGGTCCTCATGGCCCCACTGATGTGCAGCAACGTGCTCTCCAGCTACTTGGTAGCAGTGAAGTGCGAGTGACCCATGAGAGGGATGTTGGTGGTCGACAGCAATGAAGTGTGGGCTCCTCTCCAAGCGCTCACACTCCCATGCCACCACGGAGCCCTCGGTCAGAGCCCCAGATTCCTCACCCAACTGAGATGGCCATCTCAGCCCCTGCACAGCTGCAGGCGGAGCAGACTGTTGCTGAGCCCTCCCAGGCTCCCAAACCCAGAGGATGCCCGCCAAAGGCATCGAAGCAGGCGCAGCATCCTAGTCAGCAAGGTGCCTCTACATCTGCTGAAGCTACAGGGGAAGCACCATGTAGAAGCACGTTTAAGAGAAAGTTAACAGACAAATAGTCACAAGGGTAGTCACTTGGGTGTTTTGATCTAATGCAAAGTGAAGTTTCTCATCGTTATTTCAATTGTAATAAAGAAATGCGATGGCAAAGATTCAAAGAGTTGGCATATGTGTGCTCAGAAATGGAAGTTGCACAGTGAGGGGCCAGGGCGCCTTTCATCTGTAGTGATGGTCGGGAGAGTGATAGGAAAGCACAGTTTATTGTACAGATGCTGTATGGTGTGTTAAGAAGGTCGGCCAGACATTCATTTTCATGTGCCAGCCACATATGTTTGCTGCGTAAACTTACCTGAATCTGGCATGGATTAGTGCATCCCTTGGCTCATGGCCAGCAATGTGCTCGCGTGCTGGTGGAACTGACACATCCACCTCCGCAAGGTCTTCCTCATCTGCCGCCTCCTCCACCTCCTCCTCTTGTTCTGAGGAGGCTGCGTGCTGAGCCACTTGTTCCTCAGGCAGTGGTAAGCCACGCTGCTGTGCGATGTTGTGCAGGGCGCAGCAGACCATGATGATTCTGGAGAGCCTGGCTGGTGAGTACTGTAGGGCTCCACCAGATCTGTTGAGGCATCTGAATCACATTTTGAGCAAGCCGATGGTTTGCTCTATGATGCTTCTGGTGGAAATGTGGCTCTCATTGTAACGCTCCTCAGCTTCATTTGATGGCCTCCTCATCGGTGTCATTAGCCACGTCTTCAGGGGATAGCCCTTGTCTCCAAGGAGCCATCCAGAAAGTTAAGTTGGTGGATTGAACAGCTGAGGCACAGTAGACTGCCGCAGGATGAACGAGTCATGGCAACTGCCAGGGAAATTGGCGCAAACATGCATAATGTTCTTCCTGTGGTTACACACCAGCTGGACGTTAAGGGAGTAGAAGCCCTTGCAGTTGACAAATACAGCTGGGTTGTGATGAGGTACCCTAATGGCCACATGTGTGCAGTCTACGATGCCCTGCACACTTGGGAAGCCTGCCATATTTGCAAAGCCAACCGCATGCACGGTTACACTTGCTTCATCCGTGGAGAAGTGGATGTAATTGTACGACTTTGCAAAGAGGGCATCGGTAACCTGTATGATGCAAGTGTGTGCGGCCAACTGGGAGATGCCGCTGATGTCTGCTGCTGATCCCTGGAAGGACCCTGAAGCAAAGAAGTTGAGTGCGGTGGTGACTTTGACAGCCACTGGTAAGGAGTGTCCACCCGCTCCTCTGGGCTCCAGGTGTTGGTGCAGCATTGTGCAGATGACAGCGACTACCTCTCGCAGAAGTCTCAGCCTCCTTTGGCATTGCTGCTCACTCATATTGAGGAAGCTCATCCTCTGCCTGTAAACCCTGTGTTGGGGGTATCTCCTGCGGCGCGGTGCAGCCCTATGCTGACGCCTTCTGCTCTGTGTAGCATCAGGTGGCTGAGGACAAGGTTGGCGCTCCTGCTGTTGCTGCTACTGTTGTGCCTGGTTCTGCTGCAGCCGCGGCTGCTCTTCCTCCGATTCTGAGGACCAGGATGAGAGGGTATAAATGGTTCCCATTCTGCTGGTATATATCTCAGTTGAGGAAGAGATATTATAAGCTCTCAGTCAATGTGGGAAGAGGATTTTCCAAGGAGGTCACAGTGCATATGGATCTCAGCTTAAATACTTACAAGCTCAATAGACCTGCAAAATGTGTTCCAAAACCTCAGAACACAAAGTTCAGGCATCTGAAAGTCAGCCATGTTACAGGTCCGCTTTTATGCTGCAGGTGCAGCTGTCAAGTATTCAGTGAGTTGCTGAACCCGGCACAATCAGCTGGCGTGTTTGTCGCATGACGTGCAACACACTGAAAATGTAGTAAAATGGGAAGAGCCTCTTAAAATCGCATTATCTAGGCAGTTAACAAGCTGTTAACTGCCTTAAGTGGCTATCCCGCCATTTGGTGTCGGGTCTAATCAGGCCTCGCAGACCCGACACTTTGTAAAATTGGGTGGAGGCGGGATGGCGGCGGGTTCACAACCCACCGTCAATCATTTAGATTTTAACTCCTGACCTGCCTCCAAACACGCCCTCCGAGCGCCGGCAAAATCGCAGCCAAAGTATTTGTTTAATGTCTCTGCCCATTATAATTTCTCCTTTCTCTGCCTCTAATGGGCCCACGTTTACTTTCACTAATCTCTTTCTATTTACATACCTATAGAAACGTTTATAATCTGTTTTTATGTCTCTTGCTAATTTACTCTCATATTCTTTTTTCTCTTTCCTTATCAATTTCTTGGTCCTCCTTTGCTGAATTCTAAAATCCTCCCAATCCTCAGGCTTACTACTTTTTTTGGCAACATTATAAGCCTCTTCCTTTGATCTAATACTATCTTTTAACTTTTCTTGTTAGCCACAGTTGGAACACATTTCCTGTGGGGTTTTTGTGCCTTATGAAATGTATATTTGTTGTAAATTATGTATTAATTCTTTAAATGCTAGCCATTGCTTGTCTACCATCATATCTTTTAATGTAGTTTCCCAATCTACCTTAGCCAACTCGCCCCTCATACCTACGTAATTTGCTTTGTTTAGAATTAAGATCCTAGTTTCAGACTTAATTAAGTCACTTTCAAACTCAATATAAAATTCTATGATATTATGGTCACTCTTCCCAAAAGGCCCATTTACTACAAGGTTGTTAAATAACCCTTTCTCATTGCACAATACTAGATCTAAAATAACCTGTTCCCTACTTGGTTCATCAACATACTGATCTAGAAAACTATCTTGTATACATTCCATGAATTCGTCCTCCACACTAATACTGCAAATTTGGTTTGCCCAGTCTATATGTAGATTAAAGTCTCCCGTGATTACTGTATTACCCTTGTTACATGCGCCTCTAATTTCCTGATTTATACTCTGCCCGACATTACAGCTACTGTTTGGGGGCCTATAAACAACTCCCACCAATTTTTTCTGCCCCTTGCTGTTTCTTAGCTCCACCCAAACTGATTCTACTTCTTGATTTTCCGAGCCAAGATCCTTTGTCTCTACTGTCTTTATCCCATCCTTTATTATCAGGGCTATCCCTCCTCCTTTTCCATTTTGCCTATTTCTTCTAAAAGTTAAGTATCCTGGAATATTTAGTTCCCAACCTTGGTCACATTGGAACCATGTCTCCGTAATGGCTATTAGATCAAACCTATTAATTTCTGTCTGCGCTATTAATTCATCTATTTTGTTGTAAATGCTTCGTGTATTCAGATATAGTGCTTTTAGCTTTGACTTTTTTCTGTTTTTATTGATGACACCTTAGTCACTGATGCCCTATTACATTTGTTGCTTTCTCTGTTCCTTCCTGACCCACTCTGCTTATTTTTACCCAAAACTCTGCTCTGCTCTAGAGCCTTGACATTTCACTTGCTGCTTTTAACATCAGTAGGATAGGCAAGGGCACACACAAGACAGTCACTAATGGAATGCACAATGGTGATTAGCTGATTTCTTGAAGTCATATTGGATGGATAGATGTATAAAATTGATAGGAAAGTTTGCTTTGTGGTGGCTTTTATTTCAGCATTGTGGCCAAGAGGGCGCTGTGAAGGTCAGTAACAGAGGGAAAGTAAGGTGTGGGACAAAAGTTGAAAGTGGAATTGGGATTGTGGTCACTTGTACCGCAGGCAGATGATTCCATCCCTGATATCCTGGCCAGAAAGAGGGTGTCTGGGTTGCATCCTTCCTTCTGCTTCCTCCTCTTCTGCTTCCTCCTTCTCTGCATCTTCCTCTTCTGCGTCTTCCTCTTCTGCTCCTTCCTCTTCCGCTCCTTCCTCTTCCCTCTGTGAGCGGATGCTGGAAATCTGAAATAAAAGCAGAAAATGCTGGAAATACTCAGCAAGTCAGGCAGCATCTCAGCCTGAGACGTGAACTGTGTTTCTCGCTCCACTGATGGTGCCTGACCTGCTCAGTATTTCTATCATTTTCTGTCTTCTCAGAGGTCTTCCTTTACCATCCGAAGCATTGCCAGCACCCAGCAGCACTCCCGGCACACTTTAAAAACTTTTAACATCTATTGCACCAAGCCACTACTTCAATAAAATATTTTAAAAAGTCCAAAAACTTAAATCTAAACTTATCTGAAAGACATGTATTTTGCACTGACAGCGAGGCTGCTTTTGCAGGGCTGCTTCATGCACGCTTTTATTGGCTTGTTTAGGGCCCAGCATTAAATAGAACGAGAACATCGAAGTTTGCAGACGTGGCGTCAAGTCAGGTGTTGCACATCAATTGACGTCATGCTCTGCTAATTAACATTGAAGAGGCCAGCGCTGTCAATGGCAGTGCTATGGCCCTTACCAAAATGGCGGCTGCCATGTTCCGCATCGGAGGCGGCTGGAAACGAGGTGGCCGCCATTTTTTGCAGCAAACCAGCGTTAACGACTGGCGTACAGGTATGGAATTTCTGGGCCAAAGAATTTAGAAGGAATTTCTTTACAGAGAGTGATGAGAATGTGGAACTTGCTGCCACATGCAGTGTTTGAAGCAGAGAGCATTTATTCATTTAAAGCAAGACTTGATGCATACATGAGGGAGGAGGGAATAGAACGATGTGGGAGCAGGGTGCGAAGAGCTATTTAGAGTAGGAGGACACTGGTGCGGAGTATAAGGAATGGCACAGACCAGTTGGGCCAAATGGAGTGTTTCTGTGTAGTAAATTCTATGTAATCTTATATAAGTTGCACAGTTAATGGCACTGAATTTCTGCAGGGACTCTCCTGATGTCCTGACATAATGTTGGCGGGAGATCAGCAGAAAACCTGGAGAAATGGAACAAACGACTGTTTTCAGCCATTTATCCCATATCTCCAGAAGCTCCATCAATCTCCCACCAAAATTACAGCAGGAGATTTGGAAAGCTCCAACAGAAATTCAGGGCAAATATCTCTATGACCCTCAATTCCCCTTCTTAATGGTCTAACTTCTTTTAAAGGTTGTTATAAATTAATTATCTTCTCTGAAAGTCTGCTTCACATTGATTTTTTTTTGCTGATCTAGTTTATTTTTGTCCTCCAGTTCTCTGCTCATACAGATAGTTGGTTGCTACAACTGACCTAAGCATCTACAGCTTAGTGAGGGAAAATTCAACCAGGGTTCCTGCTCCTGATCGCTATCCAGTAACCCTGGCTTGGAAGCTGCACCTGTCGTATGAGAGAATAGGGTTCACTTGTGAATCACTCCACAAATCAACTGCAAACATTATCTGGGCTCACATGTGAAGACTGATCATTTAGGGCTACTCCTGCTCCTATTTCTTATGTTCTTATGTTCTTATGAATACTGATCAAAATCTTGTACTGTGTTAACTAAAGTTCGTGTCCATGGTCTTACCCCTCCCTATCTCTGTAACTTCCTCCAGCCCTACAACCCACCGGGAACTCGACATTCCTCTAACTCTGGCCTCTTGTGCATCCCCCACTTCCTTCACCCCACCATTGACGGCCGTGCCTTCAGCCATCTAGGCCCTAAGCTGTGGAATTCCCTCCCTAAACCTCTCCACCTCTCCACCTCTCTCTCCTCCTTTAATAATCTCACTGCCTGAAAGGGTGGTAGAGGCAGAAACCCTCATCACATTTAAAAAGTACTTGGATATGCACCTGAAGGGCCGTAACCTACAAGGCTACGGACCAAGAGCTGGAAAGTGGGATTAGGCTGGATAGCTCTTTTTCGGTCAGCACAATCACGATGGGCCGAATGGCCTTTTTCTATGCCATAAATTTCTATGATTCGATGATTCTATGAAGACAATGCTTAAAACCTACATCTTTGACCAAGGATTTGGTCATCTGTCCTAATGTTTCCTTCTTTAGGTCAATGCCAATTTTTTTGTCTGATTACGCTCCTGTGAAGCACCTTGGAATGTTTTACTATGTTATAGGTGTTATATAAATGCAATTTGTACTTGTTGTTTTATCGTCTGAGCTGAGGTTTGACAACTTATTCAATCTGCTTATGGAAGAGAGGGAACCATGTGGCGGCTCATGGCACAATCCAGTGAGCTGGAGTATAGTGCAAGGGTTCTCTGTTTGAACCATGGACCTTGCTACTGTTTACCGAGATACTGTTTACCGAGATACTGTTCACCGAGATACTGGGCAGGTAAAGGTGCACTCCGAATTGTAGCGGGCTTGACGTCAGTGAGATCCAATTATGTGAGTAGTCAGTAACAGTGTCTAACATGGAACCTAAAAATTTAACTGTCAGGATGATTGGGTTTTTTTTTCTTCATTTAAACTTTGTGACTTCCTGGAATAAATTGTTACAAAATATTATCAAAGTCCAACCAGTCGCACAGTTTGGCAGACTGTCAATTTAAACACAAAAACACTTTTAATTTCTTCTTGATGAGTATTCAGTTACCAGCTTTAGCCAGACCACAAATGTGACATATGGAATAAGACATGTTTGAATGTTCAGTTAGAATAAAAAAGCTCTCAAAAGAAAAATTGATTTGAAACTGCCACTCTCTTTCCTATTGACTATTGAAATCAGAATTGAGGATGGAAGCCAATTCTCTTCTCCCCTTAAATTTGTAAGCTCATAATAATGAGGCTGGAATTCTGCGCCCATGTGTCAGTGGTGTAAGCTCCCATGGGTCGTAGGGAGCATGGAAAGTATTGAACAGAGGCTTGATGCTAGAAATGATATAGATGCATTGTCCAGGGTTTTCCAATGGCCAGCACTGGGGGTGCTGGAGGTTTGCACTTCTCCAAGGCATGAACTTCATTAAACCATTCAAATTTGTGGAAATATAGGAGGGTCCTCCTTGCTGGGCAATTCCTGGTCGTTTGCACCACTGACACGAGGTCATTGTTGTGTATAAACTGTGCACAGTAGCACTAAACAGGGGCATAGCCTCCGAAAGTGACTTCCTGCTCCTGTTAAAGCTCTCATTAAAAATGCTAAGTATATTTTTTGGGGGCAGATGGTTAAATTTTGGTGTTCTTTTGTTGCATTTATTTTACATCATTGTTTTTTTCTCACACTTCAACTTCTTTTAATGTTCTTTTTCTTTTTTTCCTTACTATCACCTACTATTCAGGAATGTTTCAGGGTAATGTGCAATAATCCTTGCTGATAGAATGGGCATTTCAGGTAGGGCTGGTCCACATATTGTGCAAGAACACCCTGAACATATTACAGAAGACTCGACAAAGGAAGGTCATTATTCAGGTTGTCATTGTGTCCTCAAGGTGACCAGTAGAAGCGTGGTCTCGAGACACTGGGAGTTGAAGGAGTATATGCATAATGACAGACACAGGCATGACCTGCATGCGAAACTGGGCATCATACAGTTACTAAAATAACTAAAGGTGGGAAGGTTTACAATTCTACATTGCATCCTGAGGTATGCGTATGCATAGGATGCAAAGAACAAGCTGTCAGGTCATGTGAGAGATTGGCATGTGTGAGGAGTGCATGTGGCACTGTCAACATTTTGCCAAAAAGCAATCTTTGGACCATCCATGTGATACATGATACGGTGGGGTGCCGTTTCTTTGCCACATTCCTTTTAAGTGTGTCATAATCTTCATCTAATAGTCTACACAGCATTGAGGCTGCTAACCATCTACTGCCAGGAATGTTACACTGGAGTCCTCTGGAAAGTGTGCCCAGAATTGGGTGACCCACCTCTCACCCATCTTGTGCCACTTGATGTCCATTAAGCCATTCCCAAACAAAGGCCGCGTTTCCCCCTACCTCGGCGGGTCCAGTGCGGGCGACATCGGTGGCGGGTCCCAGCCCCGCTGTTGGATCCAGCCTGTTCTGTGGAATGATTTTATGATGAATGGGCTTGTTAAGCCCACCCAGCGCGTTTGCCGGCCAATTGGAGGAAGTGGGCCTGATGACTTCATTTGACGATGCGTCATCAGTCGGTTTCCTTAAAGGGACCATGCGCAAATTGATTTTGACAGTTGTGCTGTCAGTGTTCTACAGCATGGAGGTGCTGCAAACACTGACAAGCACAAAGGTGCACGGTTGCACCCAGGCTCTCCCATGACTCCCTCCGTATGCTTATGGAGGGAGCCACAGCAGACAGGGCAGATCTCTTCCCTTCCAATGGGCAGAAGAGACCTCCCCAGGAGACCAAAGCAGCCAGGTTGCACATTGCACAGGAGGCCACAAGCAGGGATGTGGTCAGGAGGACCAGGCTGCAGTGGCGCAAATATTTCAATGATCTCAGTCGATCACGAAACGTTACTGCAAAGCCACACTCAACCTCATCCTGCTGTGCCACATATCACATCCCCATCACTCTGCCTTCCCTACCCTATACCTGCACATCCTTACTCACACCAACTTACCTTGCACCTCCACCCATCCCTCTCTATCTACATTATCACTTCCCCATCTCACTAGCCATCCCTCACACTCACCCTCATCCTAGTGCAATCATACCAACTATCAACACACAAGGGTAGGTACTTGGGTGTTTTAGCCAATGTTCACGTAAAGTTTCTGTTAATGTGGTGTCAGACATTGAAACCTTTATTTTCAACACTTTGCATTCTTGGACAGATCTGTGTGCACCTTTGGAATTGGCTTAGTGAGTTGCAGTGAATCGTGAGACATAATGGTACACCCCGCAATGGTCATGAGTGTGAAAGGAATGGCTTGGGCATTGTAGGGATGCTTTATGGCGTTGGTGCGGGGTGGTGCCAACCTGGCACATTATGTGGCAGCCAGGGTGTACAGCATCAAGTGAAGTAAATCTGACCATGCTTAGGCCATCGTTGGTCTCCCGGGCAGCTGATGCCTTGGTTCCTGTGCAGCATCAGTTGATTGCGGAGAAGGTTGGTGTTGTTGTTGGTGCTGCTGGTGTGCCTGGTGCTCTGGTGTTGGGGCTGATCGTGGTGGGATTCTGAGGACCAAGGTGAGATAGGTTCAAGGGCACCGATGCTGATGTAATAGATGGCAGGTGAACTTGAGATGACAGAAGTGATCTGTCACTGGTGAGAGAGGTTGTTCCAATGAGATGACACTTGATAGAGAATTTACTCCAAAAACTTACAACCTGCATCAAGCTCAATCTGTCTTCTGAATGCAGTAAGCAACAGCTTCTGAGCTTGGAAAGTGAACAGCTCTGAGATGGGAGCTTTTATAGCACATTTGCAGCTGTCAAGTAATGAGATGATTCCATGGTCATACAATTCCCGACCTGCTTACCTGATGTGACCCCCCGAGCAGCGTGGACCCCGTGGGCGACCTTGTAAAATGTAAAGTTGAGCTCAAAATACTTCTTAATGGACTATGAACAAGGTCATAATGACCTGAATTGCCTCCGCCGCTGGGTATGTTCAGGCCTGACAGACCCGACATTTGGGAAAGACCCGTGGCGGCGGGTTGACAGCGCGTTCCCAACTAGCTGACAAAAAAAAATTCCCACCCAACTCGCCACCGATCGTGCCCACTGACCCCCTGAAAAATTGCTCCCAAAGTGTCAGTTGCTATGCCACTCCTTCACTTGCCCACAGAATCTGTTCCCCAGTCTTGGCCAAGGCCAAGGCCGACAAACACCTGAAGATGTATTTGTTCAATCCACAAATACTGCCTGATCTGCTGAGTATTTCTAGCATCTTGCTATTTGTATTTTGCTTTTTTGACAAATATTTGAAATTAATTTTGGAGCATGATAAAAATTGAAATAAATATTTGCCCCCTTATACAGCCATTTACCTTGGATCATGGGATATTTTCCGTCCACCTCAGAGGGCAGACGGGACCTTGGTTTAACATCTCATCTGGAAGACGTGTTAGAAATAGCCAAGTTACGGCTGTCTCTGGTCACTTTAAATCATCAGGTTTGAGTGCAAACCAATATGGTGGGTATATCGGGGGAGAAATTCGGTATCGCCCTGTTTGGGGCGCAATTATCGGCCGGGTGCAAAAGTTAGCACCTGGCGCTAGTTATCGCCTTCGACTGCAAACTTGGCTTTTATCGCCCCTGGAGGTGATTGGAGCACTAAATCGGGCGCTGCACACCTGCCTTAAGGCGCAAAGGCCGAGGAGCGAGGCGCTAACTCAGAGCGTGGGCGCAGCGCACGTGATGTCAGTTAGTGATGGAACACAGACACACTGGCGCCGGACAGTTCTTAAAGGGGAGGGTCGATCTTGCTCTCCAGCCACACCCTGCTCATTGGAGCCTTAAATCTCGGCCTGGAGAGACCTGTGCCTACATTTTCCAGCCAAGGACTATGGAGAGGGTGAGAGAATGAGCTCAGCGCTTCAATGAGCGGGCCTTGGAGGCTCTGGTTGGCACGGTGGAGCGCAGAAGATCTATACTCTAGCCTGAGAGTGGCAGGAGGCCTTTGCCGCGCGAGTACAGAAGAGTGTGGAGGGAGGTGGCTCAGCACGTCTCCTCCAGGAGCATGGTGCCCAGGACCCATACTCAATGTCGCAAACAGTTCAACGACCTCACTCGGGTCGTCAGGGTGAGTGGCTTTTTTTCAATACCTCTCCATCCCTCCATCTCAACCTCACTCTATGGCCAGAGGGTCTTAAAACCCCAATGCCCAACACTCATCCAACACCTATGGCCCTCTCATAAACCACACATGCACATTCCACACCTTGCATACAGTAAGGGCTATTCAACTATGGGAAGCACATCAGGCAAGAGCATGGCTGCATAGAGTAAGGGCTATTCAACTATGGGAGGCACATCAGGCAAGACCATGGCTATATATTTACTCAGACGCCGTCCTTTTTCTTGCAGGCCAAGCTATCTCATAATAGGAGACAGCAGCAACGGATGGGTGGAGGGCGGCCTCAGCTGCAACCCCTCAGCGATCTTGAGGCGCGTGGCCACAGGATTGTGGCAAGCCGGGTGATCGGTCCCATCGCCCCTGGAGAGGTCGACCCCGTTCGGGACAGCAATGGTAAAGTCATCAGCTTTTTCTCCTCTCATTCCACTTGTCCCTCACGACACCAGCCTTTGACACTTAATCCAACTTACTAAATCGCTCCACTCCTTCCTCCCTTACTGCCCCACTGTCCTCACGCTAAAGCCACTCTTGTACCTCCCTGCTTTCAGATGGAGATTCACCAGCTGAGGAGACGGGCCCTCAAGCTGCCAGTGGAAGTGAAGCCGCAGGCGAGGAGGAAGAGGAAGCCGGAGCCTCAGCCCCACCCTCTCCCGAGGAAGCCCATGCCCACACTGGGTCCACGTCTTCCCTGGAGGGGAGCAGGGATGAAGGGTCTGATGAGGGTGAAGCTCCGGGACCCAGCGGGCTGCAGCAACGCGATGTGGCTGGGGAAGCTCGGGGGCCTTCTCCCCAGAGGGAGAGCAGGCCAGCGAGTCCTGCTGCACTGGATGCAGAGGAGGAGCGGCTCATCGCTGAAATGAGCACCCAGGCGGTGGACATGCACACTCAGCTCATGGGTGCAATGGGAAGGGTGCCCAAAACCATTGATGCACAGGCAAGGAGTGTGGAGCACTCCGCTGTAGCACAGGCGGATGCCACGCAAATGCTTAGTGCTGCAATTCAGTCACTGGCTGCCGTGATCCAATCTCAGACTGGTATCATGCAGTCTCACATTGAGGCCACGCAAGTACTGACTGCTGCCATTGTCGCTGGTTCGGACACATTTCCCCAGGGCTCTCACCGTGCCGCAGCAGGCCAGCAATCTGTGCTCCAGCAGATTGCTCCAGAAGCTGAGGTGCTGCCCCGTGGGAGTGCCAGTGTGTCGGTCGAGCAGGGAGTTGCTGTCCTCTCTCAAGATGACAGCATTCCTGCTGTCACCACTGTCACTTCTCCATTGCACTTCCCACCGCCTGCAGCCCAGACTGCTGCCGCCCATGCAGAGTTGGTGCAGTCTGCAGCCAGGACCTCCAGGCCCAGAGCTGGTCAAGGCCGTCCTTCAAGGGCATCTGTAGTCTTAGGTTCTGACAATCAGCAGCCTTCCACCAGCCTTGCTGCAGCCACTGGGGCCCCATTACGGAGGAGCAGTAGGGTGGGAAGGGGGGAAGTGCGCAAGGAAGGAGATTACCCTTGAAGGGCAAAAAGTAGAAGGTGTGACGAAATGTTGGGAATTTTTTTATTAAAGGCCGAGGTTCGTGTTCAAACTTTTGTTTAGTGTTTTGGCCATTATTTCCAGGTTGTGAGAACCAGTTATGTTAATGAATTATTTTTTGTGTTTGTTTCTATTAGTTTGTCATGAAGAATGTACATGTTTGGCCTTTGGAATCACTGCTGCCTTGGCCGGCTTTGGGGTTGCGGGTTGCTTTCATTCATGTTGTTCTCCATGCCAGAAGCCATTTCCTGAGTAGGGGCCGAGAAGCGGCTTGTTATCAGTCGTTGACGGACGGCCCTTGCAGTTTCAACATTGTGGGCCTCCCTCCCGCCTTGGTGCTGCTGCTGATCATCCTCCTCCTCCTCCTCCGGTGGTGCACCAAGGCCTGGTGGCATTGGCTGGGTCCTGAAGATTGCCAGGTTATGAAGAATGCAGCACACAACTATGAAGAGGGAGACTCGCTCAGGCGAGTACTGCAGGGCTCCTCCTGAGTGATCCAGACAGCGGAACCGTTGCTTGAGCACGCCGATCATCTGCTCAATGATGTTCCTGGCGGCGATATGGCTCTCATTGTACCGCAGCTCAGCAGGGGTGTTGGGGTTACGGAGCGGTGTCATCAGCCAGGTGCAGAGTGGATAACCCTTGTCCCCGAGGAGCCAACCACTTGGCTGATGCGGTGCCTGGAAAAGGTCTGGCACACCAGTCTGGTGCAGGATGAAAGCATCATGGCTGCTGCCAGGATAGCGGGCATTGACGGCGAGTATCAGCTGTCTGTGGTAACAGACCAACTGGACGTTTAAGGAGTGGAACCCCTTGCGGTTTTGGAAAACCTCTGCATTCTCATGCAGTGACCGCAATGCCACATGTGTGCAGTCAATGGCGCCCTGAACCATGGGGATACCCGCTATCCTTGCAAAGCCCAATGCGCGTTCATGCTGTTTGGCCCGGATCATCAGGAAAGAGATGTACTGGCGTCTCCTTTTATAGAGGGCATATTTGACCTGACGGATACAGCAATGGACCGCGAACTGGGAGATATTGCTTGAAAGGAGCCGGTGGCATAAAAATTCAGAGCCAGTGTGACCTTCACTGCCACTGACAGAGACGTCCTGGTCCTCAGTTGAGGCTGCAGATCTGGCTGCAGCAGATGGCAGAGCTCAGTGAACACCTCCTTGCTGAAGCGCAGCCTGCGCAAACACTGCTCTTCAGACAAATCAATGTAGGAGAATTGTTCCCGGAATACCCTGGGAGGGTAAGGTCTCCTGTGCAGAGGCCTGTTGGACCTCCTCCCTCTGGCCATGATTGCCACTCTCTCTGCGTCTCTGTTGCCTCCGATTCTGCAGGCGCAGGACGATGCCCCGAATCAGTGCAGCCCCCAGAGTCCCTTGACAATCGAAGTAATGAAGGTCAAATCCAAAAGTACCTGCAAAGTGATGCTCAGTAGCCAAAACTACTTCATACAGCGTTGACTCTATGCAGATGTCTCTCTCTCTCTCTCTCTCAGATTCTCTCTCTCTCTCTGTCAGAATGAGTGGTGCAAAAATGTCTACCACAGAAAAAGGCAGGAAGAGGGCGCCTTTAAATAGCGTCCCCCCAGCCCCTCACTGACTGGGAAACGTTCCAATCTCCCTGTCGTTGTTTGCGGCAGGTGGAAAGGAGGGGGGCACCACTCAATATCCGGTCTGGGGCGCCACCAGGACGTTGCACACTCGACTGACGTCACGATCTGCGGGCGCAGGAGATCGGGGTGGTAAACTTTTGCGCCATCGCAAAAACTCTAGTCAATTTCGCGAGCGGCGCAAACATTGCCGTGCCCGGGCGCTAGTTGCTTTGCGTCCCATTAGCGCCCTCTTAGGGCGCTAACGGGAGGCGCAAACCAACCAAATTTTTCCCCCAATGTTTAATCAGAGTTTAAGACGGAATATAACACATTAGTTATACAGCAAAAACATACGACCATGACAAGAAGCTGATACCGATCCGATTGGACAGACGGTTGACACACGTGAGCAATTCTCTTTTTCCTTTCATCTAGAGCCTCCTTCTTTCTCTCTCTCTTCCATCTGTCAGTACAAGCTCTCTCTCTCTTTCTCTACCGTCTGTTAGTACAAGCTCTCTCTCTCTCTCTTTCTCTTCCATCTGTATCCTTCTTTGTTCTCATGAGGCTCAACCACAAACCTGTTCGCTTCAGAGTGTTACCTCCTTTATGACGTAGCAAATGTTTACGTTAACTTCCCCAAACTTCCTTCCGTTATCTTCACAAGCAGTTCTGTTAAGCTAACTTCAAATCCTACCTTAGCATTATACATAAAATACATTAAAAAGGTTCAAGTCTTAACTTAAAAACAACAGATAATCGCTTAGCAACAGGGAGATTGTATATGGTCCCTCCGTAGGAATCCAAAACATTAGCACTTCGAAGCATCTATCTGGTCCAAGGAGACTTCCCGTCTGCAATTCAAACATAACCATTTAAACACAGCATTTTTCGTGTCACAATTTTAATCGCATAGCCATATACATTTTTAGGCATAGTTAGTTTCTAACAGACGGCACCTCCGACAATGCTGCACTCCTGATGTACTGCACTGGAGTGTCAGCCTAAATTATGTGTTCAAGTCTCTGGAGTGGGACTTGCTGATGCCGATACCTGGAAATGTTGATTTAACTCAACCTTCCGGCATGATATTTAGGATGAGCTGTAAAGTGCCATTAAGAAATGCAGATCCATGAAATTAAATATTCAGATATGATGGACAGAGTCATGATTTACCCACCAAGACAACTTGAGGCCGGAATTTTTACCTTTGAGTCGGGTCGGGTGCGTGCGGGCCGCGTAGCGGGTCGGGAACGCGATGTTCTGAGCTGCGCCTTGCTCAGAGTGCCTTTAACATAATGGCCCCAATTGAAAGACTCATGCGCGTTTCCTGGCCCTATTAAATGGTACGGGTATGATGATGTCATCGATGACTCATTTCCAGCACCGATATTTAAAGCAGCCTTGCACTTAACTCAATTGAAGGTTGCTAGAGGAGGGTGGAACCTGACAAACAAAGACCACAGTACTCTTCTAAAGTTGCACGGATGGATAGCCAAAGGCAGAGGGCTGCACCACGCTTTTCAGACTCATCACTGCATACACTGGTAGAGGCTGTCAGAGCACACAGGGAGGTCCTCTTCCCTGGTGAATAGCGAAGGAGACCTCCACAAGAGACAAAGAGAGCCTGGCTGGATATAGCCGAGGAGGTGAGCAGCAGGGATGTGGTGAGGAGGACCTGGATACAGTGCAGGAAACGCTTCAATGATCTCATGAGGTCAGGAAAGGTGAGTGCAATGTCAGTCAACACATTCCCATCACTCTGCCTTCCCAAGCCTACTCCTTCAGATTATTCCTCACACCTACCTACCTTCCAGGTCCACCCATCCCTCTCTCTCTATGTACATACTCACATCCCAATCTGACTAACAACCCCTCACACTCACTCTCACCCTAATGCAATTACAACAAGTAACACCACAGAAGGAGGCCATAGAAACATAGAAACATAGAAGATAGGAGCAGGAGTAGGCCATTCGGCCCCTCGAGCCTGCTCCGCCATTCGATGAGATCATGGCTGATCATCCAAACTCAGTACCCTGTACCTGCCTTCTCCCCATATCCCTTGATACCTTTAGCTTTAAGAAATATATCTAACTCCTTCTTGAATATATTTAATGACTTGGCCTCAACTACCTTCTGTGGTAGAGAATTCCACAGGTTCACCACTCTCTGGGTGAAGAAATTCTTCCTCATTTCTGTCCTAAATGGCTTTCCTCTTATCCTTAGATTATGACCCCGGTTCTGGACTCTCCGACCATCGGGAACATTCTTCCTGCATCTAGTTTGTCCAGACCTGTCAGAATTTAATATGTTTCGATGAGATCCCCTCTCATTCTTCTATACTCCAGCGAGTATAAGCCCAATCGACCCAATCTCTCCTCATATGTCATTCCTGCCATCCCAGGTATCAGCCTTGTGAATCTTCGCTGAACTCCCTCCATGGCAAGAACATCCTTCCTCAGATAAGGCGACCAAAACTGCACACAATACTCAAGGTGTGGTCTCACCAAGGCCCTGTACAACTGCAGCAGAACATCCCTGTTCCTGTACTCAAACCCTTTCGCTATGAAGGCCAACATACCATTTGCCTTCTTCACCGTCTGCTGCACCTGCATGCTTACCTTCAGCGATTGGTACCCCACGCCCTCATAGTCACTCTCTACAGATGTAGCACATCCATTCCTTACACTCATTCCATCACTCTCTCTCAAACTTCTCTTATTTCCCTCCTTGCAGGAGAAAAGAGTCCAGAACAACAGAAAGAGGGAGAGAACTGAAGATGGCCCTCCAGTCTTCGCACAACTAACAGCAGCAGAGGAGGGGGCTCTGGAGATCTCGGGAGTTCGAGAGACGCTGGCGGTGGGAGATGGAGAGAGGGCGACATCCCAGCAACCTGGTGACAGAATCACATCTCATAAATCCACATGGCATACAACAGTCACTTATATGGTGACTGATGTCAGCAGTTAGTGAAGTGTCATCATGTGCATAATGGTAACTTTAACCATTCTTATTATAACACTTCTAATTCATCTCTTTATTCTCCCACAGTTTCATCAGCTGCCCCACCCCCCCCACCCCACCCCCCACTGTCCAGCTCGAGGAGGATGACGACTCCTCAGAGGAACCTTCAGCCTCTGAGGGTGCAGTGTCAGCAGACCCAGGCGCAGCCAGCACCAGCGCAGATATGGACACCTTGGGTGGTCCTTTGCGCCTTAGAGTAGAGTTGTCACCTGGTGTCTCACCATTCACAAGTGAGCAAGAGCAGGTGGTGTTGACCGGAACAGCAGTGGAGACTCCTCGCCGGAGGGCGCAGATCGCTCCAAGCTCTGCTGAGCTGCATGCAGACGCTGAGCCTCAGGGGCCATCAAGATAGAGGGTGATCCTGGGGGGGGCAGCAACAATTGCATGAGGCTCTGGCATCTTTTGCAGCCATGATGTCTACAAATGTTCAGAGAATGGAGGAGTTCATCTCCAACATGAGCACCACCATGTCGTAGGCGATGGCAATGATGTGCTCTTCCATGGAAAGGATGGCCACCTGCATGGAGCAGCAAATGTGGACAGCAGATGGCAGGCACTCATAGACCTCCTCTCAAGGAGGGATGTAAACGTAGACGTGAGCCTTCATCGCCCCACTGCTGTGCAGCAAGGTGCTCGCCAGCATCTTGCTAGCAGGGGAGTGTGGGTGGCCCATGAGAGGGATGATGTTGAGAGGGGACATGGAAGTGGGGGCTCTTCTCAAAGCGCTCCCTCTTCTCCCCCATTGCCTCCCCCTCAGTCAGAGCCCCACATGATTCCTCAAATCCCGATGGCCGAGTCTGCCACTGCACAGTTGCAGGAGGAGCAGACTTTGGCTGGGCCATCACAGGCTCCAAAACCCAGAGGACGTCTGCCAAAAGTGTCTGACGAGTCTCAGCAGGGAAGTGAGCAGCCTGCCTCTACCTCTGCTGAAGTCACAGGGGTTGCACCTCGTAGAAGCACTCGGAAAAGAAAAATGACACGAAAGTAGATGCACAAGGGTATGTTCTTGAGTGTATCAAAAAATGTTAGTGGTAAGTTTCAGTTATTTTGATGACACACATAAATGTTTTTCTTTACACCACTTTCGAGTCTTCTCCATTTGTGCCTCAAACCTTGGAAGTAGCTATATCACTTGAAGTGAATGGTGAGACATTATTTAACCTCGAACATTGGGGCTTTGGGTGAGAGGAATGGATTGGTCACTATAGGGATGCGTTATGGTGTTGTGGGGGGGGGATGGGGGATCTTAGTACAGCATGCAGCAGGCTTGTGGCTGCATTGGAGCAAGTTAAGTAAATCTGGCCATGATGAGGCCATCCCGGGCCTCCCGGGCAGCAATGTGCGCCGCTGCTGGTGCCATCTGCATCTCAGGTTCCTCCTCCTCCTCCTCCTCCTTGTCTTCCACCTGAAGAGGTTGTGCGCTGTGCACCATGCTTCTCCTGCAGCTCCAATCCTCGCTGCTGCGCTATGTTGATCCTGGAGATCCTGGCTGGCGTGTACTGAAGGGCTCCTCCAGATCTGTCAAGGCATCTGAAGCGCATCTTCAGCATGGCTATTGCTTGCTCTATGACACATCTGGTGGAGATGTGGCTCTTATTATAACGTTCCTCAGTCTCAGTACTTGGCCTCCTCAGGGGTATAGTGACCCAAGTCTTCAGTGGATAGCCCTTGCATCCAAGAAGCCAGGTGGTAAGTCTGTTTGGAGGTACGAAGAGCTGAGGGAAGGTGGACTGGTGCAGCACGAAAGAGTCATGACAGCTGCCAGGGAATCTGGCGCACACATGCGTAATTATCTTTTTATGGTTGCAGATGAGCTGCACATTGAGGGAGTGGAAGCCCTTGTGGTTCACAAACACTCCTGGGGGATGTGGGGGTGCCCTGATGGCCACATGTGTGCAGTCGATGACGCCCTGCACCTGTGGAAAGTCAGCCAGAGCCGCAAAGCCGAGCGCACACTCAGTAACACTGGCTTCATCAGTGGCAAAGTTGATATATTGGCTGACTTGTGAAACATGGCATCGGTCAACGGGGTGATGCATCTGTGGGCGGCCAATTGTGAGATCCCACAAATGTCTGCTGCAGATCCCTGGAAGGAGACTGAGGCGAGGAAGTTGAGGGCGGTGGTGACTTTGACAGCCACTGGTAAGGAGTGTCCACCAGGACCTCTGGACAGCAAGTCTTGTTCCAGCAAGCTACAAATGCCTGCACTGACCTGGCACAATAGCCTGAGCCTCCTGAAGCATTGCTGTTCAGTCATGTTGAGGAAGCTCATCCTCTGCCTGTATACCCTGTGTTAGGGGTATCGCCTCCAGCGCGCTGCACCCCTGTGGTGTCCCCCTCTCTGCTGTGGAGCATCAGTTCGTTGAGGAGAAGGCTGCTGTTGTGGTTACTGCTGCTGCTGCTGCTGGTGTGGCTGGTGTTGTTGGTGGTGGGGCTCATCTTAGTTGAGAGTAGCTACTGAGGTTTCAAAAATGACCTGCAAGCAGTAGACACCGAAATCTGTGGACAAAATGGAGTGAGCAAGAGCCTTTCCAAGAGGCAAGTAATGAGGTGTAATGTATTTATGTTGCAGTGTTTATGTGCTTTTCCCAGCTGTCAATGAATGAACTCGCCAATGGCCACTGAGCTTCCGCCTCAACTTCCCAGGCGAGGTAGCCGACCTCCATGAATCCCGTGCTCTTGAAGTTAAAATCAAAAGCTGGCGTTAAAATCACTCTTAAGGGACTCTCAACAAGCACTTAATGATTTCAATGAGGTTGCCCGCCTCTGCCGATTCGGTCCGTGTCGCGCATTCAAAGGCGCCCGAGTTAAATGCGCGAGTCGGCGGGATGACGGCAGGTTTCCGATGCACTCGCTGTTTCCGGGATTTTTACTGCCGACCCGCACCCAAACCCGCACACTTGGCAGTGGGAAAATTCCGGCCTGAGTGAAACTTCGGAATATCAATTTGTCCTTGACAGGGTACCTTCAATGGTATGACATTGCCATGGTCTAATAGCTAAGTTTCTGGTAAGTAAGTGGGCAGAGATTTGGCAGATGGAATACAACACTGGAAAGTGTGAGGTGATGCACTTTGGCAGGAAAAATCCTAGAGCAATTTATTATCTTAATGGCAAGAAACTGGAGAGTACTGAAGTGCAAAGGGATCTGGGGGTCCTGGTGCACGAAACTCAAAAGGTTAGTATGCAGGTGCAGCAAGTGATTAAGAAGGCAAATGGAATGTTGGCTTTCATTGCTAGGGGGATAGAATATAAAAATAGGGAGGTATTGCTTCAGTTGTACAAGGTATTGGTGAGACCGCACCTGGAATACTGCATACAGTTTTGGTGTCCTTACTTAAGGAAAGACATCCTTGCTCTCGAGGCAGTGCAAAAAAGGTTCACTCGGTTAATCCCGGGGATGAGGGGGTGGTCATATGAGGAGAGGTTGGGTAGATTGGGACTCTACTCATTGGAGTTCAGAAGAATGAGAGGCGATCTTATTGAAACATATAAGATTGTGAAGGGGTTGGATCGGGTGGATGCGGGGAGGATGTTCCCGATGACGGGTGAGACGAGAACTAGGGGACATAGTCTTAGAATAAGGGGCTGCTCTTTCAAAACTGAGATGAGGAGGAACTACTTCACTCAGAGGGTGGTAGGTCCATGGAATATGCTGCCACAAAAAGCTGTAGAAGCTACAACATTAATTAAAT
Organism: Squalus acanthias; assembly: GCA_030390025.1. Taxonomy (NCBI): domain Eukaryota; kingdom Metazoa; phylum Chordata; class Chondrichthyes; order Squaliformes; family Squalidae; genus Squalus; species Squalus acanthias. The sequence goes on from CM059427.1 coordinate 42,935,998, forward strand.
TTAAAACAGAAATAGACAGTTTCCTAGAAGTAAAGGGCATTAAGGGTTACGGGGAGCGGGCAGGAATTTGGACATGAGTCTAGGTTCGGATCGGTCATGGCCCTGTGGGTAGTGGAGCGGGCCCAGGGACTGTGTAGCCTGATTCTGCTCCTATTTCGTGTGTGCAATTCTGTTAGATGCAGGAGATGGTTCTGTGATAGATAGTAGATTGGCGGTTAGGATCAGATCAGCCATGATCTTATTAAATGGCGGAGCAGGCTCGAGGGGCCGATTGGCCTACTCCTGCTCCTATTTCTTATGTTCTTATGTTCTTATGTTCTTAAGTTTCACATAGTGCTTTATCAGGAGCATCTTTCCAATAAATTCTCAGTCTGGTGTTTAAATCACGCAACAGAGAATAGCATCAGAATAAAACTACATTTTTTTCACAAAAGAGAAAATAAAGATTTAGGATGGAGGTTCTTGCTTTCCATTGGTAGAAAGTAATACCCAGATTCCTAAAGGATGGCCTTGAATTTCTGTGGGTGTTCTCACAATCTCCCATTTAACTTTGGCAGGAGATCAGCAGAACTCACAGAGAAAATGTATAAATAGCCAGTTTCAACTGTTTACTCTGTTTTCTCAGGGGTTCCGCTGATATCCCACTGAAATTAAAGCAGGAGATCGGGAAAACCCCAAGGGAAATTCAGGATCGACAATTTCTGGCTAACGGGGGAGGTTTCTCTTTAATTAAGGACCTAGCTAGTGGGTCACTGCTTTGATCTATTTTCAGTCTACTTGTCTTGAACCACCGATCTGCCTTGGCACAACTTTCTTTTCTATGAAGGAAAGACACATGTTATGCGGTATCAGAAACGATCAGAACCAGAAACTGTTATCTTGAAGAGAAGGGAATAGCTTCACAGTCCACAGCATATGCTAATCAGGGTCTGATGACATGACCAGGCCCCAACAGCAATTTTAAATTTGTCTTGAATGGGGAAGCCGCAGCGGCTTTCCCGCCAGATGAAGGTCACCGTGAAGAGGAGTGGGAAGCTGAAGAGGTCCTCTAGGTAAGTTGTTTCTTTCCTTTGTGGGACTTGGAGGAGCAGGAGTGCTCTGGGCCCCACAATGAAAATTTAAGCCTCCCCAGCCTGGAATCCTCCCTTTCCCTACCATGAGACCCCATCCCCCCCACCCTGGAACTCCACACTCACTTGAGCGCTGGTGGGCGATCTTGGCTGCAGGATTTTCCTGAGGCTGGCAGCCATTTCCTGCCCACTTCCCATCCATTCCGGGCGGAAAGTGAACTGGCGGCATGTTAATGACGCCCTGTGATGAAAATTGTCGTGGCCTCGTAATGCCACGGGCAGGTAGGAAACTGACTGAAACCAGAGGTTTCCTGTCGGAGTAAAATACTCCCCATAGAGTCACCTTTATATCTCGACTTTTATATTCAATGCCTCTTGTCACAAAACCTAATTAATGATTTTGTGGCCTTACCCACTAGTGGTGCTGCTTTTAATATCTTGTGAATTGAACCCCCAAATCCCTCTGCTTTTTCATATTTCCCAGCTTTCCCTCATTCAAAGCATATTTTTTCCTTTTTTTAATCAAAGTGTACCACTTCACATTTACTAACATTGAATTTCATCAGCCACATTTTTCCCCATTCCATCATCTTATCAATATCGCCTAGCAGCATCCTTTTTTCCTCAGAATTATTACCTATACTTCCTATTTAGGTATCATCTGCAAATTTGGACACCACTCCCTCTAACCCCATATCTAAACTATTGAAGCCGCCTGAGAACAGAACCATGTGGTTCCAGCAACTCTGAGAAACTGCATTGCCTGAAAGGGTGGTGGAAGCAGAGTCAAAAGGGAACTTTCAAAAGGCAATTGGATATATGCTTCAAAAGGAGAAATTTGCAGGGCTGTGGGGAAAGAGCAGGGGAGTGGGACGAAGTGGTAGCTCTTTCAGAGAGCCGGCACAGGCACGATGGGTCGAATAGCCTCCTTCTCTGCTGTATGATTCTATGATTCCAACTTCTATTTTCTGTTTCCTCGCTTCTAACTGGTTTGTGATCCAATTTGCTGCCCTCCCCCTAATTCCTACTCCTTAATCTTCTCCAATATTCTCCTGTGTAATACACTGTCAAAGAATTTTTAAAAGTCCATGTACACCACATACCCCTTAATCCTCAGAAAATGCTGGAAATACTCAGCAGGCCAGGCAGCATCCGTGGAGAGAGATGCTGCCTGGCCTGCTGAGTATTTCCAGCATTTTCTGTTGTTATTTCAGATTTCCAGCATCCGCAGTATTTTGCTATTGTATTCCCCTTAATCCTCAGTTTGGTTTTCTGAAGCTTATCTTCTTTATCAGTTTCACTGGAGACTCAAGTTCCCTATTTTACCTTCAGCAGAAACTAGGGCTGATTCATAAACAAAAGTCGTGTCCATTTCAACCTCCTAACGTGGTAAATGCACGTCATTTTATCTAACAATGGATGACTCCAGTGCAGAAATGCAAACAGTGCTGTACTTATAGCACAATCGTAAGTATTCACTATTACTACTCCTTACTGGCAAAATGCATTTACGTCCACAATGTAGGATGGTGGTCCTAATACTCAGGGCTATAGAATGAGGTTACATGTAGGTTTGAGTCCTGCTCCACTTGATTCCTGATCAAGTCAGTTCTAGTGGGTAAGAGTGGAGGCCTCAGTGTCTCCCAGCAAGGTGGAGGGAAAGTTTGAGAGGAGGCTGTTAAAAAGGCATACGTGCTCCTTGGCTTTATAAATAGAGGCATAGAGTACAAAAGCAAGGAAGTTATGCTAAAACTTCATAAATCACTGGTTCGGCCCCAGCTGGAGTATTGTGGCCAATTCTGGGCATCACACTTTAGAAAGGATGTCAAAGCCTTAGAGAGGCTGCAGAGGAAATCTACTAGAATGGTACCAAGGATGAAATACTTCAATGTAGAATACTAAAGCACCTAGTCCACTGGGCCAAACTTCCTCTAAGGTTTCCCCCTGCCCTCGCTTCAGTTTCTCTCCGATCTCCCCTCATGCCCTCACCAAGCTCATCTTGTCCATGTGACCCACTTTCTGATCCCTTGGCCCTATTCCCTCTAAACTGCTGAATACCCAACTCCCGTTTCTGGGTCTCATGTCAACTGATATTGTTAATGGTTCTCTCCTCAGGTACTGTCACCCCCTCCTTCAAATCTGCCTTCATCACTCCTTTCCTCAAAAAACCAACACTTGACTCCTCCACCCTTGTAAATTACCACTCCACCTCCAACCTCCCTTTCCTCTCCAAAGTCCTTGAATGTGTTGTCGCCTCCCAAATCCATGCCCATCTTTCCTGGAAATCCATGTTTGAATCCCTCCAATCAGGTTTCCGCCTCGCCACAGTAGTGAAACGGCTCTTAATGAAAGTCACAAATGACATCCGATGTGACTGTGACCATGGTAAACTATCACTCCACATACTTCTCAACCTGTCTGCAGCCTTTGACATGGTTGACCACTCCATCCTCCTCGAATGCCTCTCCACCGTCATCTAGCTGGGTGGGACTGCACTCGCCTGGTTCCATTCTTATCTATCTAATCGTAACCAGAGAATCACCTGCATGGCTTCTCTTCCCGCTCCCGCATCATTACCTCTGGTGTCCCCCAAGGATCTATCCTTGGCCCCCTCCTATTTCTCATCTTCATGCTGCCCCTCGGCAACATCATTCGAAAACACAGTGTCAGTTTCCACATGTACGCTGACGACACCCAGCTCTACCTCACTACCACTTCTCTCGACCCTCCAATGTCTCTAAATTGTCAGACTGCTTGTCCGATATCCAGTATTGGATGAGAAGAAATTTCCTCCAACTAAATATTGGGAAGACCGAAGCTATTGTCTTCGGTTCCTGCCGCAAACTCCGTTCCCTAGCCACCGATTCCATCCCTCTCCCTAACATCTGTCTGAGGCTGAACCAGACTGTTCGCAACCTTGGCGTCATATTTGACCCCGAGATGATTTTCCGGCCACATATCCGTGCCATAACTAAGACCGCCTATTTCCACCTCTGTAACATTGCCCAACTCCACCCCTGCCTCAGCTCATCTGCTGCTGAAACCCTCATCAATGCCTTTCTTACCTCTAGTCTTGACTATTCCAATGCACTCCTGGCTGGCCTCACACTTTCTACGCTACTTAAACTTGAGGTCATGCAAAACGCTGCTGCCCGTGTCCTAACTTGCATCAAGCCCTGTTCATCCAACACCCCTGTGCTCGCTGACCTACATTGGCTCCCGGTTAAGCAATGTGTCGATTTTAAAATTTTCATAATTGTTTTCAAATCCCTCCATGACCTTGCCCCTCCCTATCTCTGTGATCTCCACCAGCCCCATGACCAGCTGAGATATTTCCGATCCTCTAATTCTGGCCTCTTGAGCATCCCTGATTTTAATCGCTCACTATCAACATCCTGGGAATCACCATTGACCAGAAACTTAACTGGATCAGCCACATAAATCCTGTGGCAACAAGAACAGGTCAGAGATTGGGTATTCTGTGGTGAGTGTCTCACCTCCTGATTCCCCAAAGCCTTTCCACCATCTACAAGGCACAAGTAAGGAGTATGATGGAATACTCTCCACTTGCCTGGATGAATGCAGCTCCAACAACTCTCAAGAAGCTCGACACCATCCAGGACAAAGCAGCCCGCTTGATTGACATCCCATCCACCACCTTAAACATTCACTCCCTCCACCACCGGCATACCGTGGCTGCAGTATGTACCATCTACCAGATGCACTGCAGCAACTTGTCAAGGCTCCTTCGGCAGCACCTCCCAAACTTGCAACCTCTTCCACCTAGAAGGACAAGTACAGTAGGTGCATGAAAACACCATCACCTGCAAGTTCCCATCCAAGTTACACACCATCCTGACTTAGAAATATATCGCTGTTCCTTCATCGTCGCTGGATCAAAATCCTGGAACTCCCTACCTAACAGCACTGTGGGAGTACTTTCACCACACGGGCTGCAGCGGTTCAAGAAGGCGGCTCACCACCACCTTCTCAAGGAAATTAGAGATGGGCAATAAATGCTGGCCTTGCCAGCGACGCCCACATCCTGGAATGGATAATAAAAAACATTGGTGGCCATGCCTTCTGTTGCCAAGGCCCTAAGCTCTGAAATTCCCTTCCTAAACCTCTCTGCCTCTCTACCTCTCTTTCCTGCTTTAAGATGCTTCTTAAAACCTACCCCTTTGACCAAGCTTTTGGTCATCTGCCCTAATTTCTCCTCATGTGGCTCGGTGTCAAATTTTGTTTTATAACGATCCTGCGAAGTGCCTTGGGACGTTTTACTACGTTAAAGGAGCTATATAAATGCAAGTTGTTGTTGTTGTTGTAGAGAAACTGGGGTTGTTCTCCTTTGAGCAGAGAAGATTACGAGGAGATTTGATCAAGGTGTTCCAAAACACGAAGGGAGAGAAATTTGGTATCGCCCCGTTTGGGGCGCAATTATCGACCGGGTGCAAAGTTTAGTGCCTGGCGCTAATTATCGCCTCCAACTGCAAACTTGGCTTCTATCGCCCCTGGAGGTGATTGGAGCGCTAAATCAGGCGCTACACACCTCTCTTAAGGCACTACGCCGAGGAGCAAGGTGCTATCTCAGAGCGCTGGCGAAGCTCATGTGATGTCAGTCAGCAATGGAACACAGACACACTGGCGCTGGCCAGTTCTTAAAGGGGAGGGTCGATCTTGCTCTCCATCCACACCCTGCTCATTGCAGCCTTGAATCTCGGCCTGGAGAGACCTGTACATCAAATCTGCTGGAAAGAACAATGGAGAGACCTAGGGAAAGATGTCAGAGTGCAGCCCCCATAGTCTCTTCTAAATCGATGCAACGAAGATCAAATCAAAATGAACCTGCAAAGTGCTGCTCAGTACCCAAAACTCCTCAACACAGCGTTGAATATCTCCAGAAGTCTCTCTCTCTCACTCAGAATGCGTGGTACAAAAATGTCGCCGAAAAAAAAGGCAGGAACCGGTCGCCTTTAAATAGCGCTCCCCCAGTCCCTTCCCGACTGCAAAATGCTCCCCTCAATCTGTCATTGCTAGCGGCAGGCGGTAAGGCAGGGGGCTCCACTCAATATCCGGTCCGGGGCACTACCGGGGCGTTGCACGCTCGACTGATGTCACGATCTGCGGGCACAGGAGATCGTGGCGGTAGTGTTTAGCGACGCCACAAAATCTCTGGTCAATTTCGCAAGCGGCGCAAACATCGCCGCACCCGGGTGCTAGTTGCTTTGTGCCCCATTAGCGCCCTCTTAAGGCACTAACGGGAGGCGCAAACCAACCAAATTTTTCCCCCGAAGGGTTTTGATAGAGTAAATAAGGAGAAACTGTTTTCAGTAGCAGAATCGTCAGTAACCAGAGGACACAGATTTATGGTAATTGGCAAAAGAACCAGAGGTGACATAAGGAAAAAAATTTGCACAGCGAGTTGTTATGATATGGAATGCATTGCAGATTCGATAATAAATTTCAAAAGGGAATTGGATGAATACTTGAAGGGAGAAAATTTGCAGGGCTATGGGGTAAGAGCAGGGGAGTGGGCCTAATTATAAAGCTCTTTCAAACAGCCGACACAGGAACGATGGGCCGAATGGCCTTCTCTGTGCTGTTTCATTCTATGATTCTATGATTCTATACCTGCCAGTTCCTGGTGCCCCGTGATGCTGACTGCAGGGGGAGAATTGGTAGCGGCCTGAGAGCAGGCCTTGCAGCTACCCTTTAGATTTAGATTGTTGGCAACAGGGATTCATATTTTTAACAAGACAGTAACCAGAAAAGGATATCAGGATTGAAACTGTTAGGTAGAGACACTGAAAGCTGTTTATGTTAAAAATAATGTGGCCAGATTAAAAACAACAACTTGCATTTATATAGTGCCTTTAACGTAATATAATGTCCCAAGGTGCTTCACAGGAGTGTAATTAGACAAAAATTGATACCGAGCCAAAGAAGGAGTTTTTAGGACAGGTGACTAAAAGCTTGATCAAGGAGTGTCTTAAAGGAGGAAAGGTGGAGAGGCAGAGAGGTTTAGGGAGGGAATTCCAGAGCTTAGTGCCTCGACGACTGAAGGCATGACCGCCAATGGTGGAGTGAAGGAAGTGAGAGACGGACAAGCGGCCTTGGTTGGAGAGGGTTGCAGAGACAGGGAGGGGTGAGGCAAGAAATGGATTTGAACGAGATGATGAAAATTTTAAAATCGAGGCGTTGGCAGACTGGGAGCCAGTGTAGGTCAGTGAGCACAGTGGTGATGGGTGAATAGGACTTGGTGCGAGTTAGGATACAGGCAGCAGAGTATTGGATGAGCTCAAGTTTATAGAAGTTGGGAGATGGGAGGCCAATCAAGAGAGCATTGGAATAGTCATGTCTGGAGCTAACAAAAGCATGGATGAGGGTTTCAGCAGCAGATGAGGCATAGGTGGAGATGGACGATGCAATGGAGAAGGAAGCAGGCATTCTTTGTGATGGAGAGGATATGGTGTCAGAAGCTCAGCTCAGATTCAAATAGGACGCTGAGGTTGCAACCAGTCTGGCTCAGCCTGAGACAGTGGCCAGGGAGGTGGATGGAATCAGTGGATTGGGAACAAAGTTTGTGGTGGGGACAAAAGGTAATGACTCCGTCTTCACAATGTTTAATTGGAGGAAATTTCAGCTCATCCAAGACTGGATGTTGGAGAAGCAATCTGACAAGACAGAGGCAGTGTGGGAGTCGAGAGAGGTAGAGCTGGGAGTTATCAGCATACATGTGGAAGCCTCGATTGTAACCCCTTTCGCCCAGTGAGATTGGTGCATGGGAGGGGTTAAGAATAGGCTGAGTCAACTTACTGGCCTGAGGTCGCTCCGTTCCCGCCAACACCATTTCATCTTCGCCGACTTTCAAATCAGCCGAGGCTCCAGCGACAGGCAGGGGGGAGCCTACTTTACATTCAAAAGTCACGGCTGGATAGCGTCATCGGTGCCGCAATGTGATTGTAACATCAAGTCAAGAGAAGTCCTGCACTGTGCGGAACTTGACAGCCAAACCATGGCCAGAGGCGCCGACTGGCCAGAAGAGGCCAAGGTAAGATTTAAAAAATGACTTTTGTCAGAACTCCTTGTAGGTCAGGAGGAGCAAGAGTGCTCCCCCAGCCTCAGCAAGGAGTCCTTGGGCCTCCCCAGCCCTGGCCTTGCCTCTCACTCTCCGTGCTACCATCGGCTGCTGAAGCCCTTGCCCAGCGCTGAGGTTATACTGAGGACCGAACCTTTGGGTCCCCGGCATCTGAAGGCTCCTGATGCGATTTCCGTGTCCGCCCGCCCGCCAACCCTGACATCATTCCTGTCGGTTTCGGGTGGGAGACAGTGCCAGAATATTTCAATGAGACCCGAGAGTTAAAACGGTCCGAACCTCACGCTGCGATCCCCGTGGGGGCTTCCCCCCCACTCGCACTCCTGCCCTCCCCGAAAGTGCCCTTCAGTAAAAATCAAGGCCGATGTCTTCGGATGATGTCGCCGAGGGGAAGCATGTAAATGAGAAATAGGAGGGGGCCAAGGATAGATCCTTGGGGGGACTGCAGAGGTAACGGTTTGGGGGCGGGCAGAGAAGTCATTGCAGGAGATTCTCTGGCTTCGACTGGATAGATAAGAATGGAACCAGATGAATGCAGTCCCACCCAGCTGGACGACGAAGGAGAAGCGTTGGAGGAGGATGGTGTGGTCAACCATGTCAAAGGCTGCAGACAGGTCAAGAAGGATGAGGAGTGATAGTTTACAACGGTCACAGACCCATAGGATGTCATTTGTGACTTTGATAAGGACCGTTTTGGTGCTGTGACAGGGGCAGAAACCTGATTGGAAGAGGTTCAAACATGGAGTTCCGGGTAAGATGGGCATGTAATTATGTAGCACCACTACTGACCGAGCTGGCCGAGTCCTGAAGGACATAGCTGCCAGTCTGGGCCTGCGACAGGTGGTGAGAAAACCATCACGAGGGAAAAACCTACTTGACCTCGTCCTCACCAATCTACCTGTCGCAGATGCAACTGTCCATGACAGTATTGGTAGCAGTGACCACTGCACAGTCCTTGTGGAGACGAAGTCCCATCTTCACACTGAGGACACCCTCCATCGTGTTGTGTGGCACTACCACCGTGCTAACTGGGATAGATTCAGAACAGATCTAGCAGCTCAAAACTGGGCATCCATGAGGTGCTGTGGGCCATCAGCAGCAGCAGAATTGTATTCCACCACAATCTGTAACCTCATGGCCCGGTATATCCCTCACTCTACCATTACCATCAATCCAGGGGACCAACACTGGTTCAATAAGGAGTGTAGACGAGCACGTCAGGAGCAGCACCAGACATACCTAAAAATGAGTTGCCAACCTGGGGAAGCTGCAACACAGGACTACATGCATGCTAAACAGCGGAAGCAGCATGCTATAGAGAGGGCTAAGCGATCCCACAATCAACGGATCAGATCAAAGCTCTGCAGTCCTGCCACATCCAGTTGAGCAAAGCTGGGAAAGGACTTCATCCTCTGGTGAGCTGTCTTCTGCCACTAGTACCTGCTGCTGGGTGTTTCCCCACGCACAGATCTCTTTGGCTCACTGTCTAATGCAGCCGTGGGAGTGCTAATGTCTGTGCATGTGCTTAGGAGGAGTGGCGCGTGCGATGGTGCATCCTCAGCAAGATTGTCCTCCTCCGAGGTATCTTCTTCCGGGCATTCTTGTTGCTAAGAGTGACATAGAGGAAAAAGAAAAGGGTCAAGTGTTAGGATCGCATTATGTGCTGTCTTCTCCTGCAGAAAGAGGACGAGAGTTAGTTTGTGGCTATTGAAAGGGTAAGTGGAGATGAGTAGGGCTTGTGCATTTAGTGCATGTGCTGAGAGCTGGAGAAGAAGCAAGATGGACTGTGTAACCGGTTTCTGCGGTGGCCAATTTCCTATAGGCCCTGCCGCAATCGGCAATTATTGTAAGTGGTTTCGCCCCGCCCATAGCGAGCACGCAAACCCCTTTACTACAAGTTCTGGCCGATAGGGATTACGGAGGACAGATTGGAACACGGACAGCGTTTTCGGGCTCACCCGTACAGTGTTTATTAAGGTTGACAAAACCACTCCACTCGCATACAGTACGAGCGGTGTGAACACAACAGTACAGTTGAAAACAGTACAACCCTGACTTCTCCAACAAGCCCCTGCTGTGCTGACTTACCACGGCCTAAAAAACACCCTCCCGTGAACTAAACTATCACAGAACCCTTCCAACGCTAAACCCCCTCTGGTTTGGTAGGAACATACAGGCACCCCCTCACACAGCTAAGTGATCTTGTGGGTGTACAGGCTTGGCAATGCTCACCTAGATTGCCCTTGATCTTGCTTGCAGCTTCCTCCCATACGTCTCGGCTACCTGGTTCCGTGCCGGCCTTGCGGCATGTTTGAGTCGAAGTCCGTCTCGGTTGGAAGAGCAAGCTCAGCTCCTCTTGACGTTCCGTTGTGGGGAGGGCAGGAGAGAGAGAGAGAGAGCTATCCAAAACAGCTCTCTGATATACCCCTCCAATACACAGACCGCTGTCTGTGGTTTTAATGGACACATGGCCTCAGGGAAATGGTTTCCAGGCCTCCTCCCAGGTTTGGATGGTTTAGACCTCGTTTCGATCACCCAGCCGATTTAACTTAACGAGCTCATCTTCTTCAGAAACAATGAGTCGCCAGCCTCGTTATTCATGACTTGGGAGTGGGCCTCTCAGGCCATTGTTCCCAAGGACAGTCTGTTACCATACGAATGCAACCTGGTTACGTCAGCCACCTTCAGCTTGAGTGTTTTTCCACAGCTTCACCCCCAAACAGCCTGTCCAGTTTTTAGTAAGGGTATATGTTCATAATCTAAAAATCCATGGAGTCTGCGCCGACTGCTACAACTGAGGGTCGGGAGGTGATGAATGTAAAGCCCTTTTTGGACACTTTCGAATTGTCTGAAGCTGACGCCATATTGGTAACAGTGGTGGTTTTTATTTGATATAAGTAAGACTTAATACATTACAGTATTTGAGCAGCAGTTTACAGTTGAGAATTATATTACCCCGGTGTTCCTTGGGTAGAAACTACGATGTCCAGTTCCACGTTCCCTCTACAGTTCATCCTTGTTCACTCTCCAGGTACTCGCTGCTGAATCCTCTGCCCTGAAGGTGGTTCCAAGCACCCTGGTTATACCCCACAAACAGGAACTTGCAGCAGAATTTGTCCAATCACGTCTTCTTTCATACTCCCTCCAACCTACCCAATCATATTGATGATATGTACAGGCACAGACGGTCTTATCTCTGTCTCCAGTCTCATCACAAGCTTCTATTGTCTCTGTCCATCCTGCAGACCTTGAAACTAAAGGCCTTACTGACTAATCAAGTCTCAAAACATTGTTCTCATTACTAATTTAATTAGAGGAGTGAATGTAGCCATGGCCTATCAAAGATAGGAGGTTAAATGTAGTCCACCAAGGCCCACTATTATAAACAAATCCAAGTGGTTGTAGATTGGACAAAGGAATAAACAGCATATTTGTTAGATTGGAAAAGCCTATTATCAACTGTAGCAGTTTAAGGTGAATCCGCTGTTACATGCAAGCTGCAATTTTAAATTATTTTGGACCAGTTTCCCCAAATATATTTTAGAACCATGACCCTGAAATTCGCCTCTCCGGCTTGCCGCAGGGGTAAGGATAGCGCGCGCACTTACCTACCGCGCCTGCCGTTGACCTCTGGGCCCACGGGAACTTCAGCTCCTGGGCCTGCTCCAAGTGCCGGCGCGCAGTGCTTGCGTGTCCCAGGGGCGTAGTTAGTGCGATGCGTCCCCTGGGATCACGTGGGCCATGGAGAGCCAATGGCAGCAGACCATGTTTCATTCATAGGGGTAAAAATTCACTTGGTTGCGCCACCCGTTAGCGCCTTAAGAGGGCGCTAATGGGGCGCAAAGCCGCTAACGCCCGGGCGCAGCGATGTTTGCGCCGCTCGAGAACTTAACTTGAGATTGTGCGGCGGCGCTAAAACTTACCGCTGCGACCACCTGCGCGCGCAGATTGTGACGTCATTCCATGGTGCAACGCCCTTGGGGCGCCCCGTAGCGGAAATTGAGTGGCGCCCCCTGCCTTACCGCCTGGCGCTTCCAACGACCAGAAGACTGGAACGCTATCAATCGCTGTGGGGCTGGGAGGGGCGCTATTTAAAGGGGGCCTCTTCCTGTCTTTTATTGTTGGTGGCATTTTTGAACTACGCATTCTGAGAGAGAGAGGGAGAGACTTCTGGAGAGATTCAACGTTGTGTGAAGGGGTTTTGGGTACTGAGCAGCACTTTGCAGGTTCATTTTGATTTGCCATTCCTTGTATCGATTTAGCAGAGACTGTGGGAGCTGCACTCTGAGCTCTTTGCCTGGTGCTCTCCATTGTTCTTTCCAGCACATTTGATGTGCAAGTCTCTCCAGGCCGAGATTCAAGGCAGCAATGAACAGGATGTGGATGGAAAGCAAGATTAACCATCCCCTTTAAGAACTTGCCCGTGCCATTGTGTGTGTGTTCCATTGCTGACTGACATTACATGAGCTTCGCCAGCGCTCCGTGTTAGCGCCTCACTGCTCGGCCTTTGCGCCTTAAGAGAAGTGTGCAGCGCCTGCTTTAGCGCTCCACTCACCTCCCGGGGCGGTAAAAGTGAAGTTTCCCGTCAGTGCCGATAATTAGCGCCAGGCGCTAATATTTGCGTCCGGACGATATTTGCGGCCCAAATGGGGCGCGACCTAATTTCTACCCCATAGATTTGACAGGAAGACCTGTCAAATCTATGAATTGAAATCGGCCCCAAAAGAACAGCTAAACTTAAAATAAATTTAAAAAAAACATCACATTTATAAAATAACTATAAGTTAAATAAGTTAACTACTTTAAACAAAAATTTAAATTTTTGAAAAAATTAAAATACTTTTTAACAGTGCTAAAAATAAACTCACCTTTCTTTAAAGTATCTAAAAAAGATAAACCTGTTGAAAATGTTTTAATTATAATTAATTAACCACTTACCTTGTTGAAAACGGGTCCTGCGCCTCCTTTTTAAAAGCGCAGGTTCTTCAATACTTACCCTCCCGTAGAAACCTGAAAAAAAACCTAAGTTTGCTGCGTGCGCGCAGCCTCTACCGTGCACGCGGTTCACCTATGAACCGCTCCCTTCACGAGACCGGAAGTTCCGGTTTCCCGCGCATGCGCAGTGCATGCAGGAAACCGGCACTTCAGGACGTCTTACGGGTGAGTACACAGTGCGTACTCACCCGGCAAGGGCCGAATTTTTGGCCCCATATTTCCTTACAAATGTAAAGCCAAGTGTGTGGAATGTGAAGTGAGGAAGAAGCCCTGGGAGGAGTTGATGATTCTGCAATTGCTAGGATGTGTAAAGAGAATGGTGTGAAGGAGAGGTATTGCATTGCAGTCTTGTGATTGTATGCTGAAGGATGTGATGGAAGGGAAGGAATTGCTGAGAGTGGTGGGAGAAGAGGGTGAAAGGAGTGTTGTCAGGTGTTGTTGAGATGGAGAGATGAAGAGATGTGCTCACCCTTGCTAGTCTTGTGAGGCCATTGAACCTCTTTCTACATGAAACCCACATCCTGGGTGTGATGCTGCTGGCATTAACCCTCTCAGCCACCTCTATACAGGCCTGCTGGATAGTCACCCTGAGGGTCTTTCTATGCTGGAGAATAGCACTTCCCTCTTTTTCTCTGACCTCCTCCCCTAGGACCGCCAGGGAGGCATCAGTATACCTAGGGGCAACCCTCCAACTCATTCCTGCTAAGATAATTGTGTCCACACTGTTCCAATGAAATCTTCCAGAAAAGAATGGAACCTTCCTTTAAGAGGTGTATTCCCACTTTAAGTAAGCCTTGGGCGGCCCATCAGAAATTGTGCAGTGTGAATGGGTGGGCTGCACGTTTGCTGACATGATCGAGGGGGCAGCAATATTTAAATGAGGCCAAGAGTTACCTAGACTGGGCCTCTCACTGGCGATTTCACAGGGACTTGCCATTTACCCTCACCCCTGCCTGCCCGATCCCTGCCCTGAATTAAAATCGGGGCTGGAAAGTTTTCATCATCTTGCCAATGTACAGAAGAAAGCAAAACACAGAATAAGTTTGGTGTCTGTTCAGAGGAAGTTTAGTTAAAATATGTAAAGGAATCTCTAACTTCTTCTAATCACAGGTTCATGACCATATAACTGCATATACCTCACATAAAGGAGTACTTCAAGCTCCTATCAGACATTAAGCAATTTTAGTAATACATGACGTTAATATCTGATAGGTCTCCATATGTTGTTTCTCTTTACCAGCAAGAGACAAACCTTGTGCAGAATGTGTCAGCGTCAGTTGTAAGTTTCATAATCAAATGACTATCAAATGGCACACCCATGTCTTGCACATATCTAGAATGAAACAACAATCTATTAGCAGTCACCATCAGCTAGTTCTGATATTATAGTATGATAGCATAGCATAAAGGCTGCTAAATTGGTGGAAGGCTGCTACAATTAGTGTAACTTTTTACATTTATGTTTTTGTGCAACATTATTTGAAAGCTTCTGATCTAAATGGTTTCATTAGCGAAGCTTCTATCAGGGATAAGCAGATGTTCTATAGACATCACACCATGTTATTTCTCGGTTGAGCTTTATCACAACACTGGTATCTGAAATCATCAAGGATTCTGTGACCCATTCACCTACTGTCTCAGTTCTAACTCACTCTCAGGAGTGAGCATGCAGGTGATGGCTGGAGAGAATTACTTTTAGAAAGAAAATGTTTCCGTTCTTCTCATTAATGCTGGTTCATGGGGAGCAACCTCGCCCATATGGACGATCAGTGTTGAATGACTTCAAATTTGGGGGCATCAGATGTGAGCCCGATCCTGCCCTCATCAGACGTCCATATATGGACCTCCTACAGTCGCAGGATAACGTTCAGGTGCAGGAACCCAGATGGATTATTTGTCTCTTCTCAGTCCAGGGACATAAAGGCTAATTGTAAAGCAACCAAAGGTGCCGTGGCTGAAATCACATAACGCAACACAGACCAAGGGGTTGATTTTAACCTGTTTCCAGTGGTAAGGGGTTGGATGCCAATTTACACCCCGCCCGATTTTCCTTTGCGTTGATCAATGGATTTAACTCCACAGCGTGCGTCTTTTGTCATTGACAGGTTCCCCTCCTGGAAGTCAGCCTGATTGACAGGCTTGGCTTCGAGTCGGACGGGAATGCTCTGGAAGAGGCTGCAGGACCAGATAGATCCGATCCCTGACCCTGGTGGGGGTCCGATCCCGGCGCAGGGTCCGATCACCGATCCGTGGAGCAAGAACTTGCTGTCATCTCTCAGGTTTGCAGCATTCATACTCCCACCACTGCCACTCCATCAGTGCTCTTGCTGTTGCCGGCCAGCCCAGACTGCTGCTGCCCATGCTGAGGAGGTGCAGTCTACAGCTGGGCCTTATAGGCCCAGAGCTGGTCGAGGTTATCCTGCCAGGCTATCTGCAGTTTCCCTCACTGAAAGTCAGCAGCCTTCCACCAGCCATGCTGCAGCCACTAGGGTAGCACTTTGTAGGAGCACTAGAGTAGGCAAAGAATCACGAAAGACAGACCCTAAGGGAATGCACAAGGGTGATTAGTTGACGTTGTTGTGTAGTTTAGCATTGATTAATTGATAAATCATGTTTGAAATGTTTGTTTTGTGATAGCTCTCATTTCAGCTTTGTGCCCAAGAGAACGCTGTGATGTTCCATGACAGAGGGATGGTAAGGTGGGGAAGTGGTGAGTAACGGGGATCTGGGGTTTCATTCAGGGGAACCGGATTCTCATGAGGCGCTCACAGACAGCCCATCCAGAATGGGGATCTGCTGCCTGCCTTCTCCCTTCCTCCTCATCGTCGTCATCCTCCTCCTCCTCCTCCTCCTGCTGAGGTGGTCGTGGAACGTTTGGTGGTAAGTGCAGTCCCCTCATAATGGCCAACTTGTGGAAGATACAGCAGATCACCACGAAATGGGACAGCTGCTCCGGTGTGTACTGGAAGGCTCCTCCCGAGTGGTCAAAGCAACGGAACCGTTGCTTCAGAACCCCAATGGTCTGCTCGATGAGGTTCCTCAGGGCAACATGGTTGTCGTTATATGAGTGCTGGCCACAAGTGGTGAGGTTGCGGAGGGGAGTCATCAGCCAGGTGTAGAGTGGATAGCCTTTGTCACCGAGCAGCCACACTCGGATCTGACGTGGTGGCTGGAAGATTGCTGGCACACCGGACTGACGCAGGATGAAGACATCATGACTGCTGCCAGGATACCAGGCATTCACCATCATGATGTGCTGGGTGTGGTCGCACACCAACTGTACATTAATTGAGTGGTAACCTTTGCGGTTGCGGTACATCTCAGGATTGATATGCGGCGCTTGCAAAGCCACATGTGTGCAGTCAATGGTGCCCTTTACCATGGGGAAGCCCGATATCCTGGCAAAGCCATATGAGCACTCCTCCTGTTTCTCTCTGTTCAGAAAGAATACAATGAAGTCCTTCTCCTGGAGTAGAGAGCCTCTGTGATCTCCCAGATGCAGCGATGGACAGCAACCTGGGAGATGTTAGATATGTCTCTTGCTCCAGACTGGAAGGATCCGGTAGAGAAAAACATTGACGGCCACGGTCACCTTGAGGGCCATGGACAGCAGCATCGTCACCCTGCTCTGAGGCTGCAGGTCTGGTTGCAGGAGGTGGCAGCGTTCTGTGACCACCTCCTTGGTGAAGCGGAGCCGCCTAATACATTGCTCCTGGCTTAAGTGCAGGTAGGAGAAGTGCTCTCGGAAGACCCTAGGTGGATAAGGCCTTCTGCTGAAAGCCCTCCTGCCCCTCCTCCACCTCCCTCTGCGAGCAGCTTGGCCTCTTCTCCGCTGCCTCTGCTCCATCTCCCTGTCATAATTGAGCACAAGAGGGACTGCAAGTAGAGCCCCCAAGACTGGGTGCAAGTCGTCGGAACAGAACCCTTTAAATCAGAAGCAAGGCGTTCTCTACAACAACACTCCCTGTCACTTCACCAAATTTAAATAACTGTCGAAAGCTCCAAACAGTTGCACAAACTTACACAGAGCCAGCAGAAATGAAAAAGCAAGTCAGCTGCAAGTTATTGCCAATCCCTTTAAATCCTTCCTGTTGCTGAACGCATGTTCAGCTGTTCGTGATTTGGAGAGGGCGTTGAATGGAGCGGCGACCTCGAAAGTGGCAGGTCGTGCATCAAATCAGTGTTGTACGCTCATTGACGTCACAATCTGCCACATTACCATTTCTCTAGTGAGCACAAGCACCGGCTGCGCTGCCAACCTCCCAAAATGGCGGCCGCCGCAGGTCCCACCAGAAGTGGGTGCAAGTGTTACGGCCGCCAATTTTCCTGCGAAACCTGCCTTGTCAGCCGGCGCCAAGGTGCCTAATTTTACGGCCGTAGAGTCTAAACCAGGAAGTGCAAGTCAGAATATTTAATTCCATGTAAAATCATGTACAGAAAGCGAAAAAAGAGAGGGAAAGAAAGATGTAGTAAGAGAGAGAGAGAGATAAAAGAGGCAGAAAGATAAAGCAAAAATATGTTTTTATGCTCATTTTTAAATGTTTTAAAATCTCCAACAATAATAACATTTGAAGGAATGAGACTCCACACATGTAAAAGTACATTTTCAGTACCAGCGAGGTTGCTTGGCAGTAATTGAGACTTACCACGGCGTTCACGTACGTAAAAATTCACGTACACTTGAATGGACAACCCTAACGTTTTCTGGCGTGTTTAGTGGGTATCTAGTGGGTAAGTACCCCAACTTCACACCGTTGCATGTATGTGAATGCCGAGTGGACGGGTATGGCTTCTGGCACGATATTTTAAAACTAGCGCAAAAGATTGTGGAAACTTGATTTGCGCCGAACTTAATTTGCGCTATAAATTCCGTGATTGTTTGCGCTGGTTTGGCTGATTTCAGGCGAAATGCGCGGAAAAAACGAGTGCAACCCAACGAAACTCCTGCCCTCTATGATATTACCTTATGTGATCTTGACCGTGAAATTCCTCAGAAATGCTCCCGCAGTGCTGGCATTACTTTGTCGGAACGGCTCCGAGGAATTTCCCACTCGTATTATCTATTGACTGTATCTTGCTTCAATCTTTTTTAGCCCATCCATAATAACATTGGCCAGAATTTTGTTTACCTGGGCGGGTCGGGTGCGGGCGGTCGGCGTGGCAGGTTGTGACCCCATTCCTCATTTCATGCACTCATCAAATCGACTTTCCCTTAATGGCACCTATTAAGGCGGGCCTGCACGTTACCCGGCTCTATTAAATGGTGTAGGTCTGATGACATCTTCGATGACTCATTTCTAGCCAGGATATTTAAAGGAGCCTTGGCCACATTGCATTGGAAGGTTCATCTCGGAGTGTGCAGGCAGTATGTGTCAGCATTTGGGTCTTGCTTAGCCTTGCACACATGGCTGCACAGAGGCAGAGGGCTACACCCAGGTTCTCAGATGACTCCCTTCATATGCTTGTGGAGGGAGTCAGGGCACGCAGGGAGGTCATCTTCCCTTCTGATGGGCACAAGAGACCTCCCCAGGAGACCAAAAGAGCCTGTCAGTAGATAGCAGAGGAGGTCAACAGCAGGGATGTGGTGAGGAGGACCTGGGGGCAGTGCCAGTAACATTTCAATAATCTCATTAGATCAGGAAAGGTAAGTACAAAGCCACACTCAACTTCATCCTGCTGTGCCTCTCATCACATCCCCATCACTCTGCCTTCCCAACCCTACTCCTCCACATCCTTACTCACACAAACATAACTTCCACGTCCACCCATCCCTCTCTCTCTATCTACATTATCACATCGCCATCTTACTAGCCACCCCTCACACTCAGCCTCATCCAAATGGAATCATACAACTAACAACACACAAGGAGGCCACTTGGCATTGCCACCCCAATCCATCATAGTCTCCCTCTAAAGATGTAACCCATCCTTTGCTTACACTCATTCCATCACTCTCACTCAACCATCTCTTCTTTGCCTCATTTCAGAAGAGAGCGCACAATAAGAGGGAGAGGGAGAGAACTGGAGTTGTGCATCCATCATTTGCAACCCTAACAACAGCAGAGGAGGCTGCGTTGGAAGTATTGGGGGTGGCCAAGCAGCCGGAGGTGGGAGATGGAGAGAGGGGGACATCTCAGCAACCTGGTGACAGAATTACATTTCATACAGCTACATGGCATACATCAGTCACTCATATGGGGACTGATGTCAGCAGCCATTGAATGGTCATCATGTGCACAATGGTATCATTATCCATTCTTCCTATGGCATATCTAACTCATCTCTTTACTCTCCCACAGGCCCTTCAATAGCCCCCCTCACTGTCCAGGAGGAAGAGAAATACGACTCCTCAGAGGAGGCCCTAGCCTCTGAAGGCGCAGCATCACCAGACATGAGTGCATCCAGCACCAGCGCAGAGATGCACACCTCAGTGGGTCCCACGCAAGATAGAGTAGTGTTGTGACTTGTGACGGACCTGGTGACAAGTGAGCAAGAGCAGATGATGGAGACAGGGACAGCAGTACAGGCTCCTCGCCAGAGGACGCAGGACGCTCCCAGCTCTGCTCAGCTGCATGCAGACATTGAGCCTTGGAGGCCATCCAGAAAGCGGGCAAGCCTAGAGGTGTAGGAAGACGTGCAGGAGGCTCTGACAGGTTTTGTGACCGCGATGTCTGCAAATGTTCAGAGAATGGAGGAGCCCATCTCCAACATGAGCACCACCGTGTCGCAGGCAATGGTGACTGTAAGCTCTTCCATGGATAGGATGGCCACCTGCATGGAGCAGCTAATGTGCCACTCAGAGCAGCACATGATCTCTATGGAGAATAGATAGCTATCTATGGAGAATAGATGTCTATCTATGGAGCATAGATGGCAGCGGCTCATAGACCTCCTGTCTTGCTCTCCAGCTCCTTGCTAGCAGGGAAGTGCGGGTGGCCTATGAGAGGAATGGCAGTGAGAGGGGAAAGGGAAGTGTGGGCTCCTCTCAAAGCGCTTACACTTCTTCCCCATTGCCACCCCCTTGGTCAGAGCTCCAGATGGCTACTCGGATTGTGATGGCTGAGTTTGCCCCTGCAGGCAGAAGAGAAAGATGACAAGTAGATTCACTTGGGTGTTTTAGTCAATGTTAATGGCAAATTTCCGTTAATGTATTGTCAACCATTAAAGTCTTTATTTTCACCACTTTCTCATCTTGGACACATTTGTGTGCACCTTTGGAAGTGGCTTAGTGAGTTGCAGTGAATGGTGAGACATAACAGAACGTCCAGCAATGGTGGTCAGTGTGAAAGGAATTGCTTGGTTATTGTAGGGATCCTTTATGGTGTTGCTGTGGGTTGGTGCCAACCTGATGCAGCATGTACATAAGAACATAAGAAATAGGAGCAGGAGTAGGCCATTTGGCCCTTCGAGCCTGCTCCGCCATTCAATAAGATCATGGCTGATCTTCTACCTCATCTCCACTTTCCTGTACTATCCCCATATCCCTTGATTTCTTTAATATTCAAAAATCTTTCGATCTCTATCTTGGATATACTCAACGACTGAGCCTTCACAGGGGTAGAGAATTCCAAAAATTCACCACCCTCTGAGTGAAGAAACTTCTCCTCATCTCAGTCCTAAATGGCTGACCCCTTATTCTGAGACTGTGACCCCCTGGTTCTAGACTCCCCAGCCAGGGGAAACATCCTCCCTGCATCTACCCTGTCAAGCCCTGTAAGAATTTTGTATGTTTCAATGAGATCACCTCTCATTCTTCTAAACTCTAGAGAATATAGGCCTGGTCTACTCAATCTGTCCTCATAGGACAATCCCCCCATCCCAGGAACCAGTCTGGTGAATGTTGTTGCACTCCCCCTATGGCAAGTATATCCTTCCTTAGGTAAGGAGACCAAATCTGTACACAATACTCCAGGTGTGGTCTCACCAGGGC
Organism: Squalus acanthias; assembly: GCA_030390025.1. Classification (NCBI taxonomy): domain Eukaryota; kingdom Metazoa; phylum Chordata; class Chondrichthyes; order Squaliformes; family Squalidae; genus Squalus; species Squalus acanthias. The sequence continues at coordinate 42,957,089 of CM059427.1, forward strand.
CCTATATAATTGCAGTAAGACGTCTTTACTCATATACTCAAATCCTCTTGTAATAAAGGCTAACATACCATTTGCTTTCCTAATTGCTTGCTGTACCTGCATGTTAACTTTCAGTGATTCGTGTACAAGGACACCCAGGTCCCTCTGAACACCAACATTTCCCAATCTCTCACCATTTAAAAAATACTCTGCTTTTCTATTTTTCCTACCAAAGTGGATAAATTCACATTTCTCCACATTATATTCCATTTGCTGTGTTCTTGCCCACTCACTTAGCCTGTCTATATCCCCTTGAAGCCTCTTTACAACTTACATTCCCACCCAGCTTTGTATCATCAGCAAACTTGGATATATTACATTTGGTCCCCTCATCCAAATCATTGATGTAGATTGTGAATAGCTGAGGCCCAAGCACTGATCCTTATGGTACCCCACTAGTTACAGCCTGCCAAACTGAAAATGACCTGTTTATTCCTACTCTCTGTTTTCTGTCCATTAACCAATCCTCAATCCATGCTAGTATATTATTGTCAATCCCATGAGCACTAATTTTGTTTAATAACCTCTTGTGTGGCACCTTATTGAACGCCTTCTGAAAATCCAAATACACCACTTCCACTGGTTCCCCCTTATCCATTCTATTAGTTACAACCTCAAAAAATTCTAACAGATTTGTCAAACACGATTTCCCTTTCATAAATCCGTGTTGACTCTGCCCAATCCTATTATTATTTTCTAAGTGCCCTGGTATCATGTCCTTAATAATAGATTCTAGCATTTTCCCTACTACTGATGTCAGGCTAACTGGTCTGTAGTTCCCCGTTTTCTCTCTCCCTCCTTTCTTAAATAGTGGGGTTACATTTGCTATCTTCCAATCCACAGGAACCATTCCAGAATCTATGGAATTTTGGAAAATGACAACCAATGCATCCACTGTCTCTATAGCCACCTCTTTCAAAACCCTAGGATGTAGTCCATCAGGTCCAGGTGATTTATTGACTTTCAGTCCCATTAATTTCTCCAGTACTACTTTTTTAATAATATTAATTTCTTTCAGTTCCTCATTCTCACTAGACCCTGGGAACTTCACGATATCCGGGAAGTTTTTTGCGTCTTCTTCCGTGAAAACAGACACAAAGTATTTGTTTAATTTCTCTGCCATTTCCTTATTCCCCATTATAATTTCTCCTGTCTCAGCCACATTTACTTTTGCTAATCTTTTCCTTTTTACATCCCTATAGAAGCTTTTACAGTCTGTTTTTATGTCTCTCGCTAGTTTACGCTCATTCTATTTTCCCTTTCTTTATCAATTACTTGGTCCTCCTTTGCTGAATTCTAAAATCTTCAGGCTTACTATTCCTTTCAGCAGCATTATAAGCCTCTTCCTTTGATCTAATACTATCTTTAACTTCTATTGTTAGCCACGGTTGGACCACTTTTCCTGTGGGGTTTTTGTGCCTTAAAGGAATGTATATTTATTGTAAATTATGTATTAATTCTTTAAATGCTAGCCATTGCTTATCCACTGTCATACCTTTTAATGTAGTTTCCCAATCTACCTTAGCCAATTTGCTCCTCATACCTACGTAGTTTGCTCTGTTTAGATTTAAGACCCTAGTTTCGGATTTAACTAAGTCACTTTCAAACTCAATATAAAATTTAATCATATTATGGTCACTCTTCCTTAAAGGCCCTTTTACTACAAGGTTATTAATTAACCCTTTCTCATTGCACAATACTAGGTCTAAAATAACTGTTCCCTAGTTGGTTCCTCGACATACTGATCTAGAAAACTATCTTGCATACATTCCATGAATTTGTCCTCCACACTATTACTGCAAATTTGGTTTGCCCAGTCTATATGTCGATTAAAGTCCCCCATGATTAATGTATTACCCTTGTTACATAGACCTCTAATTTCCTGATTTATACTCTGCCCTACATTACAACTATTATTTGGGAGCCTATAAACAACTCCCACCAATGTTTTCTGCCCCTTGCTGTTTCTTAGCTCCACCCAAACTGATTCTACTTCTTGATTTTCGGAGCTAAGATCCTTTCTCTCTACTGTCTTTATCCCATCCATTATTATCAGGGCTACCCCTCCTCCTTTTCCATTTTGCCTATCCCTTCTAAAAGTTATGTATCCTGGAATAATTAGTTCCCAACCGTGGCCACTTTGCAACCACGTCTCCGTTATGGCTATTAGATCAAACCTGTTAATTTCTATCTGCGCTATTAATTCATCTATTTTGTTGCGAATGCTTCGCGCATTCAGATATAGTGACTTTAGCTTTGATTTATTTCTCTTTTTCCCTGATGTCACCTTAGTCACTGATGCCTTATTACCTTTGTTACTCTCTCGGTCCCTTCCTGAACCACTCTGCTTATTTTTACCCAAAACTACTCTGCTCTGCTCTAGAGCCTTGACATTTCTCTTGCTGTTTTTAAATTTACTCTTTCCTGAATCCTCCCACCCCCCATCATTAGTTTAAAGCCCTGTCTACTGCCCTAGTTATTCGGTTCGCCCGGACACTGGTCCCAGCCCGGTTTAAGTGGAGCCCGTCCCAAAGGAACAGCTCCCTCTTTCCCCAGTACTGGTGCCAGTTCCCCATGAACCAAAACCCCTTCCTCCCACACCACTCTTTGAACCATGCATTTAAACCTCTAATCTGTTTCTCCCTATGCCAATTTGCACGTGGCTCAGGTAACAATCCAGAGATTATTACCTTTGAGGTTTTGCTTTTTAATTTGGATCCTATCTTCTCAAACTCCCTCAGCAGAACCTCATTCCTAGTTCTACCTATGTCGTTGGTTCCTATGTGGACCACGACAACTGGATCCTCCCCCACCCACCCACTCACTCCAAGTTCTTCTCCAGCCGCAAGGAGATGTCTTTAACCCTGGCAACACAACCTTCGGAACTCTCGGTCACGGCTGCCAAGAACAGTATCTATCCCCTTGACTATACTGTCCCCTACCACAACTACATTCCCTTTCACTCCCCCCACTTGAATGGCCTCCTGCACCATGGTGCCATGGTCAACCTACTCATCCATCCTGCAGGCTTTTCCCTCATCCACACAGGCAGCAAGAACCTCATACCTGTTGAACAAGGGCAAATGCTGAGGCTCCTCCAGCACATGCACCTGGGGTCCCCTTACCTGCCTGAGTTGCAGTCACACCCTCCTGTCCCTGACCACAAACCAGACCTGTACCACTATTTAACCTAAGGAGTGTGACTGCCTCCTGGATCAAAGTATCCAGATAACTCTCCCCATCCCTGATGCCCCGCAATGTCTGCACCTCAGACTCCAGCTCAAAAATTCTGAGCTGAAGTTCCTCAAGATGCAGGCACTTACTATAAACATGGTTGTCCGGGATCACAATGCTCTCCACAAACTCCCACATGCTGCAGTTGAGGCACACCACCTGCACTGCCATCCCTATATGACCTTGTTTTATTTATTTAAATTTAATTAAATTTGTATTTAGGTAACTTAGTTTACAGTGTAGTTTCCTGACTACTTACTTGATCTAGATTACTTGATCAAGATCAATTAAATATCTCTTCTTCTTAGGCAGTCCCTCGGAACCGAGGATGACTTGCTTCCACATTAAAACTGAGTTCTCAGGTGACTGATGAGCCCAATGCGGGACCTACAGTCTCTGTCACAGTGGGGCAGAAGGTGGTTGAAGGGGCGGGTGGGTGGGGTGCTTGGGTTGACGTGCGCGCCTTCCGCTCTTTGCGCTTGGCTTCCAAATATCTACCTGTAACACAAAGCACTACAAGTCGTGTAGGCAAAAGCAACAACTCCTTCCCTCTCTTCTCCGAATTCCCACTCTTTCCAAATTCCCAAACAAAGCACTCTGTTCCAGCCCACTCCATTTAATCCCGCTCTATGCAGACCACTCTGTGCTCTGCAGAAATGTTTACCTTTATAAACTTGGAGCCTCACCCAATTTACAAGTGATGATTCAGCTCCCCTGCTCCTGGTGATTAGCGCCTATTCAAGACAAGCACTTACAGCTGACTGACAGTAAACTGCCACTGGCAGTCAGCTTATGTCAACTACAGTTTTTAAAGTTTTTAAGTTCTATGTTAAAATCAAAATTTTAAAATAAATTTCACTTTTTGCAGCTTCTACTTACCCAATATTTACCAGAAATTCCCACTCTTTCCAAATTCCCAAACAAAGCACTCTGTCCAAGGCCACTCAGTTTACGCCCGCTCTGTGCAGACCCAGCCATATGGGTGTACTCTTTTTGATGCACACTAAACCAAATAAACTGTAACTAATAAAACATTAAATGAAACTTAACAAATTAAATTAAAATTGTGTTGGCAGGGGTGATGATGCACTCCAGTCCCTGCGGTGCCCACCGGTCACAGAAGGCCTCGAGCGTCCCGGCGGACACCGCGTGCTCCATCTCCAGCGCCACCCGGGCACGAATGTGGCCACGGAAGAGAGGCAGGCAGTTGGGCCAAACGACCCCCTCGACCGCCCACTGCCTGGACCAGTTGATGGCCACTTTGACCAGGCCCAGGAGCAGTCCCACGAGGAGGTCCTCTGATCTGCCCGCTCCCCTCCGCACCAGGTGACCAAAGATCAGGAGCGTGGGACTTAAGTGCAGCCAGAAATCGAGGAGCAGCCCCTTCAAATAATGGAAGAGGGGCTGCAACCTCTCACACTCTATATAAACGTGGAACACGGAGTCCTCCAGGCCGCAGAAAAGGCAGGCGGCCTAGGAGTCCGTGAACCTACTTAAAACTTTATTGCACAGGACTGCTCTGTGTACTCTTTAGATTGGGTGCTAAAACAAATAAACCGTAACTAATAAAACTTTAAATGAACCTTAACAAATTAAATTAAAATTGTGTTGGCCGGGGTGATGATGCACTCCAGTCCCCGAGTCGCCCACCGGTCGTGGAAGGCTTCAAGCGTGCCAGCGGACACCGCGTGCTCCATCTCCAGGGTCACCCGGGTGCGAACATGGCCACGGAAGAGAGTCAGGCAATCAGGCCTAATGACCCCCTCGACCGCCTGCTGCCTGGACCAGTTGATGGCCACTTTGGCTAGGCCCAGGAGCAGTCCCACGAGGAGGTCCCACGATCTGCCGGCTCCCCTCCGCACTGGGTGACCAAAGATCAGGAGCGTGGGACTGAAGTACAACCAAAAATCGAGGAGCAGCCCCTTCAAATAATGGAAGAGGGGCTGCAACAACTCACATTCCATATAAAGGCAGAAAAGGCAGGCGGCCTGGGAGTCTGTGAACCTGCTTAAAATTTTACTGCACGGGACTGCTCCATGCAACACCCTCCAGGCCAAGTCCCCAATAGATAAAGGGAGGACTCCCGCATAGGGAGCCCTCCATTGAGGACCCCCGCCTCCGCTGTTGGATGGCAAGATGGTACGCCAAGCCGTGTCCGGACAGCAGACGAAGATGGCAATGGAGAGTGTGCAAGAGCAGCCCATACAGGAAACCCTTCCATGCAGAATGAAAAGGCACGGAGGGGATTTCCCGGAGACGGCTCAAGTTGTGAGGCATCGGCTCCCGAGAGGGGTTTCAGGGCCGGGCACCGATGAGGAATTCCGTTCGAACTGGGGTCAGTTCGGACGGGATCACCCCACGCGCTTGAGCCTCCTCGATACACCTAGTGGAGTCAGGGCCCAGTGCCACTTTCAGCGATTCGATAGCTTTGGCCGCGAGACGGACGTTGGCCCAGGACAAGCACTGCGCCAGCTCCTCTGGTGCCATCCAACCTGCTCCTCCACCATCAAGTAGGTCCCCGACTCTGGTTACCTTGCCAGACACAGCCCTGCCCTCCACCAGCCACCTGAACCCATGTTCGTGGAGGTGCGGATTCCTGAGCAGCGGCTCCCGAAGGACAGCTGCCACTCCTGATGGGGGAGAACTCCACCTGCAGGAGACCTTGTTCCAGACCCATACCAGTTCCTGGTAGAAGACAGGCAGCTCCCACATGCAGGCATGGGTACCCCCCAGTTTTACAACAGGAGCTGTGTGTCATAATTGAGGCCGTGCAGCTGACGGAAGAAATACGTCGCCAGCGCACACCATCTGGGAGGATCCTCGACGTACAGGTATCTCTGCAGGGTCCGAAGACGGAAAGTCGCAGCCTGGGTGCGAAGGCACACCAGCGCCTGACCACCCTCCCTAAGCGGGAGACTCAGAACTGCAGCAGAGACCCAGAGCTTCCTTTTGTCCCAGAAGAAGTCGATGAGCTTCTTCTGTATCCTGGCGACAAATGCAGGGGAGGGGGATCAAAGTGACCCACCAGTACCACAACATGGTGGCCACCAGTTGATTTATGACCAGCGCTCGACCCCTGTAGGACAGCATTCCTGTCCAGTGCCCTAGGCGAGCGGTGACTTTGGCCTCCAGCTCTTGCCAGTTCGCCAGCCAGGCATCCTCGGCAGGACTAAGGTAGACTCCCAAGTCGACGAGATGAGTGGTGCTCCAGGCAAAAGGCCGGAGCTCCTCCAGCAGGGAGTTCACCCACCACTGACCCACCAGGAGTCTGGAATATTTCTCCCAGTTGATCTTGGCGAAGGATGTGTCCTGTGAAGGAATAAGCCATATAACCTATTCAGAAAAATACACCATTCTATGAAAGAATTCTGGCCTTATTAATACATGACAAACTGGGTTTGGAAATCTGGAAGCCTCAACAATCTAAAGCTGTGATAGCATTCTGGTTATAGAGATAAGATAGTTGTTGACACTGAATCAATAACCTTATTGAAACAGAAGGTTAAAGGCTCCCGACAGTCTGAATCTTTGGGAACAAACAATGGTTCACCCTGGTTAAGGTGTTCTAATTTACACTTCGTAAAGAGGCACAAACAGAAGGCCTTAGTAAAAATGACATCAAATGAAACACACCTGCTGTTACACCGTTTTTTATGGTAAGCTTGAAACACCTAGAGGAGAGACACGATTCTGTACTGCTACCAGCTGAGGTGACTGTAAGAATTGCAGAAGTCAGCAGAAAAATGACGAGAGATAATTAGCTTAGATCAGCAGAAAACCTTAAAGGGAATACCACTGGAAAAGGGTATAAATATTGAACTCTCAAATGGGATAGTAGATTCGTTGTAAAGGGGCAAAGCGATTCTCAGGCTTCAGAGGCGGCTCTGTAAGTCTACAATTCTTTGTACCTCGGGGATCAAAGGTACTGTATTTGATTTTGGTGGATATCCTGAATAAGACTAAGAACTGTAAAACTGTAGCGAAGTTAAGATTTGAGAGTAAGGATCTCTGATAATAAGATTGTAAAGCTTTCTCTTTTTGGAACTGTTAATGTTGCGATTGACTCACCAACTGTAAATTACATGTCGGTCGGCTCTTTAATAAATCTATATATTTTTAGAATTATCTCACATAATACTTCTGGATCAAACTCGTAAACTCAATCTCTGTACACTCTTTGGTGAGGAGTTGCAGAATTCTGGGGGAGTTTTCCGGACCCTCATAATATCCAGAATGTTACAGTCTAGCTAAACTTATTGAAAGTGTTATCTAGAGGACGGTAACATTTTCAGGTTGTTCCTTTCCTTTAGGGAGAGATAGTCCGGACCTTTAGACCCAATTAAGCGTCTTTAGGATTCGGCTACCTCAAACTTTAGTTGAAAGTGAACGTCTGAGGAATACGCCTGATCTGGGGTAGCCTTAAAGGGGCTAGGACTAGTAAAAAATTCCTTCAGTTGGTGCCCAACGTGTGTGTTAACGAGTTGATACAGAACCCTATACTTATATTTATATCTATATCCATCTTGTAGATTGTTAAGTATAGAAGGAGTGTTTTACTGACAGTGGTACTAAGACCCAGATTTAAGTCTCTAGAGACGACAAGTCCCTGATCAGTTCTTGTAGAACTTAAATCAGAACTCCCTCAATATACCATTGAGGTCTAGAAATTTCTTATAAAGTTCATATTAAACCTTAACCGAGGTTAGGTCCTGACGAAATGGCAAACCCTGTCAGAATTGGTCAAGTCTTTTTATTAGGAAATTCAAACGATTGCTTTATTAGGGGAAATAATCCTATCCCTAAACCTCCACAAGACCAAGTAATCATTTTTGATGGATCTTCAATGACGATTAAAAAAGGGACATCCCAACAATCCTCAGCTGGGATGGAGATAGTAGTAGGGACTTTTCGAGATTCCTATTCTTTTTATCCAGAAGAATTACTGTCCATACCCCTTGGCCATAAGATAGCACAATATGCTGAAGCTGCAGCATTACGAATGCTTTAGAAAAGGCAGACCCTATTAAACCCACATTAATCAGTACGGATAGTGACTATTGTAAGAGAGGATATAACCAAGATCTAGTTTTCTGGGAACAAACAAACTTTACCAATCATAAGGGTAAACCCATAAAATATAAGTTATTGTGGGAAGACATTCTCCGTTCGAGAATGGAGAAACAGAATTGTCAGGTGATTCATGTAAATGGGCATTCCACTGGGACAGTACACTCAAAAGGAAATAGTCTTGCAGACGAACAAGCGAAACGTTCGGTCTGCATGACACCCTCTCGAGAGGGGCCTGCCAATATTAATGTAATCACTAGGGTAGAACGGGCAGCTAATCAGGATGAGGAACTGATTCAGCTATCAGACCCAACAAAAGAGAATCCACCAGGATATCCCCCAAAGTACTTTTACTCAGAAACCCCTACGGGTATTGTGCTAGTTAAGTTGCCCAAGGGAAATCGAGAAGTACCCCGGAGACACAAACGAGAACAGCTTGTAAAAGAAGCTCACGAGGGCATAGGTCAAGCACATTGTGGTGCCAGAACAACATTCTGCAAATTGACTCCCTTATATTGGTGGCCAGGCATGCTTAAGGCCTGTAAAACATACGTGGCAAATTGTGAGCCATGCAATTTAATCAATAAGTCATCACTAATTAAGCCACCACCATTGGCTCCTGTGAAAGCTGATGAGCCAATGGGAAAATTCTTTATTGACTTTATTGGACCACTTCCCCCGTCTTTGGGATACAGACATGTTCTCATTTGTGTAGATGGATGCACTTCCTTCTGCTGGCTGGTCCCCACAAAAACTGTTTCGGAAAACGCACTCGCCAATGCTATTACTGACATAATTACTGTAGCTGGTGTAGAATTCACAATATATCGCGATTTTATTAATAAGGAGAAAACACAGAGTTTCGTTCAAACAGCTTTTATTTCAGTAGAATGCTGGCAGGTTTAAAGTGGACACAAGCAGCCTGTAAAATGGCCGCCGCACCTCGTGACAGAACATTCTAGACTTTTCAACAGGCAGACAAGATGGCGTTCCAATAAACATTTGTGCAAGATCGATTAAGAGTCAGCACAGTGAAGATAATACACGAGACATTATGGGTTTACAGTATACACATAAATACTGAAATCGGTCTCCCAGGTACAAAGGAAAGCCATTGTACCGAGTAATCAAGGGCCCATCCAAAAGACATTAATATGTAAAATCCCAACGACTCTACGATGAGAGAGCCGTTAGCAGGTAGTTATACAGGACACTTGGAAGCCCCAAACCCCTCCAGGGAGATTACCGACCGATTTAACAATGGGAGAAATATTAACAGGTACTCAGACATTTACGAGTAGCCCCGAAACCCATTAAGAACGGAGATCACCCATACAAGACATTTGAGCGCCAGACCTTAAACAAAAGAATGGACATTATAGTTGGGCGGGAAACGGAAGATTTTGCACTATAATTGCAGGCTCCAAACCGTCCATCTTTCTCTTGCTGCTCTTATCATCGTGGCTGCTCCTGTGTACTCGTAGTTGGGCTTCTGCTTGCCTGTTGTCTCTTCTGAAAAGACTGTTGAACTTTCTGATCCGTTCGGATCTACCTCGTGTCGCGTAACGAAGACCTATATTGGTAACCGGTATCGGAACCAAAAGGCCTGAGATGAGATGAGATGAGATGAGAAGAGAGGAAGACCATATCCATCGCCACGGTCAGTAAATCCCGACCGAGCCTGTAGGTCGATTAGCCAAGTTTTCCTCGCCAGGAAGACTTCTTCGAACTTATAACGAAACATATTGCATCGATGATAACTGGACTGTGCCCAAAGTAACTGGAATGTGAAAGCCACCAATACAGATCTTCATCACAGCAGACGTTCCAGCCTGCTAGCCGGAGCAGCAGAAGCAAGTAAACAAGTGGGACCAGGAGATCTCCTGACCGACACGTGGGTGCTGCGGTGAAAAACATCCGATCAGCTATTCGGAATTTCTCCGAGTTATCACGAGTGGTGAGCATGAGTCTCGAGATCCTACGAATCTAGTTTAGGATAGATATTGATAGGGGAGGGTTTAAGGATTAAGGATATTTGTAATGTGTGCCCCTATTTACTTTGTGCCGTTCGTTCCTCGTTTCCCTAAGATCGACTATATAACTGTTTGTAAGATTGTACTGTCATTAATCTGTGCTTATGACATGTATTTCATAATCTTAAGTATCATGCAATAAAGATTTTCCATTTCGTACCATTCAAACCGAGTCTACATGAGTTTCATCTCCATTACTGCTCTCGCATCTAAGTCCAGTGTCTAGAACCGTAAGGGAGAGTGATTCGAACCACTCACAGGTGTGTCTAGTGTTCCCAGACTGGCTGGAGACCAGAACAGGCAACGAGGCCTAGACCCGCACTGACATACAGGCTGCACAGAGCCGCGTGAATCTCACAGGCTGCGAGACACGCAGGGTCAGAATCCCTTACAGAAAATGGCGACCGCGGCAGGACACTGGCAGCGAGAGGGTAGTGTGTTAGATTTTGGAATGACTGTACGAAATGTTATGCAGGAAAAGATAGCGGATTATGTGTTTGGAAAGGTTAATCTAACTAAGAAATGGATAAGTGAATTGTTAGCGGATAAGAGCCCACTAGAGGCAGCTGAAAGGTGGACAGATAGTAAAGAACATAGAAAGACACTTGAGAAAGCAGTCTGGCTTATGTGTTACAAAAGGCAGGTTCAGATTTCAAACCAGACCATTACAGCGCTAGTAGCTCGAATCAGTCATTTAGAGGGAGAAATGGATGAGAAGGTTTCTGGAGGGGAGGTGCTCATTAAGAATTTAAATGAGTTACACCAAGAAAGCCAGGAAGTCTCCAGTCACCTTAAAACAAGGATAGATTATCTCGAGTGCCAGGTCACTGAGGCAAAATTGAATGAGAGCAGGTTAAAGGAAAGATGTAACCGCCAAGCTGCCCAGATAAGAACTCAAGAAGAGAGCTTAACGGGGGTTAGGGCGGCATATAAGTTGGCCCTTGAGGATAAGTTTCAGGGAGCCGATCATAGCGCCTGCCAAAGGGAGATAGAGCACCTCAAAAAGGCCGTGAACAATGCGAACGGCATGGTGTGCCTTATCAATCCGTCGGCGCACCAGCCGCTAGTAAATGAGAGATTTAGAAAATCCCCACCAAGTAAAGCAGAAGAAGCAGTAGCCACTGCGCCCTCCGCGCCACCCAGCTATTCAGAAACCTGGGTTAGGGAGGAAGCAATGGAAGAAACAAAAGAGCCCATTGAAAAAGAAGTAGGAAAGGGATCGTTGTATCCAGTAACGGGTATTAAAAGGGGCCCAAGCAGAAACGGTGGGGAAGAACCGGGGGATCTCCTCGGACAGCTGGTGTTGCCTCACAGTTCACATCAGCTGAGAGCTATGATAAATCACGTACGGAAGCTGACCGAGGCAGACGACCCTTCCGTACATTTCAGAGAAGTTGAGCAAGCCGCAGCCATTAACGGCTGCGATGATGGGGAGACAGCAAAAATGCTGCTGTTCTCATTGGACAGCTCGGTCCTTCAGTGTCTCTCAGGCGAGAGCAAGAGGGGAACCAAGAGTTATGAGGAATTAAAGAATGAGGTCCTGGAAGTGTTGGGGGCGAACGACGAAGGTCCGTTTGCTAGAGTGGGACAGACAGTGCAGATGGAGGGAGAACCCCCGAAGGTTTTTGCCGACAGGCTGTGGCCAGTATATGAGCGCAGCTGCCTAGGTGCGCCCGAGCGCGAAGATGTGGAAGGCACCGCTTTAACTCATTGGCTTAGGTGCATAATAGCCAACAGTTTACCAGCCGTCAGAGAGCAGGCAAAAGCATGGTTTGATCCCAATGACCCCAACATTACGGAAGAGTCGGTCTTGAATCGACTCACGTTAGGTTATCGCAATATAAGGGGTATGGCAACACGTCCCCTTAAGGGAAGAGTACATGAGGTACGACCCGCAGCCCCGTATCAAAGAGAGTGGCATCAGGAGGGTAATCGCGCCCCACAGGCAAGTAATGCTTTAATGCTTGTTACGGGTGTGGGAAGACAGGGCACTGGCGCAAGCATTGCAGGAACCCTTGGAAGGATTCCAAGGATAAAAATCCCGCGGTCCGAGCCCAGGCGCCTGTCCCGGCTAGGGAAGCTAGTGCACCCACCCCTCCGGACGACCTCGAAGCAGTGTTAGGAGCCATGCGCAAGCTGGTCTTGAATGCGCGTGGACAGGTGGCGGTCGCAACCGGCCCCGTAGGTGCCGCAGGACCGTCTAATAGTACCCAATGACTAGAGCCCACGCAGCCTGCCTACCTGTGTCCTTTTAAAAGACACGCACAGGAGGGGGTCTGCGGTGAGGAGGCCAGGTTAAAAGAGCAGGCCTTGCGGGAGGAGAACGCCCGCTTAATAGGGAAAATAGATGGGCTGGAAGGGCAGCTTAGAGAGCAGGCCCTGCGGGAGGAGAACGCCCGATCAATGGGAAAGTTAGACGTGCTCAGGCTAGAAGGGCAGCTTAGAGAGATAAAAGCAGCCTACAGGGTAGCCAAAAGCCGGGAGTATGAGGATGTAAACCAATGCAAACTGTACCAGCCAGGTGCGCAAGGGAAAACTACAGGGGTAAATCCCGCCAATGGGAAAGCACAGCCCCAGGTAGGACCACAAGGCACACAGGCAGGCATAGCAGCTTGCATCAGGGGAAGGGACATCCCGGACGATCATGCAGCGTTTTTCTGGAATTGGGGGTTAGATGAGGAAGAATTCAGGGTACCCGGGTCTGATGAGGATAGTGCAGATGAGGATAGTGATGACGACGGGTGGTTTCGGAGGAACGGTCCCTTTTACGATATGGAGGGGACGGGGGCTGCAGGTAGAGATCCACACAGGGTGGACACACGAGCTGCAGGTCCCGAAGACAGGAGGGAGGAGCTAGGGGAGGCAGGGCCAGCCGCTATGGGAGCACAGAGAGTACCGGTGTGGCTCCCAGAGATGTGGCCGCCCGCTTTGAACGTCCCGTCCTTGGGGGAGGCAGAGATCACGAGTGAAGGGCCGCCTGCTGGGCCAAGCAGGGCGGAGCCACGAACTGCCAGCCCCGAGGTTAGGGAGGCGGAGTCAGCGGAGGCGGAGCCAGCGACTGTGATGGAACCCCAGGTCATCCCGATGGAGGTCTCGGAACCCGGTCCGTCCGTCACGGAACCCCCGCCCATAGCAACTCCCCGTAGGTCAAGTAGAGAACCCCAGCCCAGGAGGATGTGGTCATGTCCCCAGAGTGCCCCAAGGCGAAAATTTAAGGTTAAGATAACCCAGATACAGACCGGCCACATCGCAGCAGTAACAGGCTGCGGCAGATCAGAGGGAAGGGTCAGCGCAGTAACAGGCTGCGGCAGATCAGAGGGAAGGGTCAGTGCCCTCCCACCGTCGGGAAGAGCTCGCAGCAGCCTTCTCAGAATTTAAAGGGGGCCGCCCTGAGAACGGGCGGCACTGTATAGTAAGAAGTTCTAAGTTTTAAGTTTATAGTTCAAGGTTAAGTTTATAGTTTTATGATAAGGTTAAGATTGTAGTGTTTTTAACAGAAAACGATAAAATGATGGGAGTTTTAAAGATAGGTTTAGTTGAAGTTTATTCAGCGAACGTTGAAGTTTACGTGAGGCGAGGTCAGGGGACCCGCTCACCCTTCACAAAAGCCAGAGACTCTTGCGAGGCTGGCTACCTCATTCTATCTGATCACAGGAACCAAGGAAGGATGGAACGGATTCTAGTATTGCTCGTGGCAATCGGATGTGGATTGGCCTATCGAGGCCGCACCAAGGATGTCGTGGTGTTTGGATGTTCCGGGGACACGGCCCCCATCGCGGTGGATGGGACCGGAAGACGGGAGGCAGAGGAGACCAGCACCTATTTCCACAAGGGAAGGTGGCCAGGATGGCTGGGAACGAACTCAACGGAGTATTCCAGCACATCGGGGTTTGCCTACAAAGAGACTTCTTTACTGTGCCCCAAAGTAAGGATCATCGCACCCAGGATCAGCGTCACCGTCGGCAAACGGATTTGTTTGACTTGTAGTGGGAAGGTCCCATTGAGCCGATGGTGGTGGCTGCGAAAGCTGAGCAAAACTATGAGGAACTCTTCGGTCGAGTGGGAACGACTGGGTAATAATACCCATCGGACAATTACGGGGACAGACGGACAAGTGAAAGTCTGTTGGGACAAATGGTGGGAACCGGATGAGGGAATTTATGTATGTATGTGGGGGTCAAAGTACGTTTGCCCCAAAGGCATCTCCATATTTTTTATTAATCAATGGCAGGATAACGGACAGGGGATGAGGTGGGATGCGAGCACCAGGGGGTGCGGAGCCCCATTCTCCCCGATCCCAGTAAATGCCACTGAGCTCATTACGCGCCCACGCAAAGCCCCGCCCACGATTCCGGTGGTTCTAGCTGAGGAAGAAGGGTGCCCTAAAACTAGTAAGGGACCCGGGAATGGTTTGGTACTGGTCCCCACAGACCAGATACTATTTCAGGGGGTACATTACGCGGTGGCCTCGGTGATTTTAAATCTCACTGAGGTGCGGTTACCAGAGTGGTGCCCCAAAAAGACGGAACAGTTGTACCAGGTCCTGTTGACCAAGATGTTCAGACAATTCTACGAGTTTGATTTTGCAGAAATTGACAAGACAAGCTTATACACCGCACCACAGGAAGTTCTGAATCAAGCAGGGAGGCAAAGAAGGGGTTTGGTGAACGATGCGTTCACCGCTTTTAACACGGGTACATCTGTGGTCAACGCTCTAGACAGTGTGGAGCTGCAGACCCAGATTAATGGTTTAAAGACACAATTAAAGGACATTCTAACAGATGAGAATAAAGTGGTAGGGTCGGGTCTACACGAGGACCAAGCCATGACCCTCCATTTAAAGGAAATTATAGCAGAGTTGGAGAAACATGCAAAGACGGTAAATGCCCTGATTAGGGAAGATCGGAATGCATCCGATCAAGCTGCGCAGAACGAGGTGTGCGTGCTTTACGGGGCGTGGTTACTGGGCGAGGGCCGCAGTAATTTGGAGGATTTAAAACAAGGTTTGGTTCCGTCCTGGATAAGTAACAAACACCTGCGGGCGCTCCACCCTTTTCAGAACGCATTAAGTCCATGCCAGCTCAGGCTAGCTTCAGAAGCTTACCCAGTCCCCGTGGACTGCGGACGATCAAACCATACTATTATGGGAATAGTATTACGTATGCCGGTTTTGGGCGACACAGCAAAGCCCGCCCCGGTGTATCGGGTAGAGAACATTGGTGTCATTCAGGGGGGAGCCCACATTCGCTATGCAGCGGTTCCACCCTACGTCATCCGCTGGGAGCAAACGATGACAGGTACAGATCTCTCTGGTTGTCGTGGCAGGGGAGCACACATAATACTGTGCCCCCAGCACTTGAATGCCTTTTTAACACCACAGTGTGGGTTCAGAACGACTGGCGCCAAGTCCATGAATTGCACCATGGAGGCAATGGCACAAGATCATGTGCCTCCGCAGGTAGCATACATCGGGGGTGGAACATATTGTGTTACCACTGCAGCGCAACACTACCAGCATGGAAACCGTAGCCGGTGTCCGGTGAGTGACAGCAGTTTCTGTTTTAAACCCAGGGCGGAAGTTCAAGTAGCACAACAGCGAATTATCCCAATCCCTGAACCATCCACTGTTCATCTCACAGTAAAAGAGAATTTCACCGACTTGCAGCGATTCGTCGCGCATTTTGGATACCTCATTCCCCCTCTCCCTGAACACCTCACCAAGCTTTTAAAAGCCGTCGCGGTGTCACAGAAACATTTTTACACATTAGAGCAGAAAACTGTCGAAATAGGAACAGACATTTTGGATATAGTAGTTCCACCGTGGTGGAATCTGTTCACTAATATTGAAGTGCCTTCATGGATCAGAATAGCCTCCCACATTTTAGTCGTATGTCAAGTGTTTATTGTAGTGTACCTATTGGTCGTACATTGTAAAAGAGACAAGCGCCTCACCAAGCATGAAAACACGGGAGAGTGGCGAGAACGTTACGTGCGCGTGCACGATGAAAGCACCGTGTAATCGGAAAATGGCGTCACTCCCGCGCGCCACGTGCGCCGCGGAAGCTTGTACTCAATGATGATTTTTCAGAGATTGTAAATACGTTGGAAACTCGACATGTTTTAAGAGTTGGGGTTTGATTATTTTGGTGATGGTGTTACAGTTAAAAATGATTGTTTGGTTTTGGGTTTTGTTTTTCCTTTCCCTGAATAAAAGATGAATATACAGGTGATACGAGAGACATCGGCCTGGTTACGCCGGGAAGGAAAACAAGTGGTGTAAGTTTAAGGGCAAATAATGCCTACGGTGATATAAAATGTAATTTTCTTGGGAAATGAGGACGACACAGAGACCCTAGCTAAGTTAAAATTATGGGATTAATTTGCTGGATTCGGAGAGAAATCGAGATAATATTGCTCACCACTATGATTTTTGATACGATAAGCGGAGTTATTCGCATCACCAGGAGGGACTGTAGAATTCGCAATATATCGCGATTTTATTAATAAGGAGAAAACACAGAGTTTCGTTCAAACAGCTTTTATTTCAGTAGAATGCTGGCAGGTTTAAAGTGGACACAAGCAGCCTGTAAAATGGCCGCCGCACCTCGTGACAGAACATTCTAGACTTTTCAACAGGCAGACAAGATGGCGTTCCAATAAACATTTGTGCAAGATCGATTAAGAGTCAGCACAGTGAAGATAATACACGAGACATTATGGGTTTACAGTATACACATAAATACTGAAATCGGTCTCCCAGGTACAAAGGAAAGCCATTGTACCGAGTAATCAAGGGCCCATCCAAAAGACATTAATATGTAAAATCCCAACGACTCTACGATGAGAGAGCCGTTAGCAGGTAGTTATACAGGACACTTGGAAGCCCCAAACCCCTCCAGGGAGATTACCGACCGATTTAACAATGGGAGAAATATTAACAGGTACTCAGACATTTACGAGTAGCCCCGAAACCCATTAAGAACGGAGATCACCCATACAAGACATTTGAGCGCCAGACCTTAAACAAAAGAATGGACATTATAGTTGGGCGGGAAACGGAAGATTTTGCACTATAATTGCAGGCTCCAAACCGTCCATCTTTCTCTTGCTGCTCTTATCATCGTGGCTGCTCCTGTGTACTCGTAGTTGGGCTTCTGCTTGCCTGTTGTCTCTTCTGAAAAGACTGTTGAACTTTCTGATCCGTTCGGATCTACCTCGTGTCGCGTAACGAAGACCTATATTGGTAACCGGTATCGGAACCAAAAGGCCTGAGATGAGATGAGATGAGATGAGATGAGAAGAGAGGAAGACCATATCCATCGCCACGGTCAGTAAATCCCGACCGCGCCTGTAGGTCGATTAGCCAAGTTTTCCTCGCCAGGAAGACTTCTTCGAACTTATAACGAAACATATTGCATCGATGATAACTGGACTGTGCCCAAAGTAACTGGAATGTGAAAGCCACCAATACAGATCTTCATCACAGCAGACGTTCCAGCCTGCTAGCCGGAGCAGCAGAAGCAAGTAAACAAGTGGGACCAGGAGATCTCCTGACCGACACGTGGGTGCTGCGGTGAAAAACATCCGATCAGCTATTCGGAATTTCTCCGAGTTATCACGAGTGGTGAGCATGAGTCTCGAGATCCTACGAATCTAGTTTAGGATAGATATTGATAGGGGAGGGTTTAAGGATTAAGGATATTTGTAATGTGTGCCCCTATTTACTTTGTGCCGTTCGTTCCTCGTTTCCCTAAGATCGACTATATAACTGTTTGTAAGATTGTACTGTCATTAATCTGTGCTTATGACATGTATTTCATAATCTTAAGTATCATGCAATAAAGATTTTCCATTTCGTACCATTCAAACCGAGTCTACATGAGTTTCATCTCCATTACTGCTCTCGCATCTAAGTCCAGTGTCTAGAACCGTAAGGGAGAGTGATTCGAACCACTCACAGGTGTGTCTAGTGTTCCCAGACTGGCTGGAGACCAGAACAGGCAACGAGGCCTAGACCCGCACTGACATACAGGCTGCACAGAGCCGCGTGAATCTCACAGGCTGCGAGACACACAGGGTCAGAATCCCTTACACTGGTGCACCCAAAATCTTACACTCCGATCAAGGTGGAGCCTTTGTCTCCAAGGTCTTCAAAGGCTACTGCGAATAAAGGGGGATTGGGTTAGAACACAGCACGCCACGTCATCCACAATCAGCGAGGCTGGTGGAACATAAAAATCAGGAAGTAAAAAAGCTATTGGTCAAACTGTTGAGAATCAGGGGAAATAAGTGGACCACCGTCATTCCAGAGGTGCAGCTATCACTTAATAATGTGCCCGCATCTGCATCAGGGACAGTGTCCCCTAAAACTCCATATTATCTGATGTATGGGATTGAGATGCATACACCGCTTACCCATAGTTCTTTTATTGCCTCTACACTCTCCGATTCCTTGACCCGACAGCGACAGTTAGATTTTAAAAAAGAAGTAACAGAGGAGATTCATCAAATTGATCAGAGGATAAGGGAGGCAAATAGGCAGAATAAATTGACAAACAAAGCATGGCAACCCCTGGTAGGAGAATGGGTACAGGAAAAGAAGTTCAAGCAAAAACCTGGTTTAAGACCGAAGTGGAAAAAACCTGTTCAAATACATTCTGTTATTAACGAAAGAACAGTTAAAATACATATTAATCAGCCGAATGGCAAGCATATTCTTAAAACTGTCTCCATAGACAATCTCAAAAGATGTCCTGTGGGATACCGAAATGGAGGAACAATACAAGGTGCAGTCGTACACTGTCTTTCAAGACCCAGCTTGGAGCACGACACAGGAAATGAATGCGATCGAACTACTGACGATGGTCAGCCAGACGGTGTTGTCGACTCCTCCACACGATGCTTGGCAATGCCTCAGGAATTGGATTCGCAAAAAGCCACAATGAAAACAAGTAAAGATCAACGAGTTACTTCAACGAAGGAGGAAAACACTGCGGATGAAGAAGGAATCAACTGAGCTCCTGGCAAGGCCTTTACGAAAACAAGAATCTGTCCACACGCTGGATCAAACGAACAGCTTGTCAAGCTTCAGCTAGTTCCAAATGACGTCTCCTTGACTCGTATGAATAACTCATCACTATGGAACATACATCTGCCAATTGGACATTCTAAGTACATGTTGTTTCGTTAATTGCATGACAATGTACCTATCATCCTTTTAATTTGTGTTCAATTTAAAATAAGGCAAAACATTGTCCTGGGATGACTTCAAAGGAATTTTCATGGAGCACATGATTAGGCTTTTGTGAATTTTGTGACATTAATGTGCTATTGTAACCTTATTAGTAACACTGACCAAACTCTGTCTTGATGCTCGAGTTCATTGTTAGGACAAGGGGGGGGGGGGGGGGTGAAGGAATAAGCAATATAACCTATTCAGAAAAATACACCATTCTATGAAAGAATTCTGGCCTTATTAAAACATGACAAACTGGGTTTGGAAATCTGGAAGCCTCAACAATCTAAAGCTGTGATAGCATTCTGGTTATAGAGATAAGATAGTTGTTGACACCGAATCAATAACCTTATTGAGACAGAAGGTTAAAGGCTCCTGACAGTCTGAATCTTTGGGAACAAACAATGGTTCACCCTGGTTAAGGTGTTCTAATTTACACTTCATAAAGAGGCACAAACAGAAGGCCTTAGTAAAAATGACATCAAATGAAACGCACCTGCTGTTACACCATTTTTTATGGAACACCTAGAGGAGAGACACGATTTTGTATTGCTACCAGCTGAGGTGACTGTAAGAATTGCAGAAGTCAGCAGAAAAATGGCGAGAGATAATTAGCTTAGATCAGCAGAAAACCTTAAAGAGAATACCACTGGAAAAGGGTATAAATATTAAACTCTCAAATGAGATAATAGATTCGCTATAAAGGGGCAAAGCGATTCTCAGGCTTCAGAGGCGGCTCTGTAAGTCTACAACTCTTTGTACCTTGGGGATCAAAGGTACTGTATTTGATTTTGGTGGATATCCTGAATAAGACTAAGAACTGTAAAACTGTAGCGAAGTTAAGATTTGAGAGTAAGGATCTCTGATAATAGGATTGTAAAGCTTTCTCTTTTTGGAACTGTTAATGTTGCGATTGACTCACCAACTGTAAATTACATGTCGGTTCTTTAATAAATCTATATATTTTTAGAATTGTCTCACATAAGACTTCTGTATCAAACTCGCAAACTCAATCTCTGTACACTCTTTGGTGAGGAGTTGCAGAATTCTGGGGGAGTTTTCCGGACCCTCATAATATCCGGAATGTTACAGTCTAGCTAAACTTATTAAAAGTGCTATCTGGAGGATGGTAACATTTTCAGGTTGTTCCTTTCCTTTAGGGAGAGATAGTCCAGACCTTTAGACCCAATTAAGCGTCTTTAGGATTCGGCTACCTCAAACTTTAGTTGAAAGTGAACGTCTGAGGAATACGTCTGATCTGGGGTAGCCTTAAAGGGGCTAGGACTAGTAATTATCCCTTCAGTCCGAGTAAACCTGCTGGCACTCGCGCATCCTCCGCAAGTCAACGTGATCCGTGACCATGAGGAGCACGTCATCGGCGTAAACCGAGAGGACGACCTCCACGCCCGGCCCTTGCAGTGCCAGTCCAATCAACGCCATATGGATGTACTGCGTAAAGTTAAGTAAATCTGGACATGATGAGGCCATCACTGGCCTCCCGGGCAGCAATGCGCTCGGATGCTGGTGTGATGTGGCCTATAGATTCCTCCAGCTCCTGCTCCTCCTTGTCTTCCAGCTGATGCTCCTCCTCATCCTCCTGCAGAGATTTGATCAGATCCGTTGGTTCGTTAGCTCTGTCTATTGCATGCTGTTTCTGTTGTTTAGCATGTATGTCGCCCTGTGTTGTAGCTTCACCAGATTGGCACCTCAATTTTAATTATGCCTGATGCTGCTCCTGACATGATCTTCTACACTCCTCATTGAACACCCCCTGGCTTGATGGTAATGGTAGATTGAGTGATATGCCGGGCTATGAGGTTACAGATTGTGTTGGAATACAATTCTGCTGCTGCTGCTGCTGATGGCCCACAGCGCCTCATGGAAGCACAGTTTTGATTTGTGAGCTCTGTTCTGAATCTATCCCATTTAGCACAGTGGTAGTGCCACACAACACGATGGAGGGTGTCCTCAGTGAGATGACGGGACTTTGTCTCCACAAGGACTGTGCAGTGGTCACTGCTACCAATACTGTCATGGACAGATGCATCTGCGACAGGTAGATTGGTGAGGACGAGGTCAAGTAGGTTTTTCCCTTGTGTTGGTTCTCTCACAACCTGCCACAGGCCCAGTCTGGCTGCTATGTCCTTCAGGACTCGACCAGCTCGGTCAGTACTGGTGCTACCAAGCCACTCTTGGTGATGTACATTGATGTCCCCCACCCAGAGTACATTCTGTGCCCTTGCTACTCTCAGTGCTTCTTCCAAGTGGTGTTCAACATGGAGGAGTACTGATTCATCAGCTGAGGGAGTGCAGTAGGTGGTAATCAGCAGGAGGTTTCCTTGCCCATGCTTGACCGGAAGCCATGAGATTTCATGGGTCCTGAGTCAATGTTGAGGACTCCCAGGGTCACTCCCTCCCGAATGTATACTGTGCCCCCACCTTTGGTGGGTCTGTCCTGCCGGTGAGGCAGGACATACCCAGGAATGGTGATGGAGGAGTCTGGGCCATTGGCTGAAAGGTATGATTCTGTGAGTATGACTATGTCAGGCTGTTGTTTAACTAATCTGTGGAACAGCTCTCCCAATTTTGGCACAAGTCCCCAGATGTTTGTGTTGGAGGACTTTGCAGGGTCGACTGATCTGGGTGTGCCGTTGCCAAAGCATCGAATGATGTGCCACTCCTGTTTCTTTCCCAGGTCAAACTCACTTCTGGAATGACTTCCAGCACCTGCTCTCATCAAACTGCACCTCCCCTTTAAGAGGTGCAGGCTGGCTTTAAGAAGTGCAGGTTAACTTAAAGAAGTGCTAGCCTCGCACAAACTCAGTAGCATGTTAAGTGCTGGGCTGCATGGCAAAAGCATTCTAATTAGCAGGCAGCATGAAGGTTGCTTGCTGCCTGCATTACTTTGAACAGGTGCGAGTTGATTCCCGCATCGCGGTCCCCACGCCCATTTTCGGGGGGAAATCAAATTTTTAGCCCCATGACTGTTAGCAAATGTTAATTATATGCAATAATATTTGACTCGGATTAGATTGATTGATAAAGGAAAGTTGAGAGACACTGTACAAACACATGTCACAGATTGCATAGCAATGAGACAGGAGTCAATTCAGTAGCCAAGATATGCAGAAAAATTTTAATTTTATTTATTATTTCACTTGCATCTGCAGTCTACCTCATTTTCAAACACTCCTCGTAAGAGCAAATTGATTTTAAAAGATTTAATCCATGTACCAATTTACCTTCATTAATTTCAGATTATAAACTTATCATTTATAAACACATTCTGCTTTCATGCACAACCTGATTGTGGTGGCACAGGAAGGTGTACTCCCTTAAAATTTTCCCCACTGAATTTATCCATAGGTATTTACTCTGAGAATGTTATTGATTAGCAACAATGGAAAAGGTTATTCGGAATCAGTTGAACTTGCACTTTTACATAGAATTACATAGGCGTTACAGCACAGAAACAGGCCATTTAGCCCAACTGGTCCCTGCTGGTGTTTATGCTCCACACACGAGCATAAAAGATATTGCTGAGGAATAGAATTTTTCCCACACCAAGGACTCTATAGTGTAGTTCTGATGTAAGATCTAGCTATTATATGAAAGTTTCACAAATCAAATTACACAAATTACCTGGAAATAATCAAAACTAAAATTGAATAAAAAATGGTTAATGAAAATAATTATTGCAAATATTTTGATTATCAAGGACTTAAAGTACTGAGATTACACAAATCAGTTGGTTATAGTCCATTGCAAAATTGATAAATTGATTTCTTTTCTCAGGTTTCTAGTAAGAAAAATACTGCAAATGCTGAAGATCTAAAAAAAACAGCAGATGATATTGGAAATAGGGTGCTGGTCAGTCAGTATCTGTAAATAGAAAAGGAAAGTTAATGTTACGGAGGCAACCCTTTTGTCAGAACTGAAGCACAAAAAATTAATTTGTCTTTTCTTTTTGTAGATGCCAACTGACCGGTTGTGTATTTCCATCATTTTCTCAGCTCAGTGGTGCCTTCTCCTGTCATAGTCATAGTCCATGGCTTGGTTTTGAAACCCATTGTAGTTCCTCATCTCATTCCATCCCCTGCTACTTTCTTTTGAGGTGCTCTGTCCAAAGTCGTCAGGCTAAAGAAAATAAGTAAAGAATTAAAGTAAGAAGATGTCGATGAAATCAAAAGCTGTATTTTTCTTTAAACATGGCAATTACTCATTTTGCATGAAGGGATTACCATCACCTAATTAGTTGCTCTGAAATACTCGTTGCCTAATTCTACTTTTGGTAACAGGTACATTTTAAAATTATGATTTACAAGGATTGTTACGTACACTTCAGATTTGCACTAGCAATGTGGTAAAACATCTATTACTCTCTTTGAACTCCTGGAATTTAACTGTTTAAAGTAATAAATTATTATAGGCACAAGTATGAGGGAAAAGTACTGAGCAGTAGTGGGAGAGTATCACAGAAGCATTTTTATCCTCCATGGGCTTGGGCATATCAGCAATTTGGAAATACTGTGGACCAAGAAGCTCTGCTTAACCAGTGAGATAAAATTTCTTGTTTGAATGTTATTGAGCATGGATTCAAGGTGCCAATTTTAAATAAAATAAGCAATCAAAAGAAACCCGAGAATTGCTCTTGCATATACATTTTCTTAATTGTTATTGCATAGTTTTTCTTTATGGCAACATGTTGCTTTAATCTTGGACTACCATCTAATTTTTTTTAAATATTATTTTGTGCTCATTAAAGTGAGCGATGTTAATGCTGGGTATTGGAATTTTTTCCATCTCATGCACCAAGTGGCAGCTTTAACGACTCCCAGATCAGGGAGTAAGATTGCTAATTTAATGCCAAATTAAAGGCAGTTTTGGCCTGTCAGCCCATGGCCACTTAGGAACTGGATTGAGACTGACCAAACTCATTTCATTTGGAACCCTTACAGCCAGCAGACAGAGAAGACTTTCATCCCAGCATGAATTTTAACCCAAGTCCTAAAGATGAAAGGCCAGTGTCATGACTAACACCTAATTTTGAATTTTAACAGCTTTGAAAGTAAAAATGAAGTGAAAGAATTTTCCACCTGATTTCTTTTGAAAGTAGTTGACATGAGGACAAATAAATTCCAAGAATGTTGAAGTTGACAGTACAGTACCCAAATCATGTATTTCAAAATTACCCAGAAATGTTATTTTAAGCGTTAAACTTCTGCATGATTAACAATCAACTGATGTTAGAGCTGGAGAAGCTCATCGCTAAAGAGTCAGCTTTTTTTGATGATTCCCATGTAAATGGCATACTGACAAAACCCATTCTTCATAATACCAAGCAGTGGTTAATAATTAAATTGTACATACAACTTTGCTGAGCTTTGTTGAGCATCATCCATAATTGTCGAAAGCAATTCACTCAATAACACAACATTTAAATTATTTCAGTTTAACAGTTGATCAAAAGTACTTACGATAAATGTATATTTAAAGATAATGAGGTAGCTTTTTGTCTTTACTGCCTGGAGGTTAAGCATCGCCTGGGCATAACGCAGAGAGGAAAATTGGGTGGGAAGGATCACACACCTCTTACAGACTCTCGATTTTCCTTCCATTAATTTAACTGGAGGGAGATCTGGGGGGTTCTGTTACTGGTGTGTAACCCTCCCTACCCAATTTTCCTCTCTTAACTCTGCTGCTTAATGCCTAGCCAGTAAAGACAAAAATTTACGCCAACGTGAATAAGGAAAATCTAAAGATGTTTTGTGAGAAATTAACCCGAGACTTTATTCAGTATTAAATTAAAAAAATTACCTCATCAAAGTATCTTTGTGACTGTGATAGGCCATTTGGTGCTGGTCTGCTACCCATCATCTGGTTGCTGTCAGCAGGAAACATATTTGCTCTTGGAATCGTGAGTGAAGGCTCAGATTTGCCAAAAGCCTGCTTTCCTGTTTTCATTTGGTTTACCAAGGGTTGTTCCTGTTCATCTTTTACTATGCGATTTAGTCTGCAACAGTGAAATTATAATAGCCATAACGTTGTTAATTTAGCAAGTATATCTGCATTAGGAAAGTAAGCAATTCTACAATGGATCAGAGCTATGAAATATTCTACTACAGGAAACTCTTTATTAACCGGCACCGACGGGACCGGCGTGGTGCCGGTTAATCAAAAAGTCCGGATAATGGAGAGTTATATCTCCCAACGTACGAGAGCCCCGTACACATTGACATGCGCCTGCATTCGGAGCTCCGTCTCCCCAGGAACCGCCAGCTGACCATCTGTCGTGTCCGCTGCCTACCCGGGCTGCACATTCCCCTCCCAATCTACATGCTCCGATACAAGGCAAACGCCTCGGGGTTTTTTTTAAAGTTACTTTTAAACGAGAGATGAAGGAAAACCCCGGTTACCTACTCAAGAATTTTGACGGTTAAGAGAGATTTCCGGATATTTGGGTGCCGGTTAATAAAGAGTTTCCTGTACTTACAAACAACAAAATAGATTTTCAGCCATGAATTGTTTCCATCATGGTCCAGTGAGCCATTGTCTAACACCTGTTCAACTCGGGTTTATGACCTATTGGTGTTATCCCTCTACTATCCAAACATTTTAGGTAGTTCTACTGGTTCCAGTGAGACATCATCAACTGTTTCTGGCTACTTTGGGAGGAAACAATTTGAATTATATTTGTATAAGTGCCCGAGAAGAAAGGACAGTATTTTCCAACAGATTTCAGACTACATGATCAGAAAACTCTAGTGCTGCATTTCTATTAAAGTAATGCTTCCTTAAGTAATTCTCCAGTACTGACTGCCCCCTTGCTACTGCAGAAACAACCTATTTACATTGTGTGCCACATTCTGCAGTGTCTAGATTACACATGAGGAATGTCCACTTGGACAAGGTTCGAGAGGGTTGTTGGTACACAACTAGAGTCAGCACCTTGAGAAAAGGAGGAAAAGGAGGGAAAAAGCAGAAAATTGGGAAAGAAAAGGACAAATATTGAAATCCTTTGTAATTTTAGGTGTTTGTTTCCATTCTTTGCGTCAAAGACACTTTCATCTTCATTGTTCTATTCCCCCTTATTGACAGCTCAATCATTATTAAAGCTTTGTGGAGCCACTCCTTTAATGGGTTTACGATAACATAACCACCACCACCAATTTGCATTTATATATGCAAGTTCTTTATCCCATAGAATAATCTCAAGGACAGTTTGCTTCCATTTTGATAGGGTGATCCTGGGGCTGGACAGGTGTAGCATACTTCTTGTGCACTATTGTCAGCCATGGCTCAGTTGGTAGCTGACAATAGTGAGTCATCATTCTCATCCTTGTTTTCAAATCCCTCCATGGCCTCGCCCCTCCCTGTCTCTGTAATCTCCTTGAGTCCGACAACCCCCTGAGATATCTGCGCTCCTCTAATTCTGCCTTCTTGAGCATCCCTGATTATAATCGCTCAACCATTGGAGGCCATGCCTTTAGCTGCCTAGGCCCTAAGCTCTGGAATTCCCAGCCTAAACCCCTCTGCCTCGCTACCTCTCTTTCCTCCTTTAAGACACTCCTTAAAACCTACTCTTTGACCAAGCTTTTGGTCACCTGCCCTAATTTCTCCTTATGTGGCTCGGTGTCAAATTTTTAGTCTTATAATACTCCTGTGCAGCGCCTTGGGACCTTTTACTACGTTAAAGGCGCTTTATAAATGCAAGTTGTTGTTGTTGTTGTTGAGTCAGAAGGTTGTGTGGTTCAAGTCCCACTCCAGAGACTTAAGCACAAAAATCTAGGCTGACACTCCAGTGCAGTACTGAGGGAGTGCCATCTTTCAAATGAGACGTTAAACCGAGGCCCCGTCTGCTCTCTCACGTGGACGTAAAAGATCCCATGGCACTATTTTGAAGAAGAGCAGGGGAGTCCCCGGTGTCCTGGCCAATATTTATCCCTCAAAGAACATCACTAAAACAGATTATCTGGTCATTATCACATTGTAGTTTGTGGGAGCTTGCTGTGTGCAAATTGGCTGCCGCGTTTCCTACATTACAACAGTGACTACACTTCAAAAAGTACTTCATTGGCTGTAATGCGCTTTGGGAATTCCGGTGGTCATGAAAGGCGCTATATAAATGCAAGTCTTTCTTTTACTCCTGTTTAGAACCCTGGGTGTGGTTGAGGGGCTCAGGAAAATCAGCGCTATAGGTTCAAAATTCTAGACTCAATATTGAAACATCATTTAAATGTCACAAAATATTTGTGGCGATCATCAAGGTACGCCTTGACAGATCATCTGAACCGCCTGAAAACTGAGTATCGCTGGCACAGAGTTGGGCTATTTGCCAAACAGCTGCCCAGCAATTGCCCACGCAACTCTTACGGCTAGTAAAAGCAGGCTTAGGGCCTGCTTGCATCATCGTAAGGGTATCTATAAGGCTTAAATACAACATTTAGAAATCCCAAATTATACACATACACTTTAAATGAGTTTATGCAAATATTGGACCAGATTAAGATGTTTAAAATTATTTATCAAAAAATTACATTTTTATTGAGGTTGATACGATGAAGGAACTTATGAATAAATTTGCAATTCAGTACATTGTTTAATTATTTACATTCTGTACATTGTATGATTATTTGGGGATTCCATTGCCGATCATTAGGGGATTCCATTCATAAATGATTGCAATGGAATCCTCTTTTGTCATTGGAGGACCGGGCCCACGTAATCCCATGAACGCTTCCTAACTGCCTGCTTCCCTGGGATCCATGGGCCTTTACGCTGCCGTCCGCCTGGAGGCCCGAGACCGCAATTCTTCACAGCCTGGGCTCCAGGAGGTACTTTCGGAATTGTTTCGCGGGTCGGAGGAGTACTCCGGAGGTACACCTCCCACCGCAATTTCTAGGCCAATATCCTTATTTTGAGCTATACTTTTATAGGGACTTTTCTAATCTATCAATGATGAAGAATGTTGGGCTCAGATAAAATAAATAATATTACCTTACACAGGTATAAATGAGTCCAATTGTCACACTCAGTAACAAAACTCCACCTACAACACCGATTACTACAATACCGAGTTCAAATCCTGCAAAATGAAAGTAAATTTTAAAATAATTATATGAACTGTAACAAACTGTATCTGAAAACTTTGCTTATCAATTTGAACCTCAATATTGATGCTTTAAAATGTTATTGCATAAACTTGTTTTATCGAATTATAGAATCTTACAGCACAAAAGGGGGCAATTTGGCCCATCATGCCTGTGCCAGCTCTTTGAAAGAGCTATCCAATTAGTCCCACTCCCTTGCTCTTTCCCCATAGCCCCTGCAATTTTTTCCTTTTCAAGTACATATCCAATTCCCTGTTGAATCTGGATCCACCACCCTTTCAGGCAGTGCATTCCAGATCAGAACATCTCACTGCATTAAAAAAAATTCTCCTCGTCTCCCATCTCCGCTGCGATTCTTTTGCCAATTATCTTAAAGCTATTTCCTTTAGTCATCGGGACTCCTGCCAGTGGAAACAGTTTCTCCTTACTTATTGACAACGACATCGCCGCCCTAAGCGAGACCCGGCGGGCAGGGGAAGGCCGGTTCAAGGAGCAAGGCGGTGGCCACACCTTCTTCTGGAAAGGCAAACCTGAAAAAGAACGCCACCTCCATGGGGTAGGCTTCACCATAAAAAATGAACTAGTTGGGCGTCTCAGAGACTCCCCTAGCGGTATAAACGAACGCCTCATGACTCTTCGGCTCACCCTAGCCCAGAACCAGTGTGCTACGGTCATCAGTGCGTATGACCCAACACTGGAAGCCACAGACGAGACCAAAGAGGAATTCTACTCCAACCTCGAACAATCCCTGTCCCGAGTCCCAACGGGCGACAAGCTGATCCTCCTTGGCGACTTTAATGCCAGAGTTGGAAAGGACACAGACCTCTCGGGAGGTGTGATTGGCAGAGAGGGGGTAGGGAAAGCCAACTCCAACGGTACCCTCCTCCTGATGAAATGCTTAGAACATGGCCTTGTCATAACCAGCACCTTGTTCCGGCAGAGAGACAAGTACAAGGATTCATGGCAGCACCCTTGCTCCAACCACTGGCATCTGCTGGACTACGTCATCGTCCGAGCGAGAGACCGCAAGGACATCCGCATCACCCGCGCCATGACAGGAGCTGACGACTGCTGGACAGACCACCGCCTAATCTGCTCTGTCATCTCCATCAATGTAGCCCCAAAACAGCGGCGGCAACAGAAACAATGTCGCAGGAAAATCAACGCTGGAGCACTCAAAGACCCCGCTAACAAAGCCCTATTCAGCCTGCACCTCACAAACAACCTGACGATTCCCAGTGATGCAGAGACACAGAGTGTCCACAGCGCCTGGTCTGCACTCAAGGCCTCCATAATCAGCACCTGTGAAGAGACGCTCGGTCACTCAACCAGGAAACACCAAGACTGGTTCGACGTGAATAACCAGGAGATCCAGGAGCTAATAAGCTGCAAGCGCAAGGCATTCCTGATCTGGAAACAGCAACACAACTCGAGAGCAAGAAAGCAGCTCTACAGACGCCTGAAGGCCGAGGTCCAACAAAAAACTCGCGACCTAAAGAACAGATGGTGGGTGGAGAAAGCGCAATAGATCCAGCAGCTAGCTGACAACCACGACGTGCGTGGATTCTTTTGCGCAGTCAAGACCGCCTACGGCCCAAACACCCATGGTCCTACCCCACTGCGGGCCAAGAACGGAGAGGTACTCATCAAGGACAGGGAGGCAGTCAGTGCCCGCTGGAAGGAACACTTCGAAGATCTCCTTAACCGCGACCCTGTCTTCGACGTGAGTGTCCTCAACTCCATCCCGCAACATGCTACCCGCCACCATCTCAGCACAACCCCAGACCGGCATGAGGTTGAAAAGGCCATCCGACAACTGAAGAACAACAAGGCCTCAGGGGCAGATGGAATCCCTGCCGAGGCACTAAAGCATGGTGGAGAAGCACTGCTGGCGTGAATTCATGAACTCATTTCTCTTATCTGGAAGGAGGAGAGCATGCCAGGGGATCTCAGAGATGCCGTAATTGTTACCATCTTCAAGAAAGGTGACAAGTCCGATTGCGGTAATTACAGAGGAGTTTCCCTGCTGTCTGCCACAGGGAAAGTCATCGCAAGAATCCTCCTCAATCGCCTTCTCCCAGTGGCTGAAGAGCTCCTCCCAGAGTCGCAATGCGGATTCCGCCCACTAAGGGGCACAATGGAGATGATCTTCACCGCGCGCCAATTACTAGAGAAATGCAGGGAACAGCGCCAACCGCTGTACATGGCCTTCTTTGACCTCACAAAGGCCTTTAACACTGTCAACCGTGAGGGATTATGAAGTGTCCTCCTCAAATTCGGCTGCCCTCAAAAGTTTGTCACCATCCTCCGCCTGCTTCACGACGATATGCAAGCCGTGATCCTGACCAACGGTTCCACCACAGACCCAATTCATGTACGGACCGGGGTCAAGCAAGGCTGTGTCATCGCACCAACGCTCTTCTCGATCTTCCTTGCGGCAATGCTCCATCTCACCCTCAGTAAGCTCCCCGCTGGAGTGGAGCTAATTTACAGAACAAACGGGAAACTGTTCAACCTCCGTCGCCTCCAGTCCAGATCCAAGGTCGTCCCTTCCTCTGTCGCCGAATTACAGTATGCAGACGACGCTTGCGTCTGCACACACTCGGAGGTCGAACTCCAAACCATCGTTAACCCCTTCACCGAAGAGTACGAGAGCATGGGCCTTACACTAAACATCCGTAAGACAAAGGTCCTCTACCAACCTGCCCCCGCCACACAGTACTGCCCCCCAATTATCAAAATCCATGACAAGGCCTTGGACAACGTGGACCACTTTCCATACCTCGGGAGCCTACTGTCAACAAGGGCAGACGTCAATGACGAAGTCCAACACCACCTTCAGTGTGCCTGTGCAGCCTTCGGTCGCCTGAGGAAGAGAGTGTTTGAACACCAGGACCTCAAACCCGGCACCAAGCTCATGGTCTACAGAGCAGTAGTGATACCCGCCCTCCTGTATGCTTCAGAGACATGGACCATGTACAGCAGGCACCTCAAAGCACTGGAGAGGTACCACCAACGCTGCCTCTGCAAGATCCTGCAAATCCATTGGCAGGATAGGCGCACCAATGTCAGTGTTCTCGCTCAGGCCAACATCCCCAGCATCGAAGCTTTGACCACGCTCGATCAGTTCCGATGGACGGGTCACATCGTCCGCATGCCCGATACGAGACTCCCAAAACAAGCGCTCTACTCGGAGCTCCGACACGGCAAGAGAGCCCCAGGTGGGCAGAGGAAACGCTTCAAGGACACCCTCAAAGCCTCCTTGAAAAAGTGCAACATCCCCACCGACACCTGGGAATCCCTGGCCCAAGACCGCACAAAGTGGAGGAGAAGCATCCGGGAAGGTGCCGAATACCTTGAGTCTCTTCGCCGGGAGCAAGCGGAATCCAAGCGCAAACAGCGGAAGGAGCGCACATCAACCCAAGCACCCCACCCACCCGCCCCTTCAACCACCGTCTGCCCCACCTGTGACAGAGACTGTAGGTCTCGCATTAGACTCATCTGTCACCTGAGAACTCATTTTTAATGTGGAAGCAAGTCATCTTCGGTTCCGAGGGACTGCCTAAGAAAGAAGAAGACTTATTCTTTCAAAACCCTTCATAATTTTGAACACCTCCATTAAATCTCTCCTTATCCTTCTCTGCTCCAAGGAGAACAATCCCAGCTTCTCTAGTCTCTCCACACTTCAAACTTTTAATTTCTTTCTTCCTTTTGCAGATAAGCAGCTTATAAATGTATCAGTAAAATAAAGCAGGATAAAGAGAAAATATACCACAGTTGAATCTAGTTTGGATATACAACTTAATGTTCATTAGAGACCAGACTCTGCGATGACCTCGGTGGTGAGTCGACCTCATACAGTCAATGGGTTTATTTAAGCTGAATATCATGTATGCCAACACAAGATGAACAGAGCTGTTGAGATAACTGAGATATACAGTCTTAAGATGGATCCTAATACATGGATGTTACTTTATTTTTAAATTAGCAACACCTAGCTACAGTTATTGAGAATTTATTCATTATGTGATTCCCTCACACACATATTCACACCCCACAATTAGTATGGTCTTATGGAGCATGATGATCCATGAGATGTAACAAAGTGATTTAACTATAAATTGTTCATTTCATGTACTTCATCTTTTTGATTATAAATAAACATTAAAAATTCCTTCCTCTTTTGGCAGACATAAGAAAGTCCATTTTGAAATATCATGTGCCGATGCCTTGTGGTTTCGATTTTTGGGGAATAAATTTAGTGCTTGTCAATGTGAGGGATGTCAGTGCTAGGAAAAGCTTTATCATTGTTCTGAAACAAGTGTCAGCATCAAGCATTAACAAGCCAGATATGTCACATATTAGAGACAGAGTAGAGCTCCCTTCACTCTGCTCCAACAATGTACTTTAATGGAAACTTCTGAAAGACCAACCCTACACACACAATGCACCAGTGAAACACTTCCCTTTCATTAATGAGAAAAGTCTATCCCCTTCATTTCACGGGGTGAGTTTAAAGCTATTAATTGCAGTTCTTACCATCCTTGCAGTCTATTCCACCATAGCCAAATGGACACCTAAATTAAAAAAACACACCATTAGTCGACTCTTTAATTTAAAAAAATCATGCTTCAAATGCATAGATATGTAACATTTCAAATGAAATTTTGGCCCACTAAAACAGTTAACTTGAATTAAGGTCAAAACAGTTAAAAATCGGGTATCTATAATTCAGTTTTACTCAGTTTTAAATGCTGTGTTTATTTTGTCTTTGCAATCCACCCCTATTGGATCTATTTACCTATAACATAACAGGAAAACACAAACATTAATACTTTTTATATAATTTTCTCCTCCATTTTTCTCCCTTTCCTTTCCTGAAGGTGTTTACTCCTTGCTGGAATAAGTTTCCATGGGCACCAGCCACTCTATGGTACCTCACGTAAGTGTCATTATTTATGCAAGCTTTGACGGTGACTTTCAGCAGGCTGTTCAATCACCGAGTGACAATATCAGCAAAGTTATATCAACACCATCACCTCCAACTTCCCCTCCAAGTCACACACCATCCTAATCTGGACATTCATCACCATTCTTTGAGCATCAATATCCTAGAATTCCCTACCGAACACAATTGTAGGAGCACCATCACCATAAGGATGGCAGCTATTCAAGAAGGCCCACCACCACCTTCACAGGGAAACTAGGGATGGGTAATAAATACAGCCTTAGCAGCGTTCCCCACAAACCAAGAATAAATAAAACAAAAGAGAGCCAGAGGAGCCAAAGTGGCAGAAGTGAAGAATTCAGTGTGCCAAAACCACGAGGCATGCCGAGAACACTATGTTGATGGTAACAAATTAACCTTAAGAAAATTGACAAATCATTCAATGCCTCAAAGTAATGTTAAGTATGAGAATCCAGTGAAATACTATGGAAGAACTTTATAAACCATGCAGCTGAAGAACTGAAAAGGAGAACAGTTCTATAGGGCTTATCAGATGCTTTAGAATGACCAGCATTTGAATGGCTAAGAAATGGGTCAAATTACGATAGCATTCTTTAATGACCTACCAGCCCTGAGATAGTACTTCAAGAAAATGAACATTTCAGAAAGAATTTTGACAGCTTTAAGGTCAAGAAAATGGGAATCAGTGATATTTGGAACAGTAGCGTAGTGGTAATGTCACTGGGCTAGTAATCCAGAAGGCCTGGACTACTGATCCAGAGACATGAGTTCAAATCCCACCACGGCAGGTGCGGAATTTAAATTCAGTTAATTAAATAAATCTGGAATAATTACTAGTATCAGTATTGGTAACTACGAAACTATCGGATTGTCATAAAAACCCATCTGGTTCATTAATGTCCTTCAATGTCCATCACCAAGAGTGGCTCGGAAGCACCACTACTGACCGAGCTGGCCGAGTCCTGAAGGACATAACTGCCAGTGAGAGAACCAACACGATGGAAAAACCAACTTGAACTTGTCCTCACCAATCTACCAGTCGCAGATGCATCTGCTCACGATAGTATTGGTAGCAGTGACCAACGCACAGTCATCTTTGCACTAAGGACACCCTCCATCGTGTTGTGTGACACAACCACCGTGCTAAATGGGATAGATTCAGAACAGATCTAGCACCAGATCCATGAGGCACTGTGGGCCATCAGCAGCAGCAGAAATTGTATTCCACCACAATCTGTACCTCATGGCCCGGCATATCCCTCACTCTACCATTACCATCAAGCCAGGGGACCAACCCTGGCTCAATAAGGAATGTAGAAGAGCATGCCAGGAAAAGCACCAGGCATACCTAAAAATGAGGTGCCAACCTGGGAAGCTGCAACACAGGACTACATGCATGCTAAAAAGCAGAAGCAGCATGCTATAGACAGAGCTAAGTGATCCCACAATCAACAGATCAGATCAAAGCTCTGCAGTCCTGCCACATCCAGTTGTGAATAGTGGTGGACCATTAAACAACTAATGGGAGGAGAAGGCTCCATGAATATCCCCATCCTCAATGATGGTGGAACCCAGCATATGTGAGTGCAAAAGACAAGGCTGAAGCGTTTGCAACCATCTTCAGCCAGAAGTGCCGAGTGGATGATCCATATCGGCCTACTCCATCACAGAAGCCAGTCTTCAGCCAATTCGATTCACTCCATGTGATATCAAGAAATGGTTGAGCACACTGGATACAGCAAAGGCTATGGGCCCCGACAACATCCCGGCTATCGTGCTGAAGACTTGTGCTCCAGAACTAGCCGTGCCTCCAGCCAAGCTGTTCCAGTACAGTTACAACACTGGCATCTATCCGACAATGTGGAAAACTGCCCAGGTATGTCCTGTCCACAAAAAGCCGGACAAATCCAACCTGGTCAATTAGCGCCCCATCAGTCTACTCTCAATCATCAGCAAAGTGATGGAAGGTGTCATCACCAGTGCTATCAAGCAGCACCTGCTCACGGATGCCCAGTTTGGGTTCTGTCAAGACCACTTGGCTCCAGACCTCATTACAGCCTTGCTCCAAACATGACAAAGGAGCTGAATTCCAGAAGTGAGATCAGAGTGACTGCCCTTGACATCAAGGCAGCATTTGACTGAGTGTGGCATCAAGGAGCCCTAGTAAAACTGAAGTCAATGGGAATCGGGGGGAAAACGTTCCACTGGCTGGAGTCATACCTAGCACAAAGGAAGATGGTTGTGGTGGTTGAAGGTCAATCATCACAGCCCCAGGATATCACTACAGGAGTTCCTCAGGGCAGTATCCTCGGCCCAACCATCTTCAGCTGCTTCATCAATGACCTTCCCTCCAAAATAAGGTCAGAAATGGGGATGCTCGCTGATGACTGCACAGAGTTCAGCACGATTCTCTACTCCTCAGATAATGAAGCAGTCCATGCTCGCATGCAACAAGACCTGGACAACGTTCAGGCTTGGGCTGATAAGTGGCAGGTAACATTCGCACTACAGAAGTGCCAGGCAATGACTATCTCCAACAAGTGAGACTCTAACCACCTCCCCTTGACATTCAACAGTATTACCATCACTGAATCCCCCAGCATCAACATCCTAGGGGTCGCCATTGACTGGACCAGCCACATAAATACTGTGGCATAAAGAGCAGATCAGAGGCTAGGTATTCTGCGGCGAGTGTGTCACCTCCTGACTCCCCAAAGCCTTTCCACCAACTACAAGGCACAAGCAAGGAGTGTGATGGAATACTCTCCACTTGCCTGGATGAATGCAGCTCCAACAACACTCAAGAAGCTCAACACCATCCAGGACAAAGCAGCCCACTTGATTGGCACCCCATCCACCACCTTAAACATTCACTCCGTCCACCACCGGTGTACCATGGCTGCAGTGTGTACCATCTACAAGATGCACTGCAGCAACTCGCCAAGGCTTCTTCAGCAGCACCTCCCAAACCCGCAACCTCTTCCTCCTAGAAGGACAAGGGCAGCAGGCGCATGGGAACACCACCAACTCCAAGTTCCCCTCCAAGTCACACACCATCCTGACTTAGAAATATATCGCCGATCCGTTATCGTAACTGGGTCAAAATCCTGGAACTCCCTCCCTAACAGCATTGTGGGAATACCTTCACCACACGGACTGCAGCGGTTCAAGAATGCGGCTCATCACCACCTTCTCAAGGGCAATTAGGGATGGGCAATAAATGCTAGCCTTGCCAGCGATGCCCACATCCCATAAACGAATAAATAAAAAAAATATATATATATTCTTCCCAAGCATCAATGTCATTCTGAAAACTGTCCTTTGCATTCCAAAATTCCTAGGCCTAGAAATCCAATCGCAGCCGCTTTTTCACTGCCTGCACCAGCAATATCTTTGTAATGAAGTGAGGGCAAGACCCAGAAATCTGGAGAGAAGGAAATCAACCGGATTGTGGTGGTAAGGAAAGTGATAAGGATTGTGGGACTGTTGGTGAATGGGGAATGGGAGGGCTGATTTAGGGAAAGATCTCTGAGAGCTTGGTCAGATAGGGATTCTGGTCGTCGCTGCCTCTCTTCCTCCTCCTACTCCGCTTGCACTTGTTGCTGCCCAGGTGGTGGTAAGGGCTGGTCCTTCATGATGGCAAAGTTGTGGAGCATGCAGCAGACGACGACAAATCTGGATACCTGCTCAGGGATGTACTACAAAGCTGCTCCGAATGGTCCAGGCAGCAGAAGTGTTGCTTAAGCACGCCGACTGTGTGCTTGATATTGTTCCTTGTGGCAGCATGGCTCTTATTGCAGACATGCTCTGCAGCTGATGTGGGTTCCTGACAGAAGCCATGAGCCA
This sequence comes from Squalus acanthias, assembly GCA_030390025.1. Taxonomy (NCBI): domain Eukaryota; kingdom Metazoa; phylum Chordata; class Chondrichthyes; order Squaliformes; family Squalidae; genus Squalus; species Squalus acanthias. Next base: position 42,994,622 of record CM059427.1, read on the forward strand.
TGTTCAGAGGGGATATCTCAGTGTGAGCAGCCATTGTCTTCCAGCCAGTCCTCCTCAACTGGCTGGAGGAAAGTGTGTGTTGAACAGCTTGAAAGGGGAGAAAGGTGTGTAAAATAAATGTAATCTTTTATGCTATTTTCTCATACTGAACCTTTCACAAATGTTGCCATTTTTTTTTTCATATCCAGGCTGACATTTACAAACAAAGCCTTTAGCTTCATTCCCTCGAACACACTGTTCATTTTCTGTGCATTTTCCATCACATGGATCTGGGGATAGTAAAGAAAATTACTGTAATTGACTACTGAAGTCACTGAAGTTCGCAGACATAACACAATTAAAATATTTTCTACATTTGGATCTTAGATTAATCTATTATTCTACAAATAGACAAATGCTATATGAACGTTATCATCTCCTTTAAATGCATGCAACAGAAAATAATGGCCCAGAATTTGCAGTGGGTAATAATGGCGAACTAACATTATTACCCCTCTGACACTGACCATAACTTCAGGATTTAGCGCATGTGCATCTAAATGTGGAAATCCTGAAGTTGCGGTCAGTCATTCACTGCTCCGGCACAGGCTGCTCAACCCCTGCCCCCAGCCCCTCGTATAGCCAGCCATCAGTGTAATTAGTGAAAGCAGTGAAAATGATGAAAACTTGGCTTTTCCGTGGTAATATTGCTGTTAAATACCCCATTAAATGCTAAGCCTTGTTCGATTAGGTGTAACTGGGATTTTAGCAGCATTTTGGCTGCTAAACAAACATTCTGGCCCTGAAAAACTAATTTTTATATTTGTGGAGTGTCAAATTTCTCCAAGATGATAAAAATTACTATTTTTAAAAAACTTAAACTTTTTTTTTAAAGTTAGTTCATGATATTTCAGGTTCTACCTTATCCCCACATAGGAATCCCAATCCTTGCTTCACTCTCTTTACATTTTTTAAAAGTCCTGATAAAAGCAGCTTCTCATTTCCTGGTTCCCTATCTGTGAGAATTCTGCAATGTGATTGGCTGCTTAGACAGCTTGTTGACTAGCAGCATCGCACTAGGAATTCCCACTACAGAGCACTGAAATCAAATGAACGTCGAAAAAGACAACTTTCTCGCCACAGAGATCTACGGGGCCAACAGTGAGCATGTTTGCTTCGCCGCTGACCGCAAATTCTGGGCCTATATTTTAAAGGGCACATTATTTTGAAAACTATAATTAGTAAAAACACATTTCAGTGCTGCTTCATGATCCCAATAAAAACTATATACCGACCAGAACTGTGGAACTTTAACATTGATGTATAAAATCAGGTGTTAAACGTAAATACCCTTTACGCATATTTCTTTCTTCACAAAGTGGTTATAAAATCCATTTTTGCAGATACACTCAATTGGGTCTCCCGGGGACTTCTGAATACATCCTGAAGCACTTTCTTTGTCACAAAAAGCGTCGCATCCAGACACAGCTGTTGAAGAGAAGAACAAAATAGGAAATTAATTTCCAAACATCCAATATACACACTAAGGGCTGAATTTTGCCGGCGCTCAGAGGACGGGTTCAGAGGCGGGTCCGCTGTCAAAATCAAAAGGATTGAAAGCGGGGCGGTATCCCGCTCTAAACCCGCCTCCTTGTGAGTTTCCCTGGTGCCGGTTCTGCCTGCGCTTTGCAGACACGGCACTAAGCGGCGGGTCATGCAATTGTGCAAGTTAAGAGGGTGTTTAAAGCAATTTAATCACCATTTTACCAGGAACAAAGCATTTCCCCAAGTTTTCCACGAGGTCCCCTTCACTCGGGGATCACGCCAGGTAAGTATGTCGGGTTCTGAACAACTCTCCATTTCTTTGAATAGGTGACAGCTGCAAAAGTGGTCTAAAAGCTACCATTTTACAGCTGGTCACTTTCCAATCTCAGAAGCTTTAGCCTTTAGTACTTGGAACCCACTTTTGAGCTTTATGCACTTTTGAACTGTTTGGAGTAATCTCTCTATCCACTGTCACCTCCTTGGAACAACCTATCTCAACATTGACAGATTATTTCAGTCATCTCAACCTCACCTGCCATCTATTCCAGCAGCATTGGTGCCCTTGAAAAAATCTCACCTTGGTCCTCAGAATCCCAACACGATCAGCCCCAACACCAGCAGCACCAGGTACACCAGCAACACCAACATCCACAACAACCTTCTCCGCAATCAACTGATGCTGCACTCGACACAGGGCATCATCACCCATGCACATTGCTGCCTGGGATGCCTCGATGGCCTCACCATGTCCAGATTTGCTTCACTTAACACTGAACACCCTGGCTGCCACATGATGCGCCAGGTTGGCACCACCCCACACTAACACCATAAAGCATCCCTACAATGTCCAAGCCATTCCTTTCACACTCATCAGCATTGCGGGGGGGGGGGGGGGGGGGGGGGGGAGCGTGGGGGGGGACCGTTATGTCTCACCATTCACAGGAACTCACTAAGCCACTTCCAAAGGTGCACACAAATCTGTCCAAGAATGCAAAATGTTGAAAATAAAGGTTTCAATGTTTGATAGCACATTACCAGAAACTTCACATGAGCATTGGCTAAACCACCCAAGTGCCTACCCTAGTGTGTTGTTAGTTGGTATGCTTGCAGTAGGATGAGGGTGAGTGTGAGGGGTGGCTAGTGAGATGGGGAAGTGATAATGCAGATAGAGAGGGATGGGTGGAGGTGCAAGGTAAGTTGGTGTGAGTAAAGATGTGCAGGAGTAGGGTAGGGAAGGCAGAGTGATGGGGATGTGATGAGTGGCACAGCAGGATGAGGTTGAGTGTGGCTTGGCAGTAACGTTTCCTGATCTACTGAGATCATTGAAAAGTTTGCGCCACTGCAGCCTGGTCCTCCTGACGACATCCCTGCTTGTGCCCTCCTGTGCAATGTGCAACCAGGCTGCGTTGGTCTCCTGGGGAGGTGTCTTCTGCCCATTTGAAGGGAAGACAACCTCCCTTCGTGCTGTGACTCCCTCCATATGCTTATGGGAGAGCCTGGGTGGAGTCGTACACCTCAGTGTTTGCGGCGTCTCAATGCTGTAGAATATTGACAGCACAAATGTCAAAATGAATGTGGACATGGCCCCTTTAAGGAAACCGAGAAGTTGGGGGGAAGTTAAAGTTTTAAAAATCTAAAACCTGACGCCAACCCACCTCCTTTCACCTTTTACTCAGGCGGGACGGGGCGGGGGGGGGGGGGGGGGGGGACGGGCAGCCAACCCGCTGCCAGGAGGCGGTTTGGCATTTTAGGTCTGAAGTCTCTGCTTTAACCTGCTGTGCAGGTTTAACTGCAGCCGGCCGGTAATCCCGGGCCTTGGAATTCCCGGTAGATGCAGTGAGGCGAGCACAACCTCAGGGAACAATCCTTGTGGGCCGGGAGGAGCAGGAGTGCTTCCTCCCGGCTCCCCAAGCTCCCCCACCAGCAGCCTGCCCCTCCCCGGGGTTGGGGATTGGATCCCACCGCCCCCCCGGGGAGTTTCCAAGCTCCCCCACCAGCAGCCCACCCTACCCCGGAATCAGGGATCGGACCCCCTTCCTCCCTCCCCACTGGGGTCAGGAATCAGACCCCCCGGGATGGAACTCAGCCCTGGAGTCGGGGATCGGACCCCCCCTGGGGATCAGAACTCACCCCGGGGTCGGAGATCAGACCCCCGGATCGATTTCACTCCCACCCTCCCGGGGTCGTGTTCGGACACCCCCAGGGATGGTAACCCACCCCGGACCCCGCACCTGCCTGTTCCTGCGGCATCCTGGTCAGCATTCCCTGCCCGACAGGCTGGCTTCCGGGCGGGGAACCCGCCCACTACGTCGCACGCACGTTACCGGATCTCCTTCCCCCCCTGGATAACTGTTCCTCAGGTGCAAGTGAAATAAAGTCAGATCTTGCTAATAATGGAAAGTCAGCACTTTAACATTTAAGTGGTCTGCTTCCAGTTAAGAGCACAGATGGGTCAAGGGTCATGATTTCTAGAGCAGCAGCTCATAACAAAATGTTGCTCTCTCTTAAAACTGTTCTGTAAATAGGGAGGGAATAAATGGCAGTTAGATACAACACGCCAAAGAGGAAGCACTAAAGAATACTGTTCTGTGTACATCTGCATCTCACACTGTTAGCTTTCATAAATATGTGGGAGTTCTGATGTTGTACTGCTTGCAGACAATTCTTTCTATTTGAGGCAGATAAAAGTACTTAGTAAAAAATAATCCTGTGTTCAGGAGTTTTGATGTAAGGCAGAGCAATATCCGCAGTATTTTGCTTTTTTTATGCTTTATCTAGCTCGGGCATTGGACACATGGACAAATGACTTTTGTGCTTTAACTCTGTCATGCTGTTAACTGAAAGTGTCTTTTATTGGGGCCTGCTATAACTCTCCAGATGATTGGTCAGTTACAGAGACTCGTCTTCTGGCTCTTGGTCAGGAATATCTGCTGTCAGTGGTTGAGGCTGCAGGTTTCTGCACTTTACTCCTTGGCAAGGCCGTTTTGATAGGGTAAAGTTGTGTAAGAACCATAAAAGTTTACAGCATAGAAGGAGGCGATTCTACCATTGTGTCTGTGCTGGCTCTTTGCTAGACAAATTCAAAACTAATCCCACTGCTCTGCTCGCTTCCTACAGCCCTACATATTTACCAATTTCATATATTTATCCAAGTTTTCTTTGAAAGATAAAATGGTCTCACCCTCAGCCACTCCCTGTGGAAAAGTATGACATTCTCCAACAACTCACTACATTAAAAACATTCTCTTAACCTCTCTCTTCACTGTCCTGGTTTCAATTTGAAATTGATGATCTCTCATCATTGAGTCCCCCATCAAAGAAAATAGTCTTTCCTTGTTCCCTCTATTAAGACACTTCATAATTTTTAAAACATCTATTAAATCACCTCTTAGGCTTCTCTTCTTCAGTGGAAATAGTTACAATATCTGAAGACTCTCCTCATAACTATAGCTTCCCATCCCTGACATCATTGTGGTGAACTTATGCTCTATGCTCTTTACAACCTTGTCATTCCTATAGTGGAGCACCCAAAACTGCATGGATTTATGAAAGGGAAATCATGTTTGACAAACCTATTGGAGTTCTTTGAGGATGTAACTAGTGGAGTAGACAAAGGGGAACCGGTAGATGTGGTGTATTTGGATTTTCAGAAGGCCTTCGATAAGGTCCCACACAAGAGGTTGGTGAACAAAATTAGGGCACGTGGAATTGGGGGTAATATACTAGCATGGATTGAGAATTGGTTAACAGACAGAAAACAAAGAGTATGGATAAACGGGTCTTTTTCAGGATGGCAGGCTGTGACTAGTGGGGTACTGCACGGATCGGTGTTTCGGCCCCAGCTATTCACAATCTATATCAATGATTTGGATGAGGGGACTAAATGTAGCATTTCCAAATTTTCTGATGACACAAAGCTAGGTGGCAGTGTCAGTTGTGAAGAGGATGTAAAGAGGCTTCAAGGGGATCTCGACAGGCTCAGTGAGTGGGCAAGAACATGGCAGATGGAATATAATGTGGATAAATGTGAAGTTATCCACTTTGGTAGAAAAAACAGAAAGGCAGAGTATTTCCTAAATGGTGAAAGATTGGGGAATGCAGATGCTCAAAGGGACCTGGGTGTCCTTGTACATGAGTCACTGAAAGTGAATGTGCAGGTGCAGCAAGCCATTAGGAAGGCAAATGGTACACTGGCCTTCATTACAAGAGGATTTGAGTACAGGAGTAAAGAAGTCTTACTCCAATTATATAGGGCCTTGGTGAGACCACACCTGGAGTACTGTGTACAATTTTGGTCTCCTCACCCAAGGAAGGATATACTTGCCATAGAGGGAGTGCAACGAAGGTTCACGAGATTGATTCCTGGGATGGCGGGACTGTCGTATGAGAAGAAATTGAGTAAACTAGGCCTGTATTCTCTTGAATTCAGAAGAATGAGAGGGGATCTCATTGAAGCATACAAAATTATTACAGGGCTTGATAGGGTGGATGCTGGGAGAATGTTTCCCTTGGCTGGGGAGTCTAGAACCAGGGGCCACAGCCTCAGGATAAAGGGTAGGCCATTCAGGACTGAGATGAGAAAAAATTTCTTCACACAGAGGGTGGTGAATCTTTGGGATTCTCTACCCCAGAGTGCTGTGGAGGCTCAGTCATTGGGTATATTCAAAACAGAAGTCGATTGATTTCTGACTAGTAAGGGCAGCAAAGGATATGGCAATAGGGCCAGTGAATGGAGTTGAGGCAGAAGATCAGCCATGATCTCATTGAATGGCGGAGCAGGCTCGAAGGGCTTACTCTTGCTCCTATTTCTTATGTTCTTATGTACACAGTACTCTAATAGTGGTCGAACCAATGTTTTTGTACAAATTTATCATTACTTCTTTATGCTTGTACTCTATGCCCATAGTTACTAAACCTAAAATGCTGTAGACCCTTTTTATGGTTTTAACTACCTGTATTCGCACTGTCAAAGAATTATGTATTTGAAACCATAGGTCTCTCTATTCATCCATACCCTTGAGTATCTTTCCATTAAGAGTTCTTCCTTCTGAAAGTGTCTTCTATCAACACTTATCCACATTAAATTGCATATACCACCTGTTTGCACATTCGACTAATCTATCTCTGTCTTCTTGAAGTCTTTTATTATCCTCCTTGCTGTTTGCCAAACACCATACTTCTATGCCAGCCACAAATTTGGGGATTATGCTCCCTGTGCCCAAATCCAAATGATCTATATATATCGAGAACAAAAGTGAAACCAGCATCTATCACTTGCAATCCTTGTTCAATGTGAACAACACCCATTTACCCGAACACTTTGTTTCATGTCTGCCAAAACTTTCTATCCATATTTCCTCATACCACATGCCTGAATTTTTCTAATAAGTCTCTTTTGAGCGACATTACTAAATGCCTTCTGAATATTCCATATACAATACATCTACTGCATTTCCTTTACATAACCAACTGGTAATTTTTTTAAAACTCTATTAAATTTGTCAGACAGTACTTGCCTTTAACAAATCCATGCCGATTGTCCTTTAAGAACCATGCATATCAGGTTGGATTCCCATTTAGCACCCCGTCCGATTTTACTCTCCATTGAAATCAATGGAGAGTAAAACTGAGCAAGATGTAAAGTGACCCAAACCCACTCCATTCCCGCTGGGCTGGTTAGGTTAAAATTAGGGCTTAAGAATTTGCCACAATTGGTGCTAAACTGACAGGTCTATAACTTCCTGATTTATTCTACTCTCCCTCCTTGAACAATGATGTTGCTTTAGCTACTTTCAGTCCTACAGCACAATTTGCATATTTAAGGAGGATTGAAAAGTTGATGGCAGAGGCTCGGCCATTTCCTGACTTCATTCAACAGCTCAGGGTACAGGACATCAGGGCCCAGTGACTTCTCTACCTTGAGTTCTGTTAATCTTTTCAGAGCCGTTTCCTTTTCTACAGTTATCTCTAACATTTGTTCCATATTCTCCTAAAGTACACCAACATTCTCACTTCTGCCATTATTTGTAAAAAGCAAAGCAAATTATTTATTTAATCTCTGTCATACCTTTATCTTCCACAGATGGATTCCCTCCTTCATCCATGAGCAGTCCTACCCTCTCTTTAGCTATTGTTTTCATTGTTATATGCTTATACAAGTCCTTACTATTTCCTTTTATATTATCCATGAGCATTTTTCATATTCCCATTTAGCCTTTCATTTCTCCCTTTTGATTTCCCCACTACACTTGCTATATTTCTCATGATCTCTTTTACTATTGAGAATCCTAATTTCCTTGTATATCATGGTATTTTTGGATCCAAGAATTTTACCAGGTCAACTAGCTGGGCAGGAAAGTGTAGCCAGAACAGCCCCCCTTCAACAAAGAAAGCTCGGATGTTCTCCTGGAAGAGGTGCAGCAGAAGAGGGGAGCATGGGTTTCATTATATGGTGCCTAAAATGTCACTTTAAATAAGAGTACTGAACCTATTTTATTTATTCTAGAAAATGTAAAAATGTAACTACTTACATATAAATGAATATGTTGGATCCTTGTTTATGTGGTTATCTACAGCTTTTTTAATCTCTGTATCATGCACAGTGGCACTCTCAGTAAATGTATTTGTAACGGCTGTGATGACGCTCCCTTTCCTGCAATTAGAAAGTCAAGTAAACATCACTGACTAGCACAAGTGTACAATTACGCTGTAGTGGGGTTACTAAGTCAAGAGAGTTATCAGAAAGCCCATCTAAGAGTCTAAAACATTTCAATTTCTTGTATCTCCCATTTTCCCTTCTTCTCTTGAACACTCTTGGACCCTTCTCTCCAGTCACTTCCCTTTCTTGTCACCCAGTCATGCCACCTTTCATTTCTCCCCATGGGTACATTTCACCCCTAACCCCTACCCCAGCCCATCACTACTCCTCTACTTTCCTATTCTCCAGTCTCCATCCCAAGCTTGAATCCAACTTACATAAGCCCACAGATGCCCATCTCTACCTTTCAGCATTCTCTAAAGGGCCCATGCACTCTCATCAATGCCTCATGAGCAGCAACCACTCTTTGCATTTCCCTCCAGAATGTCCGTTCACTTGCGAACATTGTCCTTGCCATCCACGACTTTACAATGGGTGATTGCATTGATATCATGGCTTTGATGAAAACTGGCTCATGGGTGGTGACACCCTGCCCCTTACTGAAGCCTTCCTACCTTGCTATACTTTTCACCATCGTATGTTCATATGTATCTGTCCTGCCCAAACTGCCACGGTGGTGATGTGGCCCATATCACCAAATCCCACCTTGGTCTCTCTCCCTACTCCTCTGGAACCTTTCTTCCTTTGAGCAAATCACTTTGTTCCACCCCTCTCACTGCCTACCCCTGTCCAACCGCACTTCCTTCTGTACTCACTCCGGAATAAAATCTCCCCAAGTCACTTACAACTGCATTTTCAAACCCCCAAGTGTCCAGCCTTTGGCCCTCCATTCTCCATGATACTCCTTGCGCCTATGCCTCACCTCCACCTTTGATGCTCTTGTCTGTAGTAAAATCCTTACACTGTCCGACCCTGATTGTTCCCCCGCTGTGGCCCCATCACCGCTCCCTCAAGTTTTTTTTATTCGTTTATGGGATGTGGGCATCGCTGGCAAGGCCAGCATTTATTGCCCATCCCTAATTGCCCTTGAGAAGGTGATGGTGAGCCGCCTTCTTGAACCGCTGCAGTCTGTGTGGTGAAGGTACTCCCACAGTACTGTTAGGTCGGGAGTTCCAGGAGTTTGACCCAGCGACGATGAAGGATCGGCGATATACTTCTAAGTCAGGATGGTGTGTGACTTGGGGGGGAACTTGGAGGTGGTGGTGTTCCCATGCGCCTGCTGCCCTTGTCCTTCTAGGTGGAAGAGGTCGCGGGTTTGGGAGGTGCTGCCGAAGAAGCCTTGGCGAGTTGCTGCAGTGCATCTTGTAGATGGTACAAGTCTAATGGGCACAGACCTGAGAGTATCTGGCGCACAACTGGTTTAGCCTTCCATCACCAGATCTGGTTGGACCACATCCAGCAATATTGGGCCTTTTGCTCTTCTGCTAAAACTGCTCACACCTCCAGGATCATCCTGGAAAGCAAAGATATCCCTTTGGCTTCTTTTCTCCACTACCAACTATCTCCTTAAACTCCTCTCTCCTGCACCCTGCATTCTCACCTCCAATGAATAAGTACAAGGAGGTGATGGACTTCTTTGTTATGGAGGTTGACCATCTGCTCAGCTGACTCTACCACATCCCCCCTTCCCTTTACCCAACAAGCCAAACCTCTCCCAAGGTTCCCTCTTGCCCTAGCCCTAAACCTGCTTCTTTCTCCAGTTTCTGTCCTATCTCTTCTCATGCCCTCTTTGAACTTATCTTGCCCATGAGACCCACCCCCTGCTCCCTTGACCCAATTTCCACTGAATTTCTGATCACTCAACTTCCCTTCCTGGCCTCTGTGCTATCTAACATTGTAAATGTACTCTCCTCAAGTACTGGCCACCTCCCTTTCAAAACTGTCATCATCACCCCGCTTCTCAAACAAAAACCTAACCCCTCTGTGTTTGCAAACCATCCATCTCCGACCTCCCTTTCCTCTCCGATGTTGTTAAGTGTATGTCAGCTCCCAAATCAGTGCCCACCTTTCCTGCAACTCCATGTTTGTAGATCTCCAATCAGGTTTCCACCCCTCCCCCAGCAATAGAACAGCATTAATCAAAGCTACAAATGACATCTGCTATGGCTGTGACCACAGTGTGCTATCCCTCCTTGTCCTTCTCAGCCTCTTTGCAGCTTTTGACATGGTAAACCACACTATTCTCCACCAATGCCTCTCATCCATTGTGTGGAACTGACCTTGTTTGATTTGACTTTTACCTATTCAATTGTAGCCAGAGAATCTTGATGCAATGGCTTCTCTTCCCACCCCTGTAATGTTACCTCTACAGTCCCCCAAGGATCTATCCCAGGCCCTCTCTTCTTCCTCATCTATATGCTGCCCATTAGCGACATCATCTGAGGACATGAGGTCAGGTTCCACATGTATGCTGACGACACTCAGATCTACCGTACCAGCTTTCTTGATCCCTCCACTGCTGTTGTATTGTCAGACTGCTTGTCCGACATCTAGTCCTGATGAGCTAGAATTTCCTCCAGTTAAACATTCAGAAGACTGAAGCCATTGCCTTTACCTCTGCCAAAATCTCTATACCCTTGCCATCGATTCCATCCCTCTCCCCAGCCACTGTCTCATGTTGAACCAGACTGTTCGCAACCTCTGCATCCTATTTAACTTTGAGCTGAGCTCATGACCCCATAATCCTCTCCACCACAAACAATGTTCCCGTTAAGCTGCGCAGCTGCGTGGCCACGCAATGGTCTGGAGGTCACGCGCAGGCCGCTCACCTGCTTTAAAATGGAAAAACCATTAAAGGGGCCGCGAATCCAAAAAAAAATTAGCGGGAACATTGATCGCAAGGACTACTAACTTCCACCTCCATAATATTGCCCGCTTCCACCTCTGCCTCAGCCCATCTACCCTTGGAACCCTCATCCATATCTTGGTCACCTTCAGACTCGATGATTCTAATACTTTCCTCGTCAGCCTTCCATCTTCCACCCTGCATAAACTTCAGCTCATCCAAAATTCTGCAACCCATATCCTAAGCCATGTTAAGTCCTGCTCACTCATCAACCCTGTGCTCACTGACCTACATTAGTTCCTGCTCCAACACTGTCTCAAATCCCTTCATGGCCTCGCATTTCCCTATCTCTGTAAACTTCTCTAGTCCTACCACTATCCAAGAAGTGTGCATTCCTCCAATTCTAGCTTCTTGTGCATGCCCCTACTCCCTTCATTGGTGACTGTGCCTTCAGCCATCCAGGCCCTAGCTCTGGAATTGTCTCCCTAAATCTTTCTACCTCTCCATCTCTCTCTTCTCCTTTAAGGCCTTCCTTAAAACCCATCACTTTGACTATGATTTTGGTCACCCTTCCTAATATCTCCTTCTTTGGTTTGGTGTCAATTTTTGTCTGATTATGCTTCTGTGAAGTGTCTTGGAATGTTTTTCTACATTAAAGGTGATAAATAAATGCAAGTTGTCGATGATTATATTGTACCGTCAATTAATGTTCCCTGTAAGCTGTGCGACCTCGTGTTGGTTCTCTCACCACCTGTCGCAGGCCCAGACTGGCAGTTATGTCCTTCAGGACTCGGCCAGCTCGGTCAGTAGTGGTGCTACCGAGCCAATCTTGGTGATGGACATTGAAGTTCCCCACCCAGAGTACATTCTGTGCCCTTGCTACCCTCAGTGCTTCTTCCAAGTGGTGTTCAACATGGAGGTTTCATCAGTTGAGGGAGGGCGGTAGGTGGTAATTAGCAGGAGGTTTCCTTGCCCATGCTTGACCTGAAGCCATGAGACTTCATGGGGTCTGGAGTCAATGTTGAGGACTCCCAGGGCCTTCCCAACTGTATACCACAGTGCCACCACCCCTGGTGGGTCTATCCTGCTGATGGGATAGGATGTGGTGATGGAGGAGTTTGGGACGTTGGCTGAAAGGTATGATTCTGAGTATGACTGTGTCAGGCTGGTTGCTTGACTAGTCCTCTCCCAATTTTGGTACAAGTCCCCAGATGATGGCAAGGAGGACTTTTCAGGGTCGACTGGGCGTGCCGTCCAGTTTTATTCTTATTATTGTGTTTTGTAGCGGTTTGCTAGGCCATTTAAGAATCAACCACATTGCTGTGGGTCTGGAGTCATGTGCAAGCCAGACCAGGTAAGGATGGCAGATTTCCTTCCCTGAAGGACATTAGTGAACCAGATGGGTTTTTACAACAATCCGATAGTTTCATGGTTACCATTACTGATACTAGCTTTTTATTTCAGATTTATTTAACAGAAATTCATTGAATTTAAATTCCCCAGCTGCTGTGGTGGGATTTGAACTCATGGATTACTAGCCCAGTAACATTGCCACTATGCTACCATTCCCTTATATAGAATCATAGAATGGTTACAGCACAGAAGGAGGCCATTTGGCCCGTCGAGCCCGTGCCAGCTCTCTGTGAGAGCACTTCAGCTAATCCCACTCCCCTACCCTTTCCCCGTAGCCCTGCAATTTTTATCCATAATTAATATCTGGCATTAATTTGATTTGTCATTTTTTTATTTTGGATGTCTTTTTTCTGTTTTCCCTGTTTAAATTTAACAATACTGCACATATGATCCTGATCATGCTTCAAATTAACTTCATAGATTTCAAGTATATGTGAAATTAAGATTTTTCCGTACTTAACGTCAATTATTAAAGATGTTTTGTAGCCTCTAGTGTCCTTAAATGCAGATTGAAACTGTAAAAAAAGGAAAAAAGTCAGAATATTTTCAAAATATATATGAGAAATTCCATTCTATCATTAATTCAATATAAATGCATTCTTGTACTGATCGATGCTTTACTTTATCCTCTTCCCCTTCTACAGATTCCTTGCACCATCTCCAGTTGAGAGACTATTCTGGCAATCTGCTCCAAACCTTTGCCAATGTTGTTCTATAAGTAGCCACTAAATGCTGCAATTGGGACTAACTCTCATTGTGATAGTCTCTCTGTTCCTGTGGAAGCTGCCCAGCCTCTGCTCTGTGCCTCATTACAACAGCATGGCTAAAATTGGGAAGTCACCATTTGGGAACTGCAGGTATGAACTTGTATCCTGCCACTCATGGTGCAGTGTGTTCAAGTTTCAACATTCTGTCACCTATATTTTTAACTAAAATTAATTTTGTCTTTGTTTGTTGCTCTTAATTTTTTTTTAATTGTGCTTTACAGCTGCGAATACCTACAAAGGAAGTTATATTATCGTGAAGTTCCTTATATGCCTGAGATTCTTTGTTCTTCAGATCGTCAGTAAATTCCGTTTGCATGGTCAATTCTCCACCGAAGGTCTTGCCTAGATATTAAAAATGGAATTGAATGTTTACATTTTGTTCAGGTCTCAGAAGATACAGCAACTCAATTTATAAATGACAGTAATTTCTTTCCCCATTTCTCGTCCTTTGCCTTCTCCGATTATAATTACAGGTTTCGAACAATTGGAAGGTTTCAAAAGTATAGCCACTGTGAGTGGGAAAAGCAGCAGCAAGTGAATGTTCTTCCATTTTAAAAAGTCTTGATACCGGGTTATGGTGCTTGTGTTTGTTGGGTTACTATTGTTGGGTTATTCAACATGCCAGGAGTAAGCTTCAATTAATTTAGTCTTTGTTTAGATTTAGAAACAACTTGAAATAGAGTTTTTATTAAATATTAAGAAAGCACACACAAATACAACAACTCTTGAAATAATTAAAGGTAGCTCCAATCACCTTGATTATCGTCGATTGTATAGATAACCAATAGTGCTGGGGAATCTATCAACATAATTGTGGGTGAAGCTCAAATTATAGGTTGAGTGAGAGAGTTAATTATTTCCAATTAATCCAACTGGTGCTATTTAGGAACATAGGAACAGAAGTAGGCCATTCAGCCCCTCGAGCCTGTTCCGCCATTCAATGAGGGCGTGGCTGAGCTGCGACCTAACTCCATATACCTGCCTTTGGCCCATATCCCTTAATACCTTTGGTTAACAAAAAGCTATCAATCTCCGATTTAAAACTAATAATTGACTCAGCATCAATTGCCGTTTGCGGAAGAGGGTTCCAAACTTCTACCACCCTTTGTGTAGAAATGTTTCCTAATTTCACTCCTGAAAGGTCTGGCTCTAATTTTTAGACTATTCCCCCAGTCTTAGAATCCCCAACCAGCGGAAGTAGTTTCTCTCTATCTACCCTATCTGTTCCCCTTAATATCTTGAAAACTTCGATCAGATCACCCCATAACCTTCTAAATTTTAGGGAATACAACCCTAATTTGCATAATCTCTCCTCGTAACTTAATCCTTGAAGTCCGGGTATCATTCTGGTAAACCTACGCTGCACTCCCTCCAAGGCCAATATATCCTTCCTAAAGTGTGGTGCCCAGAACTGCTCACAGTACTCCATGTGTGGTCTAACCAGGGTTTTGTATAGCTGCAGCATAACTTCTACCCCCTTGTATTCTAGTCCTCTAGATATAAAGGCCAGCATTCCATTAGCCTTTTGATTATTTTCTGTACCTGTTCATGACATTTTAATGATCTATGTACCTGGACCCCCAAGTCTCTTTGGACCTCCACTGTTTTTAGCATTTCACCATATTCCAAACAGTACTCAAATTGTACTATCGAGAATGATTAACAACCAAAATATCTAAAACAAAAGGATTTTGTTTTATCTAGTCTTGTGATTAATAACATAACATTGTATGGGTGAATATGTAAACTAAGTGAACATTGGGACTAAGTTTTCCCAGGCCTGTAACACTAAAATTTAGACAGATAAAGTTAACATGAATACAAGTACATTCGTTCAGCTCAACAAGCAAAAGGGTATTATTCAAATAGAAGGTTTTGGAAGATGTTCGACTGGTTTTTAGCAAGGTTTTTCTGGAGAAGATGGAAAATTTTGGGAAGAATATTTTTGGAAGCTTCTAAAGAAGAAGATTTTCAAACAGGAAGATGATGAAAGACATCTGGATGAAATATTGATCACTGAATCATTAAAACCAACTAATCTATTCAACATTCCAGCTAACTTACTGCTACATAAAAGAGATTATATGGGGGAAAATTCGGTCACTTTGTGCCTCCCGTTAGGGCCCCAAGGGGGTGCTAAAGGGGCGCAAAGCAACAAGCGCTCGTGCGCGGCACCGGGAACGCCTCCCATGAAAATCAATGGGAGGTTAGTGGCGGTGGTAGCTAGTAGCGCCCTGCGGTGCTGCGCCTCCGGCGACGACGTCATCTCCGAGTGCAGCGCCCCGCTCGCGCCCCAGCCACAAACTTGGCTTGCACCCCCTGACCTACTGCCGGACGCTATGTCCGACAGGGTCAGGGAGGCGTTCTTGCGGCCGGGGCGGCAGTAATTAAAGGGCAGGTGCCGGGCGGCCATTTTTTTGGGGCCGTCTGCCAGCACCTGCCCCCTCTGGCCTCCTGCTGTGGGGTGCCGGCCGTGATCCGTCAGCCCGGCACTCCTCTTGAGTGCCAGGCTCTTTTACCGGCACACCGCTCCCTGGTGGGCCAGCAGGGCCCCGGTGTGGGCTGCACTAGGCCCCTTCCCTTTAATAAGGGGAGGGTGGCCTGTAGTACCGCGGCACTACGTTCCATGGGAGCTGCCAAAGAAGGAGAAGGGGAGCGCTTCCAGTAGCATCCCGCCTCCTGCTTGGGGCACTATGATTCAATTTCGGGTGCGGGGGCACTAAAACCCGGCAAAGTTAGCGCCCCAAAGTGGGCGTAAGTCAATTTTCCCCCCTATATCTTTTGTAATTAAAAAATCAGCATATAGGGCGAACTTTCAACTTTAGCAGGTGTAAGACATACAGTAACGGATTGGTCACCTGTCATACACTGCACCTGATTTTTCTTTCCATTGACTTTAATAGGGTGGCATGTGTAAAGGCCGGCCAATTCTATACCGTCTGTTTTACACCCCACCGTAGTTGAAAGTTCTTCCCTTCAGACTTAACCTGAAAACATACGGGTGCTACTTTGAATTCATACAAGTACATGCTGTAATCTTGGGAACAGTCAGTATTAGCATTGGGTTGAAGTGTTCTAGGTGTATTTAAATGAAATAGTTATTAATAATGTCAATCCTTGAGGTCTTCCAAGTGTGCAAACAGTTAATAATAGATCTTTGCAGTGCTGCATTGTACTCAAATTAATCATTGGCTATGACAAACTTTTTAAATGATTTAATTATGTAGGCCGCTCCTGAGACAAAAAGCATTGTGGAATCATAGGAGGTGAAATTGGGTATCGCCCCATTTGGGGCACTAACTTTTGAAATTTTGAAAATTTAGTGCCAGGCGCTAAAGATTCTGAACCTCTACTAAATTGGGTGTTAGCGCTCCAGGAAGGAAGTGGGGTGCTAAATCAAGTGCTAATGACCTCAGTGGGGCGCTACAGGGCACTACCAGCAGAGCACTAATGAATTTCAGGTGCAATGCATTCAGCAATGACCCTTCACACTGGTTCCTTCCAGCTCTTAAAGGGGAGGTTGCATCATTGTGCAGATGCTCATTTTCAGCATTGCTGGCTTTGAGACGACCTGCAAGCAAGTGAATCCCTTGATGGCGATGGCTGTTCCCACTCCCAGGGAGAGCTCGTCAGTTCACAGACGTGGCATTGGAGGCCTGGAGTGGAGCGAAGGAGGGCAGTGCTGTTCCCGGCCACTGGACGGAGGCCATCGCCTCAGGTGTTCAGGGCAATGTGGAGGGAAGTGGCCCAGGAGGTCTCGGCCAGTAGTGTGGTCGAACACAGCCTGACACAGTGCCGCAAGAAATTCAATGACCTCACTCGGGTGGTCAAGGTGAGTTCATGCTTCATCAGCTCCTACATATCAGCATCTGAACCTCAGTCTGTGCAGACTGCGCAAACAACCACACCGCCACCACTCACCCACCAAACATCTTCACCTACTCAAACTCACATCCACATCTCACGCCTTGCCTACAGCTATTCAACGATGGCAGGCATATCTCCCAAAGACATAGCTGGACTTTGACTGAAACACATTTGTTTCTCTTGCAGGCCAAGATGGCCAACAATAGGAGGGAGCAGCAGAGAACAGGCGGGGGTGATGCGCAGCTCCAGCAGCTCTCAGACCTTGAGGCAGCGAGTGCTGCGACTCATACAGCAGCAGGTGGTGGGCGCCATGGCAATCGGCGACGTCGACCCCGTTGGGGGCAACAACGGTATCTCCTTCTCTCATCCCACTTGCCCCTCACACCACAAACCTTTCCCACTTCCCACCTCCTGAGAATGTCTGCATTCCTTGCTCCATTCCTGCCCCCCTGCCCTTACCTTAACGCGAGTCTTGTGACTTTATGCTTTCAGATAATCAGCAAACAGATGTCCCTGAGCCACCCACTGAGAGTGAGGAAGGAGAAGAGGAGGAGGAGCAAAGCACCACGTCACTGCATGTCTCACCCACAGGCACCACCTCAGATACTGGCACTACGCCATCTTTAGAGGCAACTTTAGTAGAGGGGTCTGCACTGGGTGATGCACCGGGGACGAGCGGGCTGCAGCAAGGCCAGGAGGAAAGGGTAGCTCGGGAGCCAGCTCTCCGGAGGGCAAGTTCGCGTGGGAGTTCTGCTGCACAGGATTCAGATGAGGACCTCGATGGGGTGGCGTTCACAAGAAGGGTGATGGCCATGCATACCGCAATGATAGGTGCAATGGCAAGGGTGCCCGAGAGCCCCTCAGCAATGGTAAGGAGCGTGGAGGAGTCCACCTCCAACATTGTACAGAGCTCTGCACACACCATGGAACCCATCATTTCCACTCTGCAGAGGATGGTGGACTCCCAGAGAGACCATGCAGATCCAGACCTCATGATGCGTGTCATGGGCAATGTGGCAGATTCCATCGCAACACAGGTGGAAGCGACGTAACATTTTAGTGCTGTAATGCAGTCAATGGTTGCTGCCATCGAGTCTCAGACTGCTCTCATGCAGTCTCAGCTTGATGCCATGAAAGCTCTGACTGCTGCCATCATCGCTGGGTCCACCACAGTCCACTGGGGATCTCATGGTGCCGCAGCAGGCCAGAAAGCTGTGCTGCAGCAGATTGGTAGGGATACTGAGGTGCTGCCCCGGGGGAGTGGCAGTGTGTAAGTCGATCAGGAACCTGTTGTCCTCTCTCAGGATGATAGCATTCCTGCTCCCACCACTGCCACTTCGCCATTGCCCTTGTCGCTGCCTGTCATCCAGCCAGGCCAGACTAACACCCAGCCTGAGGTGGTGCAGTCTACAGCCAGGCCTTCCAGGCCCAGAGCTGGTCGAGGGCGTCCTGCAAGGCCATCTGTAGTCTCTGGCCCCGACACTCAGCAGCCTTCCACCAGCCCTGCTGCAGCCACTGGGGAGACACTACGTAGGAGCAGTAGATTAGGGAAGGGGACTGTAAAGAGGCGATTAGTCAATATTGTTGTTGTATATATGTGGTTAATGGTTTTGATAAAATTTATTACTGGAATGCTGTGTCTTATTTCAGTTTTGGAGTGTGGTATGGGATCACAAAGTGATGGAATGATGGCGACGTGCTCAGCAACTGGAAAGAGGACTCGAAGTCACTGGAAACGAAGTCTGATGAGGCGGTCACGGACCGACTTTGTAGAACGCCGATTGAGTGGCTGCCTCCTCCGTCGCTGCTGTTTCGTCCTCCTGTTCCTCCTGCTCCTCTTCTTCCTCCTCCTCGTCCTTGTCCTCCTCCTCCTGAGGTGGTCCCACGATGCCTGGTGGCAATGGCTGCGCCCTCATGATGGCCAAGTTGTGCAGCATGCAGCAGACGACGACGAAAAGTGACACCCGCTCTGGCGAGTACTGGAGGGCTCCTCCCGAGTGATCAAGGCAGCGGAACCATTGCTTGAGCACTCTGATGGTCTGCTCGACGATGTTGCTGGTGGCAGCATGGCTCTCATTATATGAGTGCTGGGCAGGAGTATTGGGGTTGTGGAGGGGAGTCATGAGCCAGGTGGAGAGCGGATAGCCCTTGTCTCCCAGCAGGCAGCCGCGAGCTTGATGTGGTGGCTGGAATAGATTTGGCACACCGGTCTGGTACAGGATGAGGGCATCGTGGCTGCTGCCAGGATAGCGGGCATTGACGGTCAGGATTCGCCATGTGTGGTTGCACACCAACTGCACATTAAGTGAGTGGCAGCCTTTGCGCTTACAGAATACCTCAGGATTGTTATGAGGTGCCCGCAAAGCAACGTGGGTGCAGTCGCTGGCGCCCTGAGACCATGGGGAAGCCCACTATTCAGGCAAAGTCACATGCACGCTCGCATTGCTACTCTCTGGTCATGGGGAAGGAAATGTAGTCCCTTCTCCTTCTGTACAGAGCATCTGTGCCTTGGTGGATGGAGCAATGGACGGCAAACTGGGAGATGCTGGAAATGTCACCTGTCGCACACTGGAATGATCCACTGGCGTAGAAATTGAGGGTGACGGTGACCTTGACTGCCACTGAGAGAGCCATGGTGGTCCTGATCTGAGGCTCAAACTCTGTGACCACATCCTTGCTGAAGTGGAGCCTTCTAACACACTGGTCCTCAGTGGAATTCATGGAGGAGAACTGCTGCTGGAATACGCTGGGCGGGTAAGGCCTCAGTTGCCTCTGACTTTGATGCTGGAGGGCAAGGCCCAGTGCCAGTACAGCCCCCATGAAAGGATCCAAATATTGCACTTTCAAATCTCCCCTCAATGAAACCGAAGAAACTTTATGTGCCAGAACACTCGTTAAAATGTGAAATGCTCAAATCGGTCAAAAGGCCTCTTTGCCTATGTGAAACTAACAATGCAGCAGTGTTGGTCGATGAAAACTAAACCGGATGAGGACACCTTTAAATAGCGCTCCTCCAGGAGACATCTGACTGAACCCGCCTTCTCTACCTGTCGTTGTTAATGGCAGGTGCACAAGCAGGGGGCGAGAGGGAATTTTTCATCTGGGGCGCTACCGGGGAGCTGCGCACGGCAATGATGTCACAATCTCTGGGCGCAGGTCTTACCGCCGCCGCAAAACTCCCGCTGAATTTAGTGGGAGGCGTTGATATTGCCGCGCCCGGTTGCAAATCCATTTGCACCACATTAGCGCCTCCCGGAGGCACTGACGGGAGGCGCAAAGGAATCCAATTTCTAGACCATAGAATTTTACAGCACAGAAGGACATCGCTGCAGGAGTTCCTCAGGGCAGTGTCCTAGGCCAAACCATCTTCATCTGCTTCATCAATGACCTTCCCTCCATCATAAGGTCAGAAGTGGGGATGTTCACTAATGATTGCACAGTGTTCAGTTCCATTCGCAACTCCTCAGATAATTAAGCAGTCCGTGCTCACATGCAGCAAGACCTAGACAACATTCAGACTTATGCTAATATGTGGCAAGTAACATTCACGCCACATAAGTGCTAAGCAATGACTATCCTCAACAAGAGAAAATCTAACCACTGCCCATTGACATTCAATGGCATTACCATTGTCGAATTCCCCACCATCAACATCCTGGGGGTCACCATTGATCAGAGACTTATCTGGACCAGCAACATCGGCAGCAGCAGCGGCCCTGGGTGGAGCCTGAGTGAGGATACCGAGGATTTAAGCAGCAGGAGAGCGAGCGAGGCCCAGACTCACCGGCAGCAGCAGCGGCCCTGGGTGGAGCCCTGAGTGCGGTTTAAACAGGAGTACTGCGAGTTGGGAATTGGTTCTTACTTTACACCAAGGAAAGAGTCCGAGAGCGGGAGCAGTCAAACAACAACAACTGCAAAACCGCTAAAGTGACATCACAACCAGGGAAGGAGCTGATTGGTAAGTAGGACCTGGTGAGTATTTCTACAGTCCAGTCGTTGAAGTAAAAGTAAGGTCTCTAGTTTAGAGTAAGTAGTGTTTAAAGGGAAGTAAGGTCCCTAGTGTATTTAATATTCTTTAATTTAGAGGAAGTAAAGGGAGTAAATAAAGAGTAGGACGTGGCAGGGCAGCTCAGCAGCGTGGAGTGCTCCTCCTGTGCTATATGGGAAGTCAGGGACACTTTCGGAGTCCAGGGCGAACACATGTGCAGGAAGTGTCTCCAGCTGCAGCTACTCGAAATCCGCGTTTCGGAGCTGGACCTGCGGCTGGAGTCACTGTGGAGCATCTGCGAAGCTGAGATCTTCGTGGATAGCACGTTTAATGAGGTGGTCACACCGCAGGTAAAGAGTGCACAGGCAGACCGGGAATGCGTGACCGCCAGACAGAGTAAAAGAACTAGGAAGGTAGTGCAGGAGTCCCCTGGGTCCATCTCCCTCTCCAACAGATTTTCCATTTTGGATACTGATGGGGGTGATGGTTTCTCAGGGGAATGCAGCAAGAGCCAAGTCCGTGGCACTACGAGTGGCTCAGCTGCATAGGAGGGGAGGAAAAAGAATGGGAGAGCAATAGTGATAGGGGATTCTATCGTAAGGGGAACAGATAGATGTTTCTGTGGCCGCAGATGTGACTCCAGGATGGTATGTTGCCTCCCTGGTGCCAGGGTCAAGGATGTCACTGAACGGCTGCAGGGCATTCTAAAGGGGGAGGGCGAACAGTCAGAGGTCGTGGTTCACATTGGTACAAACGACATGGGTAGAAAGAGGGATGAGGTCCTGCAACAAGAATTTAGGGAACTAGGTAGCAGATTAAAAAGCAGGACCTCAAAGGTTGTAATCTCTGGATTACTCCCGGTGCCACGTGCTAGTGAGTATAGGAATAGAAGGATAGAGCAGATGAATGCGTGGCTAAAGAGTTGGTGCTGGAGGGAGGGTTTTAGTTTCGTGGATAACTCGGTCTGCTTCTGGGGAAAGTGGGACCTGTACAAGTCGGACGGGTTGCACCTGAACCGGAACGGGACCAACATCCTTGCGGGGAGGTTTGCTAGTGCTGTTGGCGTGGGGGTTGTGGGGGGTGGGGGGGGGGGTGCGGGGGGGGGGGTTTAAACTAACGGCAGGGGGATGGGATACGGAGTGGAGCTATAGTAGGGGCTGATGCACAGCCAAATATAGAGGAAAAAACAAGTCAGCCTGGAAGATGAGCAAATATGTAATGGCACAAGGTAGTATGGCAAGGCTGGATGGCATTTATTTTAATGCAAGGAGTCTTGCGAGTAAGGCAGATGAATTGAAGGTGTTGATGAACACATGGGAGTATGATATTGTTGCTATCACAGAGACATGGTTGAGAGAGGGGCAGGACTGGCAGCTCAATATTCCGGGGTATAGAATCTTCAGGCGAGACAGAGGGGGTGTCGCAATATTAATCAAGGAGTCAATTACTGTTGTAAGGAGGGATGATATCTTAGCAGGTTTCTCTAATGAGGCCATACGGGTAGAACTTAAAAACAAAAAGGGGGCAAGCACTTTGCTGGGAGTGTACTATAGGCCCCCAAACAGTCAGGGGGAGATAGAGGAACAGATATGTAGGCAAATCTCAGAGAAGTGTAGAAATAATAGGGTAATAATAGTAGGGGATTTCAACTTCCCCAATATTAACTGGGATAGTCAGAGTGTGAAAGGCTTAGAGGGTGCGGAATTCTTAAAGTGCATCCAGGAGAGCTTTTTGAGCCAGCATGTAGAAAGTCCTACAAGAGAGGGGACGGTACTGGACCTAATTCTAGGGAATGTAGCCGGGAAAGTGGTAGAAGTGTTAGTAGGAGAGCATTTTGGTGACAATTACCATAATTCGGTGAGATTTAAGGTAGTCATGGAAAAGGACAAAGATGGATCGGAAATAAAGATTCTAAATTGGGGGAAGGCCGATTTTAATATGATAAGGCAGGATCTGGCCAAAGTGAACTGGGATCAGCTACTTGTAGGAAAATCCACATCAGAGCAGTGGGAGTCTTTTAGAAAGGAAATAGAGAGAGTACAACGCCAACATGTTCCCGTAAAGGTCAAGGGTGGGACCAACAAGCCCAGGGAACCCTGGATGTCAAGGGAAATACAAGAATGGATTAGGAAAAAAAGGGAGGCTTTTGGCAGATACAAAGGACTAAAAACAGTGGAAGCCCTAGAGGAGTATAGAAAGTGCAGGGGGGTACTTAAAAAAGAAATTAGGAGAGCGAAGAGGGGGCATGAAAAAACACTGGCGGGCAAAATAAAGAAAAATCCCAAGGTGTTTTATAAGTATATTAAGGGTAAGAGGATAACCAGGGAAAGAGTAGGGCCCATTAGGGACCAAAGTGGCAATCTGTGTGTAGAGCCGGAAGATGTGGGTGAGGTTTTAAATGGATATTTTGCATCTGTGTTCACTATGGAGAAGGATGATGTAGGCATAGAAATCAGGCAGGGGGATTGTGATATACTTGAACAAATTAGTATTGAGAGGGAGGAGGTACTAGCGGTTTTAGCGGGCTTAAAAGTGGATAAATCCCCAGGACCAGATGAAATGTATCCCAGGCTGCTGTGTGAGGCAAGGGAGGAGATTGCAGGGACTCTGACACAAATTTTCAGATCCTCTCTGGCCACAGGGGAGGTGCCAGAGGACTGGAGGACAGCTAACGTAGTACCATTATTCAAGAAGGGTAGTAGGGATAAACCAGGGAATTACAGGCCAGTGAGCCTAACATCAGTGGTAGGGAAATTATTGGAAAAAATTCTGAGGGTCAGAATTAGTCTCCACTTGGAGAGGCAAGGATTAATCAAGGATAGTCAGCATGGCTTTGTCAGGGGGAGATCATGTCTAACCAATTTGATTGAATTTTTCAAGGGGGTGACTAGGTGCGTGGATGAGGGTAGTGTAGTTGATGTAGCCTACATGGACTTCAGTAAGGCTTTTGACAAAGTCCCGCATGGGAGACTGGTCAAGAAGGTAAGAGCCCATGGGATCCAGGGCAATTTGGCACATTGGATCCAAAATTAGCTTAGTAGCAGGAGGCAGAGGGTGATGGTCGAAGGTTGTTTTTGTGACTGGAAGCCTGTGTCCAGTGGTGTACCGCAGGGATCGGTGCTGGGTCCTTTGCTGTTTGTAGTGTACATTAATTATTTAGATATGAATGTAGGAGGTATGATCAGTAAGTTCGCAGATGACACGAAAATTGGTGGAGTGGTAAATATTGAGGAGGGAAGCCTCAGGCTACAGACGGGTTGGTCAGATGGGCAGAACAACGGCAAATGGAATTTAACCTTGAAAAGTGTGAGGTGATGCATTTTAGGAGGACTAACAAGGCAAGGGAATACACAATGAATGGTAGGACCCTAGGAATGACAGAGGATCAGAAGGACCTTGGTGCATGTACATAGATCCCTGAAGGCAGCAGGACAGGTAGATAAGGTGGTTAAAAAGACATATGGGATACTTGCCTTCATTAGCCGAGGCATAGAATATAAGAGCAGGGAGGTTATGATGGAGCTGTACAAAACGCTAGTTAGGCCACAGCTGGAATACTGTGTGCAGTTCTGGTCACCACACTATAGGAAGGATGTGATGGCATTGGAGAGGGTGCAGAGGAGATTCACCAGGATGTTACCTGGGCTGGAGCGCTTCAGCTATGAAGAGAGACTGGACAGGCTGGGGTTGTTTTCCTTAGAGCAGAGAAGGCTGAGGGGGTACCTGATTGAGGTGTACAAAATTATGAGGGGCATAGATAGGGTAGGTAGAAAGGAACTTTTCCCCTTAGTAGAGGGGTCAATAACCAGGGGGCATAGTTTCAAGATAAGGGGCAGGAGGTTTAGAGGGGATTTGAGCAAAAACTTTTTCACCCAGAGGGTGGTTGGAATCTGGAACTCACTGCCTGAAAGAGTGGTAGAGACAGGAACCCTCACAACATTCAAGAAGCATTTAGATGAGCACTTGAAACGCCATAGCATACAAGGCTACGGACCAAGTGCTGGAAAATGGGATTAGAATAGATAGGGCTTGATGGCCGTTGCGGACACAATGGGCCGAAGGGCCTCTTTCTGTGCTGTATGACTCTATAACATAAATACTGTGGCTACAAGAGCAGGTCAGAGGCTGGATCAGAGGAGTGCGATTGAATACTCTTCACTGGCTTGGATGAGTGCAGCTCCAGCAACACTCAAGAAACTCGACACCATCCAGGACAAAGCAGCCCGCTTGATTGGCACCCCATTCACCACCTTAAACATTCACCCCCTCCACCACTGGCGTACTATGGCTGCAGTGTGTACCATCTACAGGATGCACTGTAACAACTCGCCAAGGCTTCTTCGACAGCACCTCCAAAACCCGCAACCTCTACGACCTAGAAGGATAAGGGCAGCAGATGCATGGGAACACCACCAACTCCAAGTTCCCCTCCAAATCATACACCATCCTGACTTGGAAATATATCGCCATTCCTTCATCGCCGCTGGGTCAAAATCCTGGAACTCCCTCCCTAACAGCACTGTGGGAGCACCTTCACCACACGGACTGCAACGCCTCAAGGCGGCGGCTCACCACCACCTTCTCAAGGGCAATTAGGGATGGGCAGTAAGTGCTGGCCTTGCCAGCGACGCCCTCATCCCATGAATGAATAAAAAAAAGGTGCAGACTGCCTTTAACAGACGCAGGCTAGCTTTACTTCGGCCCCCTGCAGAGCACACAGACAGTCGGCAGCGCGTTCAGCGCCAGGCTGTGCGCTGTAATCATTATAATTGGCATATAACGAAGTTGACGTGCTGCCTGCGCGATATGCTCGAGACCGTTTTTCAGCGGTATCGAATTTAACCCCCATTATTTAAATGCAAGTTATTGTTGCAGTTGCTGTTCAATTCAACTAACATACCAAAAATATCCATCACATACCTCAGAAAATAAATTACATTTCCCCAGCTGATATATGAAGGAACAGACAAAACAACGTGTCATTACTGCAACATCCCCCTAATTTGCGGCCCCTACGGGCACGTATGAGGTGCGAACGTGCCTGTAAGGGCCGCGCAAGTTCTGGGTTTTCGCGCGCGAAGCACATGCGCAAAACCCCAGATATTCCAATCTGTCAGATCCAATGCATCCCTGGGAAAAATGCATTCGCAGGCAGAGAGTTGGGCTCTTCTGTCCAGCGAATGCCCGTGAAATTCTTACGCCTGGTAAAAGCATAAGGCCTGCTTTTACCAGCGTAAGAGTTTAAAAAAACAAAAACATAAATTTTTATCATTCATTTATACATTAAAAAAACCTATGCAATAAGGTAAGTTTATTGTTAGCCCCATTAAAACATTTAGATTAATTTACAAAAAATTACATTTTTGTTTTAAATATTTAATTACAGTATATAGGAATTTTAATTAATTTTAAATATGTAGTGGTTTTTTTAAAATTTATTTGATGTATTTTTGGGGGTGTTCCCATACATACTTATGGGGTTTCCGTACATACGGAATCCCCATAAGCATGAATGGGGATTCCCTTCTTGTATTGGTTGGGCTGGCCCACCTGTGCCCCTGAGATACGTGGGCCCCTACCCGCGGGTACCTGGAGAGGCCCAGGACCGCGAGTCTCTGTACCTCCCGGACCACCAGGTATGTGGACGTTTTATTTGTGGATCGGAGGCATTTCCCCGCGGGAAGTCTCTGACCGCAAATTCAGGGCCTATATATTTTAGAAGAAAATATGAAGTCAACATCAGCACATAATGTCACTTCTCTCAAAGTATTCCGTACTTTCAGTCAGACAAAACAACACCCCTCTATTAAATAGTAGAAATTAAATAAATTCTTATTATATTTATGCTTTTAAGTTTTCAGAGAAATACTCAAAATAAAATGAGAATTCTAAATGTTATTTTACTTAAAATACAACTTATATTACAATTCTTCACAAACAATATGAGAAGTTTGCAGCACTCCCTTACCTTGTATGCAGGTATTTTTCTTCTTATCATGGTAAAAACCAAAGATGCATTCACAAAGATAGCCTTCAAACATGGGCACACATATTGCATCATCTCCACAGGGGTTTGATGAGCAAACTGGAGCTGGGAAAAGGGAAGTTATCTAGATTCAATAATGTGCTAATAAACTAATTACATTTAACTGAATAATTTATTAGTGTATCTTTTATAAATTAATATCCAAGTCTTGCACCAGTATACATTTAACACACTTCAAAATGTCTTATACGTAAAGTATATGTCCGATTGCCTGTCACACTTGCTTGATTGTTCAAATATCATATCTACAAAATAGCAACAAATCATAAGAAATCACTCTTGATTGATGGCCTGAAATAATTCTGTACAGGTAAGCAAGCAGGTAGAAAATCTCTCAATTGACAAGCAACAAGTAGGTCAGCAAACCAGCAATGAAGAGTTAGCAAACAGCTCCCATAACAGCCAGCAGGGAGGGGAAGGCAAAGCAATGACATTTCTCAGAATATCATTTGAAAATGCTTTCATCTGTCATTTTGCTTTACGGTAGCTTAAGCCGGTAACTTAAGGATGTAGTCCTAAAAATAAGATTTCAAACATAATAAACAGATAAGAATTAAGTAATTCATTAAACTTACCAATACAGTTACCAGAGACCTGGCTGTAAATTCTGGGTTGACATCTAGAGGAATAATCCCAAGCAGTGGGTGTGGGTGCCCCCCCCTCATCCTATGGGTTTGTGGGAGCCCATGTAACCCTCCCACCCCACAGGAATAACCACCCTATTGGCTGGTATAAAGATGGTTATGGCTATGGAAGGAACAGTCATGTTGTGATCTATCAGACTGTTAATTAGCCTGCGAACCCTTCCACTACTTCACACTATTCTCTCCAAGGGACGAGTGCAAAGATATGGAAACAACAACCAGTAGAATTTCTTTTCCTATGTTTGAAATCTCTGCAACACATTTGTCCCCTCAGGGCTGTCCCCTTTCTAGGCCCTGATGGTGCGATTTTTCTATGTTTCCAGAGCTTCAATCATCTTCTCTGATATGAGGGTAGCTAAACACTGGTTGTTAGTCCAATTTACTGCAGTGCTTGAATGTAAAGCATTTTTTTTTTGTTTACCCAATCTGATAATCAGGATATATCTTTAAAGCAGCAGACAAGAAGACTGGTCATTCACAGAGCATTGTACAGCTTCCTAATTGTAAGCCCCATGTGTCAGTACCACTCTTTGCACAAAAGGCAACATACTGAAGATGCAAGAAATGTGAACTAAAAATATAAAACGCAAGAAACACTCAGGAGCTCAGACAGCATCTGTGGAGAAAACAGACAAGTTGACATTGCGGCTATAGACCCTTTGTCAAAACTCTTTGCATGCCACTTTCTGCACTAGAATCCCCAGAACGCACCAGTCTCATTCTGTACATGGCATTCTGGTGGACTACAACTCCCAGAATCCAATTCAGGCTGACACTTCTGTTCAAATTGTCATGGAACAGCTTATAAACACAAAGATGTGGCATGCGTTGTGAATGACCAATCTCCTTAAATCATAACAAAGAGATTCTGCTGCTTTAAGGAGATATGCTGATTATCTGATTTGAAATGTTGTCCTACAGGCCAATCCTGTAGCAAACTGGACTAACAACCAGTGTGTAGCCTTCTAATTGATGGTGTAGCAAAGTTTGGGGTTTTTACACTAAATATTTTCTCAGGTTCAACATCTCCAGCTCACTCCTGAAAGCGGACCTCACATCCTCTAAGATCCAGGGGGCACTTTTTCTGCCTAATATTCAGGTAAATTATAAGGAGACCCAGGGATAGTGCTAGCAATCTACTGCTCTCTGTTACTCTAATGCATTATGTGCCACCACGTGATTCTCTTCTCTTCGAACAGCAGACTGGATGGACACTCTTACCAAATCAAGGCACAGGTTTTGAACCAAGCGGTTTTATATACATATGACAAATGAATGAATTGTAAACTGTTTAACACAGGAAAATATACCTTATTTCACATGCCTCAATACATAAAAATAATAGGCACTCTTGCTTTTTATCTAACCAGACACTTTAAACAAATAGTAGTTCAAAAACAAAGGAAAGGGAAGAGAGTAGATTGACAGTCAGAAATTGTGCTTTAGGCACTACAGGTAAAGGGAAAACTAAAAGATGTAAAGTGATTAAACCAGGAGCGTGAAATAAGAAACAAGTGAGTAAAACATTAGAGCTGAAGGACAGGCTAGGGTGTATGGCCCAAATAAACGTTCTTTATACAAACGCACGGATTATAAGGAATAAATTAAATGAACTGCAGGTGCGAATTCAAATTGGAGGGTATGACATGGTAGCCATTACTGGGACATGGCTGCAAGATGGTCAGGACTAGGAACTAAATATACCAGGTTATAAGGTCTAAAGGAAAGATAGGGAAAATGGCAGAGAGGGAGGTGTAGCCTTAGTAATTAAGGATGAAATCACTTCAATGATAAGAGAGGTAAGCAGCCAGTGGAGACTTTATGGGTAGAATTAAGAAATAGGAAAGGATTTAAGACTATAGTGAGAGTTGTGTATAGGCCCCCTGGTAGCAGCTGTGAAGTGCTAGATTGTATAAATGCAGAGATTAGACAAGCGTGTGGTAAAGGCAGAGTGATTTTAATGGCGGATTTAAACTTTCATATAGATTGGGATAAGTAGACTAGCACCTGTCAGGAAGGTAGTGAATTTCTTGAGTGTGTCCGGGATAGTTTTCTACAACAATATGTCCTAGAGGCAACAAGGGGGCAAGTCATATTAGATTTAGGAATGAGTAATGAGCCAGATTTAGTTAACAGCCTAACTGTGCATGAACATTTATCCAATAGCGATCATAACATTATCGAGTTCAATGTAGTGTTTGAAAGGGTGAAACGCAAAATGGCTACTAAGATTCTAGATTTAGGTAAGGCTGACTTCAACGGGATGAGACAGAGACTGTCCACAATAAACTGGGCAAATCTGTTAATAGGTAAAACGATAAAATATCAGTGGGAGATATTTAAAAAATAATTTAATGTGATACAGAACCAGTTTATACCCCTGAGGGGCAAGAGGTCTACTTGCCAAAGAAAAACAGCCATGGATGACTAAAGAGGTAAGGGACAGCATAAAACTAAAAGAAAAAGCATACAAAAATGCAAAAAATAGCACAGATCCTGGCGAATGGGAAAGATACAAAGAACAGCCAAGGTTCACAAAACAGATAGTAAGAGCTATAAAAAGGGAGTATGAAAATAAACTTGCAAGGGATATCAAAATCACCCGAAAATTTTTTTACAATTATATTAGGAAAAAGAGGTAGTCAGGAGCAATGCTGGCCCCTTAAAAACTGAAAGCGGTAATATTGTCAATGATAATAAGGAAATGGCGGACATGTTGAATAATTACTTTGCGTCAGTATTTACAATAGAGGAAGAGGATAGCATGCCGGAGATCCCAAGGAAACTAAAATTGAATCAGGGACAGGGACTCACCAAAATTAACGTAGGTAAAATAACAGGAATGAAGAAAATAACGGCACTAAAGAGTGACAAATCCCCAGGACCAGATGGTTTCCATCCCAGGGTTTCAAAGGAAGTAGGTGAGCACATTGCAAATGCCCTAATTATAATCAAAGTTCTCTCGATTCAGGAACCATTCCTTTAGATTGGAAAATAGCACATGTCACTCCGCTATTTAAGAATGGCGAGAGAGAGAAACCAGGGAATTATAAACCAGTTAGTCTAACATCTGTTGTCAGGAAATTGCTAGAGTCTATAATTAAGGATAGGGTGACTGAACAGCTTGAAAATGTTCCGTTGATCAGAGAAAGGTAGGTCATGCCTGTTAAACATGATTGAATTTTTTGAGGAGGTGGCTAAAGTAGTGAACAGGGGAATGTCTATGGATGTTATTTATATGGACTTCCAGAAGGCATTTGATAAAGTCCCACATAAGAGGCTGTTAACTCAGGCAGAAGCCCACAGAATTGAGGGCAATTATTGACATCGTTCGGAAATTGGCTGAACGGCAGGAGACGGGCAGTAGGGATAATGGGTAGGTACTCAAATTGGCAGAGGTGACTAGTGGTGTCCCACAGGGATCTGTGTTGGGGCCGTAACTATTCACAGTATTTATTAATGACTTAGGTGATGGCATAGAAAGTCATATATCCAAATTTGCCGATGACACAAAGATAGGCGGCATTGTAGGCAGTGTAGATGAAAGCATAAAATTACAAACGGATATCGACAGATTAAGTGAATGGGGTAAACTGTGGCAAATGGATTTCAATGTAAGCAAATATGAGGTCATCCACTTTGGACCTAAAAAGGATAGAACAGGATACTATCTAAATGGTGAAAAGCTAAAAACAGTGGAGGTCCAAAGAGACTTGGGGGGTCCAGGTACATAGATCATGAACATGTACAGAAAAGACTAACGGAATGCTGGCCTTTATATCTAGAGGACGAGAATACAAGGGGGTAGAAGTTATGCTGCAGCTATACAAAACCCTGGTTAGACCACACCTGGAGGACTGTGAGCAGTTCTGGGCACCACACCTTAGGAAGGATATATTGGCCTTGGAGGGAGTGCAGTGTAGATTTACTAGAATGATACCTGGATTCCAAGGGTTAAGTCATGAGGAGAGATTACAAAACTAGGGTTGTATTCCCTAGAATTTAAAAGGTTAAGGGTGATTTGATTGAAGTTTTCAAGATATTAAGGGGAACGGACAGGATAGATAGAGAGAACCTATTTCCACTGGTTGGGGAGTCTAGGACTAGGGGACATGACCTCAAAGTTAGAGCCAGGCCTTTCATGAGTGATATTAGGAAACACTTCTACTCACAAAGGGTGGTAGAAGTTTGGATCTCTCTTCCGCAAATGGCAATTGATGCTGGGTCAATTGTTAGTTTTAAATCTGAGATTGATAGGTTTTTGTTAACCAAAGGTATGAAGGGATATAGGGCAAAGGTGGGTATATGGAGTTGAGTCATGGGTCAGTCATGATCTAATTGAATGGCGGAACAGGCTCGAGGGGCTAAGTGGCCTACTTCTGTTCCTATGTTACTATAGTATTTTCTCTCTATATGCTGTGATTGACGTAGCTTCAATGACCACTTGCGTTAAAGCATTTTGGGGGAAAAATTGGGTATCACCCATTTTGTGGCGTTAATATCGGCTGGGCGCAAAGTTTAGCGCCTACCGCAAATTATCGCCTCCGACTGCAAAATTTGCCTCTATCGCCCCTGGAGGTGATTTGAACTCTAAATCAGGCGCTACACACCTCTCTTAAGGCGCAAATGTCGGGGAGCGAGGCACAACCTCAGAACGCTACCGAAGCTCAGGTGATGTCAGTTACCATGGAAGCCAGACAGACTGGCGCTGTCCAGTTCTTAAAGGGGAGGGACCATCTTGCTGGCCAGCCACACCCTGCCCATTGCAGCCTTGAATCTCAGCCTCTAAAGCAATTGTGTTGGAAACACTAATGGATAGGCCCAGGGAAAGAGCTCGGCGCTAAGGAACCTCAAAAGTGGTGCTGAGGGCATTAAATCTCTCCAGACGTCTCGCTCCCTCTCAACCTGCATGTACCAAAAATGTTGCCGACAAGAAAAGGCAGGAAGCGCCTGCCTTTAAATAGTGCTCCCCCAGCCCCTTCCTGACTTGAAAACGTTCCCCTCTACCTGTTGTTCCTAGCGGCAGGCGCTAAGGCAGGGGGCGCGATTCAATATCCGGTCCGGGGCGCTACTGGGACATTGCACGCTTGGCTGATGTCACGATCTGCGGGCGCAGGAGATCGTGGCGGTAGTGTTTAGCACCGCTGCAAAATGACTGGTCAATTTCACGAGTGGTGCTAAAATTGCCGCACTTGGCCGCTAAGTTCCTACCACCCCGTTACCGCCCCCCGGAGGCGCTAACAGGAGGTGCTAACCAACCGAATTTTTCCCCCTTTATGTCTTAATAACCCTTTCCAGGAAATAAATTCCTTCTAGTCTCCCTGCATATCCTTGCATTCTAATCCTGGCTCAGGCCCCTATTAAAAAAAAAAAATTCTAAAACAAATTCAATCAACCTCATTTTTAATTTTCCAAAATCACTTCAGTGCCTGACATTACAGTCACATTGAAATGCCCAGAAAATAATGAAAATGCTTGATTTTATAAAGCTCATAAATGGAATTTTAGGAGATTAATTTCTTCGAGGCTCCTCCGACCACATTGCCATAACTTTGGTGAAAATCCCATTTATGTGTGTAATGGGTGTTTCCTCCAAATTTTCACCAAAGTTACTGTGGTGGAGAGGGAGAAGCCTCAGAAATTCACCCCCTGTGATTCCATTCATTAGTTTTACATTACAGCCACAATGAAATGTACAGAACAGGGGGTGCAGCTGTACTATCTGTAAGAGAGATATTCAGCAATGTTAATTCAGAAAAATCAAAAATTTGTCATTTGGAATCACAAATCAGAATGCCAAGTTAGGTTAATATCTGAAGACTGACAAAAAATATTTAATATTTATCTGTGACCCATGACATTCTACGGTATGCACCTCTGTGGCCCTTGAAGTCAGAAAGCTAGGACGCTCCTTGTGTAAGGGAAAGATTCCTGTGCTTTCAGTAACAGAATATTCCTGATCACTTGTCAAACAGTGAAGAAACTCCTGAGTGTAAATGTTTTTAATTTCCACCACTTCCACCACTTGCCCTGCCCAGACCTCTGTGCTGGCGGTGTGGCTCTCATCACCAAATCACACCTTGGTGTGTCCCCCTACTCCTCTGGCACTTTCTCCTCCTTTGAGCATCTCACCTTGTTCCACCCCTCTAACCTCTCATTTAAAATTCTCATTCTCTACCGCCCACCCAAGTACCATAAAAATTTATCACCGAGATATCGTCACTGCTTTCCTCCCTCAGCCTCTGCACCGAGCGACTTCTCAGTGATTTCAACCTCCATCCCAATTCATCATGCTCTCTCTCTCTCCTCTGAGTTCACTACCCTCCTATCCTCCCTTAATCTCTCCCTCCATGTAAACTCCCCAACCCGTATTCATGGCCACCCCCTCGACCTTGCCATCTCTTGTGGCTTCGCTACTCCCATCATGTCAATCGCAGATAATGCCATCTCTGATCACTTCCTTGTATTGCTTTCCACCCACATTCCCCTTCCCCCGCAAACCTACTTCCTTCTGTGTCCGCCCCTGGAAAAAACTCTCTCCCAACTCTCTTACAACTGCACATACAAAATCCCAACTGTCCAGCCTTTGGCCCTCCATTCACTATGACATTTCTGCAGCTACCGATCTGCTCAACCACACCCTCACCACCACCTTTGATGCCCTAGTCCCTATTAAAACCATTACTCTCTCTCACCCTGGCCATTCCCCCTGCTACGACCCTCATCTTCGCTCCCTTAAGTCCAAGGGATGCAGACTTGAACGGATAACCCCGGCTTCTATTCTCTATTTCTAACCATCTTCTTAAACCCCTCTCCCCTGTCTCCTCCACCCTCACCTCCAACAACAAGTGTGAGGAGCTCATGGACTTCTTTGACTCTAAGATTGAGACCATCTGATCAGCTGCCTCTGCCACTTCCCTTCCTTCCCCTAGCTCACTGGGCTAAACTAATTCTAAGGTTCCCCCCTGCCCTAGCCCTGGACTTGCATCTTTCTACAGTTTCTCTCCGATCGCCCCTCATGACCTCTCAGCGCTCATATTGCCCATGAGACCCACTTCCTATTCCCTCGACCTTATTCCCACTAAACTGCTGACCACCCAACTTCCTTTTCTGGCACCCATGTTAGCTGACAATGTTAACGGTTCTCTTTCCTAAGCTACAATCACCTTCTCCTTTCAAATCTGCCGTCATTACCCCTCTCCTCGAAAACCAACCCCTGACCCCTCCGTCCTTGCAAACTACCGCCCAATCTCCAACCTCCTTTTCCTCTCCAAAGTCCTTGAACATGTTGTCGCCTCCTAAATCCATGCCCATCTTTCCCGGAACTCCATGTTTGAATCCCTCCAATCAGGTTTCCACCCCTGCCACAGTTCCAAAATGGCTCCCATCAAAGACACAAATTACGTCTGTGACTGTGACAAAGGTAAACTATCCCTCCTCATCCTTTTCGACCTGTCTGCAGCCTTTGACACTGTTGACCACTCCATCCTCCTCCAATGCCTCTCCACCGTCGTCCAGCTAGGTGGGACTGCACTCGCCTGGTTCCATTCTAATCTGACTGATTCTAGCCAGAGAATTACTGCAATGGCTTCTCTTCCTGTTCCCGCATCGTTTCCTCTGGTGTCCCCCAAGGATCTATCCTTGGCCCCCTCCTATTTCTCATCTACATGCTCTCCCTTGGCGACATCATCCAAAAACACAGCGTCAGTTTCCACATGTACGCTGACGACATCCAGCTCTACCTCACCACCAGTTATCTCGACCCCTCCACGGTTTATAAACTGTCAGACTGCTTGTCTGAGATCCAGTACTGGATGAGCAGAAATGATCTCCAATTAAATATTGTGAAGACTGAAGCCATTGGGCTGGATTTTGATACTGGGGCGGGTTGGGGTCGTGTCATCTGCATTTCGTGTTATCCACCCGTCTGCAATTGGATGTGGGAGATTGATGCAATTTTCACTTAATTGGGCAATTGAGTTCCAGCATGTGGGAACCCATGAACCAATTAGTGGTTTCAGTCTGAAAGTCGCCTCTGATGATGTCATCATTGCTGCTGCATTGAAGGCTTTCAGACATTGCCTGGTCTCAGACACTGCCTGGCCTTTGCTGTGAGAGGACCTGGATGCAAAATGAGCAGCATCTCAGAGAGAGAGAGAGAGAGATTTTTGCAACCAAGTCCTCCCAGGCAGTCTCTGAAGACATTCAATGCAGCAGCATCAGAGGCGACTTTCAGACCTAATACTACTACTACCTTCATCACATCTCCGTTGTAATAGTGGACCTGCAGCTGATAGTCAGCTATCCACTTGTGCTCCCACCAGGTTTCACTGGCGTGTTTCACATCAGGCATGCTTCACGTCGGAAAAGGGTTAAACTAGCTAAAACGTTTCAAAATGGCATTACAGAGCCAAGTTAAGGCTTGTTAAGGGCTTTAATGGCCTCTCCCGCCTCTTGGAGGCGGGACGGAGTTGGGAACCCCGCGACCGATTTTGTCAAAATTGCGTGGAGGCAGAATGGAGTCGGGATCAGGTCCGCCTGCCACTTTTCGCGATTTTAACCCCCCACACACCTCCAAACCCGACTCCACGGGCCATTGAAAATCCAGCCCATTGTCTTCGAGTCCCACCACTAATTCTGTTCCCTAGCCACTGACTCCATCCCTCTCCCTAGCATCTGTCTGTGGCTGAACCACATTGTCCGCAACCTTGGTGTCATATTTGACTCTGAAATGAGCTTCCTACCACATATCCGCAGCATAACTATGATCGCCTATTTCCACCTCCGTAACATCGCCCGTCTCCGTCCCTGCCTCAGCACATCTGCTGCTGAAACCCTCATCCATGCCTTTGTTACCTCTAGACTTGACTATTCCAATGCACTCCTGGCTGACCTCCCATGTTCTACCCTATGTAAACTTGAGGTCATCCAAAACTCGGCTGCCCGTGTCCTAACTCGCACCAAGTCTCGTTCACCCATCCACCCCTGTGCTCGCTGACCTACATTGGCTCCCGGATAAGCAATGCTCGGTTTTAAAATTCTCCTCCAGCCCCACAAACCCCTGAGATATCTGCACTCCTCTAATTCTGCTCTCTTGAGCATCCCTGATTATAATCGCTCAAGCATTGGTGGTCGTACCTTCAGCTGCCTAGGACCTAAGCTCTGGAATTCCCTGCCTAAACCTCTCCGCCTCTCTACCTCTCTTTCCTCCTTTAAGACGATCCTTAAAACTTACCTCTTTGACCAAGCTTTTGGTCATCTGCCCTAAATTCTCCTTATGTGGCTCGGTGTCAAAATTTTGTCTTATAACACTCCTGTGAAGACCTTTGGGACATTTTACTATGCTAAAGGCATGATATAAATACAAGTTGTTGTTAATTTAGATGAATTGGAAATAACTGTTTGAGTAAAAGTTCAGGTGTGACATACCTGTGTTCTACATGTATTGTGTACACATGGATATTGCCTGGAGCAATTTGCTCAACAAAGCCACATATTTTAATCCTTTTTAAAATACTTATTGCTTTTTCTATTTCATTACTTTCCTCTTCAGATGAATAATTATTGAGCAATTATTTGTGTCTTATTTTATGTTTTGAGCAAATAAATTAATACGGTCAACACAAATTTGGTGTAAAATCCCATTTTTTTCCGTAATGGGTGTTTCCGCCAAACTTTCACCAACGTTACGGTAGCAGAGAGGGTGAAGACTTGAGGAAGTTCAATGCCTGTGACTCCTTTCTAGGGTTTTACATTACAGCCACAATGAAATGTACAAAACATACTTGCTGTGGGTGCTGTTGCTGCTGTTTTAACTGTGAGAGGTATTCAGCAATGGTAAATTACAAAAATCACTAATTTGTCATTTGGAATCACAAATCAGAATGCCAAGTTCGGTTAATATCTGAAGACTGACAATCATTTTGTTCATTAAAGCCGCACATTTTAATCCTTTTTAAAGAATTTTATTGTTTTCTCCATTTCATATTACTTTCTTCCTCAGATGAGTAATTATTAGCAATTTTTGAGGTCTTAATTCATGTATTGAACTCATGAATTAATACAATCAACACAAACCATTAGGCAGTAAAATATTTTCTAAAACAACAAATTCATCAACATAATTTTTAATTTTATGCAGTCCTTTCAGTGCCTGACGTTAGTCACAATGAAATGTACAGTACATACCTGCTGTGGTTCCTGCAGGTGTTGTTGGAGGTTCTGGAAAAAAAGGTATTCAGGAATGTTAATTTACAAAAATCATATGAAGAATATTCAAGATTGGAATGAATTTCTTGCAGAAAAAGCCAGGTTTCGCTAAAGGATTGCATTAGAATATTTGCTTCTTGTAGTTTGCACTCTAATCCGATATTTCTAGTCTCTCATTTCAAGCTTTCATATTTTTCTTGTTATGTGATGATGTATTTTCTCCAAGTGCTGGGATTGTCTTAGCTAATGACCACTTGTTTTAATGCATTTCATATTCTAAACACCCTTTCCAGGACTAGATTGCTTCTACTCTCCCAATACATCCTTGCATTTCTAAGCCTGAGTTGATGTCCCCTTTTATTAACGATTACGTAGAATATTTCAGTTATTTATATTCAGAAACCTCGTCATAATTTTTGGAACACTTCCATTCAATCCCTTTAACCTTCTCCTGTGAATACAGCCATGTTTTGTTTAAATGTTCCATTATTGCTCTATGTTTTCATCACTGGTATCATCCTCATGATCTGAATTTCATCTTTTCTATGATTCCTATATCCATTCCATAATGAAGTTGACACAATTGCACTCAATATTCACAATGTGGCACAGCTGATGCTTTGAACAATTTGCTATCCTGTCTTTGTTCTTGTATTCAAAGACAATTTATATAAAACCCAGGAATCCAGTTGCACTTGTTATGGCTTTGTCCATCTGCAATCCTGTTTTTAAAAATCTATTATCTGCACCCACAGATCTCTCTGTTCCTCCCTTCAGAATTTTTCCACTGATGGTAGATTTCCATTCCTTGGTCTTGTGCACCAAATTTATAAACTGGAGTTTTTTGCGGATGTAACTGGTAGAATAGATAAGGGAGAACCAGTGGATGTGGTGTATTTGGATTTTCAGAAGGCCTTTGACGAAGTCCCACATAAGAGGTTAGTTTGCAAAATTAAAGCACATGGGTTTGGGGGTAATATACTGGCATGGATTGAAAATTGTTTAACAGACAGGAAACAGAGAGTAGGAATAAATGGCTCTTTTTCGAGGTGGTGACTAGTGGGGTACCGCAGGGATCAGTGCTTGGGCCCCAGCTATTCACAATATATATCATTGATTTGGATGAGGGAACCAAATGTAATATTTCCAAGTTTGCTGACGACACAAAACTAGGTGGGATTGTGAGTTGTGAGGAGGATGCAAAGAGGCTTCAAGGTGATGTAGACAAGTTGAGTGAGTGGGCAAATGCATGGCAGATGCAGTATAACGTGGATAAATGTGAAGTTATCCATTTCGGTAGGAAAAACAGAAAGGCAGTGTATTATTTAAATGGTGATAGATTGGGACATGTTGATGTACAAAGGGACCTGGGTGTCCTTGTACACCAGTCACTGAAAGCAAACATGCAGGTGCAGCAAGCAGTTAGGAAGGCAAATGGTATGTTGGCCTTCATTGCAAGAGGATTTGAGTACAGGAGCAAGGATGTCTTACTACAGTTATACAGGGCCTTGGTGAGACCACATCTGGAGTACTGTGTGTAGTTTTGGTCTCCTTACCTAAGAAAGGATGTACTTGCCACAGAGGGAGTGCAGCGAAGGTTCACCAGACTGATTACTGGGATGGCAGGACTGTCGTATGAGGAGAGATTGGGTCGACTAGGCCTGTATACACTAGAGTTTAGAAGAATGAGAGGGGATCTCATTGAAACGTATAAAATTCTGACAGGGCTAGACAGACTGGATGCAGGGAAGATGTTTCCCCTGGCTGGGGTGTCTAGAACGAGGGATCACAGTCTCAGGATACGGGGTAGGACATTTAGGACTTAGATGAGGAGAATTTCTTCACTCAGAGGGTGGTGAAACTGTGGAATTCTCTACCACAGAAGGCTGTGGAGGCCAAGTCACTGAATATATTTAAGAAGAAGATAGATAGATTTCTAGACACAAAAGGCATCAAGGGGTATGGGGAGAGAGCGGGAATATGGTATTGAGATAGAGGATCAGCCATGATCATATTGAATGGCGGAGCAGGCTCGAAGGGCCAAATGGCCTACTCCTGCTCCTATTTTTCTATGTTTCTAAGCTGCTTGAGTCAGAAAAGACTTCCTGAGTAAAGCTGTAGTTGTCATAAACCAGTGTTGGATATCAACAATGTAAAAGTTCTTCTTTGAAAAATTTCTCTCAGTTGCACAAAATAACAACCAAATTCATCAGTTTCATTGTGTTTCAATTCACATCAAGTATCCCTTCAGAAGTCTTAGTTATGGACGTATTTTCCCTGGGGTTACCACTGCCTGGCCAGAGTGCCTGCCTGAGTCATGCGGTAGGCCCCTTTAATATGCAAATCAGTGTCCTATGATTTACTGGGGGGCGTGTGCAGTGCACACTCGGTTGAGAATCAAATGCCAGTCTAGCTGAAGAGGAGCACAAAGGCAAATGTTTTTTCTGAGGCTTGGAGAAGTAGGAGTTCTCCTCTGAGCACCATGTGACCAGCCTGGGTCTTCCCCCACCCCCCGCCGAGATCAGATCTCCCCACCCAGGGACCAACATTCTTCCAGCCCGGAAGCCGCCTGCGATGTCTGATACAGCGGCAACTTGGATCTGGCGGGTGGCCATGAGGTGCACGTTTTCACCCGCAGCCCACCGGCTGAATGCTAATGAAGCCCGAGCTCAAAATGGACCAGATCTCCCGCCAGGATTATCAGGCAGCCGATGGGCCGCACTCCGCCGGCTGGCTGCCCAAAGTCCGCACCGGGGGAAATTCTACCCCATTGTGTATTTTCTGTACAATGCAGAGTGAGCTTGCAGAAAACCACGATTCGCCCTGTCTGTGCCATTTCTTCTAACAAAACTGTATAAATTAAAACATTCAGCACTGAAAAAAGGTACCTTTTTGTTATAAAGTGGTTAACTTACTAAAGCAGGCAGGAAGTCTTTTGGAGTATTCTGGACAGTAACCGTTATGAAAATTGCCGGAGCTGCTTGATTTATAAAGCTCATAAATGGAATCTTAGGACGGGAATTTCTCTGAGACATTCCCACCGCGTTGCCCTAAATTTTGTGGAAAATCTCATTTCTGTGAGTTATGGTTGTTTGCGACAAACTTTCACCAAAGTTACGGTGGCGCAGAGGGAGAAGCCTTGAGGAAAGTCACCTCCAGTGATTCCATTCAAGGATTTTACATTACAGCCACAATGAAATGTACAGAACATACTTGCTGTGGGTGCTGTTGCTGCTGTTTTAACTGTGAGAGGTGTAAGGTTTCCAAAATTTGCATATCCCCAAAACCGAAGGAAAAAGGACTTTGGAACTACCTCAGAGTGATAAAAATGCATTTGGTCCTAACCTAAGGAATATAAGACCAAAACCCAAGTTTTGGCATTTTAAAAAACATGTCTGGGCGTGTAAAGGGAGAAAAGACTGTGAAGGAAGTTGGATGCGACCTCTGTAAAAGCAGTTTTGGTTATTGCAGTTAATTGCACTGTCTGGGGATGACCCCACTCAATCCCCAGCAGGCATTAACATTTTGACAATAGACCCTGGGAGAAGGCAGTCCCACCCAAAATAACAGGCCCCCATCAAACCGATTACAGGGCCCATCAGAAAACATGCATAATACAAATCGCTCAGGACCAGGCTATAGAAAAGACTGAGTCCAGCCGAGAAACCCAAAACATGAGGACAATTCAAACTCCGATTAAACAACAGATCAACAGGATGAAGCTATCCTGAAACCACTTCACACATTTACAAGACCAGTAAACACGCGAGTAAAATCGTTACTGTTAACGAGGCCTCACATCTTACAATGACTGGGATTTGATTTTGGTTCTGATAAGGAAGCTTCAATGGGTATAATTAAAGGCCCGTTCTCAACAGTCGTCCAGTAACAACAGTTCAAGTTCAACCGAAGGCAGTTCTGCAGTTTGGAGTTCAATTGAAAGCCTGTTTTCAGCAGAAGTCAGTGCTGGAGTTACAGAGTTCAGGAGAAGCAAGTTGGACAGTTAAAGAAGACAGTTCAGTGAGAAGGGAGTTCTCCAGTTCTCCAGCACAACAGTTACAGTTCTGCAAGAAGGCAGTTCCACAGCTCGGAAGAAGACAGTTTAAACAGAGGCAGAGTTAGACAGAAAGAAGTTCAACAAAGAAGGCCAACAGCTCCAGAAGCAGGCCGACACGCAAGAAGAAACCAGAGCGACCGCCTCAGTGACCATCGGACACCTCGCGGCAACAAGGGACTTACGAAACTTTTTACTCAAAAGACTCTAAATCCTAGCTCTCAACTGTCAAGCATTCGTTTGGTGAGCATTATCCCTGGTTCTCCAGAGTCCAACCTAGCTGGTGAAGTGGGATTGGGAGGGGTGAAATATTCTCCTAATGTTATTTCCCTCGCTTGAACCAAAGTGTTCCCCACTTTTAGAGTGTTCAGAGTGTTGTCATTTGTGTTTTACTATTTAATAAAGATTGAAGTTCTTTCATCAAACTCAGTTGTTTGCTGCACCTTTTATCACAACTCCCAAATAAGTCCAAGGTCTAGAACCAAGGGAGCGGGAATGATTCGAACCGCTCAGAAGTCAGAGGTAAAGCTGACACAAACCACCACCCCCTACAGAGGTATTCAGCAATGTTAATTTACAAAAATCACTAATTTGTCATTTGGAACCAGGAATCAGAATGCCAAGTTAGGTTAATATCTGAAGACTAACAATGATTTTGTTCGTTAAAGCTGCACATTTTAATCCTTTTTAAAGTATTTTATTGCTTTTTCCATTTCATATTACTTTCCTCCTCAGATGAGTAATTATTTAGCAATATTTGGGCTCTTATTTCATGTTTTGTGCAAATGAATTAATACAATCAACACAAACTATTAGGCATTAAGATACTTCTGAAACAACAAATTCATCAACATAATTTTTAATTTTCTGCAGTCCTTTCAGTGCCTGACATTAGTCACAATGAAATGTACACTACATAGCTCCTGAGTTTGTTGAATTATCTGTAAAAAAAGGTATTCAGGAATGTTAATTTACAAAAATCATATGAAGAATATTCAAGATTGGAATGAATTTCTTGCAGAAAAAAGCTTTTGTTCAGACCCTTGTTTCGCTAAAGGATTGCATAAGAATATTTGCTTCTTGTAGTTTGCACTCTAATCCAACATTTCTGGTCTCTCCCTTCATGCTTTCATATTTTTCTTGTTATGTGATGGTGTATTCTCTCCAAATGCTGTGATTGATCAGCTAATGACCACTTGTTGTAATTCATTTCATATTCTAAACACCCTTTCCAAGAAAAGAATTGCTTCTACTCTCCCCATACATCCTTGCATTTCTAAGCCTGAGTTGATGTCCCCTTTTTGTTAGCGATTCCGCAGAATATTTCAGTTATTTACATTCTGAAACCCTGTCATAATTTTTGGAACACTTCCATTCAATCCCTTTAAACTTCTCCTGTGAATACAGCCATGTTTTGTTGAAATGTTGCATCATTGCTCTATGTTTTCATCACTGATATCATACTTATGATCTGAATTTCATCTTTTCTATGATTCCTATATCCATTCCATAATGAAGTTGACAAACTTGCACTCAATATTCACAATGTGGCACAGCTGATGCTTTGAACAATTTGCTATCCTGTCTTTGTTCTTGTATTCAAAGACAATTTATATAAAACCCAGCAATCCAGTTGCTCTTGTTATGGCTTTGTCCACCTGCAATCCTGTTTTTAAAGATCTATTTTATCTGCACCCACAGATCTCTCTGTTCCTCCAATCAGAATTATTCCATTGATGGTAGATTTCCATTCCCTGGTCTTTTGCACCAAATTGATAAACTGCTTGATCAAAAAAGACTTCCTGAGTAAAGCTGTAGTTGTCATAAACCAGTGTTGTACATCAACAATGTAAAAGTTCTTTCTTTGAAAAATTTCTCGCAGTTGCACAAAATAACAACCAAATTCATCAAATTGATTGTGTTTCAATTCACGTCAAGTATCTCTCCAAAAGCCTTAGTTATGGACGTATTTTCCCTGGGGTTACCACTGCCTGGTCAGTGTGCTTGCTTGAGCCAGGCGGTAGGCCCCTTTAATATGCAAATCAGTGTCCTATGATTTACTGGGGGGCGTGTGCAGTGCACACTCGGTTGAGAATCAAATGCCAGTCTAGCCGAAGGGGAGCACAAAGGCAAATGTTTTATCTGAGGCTTGGAGAAGCAGGAGTTCTCCTCTGAGCACCATGTGACCAGCCTGGGTCTTCCCCCACCCCCCGCCGAGATCAGATCTCCCCACCCAGGGACCAACATTCTTCCAGCCCGGAAGCCGCCTGCGATGTCTGATACAGCGGCAACTTGGATCTGGCGGGTGGCCATGAATGCACGTTTTCACCTGCAGTCGACCGGCTGAATGCTAATGACCCTGAGCTCAAAATGGACCAGATCTCCCGCCAGGATTATCAGGCAGCCGATGGGCCGCACTCCACCGGCTGGCTGCCCAAAGTCCGCACCGGGGGAAATTCTACCCCATTGTGTATTTTCTGTACAATGCAGAGTGAGCTTGCAGAAAACCACGATTCACCCTGTCTGTGCCATTTCTTCTAACAAATCTGTACAAATTAAAACATTCAGCACAGAAAAAAAGGTACCTTTTTGTTATAACTTGGTTAACTTACTAAAATAGGCAGGAAGTCTTTTGGAGTATTCTGGACAGTAACTGTTATGAAAATTGCCGGAGCTGCATGATTTATAAAGCTCATAAATGGAATCTTAGGACGGGAATTTCTCTGAGACATTCCCACCGCGTTGCCCTAAATTTTGTGGGAAAT
Source organism: Squalus acanthias (assembly GCA_030390025.1). Lineage (NCBI taxonomy): Eukaryota > Metazoa > Chordata > Chondrichthyes > Squaliformes > Squalidae > Squalus > Squalus acanthias. Next base: position 43,039,342 of record CM059427.1, read on the forward strand.
CCCATTTCTGTGAGTAATGGGTGTTTCCGCAAAACTTTCACCAAGTTACGGTGGCGGAGAGGGAGAAGCCTTGAGGAAATTCATCTCCAGTGATTCCATTCAATGATTTTACATTACAGCCACAATGAAATGTACAGAACATACTTGCTGTGGGTGCTGTTGCTGCTGTTTGAACTGTGAGAGGTATTCAGCAATGTTAATTTACAAAAATCAATAATTTGTCATTTGGAATCACAAATCAGAATGCCAAGTAAGGTTAATATCTGAAGACTGGCAAGCATTTTGCTTGTTAAAACCCCACAATTTAATCCTTTTTAAAGTATTTTATTGCTTTTTCCATTTCATGTTACTTTCCTCCTCAGATGAGTAATTATTTAGCAATATTTGGGCTCTTATTTCATGTTTTCAGCAAATGAATTAATACAATCAACACAAACCAATAGGCAGTAAAATACTTTCTAAAACAACAAATTCATCAACATAATTTTTAATTTTCTGCAGTCCTTTCAGTGCCTGACATTAGTCACAATGAAATGTACAGTACATACCTGCTGTGGTTGTTGCAGGTGTTGTTGTAGTTCCTGTAAAAAAAAGGTATTCAGGAATGTTAATTTACAAAAATCATATGAAGAATATTCAAGATTGGAATGAATTTCTTGCAGAAAAAAGCTTTTGTTCAGACCCTTGTTTCGCTAAAGGATTGCATAAGAATATTTGCTTCTTGTAGTTTGCACTCTAATCCAACATTTCTGGTCTCTCCCTTCATGCTTTCATATTTTTCTTGTTATGTGATGGTGTATTCTCTCCAAATGCTGTGATTGATCAGCTAATGACCACTTGTTGTAATTCATTTCATATTCTAAACACCCTTTCCAAGAACAGAATTGCTTCTACTCTCCCCATACATCCTTGCATTTCTAAGCCTGAGTTGATGTCCCCTTTTTGTTAGCGATTCCGCAGAATATTTCAGTTATTTACATTCTGAAACCCTGTCATAATTTTTGGAACACTTCCATTCAATCCCTTTAAACTTCTCCTGTGAATACAGCCATGTTTTGTTGAAATGTTGCATCATTGCTCTATGTTTTCATCACTGATATCATACTTATGATCTGAATTTCATCTTTTCTATGATTCCTATATCCATTCCATAATGAAGTTGACAAACTTGCACTCAATATTCACAATGTGGCACAGCTGATGCTTTGAACAATTTGCTATCCTGTCTTTGTTCTTGTATTCAAAGACAATTTATATAAAACCCAGCAATCCAGTTGCTCTTGTTATGGCTTTGTCCACCTGCAATCCTGTTTTTAAAGATCTATTTTATCTGCACCCACAGATCTCTCTGTTCCTCCAATCAGAATTATTCCATTGATGGTAGATTTCCATTCCCTGGTCTTTTGCACCAAATTGATAAACTGCTTGATCAAAAAAGACTTCCTGAGTAAAGCTGTAGTTGTCATAAACCAGTGTTGTACATCAACAATGTAAAAGTTCTTTCTTTGAAAAATTTCTCGCAGTTGCACAAAATAACAACCAAATTCATCAAATTGATTGTGTTTCAATTCACGTCAAGTATCTCTCCAAAAGCCTTAGTTATGGACGTATTTTCCCTGGGGTTACCACTGCCTGGTCAGTGTGCTTGCTTGAGCCAGGCGGTAGGCCCCTTTAATATGCAAATCAGTGTCCTATGATTTACTGGGGGGCGTGTGCAGTGCACACTCGGTTGAGAATCAAATGCCAGTCTAGCCGAAGGGGAGCACAAAGGCAAATGTTTTATCTGAGGCTTGGAGAAGCAGGAGTTCTCCTCTGAGCACCATGTGACCAGCCTGGGTCTTCCCCCACCCCCCGCCGAGATCAGATCTCCCCACCCAGGGACCAACATTCTTCCAGCCCGGAAGCCGCCTGCGATGTCTGATACAGCGGCAACTTGGATCTGGCGGGTGGCCATGAATGCACGTTTTCACCTGCAGTCGACCGGCTGAATGCTAATGACCCTGAGCTCAAAATGGACCAGATCTCCCGCCAGGATTATCAGGCAGCCGATGGGCCGCACTCCACCGGCTGGCTGCCCAAAGTCCGCACCGGGGGAAATTCTACCCCATTGTGTATTTTCTGTACAATGCAGAGTGAGCTTGCAGAAAACCACGATTCACCCTGTCTGTGCCATTTCTTCTAACAAATCTGTACAAATTAAAACATTCAGCACAGAAAAAAAGGTACCTTTTTGTTATAACTTGGTTAACTTACTAAAATAGGCAGGAAGTCTTTTGGAGTATTCTGGACAGTAACTGTTATGAAAATTGCCGGAGCTGCATGATTTATAAAGCTCATAAATGGAATCTTAGGACGGGAATTTCTCTGAGACATTCCCACCGCGTTGCCCTAAATTTTGTGGGAAATCCCATTTCTGTGAGTAATGGGTGTTTCCGCAAAACTTTCACCAAGTTACGGTGGCGGAGAGGGAGAAGCCTTGAGGAAATTCATCTCCAGTGATTCCATTCAATGATTTTACATTACAGCCACAATGAAATGTACAGAACATACTTGCTGTGGGTGCTGTTGCTGCTGTTTGAACTGTGAGAGGTATTCAGCAATGTTAATTTACAAAAATCAATAATTTGTCATTTGGAATCACAAATCAGAATGCCAAGTAAGGTTAATATCTGAAGACTGGCAAGCATTTTGCTTGTTAAAACCCCACAATTTAATCCTTTTTAAAGTATTTTATTGCTTTTTCCATTTCATGTTACTTTCCTCCTCAGATGAGTAATTATTTAGCAATATTTGGGCTCTTATTTCATGTTTTCAGCAAATGAATTAATACAATCAACACAAACCAATAGGCAGTAAAATACTTTCTAAAACAACAAATTCATCAACATAATTTTTAATTTTCTGCAGTCCTTTCAGTGCCTGACATTAGTCACAATGAAATGTACAGTACATACCTGCTGTGGTTGTTGCAGGTGTTGTTGTAGTTCCTGTAAAAAAAAGGTATTCAGGAATGTTAATTTACAAAAATCATATGAAGAATATTCAAGATTGGAATGAATTTCTTGCAGAAAAAAGCTTTTGTTCAGACCCTTGTTTCGCTAAAGGATTGCATAAGAATATTTGCTTCTTGTAGTTTGCACTCTAATCCAACATTTCTGGTCTCTCCCTTCATGCTTTCATATTTTTCTTGTTATGTGATGGTGTATTCTCTCCAAATGCTGTGATTGATCAGCTAATGACCACTTGTTGTAATTCATTTCATATTCTAAACACCCTTTCCAAGAACAGAATTGCTTCTACTCTCCCCATACATCCTTGCATTTCTAAGCCTGAGTTGATGTCCCCTTTTTGTTAGCGATTCCGCAGAATATTTCAGTTATTTACATTCTGAAACCCTGTCATAATTTTTGGAACACTTCCATTCAATCCCTTTAAACTTCTCCTGTGAATACAGCCATGTTTTGTTGAAATGTTGCATCATTGCTCTATGTTTTCATCACTGATATCATACTTATGATCTGAATTTCATCTTTTCTATGATTCCTATATCCATTCCATAATGAAGTTGACAAACTTGCACTCAATATTCACAATGTGGCACAGCTGATGCTTTGAACAATTTGCTATCCTGTCTTTGTTCTTGTATTCAAAGACAATTTATATAAAACCCAGCAATCCAGTTGCTCTTGTTATGGCTTTGTCCACCTGCAATCCTGTTTTTAAAGATCTATTTTATCTGCACCCACAGATCTCTCTGTTCCTCCAATCAGAATTATTCCATTGATGGTAGATTTCCATTCCCTGGTCTTTTGCACCAAATTGATAAACTGCTTGATCAAAAAAGACTTCCTGAGTAAAGCTGTAGTTGTCATAAACCAGTGTTGTACATCAACAATGTAAAAGTTCTTTCTTTGAAAAATTTCTCGCAGTTGCACAAAATAACAACCAAATTCATCAAATTGATTGTGTTTCAATTCACGTCAAGTATCTCTCCAAAAGCCTTAGTTATGGACGTATTTTCCCTGGGGTTACCACTGCCTGGTCAGTGTGCTTGCTTGAGCCAGGCGGTAGGCCCCTTTAATATGCAAATCAGTGTCCTATGATTTACTGGGGGGTGTGTGCAGTGCACACTCGGTTGAGAATCAAATGCCAGTCTAGCCGAAGGGGAGCACAAAGGCAAATGTTTTATCTGAGGCTTGGAGAAGCAGGAGTTCTCCTCTGAGCACCATGTGACCAGCCTGGGTCTTCCCCCACCCCCCGCCGAGATCAGATCTCCCCACCCAGGGACCAACATTCTTCCAGCCCGGAAGCCGCCTGCGATGTCTGATACAGCGGCAACTTGGATCTGGCGGGTGGCCATGAATGCACGTTTTCACCTGCAGTCGACCGGCTGAATGCTAATGACCCTGAGCTCAAAATGGACCAGATCTCCCGCCAGGATTATCAGGCAGCCGATGGGCCGCACTCCACCGGCTGGCTGCCCAAAGTCCGCACCGGGGGAAATTCTACCCCATTGTGTATTTTCTGTACAATGCAGAGTGAGCTTGCAGAAAACCACGATTCACCCTGTCTGTGCCATTTCTTCTAACAAATCTGTACAAATTAAAACATTCAGCACAGAAAAAAAGGTACCTTTTTGTTATAACTTGGTTAACTTACTAAAATAGGCAGGAAGTCTTTTGGAGTATTCTGGACAGTAACTGTTATGAAAATTGCCGGAGCTGCATGATTTATAAAGCTCATAAATGGAATCTTAGGACGGGAATTTCTCTGAGACATTCCCACCGCGTTGCCCTAAATTTTGTGGGAAATCCCATTTCTGTGAGTAATGGGTGTTTCCGCAAAACTTTCACCAAGTTACGGTGGCGGAGAGGGAGAAGCCTTGAGGAAATTCATCTCCAGTGATTCCATTCAATGATTTTACATTACAGCCACAATGAAATGTACAGAACATACTTGCTGTGGGTGCTGTTGCTGCTGTTTGAACTGTGAGAGGTATTCAGCAATGTTAATTTACAAAAATCAATAATTTGTCATTTGGAATCACAAATCAGAATGCCAAGTAAGGTTAATATCTGAAGACTGGCAAGCATTTTGCTTGTTAAAACCCCACAATTTAATCCTTTTTAAAGTATTTTATTGCTTTTTCCATTTCATGTTACTTTCCTCCTCAGATGAGTAATTATTTAGCAATATTTGGGCTCTTATTTCATGTTTTCAGCAAATGAATTAATACAATCAACACAAACCAATAGGCAGTAAAATACTTTCTAAAACAACAAATTCATCAACATAATTTTTAATTTTCTGCAGTCCTTTCAGTGCCTGACATTAGTCACAATGAAATGTACAGTACATACCTGCTGTGGTTGTTGCAGGTGTTGTTGTAGTTCCTGTAAAAAAAAGGTATTCAGGAATGTTAATTTACAAAAATCATATGAAGAATATTCAAGATTGGAATGAATTTCTTGCAGAAAAAAGCTTTTGTTCAGACCCTTGTTTCGCTAAAGGATTGCATAAGAATATTTGCTTCTTGTAGTTTGCACTCTAATCCAACATTTCTGGTCTCTCCCTTCATGCTTTCATATTTTTCTTGTTATGTGATGGTGTATTCTCTCCAAATGCTGTGATTGATCAGCTAATGACCACTTGTTGTAATTCATTTCATATTCTAAACACCCTTTCCAAGAAAAGAATTGCTTCTACTCTCCCCATACATCCTTGCATTTCTAAGCCTGAGTTGATGTCCCCTTTTTGTTAGCGATTCCGCAGAATATTTCAGTTATTTACATTCTGAAACCCTGTCATAATTTTTGGAACACTTCCATTCAATCCCTTTAAACTTCTCCTGTGAATACAGCCATGTTTTGTTGAAATGTTGCATCATTGCTCTATGTTTTCATCACTGATATCATACTTATGATCTGAATTTCATCTTTTCTATGATTCCTATATCCATTCCATAATGAAGTTGACAAACTTGCACTCAATATTCACAATGTGGCACAGCTGATGCTTTGAACAATTTGCTATCCTGTCTTTGTTCTTGTATTCAAAGACAATTTATATAAAACCCAGCAATCCAGTTGCTCTTGTTATGGCTTTGTCCACCTGCAATCCTGTTTTTAAAGATCTATTTTATCTGCACCCACAGATCTCTCTGTTCCTCCAATCAGAATTATTCCATTGATGGTAGATTTCCATTCCCTGGTCTTTTGCACCAAATTGATAAACTGCTTGATCAAAAAAGACTTCCTGAGTAAAGCTGTAGTTGTCATAAACCAGTGTTGTACATCAACAATGTAAAAGTTCTTTCTTTGAAAAATTTCTCGCAGTTGCACAAAATAACAACCAAATTCATCAAATTGATTGTGTTTCAATTCACGTCAAGTATCTCTCCAAAAGCCTTAGTTATGGACGTATTTTCCCTGGGGTTACCACTGCCTGGTCAGTGTGCTTGCTTGAGCCAGGCGGTAGGCCCCTTTAATATGCAAATCAGTGTCCTATGATTTACTGGGGGGTGTGTGCAGTGCACACTCGGTTGAGAATCAAATGCCAGTCTAGCCGAAGGGGAGCACAAAGGCAAATGTTTTATCTGAGGCTTGGAGAAGCAGGAGTTCTCCTCTGAGCACCATGTGACCAGCCTGGGTCTTCCCCCACCCCCCGCCGAGATCAGATCTCCCCACCCAGGGACCAACATTCTTCCAGCCCGGAAGCCGCCTGCGATGTCTGATACAGCGGCAACTTGGATCTGGCGGGTGGCCATGAATGCACGTTTTCACCTGCAGTCGACCGGCTGAATGCTAATGACCCTGAGCTCAAAATGGACCAGATCTCCCGCCAGGATTATCAGGCAGCCGATGGGCCGCACTCCACCGGCTGGCTGCCCAAAGTCCGCACCGGGGGAAATTCTACCCCATTGTGTATTTTCTGTACAATGCAGAGTGAGCTTGCAGAAAACCACGATTCACCCTGTCTGTGCCATTTCTTCTAACAAATCTGTACAAATTAAAACATTCAGCACAGAAAAAAAGGTACCTTTTTGTTATAACTTGGTTAACTTACTAAAATAGGCAGGAAGTCTTTTGGAGTATTCTGGACAGTAACCGGTATGAAAATTGCCGGAGCTGCATGATTTATAAAGCTCATAAATGGAATCTTAGGACGGGAATTTCTCTGAGACATTCCCACCGCGTTGCCCTAAATTTTGTGGGAAATCCCATTTCTGTGAGTAATGGGTGTTTCCGCAAAACTTTCACCAAGTTACGGTGGCGGAGAGGGAGAAGCCTTGAGGAAATTCATCTCCAGTGATTCCATTCAATGATTTTACATTACAGCCACAATGAAATGTACAGAACATACTTGCTGTGGGTGCTGTTGCTGCTGTTTGAACTGTGAGAGGTATTCAGCAATGTTAATTTACAAAAATCAATAATTTGTCATTTGGAATCACAAATCAGAATGCCAAGTAAGGTTAATATCTGAAGACTGGCAAGCATTTTGCTTGTTAAAACCCCACAATTTAATCCTTTTTAAAGTATTTTATTGCTTTTTCCATTTCATGTTACTTTCCTCCTCAGATGAGTAATTATTTAGCAATATTTGGGCTCTTATTTCATGTTTTCAGCAAATGAATTAATACAATCAACACAAACCAATAGGCAGTAAAATACTTTCTAAAACAACAAATTCATCAACATAATTTTTAATTTTCTGCAGTCCTTTCAGTGCCTGACATTAGTCACAATGAAATGTACAGTACATACCTGCTGTGGTTGTTGCAGGTGTTGTTGTAGTTCCTGTAAAAAAAAGGTATTCAGGAATGTTAATTTACAAAAATCATATGAAGAATATTCAAGATTGGAATGAATTTCTTGCAGAAAAAAGCTTTTGTTCAGACCCTTGTTTCGCTAAAGGATTGCATAAGAATATTTGCTTCTTGTAGTTTGCACTCTAATCCAACATTTCTGGTCTCTCCCTTCATGCTTTCATATTTTTCTTGTTATGTGATGGTGTATTCTCTCCAAATGCTGTGATTGATCAGCTAATGACCACTTGTTGTAATTCATTTCATATTCTAAACACCCTTTCCAAGAAAAGAATTGCTTCTACTCTCCCCATACATCCTTGCATTTCTAAGCCTGAGTTGATGTCCCCTTTTTGTTAGCGATTCCGCAGAATATTTCAGTTATTTACATTCTGAAACCCTGTCATAATTTTTAGAACACTTCCATTCAATCCCTTTAAACTTCTCCTGTGAATACAGCCATGTTTTGTTGAAATGTTGCATCATTGCTCTATGTTTTCATCACTGATATCATACTTATGATCTGAATTTCATCTTTTCTATGATTCCTATATCCATTCCATAATGAAGTTGACAAACTTGCACTCAATATTCACAATGTGGCACAGCTGATGCTTTGAACAATTTGCTATCCTGTCTTTGTTCTTGTATTCAAAGACAATTTATATAAAACCCAGCAATCCAGTTGCTCTTGTTATGGCTTTGTCCACCTGCAATCCTGTTTTTAAAGATCTATTTTATCTGCACCCACAGATCTCTCTGTTCCTCCAATCAGAATTATTCCATTGATGGTAGATTTCCATTCCCTGGTCTTTTGCACCAAATTGATAAACTGCTTGATCAAAAAAGACTTCCTGAGTAAAGCTGTAGTTGTCATAAACCAGTGTTGTACATCAACAATGTAAAAGTTCTTTCTTTGAAAAATTTCTCGCAGTTGCACAAAATAACAACCAAATTCATCAAATTGATTGTGTTTCAATTCACGTCAAGTATCTCTCCAAAAGCCTTAGTTATGGACGTATTTTCCCTGGGGTTACCACTGCCTGGTCAGTGTGCTTGCTTGAGCCAGGCGGTAGGCCCCTTTAATATGCAAATCAGTGTCCTATGATTTACTGGGGGGTGTGTGCAGTGCACACTCGGTTGAGAATCAAATGCCAGTCTAGCCGAAGGGGAGCACAAAGGCAAATGTTTTATCTGAGGCTTGGAGAAGCAGGAGTTCTCCTCTGAGCACCATGTGACCAGCCTGGGTCTTCCCCCACCCCCCGCCGAGATCAGATCTCCCCACCCAGGGACCAACATTCTTCCAGCCCGGAAGCCGCCTGCGATGTCTGATACAGCGGCAACTTGGATCTGGCGGGTGGCCATGAATGCACGTTTTCACCTGCAGTCGACCGGCTGAATGCTAATGACCCTGAGCTCAAAATGGACCAGATCTCCCGCCAGGATTATCAGGCAGCCGATGGGCCGCACTCCACCGGCTGGCTGCCCAAAGTCCGCACCGGGGGAAATTCTACCCCATTGTGTATTTTCTGTACAATGCAGAGTGAGCTTGCAGAAAACCACGATTCACCCTGTCTGTGCCATTTCTTCTAACAAATCTGTACAAATTAAAACATTCAGCACAGAAAAAAAGGTACCTTTTTGTTATAACTTGGTTAACTTACTAAAATAGGCAGGAAGTCTTTTGGAGTATTCTGGACAGTAACTGTTATGAAAATTGCCGGAGCTGCATGATTTATAAAGCTCATAAATGGAATCTTAGGACGGGAATTTCTCTGAGACATTCCCACCGCGTTGCCCTAAATTTTGTGGGAAATCCCATTTCTGTGAGTAATGGGTGTTTCCGCAAAACTTTCACCAAGTTACGGTGGCGGAGAGGGAGAAGCCTTGAGGAAATTCATCTCCAGTGATTCCATTCAATGATTTTACATTACAGCCACAATGAAATGTACAGAACATACTTGCTGTGGGTGCTGTTGCTGCTGTTTGAACTGTGAGAGGTATTCAGCAATGTTAATTTACAAAAATCAATAATTTGTCATTTGGAATCACAAATCAGAATGCCAAGTAAGGTTAATATCTGAAGACTGGCAAGCATTTTGCTTGTTAAAACCCCACAATTTAATCCTTTTTAAAGTATTTTATTGCTTTTTCCATTTCATGTTACTTTCCTCCTCAGATGAGTAATTATTTAGCAATATTTGGGCTCTTATTTCATGTTTTCAGCAAATGAATTAATACAATCAACACAAACCAATAGGCAGTAAAATACTTTCTAAAACAACAAATTCATCAACATAATTTTTAATTTTCTGCAGTCCTTTCAGTGCCTGACATTAGTCACAATGAAATGTACAGTACATACCTGCTGTGGTTGTTGCAGGTGTTGTTGTAGTTCCTGTAAAAAAAAGGTATTCAGGAATGTTAATTTACAAAAATCATATGAAGAATATTCAAGATTGGAATGAATTTCTTGCAGAAAAAAGCTTTTGTTCAGACCCTTGTTTCGCTAAAGGATTGCATAAGAATATTTGCTTCTTGTAGTTTGCACTCTAATCCAACATTTCTGGTCTCTCCCTTCATGCTTTCATATTTTTCTTGTTATGTGATGGTGTATTCTCTCCAAATGCTGTGATTGATCAGCTAATGACCACTTGTTGTAATTCATTTCATATTCTAAACACCCTTTCCAAGAAAAGAATTGCTTCTACTCTCCCCATACATCCTTGCATTTCTAAGCCTGAGTTGATGTCCCCTTTTTGTTAGCGATTCCGCAGAATATTTCAGTTATTTACATTCTGAAACCCTGTCATAATTTTTAGAACACTTCCATTCAATCCCTTTAAACTTCTCCTGTGAATACAGCCATGTTTTGTTGAAATGTTGCATCATTGCTCTATGTTTTCATCACTGATATCATACTTATGATCTGAATTTCATCTTTTCTATGATTCCTATATCCATTCCATAATGAAGTTGACAAACTTGCACTCAATATTCACAATGTGGCACAGCTGATGCTTTGAACAATTTGCTATCCTGTCTTTGTTCTTGTATTCAAAGACAATTTATATAAAACCCAGCAATCCAGTTGCTCTTGTTATGGCTTTGTCCACCTGCAATCCTGTTTTTAAAGATCTATTTTATCTGCACCCACAGATCTCTCTGTTCCTCCAATCAGAATTATTCCATTGATGGTAGATTTCCATTCCCTGGTCTTTTGCACCAAATTGATAAACTGCTTGATCAAAAAAGACTTCCTGAGTAAAGCTGTAGTTGTCATAAACCAGTGTTGTACATCAACAATGTAAAAGTTCTTTCTTTGAAAAATTTCTCGCAGTTGCACAAAATAACAACCAAATTCATCAAATTGATTGTGTTTCAATTCACGTCAAGTATCTCTCCAAAAGCCTTAGTTATGGACGTATTTTCCCTGGGGTTACCACTGCCTGGTCAGTGTGCTTGCTTGAGCCAGGCGGTAGGCCCCTTTAATATGCAAATCAGTGTCCTATGATTTACTGGGGGGCGTGTGCAGTGCACACTCGGTTGAGAATCAAATGCCAGTCTAGCCGAAGGGGAGCACAAAGGCAAATGTTTTATCTGAGGCTTGGAGAAGCAGGAGTTCTCCTCTGAGCACCATGTGACCAGCCTGGGTCTTCCCCCACCCCCCGCCGAGATCAGATCTCCCCACCCAGGGACCAACATTCTTCCAGCCCGGAAGCCGCCTGCGATGTCTGATACAGCGGCAACTTGGATCTGGCGGGTGGCCATGAATGCACGTTTTCACCTGCAGTCGACCGGCTGAATGCTAATGACCCTGAGCTCAAAATGGACCAGATCTCCCGCCAGGATTATCAGGCAGCCGATGGGCCGCACTCCACCGGCTGGCTGCCCAAAGTCCGCACCGGGGGAAATTCTACCCCATTGTGTATTTTCTGTACAATGCAGAGTGAGCTTGCAGAAAACCACGATTCACCCTGTCTGTGCCATTTCTTCTAACAAATCTGTACAAATTAAAACATTCAGCACAGAAAAAAAGGTACCTTTTTGTTATAACTTGGTTAACTTACTAAAATAGGCAGGAAGTCTTTTGGAGTATTCTGGACAGTAACTGTTATGAAAATTGCCGGAGCTGCATGATTTATAAAGCTCATAAATGGAATCTTAGGACGGGAATTTCTCTGAGACATTCCCACCGCGTTGCCCTAAATTTTGTGGGAAATCCCATTTCTGTGAGTAATGGGTGTTTCCGCAAAACTTTCACCAAGTTACGGTGGCGGAGAGGGAGAAGCCTTGAGGAAATTCATCTCCAGTGATTCCATTCAATGATTTTACATTACAGCCACAATGAAATGTACAGAACATACTTGCTGTGGGTGCTGTTGCTGCTGTTTGAACTGTGAGAGGTATTCAGCAATGTTAATTTACAAAAATCAATAATTTGTCATTTGGAATCACAAATCAGAATGCCAAGTAAGGTTAATATCTGAAGACTGGCAAGCATTTTGCTTGTTAAAACCCCACAATTTAATCCTTTTTAAAGTATTTTATTGCTTTTTCCATTTCATGTTACTTTCCTCCTCAGATGAGTAATTATTTAGCAATATTTGGGCTCTTATTTCATGTTTTCAGCAAATGAATTAATACAATCAACACAAACCAATAGGCAGTAAAATACTTTCTAAAACAACAAATTCATCAACATAATTTTTAATTTTCTGCAGTCCTTTCAGTGCCTGACATTAGTCACAATGAAATGTACAGTACATACCTGCTGTGGTTGTTGCAGGTGTTGTTGTAGTTCCTGTAAAAAAAAGGTATTCAGGAATGTTAATTTACAAAAATCATATGAAGAATATTCAAGATTGGAATGAATTTCTTGCAGAAAAAAGCTTTTGTTCAGACCCTTGTTTCGCTAAAGGATTGCATAAGAATATTTGCTTCTTGTAGTTTGCACTCTAATCCAACATTTCTGGTCTCTCCCTTCATGCTTTCATATTTTTCTTGTTATGTGATGGTGTATTCTCTCCAAATGCTGTGATTGATCAGCTAATGACCACTTGTTGTAATTCATTTCATATTCTAAACACCCTTTCCAAGAAAAGAATTGCTTCTACTCTCCCCATACATCCTTGCATTTCTAAGCCTGAGTTGATGTCCCCTTTTTGTTAGCGATTCCGCAGAATATTTCAGTTATTTACATTCTGAAACCCTGTCATAATTTTTGGAACACTTCCATTCAATCCCTTTAAACTTCTCCTGTGAATACAGCCATGTTTTGTTGAAATGTTGCATCATTGCTCTATGTTTTCATCACTGATATCATACTTATGATCTGAATTTCATCTTTTCTATGATTCCTATATCCATTCCATAATGAAGTTGACAAACTTGCACTCAATATTCACAATGTGGCACAGCTGATGCTTTGAACAATTTGCTATCCTGTCTTTGTTCTTGTATTCAAAGACAATTTATATAAAACCCAGCAATCCAGTTGCTCTTGTTATGGCTTTGTCCACCTGCAATCCTGTTTTTAAAGATCTATTTTATCTGCACCCACAGATCTCTCTGTTCCTCCAATCAGAATTATTCCATTGATGGTAGATTTCCATTCCCTGGTCTTTTGCACCAAATTGATAAACTGCTTGATCAAAAAAGACTTCCTGAGTAAAGCTGTAGTTGTCATAAACCAGTGTTGTACATCAACAATGTAAAAGTTCTTTCTTTGAAAAATTTCTCGCAGTTGCACAAAATAACAACCAAATTCATCAAATTGATTGTGTTTCAATTCACGTCAAGTATCTCTCCAAAAGCCTTAGTTATGGACGTATTTTCCCTGGGGTTACCACTGCCTGGTCAGTGTGCTTGCTTGAGCCAGGCGGTAGGCCCCTTTAATATGCAAATCAGTGTCCTATGATTTACTGGGGGGCGTGTGCAGTGCACACTCGGTTGAGAATCAAATGCCAGTCTAGCCGAAGGGGAGCACAAAGGCAAATGTTTTATCTGAGGCTTGGAGAAGCAGGAGTTCTCCTCTGAGCACCATGTGACCAGCCTGGGTCTTCCCCCACCCCCCGCCGAGATCAGATCTCCCCACCCAGGGACCAACATTCTTCCAGCCCGGAAGCCGCCTGCGATGTCTGATACAGCGGCAACTTGGATCTGGCGGGTGGCCATGAATGCACGTTTTCACCTGCAGTCGACCGGCTGAAAGCTAATGACCCTGAGCTCAAAATGGACCAGATCTCCCGCCAGGATTATCAGGCAGCCGATGGGCCGCACTCCACCGGCTGGCTGCCCAAAGTCCGCACCGGGGGAAATTCTACCCCATTGTGTATTTTCTGTACAATGCAGAGTGAGCTTGCAGAAAACCACGATTCACCCTGTCTGTGCCATTTCTTCTAACAAATCTGTACAAATTAAAACATTCAGCACAGAAAAAAAGGTACCTTTTTGTTATAACTTGGTTAACTTACTAAAATAGGCAGGAAGTCTTTTGGAGTATTCTGGACAGTAACTGTTATGAAAATTGCCAGAGCTGCATGATTTATAAAGCTCATAAATGGAATCTTAGGACGGGAATTTCTCTGAGACATTCCCACCGCGTTGCCCTAAATTTTGTGGGAAATCCCATTTCTGTGAGTAATGGGTGTTTCCGCAAAACTTTCACCAAGTTACGGTGGCGGAGAGGGAGAAGCCTTGAGGAAATTCATCTCCAGTGATTCCATTCAATGATTTTACATTACAGCCACAATGAAATGTACAGAACATACTTGCTGTGGGTGCTGTTGCTGCTGTTTGAACTGTGAGAGGTATTCAGCAATGTTAATTTACAAAAATCAATAATTTGTCATTTGGAATCACAAATCAGAATGCCAAGTAAGGTTAATATCTGAAGACTGGCAAGCATTTTGCTTGTTAAAACCCCACAATTTAATCCTTTTTAAAGTATTTTATTGCTTTTTCCATTTCATGTTACTTTCCTCCTCAGATGAGTAATTATTTAGCAATATTTGGGCTCTTATTTCATGTTTTCAGCAAATGAATTAATACAATCAACACAAACCAATAGGCAGTAAAATACTTTCTAAAACAACAAATTCATCAACATAATTTTTAATTTTCTGCAGTCCTTTCAGTGCCTGACATTAGTCACAATGAAATGTACAGTACATACCTGCTGTGGTTGTTGCAGGTGTTGTTGTAGTTCCTGTAAAAAAAAGGTATTCAGGAATGTTAATTTACAAAAATCATATGAAGAATATTCAAGATTGGAATGAATTTCTTGCAGAAAAAAGCTTTTGTTCAGACCCTTGTTTCGCTAAAGGATTGCATAAGAATATTTGCTTCTTGTAGTTTGCACTCTAATCCAACATTTCTGGTCTCTCCCTTCATGCTTTCATATTTTTCTTGTTATGTGATGGTGTATTCTCTCCAAATGCTGTGATTGATCAGCTAATGACCACTTGTTGTAATTCATTTCATATTCTAAACACCCTTTCCAAGAAAAGAATTGCTTCTACTCTCCCCATACATCCTTGCATTTCTAAGCCTGAGTTGATGTCCCCTTTTTGTTAGCGATTCCGCAGAATATTTCAGTTATTTACATTCTGAAACCCTGTCATAATTTTTAGAACACTTCCATTCAATCCCTTTAAACTTCTCCTGTGAATACAGCCATGTTTTGTTGAAATGTTGCATCATTGCTCTATGTTTTCATCACTGATATCATACTTATGATCTGAATTTCATCTTTTCTATGATTCCTATATCCATTCCATAATGAAGTTGACAAACTTGCACTCAATATTCACAATGTGGCACAGCTGATGCTTTGAACAATTTGCTATCCTGTCTTTGTTCTTGTATTCAAAGACAATTTATATAAAACCCAGCAATCCAGTTGCTCTTGTTATGGCTTTGTCCACCTGCAATCCTGTTTTTAAAGATCTATTTTATCTGCACCCACAGATCTCTCTGTTCCTCCAATCAGAATTATTCCATTGATGGTAGATTTCCATTCCCTGGTCTTTTGCACCAAATTGATAAACTGCTTGATCAAAAAAGACTTCCTGAGTAAAGCTGTAGTTGTCATAAACCAGTGTTGTACATCAACAATGTAAAAGTTCTTTCTTTGAAAAATTTCTCGCAGTTGCACAAAATAACAACCAAATTCATCAAATTGATTGTGTTTCAATTCACGTCAAGTATCTCTCCAAAAGCCTTAGTTATGGACGTATTTTCCCTGGGGTTACCACTGCCTGGTCAGTGTGCTTGCTTGAGCCAGGCGGTAGGCCCCTTTAATATGCAAATCAGTGTCCTATGATTTACTGGGGGGCGTGTGCAGTGCACACTCGGTTGAGAATCAAATGCCAGTCTAGCCGAAGGGGAGCACAAAGGCAAATGTTTTATCTGAGGCTTGGAGAAGCAGGAGTTCTCCTCTGAGCACCATGTGACCAGCCTGGGTCTTCCCCCACCCCCCGCCGAGATCAGATCTCCCCACCCAGGGACCAACATTCTTCCAGCCCGGAAGCCGCCTGCGATGTCTGATACAGCGGCAACTTGGATCTGGCGGGTGGCCATGAATGCACGTTTTCACCTGCAGTCGACCGGCTGAAAGCTAATGACCCTGAGCTCAAAATGGACCAGATCTCCCGCCAGGATTATCAGGCAGCCGATGGGCCGCACTCCACCGGCTGGCTGCCCAAAGTCCGCACCGGGGGAAATTCTACCCCATTGTGTATTTTCTGTACAATGCAGAGTGAGCTTGCAGAAAACCACGATTCACCCTGTCTGTGCCATTTCTTCTAACAAATCTGTACAAATTAAAACATTCAGCACAGAAAAAAAGGTACCTTTTTGTTATAACTTGGTTAACTTACTAAAATAGGCAGGAAGTCTTTTGGAGTATTCTGGACAGTAACCGGTATGAAAATTGCCGGATCTGCATGATTTGTAAAGCTCATAAATGGAATCTTAGGACGGGAATTTCTCTGAGACATTCCCACCGCGTTGCCCTAAATTTTGTGGGAAATCCCATTTCTGTGAGTAATGGGTGTTTCCGCAAAACTTTCACCAAGTTACGGTGGCGGAGAGGGAGAAGCCTTGAGGAAATTCATCTCCAGTGATTCCATTCAATGATTTTACATTACAGCCACAATGAAATGTACAGAACATACTTGCTGTGGGTGCTGTTGCTGCTGTTTGAACTGTGAGAGGTATTCAGCAATGTTAATTTACAAAAATCAATAATTTGTCATTTGGAATCACAAATCAGAATGCCAAGTAAGGTTAATATCTGAAGACTGGCAAGCATTTTGCTTGTTAAAACCCCACAATTTAATCCTTTTTAAAGTATTTTATTGCTTTTTCCATTTCATGTTACTTTCCTCCTCAGATGAGTAATTATTTAGCAATATTTGGGCTCTTATTTCATGTTTTCAGCAAATGAATTAATACAATCAACACAAACCAATAGGCAGTAAAATACTTTCTAAAACAACAAATTCATCAACATAATTTTTAATTTTCTGCAGTCCTTTCAGTGCCTGACATTAGTCACAATGAAATGTACAGTACATACCTGCTGTGGTTGTTGCAGGTGTTGTTGTAGTTCCTGTAAAAAAAAGGTATTCAGGAATGTTAATTTACAAAAATCATATGAAGAATATTCAAGATTGGAATGAATTTCTTGCAGAAAAAAGCTTTTGTTCAGACCCTTGTTTCGCTAAAGGATTGCATAAGAATATTTGCTTCTTGTAGTTTGCACTCTAATCCAACATTTCTGGTCTCTCCCTTCATGCTTTCATATTTTTCTTGTTATGTGATGGTGTATTCTCTCCAAATGCTGTGATTGATCAGCTAATGACCACTTGTTGTAATTCATTTCATATTCTAAACACCCTTTCCAAGAAAAGAATTGCTTCTACTCTCCCCATACATCCTTGCATTTCTAAGCCTGAGTTGATGTCCCCTTTTTGTTAGCGATTCCGCAGAATATTTCAGTTATTTACATTCTGAAACCCTGTCATAATTTTTGGAACACTTCCATTCAATCCCTTTAAACTTCTCCTGTGAATACAGCCATGTTTTGTTGAAATGTTGCATCATTGCTCTATGTTTTCATCACTGATATCATACTTATGATCTGAATTTCATCTTTTCTATGATTCCTATATCCATTCCATAATGAAGTTGACAAACTTGCACTCAATATTCACAATGTGGCACAGCTGATGCTTTGAACAATTTGCTATCCTGTCTTTGTTCTTGTATTCAAAGACAATTTATATAAAACCCAGCAATCCAGTTGCTCTTGTTATGGCTTTGTCCACCTGCAATCCTGTTTTTAAAGATCTATTTTATCTGCACCCACAGATCTCTCTGTTCCTCCAATCAGAATTATTCCATTGATGGTAGATTTCCATTCCCTGGTCTTTTGCACCAAATTGATAAACTGCTTGATCAAAAAAGACTTCCTGAGTAAAGCTGTAGTTGTCATAAACCAGTGTTGTACATCAACAATGTAAAAGTTCTTTCTTTGAAAAATTTCTCGCAGTTGCACAAAATAACAACCAAATTCATCAAATTGATTGTGTTTCAATTCACGTCAAGTATCTCTCCAAAAGCCTTAGTTATGGACGTATTTTCCCTGGGGTTACCACTGCCTGGTCAGTGTGCTTGCTTGAGCCAGGCGGTAGGCCCCTTTAATATGCAAATCAGTGTCCTATGATTTACTGGGGGGTGTGTGCAGTGCACACTCGGTTGAGAATCAAATGCCAGTCTAGCCGAAGGGGAGCACAAAGGCAAATGTTTTATCTGAGGCTTGGAGAAGCAGGAGTTCTCCTCTGAGCACCATGTGACCAGCCTGGGTCTTCCCCCACCCCCCGCCGAGATCAGATCTCCCCACCCAGGGACCAACATTCTTCCAGCCCGGAAGCCGCCTGCGATGTCTGATACAGCGGCAACTTGGATCTGGCGGGTGGCCATGAATGCACGTTTTCACCTGCAGTCGACCGGCTGAAAGCTAATGACCCTGAGCTCAAAATGGACCAGATCTCCCGCCAGGATTATCAGGCAGCCGATGGGCCGCACTCCACCGGCTGGCTGCCCAAAGTCCGCACCGGGGGAAATTCTACCCCATTGTGTATTTTCTGTACAATGCAGAGTGAGCTTGCAGAAAACCACGATTCACCCTGTCTGTGCCATTTCTTCTAACAAATCTGTACAAATTAAAACATTCAGCACAGAAAAAAAGGTACCTTTTTGTTATAACTTGGTTAACTTACTAAAATAGGCAGGAAGTCTTTTGGAGTATTCTGGACAGTAACCGGTATGAAAATTGCCGGAGCTGCATGATTTATAAAGCTCATAAATGGAATCTTAGGACGGGAATTTCTCTGAGACATTCCCACCGCGTTGCCCTAAATTTTGTGGGAAATCCCATTTCTGTGAGTAATGGGTGTTTCCGCAAAACTTTCACCAAGTTACGGTGGCGGAGAGGGAGAAGCCTTGAGGAAATTCATCTCCAGTGATTCCATTCAATGATTTTACATTACAGCCACAATGAAATGTACAGAACATACTTGCTGTGGGTGCTGTTGCTGCTGTTTGAACTGTGAGAGGTATTCAGCAATGTTAATTTACAAAAATCAATAATTTGTCATTTGGAATCACAAATCAGAATGCCAAGTAAGGTTAATATCTGAAGACTGGCAAGCATTTTGCTTGTTAAAACCCCACAATTTAATCCTTTTTAAAGTATTTTATTGCTTTTTCCATTTCATGTTACTTTCCTCCTCAGATGAGTAATTATTTAGCAATATTTGGGCTCTTATTTCATGTTTTCAGCAAATGAATTAATACAATCAACACAAACCAATAGGCAGTAAAATACTTTCTAAAACAACAAATTCATCAACATAATTTTTAATTTTCTGCAGTCCTTTCAGTGCCTGACATTAGTCACAATGAAATGTACAGTACATACCTGCTGTGGTTGTTGCAGGTGTTGTTGTAGTTCCTGTAAAAAAAAGGTATTCAGGAATGTTAATTTACAAAAATCATATGAAGAATATTCAAGATTGGAATGAATTTCTTGCAGAAAAAAGCTTTTGTTCAGACCCTTGTTTCGCTAAAGGATTGCATAAGAATATTTGCTTCTTGTAGTTTGCACTCTAATCCAACATTTCTGGTCTCTCCCTTCATGCTTTCATATTTTTCTTGTTATGTGATGGTGTATTCTCTCCAAATGCTGTGATTGATCAGCTAATGACCACTTGTTGTAATTCATTTCATATTCTAAACACCCTTTCCAAGAAAAGAATTGCTTCTACTCTCCCCATACATCCTTGCATTTCTAAGCCTGAGTTGATGTCCCCTTTTTGTTAGCGATTCCGCAGAATATTTCAGTTATTTACATTCTGAAACCCTGTCATAATTTTTGGAACACTTCCATTCAATCCCTTTAAACTTCTCCTGTGAATACAGCCATGTTTTGTTGAAATGTTGCATCATTGCTCTATGTTTTCATCACTGATATCATACTTATGATCTGAATTTCATCTTTTCTATGATTCCTATATCCATTCCATAATGAAGTTGACAAACTTGCACTCAATATTCACAATGTGGCACAGCTGATGCTTTGAACAATTTGCTATCCTGTCTTTGTTCTTGTATTCAAAGACAATTTATATAAAACCCAGCAATCCAGTTGCTCTTGTTATGGCTTTGTCCACCTGCAATCCTGTTTTTAAAGATCTATTTTATCTGCACCCACAGATCTCTCTGTTCCTCCAATCAGAATTATTCCATTGATGGTAGATTTCCATTCCCTGGTCTTTTGCACCAAATTGATAAACTGCTTGATCAAAAAAGACTTCCTGAGTAAAGCTGTAGTTGTCATAAACCAGTGTTGTACATCAACAATGTAAAAGTTCTTTCTTTGAAAAATTTCTCGCAGTTGCACAAAATAACAACCAAATTCATCAAATTGATTGTGTTTCAATTCACGTCAAGTATCTCTCCAAAAGCCTTAGTTATGGACGTATTTTCCCTGGGGTTACCACTGCCTGGTCAGTGTGCTTGCTTGAGCCAGGCGGTAGGCCCCTTTAATATGCAAATCAGTGTCCTATGATTTACTGGGGGGCGTGTGCAGTGCACACTCGGTTGAGAATCAAATGCCAGTCTAGCCGAAGGGGAGCACAAAGGCAAATGTTTTATCTGAGGCTTGGAGAAGCAGGAGTTCTCCTCTGAGCACCATGTGACCAGCCTGGGTCTTCCCCCACCCCCCGCCGAGATCAGATCTCCCCACCCAGGGACCAACATTCTTCCAGCCCGGAAGCCGCCTGCGATGTCTGATACAGCGGCAACTTGGATCTGGCGGGTGGCCATGAATGCACGTTTTCACCTGCAGTCGACCGGCTGAATGCTAATGACCCTGAGCTCAAAATGGACCAGATCTCCCGCCAGGATTATCAGGCAGCCGATGGGCCGCACTCCACCGGCTGGCTGCCCAAAGTCCGCACCGGGGGAAATTCTACCCCATTGTGTATTTTCTGTACAATGCAGAGTGAGCTTGCAGAAAACCACGATTCACCCTGTCTGTGCCATTTCTTCTAACAAATCTGTACAAATTAAAACATTCAGCACAGAAAAAAAGGTACCTTTTTGTTATAACTTGGTTAACTTACTAAAATAGGCAGGAAGTCTTTTGGAGTATTCTGGACAGTAACCGGTATGAAAATTGCCGGAGCTGCATGATTTATAAAGCTCATAAATGGAATCTTAGGACGGGAATTTCTCTGAGACATTCCCACCGCGTTGCCCTAAATTTTGTGGGAAATCCCATTTCTGTGAGTAATGGGTGTTTCCGCAAAACTTTCACCAAGTTACGGTGGCGGAGAGGGAGAAGCCTTGAGGAAATTCATCTCCAGTGATTCCATTCAATGATTTTACATTACAGCCACAATGAAATGTACAGAACATACTTGCTGTGGGTGCTGTTGCTGCTGTTTGAACTGTGAGAGGTATTCAGCAATGTTAATTTACAAAAATCAATAATTTGTCATTTGGAATCACAAATCAGAATGCCAAGTAAGGTTAATATCTGAAGACTGGCAAGCATTTTGCTTGTTAAAACCCCACAATTTAATCCTTTTTAAAGTATTTTATTGCTTTTTCCATTTCATGTTACTTTCCTCCTCAGATGAGTAATTATTTAGCAATATTTGGGCTCTTATTTCATGTTTTCAGCAAATGAATTAATACAATCAACACAAACCAATAGGCAGTAAAATACTTTCTAAAACAACAAATTCATCAACATAATTTTTAATTTTCTGCAGTCCTTTCAGTGCCTGACATTAGTCACAATGAAATGTACAGTACATACCTGCTGTGGTTGTTGCAGGTGTTGTTGTAGTTCCTGTAAAAAAAAGGTATTCAGGAATGTTAATTTACAAAAATCATATGAAGAATATTCAAGATTGGAATGAATTTCTTGCAGAAAAAAGCTTTTGTTCAGACCCTTGTTTCGCTAAAGGATTGCATAAGAATATTTGCTTCTTGTAGTTTGCACTCTAATCCAACATTTCTGGTCTCTCCCTTCATGCTTTCATATTTTTCTTGTTATGTGATGGTGTATTCTCTCCAAATGCTGTGATTGATCAGCTAATGACCACTTGTTGTAATTCATTTCATATTCTAAACACCCTTTCCAAGAAAAGAATTGCTTCTACTCTCCCCATACATCCTTGCATTTCTAAGCCTGAGTTGATGTCCCCTTTTTGTTAGCGATTCCGCAGAATATTTCAGTTATTTACATTCTGAAACCCTGTCATAATTTTTGGAACACTTCCATTCAATCCCTTTAAACTTCTCCTGTGAATACAGCCATGTTTTGTTGAAATGTTGCATCATTGCTCTATGTTTTCATCACTGATATCATACTTATGATCTGAATTTCATCTTTTCTATGATTCCTATATCCATTCCATAATGAAGTTGACAAACTTGCACTCAATATTCACAATGTGGCACAGCTGATGCTTTGAACAATTTGCTATCCTGTCTTTGTTCTTGTATTCAAAGACAATTTATATAAAACCCAGCAATCCAGTTGCTCTTGTTATGGCTTTGTCCACCTGCAATCCTGTTTTTAAAGATCTATTTTATCTGCACCCACAGATCTCTCTGTTCCTCCAATCAGAATTATTCCATTGATGGTAGATTTCCATTCCCTGGTCTTTTGCACCAAATTGATAAACTGCTTGATCAAAAAAGACTTCCTGAGTAAAGCTGTAGTTGTCATAAACCAGTGTTGTACATCAACAATGTAAAAGTTCTTTCTTTGAAAAATTTCTCGCAGTTGCACAAAATAACAACCAAATTCATCAAATTGATTGTGTTTCAATTCACGTCAAGTATCTCTCCAAAAGCCTTAGTTATGGACGTATTTTCCCTGGGGTTACCACTGCCTGGTCAGTGTGCTTGCTTGAGCCAGGCGGTAGGCCCCTTTAATATGCAAATCAGTGTCCTATGATTTACTGGGGGGTGTGTGCAGTGCACACTCGGTTGAGAATCAAATGCCAGTCTAGCCGAAGGGGAGCACAAAGGCAAATGTTTTATCTGAGGCTTGGAGAAGCAGGAGTTCTCCTCTGAGCACCATGTGACCAGCCTGGGTCTTCCCCCACCCCCCGCCGAGATCAGATCTCCCCACCCAGGGACCAACATTCTTCCAGCCCGGAAGCCGCCTGCGATGTCTGATACAGCGGCAACTTGGATCTGGCGGGTGGCCATGAATGCACGTTTTCACCTGCAGTCGACCGGCTGAATGCTAATGACCCTGAGCTCAAAATGGACCAGATCTCCCGCCAGGATTATCAGGCAGCCGATGGGCCGCACTCCACCGGCTGGCTGCCCAAAGTCCGCACCGGGGGAAATTCTACCCCATTGTGTATTTTCTGTACAATGCAGAGTGAGCTTGCAGAAAACCACGATTCACCCTGTCTGTGCCATTTCTTCTAACAAATCTGTACAAATTAAAACATTCAGCACAGAAAAAAAGGTACCTTTTTGTTATAACTTGGTTAACTTACTAAAATAGGCAGGAAGTCTTTTGGAGTATTCTGGACAGTAACCGGTATGAAAATTGCCGGAGCTGCATGATTTATAAAGCTCATAAATGGAATCTTAGGACGGGAATTTCTCTGAGACATTCCCACCGCGTTGCCCTAAATTTTGTGGGAAATCCCATTTCTGTGAGTAATGGGTGTTTCCGCAAAACTTTCACCAAGTTACGGTGGCGGAGAGGGAGAAGCCTTGAGGAAATTCATCTCCAGTGATTCCATTCAATGATTTTACATTACAGCCACAATGAAATGTACAGAACATACTTGCTGTGGGTGCTGTTGCTGCTGTTTGAACTGTGAGAGGTATTCAGCAATGTTAATTTACAAAAATCAATAATTTGTCATTTGGAATCACAAATCAGAATGCCAAGTAAGGTTAATATCTGAAGACTGGCAAGCATTTTGCTTGTTAAAACCCCACAATTTAATCCTTTTTAAAGTATTTTATTGCTTTTTCCATTTCATGTTACTTTCCTCCTCAGATGAGTAATTATTTAGCAATATTTGGGCTCTTATTTCATGTTTTCAGCAAATGAATTAATACAATCAACACAAACCAATAGGCAGTAAAATACTTTCTAAAACAACAAATTCATCAACATAATTTTTAATTTTCTGCAGTCCTTTCAGTGCCTGACATTAGTCACAATGAAATGTACAGTACATACCTGCTGTGGTTGTTGCAGGTGTTGTTGTAGTTCCTGTAAAAAAAAGGTATTCAGGAATGTTAATTTACAAAAATCATATGAAGAATATTCAAGATTGGAATGAATTTCTTGCAGAAAAAAGCTTTTGTTCAGACCCTTGTTTCGCTAAAGGATTGCATAAGAATATTTGCTTCTTGTAGTTTGCACTCTAATCCAACATTTCTGGTCTCTCCCTTCATGCTTTCATATTTTTCTTGTTATGTGATGGTGTATTCTCTCCAAATGCTGTGATTGATCAGCTAATGACCACTTGTTGTAATTCATTTCATATTCTAAACACCCTTTCCAAGAAAAGAATTGCTTCTACTCTCCCCATACATCCTTGCATTTCTAAGCCTGAGTTGATGTCCCCTTTTTGTTAGCGATTCCGCAGAATATTTCAGTTATTTACATTCTGAAACCCTGTCATAATTTTTGGAACACTTCCATTCAATCCCTTTAAACTTCTCCTGTGAATACAGCCATGTTTTGTTGAAATGTTGCATCATTGCTCTATGTTTTCATCACTGATATCATACTTATGATCTGAATTTCATCTTTTCTATGATTCCTATATCCATTCCATAATGAAGTTGACAAACTTGCACTCAATATTCACAATGTGGCACAGCTGATGCTTTGAACAATTTGCTATCCTGTCTTTGTTCTTGTATTCAAAGACAATTTATATAAAACCCAGCAATCCAGTTGCTCTTGTTATGGCTTTGTCCACCTGCAATCCTGTTTTTAAAGATCTATTTTATCTGCACCCACAGATCTCTCTGTTCCTCCAATCAGAATTATTCCATTGATGGTAGATTTCCATTCCCTGGTCTTTTGCACCAAATTGATAAACTGCTTGATCAAAAAAGACTTCCTGAGTAAAGCTGTAGTTGTCATAAACCAGTGTTGTACATCAACAATGTAAAAGTTCTTTCTTTGAAAAATTTCTCGCAGTTGCACAAAATAACAACCAAATTCATCAAATTGATTGTGTTTCAATTCACGTCAAGTATCTCTCCAAAAGCCTTAGTTATGGACGTATTTTCCCTGGGGTTACCACTGCCTGGTCAGTGTGCTTGCTTGAGCCAGGCGGTAGGCCCCTTTAATATGCAAATCAGTGTCCTATGATTTACTGGGGGGCGTGTGCAGTGCACACTCGGTTGAGAATCAAATGCCAGTCTAGCCGAAGGGGAGCACAAAGGCAAATGTTTTATCTGAGGCTTGGAGAAGCAGGAGTTCTCCTCTGAGCACCATGTGACCAGCCTGGGTCTTCCCCCACCCCCCGCCGAGATCAGATCTCCCCACCCAGGGACCAACATTCTTCCAGCCCGGAAGCCGCCTGCGATGTCTGATACAGCGGCAACTTGGATCTGGCGGGTGGCCATGAATGCACGTTTTCACCTGCAGTCGACCGGCTGAATGCTAATGACCCTGAGCTCAAAATGGACCAGATCTCCCGCCAGGATTATCAGGCAGCCGATGGGCCGCACTCCACCGGCTGGCTGCCCAAAGTCCGCACCGGGGGAAATTCTACCCCATTGTGTATTTTCTGTACAATGCAGAGTGAGCTTGCAGAAAACCACGATTCACCCTGTCTGTGCCATTTCTTCTAACAAATCTGTACAAATTAAAACATTCAGCACAGAAAAAAAGGTACCTTTTTGTTATAACTTGGTTAACTTACTAAAATAGGCAGGAAGTCTTTTGGAGTATTCTGGACAGTAACCGGTATGAAAATTGCCGGAGCTGCATGATTTATAAAGCTCATAAATGGAATCTTAGGACGGGAATTTCTCTGAGACATTCCCACCGCGTTGCCCTAAATTTTGTGGGAAATCCCATTTCTGTGAGTAATGGGTGTTTCCGCAAAACTTTCACCAAGTTACGGTGGCGGAGAGGGAGAAGCCTTGAGGAAATTCATCTCCAGTGATTCCATTCAATGATTTTACATTACAGCCACAATGAAATGTACAGAACATACTTGCTGTGGGTGCTGTTGCTGCTGTTTGAACTGTGAGAGGTATTCAGCAATGTTAATTTACAAAAATCAATAATTTGTCATTTGGAATCACAAATCAGAATGCCAAGTAAGGTTAATATCTGAAGACTGGCAAGCATTTTGTTTGTTAAAACCCCACAATTTAATCCTTTTTAATGTATTTTATTGCTTTTTCCATTTCATGCTACTTTCCTCTTCAGATGAGTAATTATTTAGCAATATTTGGGCTCTTATTTCATGTTTTCAGCAAATGAATTAATACAATCAACACAAACCAATAGGCAGTAAAATACTTTCTAAAACAACAAATTCATCAACATAATTTTTAATTTTCTGCAGTCCTTTCAGTGCCTGACATTAGTCACAATGAAATGTACAGTACATACCTGCTGTGGTTGTTGCAGTTGTTGTTGTAGGTACTGTAAAAAAAGGTATTCAGGAATGTTAATTTACAAAAATCATATGAAGAATATTCAAGATTGGAATGAATTTCTTGCAGAAAAAAGTTTTTGTTCAGACCCTTGTTTCACTAAAGGATTGCATAAGAATATTTGCTTCTTGTAGTTTGCACTCTAATCCGACATTTCTGGTCTCTCCCTTCATGCTTTCATATTTTTCTTGTTATGTGATGGTGTATTCTCTCCAAATGCTGTGATTGATCAGCTAATGACCACTTGTTGTAATTCATTTCATATTCTAAACACCCTTTCCAGGAAAAGAATTGCTTCTACTCTCCCCATACATCCTTGCATTTCTAAGCCTGAGTTGATGTCCCTTTTTGTTTGCGATTCCGCTGAATATTTCAGTTATTTACTTTCTGAAACCCTGTCATAATTTTTGGAACACTTCCATTCAATCCCTTTAAACTTCTCCTGTGAATACAGCCATGTTTTGTTGAAATGTTGCATCATTGCTCTATGTTTTCATCACTGATGATATACTTATGATCTGAATATCATCTTTTCTATGATTCCTACATCCATCCCATAATGAAGTTGACAAACTTGCACTCAATATTCACAATATGGCACAGCTGATGCTTTGAACAATTTGCTATCCTGTCTTTGTTCTTGTATTCAAAGACAATTTATATAAAACCCAGCAATCCAGTTGCTCTTGTTATGGCTTTGTCCACCTGCAATCCTCTTTTTAAAGATCTATTATCTGCACCCACAGATCTCTCTGTTCCTCCAATCAGAATTATTCCATTGATGGTAGATTTCCATTCCCTGGTCTTTTGCACCAAATTGATAAACTGCTTGAGTCAGAAAAGACTTCCTGAGTAAAGCTGTAGTTGTCATAAACCAGTGTTGTACATCAACAATGTAAAAGTTCTTTCTTTGAAAAATTTCTCGCAGTTGCACAAAATAACAACCAAATTCATCAGATTGATTGTGTTTCAATTCACGTCAAGTATCTCTCCAAAAGCCTTAGTTATGGACGTATTTTCCCTGGGGTTACCACTGCCTGGTCAGTGTGCTTGCTTGAGCCAGGCGGTAGGCCCCTTTAATATGCAAATCAGTGTCCTATGATTTACTGGGGGGCGTGTGCAGTGCACACTCGGTTGAGAATCAAATGCCAGTCTAGCCGAAGGGGAGCACAAAGGCAAATGTTTTATCTGAGGCTTCGAGAAGCAGGAGTGCTCGTCTGAGCACCATGTGACTAGCCTGGGTGTTCTCCCACCCCCCCGCAGAGATCAGATCTCCCCCCGACGGGCCAACCTTCTTGCAGCCCAGACGCCGCCTGCGATGTCTGATACAGCGGCAACTTGGATCTGGCGGGTGGCCATGAATGCACGTTTTCACCCGCAGTCCACCGGCTGAATGCTAATGACCCTGAGCTCAAAATGGACCAGATCTCCCGCCAGGATTATCAGGCAGCCGATGGGCCGCACTCCGCCGGCTGGCTGCCCAAAGTCCGCACCGGGGGAAATTCTACCCCATTGTGTATTTTCTGTACAATGCAGAGTGAGCTTGCAGAAAACCACGATTCGCCCTGTCTGTGCCATTTCTTCGAACAAATCTGTACAAATTAAAACATTCAGCACAGAAAAAAAGGTCCCTTTTTGTTATAACTTGGTTAACTTACTAAAATAGGCAGGAAGTCTTTTGGAGTATTCTGGACAGTAACCGATATGAAAATTGCCGGAGCTGCATGATTTATAAAGCTCATAAATGGAATCTTAGGACGGGAATGTCTCTAAGACATTCCCACCGCGTTGCCCTAAATTTTGTGGAAAATCCCATTTCTGTGAGTAATGGGTGTTTCCGAAAAACTTTCACCAAGTTACGGTGGCGGAGAGGGAGAAGCCTTGAGGAAATTCATCTCCAGTGATTCCATTCAATGATTTTACATTACAGCCATAATGAAATGTACAGAACATACTTGCTGTGGGTGCTGTTGCTGCTGTTTGAACTGTGAGAGGTATTCAGCAATGTTAATTTACAAAATTCAATAATTTGTCATTTGGAATCACAAATCAGAATGCCAAGTAAGGTTAATATCTGAAGACTAGCAAGCATTTTGTTTGTTAAAACCCCACAATTTAATCCTTTTGAAGTATTTTATTGCTTTTTCCATTTCATGTTACTTTCCTCCTCAGATGAGTAATTATTTAGCAATATTTGGGCTCTTATTTCATGTTTTCAGCAAATGAATTAATACAATCAACACAAACCAATAGGCAGTAAAATACTTTCTAAAACAACAAATTCATCAACATAATTTTTAATTTTCTGCAGTCCTTTCAGTGCCTGACATTAGTCACAATGAAATGTACAGTACATACCTGCTGTGGTTGTTGCAGTTGTTGTTGTAGTTACTGTAAAAAAAGGTATTCAGGAATGTTAATTTACAAAAATCATATGAAGAATATTCAAGATTGGAATGAATTTCTTGCAGAAAAAAGTTTTTGTTCAGACCCTTGTTTCGCTAAAAGATTGCATAAGAATATTTGCTTCTTGTAGTTTGCACTCTAATCCGACATTTCTGGTCTCTCCCTTCATGCTTTCATATTTTTCTTATCATGTGATGATGTATTCTCTCCAAATGCTGTGATTGATCAGCTAATGACCACTTGTTGTAATTCATTTCATATTCTAAACACCCTTTCCAGGAAAAGAATTGCTTCTACTCTCCCCATACATCCTTGCATTTCTAAGCCTGAGTTGATGTCCCTTTTTATTAACGATTACGTAGAATATTTCAGTTATTTACATTCTGAAACCCTGTCATAATTTTTGGAACACTTCTATTCAATCCGTTTAACCTTCTCCTGTGAATACAGCCATGTTTTGTTGAAATGTTCCATTATTGCTCTATGTTTTCATCACTGGTATCATCCTTATGATCTGAATTTCATCTTTTCTATGATTCATATATCCATTCCATAATGAAGTTGACAAACTTGCACTCAATATTCACAATGTGGCACAGCTGATGCTTTGAACAATTTGTTATCCTGTCTTTGTTCTTGTATTCAAAGACAATTTATATAAAACCCAGCAATCCAGTTGCTCTTGTTATGGCTTTGTCCACCTGCAATCCTGTTTTAAAGATCTATTATCTGCACCAACAGATCTCTCTGTTCCTCCAATCAGAATTATTCCATTGATGGTAGATTTCCATTCCCTGGTCTTTTGCACCAAATTGATAAACTGCTTGAGTCAGAAAAGACTTCCTGAGTAAAGCTGTAGTTGTCATAAACCAGTGTTGTACATCAACAATGTAAAAGTTCTTTCTTTGGAAAAGTTCTCGCAGTTGCACAAAATAACAACCAAATTCATCAGACTGATTGTGTTTCAATTCACGTCAAGTATCTCTCCAAAAGCCTTAGTTATGGATGTATTTTCCCTGGGGTTACCACTGCCTGGCCGGAGTGCCTGCCTGAGTCATGCGGTAGGCCCCTTTAATATGCAAATCAGTGTCCTATGATTTACTGGGGGGCGTGTGCAGTGCACACTCGGTTGAGAATCAGATGCCAGTCTAACCGAAGAGGAGCACAAAGGCAAATGTTTTATCTGAGGCTTGGAGAAGCAGGAGCTCTCCTCTGAGCACCAGGTGACCAGCCTGGGTCTTCCCCCACCCACCGCCGAGATCAGATCTCCCCACCCAGTGACCAACATTCTTCCAGCCCGGAAGCCGCCTGCGATGTCTGATACAGCGGCAACTTGGATCTGGCGGGTGGTCACGAGGCGCTTGTTTTCACCCGCAGCCCACCGGCTGAATGCTAATGACCCCGAGCTCAAAATGACCCAGATCTCCCGCCAGGATTATCAGGCAGCCGATGGGCCGCACTCCGCCGGCTGGCTTCCCAAAGTCCACACCGGGGAAATTCGACCCCATTGTGTATTTTCTGTACAATGCAGAGTGAACTTGCAGAAAACCCCGATTCGCCCTGTCTGCGCCATTTCTTGTAACAAATCTGTACAAATTAAAACATTCAGCACAGAAAAAAGGTCCCTTTTTGTTATAAAGTGGTTAACTTACTAAAATAGGCAGGAAGTCTTTTGGAGTATTCTGGACAGTAACTGTTATGAAAATTGCCGGAACTGCATGATTTATAAAGCTCATAAATGGAATCTTAGGACGGGTATTTCTCTGAGACATTCCCACCGCGTTGCCCTAAATTTTGTGGGAAATCCCATTTCTGTGATTAATGGGTGTTTCCGAAAAACTTTCACCAAGTTACGGTGCGGAAAGGGAGAAACCTTGAGGAAATTCATCTCCAGTGATTCCATTCAATGATTTTACATTACAGCCACAATGAAATGTACAGAATATACTTGCTGTGGGTGCTGTTGCTGCTGTTTGAACTGTGAGAGGTATTCAGCAATGTTAATTTACAAAAATCAATAATTTGTCATTTGGAATCACAAATCAGGATGCCAAGTTAGGTTAATATCTGAAGACTGGCAATCATTTTGTTTGTTAAAACCCCACAATTTAATCCTTTTTAAAGTATGTTATTGCTTTTTCCATTTCATATTACTTTCCTCCTCAGATGAGTAATTATTTAGCAATATTTGGGCTCTTATTTCATGTTTTCAGCAAATGAATTAATACAATCAACACAAACCAATAGGCAGTAAAATACTTTCTAAAACAACAAATTCTTCAACATAATTTTGAATTTTCTGCTGTCCTTTCAGTGCCTGACATCAGTCATAATGAAAAGTACAGTACATACCTGCTGTGGTTGTTGTAGTTGTTACTTTATCTGTAAAAAAAGATATTCAGGAATGTTAATTTACAAAAATCATATGAAGACTATTCAGGATTGGAACGAATTTTTTGCAGACAAAAGCTTTTGTTCAGACCCTTGTTTCACTAAAGGATTGCATAACAATATTTGCTTCTTGTAGTTTGCACTCTAATCTGACATTTCTGGTCTCTCCCTTCATGCTTTCATATTTTTCTTGTTATGTGATGATGTATTCTCTCCAAGTGCTGTGATTGTCTTCGCTAATGACCACTTGTTGTAATTCATTTCATATTCTAAACAGCCTTTCCAGGAAAAGAATTGCTTCTACTCTCCCCATACATCCTTGCATTTCTAAGCCTGAGTTGATGTTCCCTTTTATTTACCAGTACATAGAATATTTTAGTTATTTATGCTCTGAAACCCTGTGTACACATACATATTGCCGGAACAAAGCAGTCCGCTTGATCGGCACTCTATCTAATAAATTAAACTCCATTCCCTCCACCATGGGCATACCATGGCTGCAGTGTGTGCAATCTACAGCTTGCACTGTAGCTGGTTGTCAAGGCTTCATTGGCAGCACCTCCCAAACCCACAACCACCACATAGAAAGACAAGGACAGTAGGTGCATGGAAATACCATCTCCTCCATGTTCACCTCCAAGGCACACATCAGTCTGACTTGGACATATATTGGTGTTATTTCATTGACTCTGGGTCAAAATCCTGGAACTCCTTCCCTAACATCATTGTGGAAATACATTTTCCACATGGTCTACAGCGGTTGAAGAAGAAGGCCCACCACCACTTTCTCAAGGAAACTAGGGTTGGGCAATAATTAGATTTCCATTCCCTGCTCTTTTGCAAAGAATTTATAACCTGTATCGGTCAGAAGAGACTTCCTAAGGAAAGCTGTAGATGTCATAAAACTTTGTTCTACGTCTATACTGTACAAGTTCTTTCTTGGAAAAATTTCTCTTTGAGGTTCCACAAATTAACAACCAAATTCACCAGTTTGATTGCATTTCAATTCACATCCAGGATCTCATCCTCACCAATCTACCTGTCGCAGATGCATCTGTCCATGACAGCAGTCGTAGCAATGACCACCGCACAGTCATTGTGGAGACCAATTCTGTCTTCACACTGAGGACACCCTCCATCGTGTTGTGTGGCACTACCACCATGCGAATTGGGATAGATTCAGAAAAGATCTAGCAGCTCAAAACTGGGCATCCATGTGGCGATGTGAGCCATCAACAGCAACAGAATTGTATTCCACCACAATCTGTAACCTCATGACCCAGCATATCCCTCACTCTACCATTACCATCAAGCCAGGTGACCAATCGTGGTTCAATAACATGCCAGGAGCAGCATCAGGCGTAACTAAAAATGAGGTGCCAACATGGGTAAGCTGCAACACAGGACTACATGCATGCTAAAAAGCGGAAGCAGCATGCTATAGACAGGGCTAAGCAATCCCACAATCAATGGATCAGATCAAAGCTCTGCAGTCCTGCCACATCCAGTTGTGAATGGTGGTGGACCATTAAACAACTAACGGGAGGAGGAGGCTCCATGAATATCCCCATCCTCAATGATGGTGGAGCCCAGCACATGAGTGCAAAAGACAAGGCTGTAACGTTTGCAACCATCTTCAGCCAGAAGTGCCAAGTGGATAATCCATATCGGCCTCCTCCTGAGGTCCACACCATCACAGAAGCCAGTCTTCAGCCAATTCGATTCCGTCTACGTGATATCAAGAAACGGCTGAGCGCACTGGATACAGCAAAGGCTATGGGCCCCGACAACATTGTGGTTGTCGTGGTGAAGACTTGTGCTCCAGAACTAGCCGCACCTCTAGCCAAGCTATTCTAGTACAGCTACAACACTGGCATCTATCCGACAATGTGGAAAACTGCTCAGGTATGTCCTGTCCACAAAAAGCAGGACAAATCCAACCTGGCCAATTGCCGCCCTATCAGTCAACTCTCAATCATCAGCAAAGTGATGGAAGGCTGTGAGTGCTATCAAGCAGCACTTACTCACTAATAACCTGCTCACTGATGTCCAGTTTGGGTTCCGCCAGGACCATTTGGCTCCAGACCTCATTACAGCCTTGGTCCAAACATGGACAAAGGAGCTGAATTCCAGAGGTGAGGTGAGAGTGACTGCCCTTGACATCAAGGCAGCATTTGACCAAGTGTGGCACCAAGGAGCCCTAGTAAAACTGAAGTCAATGGGAATCGGGGCGAAAACTCTCCACTGGCTGGAGTCATACCTAGCACAAAGGAAGATGGTTGTGGTGGTTGATGGACAATCACCACAGCGTCAGGACATCGCGGCAGGAGTTCCTCAGGGCAGTGTCCAAGGCCCAACCATCTTCAGCTGCTTCATCAATGACCTTCCCTCCATCATAAGGCCAGAAATGGGGATGTTCGCTGATGACTGCACAGTGTTCAGTGCTTTTCACAACTCCTGAGATAATGAAGCAGTCTATGCCTGCATGCAGCAAGACCTGGACGACATTCAGACTGGGCTGATAAGTGGCAGGTAACATTCGCGCCACACAAGTGCCAGGCAATGACTATCTCCAACAAGCGAGAGTCTAACTACCGCCCCTTGACATTCAACGGCATTACCATCGCTGAATCCCCCACCATCAACATTCTGGGGGGTCACCATTGACCAGAAACTTACTGGACCAGCACATTAAATACTGTGGCAACAAGAGCAGGTCAGAGGCTAGGTATTCTGCGGCGAGTGTCTCAGCTCCTGACTCCCCAGAGCCTTTCCACAATCTACAAGGCACAAGTAAGGAGTGTGATGGAATACTCTCCACTTGCCTGGATGAGGGCAGCTCCAACAACACTCAAGAAGCTCAACACTATCCAGGACAAAGCAGCCCGCTTGATTGGCACCCCATCCACCACCTTAAACATTCACTCCCTCCACCACCGGTGCACCGTGGCTGCAGTGTGTACCATCTACAAGATGCACTGCAGCAACTCGCCAAGGCTTCTTCGGCAGCACCTCCCAAACCCGTGACCTCTTCCACCTAGAAGGACAAGGGCAGCAGGCGCATGGGAACACCACCACCTCCAAGTTCCCCTCCAAGTCACACACCATCCTGACTTGGAAGTATATTGTTGTTCCTACATCGTCACTGGGTCAAAATCCTGGAACTCCCTCCCTAACAGCACTTTGGGAGTACCTTCACCACACGGACTGCAGCGGTTCAAGAAGGCGGCTCACCACCACCTTCTCAAGGGCAACTAGGGATGGGCAATAAATGCTAGCCTTGCCAGCGACGCCCAGGTTCCATGATCTAATATTTAAAAAAAATCTCTTCTGATGTCTTATTTATCAAAGTATTTTCCTGTTACTTCTGAACATGCACAATTTATTCTTGGACCAGTAAACAAGCTAAACTAAACCAAAAACTAAATGGATATCAAAAATGTTGTAATGGGAGAAAATCATGCAAGTTTGCTTCCTTGTAGTTTACAGCAATCCTTCTACAATGCCTACAATTCCATTTAAGCGCAAATGCATGGAAATTGTTTAAATTTGTGTATCTTGCTTGTAGCAGCTCTGAGAGAGATTTCGGGGTAAGTTTTCCCATATCCTGCACCACCAATGCAAAACTGCACACAACCACCAAGGACCAGAGAACTGTCCACAGTTTTCCCCATTTTTTTTTTATGTCCTTTTAAATCAATGAGAAATTTTCCATCAGAATGCCAAGTTAGGTTAGTATCCGAACACTGACAATAAGATTTTAATATTGAAATGTGACCCGGAACATTGCATGGTAGGTGACATGTGGCAGAAGAATCAGACATTTCTGGGCTGGATTTTGCCAACGAGGAGCTTTTGGAGGCGGGACTCCCACTTGTCAGGTTTCAGTCCCGCCTCCATCAACTTCTGGCCAACTCACGCTATTTTCCCTTGATTGACCTTGTTAAGCCCGCCCAGCAGGCTTCGCAGGCCAATTAAGGGAAAGCTGGTTACACAGAACGTCAATGTCTGATGTTTCATCTGTCAAAAATATTTGACAGATGAATTGTCATTGCTTGACAGCTCTGTGAGGCTGTCAAACACTGACATTCTCTGTAGCTTGATGAGTTCTTGAATACAAGACCTCATCAAACCTCTTTCTTTTGCAGAAATTAGATGGTTGTTGCATTGGAGAATGCAATGGCCATCTGTCATCTCTGCCGTGGAGGTGCGAGACTCTCCGCATACCCACCGACTGAAGCCTGTAGGAAGAAACAAAGGTAAGTAATCTTTTTCGATCACTTTCCACTTACCTCACATACTCACCTCTCCACACTTGCACCCATCACTTACCTTCACAGCGCACTTTTAGACCCCTCTGACCCCCGCAGACCCACTACTTGCCTCGGTGACCCTGGCGGGGTTCACAGCCTTCGGAAAGCCCGCACTTGTGTGGGCAAAATGGGGGTAATCCTCTTATCTGCCTGTTAACTACCTGTTAACAGTCAGTTAAGTGGCTGTAATCCCTTCCCGCCTCCAAGGAGACGGGACCCGGTGCGGGACGGCTACCCGCCTCCTAGTAAGATGGCACGGAGGCGGGTTGGGCACCCGCCCCCAGATTCTGCCATTTTCCTGGCAGTCCCACCTCCCCAGGATTGGTAAAATCCAGCCCTATAGTGTCAGTACTGACTTTCCCAGCGCAGCTTGCTACCCTAATCCAATCTCTCTGGTCTCATCCTGAATGTTTTTATATCCTTCTTGTTTATGTTATTATGTTCTCTCCAAATGCTGTGATTGACTCAGCTACAATGACCACTTGTGTTAAAGCATTTCATATCCTAACAATCCTTTGCAGCAAAATAAATTCCTTCTAGTCTCCCTTTATATTCTTGCATTTCTAATCCTGACTGATGCCCCTTTTAAGGGGAAACAAACAGTTTCTAAAGTGACAAATTCAAGCAACCTCATTTTTAATTTTCACCAATCATTTCAGTGCCTGATATTAAAGAAACAATGAAATGTATGGAACATATCTGCAGAGGTTGTTGAGGACACCCCTGTAAGAGAGAGGTTTCAAAATGTTAATTTGGAACAATAATGTAAACAATATTCAAGATTAGAGTGAATTTCTTGAAGAAGAAACATTCCTTCAGAATATTTGCTTCTTGTGGATTTTTGTTGGATATAAAGCAATTATTTTAAACACAATGCTCATCTGATTTAGATACATCTGAGAATCAGAAATTCATTAGGCTGATAGCATTATCTTCATTTTGCAATCTATCCCATCCCACTAGTATTTGCTGTGCAATGGAAACAAGCCTCTACCTTCAGACACAGCATATTCCTGTTCATCTGATTTCACAACTCTTTTTCATGGTGGCACATCACGACGGGCTGCCAGCCTGTTCATGCAGTGGGAGGACACTACTTGGCTTATTGTGATTGAGTGTGTCTTTGCTGGTTTACCTTACATTAATCCCATTCGTCCTCTCTTTCCCTGCATCTTTTCATACCCTTCTAGTTGATGGGATTATATATTCTCTCCAGGTGCCATGATTGTCTCAGATTGAACAGAACACTTGTGAAAAAGTATTTCAGCTATTAAGTGTTTGCTGCAAATAACTTCCTTCTAATTTCTCCTATATC
Organism: Squalus acanthias; assembly: GCA_030390025.1. Lineage (NCBI taxonomy): Eukaryota > Metazoa > Chordata > Chondrichthyes > Squaliformes > Squalidae > Squalus > Squalus acanthias. The sequence continues at coordinate 43,076,825 of CM059427.1, forward strand.
CTCGCTTTACTAATCCTTTGCGATTATTACTGATGAACTGCCCATTAGATATAACGGCCTGGAGTTTCCGTTTGATTGCGCAGATTCTTCCGGCGCAATTCTCTGTAACCGCCACAACATATTGCGGAATTTTAAGCGCAAATTCCATTCAGCACAACTTGAGTTTCCGCGATCTTTTGTGCTATTTTAACAAACATCGCGCTAGAAGCAGGTCCCGCCCACAAAACTGGCCACGCCCCAGAGTGAATTAATCACCAATGGGAGTTTCCGCTAATGGCGCACGTTGGTGGGCCTTTGAGACGGCTCTAAAAGTTAAGCTGGAACTTTTGGGCACAAGGACACGAAGAAGTACGTTTTCAAAGGTTTAGAATGATTTTTTTTAATTTACTGAGGAAGTGACTACTGACCCCCAATCTAACTAGAAAATAGCTTTGTATATTTTTTTAAAGCCATTTTCAGTAATTTAAAATCGGGTTACTCACAGGTGGTGGTTTGACACTGTGATTTAAAATGCTTATTTTGCATTTGGTGATATGCAAATGAATTTTAGCAGAAACTTGGGGGGAAAAAACACGTTTCAAAATGGGCGCAATTTTGGCCGCAATTTGCGCCAGAATCGCTAATTGTGCCCAAAGCGGAAACTCTACCCCCATATTTCATTATTTATCAAAACCCTTTAACATTACCCAGTAAATACAGCCTAGTCTTTAAAATCTCATCATAACTGCATTTTCTCATCACTGTTCATTCACTTCTGATCTATGGCCCAATTTTAACTGCCCCCACCTAGTGGAAACTGGGCGGAGGACAGTTAAAATAACAGGTGTCAGATATAGGCAGCTTGTTTGGATAGCTTCCTGTCACCTGGTGGTTAGAACATCTCCTGCTGACCTCCTCCACCAAAACCTCCAACGCAGTGCCAGAAAACCAGGAGGGCCCATGCAGCTTCTGCTGTGACTGCCATTGTGCAGAATCTTCAGTGGCATTTGCCTGCAGCCAAATTGCACCTCTCCTTCAGAGGTTCGAGCTCCTTTTAAAAGGCGTCAGCTGCACACAAACTTGGCACCCACGATTAGGCGAGCTGCCAATAATTAGTGCAATTAGTGCAGATAGTGGGTCTGTTTTATCTAAATTAAATAAGGGGCTGAATTTGGGGCCTTTTATCTGGCCACGTGATCAGGCGTGTGCTTCGAGCATGGCATCCATTTTGTGCACGAATACGCACACAGCTATTTCTACACCTCACTGTCCTAGGTGCACATGGACTGTGGCCACTTGAGGGAGATATCGGAAGGTTGATAGTATCTGAAGAACTGTACCCCAGCATGAGTCAGCACCTTTACAGAGAAGAGGATAAAACTGGGAGACTAAATCAGGAATAGGAAAATACCGTATCAGATAGTTTAAAAGATACGAATCCTGCTCCAAATTTTTTTTTAAATGCAAAACAGTGAATTACCATTGTAAAAAGTGAGTCAAATAGATTCTGACAAAACCTCAGCACACGTTAACTTTCTTGGTATCTCCCAACAAATGCATTTTAATTTTTCCACCATCAGGAGATAATGGTATAATCTTATTTCCCACATTTTGTTTCAAGAAACTGAGCAATGAAAACAAACATATATTACAAGCTGAAATAGTAAAACTGGTAAAAACTAACAATTAGCAGATCAGGTATTAAAAAAAAATTTAATTTAAAATTTTCAAAAACTTTCATTGCACAAAAGCGAATTTAGGGTTCTGTAGATTCTAGTGTTGTGATGCGTAATTGTATTCAGTATCATTTTTTTATTTCCCAATGGAGTTCTGTTTTTCTGTTTGCTTGATATAGTTTTGTTGCTTAAAGGTAGTTGTGAACTGCAAGAGTGACCTGTGTGAGACACAGTGTGAATAGCTAAAGCGGGATAGGTAGAAATGAAAGGGAAAAACCGCCAAGGCAGAGCAGGATCCAGTATCTCGGCAGACTGTTGGAAGAAGAAAAGAAAGGGGAGCAAGGTCAACACCTAAGGTGCAGACCACCCGTCTAATAGACCAACTTTACTGGTCTCTCCCAAGTTATTATTAATTAAGTAATGTCCTACTATCGTAGCAGATTTAGACACAGCACTGGTCATAGCTTCTTGTATATTTACAAATTAGAATTTACAATTAGTTTACAAGCATTCATTAAGCAAATACCTTGTAGCAAATTAGACAATAAAACTGAACACAAATAACTATGACCTTATTCTTGTTTCTTACCTTGCCCACATCCGAAGTTGCATAAAAGGCCAAAAATGATTCCATGAAGAATGGCTATTCTAAATGTCACTGAAAACATTTTTCTTCACAGTACTTTTCAACTCTTAACCGAAGACTGGTTTGCTTTGAAACGTTGAAAGTGATAATGCTGCTCTTGTGGTGTGGCAGGGAAATTTAATTAGATGGAAGCAATAAAATGCATCAGTGAAATTAATGACCTTTAAACCTTCATACGTTACACATTACCTCAGACTGTCATTGGCTTTACTTCAGATGTGACAGTAACTCTAAAATTACACCTGTCTGTCAAGTTGTTCTACTTTATGTGAACAAACTGAAAGTTTACTCAAAGGAACAGAGAAAGTAAATCATCTCAATATTAGAAGCTCAAGGAAAAATTTAAGAACATAAGAAAGTCCAAAGCACGAAAAAGTCAAATGGCCCTTCAAGCCCACTTCATCCAGAATTTATTTATGATTATTATATTGTAGATCTCCTCTCCAATCACCAATGACCTCATACTTTAAGGAACACTCATCTTCCTCGACCTCCATTACAACAGTGAAAATAGAAAGAAATCAGACACTGAACAAACTAACCAGATGAGCAGCATCTGTGGATACGCAAACAAACCAGGGTATAGACAGCAGAGGCACTCGTATCCATATATAAAAATTCAATAGAAAAAGGTATAGTGCCAGTGGACTAGCAAATAGCAAATGCAATTCCTATCTTCAACAAAGGGGATAGAACTAATCCAGGGAACTATAAACCAGTTATCTTATCAGAGGTAGGAAAGATACTACAGTGAAATCTGTAAATTAAGGACGCCCAACATGCCTTCAAAGAAAGGAGGTCATGTCTTAAAAATTTGATGATATTTTTTGAAGAAGTCACCAAGATGGTGGATGAAGGACATTGTCTACTTAGACTTCCAAAAAGCTATTGATAAGGTACCACACAAGAGGCTTCTCAACAAGATCAAAGCCTCTGGTATTGGTGGTAATATATTGAGCTGGATTGAGAACTGTCTGGACGGACCTAGGCAGAAAGTTGTTACAGATGGATTTGGATCTGTTTGGACATCAGTCACCAGTGATGTCCCGCACGATCTGCAAATTTGCAGATGATACTAAGGGGGAAAAATTTGGTTGATTAGCGCCTTCCACTTGCGCCCTAAGAGGACACTAACGGGGCGCAAAGCAACTAGCATCCGGGCGTGGCGATGTTTGCGGCACTCGCGAAATTGAACAGAGTTTTTGCGGCAGCGCTAAACTCTACCGCCACGATCTCCTGCGCCTGCAGATTGTGACGTCAGTCGAGCGTGCAACTCCCCGGTAGCGCCCCAGACCGGATATTGAGTGGTGCCCCCTGCCTTTCCGCCTGCTGCTAGCAACGACAGGTAGAGGGGAACGTTTTGCAGTCGGGAAGGGGCTGGGGGAGCGCTATTTAAAGTCGGCCTCTTCCTGCCTTTTTTTGTCAGAGACATTTTTGCACCACGCATTCGGAGAGAGAGAGAGAGATTCTGAGAGAGAGAGAGAGAGAGACTTCTGAGAGAGAGAGAGAGAGACTTCTGGAGAGATTCAACGCTGTGTGAAGAGTTTGGGCTACTGAGCAGCACTTTGCAGGTTCTTTTGGATTTGACCTTCATTGCTTCGATTGTCAAGAGACTTATGGGGGCTGCACTGATTCGGGGCATCGTCCTGCGCCTGCAGAATCGGAGTCATCAGAGATGCAGAGAGAGAGTGGCAAACATGGCCAGAGGGAGAAGGGCCAACAGGCCTCTGCACAGGAGACCTTACCCTCCCAGGGTATTCCGGGAACAATTCTCCGACATTCATTTGTCTGAGGAGTAGTGTTTGTGCAGGCTGCACTTCAGCAAGGAGGTGGTCACTGAGCTCTGCCACCTGCTGCAATCAGATCTGCAGCCTCAACTGAGGAACAGGACATCTCTGTCGGTGGCTATGAAGGTGACAGTGGCTCTGAATTTTTATGCCACCGGCTCCTTTCAAACAGCTACTGGGGACATCGCCAATATCTCCCAGTTCGCGGTTCATTGCTGTATCCGGGAGGTGACAAATGCCCTCTATAAAAGGAGATGCCAGTACATCTCTTTCCCCATGACCCGGGCCAAACAGCATGAACGCGCATGTGCCTTTGCAAGGATAGCAGCCTTCCCCATGGTGCAGGGCGCCATTGACTGCACGCATGTGGCATTGCGTGCACCGCATGAAAATGCAAAGCTTGTCCGAAACTGCAAGGGCTACCACTCCTTAAATGTCCAGTTGGCCTGTGACCACAGACAGCTGATACTCGCTGTCAATGCTCGCTATCCTGGCAGCAGCCACGATGCTTTCATCCTGCACCAGACTGGTGTGCCAGACCTTTTCCAGGCACCGCATCAGCCAAGTGGTTGGCTCCTCGGGGACAAGGGTTACCCACTCTGCACCTGGCTGATGACACCGCTCCGTAACCCCAACACCCCTGCCAAGCTGCGGTATAATGAGAGCCATCTCGCCACCAGAAACATAATTGAGCAGATGATCGGCGTGCTAAAGCAACGGTTCCGCTGTCTGGACCACTCAGGAGGAGCCCTGCAGTACTCTCCTGAGCGAGTCTCCCTCTTCATAGTTGTGTGCTGCATTCTTCATAACCTGGCAATCCTCGGCACCAAGCCAATGCCACCAGGGATTGGTGCACCACCGGAGGAGGAGGAGGAGGAGGATCATCAGCAGCAGCACCAAGGCGGGAGGGAGGCCCACAATGTTGAAACTGCAAGGGCCGTCCGTCAACCGCTGATAACAAGCCGCTTTTAGGCCCCTACTCAGAAGATGGCTTCTGGCATGGAGAACAACATGATGGAAAGCAACCCACAATCCCTATAGCCGGCCAAGGCAGCAATGATTCCAAAGGCCAAACATGTACATTTTGAATACAACTTTTTTATTTTACAAACTCTGTGTGTGTCATTTATTCATGACAAACTAATAGAAACAAACACAACAAATCATTAATTAACATAAATGGTTCTCACAAGCTGGAGATAACAGCCAAAACACTAAACAAAAGTTATCAGACGAACCTCGGCCTTTAATAAAAACATTCCCAACATTTATTTAGACCTCCTGCTTTTTGCCCTTCGAGGGTGGTCTCCATCACTTGCGCACTTCCCCCCTTCCCACCCTACTGCTCCTCCGTAATGGGGCCCCAGTGGCTGCAGCAAGGCTGGTGGAAGGCTGCTGAATGTCAGATCCTGAGACTACAGATGCCCTTGAAAGATGCCCTCGACCAGCTCTGGGCCTGGAGGCCCCGGCTGCAGACTGCACCAACTCTGCATGGGCGGCAGCAGTCTGGGCTGGCTGTGTTGCAGGCGGTGGCAAGTGCAATGGGGAAGTGACAGTGGTGGGAGCAGGAATGCTGTCATCCTGAGAGAGGACAGCACCTCCCTGCTCGACCGACACACTGGCACTCCCACGGGGCAGCACCCCAGCATCCGGAGCAATCTGCTCGAGCACAGATTGTTGGCCTGCTGCGGCACCGTGAGAGCCCCGGGAGTGCTTGCGTTGCCTCAATCTGAGACTGCATGAGAGCAGTCTGAGATTGGATCGCAGCAGCCAGTGACTGAATTGCAGCACTAAGCAGTTGCGTTGCGTCGGCCTGTGCTGCAGCGTAGTGCTCCACACTCCTTGCCATTCCATCAATGCTTTCGGGCACCCTTCCCACTGCACCCATGAGCTGAGTGTGCATGTTCACCGCCTGGGTGTTCATTTCCGCAATGAGCCGCTCCTCCTCTGCGTCCAGTGCAGCAGGACTCGCTGGCCTGCTCTCCCTCCGGGGAGATGGCCCCCGAGCTTCCCTACCCCCATCGCATTGCTGCAGCCCGCTGGGTCCCGGAGCTTCACCCTCATCAGACCCTTCCCCCCTGCTCCCCTCCAGGGAAGATGTGGTCCCAGTGTGGGCATGGGCTCCCTCGGGAGACGCTGGCGCTGAGGCTCCGGCTTCCTCTTCCTCCTCGCCTGGGGTGTCGCTCCCACTGGCTGGTTAAGGGACAGGCTGCTCAGTTGGTGGTTCACTATCTGAAAGCAGGGAGGTACAAGATTGGCTTTAGCGTCAGGACAGGGGGGCAGTAAGGGAGCAAGGACTTGAGAGATTTAGTAAGTTAGATTGAAAGTGTAAAAGGCTGGTGCTATGAGGGACAAGTGGAATGAGAGAGGAGAGAAAGCTGATGAACTTACCATTGCTGTCCCGAAGGGGGTCGACCTCTCCAGCGGCCACGGGACCGATCACCTGGCTTGCGACGATCCTGTGGACGCGCGCCTCCAGATCGCTGAAAGTTTGCAGCTGAGGCGGCCCTCCACCCGTCTGTTGCTGCTGCTGCCTATTATGAGATAGCTTGGCCTGCAAGAAAAAGGACGGCGTCTGAGTAAATCTGCAGCCATGTGCTTGCCTGATGTGCCTTCCATAGATGAATAGCCCTTAATGTATGCAGCCATGTGCTTGCTTGATGTGCCTCCCATAGTTGAATAGCCCTTAATGTATGCAGCCATGTGCTTGCCTGATGTGCCTCCCATAGTTGAATAGCCCTTAATGTATGCTGCCATGTGCTTGCCTGATGTGCCTCCCATAGTTGAACAGCCCTTAATGTATGCAAGGTGTGGAATGTGTGTGTGTGTTTTATGAGATGGCCATAGGTCTTGGATGAGTGTTGGGCATTGGTGTTTTTACACCCTCCGGCCACAGAGTGAGGTTGAGATGGAGGGATGGAGAGGTATTGAAAAGCAGCTACTCACCCTGACCACCCAAGTGAGGTCGTTGAACTATTTCCGACATTGTGTGTGGGTCCTGGGCACCATGCTCCTGGAGGAGATATGCTGAGCCACCTCCCTCCACACTCTTCTATAGTCGCTGGGCAATGGCCTCCTGCCACTCTCTGGGTACATTATTGGTCTTCAGCGCTCCACTGCGCCAACCAGAGCCATCAAGGCCTGGTCGCTGAAGCGCTGAGCTCGTTCCCTGACCCTCTCCATAGTTCTTTGCAGCAGCTTTGAGGTTGAGGCCTGTCCAGGCCAAGATTCAAGGCTGCAATGAGCAGGGTGTGGCTGGAGAGCAAGATCGACCCTCCCCTTTAAGAACTAGCTGGCGCCAGTGTGTCTGTTCTCCATTGCTAACTGACATCACCTGAGCTTCGCCAGCGCTCTGAGGCAGCGCCTCGCTCCTCGGCCTTTGCGCCTTAAGACAGGTGTGTAGCGCCTGATTTAGTGCTGCAATCACCTCCAGGGGCGATAGAAGCCAAGTTTGCAGTCGGAGGCGATAATTTGCGCCAGGCGCTAAACTTTGCGCTCGGCCGATAATTGCGCCCCAAACGGAGCAATACCGAATTTCTCCCCCTAAGATCCTTGCGAGTGTTCGGACTGTTGACAATGCTCTACTGCTTCAGGGGGATCTTGATGTGTTTTGCGATTGTGCTCATGACTGGCAAATGATGGTTAATTTGGAAAAGTGCAGTGTTATGCATGTGGGCCGGTTGAATGCTCAACATACATAAACCCTTCAGAGCAAAGTATTAAAGAAAGTGGAGAAAGGAAGAGATCCTACATAAGAACATAAGAAATAGGAGCAGGAGTCGGCCATTTGGCCCCTCGAGCCTGCACCGCCATTCAGTAACATCATGGCTGATCTTCTACCTCATCTCCACATTCCTGCACTATCCCCATATCCCTTGATTCCCTTAATATTCAAAAATCTATCAATCTCTGTCTTGAATATACTCAACGACTGAGCCTCCACAACCAAAGATTCACAACCCTCTGAGTGAAGAAATTTCCCCTCATCTCAGTCCTAAATGGCCGACCCCTTATTCTGAGACTGTGACCCCTGGTTCTAGACTCCCCAGCCAGGGGAAACATCCTCCCTGCATCTACCCTGTTAAGACCTGTAAGAATTTTGTATGTTTCAATGAGATCACCTCTCATTCTTCTAGAGATTATAGGCCTAGTCTACTTAGTCTCTCCTCATAGGACAATCCCCCCATCCCAGGAACCAGTCTGGTGAACCGTCGTTGCACTCCCTCTATGGCAAGTATATCCTTTCTTAGGTAAGGAGACCAAAACTGGACACAATACTCCAAGTGTAGTTTCACCAGGGCCCTATATAATTGCAGTAAGACGTCTTTACTCTTGTGCTCAAATCCTCTTGTAATAAAGGCCAACATACCATTTGCTTTCCTAATAGCTTGCTGTACCTGCATGTTAACTTACAGTGAATCGTGTACAAGGACACCCAGGTCCCTCTGAACACCAACATTTCCCAATCTCTCACCATTTAAAAAATACTCTGCTTTTCTATTTTTCCTACCAAAGTGGATGACTTCACATTTCTCCATATTATATTCCATTTGCCATGTTCTTGCCCACTCACTTAGCCTGTCTATATCCCCTTGAAGCCTTCTTGCATCCTCCTCACAACTTACATTCCCATCCAGCTTTGTATCATCAGCAAACTTGGATATATTACATTTGGTCCCCTCATCCAAATCATTGATGTAGATTGTGAATAGCTGAGGCCCAAGCACTGATCCTTGCAGTACCCCACTAGTTAGTCTGCCAACCCGAAAATGACCCGTTTATTCCTACTCTCTGTTTTCTGTCCGTTAACCAATCCTCAATCCATGCTAGTATTGCCCCCAATCCCATGAGCCCTAATTTTGTTTAATAACCTCTTGTGTGGCACCTTATCGAATGCCTTCTGAAAATCCAAATAAACCACATCCACTGGTTCCCCCTTATCTAATCTGTTAGTTACAACCTCAAAAAACTCTAACAGATTTGTCAAACACGATTTCCCTTTCATAAATCCGTGTTGACTCTGCCCAATCCTATTATTATTTTTTAAGTGACCTGTTACCACGTCCGTAATAATAGATTCTAGCATTTTCCCTACTACTGATGTCAGGCTAACTGGTCTGTGGTTCCCTGTTTTCTCTCTCCCTCCTTTCTTGAATAGTGGGGTTGCATTTGCTACCTTCCAATCCGTGGGAACCATTCTAGAATCTATGGAATTTTGGAAATTGACAACCAATGCATCCACTATCTCTATAGCCACCTCTTTCAAAACCCTAGTACGTAGGCCATCAGGTCCTGGGGATTTATCGGCTTTCTCTCCCATTAATTTCTCCAGTACTATTTTTTTACTAATACTAATTTCTTTCACTTCCTCATTCTCGCTAGAGCCTTGGTTCTCCAATATTTCCAGGAAGTTTTTTGCGTCTTCTTCCGTGAAGACAGACACAAAGATCGGAATTTTGCCGGTCCTCAGAGAGCAGGATTGGAGGCGGGACCGCTGTCAAAATCGCAAAGATTGACAGCGGGTAGTAAACCCGCTGTCAACCCACCTCCAATCAATCTTCCCAAGTGTCGGGTCCCCGATTTGCACATGGACCCAACACCTAGCGGCGGGAAGAGGATTATAGCCATGGACCTGCCTGTTAACAGGTACTTGATAGTTGTTAACAGGCTCTTTTGCAATTTTGCCGCTTCTGCCTTGGGTTTCCCGACATCCAGACACCACGTCAGGTAAGTGTGGCATGTTGGGAGTCTGCTGTAATGTTTCTGCATTGATGACAGCTGCAGAAGTGGTGTGAAGGATCCAATGGTGCACTGGTGAGTTTCAGAGGTAAGAAAATGTTGGAAAATCATTTTTAATGCATTTACACTTTTCTGTAGGTAACAAGTTTTGAATTGGGTGTCTCGTCCCAGCTCATTGGGAGAACCTCTCTCGCCAATGACAGATCGCTTCTGTAACCTCACCTGCAGCTGCCATCTGTTCTTGCCTAAGGAGGGGGTCACTGGAGAGCCTGGGTGAAAGTGCTCACCTTTGTACAGTGATTGTCAGTGTTTGCAGCACCTCAATGCTGTCAAACACTGAGAAATGAGCTGTCAAAAAAAAATTGTGCGTGGGCCCTTTAAGAAAACCGGCAGATGACGCTTCATCAAATGATGTCATCTGACCGGCTTCCTCTTAATTGGCTGGCAAGCCCGCAGGGCGGGCTTAACAAGGTCAATCAAGGGAAAATCACGTCCGTGTGCCGGATGCAGTTGGGGGCGGGACTGGAACCCAGAAACCAGCTGCCCCGGTCCCAAACCGCATCCAATGACAAAATCGCGGCCAAAGTATTTGTTTAATATCTCTGCCATTTCCTTATTCCCTGTAATAATTTCTCCTGTCTCAGCCTGTAAGGGACCCACATTTACTTTCACTAATCTTTTCCTTTTTACATACCTTTTACAGTCTGTTTTTATGTCTCCTGCTAGTTTACTCTCATATTCTATTTTCTCTTTCTTTAGCAATTTCTTGGTCCTCCTTTGCTGAATTCTAAAATCCTCCCAATCCTCAGGCTTATTACTCTTTTTGGCAACATTATAAGCCTCTTTATTTGATCTAATACTATCATTAACTACTCTTGTTAGCCACGGTTGGACCACTTTTCTCATGGGGTTTTTGTGCCTTAAAGGAATGCATATTTGATGTAAATTATGTATTAATTCTTTAAATGCTATCCATTGCTTTTTTACCATGATACCTTTTAAGTTAGTCTCCCAATCTACCATAGCCAACTTGCCCCTCATGCTTACATAGTTTGCTTTGTTTAGATTTAAGACCCTAGTTTTGGATTTAACTGAATCACTTTCAAACTCAATATAAAATGATAGCATATTATGGTCACTTTTCCCTAAAGGCCCCTTTACTACAAGGTTGTTAATTAACCCTTTCTCATTGCACAATACTAGATCTAAAATAGCCTGTTCCCTAGTTGGTTCCTCAACATACTGATACAGAAAACTACCTTGCGTACATTCCATGAACTCGTTCTCCACACTATTACTGCAAATTTGGTTTATATGTAGTCTATATGTAGATTAAAGTCCCCCGTGATTACTGTGTTACCCTTGTTACATGCGCCTCTAATTTCCTGATTTATACTCTGCCCTACATTACAACTACTGTTTGGGGGCCTATAAACAACTCCCACCAATGTTTTCTGCCTCTTGCTGTTTCTTAGCTCCACCCAAACTGATTCTACGGAGCTAAGATCCTTTCTCTCTACTGTCTTTATCCCATCCTTTATTATCAGGGTTACCCCTCCTCCATTTCCATTTTGCTTATCTCTTCCAAAAGTTAAGTATCCTGGAATATTTAGTTCCCAACCTTGGTCACTTTGCAACCACGTCTCCGTAATGGCTATTAGATCAAACCTATTAATTTCTAACTGCACTATTAATTCATCTATTTTGTTGCGAGTGCTTCACGCATTCAGAAATAGTGCCTTTAGCTTTGACTTTTTTCTACTTTTCCCTGATGTCACCTTAGTCACTGATGCCCTATTACCTTTGTTGCTCTTACCAAAATGGCGGCCACCATGTCCCGCATTGGAGGCAGCTGGAAGCGAGGTGGCCGCCATTTTTTTCAGCAAACCGGCATTAACAACTGGCGTACAGGTATGGAATTTCTGGGCCAAAGAATTTAGAAGGAATTGCTTTTGAGAGAGTGATGAGAATGTGGAACTTGCTGCCATATGCAGTGTTTGAAGCAGAGAGCATTTATGCCTTTAAAGCAAGACTTGATGCATACATGAGGGAGGAGGGAATAGAACGATGTGGGAGCAGGGTGGGAAGAGCTATTTAGAGTAGGAGGACCCTGGTGCGAAGTATAAGGAATGGCACAGACCAGTTGGGCCAAATGGAGTGTTTCTGTGTTGTAGATTCTATGTAATCTTATATAAGTTGCACAGTTAATGGCACTGAATTTCTGCAGGGACTCTCCCGATGTCGTGACGTAACGTTGGCAGGAGATCAGCAGAAAACCTGGAGAAATGGAGCAAAGGACTATTTTCAGCCATTTATCCCATTTCTCCAGAGGCTCCATCAATCTCCCATCAGAATTACAGCAGGAGATTTGGAAAGCTCCAACAGAAATTCAGGGCAAATATCTCTATGACCCTCAATTCCCCTTCTTAATGGTCTAACTTCTTTTAAAGGTGTTTATAAATCATTTATCTTCTCTGAAAGTCTGCTTCACATTGATTTTTTTTGCTGATCTAGCTTAAAGCTTATGAATTTTGTATTTTTGTCCTCCAGTTCTATGCTCATACAAATAGTTGGTTGCTACAACTGACCTAAGCATCTACAGCTTCGTGAGGGAAAATTCAACCAGGGTTCCTGCTCCTGATCGCTATCCAGTAACCCTGGCTTGGAAGCTGCACCTGTCGTATGAGAGAATAGGGTTCAGTTGTGAATCACTCCACAAATCAACTGCAAACATTATCTGGGCTCATGTGTGAAGACTGATCGTTTAGGGCTACTCCTGCTCCCATTTACATAAGAACATAAGAACATAAGAAATAGGAGCAGGAGTAGGCCAATTGGCCCCTCGAGCCTGCTCCGCCATTCAATAAGATCATGGCTGATCTGATCCTAACCGCCAATCTACTATCACAGAACCATCTCCTGAATCTAACAGAATTGGACACACAAAATAGGAGCAGGATCAGGCTACACGGCCCCTGAGCCCGCTACGCTACCCACAGGGCCATGACCGATCCGAACCCAGACTCATGTCCAAATTCCTGCCCACTCCCCGTAACCCTTAATTCCCTTTACTTCTAGGAAACTGTCTATTTCTGTTTTAAATTTATGTAATGATGTAGCTTCTACAGCTTTTTGGGGCAGCATATTCCATGGACCTACCACCCTCTGAGTGAAGTAATTCCTTCTCATCTCAGTTTTGAAAGAGCAGCCCCTTATTCTAAGACTATGCCCCCTAGTTCTAGTTTCACCCATCATCGGGAACATCCTCCCCGCATCCACCCGATCCAACCCCTTCACAATCTTATATGTTTCAATAAGATCGCCTCTCATTCTTCTGAACTCCAATGAGTACAGTCCCAATCTACCCAACCTCTCCTCATATGTCCATCCCCTCATCCCCGGGATTAACCGAGTGAACCTTCTTTGTACTGACTCGAGAGCAAGTATGTCTTTTCTTAAGTATGGACACCAAAACTGTATGCAGTATTCCAGGTGCGGTCTCACCAATACCTTGTACAACTGAAGCAATACCTCCCTATTTTTATATTCTATCCCCCTAGCAATGAAAGCCAACATTCCATTGGCCTTCTTAATCACTTGCTGCACCTGCATACTAACCTTTTTGAGTTTTGTGCACCAGGACCCCCAGATCCCTTTGTACTTCAGTACTTTCCAGTTTCTTGCCATTAAGATAATAACTTGCTCTACTATTTTTCCTGCCAAAGTGCATAACCTCACACTTTCCAGTATTGTATTCCATCTGCCAAATCTCTGCCCACTTACTTAGCCTGTCTCTGTCCCCTTGCAGATTTTTTATGTCCTCCTCACTCACTACTTTCTCTCCCATCTTAGTATCATCTGCAAACTTTGATATGTTACACTCGGTCCCCTCCTCCAAATCGTTAATATAGATTGTAAAGAGTTGGGGACCCAGCACTGACCCCTGCGGAACACCACTAGTTACTGATTGCCAGTCTGAGAATGAACCATTTATCCCAACTCTCTGCCTTCTGTTAGATAGCCAATCCTCTATCCATGCAAGAATATTACCCCCAATCCCGTGATTTTTTATCTTAAGCAATAATCTTTTGTGTGGCACCTTGTCAAATGCCTTTTGGAAGTCTAAATACACCACATCCACTGGTTCCCCTTTATCCACCCTGTATGTTACTTCCTCAAAGAACTCCAGCAAATTTGTCAAACATGACTTCCCCTTCATAAAACCATGCTGACTTTGTCCTATTAAATTATGATTATCCAAATGTCCCGTTACCGATACTGGCCAGGTAAAGGTGCACTCCGAATTGTAGAAGACCTGAAGTCAGTGAGATCCACTTATGTGAGTAGTCAGTAACAGTGTCTAACATGAAACCTAAAAATTTAACTGTCAGGATGATTGGGGTTTTTTTTCTTCATTTAAACTTTGTGACTTCCTGGAATAAATTGTTCTTATGAATACTGATCAAAATCTTGTACTGTGTTAACTAAAGTTCGTGTCCATGGTCTTACCCCTCCCTATCTCTGTAACTTCCTCCAGCCCTACAACCCACCGAGAACTCTACATTCCTCTAACTCTGGCCTCTTGTGCATCCCCCATTTCCTTCACCCCACCATTGACGGCCGTGCCTTCAGCCATCTAGGCCCTAAGCTGTGGAATTCCCTCCCTAAACCTCTCCACCTCTCCAGCTCTCTCTCCTCCTTTAATAATCTCACTGCCTGAAAGGGAGGCAGAAACCCTCATCACATTTAAAAAGTACTTGGATATGCACTTGAATGCCGTAACCTACAAGGCTACGGACCGAAAGTGGGATTAGGCTGGATAGCTCTTTTTCGGCCGACACAGTCACGATGGGCCGAATGGCCTCCTTCTGTGCCATAAATTTCTATGATTCTATGAAGACAATGCTTAAAACCTACATCTTTGACCAAGCATTTGGTCACCTGTCCTAATGTCTCCTTCTTTAGCTCAGTGGCAATTCTTTTGTCTGATTACGCTGCTGTGAAGCGCCTTGGAACGTTTTATTATGTTAAAGGTGCTATATGAATGCAAGCTGTTGTACTTGTTGGTTTATAGTCTGAGTTGAGGTTTGACAACTTATTCAATCTGCTTATGGAAGAGAGGGAACCATATGGCGGCTCATGGCACAATCCAGTGAGCTGGAGTATAGTGCAAGGGTTCTCTGTTTGAACCATGGACCTTGCTACTGTTTACCGAGATACTGTTTACCGAGATACTGGGCAGGTAAAGGTGCACTCCGAATTGTAGAAGACCTGACGTCAGTGAGATCCACTTATGTGAGTAGTCAGTAACAGTGTCTAACATGAAACCTAAAAATTTAACTGTCAGGATGATTGGGGGGTTTTTTCTTCATTTAAACTTTGTGACTTCCTGGAATAAATTGTTACAAAATATTATCAAAGTCCAACCAGTTGCACAATTTGGCAGACTGTCAATTTAAACACATAAACACTTTAATTTCTTCTTGATGAGTATTCAGTTACCAGCTTTAGCCAGACCACAAATGTGACATATGGAATAAGACATGTTTTAATGTTCAGTTAGAATAAAAAAGTTCTCAAAAGAAAAATCTCTTTTCTATTGACTATTGAAATCAGAATTGAGGATGGAAGTCAATTCTCTTCTCCTCTTAAATTTCTAAGCTCAAAATAATGGGGCTGGAATTCTGCGCCCATGGCCCAGAAATTCGGCTCCCTGGCTTCCCGCGGGTGCAAGGATCGCGCGCGCACCTACCTACCGCGCCTGCCGTTGACCTCTGGGCCCACGGGGACTTCAGCTCCTGGGCCTGCCCCAACTGCCGGCGCGCAGTGCTTGCGTGTCCCAGGGGCGCAGTTAGTGCGATGCGTCCCCTGGGATCACGTGGGCCATGGAGAGCCAATGGCAGCAGACCATCTTTCATTCATCGATTTGACAGGAAGACCTGTCAAATCTATGAATTGAAATCGGCCCCAAAACACCTAAACTTCAAATAAATTTTTTAAAAAACCATCACATTTTTAAAATAACTATAAGTTAAATAAATTAACTACTTTAAACAAAAATTTAAATTTTTGAAAAAATTAAAATACTTTTTAACAGTGCTAAAAATAAACTTACCTTTCTTTAAAGTATCTAAAAAAGATAAACCTGTTGAAAAAAAATTTAAATTATAATTAATTAACCACTTACCTTGTTAAAAACGGGTCTTGCGCCTCCTTTTTAAAAGCGCAGCTTCTTCCATACTTACCCTCCCGGAGAAACCTGAAAAAAAACCTAAGTTTGCTGCGTGCGCGCAGCCTCTCACGCGCACGCGGTTCACCTCTGAACCTCTCCCTTCACGAGACCGGAAGTTCCGGTTTCCCGTGCATGCACAGTGCATGCAGGAAACCGACACTTCAGGAGGCCTTACGGGTGAGTACACAGCGCGTACTCACCCAGCAAGTGCCGAATATTTGGCCCCATGTGTCAGTGGTGTAAGCTCCCACTGGTCATAGGGAGCATGGAAAGTATTGAGCAGAGGCTTGATGCTGGAAATGCGCAATAGATGCATTGTCCAGGGTTTTCCAACCGGCAACACTGGGGGTGCTGGAGGTTTGCACTTCTCCAAGGCACGAGCCTCATTAAACCATTCAAATTTGTGGAAATATAGGAGGGTCCTCCTTGCTGGGCAATTCCTGGTCGTTTGCACCACTGACACGAGGTCATTGTTGTGTATAAACTGTGCACAGTAGCACTAAACAGGGGCATAGCCTCCCAAAGTGACTTCCTGCCCCTGTTAAAGCACTGGGAGTTGAAGAAGTATATGCATAATGATAGACACAGGCATGACCTGCATGTGAAACTGGGCATCATACAGTTACGTTGATCTAAAATAACTTGAGGTGTCATTGCCTTAAAAGATGCGAGTGTGGGAAGGTTTACAATTCTACATTGCATCCCGAGGTATGCGAATGCATAGGATGCAAAGAACAAGCTGTCAGGTCATGTGAGAGATTGGCATGTGTGAGGAGTGCATGTGGCACTGTCAACATTTTGCAAAAAAGCAATGTTTGGACCATCCATGTGATACATGGTACTGTGGGGTGCTGTTTCTTTGCCACATTCCTTTTAAGTGTATTATAACCTTCATCTAATAGTCTACACAGCATTGAGGCTGCTGACCATCTACTGCCAGGAATGTTACACTGGAGTCCTCTGGAAAGTGTGCCCAGAATTGGGTGACCCGCCTCTCACCCATCTTGTGGCACTTTAAGCCCATTAAGCCATTCCCAAACAAAGAGTTAGTTGCTATACCACTCTTCACTTGCCCACAGAATCTGTTTTACACCTCCCAATTGAATTTTCTTTTACTTTTTTTCTGTTCCTGAAATTTGTCCTCCCTCAGTTTTGACCAAGGCCGACAAACCTGAAGACGTTATCGGTTCAATCCACAAATACTGCTTGATCTGCTGAGTATTTCTCGCATCTGCAGTATATTGCTTTTTTGACAAATATTTGAAATTGATTTTAGAGCTTGATAAAAAATTGAATTAAATATTTGTCCCCTTATACAAACATTTACCTTGGATCATGGGATCTTTTGGGTCCACCTGAGAGGGCAGATGAGACCTTGGTTTAACGTCTCATCCGGAAGATGACACCTCCAACAGTGCTGCCCTCCTGCTGTACTGCACTGGGATGTCAGCCTAAATTCGAGTCTCTGGAGTGGGACTTGCTGATGCCTATACCTAGAAATGTTGAGTTAACTCAAACTCCCAGCAGGAAATTTAGGATGAGCTGTAAAGTACCGCTCAGAAATCCTTGAAATTAAATATTCAGATATGATGGACAGAGTCATGATTAACCCACCAAGGCAAATTGAGGCCAGAATTTTTACCTTTGAGTCGGGTCGGGTGCGTGTGGGCCGCGTATGGGTTGGGAACGCGATGTTCTGAGCAGTGCGTTGCTCAGAGTACCTTCAACATAATGGCCCCAATTGAAAGACTTATGCACATTTCCCGGCCCTATTAAATGGTACGGGTATAGAGTCATAGGGCAGAGTTTTCATTGAGCTGTGGAGGCGGGTTTGGACGCAGGACTGGATTGAAAATAGCTGAATCGGGGGTCCCGACCCCATCCTGCCCCCAACCCGCCTCCATGCCAGTTTTGCTGGAGGCGGGTACCCAACCTGTGCTGGGACCCGCCTCCCCGAGGCGGGAAGGGGATTAGTGGCAATAAACTGCCTGTTAACAGGTAGTTAACAGGCAGTTTTTTGCCTAATCCCTATTTTTATGCCTGAAATGTGGGCTCTCTGACAGGTCCCAACCACGCCGTTTCAGCGAGGCAGACCGTGGGGTTGGAGGGGTCGATATGTCCGATGGGCAGGTGAGTGATGGGTGCATGTGTGCAGTGGTAAGTGTGTAAGGTAAGTGTAAAGTGTGGAAAAAAGTTTTACTTACCTTAACTTCCTCCTGCAGGTGTCAGCCCTTCAGGTCTTGGGAGTCAGAAATCTCACCGGCACAGAAAGCTGAATGGCCGTTGAGCTGTCAAAAGCTGCAGCCTCTGCTTTTTGTTCTGCAGAGATCTCAAAATCAGCCTGAGAGGAAGGAATTAACTTCGAGTACAGATTGTCAGTGTTTGACAGCTTCAAAAAGCTGTCAAACACTGATATTTCATCTGTCAAAAGCTCTTGACAGATGAAATGTCAATCTGTGACGTCACCTGTTGCCGGGTGGCCCTTAATTGGCCTGCTGGGCGGGCGCAACAAGGTCAATCAAGGGAAAATACAGTGGGTTGGCCACAAGTCGATGGAGGCGGGACTACACCCAAAAAGTGGGAGTCCCGCATTCATCCCGTCCCCAGTTTCAAAATCCAGCCCGGAGTCATAGAGTTATACAGCACCGAAAGAGGCCCTTCGGCCCATCGTGTCCGCGCCGGCCATCAAGCCCTGTCGATTCTAATCCCATTTTCCAGCACTTGGTCCGTAGCCTTGTATGCTATGGCGTTTCAAGTGCTCATTTAAATGCTTCTTCAATGTTGTGAGGGTTCCTGCCTCTACCACCCTTTCAGGCAGTGAGTTCCAGATTCCAACCACCCTCTGGGTGAAAAGGTTTTCCTCAAATCCCCTCTAAACCTCCTGCCCCTTACCTTGAAACTATGCCCCCTGGTTATTGACCCCTCTACTAATTTTGTACACCTCAATCAGGTCCCCCCTCAGCCTTCTCCGCTCTAAGGAAAACAACCCCAGCCTGTCCAGTCTCTCTTCATAGCTGAAGTGCTGCAGCCCAGGTAACATCCTGGTGAATCTCCTCTGCACCCTCTCCAATGCAATCACATCCTTCCTATAGTGTGGCAACCAGAACTGCACACAGTATTCCAGCTGTGGCCCAACTAGCGTTTTGTACAGCTCCATCATAACCTCCCTGCTCTTATATTCTATGCCTCGGCTAATGAAGGCAAGTATCCCATATGCCTTTTTAACCACCTTATCTACCTGTCCTGCTGCCTTCAGGGATCTATGTACATGCACACCAAGGTCCCTCTGATCCTCTGTCCTTCCTAGGATCCTACCATTCATTGTGTATTCCCTTGCCTTGTTAGTCCTCCCAAAATGCATCACCTCACACTTTTCAAGGTTAAATTCCATTTGCCAATGTTCTGCGCATCTGACCAACCATCTATATCGTCCTGTAGCCTGAGGCTTCCCTTCTCGCTATTTACAGGAAACTCTTTATTAACCGGCACCGACGGGACCGGCGTGGTGCCAGTTAATCAAAACGTCCGGATAATGGAGAGTTATATCTCCCAACGTACGAGAGCCCCGTATACAAAGACATGCGCCTGCATTCGGAGCTCCGTCTCCCCGGGGACCGCCAGCTGACCATCTGTCGTGTCCGCTGCCAACCCGGGCTGCACATTCCCCTCCCAATCTACACGCTCCGATTAAAAAAAAACCCCGAGGCGTTTGCCTTGTAAGTTAATTTTAAACGAGAGATGAAGGAAAACCCCAGTTACCTACTCAAGAATTTTGCCGGTTAAGAGAGATTTCCGGATATTTGGGTGCCGGTTAATAAAGAGTTTCCTGTAGCACCCCACCAATTTTCGTGTCATCTGCGAACTTACTGATCATACCTCCTACATTCATATCTAAATCATTAATGTACACTACAAACAGCAAAGGACCCAGCACCGATCCCTGCGGTACACCACTGGACACAGGCTTCCAGTCACAAAAACAACCTTCGACCATCACCCTCTGCCTCCTGCCACTAAGCCAATTTTGGATCCAATGTGCCAAGTTGCCCTGGATCCCATAGGCTCTTACCTTCTTGATCAGTCTCCCATGCGGGACTTTGTCAAAAGCCTTACTGAAATCCATGTAGACCACATCAACTGCATTACCCTCATCCACACACCTAGTCACCCCCTCGAAAAATTCAATCAAATTTGTCAGACATGATCTCCCCCTGACAAAGCTATGCTGACTATCCTTGATTAATCCTTGCCTCTCCATGTGGAGACTAATTCTGTCCCTCAGAATTTTTTCCAATAATTTCCCTACCACTGATGTTAGGCTCACTGGCCTGTAATTCCCTGGTCTATCCCTACTACACTTCTTGAGCAATGGTACTACGTTAGCTGTTCTCCAGTCCTCTGGCACCTCCCCTGTGGCCAGAGAGGTTCTGAAAAATTGTGTCAGAGCCCCTGAAATCTCCTCCCTTGCCTCACACAGCAGCCTGGGATACATCTCATCTGGGCCTGGGGATTTATCCATTTTTAAGCCTGCTAAAACCACTAGTACCTCCTCCCTCTCAATACTAATTTGTTCAAGTATATCACAATCCCCCTGCCTGATTTCTATGCCTACATCGTCCTTCTCCATAGTGAACACAGATGCAAAATATTCATTTAAAACCCCACCTACATCTTCTGGCTCTACACACAGATTGCCACTTTGGTCCCTAATGGGCCCTACTCTTTCCCTGGTTATCCTCTTGCCCTTAATATACTTATAAAACACCTTGGGATTTTCCTTTATTTTGCCCGCCAGTGTTATTTCATGCCCCCTCTTCGCTCTCCTAATTTCTTTTTTAAGTACCCCCCTGCACTTTCTATACTCCTCTAGGGCTTCCACTGTTTTTAGTCCTTTGTATCTGCCAAAAGCCTCCCTTTTTTTCCTAATCCAATCTCGTATATCCCTTGACATCCAGGGTTTCCTGGGCTTGTTGGTCCCACCTTGACCTTTACGGGAACATGTTGCCGTTGTACTCTCTCTATTTCCTTTCTGAAAGACTCCCACTGCTCTGATGTGGATTCTCCTACAAGTACTTTGGCCAGATCCTGCCTTATCATATTAAAATCGGCCTTCCCCCAATTTAGAACCTTTATTTCCGGTCCATCTTTGTCCTTTTCCATGACTACCTTAAATCTCACCGAATTATGGTCACTGTCACCAAAATGCTCTCCTACTGACACTCCTACCACTTTCCCGGCTACATTCCCGAGAATTAGGTCCAGTACCGCCCCCTCTCTTGTAGGACTTTCTATATGCTGGCTCAAAAAGCTCTCCTGGATGCACTTTAAGAATTCCGCACCCTCTAAGCCTTTCACACTCTGACTATCCCAGTTAATATTGGGGAAGTTGAAATTCCCTACTATTATTACCCTATTATTTCTACACTTCTATGAGATTTGTCTACATATCTGTTCCTCTATCTCCTCCTGACTGTTTGGGGGCCTATAGTACACTCCCAGCAAAGTGCTTGCCCCCTTTTTGTTTTTAAGTTCTACCCATATGGCCTCATTAGAGGAACCTGCTAAGATATCATCCCTCCTTACAGCAGTAATTGACTCCTTGATTAATATTATGATACCCCCTCCTCTTTTACACCCCCCTCTGTCTCGCCTGAAGATTCGATACTCCGGAATATTGAGCTGCCAGTCCTACCCCTCCCTCAACCATGTCTCTGTGGTAGCAACAATATCATACTCCCATGTGTTCATCAACACCTTCAATTCATCTGCCTTACTCGCAAGACTCCTTGCAATAAAATAAATGCCATCCAGCCTTGCCATACTCCCTGTCGTAAGAATGAGCCTTACGCGTGGTGAACTTAAAGTAAGCTTTAATCAACTAAAAAGGTGCTACATACAAAAGAGGTCTTACTCTATGCCTCTCCAGGATCCAACTGCTCAGTCCAGTATTTATCCTGGACTAATCACAGGAAGTGATGCAATAAAGTTCGAGTCACAGGAAGCTGTATTGTGTTACCACATTCTCCCCCCCCCAAAAGATTAGGAGGCCGGGATGCTCCCTCCATTTCGTAGCCGCCGGACGAGGGAGAGCCGCACCCGTTTGGGTTCTCGTAGCGGTAGAGGGCCCCTAGCCCGTTTACCCGCCGCGGGCCGTGGACCAGAGTCCGAGTGATCCAGCCCGCTCTGTGAGGGGTCAGGACGATCCTGACTGTGTACTGGTGCCCGAACGGGTGTCGGGCAGGGCTGTGGCAGATCCGTTTCCGAGCGTATGGTACGGGGTGGATCGTGGCTGCGCGTGCGAGCCCCGACGGGCTCATAGTCAGTCTGCCCCAGGTCGGCACGCTGGAGTGAGGTACCAGCCGGCGTCAGATCCAGATCGTGATGAGAGGCACCTGGCGAGCCCAGAGATGTGCCTGGTACAATATCATCCCCTGGTGTCCCTCTATGTTTCGGCGGGCAGGGAGCCAGATCCCGCAATGACACGGTAGATTCCCGACCGTCAGGATACCGAATATAGGCGTAGGTAGGGTTGACGTCAGTGAGCTCAACCTCATCTACCAGGGGGTCAGTCTTAGACGCCCGGACATATCTTCGGAGTAGCACTGGTCCCGGTGCAGTCAGCCACGACGGGAGAGATATCCCATAGGATGAGCGACGCTGAAATCGGAAGAACCGTTCATGAGGCGTCGTATTTGTGGCGGTCGAAAGGAGGGACCGTGTGGAGTGTAATGCGTCTGGAAGTACTGCTTCCCATTGCTGGTTGGGTAGGCCCCGAGATCTCAAAGCCAGACGTACCGCATTCCAGATGATAGCGTTAAAACGCTCGACTTGCCCATTCCCGACCGGATGATAAGGCGTCGTTCTGCTGGCAGCAATACCCCGTTCCGAGAGATAGGCCTTGAGTTCTCCTGACATAAAAGAAGGGCCCCGATCCGAATGAACATAGGATGCCATGCCACAGAAAGCAAATACCTGCTCAAGGCAGCTGATAACCGTGGTCGTCAGCATATTGGGGCAGGGAAAGGCAAACGGAAAACGGGAATACTCATCGACCATGGTCAATAGATAAGTGTTGCGAGTTGAAGAGGGCAACGGCCCCTTAAAATCGATGCTAAGCCGTTGCATTGGCTGGGTCGCATGTATGAGTATACCACCCGAGGGGCGGAAAAACTGAGGTTTCAATTCCGCACAGACTCTGCAGTCCGAGCACATCTTCTTTACATCCCCGGTAGAGAATGGGAGATTTCGGGACCGCACGAAGTGTAGCATGCGAGTAACGCCCGGATGACACAACCCATCATGGATGTCTACGAGCGTAGAGGGTGCCATGGCGGAGCAGAATGCTCGTGTGAGGGTATCCGGAGCCACATTCTCCTTGCCAGGTCGATAGTGGATGGTGTAACCAAAAGAGGCCAATTCCAGCCGCCAAAGCTGGATTTTATTATTTTTAATTTTGGTCCGTTTTCGATTATCGAGCATGAAGGCGACCGATCGCTGGTCCGTGATTAAGGTAAAGTGCTGGCGAGCTAGGAGATGAGTCCACTTCCGTACTGCCTCTATGATGGCTGTAGCTTCTTTCTCGACTGGAGGATAATGTAGCTCAGCCCCTTGAAAAGTCCTGGACAAAAATGCCACCGGACGACCTTCCTGATTCAGAGTGGCCGAGATCGCCACCTCCGAGGCATCACACTCAACAACAAAAGGAAGACTCTCATCGATGGAGTGAAGAGCCGCTTTCTCCAACTGTTTTTTCAGGAGGTTAAAGGCTGCAACAGCCACTGTGTCTAGTGGGAATGTGCTGGCCTTCAGTAGAGGTTGGATTCGGTCCGAGAAGTTAGGAATCCATTTAGCATAGTATGCAAACAGGCCGAGGGCCCGGCGCAAGGAGGCCGGATTCTTAGGTGGCGGGAGCTCTTGGAGTGGGCGAAGCCTTTCAGGGTCAGGTTTAATGATGCCATTGCCCACACAATAGCCAAGGATGTTGATGGTTGGTTGTGACTCAATGGATTTAGCCGCATTTAATGTCAAATTACGGTGCTGGAGTGCATCCCAAAATCGTTGGAGATTGGCGTCATGTTCCCGCTGATTGCGACCTGCGACAGTAATATTGTCCAGATAAGGAAACGTATCCTTCAAGTCTTCCTGTTTGACCAGGTCATCCATTGCTCGCTGGAAGACAGCCACTCCATTAGTGACCCCAAAGGGGAGGCGACAAAATTGATACAGCCGTCCATTGGCTTCAAAGGCCGTATACTGCTTGTCTGAGACCTTCAAGGGTACCTGATGATAGGCACTTTTCAGATCATATGTTGAGAACACCGTGTACTCAGCCAGTTTATTAACCATATCATCGATGCGCGGCAATGGGTATGCGTCCAAGTCCGTATATTGATTGATGGTCTGTGAATAGTCAATGCACAGCCGTTTCTTGTGAGGTTGTAGAGGGTTCTTAACAATAACGACCTGGGCGCGCCATGGCGACGAACAAGGCTCGATGATATCCTCTGCTAAAAGACGAGAAATCTCAGCCGCAATAAAAGACTGGTCTTCCTGACTGAAACGTCGTGACTTTGTTATAATCGGTTTGCATCGAGGAGGGATACTGGTAAACAGTGAGGGTTCATCCAGTGAAGCTGCTGACAATGCACAGAACGGTAATCGAGGTCGTATATTAGAAATAGTGAGTTCAGGTTTGGATCCGCCGAACTCAATGGTGAGCTTCTTATGCTGCTTTTGAAAATCCAGCCCTAAGATAAGATCACTACATAAGTCCTTGAGCACCGAAAGCCGGGTGGAGGGATACCTGCGACCATTAAGTGTTATTTCAACCATACAAAAGCCAGAAATTCTGGTATTAAGTGATGACTGAGCCATCGCAATTGCCTGGTCCGATGGGAAAACATGTAGCTTTAACTCTGCAACAATCTGTTCCCTAATGAAACTATCAGTGCTACCTGAGTCAATTAAGGCATCTAAAGTATGTCCATTAATTGATGCTTTTGTAGCTGCATGGAATAGGTTCTGAGGACAAGCAGCTGTAATTGGTGTCGTTGCACAAAGAGTGGCTGAAACTCTAGGTGTGTTTCTTCGAGAGAAAACCCGAGAGGAAGCACGATAGATTTTAGCCGGAACATCTTGATAGGCCCTTACCGGGGCAGTTCGGTAGGACTTAGCTTGATAAGCCCTCGTAGAGGCTCTTGATAGGCAAACCTTTGCAAAATGACCCTTTTTGTTGCAATGACTGCAAAACGCATTGCGAGCAGGGCAGAATTTCCGAGGGTGAAACTCATCACCACAAAAGAAGCATTTCTTAGATTGCCAAGAGGCTGCCACAGTGGGGTCATCATCCTCTTCATCAGTGAAGTCATCAGATTGATCGTCAGGGATAAAGTCCTCCCTAATAGAGTTCACCTGTGGCCTCTTAAATTGCCTGACTGTAGTTAAGGCAGCAGACCGAGGTCTGGGCACTGTATAAAGGTCTGCATTTCTTTTTGCCAGATCTAGAGAGCAAGCCATGTCATAAGCTCTCTGAAGCTCAAGTGTCTTACTTTCCAGTAGACGCTGGCGTATAAATGGGGAGGCAAGCCCGCAGATGAAAGCATCACGGATCATTTCTTCACGGTACAGCTCAGCTGAGGCCGCCTGAAAGTTACAGTCCATACTAAGTCTGCGAAGCTCTTGGAGGAATTTATCAATGGATTCCTCCGGCCCTTGTTGGGCTGTAGCTAGTAGATGTCTGGCATAGACCTCATTCGGTGTCTTAGTATATAGTCTTTTAAGCGTCCGAATTGCCTCCTCGTAACTGCCCCATTCCTCAACATACTGAAATACATTCGGAGTGACACAGTTGATGAGTATCCGCAACTTTGTGTCATCATCAGCCTTGCAATATTCGAGAAAATTGTCAAACGTGCGATACCAGTGTTTCCACACCTTACCGGCTGCTGGGGTGTTTGGGTCCAAGTCAAGACGCGATGGTTTAAGGATGTTTTCCATGATGGGTGATTCCCTGGATCCTTAGTTCCGAGTTCGTCCAAAAAGTTTGAGTGCGAAGTTTTCCAAAGTTGATTAAATTGTCGTAAGAATGAGCCTTACGCGTGGTGAACTTAAAGTAAGCTTTAATCAACTAAAAAGGTGCTACATACAAAAGAGGTCTTACTCTATGCCTCTCCAGGATCCAACTGCTCAGTCCAGTATTTATCCTGGACTAATCACAGGAAGTGATGCAATAAAGTTCGAGTCACAGGAAGCTGTATTGTGTTACCACACTCCCTTGTGCCGTTACATATTTGCTCTGCCTTCCAGGCTGACTTGTTTTTTCCTCTATATTTGGCTGTGCATCACCCCCTACTATAACTTCACTCCGTATCCCATCCTCCTGCCAAGTTAGTTTAAAACCCCCCCAACAGTACTAGCAAACCTCCCCGCAAGGATGTTGGTCCCGTTCCGGTTCAGGTGCAACCCGTCCGACTTGTACAGGTCCCACCTTCCCCAGAAGCAGACCCAGTGATCCAGGAAACTAAAGCCCTCCCTCCTGCACCAACTCTTGAGCCACGCATTCATCTGCTCTATCCTCCTATTCCTATACTCACTAGCACGTGGCACCAGGAGTAATCCAGAGATTACAACCTTTGAGGTCCTGCTTTTTAATCTGCTACCTAGCTCTCTAAATTCTTGTTGCAGGACCTCATCCCTCTTTCTACCCATGTCGTTTGTACCAATGTGAACCACGACATCTGACTGTTCGCCCTCCCCCTTCAGAATGCCCTGCAGCCGTTCAGTGACATCCTTGACCCTGGCACCAGGGATGCAACATACCATCCTGGAGTCACGTCTGCGGCCACAGAAACGTCTATCTGTTCCCCTTACGATAGAATCCCCTATCACTATTGTTCTCCCACTCTTTTTCCTCCCCTCCTGTGTAGCTGAGCCACTCGTAGTGCCACGGACTTGGCTCTTGCTGCATTCCCCTGAGAAACCATCTCCCCCATCAGTATCGAAAACTGAAAATCTGTTGGAGAGGGAGATGAACCCAGGGGACTTCTGCATTACCTTCCTAGTTCTTTTACTCTGTCTGGTGGTCACCAATTCCCTGTCTGCCTGTGCACTCTTTACCTGCGGTGTGACCACCTTGTTAAACGTGCTATCCACGAAGATCTCAGCTTCGTGGATGCTCCACAGTGACTCCAGCCGCAGCTCCAGCTCCGAAACGCGGATTTCGAGTAGCTGCAGCTGGAGACACTTCCTGCACATGTGTTCGCCCTGGACATTTAAAGTGTTCCTGACTTCCAACATAGCACACGAGGAGCACTCCACGCTGCTGAGCTGCCCTGTCATGTCCTACCCTTAACTTACTCCCTTTAAATTAAAGAATATTAAATACACTAGGGACCTTACTTCCCTTTAAACACTACTTACTCTAAACTAGGGACCTTACTTTTACTTTAATGACTGGATTGTAGAAATACTGTAGAAATACTCACCGCTGGTTCTCTGTCCCCTCTTGTGCAGCTTTTTAGCTCCTGTTCTCCTGGAAGCTGACAAAGATGGAAAAAGAAAGGAACACCTCCCTCCCTCCCCGCACTCTTTCACTCACCAAACTCACAGCTTAACACTCTGTTCCGATCTGCACTCCGTGACTCGTTTCCAGCACCGATATTTAAAGCAACCTTGCACTCAACTCATTTGAAGGTTGCTGGAGGAGGGTGGAACCTGACAAACAAAGACCACAGTACTCTTCTAAATTTGCACGGATGGATAGCCAAAGGCAGAGGACTGCACCACGCTTTTCAGTCTCATCACTGCATACACTGGTGGAGGCTGTCAGAGCATGCAGGGAGGTCCTCGTCCCTGCTGAATAGCGAAGGAGACCTCCACAAGAGACAAAAAGAGCCTGGCTGGATGAGGAGGTGAGCAGCAGGGATGTGGTGAGGAGGACCTGGATATGAAATGATTCAATGATCTCATGAGGTCAGGAAAGGTGAGTGCAATGTCAGTCAACACATTCCCATCACTCTGCCTTCCCAAGCCTACTCCTGCACATCATTCCTCACACCAACATACCTTGCACGTCCACCCATCACTCTCTGTCTATGCACCTACTCACCTCCCAATCTGACGAACCACCCCTCACACTCACTCTCA
Source organism: Squalus acanthias (assembly GCA_030390025.1). Taxonomy (NCBI): domain Eukaryota; kingdom Metazoa; phylum Chordata; class Chondrichthyes; order Squaliformes; family Squalidae; genus Squalus; species Squalus acanthias. The sequence continues at coordinate 43,105,028 of CM059427.1, forward strand.
CCCTAATGCAATCATAGCAAGTAACACCACAGAAGGAGGCCATTTGGCAATGTCACCCCACTCCCTCATAGTCACTCTCTACAGATGTAACCCATCCATTCCTTACACTCATTCCATCACTCTCACGCAAACTTCTCTTCTTTCCCTCCTTGCAGGAGAAAAGAGCCCACAACAACAGGCAGAGACAGAGAGCAGGAGGTGGCCCTCCAGTCTTCGCACAACTAACAGCAGCAGAGGAGGGGACTCTGGAGATCTAGGGAGTTTGAGAGACACTGGCAGTGGAAGACGGAGAGAGGGGGACATCCCAGCGAACTGATGACGGAATCACATTTCTTTCAGCCACATGGCATACAACAGTCACTCATATAGTGACTGATGTCAGCAGCCAGTGAAATGTCATCATGTGCATAATGGTACAGTTACCCATTCTTATTATAACACTTCCAATTAATCTCTTTGTTCTCCCACGGGTCCATCAACTGCCCACACCACCCACCCCCCCCCACCCCCAACCACTGTCCAGCCAGAGGAGGAAGACGACTCCTCAGAGGAACCTCCAGCCTCTGAGAGTGCAGCGTCAGCAGACCCAAGGTCACCCAGCACCAGTGCAGATACACACACCTCGGTGGGTCCTTTGCGCTATAGAGTAGAGTTGTCACCTGGTGTCTCACAATTCACAAGTGAGCAAGAGCAGGTGGTGTTGACAGGGACAGCAGTGAAGATTCCTCGCCGGAGGGCGCCGGACACTCCCAGCTCTGCTCAGCTGCATGGAGACGCTGAACCTCGGGGGTCATCGAGCAAGAGGGTGATCTTGGAGGAGCTGCAACAATTGCATGAGGCTCAGGCATCTTTTGCAGTCACGATGTATACAAATGTTCAGAGAATGGAGGAGTCCATCTCCAACATGAGCACCAGCATGTCGCAGGCGATGGCAACGATGTGCTCTTCCATGGAAAGGATGGCCACCTGCATGGAGTAGCAAATGTGCCAGTCACATGAGCACATGCTAGCTGTGGACAACAGGTGACAGGCGTTCATGGACCTCCTCTCAAGGAGCAATGTAAATGTAGACTTGGGCGTTCATCACCCCACTGCTGTGCAGCAAGGTGCTCGCCAGCTCCCCCTCAGTCAGAGCCCCAGATGCCTCCTCGGTCCCGATGGCCAAGTCTGCCTTTGCACAGTTGCAGGAGGAGCAAACTTTGGCTGGGCCATCACAGGCTCCAAAACCCAGAGGACATTCGCCAAAAGTGTCTAACGAGTCGCAGCAGGGAAGTGAGCAGCCTGCCTCTACCTCTGCTGAAGCCACAGGCGTTGCACCTTGTAGAAGCACGCGGAAAAGAAAAATGACTGAAAAGTAGATGCACAAGGGTATGCACTTGAATGTATCAAAAAATGTTAGTGCTAAGTTTCAGTTATATTGATGACACACATAAATGCTTTTCTTTGCACCACTTTCGGGTCTTGTCCATTTTTGCCTCACACTTTGGAAGTGGCTTTGTGGCATGGAGTGAATGGTGAGATGTTATTTAACCTCGAACATTGGGGCTTTGGATGAGAGGAATCTATTGGCCATTGTAGGGATGCTTTATGGTGTTGTGGAGCGGGGGGGAACTTAGCATGTGGCAGGCATGTGGCTGCATTGGAGGAAGTTAAGTAAATCTGGCCATGAGGACCCCATTCCAGGCCTCCCAGGCAGCAATGTGCGCCGCTGCTGTTGCCATCTGCACCTCAGATTCCTCCTCCTCTTCCTCCTCCTCCTCCTCCTTGTTTTCCACCTGCTTCTCTTCCTCCTCTGAAGAAGAAGTTATGTGCTGTGCGCCATGCTCCTCCTGCAGCTCCAACCCTCGCTGCTGCGCCATGTTGTGCAATTCACAGCAAACAGCGATAATTCTGGAGACCCTGGCTGGTGCATACTGAAGGGCTGCTCCAGATCTGTCAAGGCATCTGAAGTGTATCTTCAGCATGCCTATTGCTTGCTTTATGACACATCTGGTGGAGTTGTGGCTCTCATTATAATGCTCCTCAGTCTCAGTACTTGGCCTCTTTAAGGGTGTCATCAGCCACTTCTTCAGTGGATAGTCCTTGTCTTCAAGCAGCCAGCCGGTAATCTGTTTGGAGGTGCGAAGAGCTGAGGGAGGGTGGACTGGCGCAGCACAAAAGAGTCAAGGCAGCTGCCAGGGAATCTGGCGCACACATGCGTAATCATCTTTTTGGTTGCAGACAAGCTGCACATTGAGGGAGTGGAAGCCCTTGTGGTTCACAAACACTCCTGGGTGATGTGGGGGTGCCCTGATGGCCACATGTGTGCAGTCGATGATGCCCTGCACCTGTGGGAAGTCAGCCAGAGCCGCAAAGCCGAGCGCACACTCAGTAACACTGGCTTCATCAGTGGAAAAGTTGATATATTGGCTGACTTCTAAACATGGCATCGTTCAACGGGGTGATGCATCTGTGGGCAGCAAATGTCTGCTGCAGATTCTTGGAAGGAGCCTGAGGCAAAGGTGTTGAGGGCAGAGGTGACTTTGACAGCCACTGGTAAGGAGTGTCCATCAGGACCTCTGGGCAGCAGGTCTTGTTCCAGCAAGCTACAAATGCCTGCACTGACCTGGCATAATAGCCTGAGCCTCCTGAAGCATTGCTGCTTAGTCATGTTGAGGAAGCTCATCCTCTGCCTGTATACCCTGTGTTGGGGGTATTGCCTCCAGCACGCTGCAGCCCTGTCGTATCCCCCTCTCTCCTGTGGAGCATCAGGTCATTGAGGAGAAGGCTGCTGTTGTGGTTACTGCTGTTGTTGGTGTGGCTGGTGTTGTTGGTGGTGGGGCTCATCTTGGTCCGATTCTGGGGACCAAGGTGAGACAGTATAAGCGGCACCCATGCTGATGTAATAGATGGTAAAGTGGAGATCAGAGGGCCAATCCCTCAATGTTGTGATAGTGAGTAGCAATGTGGTGAGAGTGGCTTCCGAGGTTTCAAAAATGACCTGCAAACTGCTGACACCTAAATGTGTGGACAAAATGGAGTGAGCAAGAGCCTTTCCAAGAGGCAAGTAATGAGGTGTAATGTTGCAGTATTTATGTGCTTTTCATAAGCTGTCAATGAGTGAACTCGCCAATGGCCACTTCCGCCTCCCCTTCACAGGCGAGGTAGCCGACCTCCATGAATCCCGTGCTCTTGAAGTTAAACTCAAAAGCTGGCATTAAAATCACTCTTAAGAGTCTCTGAACAAGCACTTAATGATTTCAATGAGGTTGCCCGCCTCTGCCGATTTGGTCCGTGTCGCGCATTCAAAGGCGCCCGAGTTAAATGCGCAAGTTGGCGGGATGACGGCAGGTTTCCGATGCACTCGCTGTTTCCGGGATTTTTACTGCCGACCCACCCCCAAACCCGCACACTTGGCAGTGGGAAAATTCCAGCCTGAGTGAAACTTCGGAATATCTATTTGTCCTTGACAGGGTACCGTCAATGGTATGACATTGCCATGGTCTAATAGCTAAGTTTCACATAGTTCTTTATCAGGAGCATCTTTTCATTAAATCCTCAGTGTGGTGTTCAAATCACGCAACAGAGAATAGCATCAGAATAAAACTGTATTTTTTTCACAAAAGGGAAAATAAAGATTTGGGATGGAGGTTCTTGCATTCCATTGGTAGAAAGTAATACCCAGATTCCTAAAGGATGGCCTTGAATTTCTGTGGGTGTTCTCACAATCTCCCATTTAACTTTGGCAGGAGATCAGCAGAACTCACAGAGAAAATGTATAAATAGCCAGTTTCAACTGTTTACTCTGTTTTCTCAGGGGTTCCGCTGATATCCCACTGAAATTAAAGCAGGAGATCGGGAAAACCCACAGGGAAATTCAGGATCGACAATTTCTGGCTAACGGGGGAGGTTTCTCTTTAATTAAGGACCTAGCCAAAACTCAGCTGCCCGTGTCCTAACTCGCACCAAGTCCCGTTCACCCATCTCCCCTGTGCTCACTGATCTACATTGGCTCCCGGTTAAACAGCGCCTCAATTTCAAAATTCTCATCCTTATTTTCAAATCCCTCCATGACCTCGCCCCTCCCTACCTCTGTAATCTCCTTCAGCCCCACAACCCCCCCGAGATATCTGTGCTCCTCTAATTCTGCCCTCCTGAGCATCCCTGATTATAATCGCTCAACCATTGGTGGCCGTGCTTCTGTTGCCTAGGCCCTAAGCTCTGGAATTCTCTCCCTAAACCTCTCCACCTCTCTACCTCTCTTTCCTCCTATAAGACGCTCCTTAAAACCTACCTCTTTGACCAAGCTTTTGGTCACCTGCCCTAATTTATCCTTATGTGGCTCGGTGTCAAATTTTTTGTCTTATAATACTCCTGTGCAGCGCCTTGGGACGTTTTACTACGTTAAAGGCACTATATAAATACAAGTTGTTGTTGTAGCTAGAGGGTCACTGCTTTGATCTATTTTCAGTCTACTTGTTCTGAACCACAGATCTGCCTTGGCACAACTTTCTTTTCTATGAAGGAAAGACACATGTTATGCGGTATCAGAAACGATCAGAACCAGAAACCTGTTATCTTGAAGAGAAGGGAATAGCTTCACAGTCCACAGCATATGCTAATCAGGGTCTGATGACATGACCAGGCCCCAACAGCAATTTTAAATTTGTCTTGAATGGGGAAGCCGCGGCGGCTTTCCCGCCAGATGAAGGTCACCGTGAAGAGGAGCGGGAAGCTGAAGAGGTCCTCTAGGTAAGTTGTTTCTTTCCTTTGTGGGACTTGGAGGAGCAGGAGTGCTCTGGGCCCCACAATGAAAATTTAAGCCTCCCCAGCCTGGAATCCTCCCTTTCCCTACCATGAGACCCCATCCCCCCCACCCTGGAACTCCACACTCACTTGAGCGCTGGTGGGCGATCTTGGCTGCAGGATTTTCCTGAGGCCGGCAGCCATTTCCTGCCCACTTCCCATCCATTCCGGGCGGAAAGTGAACTGGCGGCATGTTAATGACGCCCTGTGATGAAAATTGTCGTGGCCTCGTAATGCCACGGGCAGGTAGGAAACTAACTGAAACCAGAGGTTTCCTGTCAGATTAAAATACTCCCCATAGAGTCACCTTTATATCTCGACTTTTATATTCAATGCCTCTTGTCACAAAACCTAATTAATGATTTTATGGCCTTACCCACTAGTGGTGCTGCTTTTAATATCTTGTGAATTGAACCCCCAAATCCCTCTGCTTTTTCATATTTCCCAGCTTTCCCTCAAAGCATATTTTTCCTTTTTTTAATCAAAGTGTACCACTTCACATTTACTATCATTGAATTTCATCTGCCACATTTTTCCCCATTCCATCATCTTATCAATATCGCCTAGCAGCATCCTTTTTTCCTCAGAATTATTACCTATACTTCCTATTTAGGTATCATCTGCAAATTTGGACACCACTCCCTCTAACCCCATATCTAAACTATTGAAGCCGCCTGAGAACAGAACCATGTGGTTCCAGCAACTCTGAGAAACTGCATTGCCTGAAAAGGTGGTGGAAGCAGAGTCAAAAGGGAACTTTCAAAAGGCAATTGGATATATGCTTCAAAAGGAGAAATTTGCAGGGCTGTGGGGAAAGAGCAGGGGAGTGGGACGAAGTGGTAGCTCTTTCAGAGAGCCGGCACAGGCACGATGGGTCGAATAGCCTCCTTCTCTGCTGTATGATTCTATGATTCCAACTTCTATTTTCTGTTTCCTCGCTTCTAACCGGTTTGTGATCCAATTTGCTGCCCTCCCCCTAATTCCTACTCCTTAATCTTCTCCAATAGTCTCCTGTGTAATACACTGTCAAAGACTTTTTGGAAGTCCATGTACACCACATACCCCTTAATCCTCAGTTTGGTTTTCTGAAGCTTATCTTCATTATTAGTTTCACTGGAGACTCAAGTTCCCTATTTTACCTTCAGCAGAAACTAGGGCCGATTCATTAACAAAAGTTGTGTCCATTTCAACCTCCTAACGTGGTAAATGCACATCATTTTATCTAACAATGGATGACTCCAGTGCAGAAATGCAAACAGTGCTGTACTTATAGCACAATGGTAAGTATTCACTATTACTATTTAGTTACTGGCAAAATGCATTTACGTCCACAATGTCGGATGGTGGTCCTAATACTCAGGGCTATAGAATGAGGTTACATGTAGGTTTGAGTCCTGCTCCACTTGATTCCTGATCAAGTCAGTTCTAGTGAGTAAGAGTGGAGGCCTCAGTGTCTCCCAGCAAGGTGGAGGGAAAGTTTGAGAGGAGGCTGTTAAAAAGGCATACGTGCTCCTTGGCTTAATAAATAGAGGCATAGAGTACAAAAGCAAGGAAGTTATGCTAAAACTTCATAAATCACTGGTTCGGCCCCAGCTGGAGTATTGTGGCCAATTCTGGGCATCACACTTTAGAAAGGATGTCAAAGCCTTAGAGAGGCTGCAGAGGAAATCTACTAGAATGGTACCAAGGATGAAATACTTCAATGGGGAAGACTAGAGAAACTGGGATTGTTCTCCTTTGAGCAGAATGTTAAGGGGAGATTTAATAGAGGTGTTCAAAATCACGAATGTTTTTGATAGAGTAAATAAGGAGAAACTGTTTCCAGTAGCAGAATAGTCAATAACCAGAGGACACAGATTTAAGGTAATTGGCAAAAGAACCAGAGGTGAAATGAGGGGGGAAAAAATTACGCAGCAAGTTGCTATGATCTGGAAAGGGTGGTGGAAGCAGATTCAATAATAAATTTCAAAAGGGAATTGGAAAAATACTGGAAGGGAGAAAATTTGCAGGGCTTTGGGGTAAGAGCAGGGAAGTGGGCCTATTTCCTTTCAAAGATCTCTTTCAAAGAGCCGGCACAGGCACAATGGGCCGAATGGCCTCCTCTGTGCTGTACCATATGATTCTACACCTGCCAGTTCCTGGTGCCCCGTGATGCTGACTGCAGGGGGAGAATTGGTAGCGGCCTGAGAGCAGGCCTTGCAGCTACCCTTTAGATTTAGATTGTAGGCAACAGGGATTCATTTTTTTACCAAGGGTGTAACCAGAAAAGGATATCAGGATTGAAACTGTCAGATAGAGACAATGAAAGCTGTTTATGTCAAAACTAATGCGGCCAGATTAAAAACAACAACTTGCATATGTATAAAATAACAACAGAAAGTGCTGGAAACACTCAGCAGGTCAGGCAGCATTGAGGAGAGGAGAAACAGAGTCAACGTTTTGGGTCGAACCCTTCATCAGAACTGGAAAAGGTTAGAGAGGGGAGATTTTTATGCAGGGGCAGCGAGGAGGGGAGGAAAGAACAAAGGGAAGGTCTGTGATAGGATGGAAGGCAGGAGAGATTGACTGACAAAAGGATTCCGAAGGGACCGCTCCCTCCGCGACACCCTGGTCCACTCCTCTATCACCCCCAACACCCCTTCCCCTTCGCCCGGCACCTTCCCATGCCACGCAGGAGATGCAACACCTGCTGAAAGGGTTAAAAGGGCTAAAATGAGGATTAACGAACAGAGCATTATATCCAACCATATAAGGAATTGCTATGAACATGTCCAGAAGGGAAGGTATGGTGTAACATGGCCAAAGTGCACAAACCATGAATCACTAACTGAGGAATGTATTGAGAGATAACGTATGGGGTCACAAAACCAATGCACACAGATCACAAGAATTTGGGTGAGAGATAACGTATGGGGTCACAAGACCAATGCACACAGGTCACAAGAATTTGAGTGAGAGATAACATATGGGGTCACAAGACCAATGCACACAGGTCACAAGAATTTGCGCCCGAAGCCAACTGTAAGATATAAGAAATGTATACATGTAATGCACATCATTGCGAAACAGTAGCCACAACTCAGAACAAAACCTGTATATAAGGCAGAAGATTTTCAGCGATCGGAGAGCATTCATCCCCAGATGAATGTCTCCCCTGTCGACTTGTAATAAAGTTGATTTACTGAATGAACCTCCGGACTCCGAGTGATTGATTGGGAATAAGGTGGACGTCGACCCTTTATATCAGAGGGTCCGTCTCGGGAGAAGAAGCTCTCCCGGTTATCCTTACACCTGCCCTTTTACCTCCTCCCTTCCCACCGTCCAGGGCCCCAAACACTCCTTCCAGGTGAAACAGCAATTTACTTGTACTTCTTACAATTTAGTATACCGTATTCACTGCTCACGATGCGGTCTCCTCTACATTGGGGAGACCAATCGCAAATTGGGTGACCGCTTTGCGGAACACCTCCATTCAGTCCGCAAGCGTGACCCTGAGCTTCCGGTCGCCTGTCACTTTAATTCTCCCCTCCACTCCCACTCTGATCTCTCCGTCCTCGGCCTCTTACACTGTTCCAACGAAGCTCAACGTAAGCTCGAGGAACAGCACCTCATCTTTCTATTAGGCACTTTACAGCCTTCTGGACTCAACATTGAGTTCAACAATTTCAGACTATAAATTGGCCCCTGTATTTCTTTCTTTTTTTTTCTCGTGTTTCCTCACATGGTAGCTGTTAATGTTGCTGCCATCATCATCCACACATCATCTAGAGCCATCTTTTGTTTCTTAACTTGTCCCATTACCTCCCCTTTTGCCTTGCACTATCATCCCTTTTGTCATTCAATCTCTCCTGCCTTCCATCCTATCACAGACCTTCCCTTTGTTCTTTCCTCCCCTCCTCCCTGCCTCTGCTTAAAAATCTCTCCTCCCTAACCTTTTCCAGTTCTGACGAAGGGTTCGACCCGAAACGTTGACTCCGTTTCTCTCTCTTCGATGCTGCCTGACCTGCTGAGTGTTTCCAGCACTTTCTGTTGTTATTTCAGATTTCCAGCATCCGCAGTATTTGGCTATTGTGACTTGCATTTATATAGCGCCTTTAATGTAATAAAATGTCCCAAGGTGCTTCACAGGAGTGTGATTAGACAAAAATTAGACAATATCCACTAGAAGCCGACTGACTCCCACAACGACCTGGACTACACTTCCTCCAAACCCGCTTCCTGTAAAGACTCTATTCCATTCTTCCAGTTTCTCCATCTCCGTTGTACCTGTTCAGACAATGCCACCTTCCATACCAGTGCTTCTGCTACGCCTTCCTTTTTCCTCAACCGAGGATTCCCCTCCACTGTGGTTGACATGGCCCTCGACCGTGTCCATTCCATTTCCCTCACTTCTGCTCTCACCCTTTCCTCTCCTACCCAGAACCATGATAGGGTTCCCCTTGTTCTCACCTTTCACCCCACCAGCCTCCACATTCAATGGATCATCCTCCGCCAATTCCGCCACCTCCGGCATGATCCCACCACCAAACAAATCTTCCCCTCCCCTCCCCTTTCAGCATTCCGAAGAGACTGCTCCCTCCGCAAAATCATGGTCCACTCCTCTATCAGCCCCATCACCCACTCCCCTTTTCACGGGGCCTTCCCGTGCAAGCGCAGGAGATGCAACACCTGCCCTTTTGCCTCTTCCCTTCCCATGGTCCAGGGCTCCAAACACTCCTTCCAGGTGAAACAGCGATTTACTTGTACTTCTTTCAATTTAGTATATTGTATTCGCTGCTCTACACTGGGGAGATCAAACACAGATTGGGTGACCACTTTGCGGAACACCTCCGTTCAGTCCCCAAGCATGACCCCGAGCTTCCGGGTCGACAGTCACTTTAATTCTCCGGACCACTCCCACTCTAACCTCTCTGCCGTCGACCTCCTACACTGTTCCAATGAAGCTCAACGTAAGCTCGAAGAGCAGCACCTCATCTTTCGATTCGGTACTTTACAGCCTTCTGGACTCAACATTGAGTTCAACAATTTCAGACCATAACCTCTGCCCCTATTTGTTTCAGATGGCAGCTGTTGCTGATGATTCTGATATTCTCATTTACACCTCCTCTAGACCCATTCTTTTGTTTCTTTACTTGTCCCATTACCATCTCCTTTCGCCTTGCACCATCATCCTTTTTGTCATTTAATCTCTCCTGCCTTCCATCCTATCACAGACCTTCCCTTTTGTTCTTTCCTCCCTCCCCCCCCACCCCCCCCCCCCCACTTTCCCTTCCTCCGTACTTGCTTAAAACCTGTTCCATCTCTAACTTTTCCCAGTTCCGAATAAATCAACCTGATACATTGGGCCAGAAATTCAGCTCTCAGGCTTCCCGCGGGTGCAAGAATCGCGCGCGTACTTACATACCGCGCCTGCCGTTGTGCTTCGGGCCCACGTGGAATTCGGCTCCTGGGCCTCCTCCAGCTGCCGGCGCGCAGTGCTTGCGTATCCCAGGGGCGCAGTTAGTTCGAAGCGTCCCCTGGGATCACGTGGGCCATGGAGAGCCAATCGGAGCAGGGAATCTTCATTCATAGATTTGACAGGAAGACCTGTTAAATCTATGAATAGAGATCGGCCCCAAAACCTCACTAAAACTTCAAATAATTTTTTTATTTAAATCACATTTTTAAAATAACTATAAATTACATAAATTAACTACTTTAAATAAAAATTTAAATTTTTGAAAAAATTAATTACACTTTTTAACAGTGCTAAAAATAAACTTACCTTTCTTTAAAGTATGTAAAAAAGATAAACCTGTTGAAAAAATGTTTAAATTGTACTTAATCCACCACTTACCTTGTTAAAAGCAGGCCTTGCGCCTCCTTTTTCCCCGCGCAGCTTCTCCGTACTTACCCTCACGGAGAAACCTGAAAAAAAAACGAAGTTCGAGGTCTACGCGCTGCCTCTCCGGCACACGCGTTCGACCTCTGAACCCCTTCCTTCAGGGGAACGGAAGTTCCGGTTTGCAGTGCATGCGCGAAACCAGCATTTTCGTTGGGTCTACGGGTGAGTACCCAGCGCGTACTCACCCGTGGAGACCCGAATTTCTGGCCCATTAACTCTGTTTCTCTCTCTACAGATGCTGCCTGACCTGCTGAGTATTTCCAGCATTTTCAGTTTTTATTTTCAGATTTCCAGCATCTGCAGTATTTTGGTTTTGTAACTGGACAAAAATTGATACCGAGCCAAAGAAGGAGTTTTTAGGACAGGTGATTAAAAGTTTGATCAAGGAGTGTCTTAAAGGAGGAAAGGTGGAGAGGCAGAGAGGTTTAGGGAAGGAATTCCAGAGCTTAGTGCCTCGACAACTGAAGGCATGACCGCCAATGGTGGGGCGAAGGAAGTGAAGGACGGACAAGCGGCCTTGGTTGGAGGAACACAGAGATCTCAGGGGGTTGTAGGGCTGGAGAATGTTACAGAGAAAGGGAGGGGTGAGGCGATAGAGGGATTTGAACAGGATGATGAGAATTTTTAAATCGAGGCGTTGCCAGACTGAGAGCCAATGTAGGTCAGTGAACACAAGGGGTGATGGGCGAATGGGATGGTGCAAGTTAGGATACAGGCAGCAGAGTATTGGATGAGCTCAAGTTTATAGAGGGTGGGAGATGGGAGGCCGGCCAAATCAGCATTGGAATAGTCATGTCTGGAGGTAACAAAATCATGGATGAGGGTTTCAGCAGCAGATGGGCTGAGACATAGGTGGAGATGGACGATGCAATGGAGAAGGAAGTAGTCTTTGTGATGGAGAGGGTATGGTGTCAGAAGCTCAGCTCAGCTTCAAATAGGACGGCGAGATTCTGAACAGTCTGGTTCAGCCTGAGACAGTGGCCAGGGAGGGGGATGGAATCAGTGGATTGGGAACAAAGTTTGTGGCGGGGGCGAGAGGCAATAATTTCTGTCTTCACAATGTTTAATTGGAGGAAATTTCAGCTCATCCACGGACAAGCAATCTGACAAGACAGAGACAGTGGGGGAGTCGAGAGAGGTAGAGCTGGGAGTTGTCAGCATACATGTGGAACCTGCCTCGATTGTAACTCCCCTCGCCCAGTGAGATTGGTGCGTGGGAGGGGTTAAGATAAGGCTGAGTCTACTTACTGGCCTGAGGTCACTCTGTTCTTGCCGGCACCATTTCATCTTCACTGACTTTCAAGTAAGCCGAGGCAGGCGGGAGCCTTCTTCACATTCAAAAGTCACGGCCGGATGACGTCATCAGTGCCACAATGTGATTTTAACGTCGAGTCAAGTGGAGTCCTGCACTGTGCGGAACCTGACAGCCAAAGCACGGCGGGAGGCGCCGACTGGCCAAAAGAGGCCAAGGTAAGGTTTAAAAAATGACTTTTGTGAGAACTCCTTGTGGACAGGAGGAGCAAGAGTGCTCCCCCCAGCCTCTGCAAGGAGTCCTTGGGCCTCCCCAGCCCTGGCCTTGCCTTTCACTCACCGTGCTGTCATTGGCTGCTGAAGCCCTTGCCCAGCACTGAGGTTACGCCAAGGACCGAACCTTTGGGTCCCCAGCATCCTAAGGCTCCCAATGGGAGACTGTGCTGCAATATTTAAATGAGACCCGGGAGTTAAAATGGCCCAGGCCCCTCACTGCGATCCCCGTGGAGTTTCCCCCCGCCCGCACTCCTGCCCTCCACAAATGAGCCCTTCAGTAAAAATCGAGGCCTACATCTTCGGATGATGTCGCCGACCGGAAGCATGCAGATGAGAAATAGGAACAGGCAAGGATAGATCCTTGGTGGACTCCAGAGGTAACGGTGCAGGAGTGGGAATAGAAGTCATTGCAGGTGATTCTCTGGTTACGACTGGATAGATAAGAATGGGACCAGGCGAGTGCAGTCCCACCCAGCTGGCCGACGGAGGAGAGGTGTTGGAGAAGGATGGTGTGGTTGTAAAGGAAATAGCCATATTCCAAAAGATACACCATCCTATGAACAGATTTCTGATATTATTAATACAAGACATACTGGGTTTAAAAGTCTGGAAAGCCTTGGCAACACAGGCTTCTGAGATAAAGATCAGTGTTAACAAAAGCTGTAAAACACCACAAGCTTTGAAATGGGAGATGGTTGTAAACACAAAAACAATGGCCCTATTGAAGCAAACCATTGGTGCTTCCAGAAGGTCTGGAGTTTGGGAGAAACACAATGGAATGACCCAAGTAAAGTGTTATAAGCTAACACTCAGGGAAACAGAAACTTAGAGCATTAAAAAACCATGTGCCTTCGTAAAAGTAACATCAAATAAGACAGGAAACACGATTAAATATGCAACCAATTGAGATAGCAAGAAAACAAGTAAACACCCTAAGAGAAGTGGTTTTGATTTACATATTGTAAAATGTACCTGCAGAAGACTTTGAAAATATAATATCAATAGATGACACCAAGCAATCACATTGTTTATGTGTTAAACTTGGAACAGTTGGGAGACGTGAAGTCTGGAATGCAAGCAGCTAAAGTGATTTAACAATTCAATGGAAAACCTTCCTAAGAATGGCATCAAATAGATAAATCGATAATAACCATAAAAATGATAAGTTTTTGAAACACCTAAATGTAGAGACAGAATTCTAAAAGTTGGCAACTGAAATGACAGTAAGAATAGAAAGAAGTCAACAGAGTATCACTGGAGACAATTAGCTTACATCAGCAGAAAACTTCAAAGAATATACCACTAAAAAAGAGTATAAAAATAAGAGCTTTTCAGATAGAGAGTCAGAAGTCGCTGGGAAGAGGCAAGCGATTCTCGCCTTCAGAACCACTCTGTAGGCCTACAACTCTGAGTCTCAGGTAATCAAGGTATTTGATTTTGGTGGATATTCTGGATTAAGAAATAAGTAGAAGTGTGGAAATGTAACGAAGTTAAGATTTGAGAATAAGGATCTCTGATAAGAAATGTAAGCTATTTGTATTTTGACCCGTTAAAGTTGCGATGAAATCAAAAGCTATTAACTAAATGTCGGTTCTTTAATAAATCTATATATTTTTAAAATTGTCTCAAAGAGTATTTCTGTATCAATCTCATGAACTCAATTTCTGTACACTCTTCAGAGAGGAGTTGCAGAATTCTGGGGGGGTTTCCGGACCCTCATAATATCCGGAAGGTTACAGTCTAGTTAAACTTGTTAAAAGTGCTATCCAGAGGACGGTAACATCTTCAGGCTGTTCCTTTCCTTTAGGGAGAGATAGTCTAACCTTTAGACCCAATTAAGCGTCTCTAGGATTCGGCTACCACTAACTTTAGTTGAAGGTGAACGTCTGGGGAATACGCCTGATCTGGGGTAGCCCGAAAAGGGCTAGGACTTGTAATTATCCCTTCATGGTCAACCATGTCAAAGGCTGCAGACAAGTTAAGAAGGATAAGGAGTGATAGTTTACCATGGTCACAGTCCCATAGGATATCATTTGTGACTTTGATAGGGTCATTTTGTTGCGGGGCGGAAACCTGATTGGAAGAGGTTCACACATGGAGTTGTGGGTAATATGGGCATATATTTATGTGGCAACAACAAGTTCAAGTATTTTGGAGAGGAAAGGGAGGTTTGACATGGGGCGGTAATTTGTAAGGACAGAGGGGTCCAGAGTGTTTTTTTTGAGGAGGGAGTGGGGTTGACTGCAGATTGAAAGGGAGGGGGGCAGTTCCTGAGGTAAGGGAGCCGTTTACAGTATCAGCTAGCATGGGGGCCAGGAAGTAAACTTGGGTGGTCAGCAGTTTAGTGGGAATAGGGTTGCAAGAGAAAAGGTGGGTGTCATAAACAAGACGAGCTTGGAGAGGGCATGAAGGGAGATAGGAGAGAAACACGTGAGTTCAGGGCTAGGAACCTTGGGGGAAGGTTGGCTTAGTGGGCAAGGAATACTTAGAGGGATACAGCAGAGGCAGATGAATGGATGGTCTCAGTCTTATTGACAAGGAAGTCCATGAGCTGCTTGCTCACCTCATTGTTGGAGGTGAGGGTGGAGGGGGCAGGGAAGAGGAGTTCAAGGAGACGGTTGACAGTGGAGAAAAGAAGCCAGGGTTATAGAAACATAGAACCTAGGAGCAGGAGTAGGCCATTCGGCCCGTCGAGCCTGCTCCACCATTCAATACGATCATGGCTGATCATCCAAATCCAGTACCCTGTCCCTGCTTTAATCCCCACAGTACACATATCCCACCCTACCCCCGTAACCCCACGTATTTAATTCCCCCTAACATATCCCATCCTATCCCCATAACCCCACATATTTAATCCCCCCCTAACACTAAGGGTCAATTTATCATAGCCAAATCAACCTAACCCACACATTTTTGGACTGTGGGAGGAAACCGGAGCACCCGGAGAAAACCCACGCAGACACGGGGAGAATGTGCAAACTCCACACAGACAGTCACCCGAGGTCAGATTCGAACCCGGGTCCCTGGCGCTGTGAGGCACCAGTGCTAACCACTATGCCACTATGTTATCTTTGCATTCCAGGATGATTTTGTAGTAGTGAACAGTTTTGGCAGAGGAAAGCAGGACCCGATGATGCTAGATGTGGTTCAGCTAGATGGGGTACGGTAGCAAAGTGGTTATGTTACTGGTACTAGTAATCCAGAGGCCTGGACTAATAATCCAGAGATGTGAGTTCAAATCCCACCATGGCAGTTTGTGAATTTGAATTCAGTTAATTAAATAAGTCTGGAATTTAAAAAAAGCTAGTATCAGTAATGAAGCTGTCGGATTGTCATAAAAACCCATCTGGTTCACGAATGTCCTTTAGGGAAGGAAATCTGCTGCCCTTACCCGGTCTGGCCTATATATGACCCCAGTCGCACAGCAATGTGGTTGACTTAACTATCCTTTGAAATGGCCTAGCAAGCCACTCAGTTATATCAAATCGCTACAAAAAAGTACAATCCTTCATCACACAGACTGCAGCGGTTCAAGAAGGCGGCTCACCATCAAAAGGGCAATTCGGGATGGGCAATAAATGCTGGCATTGCCGGCGACACCCACATCCTGTGAATGAATAAAAGAAAAGCCAGATCTGTCAATGAATGGCTAAACCAGTTGTGCGTCATATATGTTCAAATCTGCGTCCCTTGGACTTAAGGGAGCAAAGATTGGGCCATACGAAGGAGAATGACCAGGGTGGGAGAGAGTAAGGGTTTTACTGGGGACAAGGGAATGAAAGTTGAAGGTGAAAATGTGATCGAGCAGACCAATAGCTACAGACGTATCGTGACAACTAAGAGCCAAAGGCTAGACAGTTGGGAGTTTGAAATTGACTTGGGGGAAGAGTTTTTTTCCAAGGGCGGACTCAGAACCAAGTGTAGTTAATGGCCCAGAAATTTGACTCGGAGGCTTGCCGCGGGGGTAAGGATCGCGCGCGATATCACACACCGCGCCGGCCGTTGTGTTTTGGGCCCACAGGAACTTCGGGTCCTGGGCCTCTCCCTGGTGCCGGCGCGCAGTGTGTGCGTGTCCCAGAGGCGCAGTTAGTGCGATGCGACCTCTGGGATCACGTGGGCCATGGAGAGCCAATGGCAGCAGACCATCTTTCATTCATAGATTTGACAGGAGACCTGTCAAATCTGTGAATTGAAAGATACCCCAAAAGAACAGCTAAACCTCAAATAAATTTTAAAAAAAATCACATTAATAAAATAACTATAGTTAAATAAATTAACCACTTTAAACAAAAATTTAAATTTTGAAAAAATTTTAAAAAAATTTTAAAGTTATAAAAATAAACTTACCTTTCTTTAAAGACTCTAAAAAAGATAAACCTGTTGAAAAAAATTAAAAATTATACTTAATTAACTACTTACCTTGTTCAAAAGGGGTCTTACGCCTCCTTTTTACTTGTGTAAAATCTTCAATACTTACCCTCGCGTTGAAACCTGAAATAAAACCTAAGTGTGCTGCGTGCGCGCAGCCTGTAGTGCGCACGCGGTTCACTTAGGAACCGCCCCCTTCACCATACCGGAAGTGCCGGTTTCCCGCGCATGCGCAGTGCATGCAGGAAACCGGCACTTTGGGAACGAATACGGGTGAGTACGCAGCGGGTACTCTCCCGTATTCGGCCGAATTTTTGGGCCAATATGTTCTGATTAAGGCCGGACTGGAAATTAAATTAAATTGCTGCAGTAAAGGATAATGAATGTTCTGTGTTAATCATATGGCTGCGTTATCCTTCTTGGGAGTCTGTGGTTTAGTTTGGGCGAACATTTGGGCCTGTGCTGTGTAGTATCAACTTATTTATTATGCTTCTACCAAGCACCCATTACACCATTATGTTCAGCAGTCAACTTGCATTCCCTTGCTTTTGGGGATTGTTGCTATCCTGTTAATCTTGGTCGATTAAATGATAGTGTTTAAAAGAAGCAGCAGGTAGTGTGCACAAAATTGCCAAACTGTCTATTAAGAGCCCTATTTTTAAACTGTAAATTTGTCACTCAGTTACTGCCAAGTTGAAAACTGAGCTTTAAGGTTAATTGCAGCCTACATATTCCAATTTTGGTTCTAACAGAGCAATAAATGCTTACAACTGGTGAGTAAAACACCAATTTAGCCAATTATCATTGGGTGCAAAAGGCTAACTTTAACTAGCCTGCTATTTTGTTAGATTTTTTTTTCGAATCAATATTCCAGTGATGCATTGGGAGTGGTGAAAACACAGCTGGAGGGGGTCAGATATGGGGCTGAAATTGTGTTCATTGGATCTCCATGCACAATGCACAATTCTACAAATTGCAACCGAGTAGGATTTAGGCGCAAGAAGCTCTCACCAAAAATGAATGCTCAAGACTTGGAGTGTGGTATATACCCAAAAGCAACTGATTGAGAGACAAAAGTGCGACCAACTTAGCCAAATTGACCCTTATCAAGTGGAAATGAACATACAGCAATTTCCTGTTGATTCACGTTGGGAATGCAATGTGCATTCATCCCGCCCATATAAAACAGGCATTCTGGGGGGGTTATTTTAATTTTCGGCGATGGTGTAAAACAAGAGATATCGAATTGATCGTCCATGATACACCACGCACTATTTTCCTTTCCATTCTCTTCCATATATGATGATGCTGCTTGTGAAAGACAAGAGGTTTTCTTTTCATAGCTAGACCCCTGAACTCCTCATCTCTGTCCTGCTCAGCAGAGCTGAGAAAGGACTTCACTCTCTGGTGAGCTGGCTCCTGGGCTGTCCCTGCCACTAGTACCTGCTGCTGGGTGTTTCCCCACGCACAGATCCCTCTGGCTCACTGTCTAATGCAGCCATGGGAGTGCTAATATCTGTGCACATGCATAGGAGGGGTGGTGCGTGTGACAGTGCATCCTCAGCAGGATGGTCCTCCTCCGAGGTGTCTTCTTCAGAGCATTCTTGTTGCTAAGAATGATGTAGAGGAAAGAGAAAAGGGACAAGAGTTAGGATCGCATTATGTGCTGTCTTCTCCTGCAAAAAGAGAGGGTGAGAGTTAGTGCGTGGCTATTGAAAGGTTAAGTGGAGATGTGTATGGCTTGTGCACTTAGTGCATGTGCTGAAAGCTGGAGAAGAAGCAAGATGGACTGAGGATGGGGAGGTGATGAATGTAAAACTAAGTGAGTGGAATGTGAGGAAGGAGCCCTGGGAGGAGTTGCTGATTCTGCAATTGCTAGGATGTGAGAAGAGAATGGTGTTAGTGTGTGATGTGAAGGAGAGGTGTTGCATTGTACCCTTGTGATTGTATGCTGAAGGATGTGATGGAAGGAAAGGAATTGTTGCAAATGATGGGGGAAGAGGGTGAAAGGAATGTTGTCAAGTGTTGTTGAGATGGAGAGATGAAGAGATGTGCTCACCCTTGCTAGTCTTGTGAGGCCATTGAACCTCTTTCTACATTAAACCCACATCCTGGGTGCGATGCTGCTGGCATTGACCCTCTCAGCCACCTCTATACAGGCCTGCTGGATAGTCACCCTGAGGGTCTTTCTATGCTGGAGAATAGCACTTCCCTCTTATTCCCTGACCTCCTCCACTAGGACCGCCAGGGAGGCATCAGTAAACCTAGGGGCAACCCTCCAACTCATTACTGCTAAGATAATTATGTCCACACTGTTCCAATGAAATCTTCCAGAAAAGAATGGAACCTTCCTTTAAGAGGTGTATTCCCGCTTTAAGTAAGCCTTGGGCGGCCCATCAGAAATTGTGCAGTGTGAATGGGTGGGCTGCACGTTTGCTGACATGATCGAGGGGGCAGCAATATTTAAATGAGGCCAAGAGTTACCTAGACTGGGCCTCACACTGGCGATTTCACAGGGACTTGCCATTCACCCTCACCCCTGCCTGCCCGATCCCTGCCCTGAATTAAAATCGGGGCTGGAAAATTTTCATCATCTTACCAATGTACAGAAGAAAGCAAAACACAGAATAAGTTTGGTGTCTGTTCAGAGGAAGTTTAGTTAAAATATATAAGGAATCTCTAACTTTTTCTAATCACAGGTTCATGACCATATAACTGCATATACCTCACATAAAGGAGTACTTCAAGCTCCTATCAGACATTAAGCAATTTTCAGCAATTTTAGTAACACATGATGTTAATATCTGATAGGTCTCCATATGTTGTTTCTCTTTACCAGCAAGAGACAAACCTTGTGCAGAATGTGTCAGCGTCAGTTGTAAGTTTCATAATCAAATGACTATCAAATGGCACACCCATGTCTTGCACATATCTAGAATGAAACAACAATCTATTAGCAGTCACCATCAGCTTATAGTATCATATTATAGTATGATAGCATAATATAAAGGCTGCTAAATTGGTGGAAGGCTGCTACAATTAGTGTAATTTTTTACATCAGAACTGGGAAGAATCATCGACCTGAAACATTAACTCTGTTTCTCTCTCTACAGATGCTGCCTGACCTGCTGAGTATTTCCAGCATTTTCTGTTTTTATAGGAGATTTAATAGAGTTGTCCTGGTCCTCGGTCCAGGAGCGAGGACGAGGCCCAGGAGCAAGGACGGGACCCAGGAGCGAGGAAAAGGCCCAGGAGCGAGGGCGAGGCCCAGGAGCCAGGGCGAGGCCCAAGAGCAAGGTCAGGACCCAGCAGCAAGGAGGAGGCCCAAGAGTGAGGACGGGACCCAGGAGCGAGGACGGGACCCAGGAGCGAGGACGAGGCCCAAGAGCGAGGACGGGACCCAGGAGCGAGGACGGGACCCAGGAGCGAGGACGAGGCCCAGGAGCGAGGACGAGGCCCAGGAGCGAGGACAGGGCCCAGGAGCGAGGACGGGACCCAGGAGCGAGGACGGGACCCAGGAACGAGGTCGGGACCCAGGAGCAAGGACGGGACCCAGGAGCGAGGACAAGGCCCAAGGGTGAGGTCAGGGTCCAGGAGCGAGGTCGGGACTTAGGAGCAGGGACGGGAGGAGCAGCGAGGTCAGGACCCAGGAGCGAGGTCGAGGCCCAGGAGCGAGGTCGAGGCCCAGGAGCGAGGACGAGGCCCAGGAGCGAGGACGAGGCTCAGGAGCGAGGACGGGACCCAGGAGCGAGGTCGGGACCCAGGAGCGAGGACGGGACCCAGGAGCGAGGACGGGACCCAGGAGCGAGGACGGGACCCAGGAGCGAGGACGGGACCCAGGAGCGAGGACGGGACCCAGGCGCGAGGACGGGACCCAGGCGCGAGGACAAGGCCCAGGAATGAGGACGGGACCCAGGAGCGAGGACGGGACCCAGGAGCGAGGACGGGACCCAGGCGCGAGGACAAGGCCCAGGCGCGAGGACGGGACCCAGGAGCGAGCTCGAGGCCCAGGAGCGAGGTCGAGGCCCAGGAGCGAGGTCGAGGCCCAGGAGTGGCGCAGAGAGGACCAGCAGCGGGGTCGGGAGGACCACACTGCAGCCTATGAAACCCAGGTAGAGAGAACCTGCGGGAAGGAGGGAGGAGGACAGAAGGAGAATGTTTGTGCGTTTGTACTAGGCTGATGTAGCAGAGCCTGGTTTCCAATCGTCTTGGATCCCCTTGCCATTGGACCAAGACCTTGCTCTGTCAAGCCTGTGTGGTAGCTGGTGTACAATGGCCACCCCACATTAAAAGAATTCACGCACAGGCATCTTCAACCTTTAAAATGAAGTTCAGGACCTGGAACGTCAGGACCCTCAAGGACAACCCCAACAGCGACAGATCGGAACGCCGTACTGCTATCGTTGCCCGGGAGCTCAGACGTTTTGACATAGACATCGCCGCCCTAAGCGAGACCCGGCGGGCAAGGGCAGGCCAGCTCAAGGAGCAAGGCCGTGGTTACACCTTCTTCCGGAAAGGCAAACCTGAAGAAGAACGCCGCCTCCATGGGATAGGCTTCGCCATAAAAAATGAACTAGTTGGGCATCTCAGAGACTCCACTTGCGGAATAAACGTTCGTCTCATGACTCTTCAGCTCACCCTAGCCTGGAACCAGTGCACTACGCCCCAACACTGGAAGCCACAGACGAGACCAAAGAGCAATTCTACTCCAGCCTTGAACAATCCCTGTCCCGAGTCCCAATAGGCGACAAGCTGATCCTCCTTGGCGACTTCAACGCCAGAGTTGGAAAGGACACAGACCTCTCGGGAGGTGTGATCGGCAGAGAGGGGGTAGGGAAAGCCAACTCCAACGGTACCCTCCTCCTGACGAAATGCTTAGAACATGGCCTTGTCATAACCAACACCTTGTTCCATCAGAGAGCCAAGTACAAGGCTTCATGGCAACACCCTCGCTCCAAGCACTGGCATCTGCTGGACTACGTCATCGTCCGAGCGAGGGACCGCAAGGACGTCCGCATCACCCACGCCATGACAGGAGCTGACAACTGCTGGACAGACCACCGCCTAATCCGCTCTGTCATCTCCATCAATGTAGCCCCAAAACAGCGGCGGCAACAGAAACAATGCCGCAGGAAAATCAACGCTGGAGCACTCAAAGACCCCGCTAAGAAAGCCCTATTCAGCCTGCGCCTCACAACCAACCTGACGACTCCCAGTGATTCAGAGACACAGAGTGTCCTCAGCGCCTGGTCTGCACTCAAGGCCTCCATAATCAGCACCTGTGAAGAGACACTCGGTCACTCGACCAGGAAACACCAAGACTGGTTCGACGAGAATGACCAGGAGATCCAGGAGCTAATAAGCTAATAATCCGCAAGTCCATGTTGGTACCAATGACATAGATAGGACAAGGAATGAGGTTCTGCTGAGGGAGTATGAGCAGCTAGGAGCCAAATTAAAAAACAGAACCTCTAGGGTAGTAATCTCTGGATTACTACCTGAGCCACGAGCAAATTTGGCTAGGGTAAATAAAATCAGAGAGTTAAATGCGTGGCTCAAAGACTGGTGTGGGAGAAATGGGTTTTGCTTCCTGGGACACTGGCACCAGTACTGGGACAGGAGAGAGCTGTTCCGTTGGGACGGACTGCACTTGGCCAGTGCTGGGACTAGAGTCCTGGCGAATCGAATAACTAGGGCTGTAGAGAGGGCTTTAAACTAATTAGTGGGGGGGAGGTTTCAAGAGAGCAAAAAATAAAAATGTCAGCGGAGAAGGCAATAGAGCAAAGTAACAGTGGGGTAATTAAAAACCAGAGCGTGTCAGGAAGGGACAGAATATATAAAGATAAAGATAAAGGTGAAGTAGTAAAGGGGGTAAAAGCAGGAATAAATTGTCACAAAACATATTTAAAAGTTCTTTATCTGAATGCACGCAGCATTCGTAACAAAATAGACGAGTTGACGGTACAAATAACTACACATGGGTATGATCTGGTGGCCATTACAGAAACATGGCTGCAAGGTGACCATGACTGGGAACTAAACATCCAGGGGTATTTGACTATTAGGAAGGACAGACAGGAAGGAAAGGGAGGTGGGGTGGCTTTGTTAATAAAGGATGGAATCACTGCAATAGTGAGAAATGATACTGGGTCAAAGGATCAGGATAGTGAAACAGTTTGGGTGGAGATAAGGAATAATAAGGGGAAAAAGTCACTAGTGGGCGTAGTCTATAGGCCTCCTAACAGTTGCAACTCAATTGGTCGGAGTATTAATCAGGAAATAGTTGGGGCTTGTAATAAGGGAACAGCTATAATCATGGGAGATTTTAACTTTCATATTGACTGGACAAATCAAATTGGGCAGGGCAGTCTTGAGGAAGAGTTCATAGAGTGCATTAGGGACGGGTTCCTTGAGCAGTATGTTACTGAACCAACCAGGGGGCAGGCAATCTTAGATCTGGTCCTGTGTAATGAGACAGGATTATTAAAAAATGTCCTAGTAAAGGATCCCCTTGGAATGAGTGACCATAACATGGTTGAATTCCAAATTCAGTTGGAGGGTGAGAGAGTTGGATCTCAAACCAGCATACTAAGCCTAAATAAAGGAGACTATGAAGGTATGAGAGCAGAGTTGACTAAAGTGGACTAGGAAAATAAATTAAGGTGTAAGAGCAGGAGCAGTGGTATACATTCAAGGAGGTATTTCACAACTTTCAAGAAAAATATATTCCACTGAGGACAAAGGGGCGTAAAAGAAAAGACAGCCATCCGTGGCTAAGTAAAGAAATAAAGGATAGTATCCGACTAAAAACAAGGGCTTTTAAAGTAGCCAAATCTAGTGGGAGGATAGAAGATTGGGAAGCATTTAAAAACCAGCAAAGAATAACTAAAAGATTAATTAAGAAAGGGAAGATAGATTATGAAAGTAAACTAGCAAAAAATATAAAAACAGATAGCAAGAGTTTCTACAGTTATATAAAAAGAAAAAGGGTGGCTAAAGTGAATGTTGGTCCCTTAGAGGACGAGGCCGGGAAATTAGTAGTGGGGAACATGGAGATGGCAAATACGCTGAACAAATATTTTGTATCAGTCTTTACAGTAGAGGACACTAAAAATATCCCAACACTGGACAAACAAGGGGCTATAGGGGGGGAGGAGCTAAACACGATTAAAATCACTAAGGAGATGGTACTCGGTAAGATAATGGGACTTAAGGCGAATAAATCCCCTGGACCTGATGGCTTACATCCTAGGGTCTTGAGAGAAGTTGCGGTAGGGATTGCGGATGTATTGGTGGTAATTTTCCAAAACTCCCTGGATTCAGGAAAGGTCCCAGCAGATTGGAAAACTGCTAATGTAACACCCTTATTTAAAAAGGGAGGTAGACTAAAGGCTGGATACTATAGACCAGTTAACCTAACATCTGTGGTTGGTAAAATGTTGGAGTCCATTATTAAGGAAGCAGTAACAGGACATTTGGATAAGCATAACTTAATCAGACAGAGTCAGCATGGTTTTATTAAGGGGAAATCATGCTTGACAAATTTGCTCGAATTCTTTGAGGACGTAACAAACAAGGTGGATAAAGGGGAATCAGTGGATGTGGTGTATTTGGACTTCCAAAAGGCATTTGACAAGGTACCACACAAAAGATTACTGCACAAGATAAAAAATCATGGGATTGGGGGTAATATACTGGCATGGGTGGAAGATTGGCTATCTAACAGAAAACAGAGAGTTGGGATAAATGGTTCATTCTCGGGTTGGCAATCAGTAACTAGTGCTGTTCCGCAGGGGTCAGTGCTGGGACCCCAACTCTTTACAATCTATATTAACGATTTGGAGGAGGGGACCAAGTGCAACGTATCCAAGTTTGCAGATGATACAAAGATGGGAGGGAAAGCAGTGAGTGAGGAGGACATAAAAAAACTGCAAAAGGACATAGACAGGCTAAGTGAGTGGGCAGAAATTTGGCAGATGGAATATAATGTTGGAAAGTGTGAGGTTATGCACTTTGGCAGAAAAAATCAAAGAGCAAGTTATTATCTAAATGGAAAGAAACTGCAAAGTGCTACAGTAGAAAGGGATCTGGGGTCCTGGTGCATGAAACACAGAAGGTTGGTATGCAGGTACAGCAGGTGATCAGGAAGGCCAATGGAATCTTGGCTTTTATTGCAAGGGGGATGGAGTATAAAAGCAGGGAAGTCTTGCTTCAGCTATACAGGGTACTGGTGAGGCCACACCTGGAGTACTGTGTACAGTTTTTTTCCATATTTAAGAAAAGATATACTTACTCTCGAGGCAGTTCAGAGAAGGTTCACTCAGTTGATTCCGGAGATGAGGGGGTTGACTTATGAGGAAAGGTTGAGTAGGTTGGGCCTCTACTCATCGGAATACAGAAGAATGAGAGGCGATCTTATCGAAACATATAAGATTGTGAGAGGGCTTGATCGGGTGGATGCAGGGAGGATGTTTCCACTGATGGGTGAGACTAGAACTAGGGGGCATAATCTTAGAATAAAGGGCTGCCGTTTCAAAACTGAGATGAGGAGAAACTTCTTCACTCAGAGGGTAGTAAATCTATGGAATTTTCTACCTCAGAGAGCTGTGGAAGCTGCGACATTAAATAAATTTAAAACGGAGGTAGACAGTTTCCTAGCTGATAAGGGAATTAAGGGTTATGGGGAGCGGGCAGGGAAGTGGACGTGAGTCTAGGTTCAGATCAGCCATGATCCTATTGAATGGCGGAGCAGGCCCGAAGGGTCGTATGGCCTACTCCTGCTCCTACTTCTTATGTTCTAAGTGCAAGACATTTCTGATCTGGAAACAGCAACAGAATTCGAGAGCAAGAAAGCAGCTCTACAGACACCTGAAGGCCGAGGTCCAACAAAAAACACGCGACCTAAAGAACAGATGGTGGTGGAGAAAGCACAGGAGATCCAGCAGCTAGCCGACAACCACGACGTGTGTGGATTCTTTAGCACAGTCAAGACCACCTGCGGCCCAAGCACCCAAGGTCCTACCCCACTACGGGCCAAGAATGGAGAGGTACTCATCAAGGACAGAGAGGCAGTCAGTGCCCGCTGGAAGGAGCACTTCAAAGATCTCCTTAACCGAGATTCTGTCTTCGATGCGAGTGTCCTCAACTCCATCCCACAGCATGCTACCCGCCACCACCTCAGCCCAGCATGAGGTTGAAAAGGCCATCCGACAACTGAAGAACAACAAGTCCTCAGGAGCAGATGGAATCCCCGCCGAGGCACTAAAGCATGGAGGAGAAGCACTATTGGCGTGAATACATGAACTCATTTCTCTTATTTGGAAGGAGAAGAGCATGCCGGGGGATTTCAGAGACGCCGTAATCGTGACCATCTTAAAGAAAGGTGACAAGTCCGATTGCGGTAATTACAGAGGAGTTTCCCTGCTGTCTGCCACTGGGAAAGTCAACGCAAGAATCCTCCTCAATCGCCTTCTCCCAGTGGCTGAAGAGCTCCTCCCAGAGTCGCAACGCAGATTCCGCCCACTAAGGGGCACAATGGACATGATCTTCACCGCACGTCAAATACAAGAGAAATGCAGGGAACAGCACCAACCGCTGTACATAGCCTTGTTTGACCTCACAAAGGCCTTCGACACTGTCAACCATGAGGGATTATGGAGTGTCCTCCTCAAATTCAGCTGCCCTCAAAAGTTTGTCACCATCCTCCGCCTGCTTCACAATGACATCCAAGCTGTGATCCTGACCAACGGATCCACCACAGACCCAATTCACTTCCGAACCGGGGTCAAGCAAGGCTGTGTCATCACACCAACGCTCTTCTCGATCTTCCTTGCTGCAATGCTCCATCTCACCCTCAGTAAGCTCCCCGCTGGAGTGAAGCTAATCTACAGAACAAACAGGAAATTGTTCAACCTCCGTCGCCTCCAGTCCAGATCTAAGGTCGTCCCATCCTCTGTCATCAAATTACAGTGTGCAGACGACGCTTGCGTCTGCGCACACTCGGAGGTCGAACTCCAAACCATCGTCAAAACCTTCACCGAAGCGCACGAGAGCATGGGCCTTACACTAAACATCTGTAAGACAAAGGTCCTCTACCAACCTGCCCCCGCCACACAGTGCTGCCCCCCGATTATCAAAATTTTCTTGGACCACTTTCCATACCTCGGGAGCCTACTGTCAACAAGGGCAGACGTCGATGACGAAGTCCAACACAGCCTTCAGTGTGCCACTGCAGCCTTCGGTCGCCTGAGGAAGAGAGTGTTTGAAGACCAGGACATCAAACACAGCACCAAGCTCATAGTCTACAGAGCAGTAATGATACCTGATCTCCTGTAAGCTTCAGCAACACGGACCATGTACAGCAGGCACCTCAAAGTACCACCAACGCTGCCTCCGCAAGATCCTGCTAATCCATTGACAGGATAGGCGCACCAACGGCAGTGTTCTCGCTCAGACCAACATCCCCAGCATCGAAGCTTTGACCACACTCGATCAGCTCCGATGGACAGGCCACATTGTCCACATGCCCGGTATGAGACTCCCAAAGCAAGCGCTCTACTTGGAGCTCCGACACGGCAAGAGAGCCCCAGGTGGGCAGAGGAAACGCTTTAAGGACATTCTCAAAGCCTCTTTGAAATGTGCAACATCCCTACCAACACCTGGGAATCCCTGGCCCAAGACCGCACAAAGTGGAGGAGAAGCATCCGGGAAGGCGCCAAACACCTCGAGTCTCTTCGCTGGGAACAAGTGGAAGCCATGCGCAAACAGCGGAAGGAGCGCACGTCAACCAAAGCACCCCACCCACCCGCCCCTTCAACCACTGTCTGCCCCACCTGTGACAGAGACTGTAGGTCCCGCATTGGACTCATCTGTCACCTGAGAACTTATTTTTAGTGTGAAAGCAAGTCATCCTCGGTTCCGAGGGACTGCCAAAGAAGAAGGAGAAGAATTTTTTACATTTATATTTTTGTGCAACATTATTTGAAAGCTTCTGATCTAAATGGTTTCATTAGCGAAGCTTCTATCAGGGATAAGCAGATGTTCTATAGACATCACACCATGTTATTTCTCGGTTGAGCTTTATCACAACACTGGTATCTGAAATCATCAAGGATTCTGTGACCCATTCACCTACTGTCTCAGTTCTAACTCACTCTCAGGAGTGAGCATGCAGGTGATGGCTGGAGAGAATTACTTTTAGAAAGAAAATGTTTCCGTTCTTCTCATTAATGCTGGTTCATGGGGAGCAACCTCGTCCATATGGACGATCAGTGTTGAATGACTTCAAATTTGGGGGCATCAGATGTGAGCCCGATCCTGCCCTCATCAGACGTCCATATATGGACCTCCTACAGTCGCAGGATAACGTTCAGGTTCAGGAACCCAGATGGATTTTTTTTTCTTCTCAGTCCAGGAACATAAAGACTAATTGTAAAGCCACTAAGGGTTCGGTGGCTGAAATCACATAACGCAACACAGATCAAAGGGTTGATTTTGACCGTTTCCAGCGGTAAGGAGTTGGGTGCATATTTACACCCCGCCCGATTTGCCTTTGCGTTGATCAATGGAAAGGAAGATCGGGCGGAATGTAAAACGGGACATTCAACCCCTTACTGCCCATTCCCTGCCCGGCAGGAAATAGTTAAAATCGCCCCCAAAGGTTGAACCTGGGGCCTTTGTGCTCTGTACAGCCCAGTACTGCACCACTCCATCACTGTGGCTGAAACACCGCTTAGAACATAAGAAATAGGAGCAGGAATAGGCCACATGGCCCCTCGAGCCTGCTCCGCCATTCAATAAGATCATGGCTGATCTTGGGCTCAAAGCCACTTCCCAGCCCGCTCCCCATAACCCTTCACTCCCTTATCTTGCAAAAATCTGTCTATCTCCGCCTTAAATGTATTTAATGACCCAGCCTCCACAGCTCTCTGGGGCAGAGAAATCCACAGATTTACGACCCTCTGAGAGAAGAAATTCCTCCTCATCTCAGTTCTAAAAGGGCGACCCTTTATTCTAAAACTGTGCCCCCGCGTTCTAGATTTCCCCACGAGGGGAAACATCCTCTCTGCATCTACCTTGTCGTGCCCCCTCAGTATCTTATATGTTTCAATAAGATCACCTCTCATTCTTCTAAATTCCAATGAGTATAGGCCCAGCCTGCTCAACCTTTCCTCATAAGTCAACCCCCTCATCTCTGGAATTAACCGAGTGAATCGTCTCTGAACTGCCTCCAATGCAAGTATATCCCTCCTTAAATAAGGAGACCAAAACTGTACGCAGTACTTGAGGTGTGATCTCACCAATACCCTGTACAGTTGTAGCAGGACTTCCCTGCTTTTGTACTCCAACCCCTTTGAAATAAAGGCCAACATTCCATTTGCCTTTTTGATTACTTGATGTACCTGCATGCTAACATTTTGTGTTTCATGCACAAGGACCCCCAGGTCCCTCTGAACTGTAGCATTTTGTAATCTCTCTCTATTTAAATAATAATTTGCTTTTTTTTTCCTGCCAAAGTGTATAACCTCGCACTTTCCCACATTATACTCCATCTGCCAAATGTTTGCCCACTCACTTAGCATGTCTATATCCCTTTGCAGGTTCTTTGAGTCCTCTGCACAACTCGCTTTCCCACCCATCACTCAACCGTGGCTAACAAAGGAAATTAGGGATAGCATAAGATCCAAGGAGAGGACATATAAATTGGCCAGAAAAAGCAGAAAACCTGAGGATTGGGAGCAGTATAGGATTCAGCAAAGAAGGACAAAGGGATTAATTAAGAGGGGGAAAATAGAGTATGAGAGTAAGCTTTCAGGTAACATAAAAACTGACTGTAAAAGCTTTTATAGATATGTGAAGAGAAAAAGATTGGTGAAGTCAAGCGTAGGTCCCTTGCAGTCAGAATCAGGGGAATTTATAATGGGAAACAAAGAAATGGCAGACCAATTAAATACATACTTTGGTTCTGTCTTCACAAAGGAGGACACAAATAACCTCCCAGAGATGTCGGGGAACATAGGGTCTAATGAGAGGGAGGAACTGAAAGAAATCAGTATTTGTAGGGAAATAGTGTTAGGGAAATTGACGGGATTGAAGGCCGATAAATCCCCAGGGCCTGATAATCTACATCCTAGGGTACTTAAGGAAGTGGCCCTAGAAATAGTAGATGCATTGCTGGTCATCTTCCAAAATTTGATAGACTCTGGAACAGTACCCGTGGATTGGAGGGTAGCTAATGTTACCCCACGGGCAACACGGTGGCATAGTGGTTAGCACTGGTGCCTCACAGCGCCAGGGACCCGGGTTCGAATCTGACCTCGGGTGACTGTCTGTGTGGAGTTTGCACATTCTCCCCGTGTCTGCGTGGGTTTCCTCCGGGTGCTCCGGTTTCCTCCCACAGTCCAAAAATGTGCGGGTTAGGTTGATTTGGCTATGATAAATTGACCCTTAGTGTTAGGGGGGGATTAAATATGTGGGGTTATGGGGATAGGATGGGATATGTTAGGGGGAATTAAATACGTGGGGTTACGGGGGTAGGGTGGGATATGTGTACTGTGGGGATTAAAGCAGGGACAGGGTACTGGATTTGGATGATCAGCCATGATCGTATTGAATGGTGGAGCAGGCTCGACGGGCCGAATGGCCTACTCCTACTCCTAGATTCTATGTTTCTATGTTTCTATTCAAAAAAGGTGGTAGAGAGAAAATGGGGAATTATAGACCGGTAAGCCTGAAATCGGTAGTGGGGAAAATGCTTGAGTCCATTATAAAAGATGTAATAGCAGAGCACTTGGAAAACAGTGACAGGATCGGACAAAGTCAACATGGATTTACAAAAGGTAAATCATGCTTGACTAATCTACTGGAATTTTTTGAGGATGTAACTGATAGAATAGATAAGGGAGAACCAGTGGATGTGGTGTATTTGGTCTTTCAGAAGGCTTTCGATAAGGTCCCGCATAAGAGATTAGCATGCAAAGTTAAAGCACATGGGATTGGGGGTAAGGTACTCTCTTGGATAGAGAACTGGTTGGCAGACAGAAAGCAAAGTGTTGGAATAAATGGGTCTTTTTCCGAGTGGCAGGCAGTGACTAGTGGGGTACCGCAGGGATCGGTGCTAGGACCCCAGCTATTCACAATATATATTAATGATCTAGACGAGGGAATTGGATGTAATATCTCCAAGTTTGCAGACGACACAAAGCTGGGTGGGAGTGTGTGCTGTGAGGAGGATGCCGAGAAACTCCAGTATGATTTGGACAGGTTGGGTGATTGGGCAGAAGCGTGGCAGATGCAATATAATGTGGATAAATGCGAGGTTATCCACTTTGGTGTCAAAAATAGGAAGGCAGATTATTATCTGAATGGCAATAGATTGGGAGAAGGGGAAGTGCAACGAGACCTGGGTGTCCTTGTGCACCAGTCGCTGAAGGTAAGCATGCAGGTGCAGCAGGTGGTTAAGGCGGCAAATGGTATGTTGGCCTTCGTAGCGAAAGGGTTCGAGAACAGGAACAAGGATGTCTTGCTATAGTTGTACAGGGCCTTGGTGAGACCACATCTTGAGTATTGTGTGCAGTTTTGGTCACCTTATCTGAGGAAGGATGTTCTTGCCATGGAGGGAGTGCAGCGAAGATTCACCAGGCTGATACCTGGGATGGCAGGAATGACGTATGAGGAGATTGGGTCGATTGGGCTTATACTCGCTGGAGTTTAGAAGAATGAGAGGGGATCTCATTGAAACTTATAAAATTCTAACAGGACTAGACAGACTAGATGCAGGAAGGATGTTCCTGATGGCCGGGGAGTCCAGAACCAGGGGTCACAGTCTAAGGATAAGGGGTAAGCCATTTAGGACTGAGATGAGGAGGAATTTCTTCACCCAGAGAGTCGTGAACCTGTGGAATTCTCTACCACAGAAGGCAGTTGAGGCCAATTCATTAAATATATTCAAGAAGAAGTTAGATATATTTCTTAAGGCTAAAGGGATCAAGGGATATGGGGAGAAGGCAGGGACAGGGTACTGAATTTGGATGATCAGCCATGATCTCATTGAATGGCGGAGCAGGCTCGAGGGGCTGAATGTCCTGCTCCTGCTCCTATCTTCTATGTTTCTATGTTTGTATCATCCACAAACTTGGCTACATTACACTCGGTCCCTTCATCCAAGTTATTAATGTAGAATGTAAATAGTTGAGGCCCGAGCACCGATCCCTGTGGCACCCCACTAGTTACCTTTTGCCAACTGGAAAATGACCCATTTATCCCGACTCTCTGCTTTCTGTTAGTTAGCCAATTCTCTATCCATTGTGGGTATATTACCCCCAATTCCGTGAGCTCTTATCTTATGCAGTAACCTTTTATGAGGCATCTTATCGAATGCTTTCTGGAAATCCAAATACACCATATCCACTGGTTCACCTTTGTCCACCCTGCTCGTTATCTCCTCAAAGAACTCCAGCAAATTTGTTAAACATAATTTCCCTTTCATAAAACCATGCTGACTCTGCTTGACTGCATTATGATTTTCCAAATGCCCTGCTACTGCTTCCTTAATGAAGGACTCCAGCATTTTCCCAATGACAGATGTTAGGATAACTGGTCTATAGTTTCCTGCTTTCTGTCTCCCTCCTTTCTTAATAGGGGTGTTACATTAGCGGTTTTCCAATCCGCTGGGACCTCTCCAGAGTCCAGGGAATTTTGGTATATTGCAACTAATGCATTCACTATCTCTGCAGCCACTTCTTTTATGACCATGGGATGCAAGCCATCTGGTCCAGGGGACTTGTCATCTTTTAGTCCCATTATTTTACCAAGTACTATTTCCTTAGTGATAGTGATTGTCTTTAGTTCCCCCCTCCCTGTGGGATGTTGTTCGTGTCTTCTACCGTGAGGACAGATACAAAATATTTGTTCAGAGTCTCTGCCATTTCCCCGTTGCCCATTATTAATTCCCCAGTCTCATCCTCTAAGGGACCAATGTTTACTTTAGCTACCCTCTTCCTTTTTATATACCTGTAGAAGCTCTTACTATCTGTTTTAATGTTTCTTGCCAGTTTACTCTCATAATTCATCTTCTCTCTATTATTTTTTTAGTCATCCTTTGCTGGTTTTTAAAAATTTCCCAAACCTCTGGTCTCCCACCAATCTTGGCAACATTGTACACCTTCGTTTTCAATTTGATACTATCCTTTACTTCCTTAGTTAGCCACGGATGGTGCTCCCTTCTCTTAAAATCTTTCTTTCTCACTGGAATATATTTTTGTTGAGAGTTATTAAATAACTCCTTAAATGTCTGCCACTGCATTTCAACTGTCTTACCCTTTAATTTATTTTTTCCAGTCCACTTTAGCCAGTTCTGCCCTCATGCCATTGTAATTGCCTTTGTTTAAGATCAGGACACTGGTTTGAATTACAACTTTCTCACCCTCCAACTGAATTTGAAATTCAACCATGCTATGATCACTCTTTCCTAGAGGATCCTTTACTATGAGATCATTTATTAATTCTGTCTCATTACATAGTACCAGATCCAAGATAGCCTGCTCCCTGGTTGGTTCCATTACATACTGTTCCAGGAAACCATCCCGGATGCACTCTATGAACTCCTCCTCAAGGCTACCATGGCCAATTTGATTTGTCCAATCAATATGGAGATTAAATCACCCATGATTATTACCGTACCTTTTTTACAGGCCTCTATTTGTTGATTTATACTCTGTCCAACAGTATTGCTACTGTTTGGGGGCCTGTAGACTACGCCCACCAGAGACTTTTTCCCCTTTATTAATTTTTATCTCCATCCAAACCGATTCTACATCTTGATCTTCTGAGCCAATATCACTTCTCACCACTGCACTGATCCTATCCTTTACCAACAAAGCCCCACCTCCCTTTCCTTTCTGTCTATCCTTCCGAATTGTCAAATAACCTGGAATATTTAGTTCCCAGCCCTGATCACGTCTCTGTAATGGCGATCAGATCATACCCATTTGTATCTATTTGTGCCGTCAACTCATCTATCTTGTTACGAATGCTGCGTGCATTCAGATATAGAGCTTTTAACTTTGTCTTTTTATCATTTGTCCTTGTTTTGGCCCCATTTTCTCTTGCACTCTTATTTTTAAACATTCTGTCCCTTCCCATCACACACTGGTTATTATTTCCCCCATCTCTATCCTGCTCTATTGCTTTCTCATTTATCATTGACTTTTTAAATTCCCGCTCACCTGGATCCTCCCCCCACACTATTTAGTTTAAAGCCCTCTCTGCAGCCCTGGTTATTCGATTCACCAGGACTCTAGCCCCAGCATGGTTCAAGTGAAGCCCATCCAAACAGAACAGCTCCCTCTTATCCCAGTACTGTTGCCAGTGCCCCACAAATCGAAACCCATTTCTCCGACACCAGTCTTTGAACCACTCGTTCATTTCTCTGATCTTATATACCCTATGCACATTCGCTTGTGGCTCAGGTAGTAATCAGAGATTATTACCTTTGTGGTTCTGCTTTTTAATTTAGCCCCTAGCTGCTCATACTCTCTCAGCAGAACCTCTTTCTTTGTCCTACCTATGTCATTGGTGCCTACGTGGACCATGACAACTGGATCCTCCCCCTCCCACTCCAAGTTTCTCTCCAGCCCAGAGGAGATGTCCTTAACCCTGGCACCGGGCAGGCAACACGACCTCCTTGTGTCCCTCCTTGCAGGAAAAGATAGCCCACAATAAGAGGGAGAGAACAAAAGACTGGAGGAGGAACAGCTTCCCTTGCAACATTGACCAGTGCTGAGGAGGCAGCAAACGAGATTGTTGGAGGGCGAGGACCTGGAAGTGGACGATGGAGAGACGGGCACACTAGAGAAAGCTGGTGACATAATGGGCCAGAAATTCGGCTCTTGTCGGGTGAGTTCGCGCTGTGTACTCACCCGTAAGGCCACGTGAAGTGCCGCTTTCCTGCATGCACTGCGCATACTCGGGAAACCGGAACTTCCGTTCCCCTGAAGGAAGGGGTCCAGAAGTCGAATGCGTGCGCGGGAGAGGCTGCGCGCACGCAGCGAACTTCGGGGTTTTTTTCAGGTTTCTCCGGGAGGGTAGGTATGGAGAAGCTGCACTTTTAAAAAGGAGGCGCAAGGCCTGTTTTTAACAAAGTAAGTTGTTAATTAATTACAATTTAACATTTTTTCAACAGGTTTATCTTTTTTAGATACTTTAAAGAAAGGTAAGTTTATTTTTAGCACCGTTAAAAAGTATAATTAATTTTTTCCAAAATTTTAATTTTTGTTTAAAGTAGTTAATTTATTTAACTTATAGTTATTTTAAAAATGTGATCTTTAAAAAAAAATTATTTGAAGTTTAAGTGTGGTTTTGGGGCCGATCTCTATTCATAGATTTGACAGGTCTTCCTGTCAAATCTATGAATGAAAATGCCCCGTTAGGATTGGCTCTCCATGGCCCACGTGATCCCAGGGGACGCTTCGAACTAACTGCGCCCCTGGGATACGCAAGCACTGCGCGCCGGCAGCTGGAGGAGGCCCAGGAGCCGAAGTCCTCGTGGGCCCAAAGCACAACGGCAGGCGCGGTAGGCAAGTACGTGCGCGATGCTTGCACCCGCAGGAAGCCGGAAAAGCCGAATTTCTGGCCCAATAGATTTTCATCCCTCTCAGAAAGCAATGCAATATGATGTTCATAGAGAATCACTTTGTATCATCTGCTCAAAAGGATGTGTCTGCTACATCAATATCAGATGTCTAATTTAAGCCTTTACTCTCCCACAGGACCATCGAGCGCCCCCCTCCCCACGATCCAGGACGAAGAGCTGGACAACTCCTCAGAGGAACCTGAAGCCTCTGAGGGAGCAGTGTCACCAGGACTCAGCACACCCAGCACCAGCGCAGCAACGCACACCTCGGTGGGGCCCTCGCGAGTTAGAGTAGTGTTGCCACCCGGTCTATCACAGCGCACAAGTGAGCATCAGCAGATGGTGGAGACAGCGACAGCAGTGAAGAGTCCTCCTCGGAGGTTGCAGGACTCTCCTAGCTCTGCTGAGCTGCATGCAGACGCTGTGCCTCTGGGGCCATCCAGAAATAGAGCAGTTCGTGAAATACAGGAACAAGTGCAGGTGTCTCTGGAAGGGTTCGCCTCCAGGGTTAGTGCAAGTGTGGAGAGAATGGAGGAGTCCATCTCTAGCATCAGCACTGCCGTGGTGGAGGCAATGGCGCATGAACACACCACCATGGATAGGATGGCAACCTCCGTGGAAAGGATGGCTACCTCAGTGGAAAGGATGGCTATGGAGGAAATAAGTCACCAGAGTCAGGAAAACATGGTGACTGATCAGAATAGACTGACATATCTGGAGGAGCGATGGGCAGCTATTGAGCAGAGAGACCAGAGCTTCATGGACATCCTTTTGAGGAGGACTGCCAGTGCAGATACGGGTCCTCATGGCTCCCCTGAAGTGCAGCAAGGTGCTCTCCTGCCACTTGCCAGCACTGAGATGCGGCTGACCCACGAGAGTGATGTTGTTGGCAGGACAGAAGGAAGTGTGGTCTCCTCTCAAAGCGCTCGCACGACCATGCCACTACGGAGCCCTTGGTCAGAGACCCACTTTGAAGAGACAACTGAAATGGCCGTTTCAGCCCCTGCACAGCCGCAGGAAGAGCAGACTGTTGAAGAGCCCTCCCAGGCTCCCAAACCCAGAGGATGCCTGCCAAAGGCGTTTAAGCAGGAGCAGCATCCTATTCAGCAAGGTGCCTCTACATCTGCTCAAGCCACAGGGGAGGCACCACGTAGAAGCACACCTAAGAGAAAAAGTAAGCATCTCTAGTCACAAAGGGACTCACTTGGGTGAGGTTTCTTTTTTTTCTGACTGTTGTTGGTATATTTTCTCATGCGTTAAAGAGAAATTATGGCAAACATTTGATTGTGTGGCCTGTGTTCTGGGAAATGGCAAAAGCGCATTGAGGGTTCAGGGCGACTTACATTGGTAATGCTGATGGTAACAGTGATAGGAAATAAGTGGGTATAGCAGAGATGAAGTATGACGTTGGACAAGTGTTGCCTGCAATTATAGAGCCATATGGTGGCCACCTATGGTTGAAGAGTAAGCTTATGGTAGTGTGGCATGGCAGTGTGCATACCCTGCTTGATGGGCAGCAGTGAACTGGAGGGATGCTGCATTGGTCACAACAGGGCATGCAAGGCTCCCCTCGTCCTCCTCCTACTCCTCTTCCCAGGAAGAAATGTGGTGAGCCACGTGACTTCTACTCCTCCGATTATGAGGACCAGGATGAGAGGGCATAAATGTTTCCCATCCCCTTGCTATAGATTTTATTTGAGGTAACAATCTTGCAAGCGCACAGTCGAAGTGGCCTGAAATAATTCCATTCATGACACACTGCAGATGGGTGTCAGCTTGAACAGTCAGAAGGTCAGTAGATGTGCAAAATGTTATCCCATACCTACAACAGCAAAGTTATTGCATTTGAATGTCAGCCATGTTTCAGGGGCACTTTTAAAGCGCTCCACCAATGAATACAAATCATGTCCTCCAGCAACTCGTCTCCTTGAACCTGGCCTGTTTCTGACTAGTCGGGAAACAGGAGCCAGTAGCAGGAAAATGGGAAACCACTATGAAAATAGGATTAGCAAGGCAGTTAACAGGCTGTTAACTGCCTTAACTACCTGTCCCACCGGTTGGAGACGGGTCAGTTTGGGAGCGGCTAAACAGACACTCAGGAAAATCGGGTGGGGGCGGGATGGAGGTGGGTTGGGTATCTGAAGCCATTTTTCCCGATTTTCCCAACAGACCCGCCTCCTCAAGGCTATTAAAATCGAGCCCATTATGTCTCATATTACTAACTGCTGAAACAATTTGTACTGTTCCTCGCTGTGCCCATAGAACAGAGAACAATTATCTGGACAAGTATTTTATTTTTCTGCTATGCAACACTGACTAGAACGCCAGATTCTGAAACTCTTTCGGAAAAACAAATGTTCATTCTCTAAATACTTTAAGCTGTAAATATAGTTCACTTCAAACAAAAGTATTCAATACATAGATAGCTGCTGTCAACCAGAAACACACAAAGAAAAAACAGTAGGAAAAATAATTTAGACAGAAAAGAAATAGCTTGCTGGGTTCACATGACATTTCCAGTGTTGAATCATATCGATAACTGCATGGGGAGTTACAAGAGTCCACACTTAAGTAGATTTGTTATCATGCTGGCTATCAGAAACGGGCACACAAACATTAAAAGCAAGGAAGTAAAACTTACTTTGCAGCAACTTGGGGCAGGCGAGCGGACTTTTAGACTTTCCAGTATCACTATCTGGCCTCATCAAGCATGTAGCTTCAAGGTGTTTCTTCACATGAACAATGTCTTATCTCTGATGTGGCCACCTTAGGGTTATCTGGCTGGAGCAGCAGTAATTGCCACCTGCTCCTGATTTTCCAGTGTAAGATCTGACACTATAATAAGGTCCAAAAGAAAAGTAGCCCTTAAAGTAACCAATTTTTTTTAAATAAGAGTTTGGGGGCAGCCAAGATGCAACACTTAACCAGTATTGATTTTTCCTGGCTCGGGTGCCTAGCACTCACTTATAAAAGAATAAAGTCACCTCAAAATGCACAAACAGCAAAAATATCTCCTACAGGCTGGAGACATCTTCATTTTTTAAGTAATCTATGTGAAAAAGTAACTGGTAATGAACCACCCTCCATATTATTCACAGTATTTTAACTGAGCCTTTAAAAACATTGGGAAGACTTTCAAAAGTTTTCAAAGCGCACAACACTTTCATGTAACAGCTGCAAGAATTATCTTCCACACATTTCTAACAATTCATATTTAAAAATAATAAGCGTTTAACACCCTCAGAAAATTATGCACACCTATTTAAACCCTGTGTGATCCATGCCATTATTGATGGCCAAGTGCACTACCACTTCCAGCTCACTTGTGAAGGTGCTGCAGAGGTAGAAATCTACAGAGAAAGTTAGGAAATGGAAATTATAGTTTAGTAAATTAATTATTAGTAGTAAGTAAAATCTACAAAATGACTTTGGGGGAAACTAGTCTTTGGTAAAGTATAACTATTTAAATGGCCGTTACCATGGGAAATCATGTTTATCCAATCTACAGGTGTTTTCCAAAAATGTTACCAACACAGGGGACAAGGGTAATGCAGTTGATATATACTTGGATTTTCAGAAATCCTTTGACAAAGTTCACCTTAATGATAAGATAAAATAAATAAGTAAAACAAGTATTAGATAGATAATTGGATTAAATATTTTTGGGCTGTGAATGGGAACTTCTCAAGCTGGAAAGAAGTTATGAGCGAGGCAGCCCTGGGGTCAGTTTTGGGATCATTGCTATTTTTCAAAAATATGAATGACTTAGATGAGGGAATCATCGGCAAAGTCCTCAATTTGCTGAGGATACCCAAAGGATTTATATCTGTTCGATAACTGGGCCAATACCACAATCTGCACAGTGCTAAGCTGCAGTGAGAAAGTTCACTCAAAATCATTTTGTAGATTTTACTTATGGGTTAATAATTAACTGACTAAACTTTAATGTCCACTTTATTTCTGTCTTTATGTTCTCTATAGGCTACATTAGCAGAGGATCAGAGTAAAAATCAAAAAAGGTTATTCTGTTGCGACAAAAGGCCTCCATTTCTATTTAGTTCTGGTCACCTAATCATAGGTAAGATATTATTGGCCTTGAAGATATAGAACCAAGTAGCCAAGGTGATTACAAGCACCAGTAAATTATAAGGAAGCATTAATAAAGTTGCCTGGTTCTGTCAGGAAAGTTACCAAATTGAAATTTTAAAAATTATAAAAGGGGCTAGCAAAATTGATCCAGGGAAAGAGTTCAAGTACCGTGGGACAGAAGTTTAAAAAAAAAGAATGGAAGGATTAAGCAGGAATGTCATGCAGAACTTTTTTCCCCATAATGCGTAAAGTATTTGTGGCATAAAGTATTTGTGGAATAAATTTAAATGTGTAGGAAATATTATAAATGGGTTCAGGAGATAACTCGATCTGTTTCTGAAGAAAGAAGGAATTGAGAGATATGATGAGAGAATGAGTACTGTAAATGAGGATGAGATCAATCAAAATGAACAAGGCTTGTTAGACCTAATAGCCTTTTCCTAAAAATTAAATACACTATAGCCTGAGAAATACAACAGGGTGCATATTGCCATTTTACAGATATGGATTACTCAGGACCAACTGAAGTAGTGCAGTTATAAATTGTATTTGTAGAGATAACTAGTCAGCCTCTCAGTGGAAGTGAAGCAGCAAGTTC
The DNA here is from genome assembly GCA_030390025.1 of Squalus acanthias. NCBI lineage: Eukaryota > Metazoa > Chordata > Chondrichthyes > Squaliformes > Squalidae > Squalus > Squalus acanthias. The sequence goes on from CM059427.1 coordinate 43,144,913, forward strand.
AGTGGTTTACAATGAGAGGGTACGAAGAGATTCTGACTGTTCTGAAACTACTTGTAAAAGAAATCTGATCAGAATCAAAAATGGAACACAGCATAAATCACTTCTCAACTGGCTGCTAAAGGACATGCTAAAGCACCTCATCTTTCGTTTAGGCACCCTACAGCCCTCTGGACTCAACATAGAGTTCAACAATTTCATAACCCCGGCCCCCATCACATATATACATATTTTTATTTTATTTATTTTTTTATCCACCCTTTCGTTTGGCCTTTTTTTTCCCTCCCAGAAGCTGGCAGCTGTCCTTCATTCTGCCAGCGCATTTCACACTTCATCTAGAGCCATCCTTTGTTCCTCAACCTGTCACATTACCACCTCCACTTGCCTTGAATATCTCTCAATGTCTCTTAATCTCTCCTGCTTTCTATCCTACCACTGACCTTGCCTTTTGTTCTTTCATCCCCCTTTTCCCAGCATTATACTTGCTTTAAAATCTATTTCATTTCCTGCTTTTTTCCAGTTCTGACGAAAGGTCTTCGACCTGAAACGTTAACTCTGTTTCTCGCTCCACGGACGCTGCCTGGCCTGCTGAGTTTTTCCAGCGTTTTCTGTTGTTATTTATGCTAAAGGATATGATGTACTCGGGGTGGGAAGTTTCAACTAAGAAAAGAAACACACTATTCACGCTCCCCATAGTATCAGAAATTGTCTGCTCTAGCTCTTTTTTAGCTGCTGGAAGATCTATTGTGGTGGGCTAAAGAAGGAATGGGGAAAAAAGGGAATGCCATATGAACCAGGCACCAGAGGTACACAAAGGGATCCAGAAAAGGGCCAGAAATTCCAGAAATCAGATACTAATGTTTCCAGCATGAATAAGGTCCAAATCCTGATAGGTCTCAACACACCAATTCACCTGAACAATATTACAGCACTAGGCCGGGGATGTTAACAGTGTCTAGTTCTTCCACAAATTCATCAGTTAGTGTTTCTTAGAGCTGTGCAACATTATCATTTGGTCAGTCTGAAAATACTGTAACTGTTTATAAGTTAACCAACTAGAAACATGAACCACAAAAATACACAGTGTATATTGCCCATTTGTAAGCAAACTTTTCTCGCGCTGTCGCAAATATTCAGTACAGCTGATGATATCAGTTCCATCACTTGTCCATCACAATGTGAATAATGGAAGCTGCTGTGAACAGTATGCTGCATACAGCTTCTCCTTCACATTCCACTGGTCCTTTACCATAAATGTTCAGAATCCAGCCCTTTTTTGCAGTAATTCCTCTTGTTATTTTTGTTTCATATGTCCCATTTGATACAAAAATAAATCTCTATTTTAATTTGACTAAAAATAGTCCCGTCTTCTTGCTTCTTCACTGCTGAAAGATGGATTGTATTGTCCCGTGTAGATGCAAGAGTAGCGTGATCCTGGTAGGCCGCTGTAAGGATGCAAGCCATTCCTGTCCACTTCTGAGCCCCTCAAGCCAGACTGGGTAAGGAAAAAAAAAGCAATAAGCGCTTCAAGGAGGGAATTTGCATTGAATCTTAATTTTGTTAAAGAGGCAAGTTTATGAAACAAAATTTAAAGAGTTAAAGTGAAAGCTGCTCAACAATTATTTTTCTATTCACAGTTTTATCACTGAAGGCAGCAGATATTATACCTGCTGGGCTGTAAAACGAGAGCTAGCAGGATGTTCTGGGTTCAAAGCAGCAAGCAGACTGCATCGTGACCCTGCTTGCCCAACAACCAAAAACTATTCCAGGATTTGTTTATTAACCTCAAGATAATCTGAATCATGTGCCAAAAGATTTGATATGACTTAACCTTTGACTACATAAAAAAAGATTAATCAAAAACATCTCCCTTTAAAATGATTATATCCTCTACCTCCACGCTTCCTTTAAAATAGATCATGACACTCCCCAAGTATTTTAACCCAGAAATTCGGACGTAGGCACAATCCCTACGCCTGAACGGTGAGGCCTGAGGCGACCCCAGTACTGGGCCTTGGCCTCATTTCCATGAAGCAGGCAAGCTGCAGAGAGTAAGAGGGAGCTCGCCCGGCCAAGCATCGCTGAGGATCGGGCCGCTGTGACGTTAGCAGCAACCCTCAGGTAAGTGAAGAAAGGGGGCGACCGGTGCTGGGCGGGGGTGGAAGGAGAGAGCAGCGCAAGACCCTAATTTAAATACATTATTTACACCTTTAAATTTTCCCCGATGTGCACTCCTGGCGCCAGCGCAACCAATTTATCCAATATGGCGGGCGGTGCACTTCCGGATGGAAATTTGTGCGCGCTTCCTGCTCGGAGGCTTAGGAGGCTGTTTATTACCAGAAGGATGGGTGATGCGCAGCCAAATTTCTAGGCTATGATTTATTATTAAACAGTTAAGCCTGGAAATTACACTGCGCGATAATATTATACAAGTGTTTAGCATGCTTCTGTCAAACACCTCTGTCCGCTATTTTAACAGAACTGCTAACCTGATGGGTTAACACCTCAGTTAAAATAGCAGACAAAACAAATATGCAGTATAAGAACAAAAGAAATAGGAGCAGGAATAGGCCACTTGGCCCCTCGAGCCTGCTCCGCCATTCAATAAGATCATGGCTGATCTTGGGCTCAAAGCCACTTCCCTGCCTGCTCCGCATAACCCTTCACTCCCATATCTTGCAAAAATCTGTCTATCTCCACCTTAAATGTATTTAATGACCCAGCCTCCACGGCTCTCCGGGGCAGAGAATTCCACAGATTTATGACCCTCAGAGAAGAAGTTCCTCCTCATTTCAGTTCTAAAAGGGCGACCCTTTATTCTGAAACTATGCCCCCGAGTTCTAGATTTCCCCACAAGGGGAAACATCCTCTCTGCATCTACCTTGTCGAGCCCCCTCAGTATCTCATATGTTTCAATAAGATCACCTCTCATTCTTCTAAATTCCAATGAGTATAGGTCCAACCTGCCCAACCTGTATGTATGCCATCAGCATTCATACAATGATATTGCATGGTGTAATTTCCAGCTTTACTTACAGCTGAAAAGTCCAATACAGGGAGTGGGAATACAATTTGAGAGCAACAGTATGGAGTTTCTGAGGGGAACTGAATAAGATGGCTTTGGTTTTCCCAGTCCTCCCAACTAGAGGAAGTTCTGATCCATCCACAATTTGAAGTCAGATAAGTAACAGAGTTGTTGTGGAATCAAGGGGATGGTGGAGAATTAGAGTGGAGTGTGTCAATATACATATGGAAAGTGACTCCATGGGCCCCGATATTGACTGGAGTGGGTTTCGTAAGCAGGACCTGTAAGTCCAGGATTCCCCGCTTGCTGTGGAGTTTTGATTCCTCAGTGTGCATCTTTTTTTTCCCTACAGGATCCCCGGCCAGAAGCCAGCCTGATTGACAGCCTTGGCTCCCTGTTGGGCGAGGAGCACTACAGAGGAGGCTGCAGGAACCAGTAGGGAGCCTGCTGCTGAGTTAGTGGGAGCATGGGGCGGGGGGGTGGGGGGTTGCCCGATGGCTGGGGAGGGGGAGTCCACTGGCAGGGATGGTAGCTTGGTGGGCTGGGGGGGGGGGGGGGGGAGGGGGAGGGGGGGCGGAGGGTGGGGGGGGGGGGGGGGGGGGGGGAAGCACTCCTGCTCCTCCTGGCCCACAAGCAGTGCTGTAAGGGCACTTACCTTTTCCCCAAAGCTGTCCTCGCCTCCCTTCAGCTGCCTCCTGGAAGCAGATTGGCTGCCCAACCCGTCTCGTCTCCATTAAACCTGGAAGTGAGTGGGTTGGAGGTGGGTTGGGGTCAGGCGTGAGATTTTAAACATTTTTACATCTCACCCAACCCCAACCCACCCGTTTTTGGGGGTTAAAATTACACCCCCCCCCCCCCCCCCGCCCCCCATGCCTGTTGATAATATTTCCAAGGGACAGCATGTGAATGAGGAAAAGGAGGTACATAACAATGGAACCTTGGAGTATTCCAGTGGTGACTGTGTAGGGGTGAGAACAGGGGGATAGCCATTGTATAGGTGTGCTCTCCACCATTGAGAATATATATATTTTTTAAATTTATTCTCAAATTAAGAGAGTCACTGGCATGGCTGGTATTTATTACCCATCCCTAGTTGCCCTGAGAAGGTGGATTTGTTACAACTGAGTAGCTTACTCGGTCACTTCAGAGGAGCGCTGTTAAGAGTCAACCACACTGGTGTGGAGCTAGAGTCACATATGAGCCAGACTGAGTAAGGACATTAGTGAACTAGTTGGGTTTTTACAACAATCTGACAGCTTTTTCTTCCCAGTATTTTTATATTCAAATTCTCAAATCTCCATGGTGGAATTTGGATTTATGTTCTCTGGATTATTAGTCCAGGTCTCTGGATTACTAGTACAGTAACATAACAATTACACTGCTGTACCCTTAGTATAAAAATAATTCTTGCGTTTAAACAGCACCTTATCATGTCAAAATATCCCAAAGTGTTTCACACAATGAATCACTTTTGAAGTGCAATGACTGTTGCTATGTAGGCAAATGCAGCAGCCAATTTGCGATGCCAATGTCCCGTAAACAGCAATAAAATGAATGACAGGTCATCTATTTTTTGTCAATAGCAAAATACTGCAGATGCTTTTTCCAATTCTGACGAAGGGTCAGCGATCTGAAATGTTAACTCTGGTTTTCTCTCTCCACGGATGCTGCCTGACCTGCTGAGTGTTGCCAGCATTTTCTGAATCTATTTTTTTGTGTTGTTGGTTGAGGGAGTAATGTTGGTCAGAACAGCGGGAGAACTCATTGCTCTTCAAGTAGTGCCACGGAATCTTTAAAATCCACCAAACCATCAGAACAGGCAGAAGGGACCTCCATTTAACAAAAATGAGAAGTCGCACAACACCAGGTTATAGTCCAACAGATTTATTTAATTTTACAAGCTTTCGGAGCTGTCGCTCCTTCGTCAGGTAAGTTAGCAATGAGAGAATCTCCCAGAATTCACAATTTAAACCCAGACAAAATCTATTCACATTATTCGCTACAACAAAGAGCACAGCCAAGACAATGAGATGTGTCCCAGGGGGTCCAACGTGTCAAACCACCTGCTGGCTGCATATCCTGTCAATTTGTGTTCTTGTGTTAGCCTTTTTAAAAAAAAAAAAAAAAAAAAAAAAACACCTGGGAAGACCGGCCATGATGTCAAGTCACGTTCTGTATCGTGACATGAACCCGATATCGCGATTGAGGCCATCCTCATGAGTGCGGAACTTGGCTATCAGTTTCTGCTCTATGATTTTGCGCTGTCGTGTATCTCGAAGGCCGCCTTGGAGAACGCTTACCCGCAGATCCGAGGCTGAATGCCCCTGGCTGCTGAAGTGTTCCCCGACTGGGAGGCAACCCTCCTGCCTGGCGATTGTTGCGCGGTGTCCTGTTCATACGTTGTCTCAGTGTCTGCATGGTCTCGCCGATGTACCATGCTCTGGAGCATCCTTTACTGCAACGTATCAGGTAGACAACGTTGGCCGAGTCACATGAGTATGTACCGTGTACCTGGTGGGTAGTGTCCTCACGTGTAATGATGGTATCTGTGTCCATGATTTGGCATGTCTTGCAGAGGTTGCCGTGGCAGGGTTGTGTGGTGTCTTGGTTGCTGTTCTCCTGAAAGATGGGTAATCTGCTGCGAACGATGGTACTTTTGAGGTTAGGCGGCTGCTTGAAGGCGAGTAGTGGAGGCGTGGGGATGGTGAACGGACACCGTGCAACAATCGCCAGGCAGGAGGGTTGCCTCCCAGTCGGGGAACACTTCAGCAGCCAGGGGCATTCAGCCTCGGATCTGCGGGTAAGCGTTCTCCAAGGCGGCCTTCGAGATACACGACAGCGCAAAATCATAGAGCAGAAACTGATAGCCAAGTTCCGCACTCATGAGGATGGCCTCAATCGCGATATCGGGTTCATGTCACGATACAGAACGTGACTTGACATCATGGCCGGTCTTCCCAGGTGTTTTTTTTGTTTTTTTTTTTGTTTTTTTTTTAAAAAGGCTAACACAAGAACACAAATTGACAGGATATGCAGCCAGCAGGTGGTTTGACACGTTGGACCCCCTGGGACACATCTCATTGTCTTGGCTGTGCTCTTTGTTGTAGCGAATAATGTGAATAGATTTTGTCTGGGTTTAAATTGTGAATTCTGGGAGATTCTCTCATTGCTAACTTACCTGACGAAGGAGCGACAGCTCCGAAAGCTTGTAAAATTAAATAAATCTGTTGGACTATAACCTGGTGTTGTGCGACTTCTCATTTTTGTCCACCCCAGTCCAACGCCGGCATCTCCACATCATGACCTCCATTTAACAACTCAGTGGACTGACAGCTGTGGCAAAAATCTCCCATAGCTGGCATCTTGACAGAATTTTCTGAGAGCACCAGCAGTATAGACAATGTTATCACTAACCATTCAACCAGTAGCAAACATTGCAGCTTGCGAAGTTTTAAAGCTCAATGCTGATTTTATTGCTGGGGACTTTGATCCATATAATTTCCATGTGTACTGACCCTTTGCATATGTTTCGATGAAACTTCCATGTCAGAATGGGTTTTTTTTTAAGATTCAGTTGAATTTTGACAGAATCCCAAGGAAAGACAGAAAATATTGAATAACTGAGGGCCAGAAATTCGGCTGTTGTCGGGTGAGTACGCGTTGTGTACTCACCCGTAAGGCCACCTGAAGTGCCGGTTTCCTGCATGCACTGCGCATGCGCGGGAAACCAGAACTTCCGTTCCCCTGAAGGGAGGGGTTCAGAAGTCGAACGCGTGCGCGGGAGAGGCTGCGCGCACGCAGCGAACTTCGTTTTTTTTTTTCAGGTTTCTCCGGGAAGGTAAGTATGGAGAAGCTGCACTTTTAAAAAGGAGGCGCAAGGCCTGTTTTTAACAAGGTAATTGGTTAATTAATTACAATTTAAACATTTTTTCAACAGGTTTATCTTTTTTAGATACTTTAAAGAAAGGTAAGTTTATTTTTAGCACCGTTAAAAAGTATAATTAATTTTTTCAAAATTAAAATTTTTGTTTAAAGTAGTTAATTTATTTAACTTATAGTTATTTTAAAAATGTGATTTTTTTTTCCCAATTTATTTGAAGTTTAAGTGTGGTTTTGGGGCCGATCTCTATTCATAGATTTGACAGGTCTTCCTGTCAAATCTATGAATGAAAATGCCCTGCTAGGATTGGCTCTCCATGGCCCACGTGATCCCAGGGGACGCTTCGAACTAACTGCGCCCCTGGGATACGCAAGCACTGCGCGCCGGCAGCTGGAGGAGGCCCAGGACCCGAAGTCCTCGTGGGCCCAAAGCACAACTGCAGGCACGGTAGGCAAGTACGCGCGCGATGCTTGCACCTGCAGGAAGCCGGAAAGCCGAATTTCTGGCCCAATATTGCTGCTCACTTTTTCCATCCCTACTCTAAAACAGTCCAGAGTTCACATTTTGCTTTGATGCTTACCGAGTAGTACACATCTGTCATCTGCAGCAGGTTTTTCGTGCTTCCATTCTCCTGCATCTCTATCGTTTCCCTGCCCCACTCTACAGATATCCGGGGATTTTTGGGGAACTCAGCATAGGGTGACCTCTGAAAATCTCCACTCTTGAAGATTAGTTTGCTGATATCATTTTTATCTTTCCTGAGAGAAAGAAAACTAAAATCAGAAGTTGCAGTAACACCCTGATAGCATTCAAATGGAGCAAGATTTTGGAAAATAACAGAACTGTAAATCGACAGCAGTGTTGTCTTTAGCTATTACAGTGGTTTACCACCACAACACATTTTCTCAAAACAGAATTCGCAGTCTGAATTTTCAGTTTACTATCACTATTACTTTGAACTAACGATATAAACTTTCAGTCCTCAGTTCTGATGAAGAGTACACACCCAAAGCGTTATAAACTTTACACATGCTGGCTGATCTGCCATGCATTTCCAGCATTTTCTGTTTTTATTTAATATAAGCTTCATGTTCAACACAAACAACTGGTAGAATCCATTTGTAAAATCTAAAATTATTTTTAATTATCCAATAAGCTAATTACCTAACAGCCATGCTTACAAATCTCACACATGTATAACAATCAAAGTACTCACTCATTTGGGGGTTACGCTGTGCCCCTGACACCAGATGAAGAAGAATGAAGAAAACATGACAGTTTTGTGAAACCCATGATACAGTATAAGAAGGCTTCATTCATTACTGCTATTAACTATTTTAAATCTGTTCACTGATCTGTAAGGAAGCATTAGTCACTAGTTTAAGATATTTGTTTCCCACTAGCTAGTTTACAATGGTGTTTGGGACCCAGAGTACAATGTTAGTGTTTAGCTGCTAAATTGCCTTGTTTGTTAAAGGCCACTGCCTGGGTACAACCTGTGGGCAAGTGGTGTAATTCAGCCCTCAGGTCAATTCGCTGTTACTGTAAATTTCTCCAGATTGGCAGCTGCTTGACTTCTCGTCTTATTTTCGCAACAAGCTTTCCAGAATCTCTCAAAGGCAGAATAATAGGAGGATGCAACTGGGTTTCACTCTCATTTTGTACACTTTATAGTTGTTCAGTTGTAATTTGTTGGTGTTTTCTACAAACAGTGGCCATGTTACGCAGATCCTGCGCAGGACAAGGTTAATGATCAGCGCTGTGAGGCACTGTGTTGAAGGATTTACAATACTATCAGAACCAATTCCAGCACGGAGTTTGATTCCACAGCGGAGAACTCTTTGGAAGAAGCTTTTCCTTCCTTTCAGCTGATCCCGCTTTACCCATTTCTATAGTCACTTCTTTTAACATCCTCTCATTATATGAGGCAGAGCTACATGGAAATTTTCTGCACCCATCATGGCAGTGGCAATAGAAAATACTGCCTGCATTATAAAAAAACAAAAAAGTGAGAAGTCGCACAACACCAGGTTATAGTCCAACAGTTTTATTTGAAATCACAAGCTTTCGGAGCTGCTGCCCCTTCGTCAGGTGAAGTAAAGGAATACGAATCGACAAAGCATATATAGACAGACAGAACAATGCATGTGTAGCGTACAATGTCAGACGACTACATTTAATCCTCCTGACTGCCTTTCGTCACACCTCGGCAGAGAAACAATCAGGTCAGCCAGGAAGGCACCACATCAAAGACATAGCAAGATACAACTGAGACAATGCAAAATCATCGAGCAGAAACTGATAGCCAAGTTCCACACTCATGAGGACGGCCTCAACCGGGATCTAGGGTTCATGTCACGCTACATGACGTAGAGTCATCCAGACTCGAGTCGTCATTGGCTTGTTCACAGATATGATTTCCAGTAAAAAAAAGTAAAAATTTTAAAGTTTATGGTTTTCCATACAGACTGCAGCATTTGACACATTAGACCCCCTGTGACCTCATTGTCTCAGTTGTATCTTGCTATGTCTTTGATGTGGTGCCTTCCTGGCTGACCTGATTATTTCTCTGCCGAGGTGTGACGAAAGGCAGTCAGAAGGATTAAATGTAGTCGTCTGACATTGTACGCTACACAGGCATTGTTCTCTGTCTATATATGCTTTGTCGATTCGTATTCCTTTACTTCACCTGACGAAGGGGCAGCAGCTCCGAAAGCTTGTGATTTCAAATAAAACTGTTGGACTATAACCTGGTGTTGTGCGACTTCTCACTTTTGTCCACCCCAGTCTAACACTGGCATCTCCGCATCATGGCCAATATAAAAAAACAGGCATACTTAGAACTATGTTAAAAGCTGTAACACAAATGGAAAGTTCCAATGAGTATGTAAACAGCATAATCATGGTTCTTATGGTGCAATACATTATTGGGATGTATAAAAAATGTGTTGAGACCTTATTCCAGACTCCATATAAATATTGCACAGGCCTTCCTGCATGTACAGTATATTGGATTGGATTACAGTTGTTAGTCACAGGTTGTGATGGAAATAATCAGATGGAGCAAAGGTTGAGTCCTTGTACACACCTGCAACATGTGATAGTTAACGCAATGCCCAAGATAAGCAGCAATCCTCCTCCAGCCGCAGCAATCACCACAGTAATAAGCTTGTACGCTAAAAATAAGGGAAAGTGTTTAAAATAAATAAAGCAAGAGAAAATAGCATTTTTGTTTTCCTGTCTCACAACAGTCCTTGGTGCACCCAGCTCAAGGGCAGTAACCTCTGCAGTTCACAAATAGGTTTAATCTTCTTGTTTCTAATTAAGTGAAACAGAACTTCCTTATTTAGCTTAGGGATAATCATCTCGAATTTGGCTTTAGCTACAGTAATGTTCAGTTTTCTCATTTTTGATTTCTCGCTGAAGTTAATGGCCCGTAATTTGTGGTCAACGGCGAAGCAAAGCCCACTGGGAAACCTTCTCTAGCTGCAAGTTTTGGTGGAGGAAAAAATCTGATAATCAGTGAAATACAAGGCAGGTGTGTTTACACCTCAAGTATTTAAGAAGTCATATATAAAAGGGCAAATTAATTTATATAAAACACATGCCAAATCATATTTAAATTATTCCTTCACATTTCAGAAGACAAACCAATTATGTAGAAACAGTGTCAGAACCTAAAAGTGACCCTTGCATAATAAAAAGTCAACATCGCTGCTTTTATGTCAAAACTGTGAATTTGACTCCCTCTTGTGGTCAAACCAGGGAGTTACAACACAACAGGGCTAAAACTCGTCGGGGCTGAAAATCTGCAGGGGGTGCATCCATAGAAACATAGAAACATAGAAACTAGGAGCAGGAGTAGGCCATTCGGCCCATCGAGCCTGCTCCACCATTCAATACGATCATGGCTGATCATCCAAATCCAGTACCCTGTCCCTGCTTTCTCACACAGAATCCCCATCGAGCCTGCACCGACACATATCCCACCCTATCCCCGTAACCCCACGTATTTAATTCCCCCTAACATATCCCTTCCTATCCTTTGCCCGTAACCCCACATATTTAATCCCCCCCTAACACTAAGGGTCAATTTATCATAGCCAAATCAACCTAACCCGCACATTTTTGGACTGTGGGAGGAAACTGGAGCACCCGGAGGAAACCCACGCAGACACGGGAGAATGTGTAAACTCCACACAGACAGTCACCCGAGGCCAGATTCGAACCCGGGTCCCTGGCGCTGTGAGGCACCAGTGCTAACCACTATGCCACCGTGTTGCCCGTATCCCAGTGTTAGTTACTTGCATCACTGACCCCACCAGAGCCTGTGTTCTCTCCAATCGGTGAAACCTTACGGACACCAGTGGAGGCCCCAAAAGGCAAGTAAAAAACCTTTATTTGTGGGGCCAAGAGGAGCAGAAGTGCGCCTCTGGATCCCACAAAGAAGCTTGGGGCCTCTACCATTAATTTCCACCCATGGAACTCTGCCGCATCCCCTTTGGGCGTTACCAGAGTGCTGGCAGGTGGCCTCCGGGCCACCCGATATTTGCCGGCCAGCAGTCGGCCTGCTGCTTCTTTGCGCCCGTTTCGGGCGGGTAGCTGGCCGGCGGGATGTTAATGAGGCCCGGCTGTTATTGGCTGCCTCTTCCACAGCGATTCGTGGGCAGGAAGTACAGCGGCTCCCCCCAATTTTCCGCCCGGGAGTTAAAATCGACGCAAATGGGGTTTTTTTTCCTGCGTTTACACCTTTCCATATGAGAAATGCGGCAATCCATAAGAAAGTAAATCAGAGGAATACAATTAAAACTACGGAAAAAACTATAAACCCTAGAGCAATCCTCACATAAATATGCACGATTAAACCATGTGCGGTCGGTCTATTCCAATCAAAGCGAGGGGATCTGCCCGCCAGGAATCTCCACCGCTGGCCCAGTCAGAGTATGCTGGTTAAGAGGGGGTGCCCTGTTTTGAATGTTCCTGCTGGGCGGCCGTCATAACAGGGTGGCAGGAATGCAGTGGAAGTTCACTGCTGGAATAGGTCCCGACAGCCCCACTCCCAATAATCTTTTGGTTGGGCCTCTTCAGAAGCTTGCAAGCGGTTTTCTCTTTGGGAGTCTAGACTGAAGCCAGGCCCGAGTCCCTAGGTGGGGGACCTCTACCAGCCTGGAGGCTACTACATTTCCTGGCCATTCAGTAGATCACAGGTCTGGATCAAGGAAGCTGTCAGTCTGGGAGTTTCCTCCCATGCTGCTCTGACGCAGGTGAAAATGTTTGTGGTTGGGGGGGAGGGGGGAGGAAACAGAGAATCTGCTCCAGAAATCAGGCCCTACAGAAATTAGCATTGTAGGCCGGGACCCAGCATATCCGTGTACCTGCGTGATTCACAGGCCTTCAGCCACACTCCCCTCAAACCAACCATTTTACAGCAGGATTGTCTCAAAAGTCCTGTGGATTTTCAGGGTCACGAGTTTTAAAACACTGAATGATTTACTTGGTTCTCTGGTAGATTTTTTTAATTCTCCTCGGTTCTATTGTGGCCAGAGTCAAATGAGCGACAGGAAGAACCTTCAGTTGTTCTTACAAAAGCAAAATACTGTGAATGCTGGAAATCTGAAATGAAAACAGAAAATGCTGGAAGTTCTGACGAAAGGTCATCGACCTGAAACGTTAACTCTGTTTCTCTCTCTCCACAGATGATGCCTGACCTGCTGAGTATTTCCAGCATTTTCTATTTTTACTTCAGTTGTTCATGATGGTGTGGCTCATTTTAGTTGTAGCACACATGAGGACATCATCTGTATGAAACATTTTTCTATGTCAGGGAGAAGATGTTACAATAGATGACTGCCAGCTTTGTGCAAACTCTGTTCCACAGCAACACTATCAGAACTGCTCTTCAGTCAGTGCATTAGTTTAGATTCCATTTAAAATCAAAATTTACACCTGCCGCTTACCACTAATTTTAACTAACTTACCCAATGTGTGGCACAAACAGAATGCATGATGAAGAGCTGTGGGAGCCAATCTATATCCCATTTATGGTGTCAACCGTAACACTCACAACTTTGTCTTTTGGGAGTATCACATCAGCATTGACAATTCGTGTAAATAAATTGTGTTCCATGGTTCCTCAATATACAAGTTCAGATATTATGAATGAGCTAGCTAGGGTACATTAAACAGTAATATTTGATTTCACATTATATAAAACCATTAAGGGAAAACTGTAAACTTACGATTTTTGCAGTTGAATCCACCAAATCCAAACAGACAACTGTTAAATACAACAAAGTGAAATCAGTGTGCTTTTCCACACGTTAACAGATTTCTTAATTTTGTGATCAAGGTGAGGATTATTTTACAGTCTACTTACGGTGCACAGGTTCCATTCTCTAACTTGTAGCCATCGTCGCACGCTGCAGTAAGGTGAAAGCACAAAAATTACTGCATGCTACTACCAAAACAATGAAACAATTCTTGTGTGTTGTAGTTCTGTGAAATCATTTTGTAAAGACTCAAAATGCTGCAGTTTTCCTACCAGAAGCAATCACAAAAATGCACAGGTCACTAGGTTTCTAATATTCTTCCCTTTCTCACAGGTGCTCACTATAGGGAAGTACTTCTGGGGTTTGAGCAAATGGGTGGGACAGCAGAAGTTATGATCCACTATTCATTTTTATCCCTTTGGCAATTGCAGTAAGACCAATTAGAAGCTGATTATTAATTCACCCGCCACCTCAAAATGATATAATTCCAGCTTGTTCCATTTATAGTGAATGCTTTCTACATTTTTGAATATATTCCCCTCCACCTTTACAACCTCTTTCTCATTGTGCACTACTCTTAACCTAAGGGATGGGGTAGGGAAGCTGCCATTGGGCCTTTCACTCTTGAATCAGCTGCTCGGTGCTATAGGGGATGGCCTTTGATTTCCTCCCTTTCCCCATGAGGGCCCACCTCTGAAGCTCAACACCTCTAATGCCTTCTGGTCTGTATTATTTCATACATTTTGATTCCAACACCATTTATTTGAAAACATAAACCCAAGTGCAACCCGTTAGTTCTATTTGTTGAGTGTTCGGGTTGGTATTCAGATACCAGCCTCAACGAATACTCCAACTTGCCTGTCTGGTTCTGGACAATGTTTGGTGAACAGGGCTGCTCGATGGAGAAGTGTGTGGCCACACCAGCAGCATTGCATCTTAGGAAGTAGGTAAAACCAGCAGTCCATGGAGAAAAGGCTATAGGTTATATGTGGATCATTTGTTAGCATAACGCACCTCGACATGAATGATCCATGGCACTGTATTTGAAGTAGCCATCCTTGCACTGGCAGACTGCAATCCCATTATAATCATTACATTCTGCAGTTGCATTGTCACATTCAGGCACTTTCAAGCTACATAACTTTTCAGCTGTGAATGGGGGAAAGAAGTGTTTATTTAGTAAAATATTTAAACAGGTATTCACTTATTTAGCAACCCATAGTTAATTGCAGTCTTTGAGATCTACTTGTCAATTTTAATGAGTGATTTCATGTCCCTGCCATCAACCAATATTTTGGTGGTTTCACTGATTCAGAATTGGGACCATTATAAATTCAATCAATCCATTAAAATTGAATGCTAATAACATCCAAATAGAATATAATAATAGTTAACACAATTAAGAGTATAATTTAGTGTACCCATGAATCATTAGAAACATATGCATATATTTAGGATTAATTCTTTAGGCTCAAAAACAGGGCAGCATCTTACATTGCAACAATAACATTTTCACCAGCACAAATTTGAATAACACTCCTGGACACCCCAAGTCTATACTTCAGTGCTATTAATACTTATGGAACAGTTATATTCTTCATATGTAAATTATCCAACACATCAAAAAGATGGAAATTGCAGCAATACAGTAAGTGTCAATAGTATTTCTCGTGAGGCCTGATGGATAGGAATGCTACACTGTAATTCTGTTGGGGGAAACAATCACAACATATTTTTAATTTAGTATCTTTGAAAGAGGATTTACTTTTGCTTTAATGGAGGGCATGAAAGAGGACAGAGGTGTCAGACTGAGTTTGAAATAGGATGGAGTAAAATTCTTCTCTTTTAGCCCATCAGTGAGGCATTTCCAGGATGAGAACGTGTGATGAACAATCACGGAGCCCAATCCCAAGTGTATTTAATGAGTGACATTATTCATGCTGCATTGTATAAATCCAAGCACTGATTAAATTAGACATACTGTAGCAAAAGGGGAATAATTAGAGTAAATAAAAACCTTTGGAAAGGAAACAATGCTTTCATTTCAAAGAGTTTTCTCAGCAGAGCTTGGAAGGGATAATGTTGTCATGCAACCTTCCTTTCACCACTGCGATCTAGATTCAAATCCAGTCTAGAATGATGTGATGAAAGTCGCTTTTCTTTAATGTAGGGTGACCATATTTTCTAAACCGAATCCGGGGACACACAGGGTGGGAGCACAGCAAAGTAGCCAGGATGGAAAATGTAGGTTGCGCAATGTAGCGAGGCAAAAAACTTTAGCAGCCTAGATTTTAACAGTTGCACATAAACACTACAAGTGAAAAACAAATGTACATATAATTACCGCGGATGTGACATCACACTATTGAAGCGCATTCAGACACCGTATATAAATAATACAGTAACACTCTTCAGGCACATCAGTTTTTTGTACCCACTGTCTACACAGCCTATTCAGAAAATCTTTCTTCATATCACTGCCCATGTCATTTATTTTTCACAGATTTGTTAATGATTGCTGTGCTATCTCCACAGTTAAAGAAAACCAGCAGGACAACTTTGTTGCTCCGCTAGTGGAATATGCATAGAGATTAACATCCATCAACCATCACTGGTCTCTAACAGTTTGCCCATGATCCTATCTTTAGTTTGCACACTGATGACCACAAAGTGATTGCACTAGAGAGGGTACAGAATAGATTTACAAGGATGTTGCCAGGTCTGGAGAATTTTAGCTATGAGGAAAGATTGGATAGGCTGGGGTTGTTCTCTTTGGAACGGAGGAGGCTAAAGGGAGACTTGATTGAGGTGTATAAAATTATGAGGGGCCTAGATTGAGTGGATAGGAAGCACCTATTTCCCTTAGCAGAGATGTCAATAACCAGGGGGCATAGATTTAAAGTAATTGGTAGAAGGATTAGAGGGGAGTTGAGGAGAACTTTTTTTCACCTTGAAGGTGGTGGGGTTCTGGAACTCACTGCCTGAAAGGGTGGTAGAGGCAGAAACCCTCATCACATTTAAAAAGTACTTGGATATGCACTTGAAGTGCCGTAACCTACAGGGCCACGGACCAAGAGCTGGAAAGTGGGATTAGGCTGGATAGCTCTCCTTCGACCGCCACAAACACGATGGGCCGAATGGCCTCCTTCAGTGCCGCAAACTTCTATGATTCTATGAAGTACAACCAAGCAGCATCCACCAGTTAGTTCCAAGCTTTCTGCACATTGACTGACACCCAACTCTACCGCTCCACTTCCACTGCCTTTGTGGTGTCAGATGGCGCGTCTGACATCGAATCCTGGATGAGCCATAAATCCCTCCGTTAAACATTGGGAACATCTAAGCCACTGTTTTCAGCCCCACCACAAACTCCGTTCATTGGCCACCGATTCCTTCTCTGTTCCCATGCCACTATCTCAGGTTGAATCAAATGGTTTGACACCGCAGCATCCCTGAACTGAACTTCCAACTCCATAATCCTCTTCATCAGAAAGACCGCCCACTTCCACTTCCGTAACATTGCACATCTCTGCTCCTGCTTCAGCCCACCTTCCCTCCGATAGCTAAGATTTTTTAATTATAAAAACAGCTTTCAAAATGTTCTTCAGTGTACGTATTATGGAAATTCCAATGTTCTCGCCAACAACACGCGAAGGAGTTCAGACTTGTTTGTCACAAAGATTAAGACCATCTGTTTGTCTGCCTTTGCCACACCCCCAATCCCCTTGTCCACCAAGCCAAACCTTTCCTAATGCTCCCTTGTGCCCTAGCCCTGAACCCATGTCTTCCTCTAGTTTCTCCCTCACCGCCTGCTCTTTTTATGTGAATGAGACCCACTTCCTGCCTCTTTTGACTCCATTCCACCAGTGACTAATGTACTACTAGTGTTTATTTCAGTGTAAGATTATCATGGATCAGTTGATTTTTAGAATGCTTGCTTTACTATCTTATAATCATCAGTAATGGATTTATAATCATGTGTAAAAATTAAATATAAAAGTCTGTAATCATCAACTGTATGCAATGGTGACCTGAATTATATATGACCTGTAACGCTTTTGCTTATAATTAAAAGTCTGTGAGTAAGCTGTATCCAGACAACCTGGGGTGAGAAAGAGGATTGCTATAGTCGAATAGTGAGGCTGTGGGTGAAAGTTGGATATTAGCCAACAGTAAGGATGAGACAGACTACAGTTAGCCTGGGAACCAAGGTTAGCTGCAGTTGCCACTGTGTTGGAATGTTAGAACAGCCGCAGTAAATTAAAAACAAACAAAGGCCAACAGCAGGGGCCGTGTCTCAACCTATGGAGACATATTCCTTTTGTATTGCCATAACTACCCCAGATATGAGTCTTGATGGTCGAAAACAGATGATGTAAGAGTGTCATAAGACTAGAATCTATGCAAACCAGAGTGCTACAAATGTACAATCATTATGATTTGATTTTGGGTTTGGGTGTCAGCCAATGATTGGTTCAAGAGGACTCCATGGGGGAGAAATTCGGTATCGCCCCATTTGGGGCGCTATTATCGGCCGGGTGTAAAGTTTAGCACCCGGCGCTAATTATCACCTCCGACTGCAAACTTGGCCTCTATCGCCCCTGGAGGTGATTTGAGCGCTAAATCAGGTGCTACACACCTGTCTTAAGGCGCTAACGTCGAGGAGCAAGGCGCTAACTCAGGCAAAGCTCAGGTGATGTCAGTTAGCAATGGAACACAGACACACTGGCGCCGGCCAGTTCTTAAAGGGGAGGGGCCACCTTGCTGGCCAGCTACACTCTGCTCATTGCAGCCTTGAATCTCGGCCTGGAGAGACCTCAAAAGCAATTGTGTTGGAAGCACTAATGGATAGGCCCAGGGAAAGAGCTCGGCACTTAGGAACCTCAAAAGTGGTGCTGAGGGCCAAAACTCCTTAGGACAGCGTTAAAACCAAAACTTTTGCCGACAAAAAATGGCAGGAAGCGGCCGCCTTTAAATAGCGCTCCCCCCGCCCCTTCCCGACTGCAAAACGTTTCCCTCTACCTGTCGTTGCTAACGGCAGGTGGAAAGGCAGGGGGTGCGACTCAATATCCGGTCCGGGGCGCTACACGCTCGACTGACGTCACGATCTGCCGCAAAATGGTCAATTTCGCAAGCGGCGCAAACATCGCTGCGCCTGGGCACTAACAGGATGCGCTAATCAACCGAATTTTTCCCCCATAGGTTTTGAATGGGAGTAAGGGTATAAGGTTTTGAATGGGAGTAAGGGTATAAGAAGAGAGTCTTAACCGCCACAAATTGTAGAAGATTTCAGGAGTAGAAGATTTCAGCTCTATATACAGAATCACTGCACACTAGCTAAAAACAAAGATGAAAGAGCCCAAAAAGTGAATCTGTGGGCAGTAAAGATTGATTAGATAAGATTTTAAAATACTATGTAGGCTAGAAATTTGAAACAAAAACAAACAGCTCAATCAGCATCTATGAAAATAAATACATTTTTGGGACCAGAGTTCTTTAGAACTAGGTGTTGAATAAAGCACCTCAATTAGTAAGAACACAACATATCCAAGTACTTAAAAGATACTGGTTAAACAAACTTGCTTTCTTAAATTTGGGGCGCTCTCTCTGCTCTTTCACAAATACACCACCCATTTGCCTCCGCCTTTCACCGGATAATCCCGCCTCTGCCGCACTTTATTCATCTAATTTATTTATTTTGTAAATACAGCTCAAATTCTCCCTGCTTTGATTGGTCAGTTCCACCATCAATGGTCAGTTCCGCCATCAATGTTCAGTTCCGTCATCAATGGTCAGTTCCACCATCAATGGTCAGTTCCACCATCAATGGTCAGTTCCGTCATCAATGGTCAGTTCCACCATCAATGGTCAGTTCCACCATCAATGGTCAGTTCCACCATCAATGGTCAGTTCCGTCATCAATGGTCAGTCACCCTGGTTTGATGACATGGTGTACGGTGCCACCAGCACATGACGACCAAGGTTGATGAATGTAAACATCAGCCGTACCTGCGATAACTAATTATAATCACTGAACATTTTACAGGCCTATTCAGACTTTATTTTGTTTTCAGTGACATGCTGTGCACTACTACTACTACTACTACTACTACCACCAGACATATTTCAACACAAGAAAGTTAGGGTATTCGGGGACGAGTTTTGTGAACCGGGGACTCTCCCGGGGACATTGTTTGACCGGGGACACAGTAACTCATCCGAGGACTGACCCCGGAAAACGGGGATGTATTGTCACTCTACTTTAATGGTCATAGGGTTCAATGTCAAATGAGGTTAAGCAGTTTGGGCCTGATTTCTAGCAAGCTTAATTCCCCAAGTCTGCCTGTAATTTTGCACATTTTGGCACTAAATTCTCAACATCACAGTTAAAGAGACCAAAACGATGGCTAGTGTGGGAAATAGAAATGCCACACTGGTGCAGCAAAGAGGGTGAGCTCAAAGTGTATGGTTGGTCAGTGCATAGCCTGAATCCAACTCATGCTATTACTGCCCTGAAAATGCTAATAACGATGGATGCCAAAAAAAACATGGATGCCAAAAAAAAACATAAGTGAGAAGTCGCACAACACCAGGTTATAGTCCAACAGTTTTATTTGAAATCACAAGCTTTCGGAGCGGCTGCTCCTTCGTCAGGTGAAGTGAAGAAATACAAATGGGCAAATACAAAGACGTCTGGCATTGTTCTCTGCACAGGCATTGTTCTCTGTCTATATATGATTTGCCAATCTGTATTTCTTCACTTCACCTGACGAAGGAGCAGCTGCTCCGAAAACTTGTGATTTCAAATAAAACTGTTGGACTATAACCTGGTGTTGTGCGACTTCTCACTTATGTCCACCCCAGTCCAACACCGGCATCTCCGCATCATGGCCAAAAAAAAATACATGAGTTTTTTTGCATTCATAAGTATCATCTTAATGAATACAAAAAAATCCTCTTGTCCAAAAAGTAGGATATGGAAGAAATGGAAGTGCTGTGAGTTCCTCAAACAAGGGAACTGAGTGGAGTGGACTAGCACACTGTCTTTTCATCCTGGGATCAGTGTTTGAACCCAGATTGAAGGGTGAGGCTCTTACACAAACTGCGTTTAGGTAGTCTCAGCCTAGTGTTAGTCAGCATGGGCCAACAACACTCAAGGGCTGGATTTTGCGGTGGGGTCAGCAGGTGTGACCAGTGGTGGGTCGGGTGGGAAAGTGTTTCTTTTCCCCAGCAGGTCAGGACCCTGCTGTGAACCCGCCGCCACACACCTTTCCCCGATGTCAGGTCTGTCAGTGCTGAGCAGACTCAACACGCAGCGGCGGGGGAAGCAATTAAAATGATTAGTGGCTTGTTTACAGCCACTTATCAGTGTTTTTTTCCCAGCTTTTTTGAAATGACAGGTCGCACACCAGTTTCCCGCTGTGCCTTGACCTCGTCCGTGAAGCTGAGGCGGGAGGTCAGTGGCCATTGAATCAGCTGATGAGTTGATAGCTTCAAATGTCAAGTCAAAGCTCCCAGCTGATTGAGAAATGTTCCCTTAACCACTAGCTTCTCTAAACTGCATTTCCACTACAGATTCAGGATGCTGCAAGTCTTTACACAAGTCTCCATCCTGTCTGACCTCATTACCTCTCCCACCATTGACAGATCGCTTCTGTTATCTCTACTTCACCTGCCATTTATTCCATCAGCATGGGTGCCCTTGAAACTCTCTCACCTTGGTCCTCAGAATTCCACCACGATCAGCCCCAACACCAGCATCACCAGGCACACCAGCAGCACCAACAACAACACCAACCTTCTCCGCAATCACCTGATGCTGCACAGGATACAGGGCGTCAGCACATGAGCACATTGCTGCCCGGGAGGCCAGGGATGGCCTCACCATGGCCAGATTTACTTCACTTGATGCTGTGCACCCTGGCTGCCACAGGATGCGCCAGGTTGGCACCACCCCACACCAACACCATAAAGCATCCCTACAATGCCCAAGCCATTCCTTTCACACTCATCACCATTGCAGGGGGTACTGTTATGTCCCACCATTCACTGCAACTCACTAAGCCACTTCCAAAGGTGCACGCAAATCTGTCCAAGACGTTGAAAATAATGGTTTCAATGTTTGACAGCACATTAATAGAAACTTTACATGAACATTGCATAAAACACCCAAGTGCCTACCCTTGTGTGTTGTTAGTTGGTATGATTGCATTAGGATGAGAGCGAGTATGAGGGGTGGCTAGTGAGATGGGAATGTGATAATGTAGATAGAGAGGGATGGTTGGAGGTGCAAGGTGAGTTGGTGTGAGTAAGGATGTGCAGGGTAGGGTAGGGAAGGCAGAGTGATGGGGATGTGATGAGAGAGGCACAGCAGGATGAGGTCGAGTGTGGCTTTGTACTAACGTTTAGTGATCTACTGAGATCGCTGAAATGTTTGCGGCACTGCACACAGGTCCTCCTGACTACATCCCTGCTTGTAGCACCAGGCTGTGTTGATCTCCTAGGGAGGTCTCTTCCACACATGGGAAGGGAAGAGGACCTCCCTGTGTGCTGTGACTCCCTCCATATGCTTATGGAGGGAGTCATGGAAAAGCCTGGGTGCAGCCGTGCACCTCTGTGCAGTCATTGTCAGTGTTTGCAGCACCTCAATGCTTCAGAACACTGACAGCACAATTTCAAAATAAATTTGGCCATGGCCCCTTTAAGGAAACCGGCTGATGATGCATCACAAAATGACGTCACCAGACCCGCTTCCTCTAATTGGCCAGGAAACACGCTGGCCGGGCTTAACAAGTCCAATCTCGAGAAATTCATTTCAGAGGCTGGGATGGAGACAGCAGAGGGGTTGGGACCTGCCACCAATCTGCCAAGGTTCGTAAAATCCAGCCCGAACTCTTCATAATTTGTCACAAAATTAGCATAGAATTTGCAATGTCACTTGGCGGTCTGCACAGAGCGGGATTAAATGGAGTGGACTTGAACACAGTGTTTTAGTTGGGAATTTGGAAAGAGTGGGAATTCGGAGAAGAGGGGGAAGGAGTTGTTGCTTTTTGCCTACACTACTTGTAATGCTTTGTGTTACTAGTAGATATTTAATTTTAGTACCCTTAACTTAATCTAGATCAAGTAATTAGTCAAGAAACTACACTGTAAACTAAGTTACCTAATTATAAATTAAATTTAATTTAATTAAATAAAACAAGGACATATAGGGATGGTAGTGCAGGTGGTGTGCCACAACTGCAGCATGTGGGAGTTTGTGCAGAGCATTGTGATCCCAGACAACCATGTTTATAGTAAGTGCCTGCATCTTGAGGAACCTCAGCTCAGAGTTTTTCAGCTGGAGTCTGAGGTGCAGACATTGCGGGGCATCAGGGATGGGGAGAGTTACCTGGACACTTTGATCCAGGAGGCAGTCACAACCCTTAGGTTAGGTAGTGGTACAGGTCTGGCTAGTGGTCAGGGACAGGAGGGTGTGACTGCTACTCAGGCAGGTAAGGGGACCCCAGGTGCAGTGCTGGAGGAGCCTCAGCCTTTGCCCTTGTCCAACAGGTATGAGGTTCTTGCTGCCTGTGTAGATGAGGGAAAAGCCTGCAGGATGGATGAGCAAGCGGACCATGGCACCATGGTGCAGGAGGCCATTCAAGTGGGGGGAATGTAGTTGTGGTAGGGGACAGTATAGTCAGGGGGATAGATACTGTTCTCTGCAGTCACAACCGAAAGTTCCGAAGGTTGTGTTGCCTGCCCAGTGCCAGGGTTAAAGACATTTCCTCGTGACTGGAGAAGAACTTGGAGTGGGAGGGGGAGGATGCAGTTGTCGTGGTCCACGTAGGAGCCAACGACATAGGTAGAACTAGGAATGAGGTTCTGCTGAGGGAGTTTGAGGAGCTTGGATCCAAATTAAAAAGCAGAACCTCAAAGGTAATAATTTCTGGATTGTTATGTGAGCCACGTGCAAATTGGCATAGGGACAAACAGATTAGAGGTTTAAATGTGTGGGAGGAAGGGGTTTCAGTTCATGGGGCTCTGGCACCAGTACTGGGGAAAGAGAGGGCTGTTCCGTTGGGACGGGCTCCACTTAAACTAGGCAGGGACCAGTGTCCTGGCGAACCAAATAACTAGGGCAGTAGACAGGGCTTTAAACGAATGATGGGAGGCTGGAGGATTCAGGAAAGAGTAAATTTAAAAGCAGTGAGAGCAGAGTAGAGTTTTGGGTAAAAATAAGCAGAGTGGGTCAGGAAGGGACAGAGAGAGTAACAAAGATAATAAGACATCAGTGACTAAGTTGACATCAGGGAAAAATAGAAATAAGTCAAAGCTAAAGGCACTATATCTGAATGCGCAAAGCATTTGCAACAAAATAGATGAATTAATAGCACAGATAGAAATTAACAGGTTTGATCTAATAGCCATAACGGAGACATGGTTACAAAGTGGCCAAGGTTGGGAACTAAATATTCCAGAATACTTAACTTTTAGAAGAGATAGGCAAAATAGAAAAGGAGGCGGGGTAGCCCTGATAATAATGGATGGGATAAAGACAGTAGAGAGAAAGGATCTTAGCTCCGAAAATCAAGAAGTAGAATCAGTTTGGGTGGAGCTATGAAACAGTAAGGGGCAGAAAACATTGGTGGGAGTTGTTTATAGGCCCCCAAACAGTAGTTGCAATGTAGGGCAGAATATAAATCAGGAAATTGGAGGCGCATGTATCAATGGTAATACAGTAATCATGGGGGACTTTAATCTACATATAGACTGGGCAAACCAAATTTGCAGTAATAGTGTGGAGGACGAAGTCATGGAATGTATGCAAGATAGTTCTCTAGATCAGTATGTTGAGGAACCAACTAGGGAACAGGCTATTTTAGATCTAGTATTGTGCAATGAGAAAGGGTTAATTAATAACCTTGTAGTAAAGGGGCCTTTAGGGAAGAGTGACCATAATATGATAGAATTTTATATTGAGTTTGAAAGTGATTTAGTTAAATCTGAAACTAGGGTCTTAAATCTAAATAAAGCAAACTATGTAGGTATGAGGGGCGAGTTGGCTAAGGTAGATTGGGAAACTACATTAAAAGGTATGACGGTAGACAAGCAATGGCTAGCATTTAAAAAATTAATACATAATTTACAACAAATATACATTCCTTTAAGGCACAAAAACCCCACAGGAAAAGTGGTCCAACCGTGGCTAACAAGGGAAGTTAAAGATAGTATTAGATCAAAGGAAGAGGCTTATAATGTTGCTAAAAAGAGTAGTAAGCCTGAGGATTGGGAAGATTTTAGAATTCAGCAAAGGAAGACTAAGAAATCGATAAAGAAAGGGAAAATAGAATGAGAGTCAACTAGCGAGAGACATAAAAACAGACTGTAAAAGCTTCTATAGGTATGTAAAAAGGAAAAGATTAGCGAAAGTAAATGTGGGTCCCTTACAGGCTGAGACAGGAGAAATTATAATGGGGAATAAGGAAATGGCAGAGAAATTAAACAAATGCTTTGGGCTGGATTTTGCCGGCGCTCAGAGGGCGGGTTTGGAGGCAGGTGAAAGGGTAAAATCATTTTGAGTGACAGCGGGTTGCGATCCAAACAATTTTCCCAAGTGCCGGGTCCCCGATTTGCGCATGGACCGACACCTAGCGGCAGGAGAACGATTAAAGGCAATTACCTGCCTATTAACAGGTAGTTGCTAGTAGTTGACAGGCTATTTTTGAATTTTGCCACTTCTGCCTCGGGTTTCCCGACGTCCGGATACCACGCCAGGTAAGTGTGGTGTGTTGTGAGTCTGCTGTAATGTTTTTGCATTGGTGACAGCTGCAGAAGTGGTGTGAAGGATCTAATGTTGCACTGGTGAGTCTCAGAGGAAAGAAAATGTTGGGAAATGCATTTTTAATACATTTACACATTTCTTTAGGTTACAAGTTTTGAAATCCATGTCCAGTGCCACATCATTGGGAGAACCTCTCTCACCAGTGACAGATCGCTTCTGTCACCTCACCTGCAGCTGCCATCTATTCCAGCCTATGGAGGGACTCATTGGAGAGCCTAGATGCAAGAGGTCACCTTTGTGCAGTGATTGTCAGTGTTTGCAGCACCTCAATGCTGTCAAACACTGAGAAATGAACTGTCAAAAAAAGATTGTGCATGGTCCCTTTAAGGAAACCAGCAGATGACGCGTCATCAAATGACGTCATCTGACCTGCTTCCTGTTAATTGCCGGCAGGGCGGGCTTAACAAGGTCAATCAACGTAAAATCATGTCTGTGGGCTGGATGCAGTTGGGGGCGGGACTAGAAGCCGGAAACCACCTGACCCGTATCC
Organism: Squalus acanthias; assembly: GCA_030390025.1. Lineage (NCBI taxonomy): Eukaryota > Metazoa > Chordata > Chondrichthyes > Squaliformes > Squalidae > Squalus > Squalus acanthias. The sequence continues at coordinate 43,170,401 of CM059427.1, forward strand.
AACCCTGCCTCCATTGAAAAAATCGCAGCCTTTGTGTCTGTCTTCACGGAAGAAGACGCAAAAAACTTTCCGGAAATAGTGGAGAACCAAGGCTCAAGTGAGAATGAGGAACTGAAAGAAATTAGTATAGTAAAAAAAAAAAATAGTACTGGAGAAATTAATGGGACTGAAAGCCGATAAAATTCCTGGACCTGATGGCCTTCATTTTAGGGTTTTGAAAGAGATGGCTGTAGAGATAGTGGATGCATTGGTTGTCATTTTCCAAAATTCCATAGATTCTAGAACGGTTCCTGCGGATTGGAAGGTGGCAAATGTAACGCCACTATTTAAGAAAGGAGGGAGAGAGAAAACGGGGAACTACAGACCAGTTAGCCTGACATCAGTAGTAAGGAAAATGCTAGTCTATTATTAAGGACGTGGTAACAGGGCACTTAGAAAATAATAATAGGATTGGGCAGAGTCAACACGGATTTATGAAAGGGAAATCATGTTTGACAAATCTGTTGGAGTTTTTTGAGGTTGTAACTAGCAGAATAGATAAGGGGGAACCAGTGGATGTGGTGTATTTGGGTTATCAGAAGGCATTCAATAAGGTGCCACACAAGAGGTTATTAAACAAAATTAGGGCTCATGAGATTGGGGGTAATATACTAGCATGGATTGAGGATTGGTTAACGGACAAGAAATAGAGAGTAGGAATAAACGGGTCATTTTCGGGTTGGCAGGCTGTAACTAGTGGGGTACCGCAAGGATCAGTGCTTGGGCCTCAGCTATTCACAATCTACATCAACGATTTAGATGAGGGGACCAAATGTAATATATCCAAGTTTGCTGATGATACAAAGCTGGGTGGGAATGTAAGTTGTGAGGAGGATGCAAGGAGGCTTCAATGGGATATAGACAGGCTAAGTGAGTGGGCAAGAACATGGCAAATGGAATATAAATGTGGAGAAATGTGAAGTTATCCACTTTGGTAGGAAAAATCGAAAACCAGAATATTTTTTAAATGGTGAGAGATTGGGAAATGTTGGTGTTCAGAGGGACCTGGGTGTCCTTGTACACAAATCACTGTAAGTTAACATGCAGGTACAGCAAGCAATTAGGAAAGCAAATGGTATGTTGACCTTTATTACAAGAGGATTTGAGCACAAGAGTCTTACTGCAATTATATAGGGCCCTGGTGAGACCACACCTGGAGTATTGTGTACAGTTTTGGTCTCCTTACCTAAGAAAGGATATACTTGCCATAGAGGGAGTGCAACAAAGGTTCACCAGACTGGTTCCTGGGATGGGGGGAATATCCTATTAGGAGAGATTGAGTAGACTCAGCCTATATTTTCTAGAGTTTAGAAGAATGAGAGGTGGTCTCATTGAAACATACAAAATTCCTAAGGGGCTTGACAGGGTAGATCCAGGGAGGATGTTTCCCCTGGCTGGGGAGTCTTGAACCAGGGGTCACAGTCTCAGAATAAGGGGTCGGCCATTTAGGACTGAGATGAGGAGAAATTTCTTCACTCAGAGGGTGGTGAATCTTTGAAATTCTCTACCCCAGAGGGCTGCAGAGGCTCAGTCGTTGAGTATATTCAAGACAGAGATCGATAGATTTTTGAATATTAAGGGAATCAAGGAATATGGAGATAGTGCAGGAAAGTGGAGATGTGGTAGAAGATCAGCCATGAATGTCGGAGCAGGCTCAAAGGGCTGGATGGCCTACTCCTGCTCCTATTTCTTATGTTCTTATGTTCTTATGGCTGGTATGAGAAACAGAAACATCGGCTCTGCTGCCATAAATGTATTCTTCTAAAGTAATTGTTAAGGTACATTGTTGGACAGATGTATCATAGTGATGCAAAATCCTTTTAAGTATCTCTAGTGGTCAGAAATCTTATAATATATTGTTACAGTGCTATACATATTGTTACAGTGCTATACATTGATACTTTGCCAATGAAAGATTTTAAACAGGTCAGTGCAACCGGAATGTAATCTTGTTATGCTACTGTCACACAATAACTACATAACACAAAGAAGTCTGACTACAGCAGTTACTCTGCATTTAACTGCAGGTGGCTTTTATAGAAGGTGGTCAAAGTCTAATGTATAAATTTATTGTTTAGTCTGTAGTTAAGTAATCACAACTGATAAGCAAAAGAAGATTGACTGTATTGACAATAATAGTACAGCTTTGTGACTGCATGAAAAGCTGGCTTTTACCTTTATATGACAGCTGATGACTTAGCACAAACTGGCAGCTTCCAGTGCTAGATCTGCAGCTCTTAATGTAATTTTGCACACTGCTCCATACCTCAGGGGTAGTCACATTTGATGAGAGTATAAACATGTTCAAGACAGATACACTGACTTCAGCCTCACTGTAAATAACATGTTAGATTGTTAGTATTATCACCCAGTTCAGTTAGAATTCCATAAGGTATTAATGTGATTACCAAATTACATTAATAGATCTCAATAATTTGGTACAGAATATTTTGTTTTACTTTACCTTAAATCTGCAACCACAGATGTGTAGTAACCATTCAGAAAAAACAGAGACGCATTAAGCTGTGGGGAAAAAAAACATAATGTATGTAGTATCTAAAAGCAATACTTATTTTACTAAACTTCTTAAACCCACATAGTTTCTCAAACCAAACCCAAAGAGACCATCTCATCTCCAAATTAAATTTTCTTTGGCTCCAAGATCCAAACAGAGAATACATGAATTGGCCCCAATTCAGGAAATGATTAACCTTGGACCCAAGTTTCATATTGATTTGATGCTAAACCACCTCTCCAAGCTCACTGTAACCCCTCTAGAGCAGCTCTTCCACTAAAACAGGGTGGAGCGCTGTGACTGACAGTGCAAACAGGAAACCATGTACAAGACTGAAATATCAATCAAATTCTCAGCTCCAGTCACTGTTTATGGAGATGGAGTGAAGTAGAATTGCAAGCCAAAACATACTGGGCCAGAAATTCGGCTCTTCAGCTTCCCGCGGGTGCAAGGATCGCGCGCGTACTTACCTAGCGCGCCTGCCGTTGTGCTTCGGGCCCACGTGAAATTCGGCTCCTGGGCCTCCTGCAGCTGCCGGCGCGCAGTGCTTGCGTATCCCAGGGGCGCAGTTAGTTCGAAGCGTCCCCTGGGATCACGTGGGCCATGGAAAGCCAATCGGAGCAGGGAATCTCCATTCATAGATTTTGACAGGAAGACCTGTCAAATCTATGAATAGAGATCGGCCCCAAAACCTCACTAAAACTTCAAATAATTTTTTTTTTAATCACATTTTTAAAATAACTATAAATTACATAAATTAACTACTTTAAACAAAAATTAAAATTTTTGAAAAAATTAATTACACTTTTTAACGGTGCTAAAAATAAACTTACCTTTCTTTAAAGTATGTAAAAAAGATAAACCTGTTGAAAAAATGTTTAAATTGTACTTAATTCACCACTTACCTTGTTAAAAGCAGGCCTTTCGCCTCCTTTTTTCCTGCGCAGCTTCTCCGTACTTACCCTCACGGAGAAACCTGAAAAAAACAACGAAGTTCGCTGCGTGCGCGCTGCCTCTCCGGCGCACGCATTCGACCTCTGAACCCCTTCCTTCAGGGGAACGGAAGATCCGGTTTCCAGCGCATGCGCAGTGCATTCGCGAAACCGGCACTTTCGTTGGGTCTACGGGTGAGTACACAGCGCGTACTCACCCGCGGAGACCCGAATTTCTGGCCCAATATCTAGGCTCACAAATAAAGAATGAACATTTGGGTGAGATACTAGGGGAATGCCAGTACTGGTGGAATTATACAAATCATCAGGTACAGCGAAGAAAGACAAGAACATTGGACAAAAAATACAAAATATTCTTAGTCATGCACGATGGCTTAATATGATGAAACAAAACTACTGATTTATTCTGACCTATTTTGAAGTTTGCCGACTTCAACAACCATTGGAAAAATGTTATTCCAAAATGAAGTGAAAAATACAAGAGCCCATAGTTAAATTCCAGAGTTTCTTGCCTGTCAAATGCTTTAACCTCATATGTGTTAGCTACATAAACTCAAAGTTGGGAGAGGAAAGAGAGGTCATTGATCACACCATTAAATTCTTATAGTCTGAAGTTCCTAGCCATTCAATACTTCTACATTTTGGTATATGGTTTAAAAATTATATAAATTCAGAGGAACACTGATTTTTTTATTTCCTATCCTAGAACAGCTGCAGAATCAATTGTCATATGAAGGAGGAAGTCTAACTACATTTTTGCTTACCACAAAGTAATGTATACTTCACCCGAGTTGGGACTTTTACTAGCGTGTTTAAGCTACACTGTAATTTAATAGAATGTTAGTACTTTGGATCGTCTGACTTAGTGAACTATTGAACTGTACTATTTAGTTTTGAAAGCAATCATGCAGGAGATCAAACCAAAATGTTACCATTGTTACAAAGCACACTAATGAATTCATTCAGATATTTAAATCTTAAAGAAAACTGCATGTCTGGATCCTCCCCCTAATTCTTTTATGCATCGTTTATATAAAATTTGCAGTGCCTGAGGCAGGCTCCGATACCTCAGCCAACTTGGTTGCCTCACACCTTTGGTACTTGGCAACATCTTCACCCTCAACATTTTCCTTAGATTAGAAGGTCTGTAAAGATCCGAGAAAAAGAAAAAATACCAAACTCAAGTGGGAAAGTTATAACGCAAAGAATCTTCCAGGAGAAGGCTGAGAGAAAAGAAAACATGAGGAAGGTGTAAAGACTTGAGAGAGAGAGAGAGAGAGAGAGAGTGTGAGTGCCAACTGCCACTTAGTTGCCAAGCTACTGGCAACGAATACACAACATAGACCCCAATACCGTCGCATAATGTAATAATTACTGCACTGAGACAGGCAGTGTTATGCTAAATAAAGCAAACAGTGATCATCGCACAGATAAGTGGGGAAAAATATCACCATATTTACGAGTTTTTTGGAGATTTAGTGGTCGCACGAATCAATGCTTCATATTTTTCAAAATTATAAAGAAAGAAAGATGATACAGGAAACTCTCTTTTAACCGGCACCCAAATAACCGGAAATCTCTCTTAACCGGCAAAATTCTTGAGTAGGTAACCGGGGTTTTCCTTCATCTCTCCTTTAAAAATAACTTTTAAAAAAAACCCCGAGGCGTTTGCCTTGTATCGGAGCGTGTAGATTGGGAGGGGAATGTGCAGCCCGGGTAGGCAGCGGACACGACAGATGGTCAGCTGGCGGTCCCCGGGGAGACGGAGCTCCGAATGCAGTGTGTACGGGGCTCTCGTACGTTGGGAGATATAACTCTCTGTTATCCGGACTTTTTGATTAACCGGCACCACGCCGGTCCCGTCGGTGCCGGTTAATAAAGAGTTTCCTGTATTAAACCTAAAAAGCTCGACAACAGGAAATTATGGAAAAGTGCATAACTGTGCTAGATTAGCCATAAATCTGGGTTATAAAAACAGATTTAAGAGTTTCAGAATGCGTAAATTTAAGATCCCAGACTGTCAGGTGGCAGTGCCAAGAGCCTTTTTGCACAGCAAGGATCAGAAAATCAGAGGGCTAATTGACAATGTTACTCAAACAATAATAAGCATAGAACAGAAAAAAAAATATTTTTTTTAAAATTCTACACTGCAGAGATTGTTAATTGTTGATGTAGTTACTGTTTCTAAAGCCAAACTTACCATTTTTAAAATATCTCCTTCAAGCTCCTGCATTCCTGAAATTCGGAATTTGTTGTCTATGTAGAAAACACCTGCAAAGGTCCTTGCTGTGGGGCCATAAAAATAGAAGCTTGAATTTAAACAACTATCTGTGCAAAACTGCAAGGCAGAACAATCATTCAGATGCAACTTTACTTTTCATTCAACACTTCAGTGCAGCTCTGAGGGAGTTCTGCATTGTCAGAAGTGCTTTCTGTCTGGTGTTAATCGAGGCCCATTAGCCTGTTCAGACACCCAAAAAGAATCGATATCACTATTCAAAAAAGAGCAGGGGAGTTCTCCTGGAGTCCTGGCTAACATTTATCCCTCAACAACACCACCAGAAACAGATTAACTGGTCATTCATCCCATTTCCTGTTTGTAGAACCATGTTGGCTGCTGCACTCGCCTACAGAACAACAGTGAATACATTTCAGAAGTAATTCATTAGCTGTGAAGTACTTTGGGTCCTCCTGAGGATGTGAAAGCATATATATATATATATATATAAAAACTATAAATGCAAATTCTTTCTTCTTTCTTTACTTTATCATTTATTTTTCTCCTCTTCCTACTCCCTGCCGGCAGATAAATTGACCAGGTCATGTGCACCTCTGCCAGTGGCTTTCCGAAGCTGGCCATTAGGTGGCACATGAGAACCAATCATGTCAGCTGACCCCCCCTGCTTAGCACCAGCCCATGAAGCCCAATGCTCATCAAGATCCCAGTGCTGATTCAAAACCCGATGCAACCATTCGGTGGCACAATGAATAAATACAACAGCAGGCTGTGCTGCTGGCCCAAACTGAATACAGCGTTAAAGTATGTTATTCATGAGTATGCATAACCAGTCAGATAGAACAGTGAAAAAGCAGCAACTATTTACATTTCTAAGGCACTCGCCACATAGAGAAAACATTTCAGAATGCTTTACAATGATCAGGAACAAAAAAGGGGAAAAATAGAAGTTAGGATGGCAGAATCCCATGTAAAATGCTGGAATCGATTATCAGGAGAAAATTTGTACAATAAGAACCTAATAAACAGCAGTCAACACGACTTTAGAAAGGGAAGATCAGTCTGCCCAACCTCGACTTCTTTGAGGAAATAACAGCCCAAGTCAATGCACAAGGCATTTGATAAAGTTCCACATGGAAGGTTACTAATTAATCTCAAAGCTATGGGGAATTCAGGAAAAAAACCTGGGAACAGATAAACAATTGGTTGAAGGGTAGAAAGCAATGGGTACTAGTTAGAGGAATAATATTGGAGTGGGGGAAAAGTACTGAATGGATCATTGTTGGTGCCGCTTACAGGGGTAGATTTTTACACAGTGTGGACTTTGGGTGGCTAGCAGATGCAGTGCGCCAAACGGCCACCTATAGTCTTGGCGGGATGCCCATATCATTCGGCCGGCACCCTGGGACAGCCTACCAGCTCTCGGCTGCTGCAATATCGGACGGCCTGGCTGGAGGTAGGTCCAAACTCAGGAGGGGGAGCTGGAGCGATTGCGGCCCAGGTTGATTTTGTGGAGCCTGGAGGAGCACTCCTACTCTCCCCCAGCTCAACAGAAATAGAGTAACACTTAACCTGTGGCTGGACCGCTCAGTATTGTCTTAAAATGACAAACGAGGTCCAATGTAAGTCATAGGATCCGAATTTACAAATTATAAAGGGCCTACTACCTGACTTAGGCGGGCACTCCATCCACCCAGCGGTAGGCCCAGGGGAAGATTGTAATAGCTAGAACAGTGACAGGAACAGGGCGCTAAGTCAGTCCCCATAATTTTTGCGGTGTTAACAACAAAAACAACTTGCATTTAAATCAGAGAGAGCAGTGATGAGGTGATGAGGTGGAGGATTTGGGCAGGAGTTCCAAAGTACAGGGTCATAATAAGTCCCGATTTTAACTCGAGGTGGTTTCCCTTCTCATGCATATGTAAAGAAGGACCCTGTTGGTTCCGGGCACGTGTCCTTGCTGCCTGCTCAGGACAGCAGGTTAAAATTGCAGATGTTCCAATCATGGCAGCTTCCAGACAGGTAAGAGCCAGGGCGATTTTAACTGCCCACCCGCCAGTTTTCTGCTGAGCGAGTAGGGTTAAAATCACCCCCTAGTGGCTGAAAGAAAAACTGTTTATGGAAGGGCAGATGGAACATTGAATGACAAACAATCTGATGTTAGAGAAGGTGGATACAGGAATGTAGAGCTGGAAGAGAGTGCAGAAGCTTGGCATAAAGTTTGGATAGATTTAGAAATGAAGGCGAGTAATTGTAATAAGCCCAGTGGGACACAGAAAGCCCCAAGTGAAAATTGGCAAGGATGTGAAGATAGGAGTGGAGAAAGAGGACGTATGTTGCAATGGTCTGGATACGTTGTAATTTGTGGGGGGTGGAAATGGGGTGACCATCAAGGGGCGCATTGTCAGGCCAAGCCACAGGTAAGTATTTTCTTATGAAGTTTCAAGACCTTTTGCATGAGAGTTGTTTTTAATTTAAATTCTACTAAATTAAAATAGCTTATCTACTAAAGCAAAACAAATGTCAGAAGCCAAGGTTAGATACAGCTCCAGAGCGACAAATCATTTTCTTACCCAAAGTGCATCTGGTTCCCTTCTCAAGGTAATACCCTGGGTAACACTTGCAGGTGAAAGAGCCCAACTTATTAACACATTGGGCCCGAGATGGACATGGATTTGAAAGGCATTCATCTACATCTGCTTAAAGAAAAGAACTAATTACTAAGTAAAAACTAAAACTGGTTTGGAAGTTTAAAGGTTACAGTTCATTGCATAGTCACTGATAACACAATAATACAAAACAAACTAAAATATGATAATATTTGTGATTTACAAGAAGATGCTCTTAATTTTTTCACCCATGAGGATATGTAGTAGATTCCTTTTTTTCTCCACTCCCCTCTGGCACCCTTGACTGTGACCAAGGCTGCAAATTTAATAGCGCTGAGGGGGGCGGGTTTGGAGGCGGATCAGCTGTCAAAATCGCAAAGATTGACAGCGGGTAGGAGACTCCACGCGAGTCTCCCAGGTGTCGGGTCTGTCAGCAGAGGACTGACCCGACACCAAGCGGCGGGGGATAAAATTCAGCTACTTAAATGTATTTTGAGGCTTACTTTTAATTTTACCTTCTCCCCCACGGGTTACCCGATGTTCGAGGAACACGCCAGCTCAACCTGCGTGTTTTGAGTCTGCTCTGATATTTGTAAATAGCTGACAGCTGCAGAAGTGGTGTCAAGGATGCCATATTGCAGCTGGTGAGTTTCAGAGCACAGAAAATGTTGGTTACTGCATTTTTAATACATATAGAGATTTCTTTAGCTTACAAGTTTTTAGATACAACTGTATGTCCAGTGCCACCTCATTGGGAGAACCTCTCTCACCATTGATAGATCGCTTCTGTCATCTCACCTGCAGCTGCCATCTATTCTAGCAACATCGGAGCCAATGAAACAATCAGACCTTGGATCCTCCGAATCCTTCCACGATCAGCCCCAACACTAACATCACCAACCTTCTCCACCATCACCTGATGCTGCACTGGCATCAGCCCCTGACAAAATTGCTGCCCGGGAGGCCAGCGATGGCATCACCATGGCCAGATTTTCTTCACTTGATGCTGTTAACCCTGGCTGCCACATGATGCGTCAGGTTGATGCCATCCCACACCAGCACCGTGAAGCATCCCTTTAATGTCCAAGCCATTCCATGCACACACATCACTATAGCGGGGAGGGGAGTTCAGACTGAACCATCAATGGAACTCAGTAAGACACTTCTCAAGGTGTGCTCAGATCTGTCCAATAAGGGGCTCTTTTTTGAAAAAGAGATTTCACTGTATGACAACACATTACCAGAAACTTCACATGGACATTGGCTAAACCTCTCAAGAGCCTACCCTTGTTTGTTGTTAGCTGGTATGCTTGCAGTAGGATGGGGGGTCTAGAACGAGGGGTCACAGTCTCAGCATACGGGGTAGGATACTTAGGACTGAGATGAGGAGAAATTTCTTCACTCAGAGGGTGGTGAACCTGTGGAATTCTCTATCACAAAAGGCTGTGGAGGCCAAGTCACTGAATATATTTAAGAAGGAGATAGTTAGATTTCTAGACATAAAAGGCATCAAGGGGAATGGGGAGAGAGCGGGAATATGGTATTGAGATAGAGGATCAGCCATGATCATATTGAATGGCGGAGCAGGCTCGAAGGGCTGAATGGCCTACTCCTGCTCCTATTTTTCTATGTTTCTATGAGGGCGAGTGTGAGGGGTGGCTAGTGAGATGGGGAAGTGATAAAGTAGATAGAGAGGGTTGAGTGGAGGTGCAAGTTAAGTTGGTGTCCTGGGGAGGTCTCTTCTGCCCTTGGAAGGGAAGAGAACCTCCCTGCGTGCTGTGACTCCCTCCATAAGCATATGGAGGGAGTGATTGGAGAGCCTGGGTACAAGCGTTCACCTTTGTGCAGTGATCGTCAGTGTTTGCAGCACCTCAATGCTGTCAAACACTGACAGAACAACTGTCAAACTCCATGTGGACGTGGTCCCTTTAAGGAAACTGGCTGATGATGCATCATCAAATGATGTCATCAGACCCGTTTCCTGTTAATTGGCCGGTTAGCCCGGGCGGGCTTAACAAGGCCAACCAAGGTAAAATCACATCTGCAGGGCGGATGCAGCTAGGAGCGGGACTGGAACCCGGAAACCAGCTGTCCCGCCCCCATCCCACCTCCTCAATTAAATTTGCGGCCCCAAGTTGGGCCAGGTGACCTGCCACACCACCTGTCAGTGCTACACCAAACCAATCATTGGGTAACAGAGTTAATTGCTCTATGAAAATGGGTTGGGGGGTGTGGGGAGGAGGGGTACTTTGAACAAAAGGATTCTATAAAATGACCTTATTTTAAAAAAAATTCATTGTGCAATAACGCAAATTTTACTTAAACACCTTTAATTTGGAATGTTTTGCAAAACAATGATTGGATAAAAAGAGCATACTGGTAACATAAATGACCTACTGTCTTGTTGGAATATTGTTGAGCTAGCAATGTAATGTATCGCTTCAAGAAATCTTGGCAATAGATCATAGCAGAATATGTTACCTTTGCTGCAGTTCACTCCTTGCCAGCTGGGTGGGCATACACACTTTTTGCTATTATTATGATGATTGACACAAGTGCCTCCATTAAGACAAGGATTTGAGATGCAGACACTCTCTGTTTAAAAAGAAATACACAATTTATTAACATCCAGTTGAGTGACCAGTGCTCCTTTTGTTCTGTGTCTTACGTTCTAATATATTTGTAACATTGGCAATCAGCTCATTCAAGCCAAAATTGGCCATTTACTAAAGGCTATAGTAAGTGATCAAACAGATTCAGTGGTTGAATAGGGAATTTTGAGCTGAAAAAATGCAATTATTACCCTATTGTTTACTCCGCTCTGTCTCGCTGAGTGCTATTCCAGCATAGTGTATGAGTATTCATATACAATGATTGTAGTAATAATAATACACATACATATAAAGAAACCAGCAGGTTTCAAATAAAATGCACAGTTCTAGACATCGTATATATTAACATTTCCCTAATGAAATAAACCCTATAGGAAGTGATTGGCAACATAAACAGATTATATAAAAATGGATAGCAACAGTAGCAATATTGTGAATAAAAAAGTTTCTCAAACAGTTTCAGGATATTGTTTATATTGGACCATGAAAGGTGATAAAATAAAGTGAATCATGGTACAGTTCCAAGGATTGATTTAAATGTTGCCCTCTAATGTTCATCTCTAGAAACATAAGTTCCAGTTCAACCCAGATGCTGCGAATAAAGGTCACATCAACAGTGGTTGGAAATAGTCTTCAACAAAAGGAGTTTCAGCAGTTCGAGTCTGCTCCAAAAAAGGTAGGAATCCATTGCATGAAAATGCCCTTATTCAGCAATGACACAGAGTGAAATATACTACAGCATCAGTAGCTAAGAGTTAACAATTGGGTGCTCCTGTTGGCCACATTCATATATATTGAGAATAACTGGGCACTCAGAAGCTTCTTCTGGTGCACTTTCTGGTGACCATTTGCAAACCACATTCGTCTCACACTGGTTCCACCATAGGATGGTCTGGTTTGAGTCAGTTGGTTGCTGCAGCGGTTATGTGGTTTTGCAGCCTTCTCACTTTCTGATTACCTTGCAAAAGTTAATTTTCGAAGTGAGAGACACTAGCATGTAGGGCAGTGCACTATCACTTCCTAGCCAGTACTGCATCTGTCCAGTCATCCATAGGGATATTACATATCTTGGTTATTTTCCAAGATGTCTGTGTACCACATCTGCCTAGGACAGGAATACGAATTATTTTTCGGCTCAGCATGAAAAAACCTGGTTCATAAAACTTCCGTCCAGCATCTCAATGACGGGCTTACCCATGAAACGACTTTGTTGAGTATTGCTTTGATGCTGATTGTATTGGCTCATGGCAGGACTTTCATATTGATGCTCCTGTCTTGCCATTTGCTGCAGTTTTAATTACAGGTGATGCCTGTGAAATCTGTTGAGGTCTTTCACAAGATTTATGATAGTAGATTGCAAAAAACACTCCTAATTAAAATTAGAAATAAAATCTGAATCCATTCAGGCTTCACTCTATCAAGCACAGAACATGAACAAGCCACTAATAAAACATTAATGTTCAAGTACCAAGGTTATGTGATGCACACTGTGAATGAGATGATCAATGAGCTGTAGTTTGACTTTCTCAGGAGGAAGATCAAGGAAATGTTTCCAGTGATTGGGACTGGCCCTCTGGCTGACATACTGCAAGCAATTATAATTACTAAACTAGATTTCAAGAGATCTAAAAATTAGGTTTTTTTCCGGCAATACCTGTTTTTATTAGTTATTGATTTTTAAGCTTATTGCTTACGCTCTTTTTTCATCAAAGTGCACAATCAGCAATCCTTTAAAACCTACTTTTTAAATAGGTAGTATAGTTAACCTGATAAGCATGATTAGTTTTCCAAGACAAATTATGCATGGATCAGAATATCTATTGACTAGTTAAAAAGTAAAATGGCCACTTTCTAATACTAACAAATTCTGATTAAACAGGAACTTGTGTATAGTGCAACAAATGTTGATTAGTGATTTAAGGGTTAAATGAATATAGACATTGATATTTTTATCTCCAAATTATAATCCTTCAGGAAAGAGACTTGCCCAAAAATCCATGGGCCTTTGATCCCGACATAAATGCTGGGATCACCTCACTGGGATCTTCCGTGCTAGAGGTGCACAGGAAGGCCCAGCAGTTTTGAGGCTATTACCTAACTTAGTGATAAAAATACATGCTCACTCTTTTAAATTATAGTAAAGCTTGACCATTTGGAGCTTCGCAATAATACAACTCCGCTATAATATTTTAATTGGTGACTTCGATTTATGTATTTGAGCATTTTCAGCCGAGATGATTTGCGTTGCGGATCAGAATTATTCTGAAGTAGTTTGGAAGGTACGGCATATTCCAATAATGTATACACAACAGGATAAAAGTATATTCCCCCAATTCAACCAAATGAAAGTATTACCACCTCGACCTCACTGAATTTTATTTTTAAATACTTCAATTCAGAATTTATTTTGCATCCTACAGATTGTTGTTCCTGTAAACAACGCAAATTTTGAATTCTGCTAAAAGAGTAGCTGTATTCATGAACTGTTTATCAAACCCGTCGTTAGGGAAGGAGAGGAGCCACGGGTTGCTTGTGTCGTGATGTCATCACTTTGACATGATTTATGTCACTACGTATCAGTTTACTAAACACTTTGCAAAAAAAAAAGACTCGGCCCCCTCATAAACACTTTATAAAACAAAGTAAGGTGCAGTCTAAAAATGTTAGTATGTGAAAAATCACCGCAGTGCCTGCCTGACAATGTTGAGTGTTAAGTAATGGAAGCACAAATAACTAGGGAGGAGTATACACTTGGATCAGGATTACAAAGTAAATGCTGTGTCTGGATCAGAATTGAATATAAAGGGGTGAATGGGAAGTGATTTGGTAGATTGGAATTCTATGCTTGGATCAAGGATACAATTTTCTGGAGTCGATTGTATTGTGCTTGGCGACGTATCAGTAACACTGCAGCTACATTGTGAATATCAATATCATCCAAGGAGCTAACACTCTCCAGACTATGAAGAAAATAAAAGACCTCATATGCATTGGAGGAAAAAATTTAAACCCTACAGTATTACAGCAGCAGTAAAAAATGCAGATGTAAGTGTGGGTTAGAGACACATTTAACCTGCAAAAATAATCACCTTACATTTTAACCTGCAGTACCTTTCACAGCAAAATACTATGACCTCATTCACTCACTGGTGTGGAACTTTTCAAGATGACATATGTCATACAGAGAATAAAACCAACGTGGCTTGAAGTATTGCAGAAGCAGCAGTTGATCAACTGTATTTCACTGGAGTTTTTGGATATGTAGTCATACTTATTTAACTTCAAATGTTTTATAAGAAGCATAATTTTCTGTTTTGGAGTTATCTAAAAAATCATATTTAACAGAATCCTTCAGATGTCCACATTGTAAACATTAGACTTGAGAAGATAAAAACATAATGGAATCCTGTCTCTGAAGATGCCTTTTATTCTTGGATAACTGCAAGAAAAGTGCCCCCAGATTGATTCATACTAGACTTATGTCCAAGAACAATCCTTATCCCAAAACACCAATGTTAAATCTGATTGGGATTAGATAGTTAGGTTCAACTGTGACATTTTGGATAAACCAGTGAAAACTGAGCAAAAAGGACTGAGCTTGGGGCCTATAAAAATCTTGGTATTGTTTCACCTCAGTAAATTCAGATCTGAATGTCAATGACTTTTATCAGGTTTGACAATGCTACTACTAGAGTTTTAATCACAGTAAAAGGAAGATTATTTCTTGTTTTCTGCTAAAAGTATGCAAAAAAATAAATATTCCCACATTAGTCAAGGCAACTCAGAAATAACTTAAAAAGCTGTTTTTTTTAAAAAAAGAAAAACTTTCCTTCTGCATGGAAATATTTTTAGGGAAATTTCTCTCTATATATTTTTGAACTCTTTCTTCATTATCTGACTGGCCTGAAACTACTGCAGCCAAGAAAGTAGATGCACGGCCTGCTCCCACGCCACTGCTGTTGGCCCCAGTAGACAGTCGCTAGGAGATACTCGGGACCACCCAAGCCATCTTTCCTTTTTTGATTTCCCTGACCTGCTGGGTGACACTGCAGTATCTTCAATATGACTCAGATTACAAAATGAGCAGAGCGGCACCCGATTCTGCATTAGATTCCACTCATATACGGCAAACCTGAACGTGTTATTATGTACTGTGAGTGATCTTTTGCCACTCAACTCTCTGGAGAAGTTGTATATGTGACTTTTATTTGAAAGAAATATAACAGAAAGATGATTATTTGTAATTTTCAGAGCATCAAATAATCTATGGATTTGACTTTTATACTTTGTAATCGTATTCCATTTTTCTCCTCGTTCCCTCTGTTTCCCAGCTTCTGTGCTATTCTCCTTCATCTGGAATGGCAGGTCCCTGTGAGACTTCTCTCAGGAGCGTCATCAATGCTGTTCATTACTGATTGACACAACAAATCACTCCATCCTCCTCCATCATCCTTCTCCTATGATCCACCTCCGTGCCCTAGCCTGGTTCCACTCCTAACTACTCAAATGAAGCCAGCAGATTTCCTATAGTGGCTTCTCTTGCCGCCCCTGAGCAATCACCTCCATTGTACCACAAAGTTCCATCTTTGACCCCCTTCTTTTCCTCATCTGCATGCTACTCCTTAGTGACATCATTTGTAAGCATGGGATCAGCTTTCACGTGCATGTTGATGAAATCCAAATCTATCTTTCTGCTACCATCTATGACTATTTAATCACCTGTCTGACTGACTGCTTAGCTGACAGCAGATCCTGGAGGTGCAAGCATTTCCTTCAACTCAACATTGGCAAGATTGTAGCTACCTTGTGTGGCTCCCGCCAAAAATGCCACACCTTAGCCCACAATTTCATTCCTCACTCTAGCTGCTTTCTCAAGCTGAGCCTGACCTTGTACAACCGCGTTGTCCCGTTTGACCCTAAGCGCAGCTTTAAAGCCCCATATCCTAGCCACCATCAAGACCACCTATTTCAATATCTGCAAAATGACCTGTCTCTGCCCATATCTCATCCTCACTACCGCTGAAACCCTTTTGTCACCTCTAGACTTGCTTACTCCAACCTTTCCTTATTAGCTGCCCGAGCCTTGCCCTTCACAAATAATAACTCCACCACCCACATCCTATCCAGTTCGAAGTCCCAGTCCACTTTTAACTTTGTCCTTGCCAACCGTTTACACCATTTCCCTGAAGGTTCTGGCCGGTCTCTCAGTGGACTTTCAGCGGAAGACGAGTAAAGCTCCCATGGAACTTCTGAGACACTTTTACCAATCTTTCCGCTCAAGATGTATCAGGATGAGATCTTTGCTACCGCAAGGAGTTCTGTTAGTAGCCCAGCAGAGACGTGGCAAACAGGCTAGTTAAATGAAGCCTCCCCACCTGGCTATACCTTCCACCACTTGCCCCGCTCAGACCGCCGTGGTGGCAGTGTGGCTCTCATCACCAAATCACACCTTGGTCTGTCCCCTAGTCCTCCGGCAGTTTCTCCTCCTTTGAGCATCTCACCTTATTCCACCCCTCTCACCTCTCATTTAAAATTCTTGTTCTCTACCGCCCACCCAAGTACCATCAAAATTTTATTACTGAGATATCTTCACTGCTCTCCTCCCTCAGCACCGAACGACTTCTCATCCTCGGTGATTTCAACCTCCATCTCAATTCATCATGTTCTCTTTCCTCTGAGTTCACTACCCTCCTATCCTCCCTTAATCTCTCCCTCCATGTAAACTCCACAACCCATATTCACAGCCACCCCCTCGACCTTGCCATCTCTCGTGGCCTTGCTACTCCCATCGTGTCAATTGCAGATAAGGCCATCTCTGACCATTTCCTCGTATTGCTCTCCACCTACATCCCCCTTCCACCCCACCCCACCACTACTTCCTTCTGTGTCCGCCCCTGGAAAAAACTCTCTCCCAACTCTCTTACAACTGCACTTATGAAATCCCAACTGTCCAGCCTTTGGCCCTCCATTCACCACGACATTTCTGCAGCTACCGATCTGCTCAACCACACCCTCACCACCACCTTTGATGCCCTAGTCCCTACTAAAACAATTACCCTCTCTCACCCTGGCCATTCTCCCTGGTACGGCTCTCATCTTCACTCCCTTAAGTCCAAGGGATGCAGACTTGAACGGATATGGCGGACAACTGGTTTAGCCATTCACCGCCAGATCTAGCTGGACCACATAAAGCATTATCGGGTCCTGCACTCGTCTGCCAAAATTGCTCACTATTCCAGAATCATTCTGGAATGTAAAGATAAACCCCGGCTTCTATTCTCTACTGCTAACTGTCTTCTTAAACCCCTCTCCCCGTCTCCTCCACACTCACCTCCGACAACAAATGTGAGGAGCTCATGGACTTCTTTGTCTCTAAGATTGAAACCATCCATTCAGCTGCCTCTGCCACTTCCCTTCTTCCCCGAGCCCACTGGGCCACACTTCCTCTAAAGGTTACCCCCTGCCCTAGCCCTGAACTCACATCTTTCTCCAGTTTCTCTCCGATCTCCCCTCATGACCTCTCTGCACTCATCTTGTCCATGAGACACACCTTCCTGCTCCCTCGACCCTGTTCCCACCAAACTGCTGACCACCCAACTTCCTTTTCTGGCTCCCATGTTAGCTGATATTGTTAATGGTTCTCTCTCCTCAGGT
Source organism: Squalus acanthias (assembly GCA_030390025.1). Classification (NCBI taxonomy): domain Eukaryota; kingdom Metazoa; phylum Chordata; class Chondrichthyes; order Squaliformes; family Squalidae; genus Squalus; species Squalus acanthias. The sequence continues at coordinate 43,188,019 of CM059427.1, forward strand.
ACTGTCCCCCTCTCCCTCAAATCTGCCGTCATCACCCGTCTCAAAAAACCAACCCTTGATCCCGCCGTCCTTGCAAACAACCGCCCCATCTCCAACCCCCCTTTCCTCTCCAAAGTCCTTGAACGTGTTGTTGCCTCCCAAATCCGTGCCCATCTTCCCGCAATTCCATGTTTGAATCCCTCCAATCAGGTTTCCGCCCTTGCCACAGTACCAAAACGGCTCTCATCAAAGTCACAAATGACCTCCTTTGTGACTGTGACAAAGGTAAACTATCCCTCCTCGTCCTTCTTGACTTGTCTGCAGCCTTTGACACGGTTGACCACTCCATCTTTCTCCAACGCCTCTCCACCGTCGTCCAGCTGGGTGGGACTGCATTCACCTGGTTCCATTCTTATCTATCGGATCGTAGCCAGAGAATCACCTGCAACGGCTTCCACATATACGCTGACGACACTCAGCTCTACCTCACTACCTCTTCTCTCGACCCCTCCATGGTCTCTAAATTGTCAGACTGCTTGTCCGACATACAGTTCTGGATGAGCAAAAATTTTCTCCAATTAAATATTGGGAAGACCGAAGCCATTGTCTTCGGGCCCCGCCACAAACTCCGTTCCCTAGCCACCGACTCCATCCCACTCCCTAACATCTGTCTGAGGCTGAACCGCACTGTTTGCAACCTTGGTGTCATATTTGACCCCGAAATGAGCTTCCGACCACATATCCGTAGCATAACAAAGACCACCTAAGAACATAAGAAATAGGAGCAGGAGTAGGCCATTCGGCCCCTCGAGCCTGCTCCACCATTCAATAAGATCATGGCTGATCTGATCTTGGCCTCAACGCCACTTTCTCGCCCGCTCCCCATAACCCTCGACTCCTCTGTAGCTCAAATATATGTCTATCTCCGCCTTGAATATATTCAATGACTCCGCCTCCACAGCCTACTTCCACCTCTGTAACATCGCCCGTCTCCGCCCTTGCCTCAGCTCATCTGTTGCTGAAACCCTCATTCATGCCTTTGTTACCTCTAGACTTGACTATTCCAATGCACTGCTGGTTGGCCTCCCACATCATCGCACCAACGCTCTACTCGATCTTCCTTGCTGCAATGCTCCATCTTACCCTCAGTAAGCTTCCCACTAGAGTGGAGCTAATTTACAGAACAAACAGGAAACTGTTCAACCTCCATCGCCTCCAGTCCAGATCCAAGGTCATCCCATCCTCTGTCGTCGAATTACAGTATGCAGACGACGCTTGCGTCTGCGCTCACTTGTAGGTCGAACTCCAAACCATCGTCAACACCTTCACCAAAGCGGACGAGAGCATGGGCCTTACACTAAACATCCGTAAGACAAAGGTCCTCTACCAACCTGCCCCCGCCACACAGTACTGCCCCCCGATTATCAAAATCCACGACAAGGCCTTGGACAACGTGGACCACTTTCCATACCTCAGGAGCCTACTGTCAACAAGGGCAGACGTCGATGACGAAGTCCACCACCGCCTTCAGTGTGCCAGTGCAGCCTTCGGTCGCCTGAGGAAGAGAGTGTTTGAAGACCAGGACCTCAAGCCCGGCACTAAGCTCATGGTCTACAGAGCAGCAGTGATACCCGCCCTGCTGTATGCCTCAGAGACATGGACCATGTACAGCAGGCACCTCAAAGCACTGGAGAGGTACCACCAACGCTGCCTCCACAAGATCCTGCAAATCCATTGGCAGGATAGACGCAACAACGTCAGTGTTCTCGCTCAGGCCAACATCCCCAGCATCGACTCCCAAAACAAGCGCTCTACTCGGAGCTCCGGCACGGCAAGAGAGCCCCAGGTGGGCAGAGGAAATGCTTCAAGGACACCCTCAAAGCCTCCTTGAAAAAGTGTAACAACCCCACGGACACCTGGGAATCCCTGGCCCAAGACCGCACAAAGTGGAGAAGCATCCGGGAAGGCGCCGAACACCTCGAGTCTCTTCGACGGGAGCAAGCGGAGGCCAAGCGCAAACAGCGGAAGGAGCGCACGTCAACCTAAGCACCCCACCCACCCGCCCCTTCAACCACCGTCTGCCCCACCTGTGACAGAGACAGTAGGTCCCGCATTGGACTAATCAGTCACCTGCGAACTTATTTTTAATGTGGAAGCAAGTCATCCTCGGTTCCGAGGGACTGCCTAAGAAGAAGACCCTACGTAAACTTGAGGTCATCCAAAACTCGGTTGCCCGTGTCCTACCCAATGTTTTACTAAGTTAAAGGCGCTATATAAATACACGTTGTTGTTGTTGTAGTTGTTTTTATTAGGCGGTGTTATGCTATGTATCTACTAATAATTTTGTAGAAACATATTGGGCTGGATTTTCTCAATGAGAAGCTTTTGGAGGCAGGACTGCTGCTTGCCGGCAATCAGCGGGATTTTCCGATTGACTTTGTTAAGCCCGCCCAGCGGGCTCAGCAGGCCAATTAGGGGGAAGTCATTGACAGAGCACGTCAACGTCTGACGTGCCATCTGTCAAGATTTCTTGAAAGAAGAAATGTCAGCGTTTGTCAGCTCCGTGAAGCTGTCAAACACTGACATTCTGTGTAGTTTGATGAGCCCTTGTGTTCAGGACTCATCAAACCTTTCAACTTTGCAGAATCACCTGGCTGTTGGTTCAGAGGATCCAACAGCCAGTCTGTGAAATCTACAATGAGATGTCGGGACTCCGGATCCACAGCGGCTGAAGGCTGTAGGCAGAATCAAAGGTAAGTGAACATTTTATAACACTTAACACTCACCTTACATACTTACCACTCCACACTTGCATCCATCACTCACCTCTACATCTCACTTTCAGACCCCTCCGACCCCCGCAGACCTCCTACTCATCTCCTACACCCTGGCGGGGTTCTCCGAGGTCGGGAAGCCTGCACTTGGCAAGGTAAAATGGGACTAATCCTATTTTCTGCCTGTTAACTACCTGTTAACAGGCAGTTAATAGGATTTAATCCCTTTCCCGCCTCGAGGAGATGGGACCCGGGCAGGACGGCTTCCCGCCTCCTGGCAAAAGGGCGCGGAGGCGGGATGGGGGCGGGTTTGCCAGCCGCCTCCACATTCTGCAACTTTACCGGCAGTCCCGCCTCCATACCCGCCTCCTCGGGGCTGACAAAATCCAGCCCATTGTGTTTCATTAAACAGGAAACCTCAGGAATCCTGACCTTGCTAAGCTACAGCAAACATTACACCAACATTTGGTCTTTATGAGCTTTCAGAAGAATCAGCTGGCTCCTTTTACAAATCAAGAACTAATTAGTAAATCACATTAAGAAATAGATTCTCAATGAAACTTGACAACTCCCAATAGTATTTTCTGCAAAACTTCAGTGTAACAGCAGAAGAAAAGATTAATATTTTCCTCAGTGAAAACTATTACGAAAAGGTATAAAATAAACCAGTGAGGAAATTTGAATCATTGTAAAAAGAGCCGTGCAATGCATTAACAAGTAAATGTGATTTCCTGCTGTGTGTCAAGTGCTGAGACGTAAATAACAAACACAGCCAAAAAAAAGCTGGCTAAAGACTTGTTGACTGATCGTTAATGTTTGGAATGTGCTTGTTGAGGACTTTTACAAAGAAAAAAGTTGGGGCCCAAAATTCCAACAGCGCGTTGTGCCATCGGAAGTGAGGCAAGCTGGGATTTTTGCTACTGACCCTATTTTAAATTATGAGGTCAGCTAATTTAAATATTGGGGGCTGTAAATACCAGGGGTAGTCATGGTGGTAATAAAAAACACCTGTTGTAAATATGTATTAACAGAGTGAAACCATTTTTATGATATCAGTGTTCTGAGCTGTGTCAGTTCCTTGGTTTTAATGTTCGAGTGCATGTCTGGAGGTCAGCTTGCAAGAGGCGCACAGTCCCTTCTATGCCTCCTTAAAAGAACCTTTGCCTCCTTAAGCAAATCTCTTCTGATGAATTCTCGAGGGAGCAGTGTGGTCTGCAGACCCTGGTGGAAGAGTACCTCCTAGTTATTTTTCTTCTCCTTTATCCTGCATGCCTCTGTCATTTCCTTTCCTTCCTGTTCCTGTTCTGCCTCCATTACAAAGGGCATTAACTCCAGGCTAAGGGCTCCCTGAAGAAAGGATGGGAAGAAAAAGATTTCCCCGCCTAAAACTCTTGAACGGCAGTTTGCAGAATCCTTTCTGAGCAGCACAGCTGAGAAAAAACTTTTTCGAATCTCTCCAGTCAGAGCTGATATTTCAGACAAAGTTTGTGGACATTCAAAGCCTGTGAACTCAACCACTTCCTTGGAGTCGGGGGCCCTTCTTCTGCCAGCAGCCAATTCTACCAGAATTTGGACTGTATTTTAGAATAGGTGTAAATCTGGCACCACTTTTGCCCCCAAAACACACAGAATTTCATGCCATTGGTACTTTCCCTCACACACAAACAATTCAAAAAGGGCGATATTCTCATCTAATCAAACCTGCTATTAATCTTCAAAGAGAGGGGAAACTGTTGAAGTCTCAGCAACCCGTGTGACTTTCAGCATTAGTCTGCAATCACTGAAAGCCTTCAGGTAATCCCAACTAGTACAATAGCAAAATACTGCGGATGCTGGAAATCTGAAATAACAACAGAAAACGCTGGAAACACTCAGCAGGCCAGGCAGCATCCGTGGAGAGAGATACAGAGTTAACGTTTCAGGTCGAAGACCTTTCGTCAGAACTAGTAGCTGTTTCTTCACCTGTGCTCGCTGGATTATTACACAGCCCACCATACGATGACAGTCCTTGGTGGAATGTCTGAAGAGAGCCAACACATATCTAGGGGCTCAATTTTAACTCCACCCACCTGGCAGAAACCAGGCCGGGGGGGGTGGGGGGGGGGGTTGATGGTTAAAATGAAGTGAGGAACTTACCCACTCCTTTCCCACCCCAATCTGACCGACTACAATTTTAACATGCAGGCAGCAAGGACACCTGCCCCAATCCAACGAGGTCCTCTTTAAATATGAAAATCCAATGTGACCGGGGCCCAATCTGATATTTTAACCTGAAGCCTGAGGAGGGAAACAGGGCAGCAGCGGTGGCTTCCATGCCAGACAAAATATGCCGGGACCAGCAGCCGGGCCAGAAGAGGCCCAGTAAGAGAAGTTTCAAAAAGAATTGTTAGTTCCCTTGTGGGTCAGAGGAGCAGAACTGTTTCTGTGGGCCCTGCAAGGAAACCTTGGGCCTCCCGTGCCCTGGGATTCCCCCACTCAGGATTCCTCTCCTGGAGCACTTACCTTATGCCAGGACCATTTGCCAGGGTCCCTGGTGGCAACCTCCTGTCGCCCAATGTTAATAACCGGGCAGCCGCTTCCCGGTCATTCAGCAAAACTGACCACTAACGAGTACTCATTGCTTTCTACCTTCAGCCAATTTTGTATCCATTTCCAGGGTTTGAGTTTGTCAAATAGCCTTTTATGTAGGACTTTGTCAAATGCATTTTGGAAGTTTAGATACACCATGTCGTAGGGCTTTCCACAATCCATTTGGGATATTACTTCCGCAAAAAACCTGCAGCGGGAGGATTGACACAATCTTACCCTTCTGAATCCATGTTGGCTATGGTTTACGAGGTTTTAGTTGTTCCCTTATTTCATCAACTTTAGCCATTTTGAAGTTTTATATCCTGTTCTTAGGTATTTCTGACTCCCAGGTTGTGTTAAACTTTATCATATTGTGGTCTCTATCCCCCAGAGGTACTACAACTTCTGTTTCCTGTATATTATCTGGATCCTTTACAAATACCAGATGAAAATGAGCACTGCCTCTTGTTGCTTCCTTATATGCAATGGGTCATTAAAAAAAAGTTGTGTATTGTATTTGCCAACTCTTATTCTAAAACATGGGTTTTTCAAGTTATTTCCATTGAAACAACATTCTTGTTCTCATAGACCATTCATAACTCTGTAGAGTGATTTGTCCTCCTTCTTATGCCAGCATAGGGCTCTCTACCACACTCCTAGTGTTATCTTGGATTTATATTAGAGAAATCGACCTAGAATAGCTCATTCTGCAGCTTTCCCCCTTTCATGGGATCAAAATTGTTTATTTCCCAGGGTTCCCTGATATATAGGGCTACACCACCACCGTTTTTATCCACTCTGAATATCTCTATATTCATTTGCATCCTCATTATTTAGCCATATTTCTGATATTTTAATTATATGTAGTTCCCTACTGCCACAACAGCCTCCAGTTCTGGCATCTTATTCCCAATGCTTCTAATATTCATGTATATACATCTTAATATAGATAACAATTATTATCTGCCAGTAGAACTACAGGAACTTCAGTAATTATTAACTAACCAAATCTGGTTAGGGAAGCATAAAATATACCACTTCATAAGTGATGTGAATTTTAAGAATGCTATTTTCATCTAAATAACGGTCACGATTCTGCATTACCTGTGGATACTGTGGAGCTTTCAGATGTACTTGTACTGGTAACCCAAATCACAGTTGTTGGCTCAGGAGCAACTCTTCCTTTAGTAGTCGGAGGCTTTGTGCTTGGCAGAATCCCTATGGCAGTAGTTGAAATCTCTGTGGTAATATCTGAAATCCTTGTGCTTGTTAGCATCATTGTACTCATTGGAGTCCTTGTGCTAGTTGAAGCCCTTGTGCTTGTTGGAGTCCTTGTGCTAGTTGAAGCCCTTGTGCTTGTTGGAGTCCTTGTGCTTGTTGGAGTCCTTGTGCTTGTTGGAGTCCTTGTGCTGGTCAAAAACTTTGTGCTAACTGAAGTTCTTGTACTAGTTGGTTCAGTTGTCTTAATAACAGCAGTTGTAGGCATGTTAATCTCTGTTGTTTTGTCTCCTGTTAAAGTACTCGTAAAAACAGCTGGACTAGTCCATGCAGTGGCAAACTCACTCGCTGTTGTACTAATTAATGCAGGCTTTGACGTGTCAGTGGGAACTTGTGAAATTGTAGTATATCTTCCAGCATGAGAGCCAGCTGTTATTACAATTGGAGCCGAGGATGTTCTTCCCGCTTCTCTAATAGGCAGTTCCGTGGTAGAAAATGAAAAATGGACACTTGTTGTCATAGGCATTGCAGTTCTGGGCGAGTCTGTTGTTCTTTCAGGAAGTACACTCCTCAGAATAGTGCTTGTTGTTGTTCTTGCAACTTGGGTTTTAACAAAACTATTAGTTTCTGATTCCACTAAATCTAGTTTAGAAGTATTAGCTGCAGTAAAATTAGAACTTAACTCCGTGAAATCATTCACTAAGTCTTCAGAATCAGACTGTATTGAAGACAAGGTTGTTGCAATCAAGTTAGTAATATTGAATAATGCAGACAGAACAGTAGTATTTAAGAAATCATCTGTAATTCTGGGAAGTAATTGACTTGTTGCTGTGATGGCAGTTATAGTTTCAGCACCTGAAGTAAAAAGGGAGTGACTGGTCGACCTTGAACCATTTGTATGAGTATCAACTGACTGTACAGAAGGTATACCTAGTGACCTTAATGCATCTGAACCATTGGTAACATCATTAAAATCCATAGGTATGGATGTTGAATGTGAGTGAGTTGTCCCTTCAGAACTATTTGTTGCAGTATTTAAGGATCTTTTAGAACTGTTCAATGAAGTATTTAAAGGATTTCCAGAATTATTCAATGTAAAACTTACAGAACTTTTAGAATCATTCAATAAAGTACTTAGAGAGCTTACAGAAGCATTCGGTAAAGTACTTAAAGACCTTTCAAAAACATTTGATGAAGTACTTAAAGCTCTTTCAGAATTATTTGGTGAAGTGTTGGAAGAGCTTTCAAAAACATTTCTTGAAGTACTTAAAGAACTCTCAGAAACATTTGGTGAAGTATTTAATCCTTCAGAATCATTCAATGAAGTACTTAAAGATCTTTTAGAATCATTTGGTGAAGTATTTAGAAATCTTTCAGAGTTATCTTGTGCACTATTCAAAGACCCTTCAGAAACATTTGGCAAAGTACTTAATTTTTCAGAATCATTTGGTGAAGTGTTTAAGGACATTACAGAATAATTCATTGAAGTATTTGAAGACCGTTCAAAAACATTTGGTGAAGTACTTAAAGACCTTTCCGAATCATTTCGAGCACTAGTTAAAGAATTTTCAGAAACATTTGGTGAAGTACTTAAAGATCTTTTAGAATCATTTGGTGAAGTGCTTAAAGACCTTTCCGAATCATTTCGAGCATTAGTTAAAGATCTTTCAGAAATATTTGGTGAAGTATTTAAAGATCTTTTAGAATTGTTCTCTGCACTATTTAAAGACCTCTCAGAAACATTTTGTAAAGTACTGAATATTTCAGAATCATTTGGTGAAGTGTGGGAAGACCTTTCAAAAACATTTGCTGACGTACTTGAAGACCTTTCAGAATCATTTCGAGCATTATTTATAGATCGTTCAGAATCATTCAATGAAGTACTTAAAGATCTTTCGGAATCATTTGGTGAAGTATTTAAAGATCTTTTAGAATCATTTGATGAAGTGCTTAAAGATCCTTTAGAATTGTTCTCTGCACTATTTGAAGACCTCTCAGAAACATTTTGTAAAGTACTGAATATTTCAGAATCATTTGGTGAAGTGTGGGAAGACCTTTCAAAAACATTTGTTGAAGTACTTGAAGACCTTTCAGAATCATTTTGAGCATTATTTAAAGCACTTTCAGATACATTCAGTGAATTACCTAATCTTTCAGAATCACTCAATGAAGTACTTAAAGATCTTTTAAAATAATTCGGTGAAGTACTTAAAGATCTTTCAGAATCACTTGGTGAAGAGTTTGAAGAGCTTTCAAAAACGTTTGTTGACGTACTTGAAGACCTCTCAGAATCATTTTGAGCATTATTTATAGATCGTTCAGAATCATTTGAAGTACTTAATGATCTTTTAGAATCATTCAATGAAGTACTTAAAGATCTTTCAGAATTATTCGGTGAAGTACTTAAAGATCTTTCGGAATCACTTGAAGAGTTTGAAAAGCTTTCAAAAACATTTGTTGACGTACTTGAAGACCTCTCAGAATCATTTCGAGCATTATTTATAGATCGTTCAGAATCATTTGGTGAAGTACTTAATGATCTTTTAAAATCATTCAGTGAAGTACTTAATCTTTCAGAATCATTTGGTGAAGTACTTAATGATCCTTTAGAATTGTTCTCTGCACTATTTAAAGACCTCTCAGAAACATTTTGTAAAGTACTGAATATTTCAGAATCATTCAGTGAAATACTTGAAGACCTTTCTGAATTGTTCAGTTCAGCACTTAAAAGTCTTTTAGATCCATTTGGCGAAGTATTTAAAGGTATTTTTAAAACATTTGGTGCAGTATATAAAGGTCCTTCAGAAACACCAGGTGAAGTATTTAAAGACCTTTCAAGATTATCAATCCCTTCGGATGTTTTGTCACGAAGCCAGCTTCTAAATTCTTCACCTTTCCTTGAAGTCTCATCTCCTAAAGGTGATGTGAAAGGATGACTTATAGAATCAAACAAATCTGTAGATATAACTTCTCTTGAAGGTATTGTAGAATCTGAAATTTTTGTTGAATCAGAATCACCTGTAATACTTTCTTCGAATTCTGATGTTGAAGTCATGGTAGGTGAATGACTTTGTGAACTGTTGGTAACTGTTATAAAAGAAGTGGACAATTCAATTTTTTCCATAAATCTGCTATTAGTTGACATGCGCAGTTCCACTTCTCTAGTAGTGGAGATATATGTGCTGTTATTTTGAGAATCATGTATCCAGCTTTCAGACGTAATGCTACTGTTTGGCTGATTTCTATTCGTAGGCCCTAAAAAACAAAGAAAATTCACTGTGATCAACTTCAAGCATCTCTTTGTTTTATGTACAGTCAGCAGGATATTACAACAGTAACATGTGAAAATGTCAAGCGATTAAAGTTTGCAAGAGAAAGTATTGTTTTAGGACATATAATGTGTGGGTTGTTGGGCATACACACAAATGTGCAAAATTAAAATAAATCTTAATGTTACTACCAAATCAACAGTACCAAATTTGTACTATAAGAGCATAAGAAATAGGAGCAGGAGTCGGCCATTTGGCCCATCGAGCCTGCTCCGCCATTCAATAAGATCATGGCTGATCTTCTACCTCATCTGCACTTTCCTGCTCTATCCCCATATCCCTTGATTCCCTTAATATTCAAAAATCTATCGATCTCTGTCTTGAATATATTCAACAACTGAGCCTCCACAGCCCTCTGGGGTAGAGAATTCCAAAGATTCACCATCCTCTGAGTGAAGAAATTTCTCCTCATCTCAGTCCTAAATGGCCAACCCCTTATTCTGAGACTGTGACCCCTGGTTAACCATTGTAAAGCCTTGTCAATTTAATTTAATATTTTAAAGAGGATTATGGTATAATGGGCCATATTTTCCGATCGGAGGCTTCCCACGTGCGGAGGCCGCCGATCTGGAAAAAATCTACGCACTTACCTGAGGGCTCCCGAGTGCGTATAGTTCCAATGCTGGGCCTCTCCAACTCCAAGTGCACAGGGCCTACGTATCCTGGGGCGCATGCGGTTCGCAAGCATCCCTGGGATCACGTGGGCCATGGGGAGCCAATCAAAGAAGGGAATCTCCCTTCATACACTTGACAGATAGACCTGTCAAATATATGAATGGAGATCACCCCAAAAACACTTTAAAACATTAAATAATTTTTTTAAAAATCACATTTTTAGAATTAGTTGAAATTACAATAAATTAAATATTTTAAATAAAAATGTAATTTTTTGAAAAAAATAATTAAAGTTTTTTACAGGGCTAAAAATAAATGTACCTTTTTTAAAGTATTTTTAAATGATAAATGACTGAAATGTTTAAAAAAACTTTTTTCAACTCTTATCCTGGTAAAAGCAGGCCTTACACCTGCTTTTACCAAGCGTAAGAATTCTAAAGGTTTGCTGCGGGCGGAGGGGCTCCAGAAAGCGGAACTCTCCGCCCGCAGAGGCCCTTCTCTAGGGCAGGCATCCGATCTGTCAAGAGCATTCTTGACAGATCTGAAATACCGGTTTTCAGCGCATGCCCACCCGTAGGGATCGGAATATCCAGGCCATTATCTGATGTATAAAATGGCACTGTATTGTACTGAGTAGCAACTATACTACTTGCTCATATGGCTATCAAAGAAAATGATACCGCTACACATCAACTAATGGTTCCCTCATGCTGACGAACCTGTGTAATAGAGCAGCTAAATTGATTCAGCAAAGCTTTAAAGATCTTCGAATACTATGAAAAATGTTGATCTTGATCCATTCCCCAATATTATCGAACCCTAAACCCAATCTTGATCCTCGCCCTATGTTGCCCAGACTTGATTCTTTCCCATTGTTACCTAATCCTTGTTCTAATCTTGATTTTCTCCCCTACATTATCCAATTTTAATTCCAATCTTAAACCACTCCCCATGTTACTTGATCTTAGTTCCAATCTTGATCTTATCCCCTTTGTTATCCAATCATAGAACTAATCTTGATTCTCTTCCCTTTTTACCCAATCTTGGTTCCAATTTAGATCTCCTCTCAGCCCACCTTAATCATAGACCCAATCTTCACCCTCTCTACATTATCCAATCCTAGTCCTAATCTTAATCCTCTTTCCATGTTGCCCAATCTTAGTCACACATTAGTGATAATTGAAAAGTGCTATTGAGTTTGCTGCAGGAAGTAGATGGTATTCTGGTTCTAGAAACAGTGTGATTTTTAGAAACGGGATACACTTTGGTAGGAAGAATGAGGAGAGGCACTATGAACTAAATGGTACAATTTTAAAGGGGATGAAGGAACAGAGAGACCTGGGTTATATGTACACAAATCTTGAAAGGTGGGAGAACAAGTTGAGAAAGCGGTTAAAAAAGCACATGGGATCCTTGGCTTTATTAATAGACTACAAAAGCAAGGAAGTTATGCTAAACCTTTACAAAATACTGGTTAGGCCTCAGCTGGAGTATTGTGTTCAATTCTGGGCACCACACTTTAGGAAGGATGTCAAGGCCTTAGAGAGGGTGCAGAGGAAATTTACCAGAATGGTATCAGCAATGAGGGACTTCAATTATGTGGAGAGACTGGAGAAGCTGGGGTTGTTCACCTTAGAACAGAGCAGGTTAAGAGAAGATTTGATAGCGGTGTTCAAAATCATGAAGGGTTTTGATAGAGTAAATAAGGAGAAACTGTTTCCAGTGACAGAAGGGTCAGTAACCAGAGGACACAAATTTAAGGTAATTGGCAAAAAAACCAGAGGCACCATGAGAAAACATTTTTTTTACACAGCGAGCTGTTGTGATCTGGAATGCACTGCCTGAAAGGGTGGTCAATAGTAACATTCTAAAAGGGAATTGGATAAATATTTTAAGGGAAAGCATTTACAGGGCTATGGGGAAAGAACAGGAGAATGGGATTAATTGGATGGCACTACCAAAGAGCCAGCTCTTGCACAATGAGCTAAATGGCCTCCTTCTGTGTTGTATCATTCTATGATTCTGTGTATTCAGAGACCAATATTATCATTTATGTGACACCCAAAATGATGGGTAGTCCAGAACATTCTAACAGCAATAAAATATGTCAAATATAATTCAATTCAACATTTCATAAAGGACAGATGTCTACCAGACTAATTTGGCCCAATTTAACAAGTAGATTTTATCTGCCATATTAATGCTATAATCTCGATATTTGGAGACCACAGTCAAAGAGCATTAAAGGTATCCACTACATGAGTATCATCACGTTACAGTTACACTTTACAATGGAGTACATGACACAAAGATTAGTAAATAAGTGTGCATCTGTACCTCTTACTCAGCTGTCTGTCTGGGACTGTTCGTATTTTATTCAGGTACTTGTGACTACACTAATGATTTCCCACACATAGAACGCAGACAGCATATAACCTATATTTGCTATCACGTGACAATATTTTAATAAAGTTGTTTATTAAACTAGCCAACAAATTGGTTCTACGTCCGAAACCAACACAAAGTGGGCAACGTGTCTGGAACATGCGATCAAAAAGGTCAACCCAAGACTCGCACCAAATTGGGCCTCGGGCCTCATCTGCATAAAACCAGCAAGCTGCAGACATCAATCAGGTGACCCGAACGCAGCTCGACAGTCGGGGCCCTGGAAAATTCGGCAGAGCTGGCCTACAGGTAAGTCATGGGGAGTGTGGGGGAAGCGGGAGAGAGAGTTGTTCGAGAGATAGTGAGTGCGGGCCAGCAGTAGCCCACAGTATTGCTGTGGATCTAGGATCCTGCTCCTCCTGGCTCCACATTAACGTAAGTAAAAAGCACTTTACTTACCTTTTAAGAATCACTGTTTGGGCCACTGTACACCCACAAAAAGTGAGCAGAGCATGCACAGGGCATGCTCCACCCAGTTTATGCCACATTTGGCAATGCGGTTCTAAAACAAGTATCTGGCCCCTGATTAGCATATACAGTGGTTCTAATACCTATTTTAAGCAGGCACCTGGACACTTCCGGGGGGATTGGGTGCCAGAGATTACGCACATAAATCGGTCCCCCCCAACTCTAATTCTTTGCCCCAAAAAAATGGCACATTGGGGACCAATTTCTCCCCCTCTAACTCTAGATGGAAGAAAGTAGGAAAAAAACGTTGCCATTTTTTACTTTTGGGCTTGACATTTATGAAATTTATAAATAAAATGAGAGAAAGGATAAAACTGTGGCAACATTGTTGATTCATTCGTACCCTGTTTGAAGTAATGAAGGTATTGTAAGGTAAATGTTATGAATTTGCACTCTCAGCAAAAGGCTTCACCTGTTTGGGTGTGGAGGGCTTTAAGACCTGTGGGGGTAGAAATTAGGTCGCGCCCCATTTGGGGCGCAAATATCGTCCGGACGCAAATATTAGCGCCTGGCGCTAATTATCGGCACTGACAGGAAACTTCACTTTTACCGCCCCGGGAGGTGAGTGGAGCGCTAAAGCAGGCGCGGCACACCTGTCTTAAGGCGCAAAGGCCAAGGAGTGAGGCGCTAACTCAGCGCACGAGCGCAGCGCAGCTGCTGCCAGTTAGCGAGGGAACACAGACACACTGGCGCCGGACACTTCTTAAAGCGGGGGGGGCCACTTGCTCCCCAGCCACACCCTGCTCATTGCAGCCTTGAATCTCAGCCTGGAGAGACCTGTAATCCATTTTGCTGCCAAGCATGGAGAGGGTGAGAGAACGCGCTCATCGCTTCACCGAGCGGGCCTTGGATGCTCTGGTTGACGCAGTGGAGCGCAGACGATGCATGCTGTTCCCGGAGAGTGGCAGGAGGCCTTTGCCACGCGAGTTCAGAAGAGTGTGGAGGGAGGTGGCTCAGAGCGTCTCCTCCAGGAGCATGGTGCCCAGGACCCATGTTCAATGCCGCAAAAAGTTCAACGACCTCACTCGGGTCGTCAGGGTGAGTGGCTTTTTCTCAATACCTCTCCATCCCTCCATCTCAACCTCACTCTATGGCCAGAGGGTCTTAAAACCCCAATGCACAACACTCATCCAACACCTATGGCCCTTTCATCAAACACACACACACATTCTACACTTTGCATACAGTAAGGGCTTTTCACCTATGGGAGGCACATCAGGCAAGACCATGGCTGTATATTGTAAGGGCTATTCACCTATGGGAGGCACATCAGGCAAGACCATGGCTGCATACAGTAAGGGCTATTCACCTATGGGAGGCACATCAGGCAAGACCATGGCTGTATACAGTAAGGGCTATTCACCTATGGGAGGCACATCAGGCAAGACCATGGCTGTATATTTACTCAGATGCTGTCCTTTTTCTTGCAGGCTAAGCTGGCTCATAATCGGAGACAGCAGCAACGGACGGGTGGAGGGCGGCTTCAGCTGCAACCCCTCAGCGATCTGGAGGAGTGCGTCCACAGGATTGTGGCAAGCCGGGTGATCGGTCCCGTCGCCACTGGAGACGCCGACCCCGTTGTGGACAGCAATGGTAAGGTCATCACCTTTTTGTCCTCTGTCCTTCCACTTGTCCCTCACAATACCAGCCTTTGACACTTTCAATCCAACTTGCTAACTCGCTGCACTTATTCCTCCCTTACTGCCACCCTGTCCTCACGCTAAAGCCACTCTTGTACCTCCCTGCTTTCAGATGGTGATTCACCAGCTGAGGAGACGGGCCCTGAAGCTGCCACTGGGAGTGATGCTGCAGCTGAGGAGGAAGAGGAAGCCAGAGCATCAGTGCCACCCTCTCCCGAGGAAGCCCATGCCCACACTGGGAACACGCCTTCCCCGGAGGGGAGCAGGGGGGAAGGGGCTGATGATGGTGAAGCTCCAGGACCCAGCGGGCTGCAGCAACGCCATGCGGGGGGTAGGGAAGAACGGGGGCCTTCTCCCCAGAGGGAGAGTATGCCAGACACTCCTACTGCAATGGACGCAGAGGAGGAGCGGCTGATTGCAGAAATGAACACCCAGGCGGTGGGCATGCACACTGAGCTCATGGGTGCAGTGGGAAGGGTGCCCGAATGCATTGAGTCACTGGCAAGGAGTGTGGAGCACTTCGCTGTAGCACAGGCGGATGCCACACTAACGCTTAGTGCTGCAATTCAGTCACTGGCTGCCGTGATCCCACCTCTGACTGCTCTCATACAGACTCAGATGGAGGCCACGCGAGCACAGACTGCTGCCAACCTCGATGGTTCGTGCACATGTCCCCGGGGCTGTCACCGCGCCGCAGCAGGCCAGCAATCTGTTCTCCGGCAGATTGCTCCGGATGCTGAAGTGCTGCCCCGTGGGAGTGCCAGTGTGTCGGGCGAGCAGGGAGTTGCTGTCCTCTCTCACGATGACAGCATTCCTGCTGCCAACACTGTCACTTCTCCACTGCACTTGCCACCGCCTGTAGGACAGACTGCTGCCGCCCATGCAGAGTTGGTGCAGTCTGCAGCCGGGCCCTCCAGGCCCAGAAGTGGTCAAGGCCGTCCTTCAGGGGCATCTGCAGTGTCAGGGTCTGATGAGCAGCAGCCTTCCACCAGCCTTGCTGCAGCCACTGAGGTCCCATTACGGAGGAGCAGTAGGGTTAGAAGGGGGGAAGTGCGCAAGGGAAGGAGATCACCCTCGAAGGGCAAAAAGTAGTTGGTGTGCCAAAATGCTGGTCATTTTTTTATTAAAGGCCGAGGTTCATGGTCCAACTTTTGTTTAGTGTTTTGGACATTATCTCCAGGTTGTGAGAACCAGTTATGTTATTGACTGTTTTTTTGTGTTTATTTCTATGAGTTTGTCATGAGGAATTGACACACACAGAGTTTGTAAAATAAATAAGTTTCTGTATTCAAAATATACATGGCTGGTGGTTGGAATTATTGGTGCCTTGGCCGGCTTAGGGGTTGCGTGCTGGGTTGATTAGTGTTTGTAGCAATGGCAGGGGCCCTAGAAGCGGCTTGCTATTAGTCGTTGACGGACGGCCCTTGCAGTTTGACCATTGTGGGCCGCCCTCCTGCCTTGGTGCTGCTGATAATCATCGTCCTCGTCCTCTTCCTCCTCTTCCTCCTCCTCCTCTGGTGGTGCTACAAGGCCTGGTGGCATTGGCTGGGTCCTGAGGATTGCCATGTTGTGCAACATGCAGCACACGACTACGAAGTTCGAAACTTGCTCAGGCGAGTACTGCAGGGCTCCTCCGGAATGGTCCAGACAGCGGAACCGTTGTTTCAGCACGCCGATTGTGCGCTCAATAATGTTCCTGGTTGCTTGATGGCTTTCATTGTACCGCAGCTCAGCAGGGGTGTTTGGCGTACGGAGCGGTGTCATCAGCCAGGTGCTCAATGCGTACCCCTTGTCCCCGAGAAGCCAACCAACTGGCTGATGCGGTGCCTCGAAAACTTCTGCCACAGTAGTCTGGCGCAGGATGAAAGCATTGTGGCAGCTGCCCGGATAGTGGGCATTGACAGCGAGTATCACCTGTCTGTGGTCACAGACCAACTGCACATTCAAGGAATGGAACCCCTTTCTGTTCCTGAATTCCTCTGCATTCTCTCGCGGAGCACGCAAAGCCACATGCGTGCAGTCAATGGCGCCCTGCACCATGGGGAAGCCCGCTACCCTCGCAAAGCCCAGAGCACGGTCACGCTGCTTGTCTGGGGTCACAGGGAAAGAGATGAAGTCTCGTCTCCTTCTGAAGAGGGCATTGGTGACCTGCCGGATGCAGCGATGCACCGCAAACTGGGAGATATTGGCGAGGTCCCCAACAGCAGCTTGGAATGAGCCAGTGGCGTAGAAGTTCAAAGCCACTGTGACCTTCACTGCCACCGACAGAGACGTCCTGGACCTCAGCTGAGGCTGCAGATCTGGCTGCAGCAGGTGGCAGAGCTCAGTGACCACCTCCTTGCTGAATCGCAGCCTTCGCAAACACAGCTCCTCGGACATATGGATGTAGGAGAGCTGTTCACGATATACCCTGGGAGGGTAAGCTCTCCTGTACATGCGCCTGATGGCCCTCCTCCGTCTGGCCATCATTGCCACTCTCTGTCTGCGTCTCTGTATCCTCCGATTCAGCTGGAGCAGGACGACGCCCCCAATCATTGCAGCCCCCATATTCTCTTTGCCAGAAAAGTAATGAGGTACAGCAACTAAAGTAGCAACAAAGTTAGGATGAACTAGGCAAAACTACCTCACAAAGCGTTGAGTCAATGTAGAAGTCTCTCTCTCTCTCTCTCCGAATCTCTCTCTCTCTCTCAGAACGAGTGGTGCATAAATGTCGACCACAGAATAAGACAGGAAGAGGCCCCCTTTAAATAGCGCCCCCCCCAGCCCCACACCGATTGATAACGTTCCAGTCTTCCGGTCGTTGGAAGCGCCAGGCGGTAAGGCAGGGGGCGCCACTCAATTTCCGCTCCGGGGCGCCCCAAGGGCGTTGCACCATGGAATGACGTCACAATCTGCGCGCGCAGGTGGTCGCAGCGGTAAGTTTTAGCGCCGCCGCACAATCTCAAGTTAAGTTCTCGAGCGGCGCAAACAGCGCTGCGCCCGGGCGTTAGCGGCTTAACGCCCCATTAGCGCCCTCTTAAGGCGCTAATGGGAGGCGCAACCAAGTGAATTTTTACCCCGTGGGATTTTAGTGGATGGGCCTGCTGATTTTGTGCACAAATTCCCAATTTCCACCTATTAGCAGGCAAAGCTTCATGGCAGAAGTCCAAATTCATAAAATTACCCCTTACCTCTTCCTGTTTGAAATCTAACTGACACTTTTGCGCAGGTTCCTGGGACTATCTGTTAACCTGGATAATGTCCTCCACCATTGAGCAGCACAACCACAGGTGAAGGAGTATAATACAGAGAAGAAAGGATTTCATGTAATATTTTTTCAACAGCAAGATAGACACGGGGATGTACATCGCCTTCATGTTCTTGGCCTGCTGCTTTCTAAACATTTATCAGAAACTCATAAAAAGTTGCTGATAAGTTTATAGATGTTACAGGATGGATAACAAACCCCCCTTTTGAACACTCACTTAAACGTAATGCAAGGTAAGAACAATATCAGATGCAGAGCTAATCCAGAATTTATACATGATCTTGTGCACAAATTTGGATGGCATATTGCACAGTATATTCCAACTAGGATCTTTTTAGGAAGGAACAATGTTACTCAGGGTAGGTTGATTATATATAATGAAGGTCATCGACCTAAAACATCAACTCTGTTTCTCTCTCCACAGATGCTGCCTGGCCCTACTGAGTGTTTCCAGCATTTTCTGTTTTTATTCCAGATTTCCAGCAGCCGCAGTGTTTTGCTTTTGTAGGTTGATTATATGCTGTTTTATAAGGACAGGAGTGTTATACACGTACTGTACGTTGCATATTCTGCTGCTAAGGTGGAGCTGTCTCCCTTTGAAGCCAAAAAGTCGGATGTTGTTAAGTAAACACAGGCTTAGGTCATTCAGAATTTAGTTGTTGATTGATCAGTAATTATTTAGTTCCATAAATTTTTGCCTGTAACACGGTGGCATAGTGGTTAGCACTGGTGCCTCACAGCGCCAGAGACCCGGGTTCGAATCTGACCTCGGGTGACTGTCTGTGTGGAGTTTGCACATTCTCCCCGTGTCTGCGTGGGTTTCCTCCGGGTGCTCCGGTTTCCTCCCACAGTCCAAAAATGTGTGGGTTAGGTTGATTTGGCTATGATAAATTGACCCTTAGTGTTAGGGGGGGATTAAATATGTGGGGTTACAGGGATAGGATGGGAGATGTTAGGGGGAATTAAATACGTGGGGTTACGGGGATAGGGTGGGATATGTGTCGGTGCAGGCTCGATGGGGATTCTGTGTGGGAAAGCAGGGACAGGGTACTGGATTTGGATGATCAGCCATGATCGTATTGAATGGCGGAGCAGGCTCGATGGGCCGAATGGCCTACTCCTGCTCCTAGATTCTATGTTTTCTATGTTTCACAAAAGATAAAATAATTACAATGAATGCATTTATTTCTTAAACAAGACATTTTCTTTACATATAAGGATCTTATATATGTAAAAAAAAAAGTCATGTTAAGATGAATCATTTATTAAATGACATGATCCTTTTAAGTAGATCCAACTTGTACCTAAATAAGAATCTTTTGGTCGGGTTGCTGGGAAGCTACCCAATAGTAGATATTTTCGTTGCTGTGGATGGGAAGAATGGATATAATTAGTAAATCTAAAGATAAACTATCATTTTTAACTATTTCTTCTCTTCTTCTTAGGCAGTCCCTTGGAACCGAGGATGACTTGCTTCCACAGTAAAAATGAGTTCTCAGGTGACTGATGAGTCCAATTCGGGACCTACAGTCTCTGTCACAGGTGGGGCAGACGGTGGTTGAAGGGGCGGGTGGGTGGGGTGCTTGGGTTAACTTGCGCTTGGCTTCCGCTTGCTCCTGGCGAAGTGACTCGAGGTGTTCGGCGCCTTCCCGGATGCTTCTCCTCCACTTTGTGCGGTCTTGGGCCAGGGATTCCCAGGTGTCGGTGAGGATGTTGCACTTTTTCAAGGAGGTTTTGAGGGTGTCCTTGAAGCGTTTCCTCTGCCCACCTGGGGCTCTCTTGCCGTATCGGAGCTCCGAGTAGAGCGCTTGTTTAGACTGTGTGGAGGAAGCACATTCCCCACTGGGAGGGACAGATGGTCAAAGGAGTCACTCTTGTGCTCCTCATGGTTAATTCAAGATCGTTATCTACAGAAGCCTGGGACACAGTCAGTGGCTCTCGCTCTGCACTGGAGAATAGTTTGCGTCACAGAAAGAGTTAAACAAGAGGAGAAAAATACATTTAAAATGGGTAAACTATAAACAAGTAAGTAACTGTCACTGTATTTCAATCCTTAAAATATACATTCTATTTCATTACATAAATATTAATATCTAACTAAACTCTTGTGTACAACAGATTTTTAGACCCTTGTGGAAAAATGAAATTTAACTGAGAAGTTGAATAAAATCAAAATTGTTTCAGTATTAATTTACTATGGTCAGTGGAACTACTATCCAGTGTTGTAGCCATTAACCCGCAATAATCTGTGGGAAAATTTAGCTTTACAGTCATTAAAATAAATTCAAAGGCTACTTGTACAGTCTGTGCTGCCACAGAAGGTGGCGCCGTGATGGTCATCCATTTATCAACAGGCAGGAAACCCTTGCAGTGGACTGTTTTTGAAAACTTACTGCGGATGCGGTAATTAGGGGTGGGGAACAATTGGCAGCAATAGGGGGTCTAGGTTAACAAAAGCTCCAGCGCTAAATATGGAGGTTACACAGTGCAAGGGGATTTGAGATTTCCTTCCTATAGTTTGTTCTTACAGAGACAGTGATGAGAAATCTTCAACAAAAAATACATTCCTCTCATATTTCAAACCAACAGAAGCTAAAGAGAAGCAGCTCCTGTTCAGGATTTCTTGTATTTCTCATAGTAAAGTTATCAGAACATTTATAGCAATGGTATTCATTTGTGTCTGAAGTTTCCAGGCATATTGTTTTATAATTTCCTGTTTTGATGTTTGTCCTGAAGCAACAGCATGGGAACTTTCATGATTTTTGAGTGATTATAATTCTTCCAAACAGCCATTATTTAAAAATGGAAGATAAAAATCTACAGTTTTTAGTGTTTCACCAATTTTAGCAATTCCTTTTCTTTTGAAAGTTGGTACAATTAGGTAATGTTCTTTACTCTTTTCTGTGGAAACAATATTCTGATCATTAATGTATTCTGTTTAGCACTTAATCTTCTAGACCTAGAAACAGGCATTAGGTCCCTTATTTGCATATAAAAGGGCCTAATGGCTGTTTCAGGCACGGGCCCCGGACACCTTTTTTTTTTTTGCCTATTTCAATATGGTGGGCGCAGCATTTCTGGCTTGTAATGAGTACGCTTCCTGCCCAACATATTGGAACCCGAGGCACCTGAACATTTTTTAGACACTAGTCTTTAAATGAAATGGGGACTTAACCCTTTTCTGTTCAGATATTTCAGTACTGTACTGAATGTGATTTCTCCACTGTCCTGGTTACTTTGTTATAAATGGCGAATAGTTGGTTTCTAGCGGAAGGTCTTCCTCTGGCGCATGTGCAAGATCCAGGTCCAAGCTGTGGACTGTATTTGTAGCAAAAAAGGGGAAACGGCTGCAGGGAGGGAGGACTTCAGCCTACACCAACTTGTCACTGAGTTCCCTGAAAGGGGAGTAAGCCTTGTGGCGGGCACACCTTTTTGCCAAAGCCTCTTATATGAGGACTTGGATTAGGCAGCCAGTTATGGGTAAGCCTGGAATGTGGCTTTAGGCATCTGGATATCAGATATGATGCAAGCTTCCCTGTGTGAGGGCCATCCACCAAGCTGAAAGCAGATGCCCAATGCGTAAACTTTGAGACTTGGGATGACAGCTGCTAGAATCTGCTAATTGTAGTCCATGTATGGAAACACACTCCTATATATCCAGAACTCCGTGACTATCATGATTTGGTTGCCAAGAGGCAGGCACCTGCTGCTGAGGCTCTACACCTTGAACTGGGCATCACAGTGGCATAGTGGTTAGCACTGGTGCCTCACAGCGCCAGGGACCCGGGTTCGAATCTGACCTCGGGTGACTGTCTGTGTGGAGTTTGCACATTCTCCCCGTGTCTGCGTGGGTTTCCTCCGGGTGCTCCGGTTTCCTCCCACAGTCCAAAAATGTGCGGGTTAGGTTGATTTGGCTATGATAAATTGACCCTTAGTGTTAGGTGGGGATTAAATATGTGGGGTTATGGGTATAGGATGGGATATGTTAGGGGGAATTAAATATGTGGGGTTACGGGGGTAGGGTGGGATATGTGTACTGTGGGGATTAAAGCAGGGACAGGGTACTGGATTTGGATGATCAGCCATGATCGTATTGAATGGTGGAGCAGGCTCGACGGGCTGAATGGCCTACTCCTGCTCCTAGATTCTATGTAACCATTGTTCATTGGAATGTGGTGTGTGCCCATGCTGTGGTCAGGAGAATGGTGGCAATGCACTCACACATTTTGTGGTGAGCTGTGCTGCCCACCATGTTGCTCATGAGAACATAAGAACATAAGAAATAGGAGCAGGAGTAGGCCACTTGGCCCCTCGAGCCTGCTCCGCCATTCAATAAGATCATGGCTGATCTTGGGCTCAAAGCCACTTCCCAGCCCGCTCCCCATAACCCTTCACTCCCTTATCTTGCAAAAATTTGTCTACCTCCACTTTAAATGTATTTAATGACCCAGCCTCCATGGCTCTCTGGGGCAGAGAATTCTACAGATTTATGAACCTCAGAGAGAAGAAGTTCCTCCTCATCTCAGTTCTAAAAGGGCGACCCTTTAGTCTGAGACTGTGCCCCCGAGTTCTAGATTTCCCCATGAGGGGAAACATCCTCTCTGCATCTACCCTGTCGAGCCCCCTCAGTATCTTATATGTTTCGATAAGAACACCTCTCATTCTTCTAAATTCCAATGAGTATAGGCCCAGCCTGCTCAACCTTTCCTCAGAAGTCAAACCCTTCATCTCTGGAATTAACCTAGTGAATCGTCTCTGAACTGCCTCCAATGAAAGTATATCCTTCCTTAAATAAGGAGACCAAAACTGTACGCAGTACTCAAGGTGTGGTCTCACCAATACCTTGTACAGTTGTATCAGGACTTCCCTGCTTTTATACTCCAACCCCCATGAAATAAAGGCCAACATTCCATTTGCCTTTTTGATTACTTGCTGTACCTGCATGCTAACTTTTTATGTTTCATGCACAAGGACCCCCAGGTCCCTCTAAACTGTAGCATTTTGTAACCTCTCTCCATTTAAATAATAGTTTGCTTTTTTATTTTTCCTGCCAAAGTGGATAGCCTCGCACTTTCCCACATTATACTCCATCTGCCAAATGTTTGCCCACTCACCTAGCCTGTCGATATCCCTTTGCAGATTCTTTGAGTCCTCTGCACAACTTGCTTTCCCACCCATCTTTGTATCATCCGCAAACTTGGCTACATTACACTCGATCCCTTCATCCAAGTCATTAATGTAGATTGTAAATAGTTGGGGCCCCAGCACCGATCCTTGTGGCACCCCACTAGTTACCGTTTGCCAACCAGAAAATTACCCATTTATCCCGACTCTCTGCTTTATGTTAGTTAGCCAATTCTCTATCCATTCTAATATATTACCCCCAACTCCGTGAGCTCTTATCTTATGCAATAACCTTTTATGTGGCACCTTATCGAATGCCTTCTGGAAATCCAAATACACCACATCCAGGCAACACGGTGGCATAGTGGTTAGCACTGTTGCCTCACAGCGCCAGGGACCCGGGTTTGAATCCGGCCTCGGGTGACTGTCTGTGTGGAGTTTGCACATTCTCCCCGTGTCTGCGTGGGTTTCCTCCGGGTGCTCCGGTTTCCTCCCACAGTCCAAAGATGTGTGGGTTAGGTTGATTTGGCTATGATAAATTGACCCTTAGTGTTAGGGGGATTAAATACGTGGGGTCACGGGGATAGGGTGGGATATGTGTCGGTGCATGCTTGATGGGCCAAAATGGCCTCTATCTGCATTGTGGAGATTCTGTGATCCACTGGCTCGCCCTTGTCCACCCTACTTATTACATCCTCAAAGAACTCCAGCAAATTTGGTAAATATGATTTCCCTTTCCTAAAACCATGTTTGACTGCAGTATGTTTTTCTAAATGCCCTGCTACTGCTTCCTTAATGAAGGACTCCAGCATTTTCCCAACGACAGATGTTAGGCTAACTGGTCTATAGTTTCCTGCTTTCTGTCTCCCTCCTTTCTTAAATAGGGGTGTTACATTAGCGGTTTTCCAATCCGCTGGGAGCTCTCCAGAGTCCAGGGAATTTTGGTATATTGCAACCAATGCATTCACTATCTCTGCAGCCACTTCTTTTAAGACCTTGGGATGCAGGCCATCTGGTCCAGGGGACTTGTCGTCTTTTAGTCCCATTATTTTACCGAGTACTATTTCCTTAGTGATAGTGATTGTCTTTAGTTCCCCACTCCCTGTGGCCCCTTGATTATCCATTATTGGGATGTTGTTAGAGTCTTCTACAGTGAAAACAGATGCAAAATATTTGTTCAGAGTCTCTGCCATTTCCCCATTATTAATTCCCCAGTCTCATCCTCTAAGGGACCAACATTTACTTTAGCTACCCTCTTCCTTTTTATATACCTGTAGAAGCTCTTACTATCTGTTTTAATGTTTCTTGCCAGTTTACTCTCATAATTCATCTTCTCTCTTTATTATTTTTTTAGTCATCTTTGCTGGTTTTTAAAGATTTCCCGATCCTCTGGTCTCCCACTAATCTTGGCAACATTGTATGCCTCGTTTTCAATTTGATACCATCCTTTACTTCCTTAGTTAGCCAAGGATGGTGCTCCCTTCTCTTAAAATCTTTCTTTCTCACTGGAATATATTTTTGTTGAGAGTTATGAAATAACTCCTTAAATGTCCGCCACTGCATTTCAACTGTCTTACCCTTTAATTTGTTTTTCCAGTCCACTTTAGCCAGTTCTGCCCTCATGCCATTATAATTGCCTTTGTTTAAGATTAGGACACTGGTTTGGGATACAACTTTCTCACCCTCCAACTGAATTTGAAATTCAACCATGCTATGATCACTCTTTTTCCTAGAGGATCCTTTACTATGAGATCATTTATTAATTCTGTCTCATTACATAGTACCAGATCCAAGATAGCCTGCTCCCTGGTTGGTTCCATTACATACTGTTCTAGGAAAACATCCCGTATGCACTCTATGAACTCCTCCTCCAGCCTACCATGGCCAATTTGATTTGTCCAATCAATATGGAGATTAAAATCACCCATGATTATTACCATACCTTTTTTACAGGCCTCCATTATTTGTTGATTTATACTCTGTCCAACAGCATTGCTACTGTTCGGGGGCCTGTAGACTACGCCCACCAGAGACTTTTTCCCCTTATTATTTTTTAGCTCCACCCAAACCGATTCTACATCTTGATCTTCTGAGCCAATATCACTTCTCACCACTGCACTAATCCCATTTTTTACCAACAAAGCCACCCCACCTCCCTTTCCTTTCTTTCTATCCTTCCGAATTATCATATACCCTGGAATATTCAAGAGCTCACGGTACTTGATGTTCACCTAGAAATGGCGCAAACCTGTGCTTGTCAGTTGTCTAATCGTCAACTAGTGACTATCCCTATCGGCGGTAACTTTGGCGTTGAGGTGACTCTAAGATAATCTGCCTATGAAGAAAGTTTTAAATGAACTCAACGCCTTGTGATGGTAATCCAATACTTAAACCAAGCAGGTATATATTACTCCAGAGCACTGTTGAGAATTAACGCAGTCAGTCTGGCTCAATAATGGAATCCTGGAGTGATAGATCTGACAGTGGGGACTGGAATTTATCCTACTGAGTTCCAGGTTGCCCTGCAAGCCAATGGGAGTCCCTAAACTTCAGTTTGCTAATCTGCACCTAAACTCTATGCAATTAGGTGATGTGCCAATGTGAAGAAGCAGCAGAATCTGCAAACGCATGGGAAAATGGAGTAAAGTTGCAACAACCTGACAAACATAAACACAATTCTATCTACAGGATGCACTGCAACAAGTCGGCAATGTTTCTTCTGCAGCACTACCCAAACCCACGACATCCACCACCTAGAAGGACAAGGGCAGCAAGCGCATGGGAACACCATCACCTCCAAGTTTCCCTCCAAGTCATACACCATCTTGACTTGGACCTTTATTGCCATTCCTGTATCGTCGCTGGGTCAAAATCCTGGAAATCCCTAGCTAATAGCACTGTGGGCGTAACATCACCACATGGACTGCAGCGGTTCAAGAAGGAGGCCCACAATCACCTTCTCAAGGACAACTAGGGATGGGCAATAAATGCTGGCCTTGCCAGTGACGTTCATGTCCCAAGAATGAATAATTATAAAAAAATTATTGTGCACTAACACTTGGTTCATTATAATATACAGTAGAAAGATTTAAATGTGTGAAGAATCATAAATACTATAGTATCAAGTTTATTTTGCTGAATGAAAATTAACACTTTTTGAAGGAAACAAACACTCACACAATCCCAAAGACTTTCCTATCATTGACCTTAATGTTCTTGAGGCATCACTATTTATTTATGTATTTTTCATCGTTGTAAACTGAAGAAATGTATGTATTTCATCTGTCACACAGCTGGGAGAGTAATGCAAATGGAACATGGTGCCGAATTACTATACAGCATCCAGGGAGACAATCTGTTCAAACCTACGGAGAGATTTATGCCAAATATATTATTGCAAGTATATGCAGCATATGGTTCACTCTGTACTGAAAAGGATCAAGTCTGCCTCACTTTGTCCCTTTAGAATACTTGTCTAATCATATAAATATTCCAGAAAAACTCTTCCAGGATTGGAATTCAAAAACTCTCCCAGTGAAATAACATAAAAAATTAAACAATTTTACAAAAAAAACAATCTTAATAAAGATCATTATTGTTAATAGAATGGAATAACCAATCAGGAACAATCATTATACACAAAATAATTCAATGGGAAGTACTGGAAAGACATATCCCACAAATCCTAAGGGGTTTGCAAGGGTAATATGCTTTATGATAACCTATGACCTAAATTATTTTTTTGTATTACAAGTTGGTTATTTGATTTATAACACATGCTAGTCTGGTTCAGTAATAAAAATAAGAACCAAAATAGATGGTGAAACTCATGGTCACTGGTGATTTGAGGTGATGTGGTAACAGTGGTAATAAAATAATTCAGTGACCTATTGCTTGGGAGCCTGCATGTGTTGTCGAATCACACTTTTCAGAATACAACTCTGCCTATGATTACTGTGTAATATATAGGTATCAGTTGTATGTAATTCTGCTTTGGAAATCTTTAAAAGGCTAATACTAAATATTTGCTTTAAATTAATGTAGCAGCTTAGAAGCCAAAGAAAATATAGTTTGTGGGATGGCCCAGTAAATCCAGCAGTAGTTTGTTTCTCAGCATTTGCACGCCCTCACTGAGAAAGCTGGGATACAAACTCACATGCCGTCACTGCACAAGAATTGCCTTCTCTCAGCCAGGTCACGACAGGGTTACACAGCAGTGGTTGCTCGATCACAGGAGGCAGATTAGTGCTGCCCTGCAGGACCCATTGGCTGATTACAGAGCACATAAACAGTTGCTATGGGGATGTCCATAATCCAGCTGAAGGAGGAAGGGTGGGACAGCAGGCAGTATTTTAGGAAACTGAAATGGGAAGTATACAAAGAAAACTCTAAAGATCTAAGAAAAATACTACAATGTATTGCCAAAAGTGAGCCTTCACAACTTGCAGATAAATAAGCCCCAATTTTAATGGGAATTATGAGTGCACACGGGGTAAGGCAAGTGCCAAACCGCCCTGACCATGGCAACATGAGGTCCCGGCGATTTTAATGCCCGGGCCCCATCTGCATGCCCCAGTCAGCTGCCCGCCCAAAGTGGCCAGCAGGCGAGAATGGAATTTTGGGTGGGAACTGACACAGCCACCACCAAAGGAAGCCATTAGCAGCCATTGCCAAGCCTGAAGTAGCAGGGGGAATTATGAAGTGATAGCCAAAAATGAAGACAAAGGAAACTCCATGTGCAGGCTTGAGGCCACAGACTGTGTCAAGTTCAACTCTATGATGCATATTTGCAGCAGATGTCCTTACAGTAAATGACACAGCTCTGACTCTGGCTCTCTGTTGACCCAGACTCTGTGAAGATATTTTCCTACAGCCGTTGCTAGGTAGAAACCACAGTGCCTGTAAATATGGCAGGTGGCATCTTGGTAGGTGTGGTTAATTTGCTGCCTGATGATCACTGATGCGTGCCTTATTTCAAGAACTCTACATAAGGCTGAAATGCTGTGATTGTGACGCTTCGGGTGTACCAGCCAGCATGACAATTAGTCAAGCTAGCACATGTATCTGTGCCATTGTGCATGCCGTCATAACCTACCTTGAGATAGGAGCATCTGCATGCACTATCGTCTATCAAAGTGAGGTCTGGTCACCTACGTCTGTAGATGTGAGTGCGTGGGTATCAGCTGTGGGTTCGTCCACCCAGAATCTGAGATAAAAGATTCCAACTGGGAAACCCACTGATGCCAGTAATGGTACTGCGCACAAATAAGACATTTTAAACAATTGGCACAAAGGCTCAAGAGCACCTAAGTGCCAGGAGTACAAAATATTTCAAGAATCTACTTTCCTGTACTACTTAGCAGTTAACAACCTTGGACATACCACTATAATAGACGATGAGTTGAAGTGGTAAATGACCAGTGTAAAGGGCACAAAAAGATGCGGGAGGCATCAAAATGCACTGCCACATAATTTGCATATCATAATGAAGGTGCCGCCTGTTTTAAGCGGGAGCTTCCTTCACCCCCTGCCCCCCCCCCACCCCACCCCTTTCCCCGGGCTGCCAAAAATCCAGGTCATGCACAAAAAGGATGGAGACACATTGTTGCCGGTCTCTGCTCCTTTTCCTGTCTGTCACACCCATGAACTGGCATACGTGGGCCATTCTGGACAGAAAAATTTGGTTGAGTGCTTCCAGAAAGGAGGTAAAGGAGAAGGAGCATAAAACTGGCAAAAATAATACGGTTTAGGATTCAAGAAGTAACGTAGGAAGGAAAGGAAAGGGCAGTACGCAGTACTAATGCCAGTGAAAAGCCACCAGCGGTATCTGTACGGTGTTATGAATATCATCCCTTTCCCCAGTATGTCCACAGATTAGGCTTGTGAGAACTATCAACAACTATTCCTACCTGAAAACTGTGCCTTCAGACCCCGTGTTTGAAATGGTTAGATAGCAGCTCCCTGATTGAATAACCATTGGGAGAAAATTTTGGTTGGTTAGCCTCCAGGGGGCACTAATGGGGCACTAGGAACTTAGCGCCCAAGCGCGGCAATTTTACGACTGGTCAATTTCACGAGCAGCGCTAAACACTATCGCCACAATCTCCTGCGCCCGCAGATCGTGATGTCAGTCGAGCGTGCAACGCCCAGGTAGCGCCCCGGACCGGATATTGAGTTGCACCCCTTGCCTTTGCGGCTGCCGCCAGGAACAACAGGTAGAGAGGAACGTTTTCAAGTCAGGAGGGGCTGGGGGAGTGCTATTTAAAGGCAGGCGCTTCCTGCCTTTTCTTGTCGGCAAAATTTTTGGTACACGCAGGTTGACAGGGAGAGAGACGTCTGGAGAAATTTAATGCTGTCCTAAGGAGTTTTGGCCCTCAGCACCACTTTTGAGGTTCCTAAGCGCCGAGCTCTTTCCCTGGGCCTATGCATTAGTGCTTCCAACACAATTGCTTTAGAGGTCTCTCCAGGCCGAGATTCAAGGCTGCAATGAGCAGGGTGTGGCTGGCCAGCAAGATGGCCCCTCCCCTTTAAGAAATGGACAGCGCCAGTCTGTCTGGCTTCCATGGTAACTGACATCTCCTGAGCTTTGGTAGAGTTCTGAGGTAGTGCCTCGCTCCCCGACATTTGCGCCTTAAGAGAGGTGTGTAGCGCCTGATTTAGCGCTCAAATCACCTCCAGGGGCGATAGAGGTGAATTTTGCAGTCGGAGGCGATAATTAGCCCCGGGCGCTAAACATTGCACCCGGCCGATATTAGCGCCCCAAAATGGGTGATACCCAATTTTTCCCCCATTATGTTTTATGCTGCACTTATACTGCCTGTGCTGTTTCAGAGCAATACCTACTTTTACAATAGTGCAAGCCAACAGCTCTGAATTTTACTGCCAGCCCACTGTCATTCTGTGGTCAAGGCAAGCAAGGTTCTGCACATCATGAGGTAAAAGGACAGCATTTCAGTGACATCGTGCAAGACACTTTACTGTGTTTAAATATAAACATAAAAGTGTCAGGCACAGCTAGGTAAATAAATGTATTACTGTAGTTGGCTCATTTTAAATAAAACAGATAAAAATCCAAAAGGCACATGGGAAAAGTTTGCACATCTGCAGATATAGCACCTGTTATAGCATAAGTCTGATGACTTAACAAACATGACAATGATGGACCAGAATAATCCGAGCGGAATGTCCCAGGAATGGGTCTTTCTGTGAATTCTGGAATACAGTGATGTAATGCACCAACCCTTCACTCCGAATCTATTGCAGTTTTACATATTGCTATGGAATCTAAGCTCTTTCCCTTTTTTAAAGTTAAATATTCTAAGCATGATGCACGATGTAACATGCGATTAGCAGAACTGGATAATATGAGAAAAGGCAAACCAAAAATATAGTAACGTTGCTGTGCGATGAAATAGGCTCCAGTGAAATTTAGCAGCAGACATTAAGCGTCATAGGCCACTAGAGACTAGTTTCAGTATAGTGGGAAGTTTGTCAAGAGTTCTCACTACCTTCTGTGTGTGTAAGCACTGGTGTTAAGGCAGGGTAATCTGAGGGAGTCTGAAACTTTTCCTCACACAGTACTCACAACACAAGCTGCTAGTTGACCCAGGTTTCATAGATGTGATCTATCAGAGTCCCTATGAGTGTAGTTGTTAGACAATGTGCAATAAATTAAGGACAATTTTATCAGTGGTTGATTTGAAAATATCATTTAGTTACGGCAAAATTATTATTTTAAAATACACTAGAAATTTTTACATAAACTGATCGCAGAATTTCTTTCAAATCTACTGGAAATGTTTCTTTGCTAAGACAAGAGCAAGATTATTCACTACCTTTCTGTTGAGGGTCACAATTCCAAGCCCTTCAAGCCTTCCTCCATTGAATCCCAATCCCAGCAAATTCCCAGAATTGGCAAACTTTGAACAGAGGCTCAGAGACACATGCAACTACATGGCTGCTTAAGGTCATAGGTGAGAGATAGGTGGGCCTTTGGCTATTTTATGAGTATACTACAGCAACTGCATTGCAGCACAGAGCACTGAGACACAGTGAATCTTCCCAACAGTAGTAAGAAACCAGAGTTATAAGGTTCAATTTCAACCCCCTCTGCCCAGTGGAAAATAGGAGGCAGTGGAGTTAAAATAAATAGTGGTGGACTTACAGTCTCGCTTCCCATCCGCCACCATACTTCCACCAGTGTTTTTTTAAGTGGTCAAATTCATGCAAATTAGGGTCCTATGACGTACTTAGGGCCCTAATGGCATTTTAATGGGCTACTGAGTGGAGTGTCCGCAGTGGATGCTCTGCTTAGTAAAACCTACCCCGCAAGAAGAGTGCTAAAATTATTTTTGTGGGGACAGGAGGCTGTACAAGAATAATGTGAGCCACTGCCACCAAGGTTCACCCCTCCCCCCATGGACAAACCTTTTTTCCCAGCCAGGTTAACCTCTGAGTTGTCCAATATGACAATGGTTCGAGTTGGTGAGCCACACTGGGATGGCTGTTCAGGGCATGCAGCTCACCATTTTTATGTCAATAAAGGCCCTCCCTCAAAAAGGACCAGGCCTCCCACCATAGCTCTCGTCTCATTCATTTATTTATTTTTGGCGCGATCGTTGCCACAGTTGTATTTCAAAGAATGACTCATGCAGGTGCTTTTCATGGTTATTAAGATTCAAAATTTCTGATTTAAAGCTGCAGTCCCTCTAGAAACTATGGAGTAAAAATTCCAATGCACTGCTCCTTGGTGTGGAGTGCGCATATCACAACATCCAACCAGGATGGATGGACAATCATGAGCTAGTGGTGCACAATCTTTCACTCCCAGCATGTGCCAAGAAGTGATGCACAATAGTTTTTAGTCCCTATGTTGAGCTTATCCAACCTAATTTCACTTGGGATTCTTTACAACCAGCAAAGAGACAGAGGGGGTGATTTTAACTTTTGCCGGTAGTGTACACGGGGTGATATTGGACCAGCCACCCGTTATACACATTTCCCAACTTTAATTTCATTTGACCCGATTGAAATTGGGCCCCGGGCATCATTTAAATGAGTCCGGCGAGCTGCGGTTGCATGCTGCGTGTCCCCAGGCAGCTCGGGACGCCTAAAAAATGGCTCCCATGAATTTAGCAGTGCGACCCACACCTGCGCAGACTGTCCCACTGCTAAATTGGTAAGCTTTGCGCCCGTTTTATGCCCGAAAAACGGGCACAGCGCATACTAATTTCTACCCCATAATATTTCATTTTGGAGCCTAACACATTAGTTGTCAAAATGCTGTTAGAATTCCGTGGCAGATATGCCATATATGGGAACACCAGAGTTAAACTCAGGTGACCAGTCGAATCTGTGTACAAGCCCCGGTGGGGTTTCAGATGTAAAACATTTCCATTACTGCACAAAAACAGTCTGTGGTATATGTTTTTTTTTAATTTGCTAATTGTATCTTTGCTTATGTGGTGCAGATTAATAGACTTTAAAGCCAACAGAAACTTTGTTCAGATCCTGAGCCAATATTACAAGTCCTGCAGCTCTGTGAAGAGGAAAGCTTGCTGGCAGAGCTCAGATCCAAGAAAGTTGTCATGGGTCATTAGAACAATGGAGGCAGAGGGGAGGAAAAACATCCGTGCTATAAAAACACGGCAGCTGGAGGAATGTGACTGGCTGGGAGGCTGAAGGCTGAAGGCACTAGAACAAGAACTTGGTTCCTGCAGCTTTCATCCACTGGTTTGTGTTGAGGTGCATTTGTGTTAACTGGCGTTATTGGGAAAAAATAGTTATCGTAACAAGTGAACAAGTATACCATGGACTGAACCCAAATTGTAAAATTGCAGATGTGTCATTCTGAGTAGCACATGTAACTGACCGAACCCTCAGACACATCCTGTGCTGTCGACTTGTCGGCAGATTAGCACACCACCCTTTTTGTCTACAAAACAAACTGACTGGATTGTTTAATTTCCCTTGCCGTTACTTTCATGGGATCAACCCCTCAGTTTAAGCAAACTAGATGAGAAGCATCCCACTGGTGTTAACACTCCAATCCTCAGCAGCACTTTGCATTAAATCATCTCAAAACTTATGGGGGTAAGAAACAATTTAACAGTGCAACCACCTGCTGATCAATTTAGTTAATGAGGGGCCTAGTGGATATTGAAGAACCTCTTGGCAAAATTAGTTATCGATGAGCGGGGCAGGCACCATTACTTTTCAGCAGGCCTCACAGTTGCCAACTAAAGGTAAGTTAAAAAATTACTTTTGTAAAAATACCCTTGCTGTGTGACCAGGAGGAGCAGGAGCGCTCCCCCGACTCCATGGGGGTGGCGATTGGTTCTCCCCCCCCCGCAGCCTGTTCCAACCACACACACACCACCCCCCCACCCCGCTCAAACACCCTTCTGGGACAGTGGCCCTAAATTGTTTATTCTGGTATGGTGAGCTGCCTGTGGAGGTGTGACCAGCACCAGCAGCTCACCTCGAGTAGGAAGATAAGGCCCGAGGACCAATTTCTATAGATTCTCGGGCCTCTTGGTTTAGGAGCGCGCTGCTCAGACTCATTTCTGCCCCACATTGTGTCTATTATTTCAAACTCACTCAATCACTTATTTCTAAAGTTGCAATTTCTTATGCAACTAGCAGGCCATCGACCTTCCTAATAGTTAGATTATTCTGAAGAAGCTTTCCTTCTGTGAAACAGTGGAGAACTGTTAATGTAGGGTGGCCTACAGATTCCACCTGAATCACAGCAATTCATTTACAGCTTGAGGTGTTTGTATTTACATCTAGCCAGCCAAAACAGGAGAGGAAAGAAAAACAAGGTGGCACAATGTCACCTCATATAATGTGAACCTGTCTTGTTTTGATCCAATAAAAAAGCATAGTGTTCAAGGCCATAACCACAGCAAACTGAGCAGACTGACAGTCTTTCACAAACTGAACAGGGTGTAAAACAAGTAGCCAAATAAAACAGTGTTCCCTAGAAACCTCTGAATACCACAGACCTGGGCATTCACGATACTAGCCATGATCTGCACACTAGTGGATAAAGGATGACAACCTGTTCATTTAGGAGTGCTTTAACTAAATAACACCAACGTTTAATATTAAAGTTTAATAACAGCCAAAATCGCAGGCTCTCTGTTGAACCTCCTCTATATATCTAATGTTGGAAGTGCACTAACAGCAAAGTGAGCTCTTTTCTAATACGAATGAATCTTCTGTGGCATTACACATGGTGAGTAAGAGGATACACTGAACAGCAGAGAACTGTTGGTACCAAAACCACAATACAACCCAGAACATTGCCTTCACCTGTGCAATTGAAAAACTGGTAAAGAAAACAGTCAGATTAGAACTTTTTTCTAGAGGTGGGTGTGAGGGGGTAGATAGAGCTGAAGATATCTGTAATAGATTAAACATCTTACATCTGTGTGCACCTCATGTCTGCACAAATTGACTTCCTGTTGTCATGTTTTTGTCAAACATTTTGTGCCAACTTTTTCCCATTATAACTCCCTATGTTCACATTATTATGATGTGGAGATGCCGGCGTTGGACTGGGGTGGACAAAAATGAGAAGTCGCACAACACCAGGTTATAGTCCAACAGATTTATTTAATTTTACAAGCTTTCGGAGCGGTTCGCTCCTTCCTCAGGTAAGTTAGCAGTGAGAGAATCTCCCAGAATTCACAATTTAAACACAGACAAAATCTATTCAAATCTTTCCCTACATTATTATGGGTTTTGCCTATGTAAACCTGTCACACTGTAACTACAGAGTCTGGCTGCTGGGTGGCTTTGTGCCCAGTCTGTCAGCAAGCTCAGTTTCTGAAAAATCTCAGAGCCTAGGACTGCCATCTTCATATCTCAGCAGGTAAGTTTTGATTTCAAGCTTTAAGTCTTTTCATCACTGTATTAATACAGATGAATTTAAATGTTATTTATTTTGTTCTCTTTTAATAGTCATTTAGCCTCCTATTTGTTTTTTAACCCAATGAATTAAAAATAAAATTGGCACTTTCACTCTTCCCTCAGAGTGCTTCCATCCCCCTAACCCTAGCTATATCCTCACATTGGTTTGGTCAGACCTGAAAGGCACAAATGCAGTTAACAGCCAATTTGTTAATCAGAAATGTGAAAATAATCTACTTATTTACCTTGTTTTCCTGCTCACTCCCCAACAATCTGGTCCTGTCAGGACCGCAATTCCCTCCTTCTGTTTGAACCCCCAAAGTAACAAACCCCTCTGTGGCTGAGCTACCACCTGGAAACCTGGGAAACTCAAAGAATATCGACACAGCCACCCAAAAGAACCTCAATGAAATGAATGAAGTAACTCAGAACCAGATAAACTAGCTGAACGTCCCTGGAAGTAGATGCTAAAATCACCAGTTGTGGCTATGAAGTCTTCCCATACCTAAACGTGACCCTGTCACAGAAGAGGATAGTGGTAGCACGGAAAGCATTACTGTAGCTGTCCCACTGCCTTCGAGAGGGCACAGATTTAAGGTGATTGGCAAAAGAACCAGAGGTGACATGAGGAAAAACTTTTTTACAGCTCGAGTGGTTAGGGTTTGGAATGCACTGCCTGATAGGGTGGCGGATACAGATTCAATAGTAGCCTTTCAGATTATCAGCCATACCATCTTCCAACTTCAGTGTTAACAACTATCTGAAGAGTCAGGATCTCAGCTTAACCATCTCATCTGAGGGACACTACCTCTGATAACTTTGCACTTATTTGGCACCTTCAATAATGCAGCACTCCCTCAGTGGAGTGTCCACCTAGATTATGTGTTAAAGTCCTGGTGTGGGGCATAAGCCCACGAGCTTCTAAACCAGAGGCAAGCATGCCACCAACTCATTCTCTTGAGATGTTTTTCCGATGCAAGAGTGCTACCACTGAGTCAAGGTTGACTCTGGTAATGCTTTGGCAATGGTTATTTTTGTGGATTTATGATATTTATAAATGTGTGCTACATCTCAATTTCTACAAGTGCCTCCGTGCCCATTTCAAACTACACTGCAATAATTTTTATTTTTTCCATTTATAGTACTCATCCTTTTATGATACAAGGTTTTTTTTTCATCTTGTGTCATGTTTTAATAACTTTATCAAACATCATTCATGTGAATTTTGCTTTAGGTAATCACAAAACTAGTGGGATGCTCAGCAATCAACGGGTTAATCCAAGTTAGGAATAGGTACTCCATCTGCTTATGGGCACTACCAGATGGCAATTTTTTTATTGAAACGATGAATTTATTAACCCACATCACAGGATTGTGAGTTGGTGCTTCACTTTCTCTTTATTTATTACTTGTATCATTAAATCAGGAACTCAGCATAGGTTAAAACATTTCATATGGGACAGATTATTTTGCAATATTCCAGCCTGTGATGCAATCTCAAAAGTGGACGATTCTTCTCCAACCCATTAGGTCCACTGGGCTGCTAACTGTGGAAGAGCTGTTAGCTCACATTGCCTTTAAGACTACTGTAGCATAATGGCCCCCAGCCTCTATCTGACAAATAAACTGACTGCCAGAGGCTGTGTATTGTGCACGAGTGGTTCTTTGGTTAAACTAAACCTGACCCAGATGATCACTGATGTTTGAGAATTTCAGTAGCAGTATAAATTCAGGAATGTTCATGACAAAGCTCTTTAAATATAGTTGTCTCCTTCTTCATAGAATCATATCGCACAGAAAGGGACCATTTGGCCCATTGTGGCCTGTGCCGACTCTCTGAAAGAGCTATCGATTGGTACCACTCCCCTGTATTTTCCCCATAGCCCTGCAAATTTTTCCTTTTTAAGTATATATCCAGTTCCCTTTTGAAAGTTACTACTGAATCTGCTTCCACCACGTTTTCAGGCAATGCATTCCAGATCATAACAACTCGCTGAATAAAAAATTTCTCATCTCCCCTCTGGCTTTTTTGCCAATTATCTTAAATCGGAGTCCTCTTGTTACTGACCTTCCTGCCAGTGAGAAAAGCTTCTCCCCATCTGCTCTATCAAAATCCCTCATAATTTTGAACACCTCTATTAAATCTTCCCTTAACCGTCTTTGCTCCAAGGAGAACAATCCTAGCTTTTCTAGTCACTCCACATAACTGATTCTTTTACAGATCTATTTTTCTAACTTTACAAGTAAACCAAGAAGGGCACTGAAATCTTCTGAGGTCATTACTGAACAGTCTCGACCAAACATAAACTTTCTAGAAATGGCACTAAAACTATACACTTATAGTATATCCAATTGGTCTGTCAAAATGCAGTATAAAATGTGTGCCTTTAATATACAAGTGAATGAATTGCCCAGTATTTACTACACATATGCCAAAATGTGATGAATACAGGCTATATCCATAACCCTTTCCAACATTTCCTAGAATAATGCAATGCAAATTAAAGCGGCAGCCTTTTCATTTTAATTTAAATACAATTTAAAAAAGAATTATCAACTCAATGGGGAGCTTTTGGGAAGGACCGGTTCCTGCCAAAGCTATGGTCAGTCTACTCCAAAATTCAGCGGCAATGGTGTTAGATTGGCGCCACAGAAAGTTCAAACTGCAGCAGATCTTGGGGTAGAAATTCATATGTATTGCACCCCATTTTTTGAGTAGAAAATAGGCATAAAGCAGTGAGAGATCTGTGCCCAATCTACACAGGCGTTGGTCCCACTGATAAATTCGTGGGGTGCTTTTTTGAATTGTGATCACCCTATAGCTCTACACTCAAAGTCTGAGTAGCTCCTTAAGAAGCTGTTTACATCTGCATCATCTATGACATTTGTCATTTTAAAAACCTAGATTGTGTTCCCTTAGAATCTTCTCTTCCCCTGTGGAAACAAGTTTAATTCTGAATTTTTAATAACTGAATCCCAAGTCCTTGAATCATCCTTCTTGTTCTTCTCAGAGTACTCACCAATCCACTAATATCCTTTTGAGAGAAAGATCGCAATAGAACGAAAGGTTAGCAACCTGAAATGTTAACTCGGTTTCTCTCTCCACAGATGCTGCCTGACATGCGGAGTATTTGCAGTATTTTCTGTTTTTATTTCACAATAGATTGGTTGTATATGATTAGGTCATCTGACAAACCAGAGGAGAATCTTTCTCTACTTAAGTCTGTCTTCATCATTCATTCTTTCTGTAACTTCCAAATGTCACTGTAACTTCCAAATGTCACTGTAGCTACAGTTTGAAGAAGTAAATAAGACACAGCAATTGTTTATTTAAAATTAGTTTTAGGAACATGAGTAGGCCATTCAGCCCCTCAAGCCTGTTCCACCACTCAATGAGATCATGGCTGATCTGTATCTGAACTCCATCCACCTGCCTTGGCTCCATGTCCCTTAATACCCTTAGCTAGCAAAAATCTATTGATCTCTGATTTAAAATTATTAATTGAGCTAGCATCTAATGCTTTTTGTGGGAGAGAGTTCCACACTTCTGAAAAAGTGTTTTCTAACTTCTCTCTTTTAGATGTATTAATACCCACTTTAAACATAAAATCATAAACACTTACTGTGTTTTACTTAATTTTTGAAGCTCCAATCATTTTTAACAGTAGATGCTATTTATATGGTCCTTTGACAAAGGTACATCAAAACAACTTTAGTCCTTGGGGTTGTTGTCAATAAGACTGTTAATAAAAATAATTAGCAGCTGGCAGTGCAACCCTAATGAGGCAAAATCCTGATTTCCTCTCTGTGCCACTTAGATTAGCAATAAAAAAACACCAATCAGCACAGTGGCTGTCAGGCAGCTTTAACAGCCCTAATAATTGTGATAAAAGCAGCTATGGCCAGTGAAACAGCTGTGGTGAAATGCTGGCACCAGGAAAGTACTATTCTCTGTAGCCATGCTTGTAGGTGAAGTGCTGGCTCATCAACAGCAAATAACTGAGTCAGTGGGTAGTGTAGCTAAGACTCACTGGCTTTGTGTATGGGAAACAATAATGTGATGTGTCAGAAACCAGGAGAGCCATCCAGTGCGTGCTTGTGTGAGTAGTACAGGAAAGTTAGGCCAAGTAACACACACGTTATTAAATCTATGCAAAGCATAATCTGTGTGTCATAATATGCATTATGATGATCTTGCTAGCTTCCTGCCTGTTTCAGACCGAGGTCACACACCAGAGCAGAGTGCAAGCATGAACTGGCAGTGACTAGTTCTTTGAACCTGAGGGAAGAGCACATGGTTGATTTAATTGGATCTGCAACACTCACTGGAGTTGGTCCACAACACTAAGAAGTATGTGCTTCTGTAGAAATTGTGCCCGATAAGAGGACAGCAGGTCCACTTGGCATCCAGAAGCATGCAGCCAAGTAGCACATTGCAAGGTCCAACAAACAGCAAATGAAATGTACGGCCAATTAATCAGTTATTTGTTGAAGGAGGGATGTGGGCCAGGACGGCTTCCTGCTCCTCTTCAAACAGTGCAGTGGGATCCTTTACAGCCACCTGACAAGCGGCAGGACCTCAATTTAATTTCTGACATTGCAGCACTCCCTTAGTGCTGCACTGAATGTCAGGCTAGATGATGTGCTCTCAGTATCTGAGACTTTTGAATTGCTGAACCTTAAATCAATGATGATGCCTCTGATGATAATTATTCGGCTGCCTCACACTCAAAAAAAGACAGAATTAACCAAAAGGATATTTAACTTTACAGAATTTTTTGTAACAGATTTAAAAAGGTGTTCTAATAGCATATCTCACTCCTTTAGCTGCAAATACTCTTTTTGTAGCCCTTGGAAACGTATCCTCCCTACACAAGGGGCAATTTACTCTGTGTGCTATGGGTAGCAAAAATCATGAACATGTTCTTTATAATTACACAGTGTACCGAAAAATTCTTCCTACATGTTTGAACTGCACACGGAAATCTGAGGGAGGGATGAACTGAAATATACTATACCATACATCTAATACTGTAACAAAATAATGAATTTGTGAATGATAACTTAGATCAAAACCCAATTTTATTTATTTTTAATCATTATTACAAACTCTGTTACTACAAATCTCTTCTTCTAACAAACTTTTTCTCTTATCCTAGCTGCATCTCCATTATAGCCAATAAAGGAGCTTGAACCACGAAAGATTGAGTCCAGACACTAACTATTACATTGTCAATCCTTCAAGTTTGTAATGATGAGGTTAAGGGTACTACACTATTCATGCATCACTACCAATTGAGATACAACCATTCCCTGTGTGTACACAAAATAATGGAGTCACCTTCTGATGCACTGCTGTGATCTGTTGCTTTCTCTGTTATCCCTAGCCAAACTTTTCAACACAACATACATTTCCAGTACTGAGACTTGTTAAGCACTGGACCTTAAATCGAGTTTATGTTTTTAGATCACATCCAATTTTTGTCCAGTTGGTAAGCAATTGCAACATGAACTGGCTAGGTATAGCCCAGAAATGCACATGGCTCCAGGATACCGCACTTAACAACTTGGATTTATATAGCGCCTTTAATGTAGAAAAATGTTCCAAGGTGCTTCAGAGCTGTCGGGAAAGAATAGACACTTAGCCCTCAATCTGCAGAAATACTATATTAACTGGTCGATTCCAGAGCTGTAATGAATCTCTATTTTACCAACTGAAATTAGTCCTGAAAGAGAAATGAGGCAATATGCTTTTGAATATCACTTTTTCAAATGATAGTGCTACTTTCTTTTGCAGTTTTATCTGATTGTTTGCTGACAATGGAGTTCCTCTTCACGTAAACCAACAAAAATCTGGCCTCAATATGACAAAGCTTGTACAATGATTGACTTTTCGGTCAGGCAATTAGAAAATCAAATTAAAGTTATGTGCTTATGTACTATATTTGTACCTTAACATAATATTTGGTTAGTCAATGTGGACTACCTTTTTAGCCAAGGTTAAGACACCCAAGCAGTCTAGCATTCTGATGGCACTGCATGATCATGCACTCATTTGGAAGGTGCAAACTTTCCTTCGAATTTCCACAAAGTAAGTACCCAACTCCACCAGACCATGTGGGGGGAGGACAACAGTTTGAAAAAGTGAAATCCTTCTACAGGGAGTTGGAGGGAAAATCAACTGGCCAGGTGAAGAACTACCCTAGCAGATGCCTGTGAACAGGTCCCGTGTTTACCTTCTCCATCAGAGAATGGTATGTGACAGAAAGATCTGAAGAGAGAGAGGAAACTTACAAAGTAGAAACGGGAATAAAGAAAAAAATATTTTCAATACATCACCAGAATGTTCACAATTATATTGTGGAGGAATTTGCTGGAAACATGCACCCTGCAGCGCACGCCATTACTATTTCCAGGCAATTAGAGCGTGATAGACTCATTACTTACGCCACACCAAAAGTTCCTGGGAACCTTTGCCGTGAACTTCGCTGCAAGAGTGAGAATTCCTTAATGATGGCTCCGCACCCCACCCCGCTATAAAATCAATGGCGATGTCTAATTTGCTGGATTAACGCTGCTTTGATCACCATTGAACTTGGACTGAACCAGAATGGCACTGGTGACCTGGCAGCAGTGTGATTTATTGCTCCAAGATTGATTTCCCTTACCAAAGATCTTTTCACTAAGCTTAGCGGAGCAAATGCAAAAATAATTATCTTTCAGATGTACGAGCAGGCGGAAAGTTTCGTGTTAAATGGAATTGAATTTTTAAAAGCCATTTAATGTTTGTATCGATTCACTGATCTCTGGTCCCTTAGCAGTGTTAATCGTTAATTTTAACATGGAATATCGATCCAAATACTTGTTACGTTCAAAGTTCATATTGATAAATGCATTCAATTCCACATCAGTGGGATAGTGCATCAGTAAATATTTTGTTGAAGGAATAAATGTAAAACCAGTCTATTTAAAAAGTTAAGATGACTATTCGAGACCATGCAGCTGCTCTGAATTTAAAGGCAGGGATATCTGAGGAATTATTAAATAATCGCTTCCTACAGTGCTTGCATTGAGTTTTAATATATTTCCCCAGCAAAACACCGGATGCGTGCTTTGAAATGAATTTGCGCACCAACATCTGAAAATGATTACAATTTAGAAGCCTTCCATGAGCTCAGGTACCTGCAGCTACATGTGCTGCCCATACTACACCCAAGAATAACTCTAAAAGACAAAATAAATAACCAATCAGATTTATGGCAAATTCTCAAAATGAGATTGACGGGTCAAATACGCACTTTAATCAACCAGAATTAAAAGTAGATGAATGATGCTGTTAAAGTGAGCAAAATTGGAATTGATAGCAAACATCTGTCGATGGCTATTAACTGCACCGCTTCCTAATCACTATCTTCGTCGTGGTGTATTCCATCATCACTATCCTCGCTGTGTTCCATCATCACTATCCTCGCTGTGTTCCATCATCACTATCCTCGCTGTGGTGTATTCTATCCTCACTGTGGTGTATTCTATCCTCACTGTGGTGTATTCTATCCTCACTATCCTCGCTGTGGTGTATTCTATCCTCACTATCCTCACTGTGGTGTATTCTATCCTCACTATCCTCACTGTGGTGTATTCTATCCTCACTATCCTCACTGTGGTGTATTCTATC
The DNA here is from genome assembly GCA_030390025.1 of Squalus acanthias. NCBI lineage: Eukaryota > Metazoa > Chordata > Chondrichthyes > Squaliformes > Squalidae > Squalus > Squalus acanthias. The sequence continues at coordinate 43,231,017 of CM059427.1, forward strand.
CTCACTATCCTCACTGTGGTGTATTCTATCTCACTATCCTCACTGTGGTGTATTCTATCTCACTATCCTCACTGTGGTGTGTTCTATCCTCACTATCTTCACTGTGGTGTATTCTATCCTCACTGTGGTGTATTCTATCCTCACTATCCTCACTGTGGTGTATTCTATCTCACTATCCTCACTGTGGTGTATTCTATCTCACTATCCTCACTGTGGTGTGTTCTATCCTCACTATCTTCACTGTGGTGTATTCTATCTCACTATCCTCACTGTGGTGTATTCTATCCTCACTATCTTCACTGTGGTGTATTCTATCCTCACTATCCTCACTGTGGTGTATTCTATCCTCACTATCCTCACTGTGGTGTATTCTATCCTCACTATCCTCACTGTGGTGTATTCTATCTCACTATCCTCACTGTGGTGTATTCTATCTCACTATCCTCACTGTGGTGTGTTCTATCCTCACTATCTTCACTGTGGTGTATTCTATCCTCACTGTGGTGTATTCTATCCTCACTATCTTCACTGTGGTGTGTTCTATCCTCACTGTGGTGTATTCTATCCTCACTATCTTCACTGTGGTGTATTCTATCCTCACTATCCTCACTGTGATGTATTCTATCCTCACTATCCTCACTGTGGTGTATTCTATCCTCGCTGTGGTGTATTCTATCCTCACTATCCTCACTGTGGTGTATTCTATCCTCACTGTGGTGTATTCTATCCTCACTATCCTCACTGTGGTGTATTCTATCCTCACTGTGGTGTATTCTATCATCACTATCCTCGCTGTGGTGTATTCTATCCTCGCTGTGGTGTATTCTATCCTCACTATCCTCACTGTGGTGTATTCTATCCTCACTATCCTCACTGTGGTGTATTCTATCCTCACTATCCTCACTGTGGTGTATTCTATCCTTACTATCCTCACTGTGATGTATTCTATCCTCACTATCCTCACTGTGGTGTATTCTATCCTCACTATCCTCACTGTGGTGTATTCTATCCTCACTATCCTCACTGTGGTGTATTCTATCCTCACTATCCTCACTGTGGTGTATTCTATCCTCACTATCCTCACTGTGGTGTATTCTATCCTCACTATCCTCACTGTGGTGTATTCTATCCTTACTATCCTCACTGTGGTGTATTCTATCCTCACTATCCTCACTGTGGTGTATTCTATCCTCGCTATCCTCACTGTGGTGTATTGTATTCTCACTATCTTCACTGTGGTGTATTCTAGCATCACTATCCTCGCTGTGGTGTATTCTATCCTCACTATCCTCGCTGTGGTGTATTCTATCCTCACTATCCTCGCTGTGGTGTATTCCATCATCACTATCCTCGCTGTGGTGCAATTCTTAAGTAACGCATATAAAAAGCTTCATGTTAACATAGAATTTTAAAATATTTAATGAATTGATCTTTCTGAGGCACTTTCAGACTTAGAGTTTCGAAAAATATGGTATTCCTTTAAACCAGGCAGGAGTATTACTGAATTACACAAACTGTGCAATCAACTACAATAAAACAAGCATCCTTCCTTCCATGAGCAAAGGAGGGAGAGAGAGAGGAATTAGAAAGAGAGCAAGAAAGGAAGATGTTTTTGTTTAGAAAACATAGAAACATAGAAAAATAGGAACAGGAGTAGGCCATTCAGCCCTTCAAGCCTGCTCCACCATTCAATATGATCATGGCTCATCCTCTATCTCAATACCATATTGCCGCTCTCTCCCCATACCCCTTGATGCCTTTTGTGTCTAGAAATCTATCTATCTTCTTAAATATATTCAGTGACTTGGCCTCCACAGAGAATTCCATAGGTTCACCACCCTCTGAGTGAAGAAATTTCTCCTCATCTCAGTCCTAAATGTCCTACCCCGTATCCTGAGACTGTGACCCCTCGTTCTAGACCCCCCAGCCAGGGGAAACATCCTCCCTGCATCCAGTCTGTCCAGCCCTGTCAGAATTTTATACGTTTCAATGAGATCCCCTCTCATTCTTCTAAACTCTAGTGAATACAGGCCTAGTCGACCCAATCTCTCCTCATACGACAGTCCTGCCATCCCAGGAATCAGTCTGGTGAACCTTCGCTGCACTCCCTCTATGGCAAGTATATCCTTTCTTAGGTAAGGAGACCAAAACTGCGCACACTACTCCAGGTGTGGTCTCACCAAGGCCCTGTACAACTGTAGTAAGACATCTTTGCTCCTGTACTCAAATCCTCTTGCAATGAAGGCCAACATACCATTTGCCTTTCTAACTGCTTGCTGCACCTGCATGTTTGCTTTCAGTGACTGGTGTACAAGGACACCCAGGTCCCTTTGTACATCAGCATTTCCCAATCTAGCACCATTTAAATAATACTCTACCTTTCTATTTTTCCTACCAAAGTGGATAACTTCACATTTATCCACGTTATACTGCATCTGCCATGTATTTGCCCACTCATTCAACTTGTCTAAGTCGCCTTGAAGCCTCTTTGCATCCTCCTCACAACTCACAATCCCACCTAGTTTCGTGTCATCAGCAAACTTGGAAATATTACATTTGGTTCCCTCATCCAAATCATTAATATATATTATGAATAGCTGGGGCCCAAGCACGGATCCCTGCGGTACCCCACTAGTCACCGCCTGCCACCCCGAAAAAGACCTATTTATTCCCACTTTCCGTTTCCTGTCTGTTAACCAATTTTCAATCCATGCCAGTATATTACCCCCAATCCCATGTACTTTAATTTTGCACACTAACCTCTTACGTGGGACTTTATCAAAGGCCTTCTGAAAATCCAAATACACCACATCCACTGGTTCTCCCTTATCTATTCTACCAGTTACATCCTGAAAAAACTCCAGTAGGTTTGTCAAACACGATTTCCCTTTCATAAATCCATGTTGACTTTGTCTATTCCCGTTGATATTTTCTAAGTGTCCTGTCATCACATCTTTTATAATAGACTCTAGCATTTTCCCTACTACAGTACTGATGTTAGGCTAACCGGTCTGTAGTTCCCTGTTTTCTCTCTCCCTTCTTTTTTAAATAGTGGGGTTACATTTGCCACCCTCCAATCTGCAGGAACTGTTCCATAATCTATAGAATTTTGGAAGATGACAACCAATGCATCCACTATTTCCATGGCTACCTCTTTTAGTACTCTGGGATGCAGATTATCAGGCCCTGGGGATTTATCAGCTTTCAGTCCCATTAATTTCTCCAGCACTATTTTATTACTAATACTAATTTCCTTTAATTCCTCCTTCTCTCTAGATCCTTGGTTCCCTAGCATTTCTGGGAAGTTATTTGTGTCCTCTTCCGTGAAGACAGAACCAAAGTATTTGTTTAATTGCTCAGCCATTTCCTTGTTCCCCATTATAAATTCTCCCGTTTCTGACTGTAAGGGACCTACATTTGTCTTCACTCACTAATCTTTTTCTTTTTACATACTTGTAGAAGCTTTTACAATCCGCTTTTATGTTCCTTGCAAGTTTACTCTCATACTCTATTTTTCCCTCTTAATCAATCTCTTGGTCCTTTTTTGCTGAACTCTAAACTGCTCCCAATCCTCAGGCTTGCTACTTTTCCTGGCAACTTTATATGACTCCTCTTTGGATCTAATACTATCCTTAATTTCTTTTGTTAGCCATGGTTGGGCCGCTTTTCCTTTTGTGTTTTTGCGCCAGAAAGGAATGTATAACTGTTGCAATTCATGCATTCGTTCCTTAAATGTTAGCCATTGCCTATCCAATTTATTTTGTTCTTTTAGTATATGTTTAAAGTATTTGCAGTGTTGGGTCTCTTTCTAACTTATTTTCTTTTTGAAATGCGCAGTGAATTCAGTCTTTGATTTCACATGAATTATTTATGTTGTTGTTGGTTCGTATGACGGGAAAGCTTATAACGGGATGTCTAGTTTGGTTATCCAGTCGATGGCTTCCTGAGATGCCGAGTGAAGAGATGAACTGCCCCCCGCAACAGATCTTAGTGGGAGGGTTGATGTGATGTGTTCCATGGTCTGAGACTCATGGCCACAGTCACACTTCGGGTCGTTCCTCATCTTCCACTGGTGGAGCAGGTGGCCGCATTGTCCATGCCCTGTGCGGATTGGCTTGAGCACTGTCTACTGTCTTCGAGGGAGGTCAAAGCCAGGGACCTCTGCTGTTGGGTCAGTGATATGAGGTGTTGGTTCTTTATGTTGCATGTGTCCCACAATTCGGTCCATCTGGATAGTGGGTCGATACCAGCTGCATGAATACTGGCTGCTGTTTCCCAGAGTGACCGGCACGATTTTAAGCGCTTTTGTGGTGGGTATTTCAAGTCTTTGTGAATGGGAAGGTCGATGTTGCTCATGACTTTTTCCATCTCATGGAGCGTGGTGGCGAATGGCAGGCAGAGCAATATGGAACAGCACTGGGAGCCATTTAGTTGGAGTGGACTTGAGCATCCCTGACACCGTCCCATTATTTATGGATATAACCTGTTGTATTGCTAGTACTGTTGGGAGAGATTTAAACTAATTTGGCAGGGGGAGGGGAATCTGAAAATAGCAGAAAGTAGCAGAAATGAGATCAGAGGACAGAGAAATATAAACAGCAGTAAAATTAGAAAGCTCCCAAAAATTGAGGAAAATAGCAAAAAGTGACTAAGGAAGTATAAAATTGAATGTACGTCAATGTCCGTAGTGTAACTAATAAGGTTGGTGAGCTGTAGGCACAAATTGCTAAAAGGGATTGTGACGTGGTTGTATTAACAGAGACATGGCTCAAACAAGGCCGGGAATGGGTTCTTAATATTCCTGGTTACTAAGTATTCAGGAATGTTAGAGAAGGAAGAAGAGGAAAGGGTGTGACAATATTGATTAAGGAGGATGTACAGTTCTAAATAGAAAGGATATACTAGATGGCTCTAGGACTGAATCTATTTGGCTGGAGTTGAGGAACAGAGGGGGAGCTGTTACATTGTTGGAGTTTTTTTTATAGAGCTCCAGACATCGAGAAGGAGATAGATGAGCAAATTTGGCGGCAAATTTCAAAGGCTGTAACAAAAATAGAGTAGTAATATTAGGAGACTTTAATTCCCCTAATATAAACTGGGGAAAACATAGTGCTAAGGATAGGGAAGGAGAGAAATTTCTGATATGTGTACAGGAGAACTTTCTCGATCAATATGTCTCCAGTCCAACAAGGAAGGAAGCAGTGTTGGATCTGGTTCTGGGAAATGAAGTAGGACAAGTGGAGTGTGTTACAGCAGGAGATCATTAGCTAACAGAAACCACAACACAATTTGGTTTAAAGTAATTATGGAAAGAGACCAGAAAATATCAAAGGTAAAAATGCTCAACTGGGGAAGAGCTAATTTCAGTGATTTAAGAAGGGACCTAGCACAAGTAGATTGGAAAAGTGATTGCAAGGTAAAGCAGTAACGGAGCAATAAAGGGCATTCAGGGAAGAGAGAGTTCAGGTGCAAGCTAGGCATATTCCTTTGAAGGGAAAAGGTAGAGCATCCAAAGCTAATGCATCCTGGATGATAAAGGAAATAAAATTTTAAATAAACAAAAAAAGGAGGCTTCTGACAAATGTCAGAAGCAAGATTCAGTTACTAACCAGGAAGGTTATGGAAAGTACAGGAGGGAATTTAAAAAGTTAATACGGGAGGCATAGAGAGATTATGAGAAAAGAGTAGCAGGCAACATTAAAGTTCTTTTTTATTTGTTCATGGGATGTGGGCGTCGCTGGCAAGGCCAGCATTTATTGCCCATCCCTAATTACCCTTGAACCATAGCAGTCCATGTGGTGAAGGTACTCCCACAGTGCTGTCAGGGAGGGAGTTCCAGGATTTTGACCCAGCGACGATGAAGGATCGGCGATATACTTCTAAGTCAGGATGGTGTGTGACTTGGAGGGGAACTTGGAGGTGGTGGTGTTCCCATGCGCCCTGCTGCCCTTGTCCTTCTAGGTGGAAGAGGTCGCGGGTTTGGGAGGTGCTGCCGAAGAAGCCTTGGTGAGTTGCTGCAGTGCATCTTGTAGATGGTACACACTGCAGCCACGGTACGCCGGTGGTTGAGGGAGTGAATGTTTAAGGTGGTGGATTGGGTGCCAATCAAGTGGGCTGCTTTGTCCTGGATGGTGTCGAGCTTCTTGAGTGTTGTTGGAGCTGCACTCGTCCAGGCAAGTGGAGAGTATTCCATCACACTCCTTACTTGTGCCTTGTAGATGGTGGAAAGGCTTCGGGGAGTTAGGAGGTGAGACACGCACCACAGAATACCTAGCCTCTGACCTGCTCTTGTTGCCACAGTATTTATGTGGCTAGTCCAGTTACGTTTCTGGTTTCTGCCCCCCAGGATGTTGATGGTGGGGGACTCGGCGATGGTAATGACGTTGAATGTCAAGGGGCGGTGGTTAGACTCTCGCTTGTTGGAGACAGTCATTGCCTGGCACTCCTGTGGCGCGAATGTGCCACTTATCAGCCCAAGCTTGAACATTGTCCAGGTCTGAGGAGTTGTGAATGGCGCTGTACACTGTGCAGTCATCAGCGAACATCTCCATTTCTGACCTTATGTTGGAGGGATGGTCATTGATGAAGAAGCTGAAGATGGTTGGGCCTAGGACACTGCCCTGAGGAACTCCTGCAGCGATGTCATGGGGCTGTGATGATTGACCTTCAACCAGTCACTCTCACCTCACCTCTGGAATTCAGCTCCTTTGTCCATGTTTGGACCAAGGCTGTAATGAGCTCGGGAGCCAAGTGGTCTTGGCGGAACCCAAACTGGGCATCAGTGAGCAGGTTATTGGTGAGTAAGTGCTGCTTGATAGCACTTTCCATCACTTTGCTGATGATTGAGAGTAGACTGATGGGGCGGTAATTGGCCGGATTGGATTTGTCCTGCTTTTTGTGACAGGACATACCTGGGCAGTTTTCCACATTGTCGGATAGATGCCAGTGTTGTACTGGAACAGCTTGGCTAGAGGCGCGGCTAGTTCTGGAGCACAAGTCTTCAGCACGATAGCTGGGACCCATAGCCTTTGCTGTATCCAGTGCGCTCAGCCGTTTCTTGAGATCATGTGGAGTGAATTGAATTGGCTGAAGACTGGCTTCTGTGATGGTGGGGACCTCAGGAAGAGGCCGATATGGATTATCCACTTGGCACTTCTGGCTGAAGATGGTTCCAAACACTTCAGCCTTGTCTTTTGCACTCACGTGCTGGGCTCCACCTTCATTGAGGATGGGGATATTCATGGAGCCTCCTCCTCCCATTAGTTGTTTAATGGTCCACCACCATTCAGTACTGGATGTGGCAGGACATGCGGAGCCTTGATTTGATCCGTTGATTGTTGGATCACTTAGCCCTCTCTATAGCATGCTGCTTCTGCTTTTTAGCATGCATGTAGTCCAGTGTTGCAGCTTCCCCAGGTTGGCACCTCATTTTTAGGTACACCTGGTGCTGCTCCTGTACACTCCTTATTGAACCAATGTTGGTTCCCTGGCTTGATGGTAATGGTAGAGTGAGGGATATGCCGGGCCATGAGGTTACAGATTGGTGGAATAAAATTCTGCTGCAGCACCTCATGGATGCCCAGTTTTGAGCTGATGGATCTGTTCTGAATCTATCACATTTAGCACGGTGGTTGTGCCACACAACATGATGGAGGGTGTCCTCAGTGGGAAGACGGGACTTCGTCTCCACATTGACTGTGCGAAGTCCCCCACCTGTAACCTTGCTACTTGGAGCATTGATTCATCAGCTGAGGGAGGGCAGTAGGTGGTAATCAGCAGAGGTTTCCTTGCCCATGCTTCACCTGAAGCCATGAGACTCATGGGGTCTGGAGTCAATGTTGAGGACTCCCAGGGCCACTTCATCCCAACTGTACTGCCACCCACTGACAGGGCAGACCCAGGGATGGTGATGGAGGTGTTTGGCCGAAAGGTATGATTCTGTGAGTATGACTATGTCAGGCTGTTGCTTGACTGGTCTGTGGGACAGCTCTCCCAATTTTGGCACAAGTCCCCAGAAGGAGTACTTTGCAGGGTTGTCATGTCCGTAGCCAGTGCCAATGCTGGGTGGTCCGTCCAGTTTCATTCTTATTATTGTGTTTTGTAGCGGTTTGTTACAACTAGGCCAGTTAAGAGTCAACCACATTGGAGTCTGGAGTCAGGAGTCACATATAGGCCAGACTAGGTAAGGATAGCAGATTTCCTTCCCTAAAGGACATTCGTGAACCAGATGGGTTTTTATGACAATCCGATAGTTTCATGGTTACCATTAATAATACTAGCTTATTTTTTTATTCCAGATTTATTTATGGGATTTGAACTCACATCTCTGGATCATAAGTCCAGGCCTCTGGATTACTAGCCCAGTGACATTACCACTATGCTACTGTTCCCACAAGTGAACCCTAAAACATTTTATAAACATATCAAGTGTAATCATGTAGCTAGAGAAAAAGTTGGGCCTATTGAGGACCTAAAGGGAAATCTTCATGTAGAGGCAGAGGACATGGCAAAAGTATTAAATGAGTACTTTGCATCTGTCTTCACAAAGGAAGCGGATGATGTGAAGGTTACAATAAAAGAGAGGGAAGTTATGGACAGGATTGTGATAGATAGAGAAGACCTACTAAAAAGATTAGCATTACTGAAAGTTGGTTGGTCACCTGGTCCAGATGGAATGCATCCTAGGTTGCTGAAAGAAGCAAAGGTAGAAATAGCGGAGGCATTGGTCACAATCTTTCAATCCTCATTGGATACAGGAGTAGTGCTGAAGGACTGGAGGGTTGCTAATGTTATACCACTATTCAAGAAAGGGGAGAGGGATAAACTAGGAAACTACAGGCTAGTCAGCCTAACATTGGTGGTGGAGAAGTTATTGGAAACCATTATCGGGGACAAAATAAACTTTCATTTGGAAAGGCATAGGTTAATCAAGGAGTACCAGCATGGATTTGTTAAAGACAAATCAGGTCTAACTAACTTGATTAAATTTTTGATGAGGTGAAAGAGGTTGATCGAGGTAGCGCAGTAGATGTTGTATATGTGGACTTTTGGAAGGCATTAGATAAAGTGCCACACAGGAAGCTTATTAAGAAGATGGAAGCCCATGGAACTAAGGGCAAAGTGGTGGTATGGATACAAAATTGGCATGGTGATGGATGGATGTTTTTCAGACTGGGAGATGGTTTGCAGTGGTGTTCCCCAAGGGTCAGTTTTGGGTCCATTACTTTTTACAATTTTTATAAACATTCTAGACTCGGGTGTAGGGAGCTACATTATAAAGTTTGCAGATGATCCAAAACTTGGCAAAGTAGTAGATAGTGATGAGGATAGTTATAGGCTTCAGGATGACATAGACAGGATGGTGAAATGGGCAGAAGTATGGCAGATGGAGTTCAATGTGGAGAATTGTGAAGTGATGCACTTTGGGAGGATTAATATAGAAAGACAATATTCTATAAATGTCACGATTTGAAATATTTAGATGAGCAGAGAGGCCTTGGTATCCATATACATAAATCTTTAAAGGTGGCAGGGCAAGTTGATGAGGTGGTTAAAAAGCATATGGGTTACTTGGGTTTATAAATTGAGGAGAATTGTCTTCACCCAGAGAGTTGTCGGGATCTGGAACGCTCCACCTGAAAAGGTGGTGGAAGCTGATTCCATAAATAATTTTAAAAGGGAATTGGGCAGGTACTTGAGGATGAGGAACTTAGGACAAAAGCGGGGATGTGGGACTGAGCACGACTGCTCTTTCAAAGAGCCAGCACAAGCAAGACGGGCTGAATGGACTCCTTCTGTGCTGTAAGTTTCTATGATTCTATTATTTCCAAACAATTGATAAGAATATCCCCAGACTATCCTCTGCTGCTATAATCCTGAATGTTTGATTCAAGATAGTGTCATGACCAGCCTCGTATAAATTGACAGATATTTTCTTAAGATTGAAAATCTATAGCTGTAAATTAATTAACCAGAATGCACCTTTTCTGTATAAAATTCATAACTTGCTCTCTCAGCCCTCCCCCAGTACATGCTGGAACAGTAGGGCAACATTTAGCAGGAATGTGTACAATTTCAAAGTTTCCTCCTGTGCCCCTGGAGCCTGACAAAATATTATAACTTAAGTAGCGAGTTTTCTGTGTGACAACATAATCCATCCAGGAGCTTCTAATGAAATCCATTTTTTGTTTTCCAGGACAAACATCTAGTAAAGTGGATGGACACATTATAAGAAGTAATTCCCTGCAGATCCAACTAAAATATAATGCAGACTGTGTTTATTGCAGCAGTTAACACACCCATTGGTCCACACTGCAGTCAACTGTCAGCATAAGCATTAGCTTGCACTGCCATCTGTTAAGTATCAGTGTTCACATATTCACAACGGAGAAAAACCTATGTTGCAACTCCCTCCCGCCTCAATACTTCCTCCTTCAATTAAGACAGTGGAACAATCTGAGCTGCCAGTGCCTCCATGAGTAACGACTAATGACACTTCATTGTTTCAAGAGGCAAAAGTGTACACGTTTTGACCTAAATTCTAAGATATCACACCAAACTTCTTTAAGAGAATGAATTACTGAAATACTTCTGTGAAGCAAATGGGGCAGTTCTGCACCATGCGATTTAATTCCTAGATGTTCCGTTATTCTTTTGTTAAAATACATAACCTAAAAGTCAAGACCATTAGGTTACTTAGGATAAGCTTGAGGAACAGCACCTCATCTTTCACTTTACAGCCTTCTGGACTCAACATTAAGTTCAACAATTTCAGACTATAACCCATGCCCCAATTTTTTCACATGGCAGCTGTTGATGATTCTGCCATCCCCATTTGCAACATTTAACCACTCCTGCCTTCCACCCTATCACAGACCGTCCTTTTGTTCTTTCTTCCCCTCACCTCTTTCCCTGCCTCTGCACCTACTTCAAATCTGTTACATCTCTAACTTTTTCCAGTTCTGACGAATGTCACAGACCTGAAACGTTATCGCTGTTTCTCTCTCCACGGATGCTGCCTGGCCTACTGAGTGTTTCCAGCATTTTCTGTTATTTCAGATTTCCAACATCCGCAGTATTTTGCTATTCCATTATATCTCATTGCTTGACCAACAGGGAACATTCCAGAGGGTAAGACTGGATCGACCAGTTCACAGTTGCTTGCCAGAGAATCAATTCCACATAGTAGCAGCTGTTTTAATATTTTAAAATCCCTCATGAAGGCAAACAATAAAATAGCTCACTGGACATAATTTACAACTTCTTACCCTGATGCAACAATGCGGAAGCAGTACTAATCTGTGAAGCATCTTGTTTTTATAAAGCTGCAGGCACCACAGTGTAGGTCTTCATTTGGTACCACGAAGCACTGACCTTGAGTCACAGGAAGTGAATATAGGGTCAGCAGAAGTTTAATCTGGATCAGAAAGCAAAGCTTTGAAACAGAAAAATCAGCATTTATAGTGAAAGCTTCAAATTACTATTTGCATTTGTTGCTTCTGCGCCATGTGAACTGATCTATATATAATACTCCAGAGTTGTGAAGAAAAAGAAAGAACTTGCATTTCATGACCTCAGTCCCAAACTGCTTTACTTGCCATGAAGTACTTTTGAACTGTAGTCGCTGTTGTAATGTAAGAAACGTGGCAACCAATTTGCAGCATCAATCTAACAGGATAAAGATTGGCCAGGACAGTGGGGAGAACTCCCTTGCTCTTCTTCAAATAGTGCCAATGGGATCTTTTACATCCAACTGAGAAGTGGATGGGGCCTTGGCTTAATGTCTCATCTGAAAGACAGCACTTCCAACAATTCCTCAAGCACAGCACTGAGCTCTCAGCCTGGATATTGTGCTCAGGTCTCGGGAGCAAGACTTGAACCCACAACCTTTTAACTCAGGGTTAAAAGTGCTACCACTAAGCCAAGGCTGGCCACTTAGTACTTGGTAATATTTAGAGTGGTCATTGCTCAGAATACAGATGGTCTTCTCTGTCATGGGAGATGCATGGATGTTTGGGGATTAAAGCTTTGGTTTTACTTCCCATATTAAAGCTTTGGTTTTACTTCCCATATTCACAACTGATGCATATAACATTCTAACTCTTATTAAATTAAATATTTTTGTAACATTAGCCCACAGGATAAAGATGCAGTATTAAACCGTTACCGATCAAAAGCATAACTTCATATGAGTTTCCCTACAGCTCGGATGATAATGATTCAATAGCCCGCTCATTACAGTACTGTTTGATATAACATGCATCATTTATGGTTCCATAATTAATAAAGCATACAAGAAATCCGCTCTGGAACATTCACTGAGCTAAAGCATAGTTTTCCTTTGGCTCCCAAAGGCAACATAATAAGGGAGTGGTCACTGTATTACAATAGTAACTAAGAATTCAACAACCATTAGAAGTATTAAAATATGTCAGCACAACAGTAAAGGAGACTAGTGTCTGCCTCTTTGGCTTCTCTCAGCTTTGTGAGACATTTCCATTACTATTTGAACCTGACTGCTGAGAAACATATGTCTTAAAATTTTCTGATCTTCACTATTGCAGTTAAACTTGTCTACAATGACCACCTTTGAAATTGACTTCAAGTGGTCTTTGTAGACTTCTCCTGATACAGGTTCAAATAGGTCACGATATAAATCATCTGTTCACAGTGGTCTTAAATACTGTACAACACTGGCTTCACAATTATATGCAACTGTCAGTACAACCTGAAGAGTTATCTTAACAATATCATGTACATCTATCTAGTCACTGTAATTAAGGAAACATGTAGGCCGCAATTTTGCCGGTGCTCAGCGGACCCGATTAGTGGAGGGTCAGCTGTGAAATTTAAAATGATTGACAGCGGTTCGAGAACCCACTGTCAAAACGTGCACACCTGCATTTCCCGCTGTTGGATCTGCCAGCGCTGAGCAAACCCGACAGGCAGCAGCGGGGGGCACAATTCAAAACATTAGTGGCTTGATTACAGCTTTTTTTCCCCAGCTTTTTAACTTTCACAGGTCTCCCACGGGTTTCCCGCTGTGCCTAGACAGCGTCAGTGAAGCTGAGGCGGGAGGTCAGTGGCCATTGAATCAGCTGATGAGTTGACAGCTTCAAACGTCAACTCAAAGCTCCCAACTGATTCAGATATCTTCCCTTAAGCACTAGCATCTCTAAACTGCATTTCCACGACAGATTCAAGATGCTGCAAGTCTTTACACAAGTCTCCTGCAATCTGACCTCATTACCTCTCCCACCATTGACAGATCGCTTCTGTTATCTCTACTTCACCTGCCATCTATTCCATCAGCATGGGTGTACTTTATACTCTCTCACCTTGGTCCTCAGAATCTGACCACGATCAGCCCCAACACCAGCATCACCAGGCACACCAGCAGCACCAACAGCCACACCAACCTTCTCCGCAATCACCTGATGCTGCACAGGAGAGAGGGCATCAGCACCCGAGCACATTGCTGCCTGGGACACCAGGGATGGCCTCACCATGGCCACATTTACTTCACTTGATGCTGTACACCCTGGCTGCCACATGATACACCAGGTTGGCACCACCCCACACCAATAACATAAAGCATCCCTACACTGCCCAAGCCATTCCTTTCACACTCATCAGCATTGCGGGGTGTACCATTATGTCTCACCATTCACTGCAACTCACTAAGCCACTTCCAAAGGTACACACAAATCTGTCCAAGAAAGCAAAGTGTTGAAAATAAAAATTTCAATGTTTGACAGCACATTAACAGAAACTTGTGTGTTGTTAGTTGGTATGATTAGACTAGATGAAGGTGAGTGTGAGGGGTGGCTAGTGAGATGGGGAAGTGATAATGTAAATAGAGAGGGATGGGTGGAGGTGCAAGGTAAGTTGGTGTGAGTAAGGATGTGCAGGAGTAGGGTAGAGAAGGTAGAGTGATGGGGATGTGATGAGTGGCACAGCAGGATGAGGTTGAGTGTGGCTTTTGCAGTAACATTTTGTGATCTACTGAGATCATTGAAAGGTTTGAAGCCTGGTCCTCCTGACGACATCTCTGCTTGTGCCCTCCTGTGCAATGTGCAACCAGGTTGCGTTGATCTCCTGGGCGGTCTCTTCCGCCCATTGGAAGGGAAGAGAACCTCCCTGCCTGCTGTGACTCCCTCCATAAGCATATGGAGGGAGTCATGGGAGAGCCTGGGTGCAGCCGTCCACCTTTGTGCAGTGCTTGTCAGTGTTTGCAGCACCTCAATGCTGTAGAACACTGACAGCACAAATGTCAAAGTAAATTTGCACATGGTCCCTTTAAGGAAACCGGCTGATGACGTGTCATAAATGGTGTCATCAGACCCGCTTCCTTCAATTGGCTGGGAAACTCACTGGGCGAGCTTAACAAGCCCAATCGGGGAAAGTCATGTCAGAGGCCAGGATGGAGCCAACAGCAGGGCCAAGACCCGCCACCGATGTCACCCACCTAGGTAGGGAAAATCGCGGCCGTAGGGTGGGCCCAGTGCATTTCAACCTTAACCATTACACTCTGTCACAGTCCTTCACATCTGGAGATCAGGGTTCATTTCTACCCCAAAATTTGGAGATGCGAGTCTTTCCTTAATAATTAATTAAAAGATTCAAGGTGAGTTGAGTTCGCCCAGTCAAACCCTACTTCTGGCCACACAAAAATGCATTAGAGTAATCTTATCTTCAAAATCCAAGCCTTAAATAGAAATACTGGATTGTGTGGGTGTTAGCACATTGTCCTTTCATTCATGAATCTTCAGTTCAGTTCAGACTGATAACATTAAAGTCTTCTCCCTCTGATGGCTCAGAGAAATCTCAATTCTGTTCCTAATGGGCAAATTTTCTATAATTCAATATGAAACTGCCAATCTTACTCAGAGGTCACAATGATAGACGAAAAACATGTTGTTTGGGGATAAGGTAATTTTGACAATGGTCCCTGGGCTGGGCTAAGGGTCCTGTCCATACAGAGAGGGGTCATGACAAGTTTTGTCAATGTCCTTTGTGGGGCTTCCAGAGGGGACCATTAACTTTTGGATTGGCCCATTATTACCTGGAGTGATCTGGGTCCCAGCAAAGGGCTGCAGAGCACCAGATACTTCTGGAGCTCCGGGCAAAGTCCGTACATTAGCCATTCCAGAAATGCAACTCTCCCCACAACAAACACTGGTGAAGTATCTGTGGGATATATGCCAGTTGGACTGCTAAGTCTACCTTTAACTAACAATGACAGTTGTGCTAACTTAGCTGTTGCAAGGGTAGCTCCTTCTTCAGTGGATAGGCCCAATCAATGTATGCCCAGGTCTGCAGGAATTGTAAAGTCTGTCATGTTGTCTGTCTCCTCCCAGACTGCTTCCCAGTATGGTTCATTTGAGGGGGTAGAAGCAGAATATGAGTATAATTTTTGGTGCCCTTCCATGCCCCAGGCAGGAGTGGAATTTTAGAAGCATCTGCGTGTGCACTAAACTCAATGTGCAAGAGCCTTCTCAGGATAATACATTCTGCTGCATGTGGTAGCTCTGAAGGGTCTGCTTCTACTATCTCTCCATTCCTCCTGTGTTACCTGGCAATCTAGATCTCATCCCCAGAATCCTTTCAGAATTTCTGTATTATCTTTTCATTTGGAAATGAAAATGGTGCAAAGGATGTAGATATGGGTGTCTGGCAGGGAGTGGCAGTACATTTCCAGGGTGTTGGCCTACACTGGAGATTTGGGAAATTGGCTGGATCCTGGAGGAAAATGTAGGTAACAGTATCTATTGTGCTGGATGTGGTGAAATTTCTCTGCCAGCTATTGGATGGGAATAACCTGCCCCTTGTTGAGAAATTGGCCAAGCCTGGTGATACCTTTCTTATGTTGGGGGTCAAATGTGGTGTAGATCTACCAAGGAGTCCCCCATTGTGCCAGATTGGAGGGTGGGTCAATTTTCCCTCAATAGTTTTCAGATAGATAGTGGCCTCTTTCCATGCTGATAGTGTTGTTGTTACATCTCCAGGGCTTGAGAACATAATCTAGGCTTCTGTGCAGTACTGAGAATGGTCCTGCATTGATAGAGGTGCTGTCTTTTGGATGGGATATTAAACTGAAGCCCATTCGGCCAGTTCAGGTGGACATTAAAAAAATCCATGACACTATTCAAAGATGAAAAGTGAAGTTCTCCCAGTGTCTTGGCCAACATTTATTTCTCAACTAACATTACCAAACCAGATTAACTGGCCATTGATATTTGTGAGATCTTGCTTTGTACAAATTGGCTACCATGTTTACTTACATAACAACAGTGACCATACTTCAAAAGCAATTAATTGGTTGTGAAGCACTCTGGGATATCCTGAAGACATGAAAAGCATTATATAAGTACAGATTCTGTCTTTCTTTATGGGATTTTTTGTACTGCTGTTGGGCTTCTCCGGGGAAATATGTGTTGTCTTCCTTTTTCAAATGCTTACTGTCAGGGTCCCTAGTCAGCAATTCTAAAAGCACAGCTTTCAAGCCAAGCTACATACATATTTCTGTTTTTAAATGCTGCAAAAACCAGATGAAAGAGTCTTCTAACATAATTGCTCTGTTGTGAAATCACCAATGCAAGCTGTTTACTAAATGTGGCATTCTTCACACTGTTGCAATTATCACTTTGCTTATAATTAGCATCTTTCCATCTGAAGGTACTCACTTGTGCTGGGGTATGGGTGCAACGGCATAATCTGCCCTCTAACACCTTGCCCAAGTGGCCATGTTTCATGTGTGACCTTGGACAGTGAGTGTTGGTAGGCTATTAGAAAGTAGGGAGCATCACAACCGAGTCCAATTCATTCTTCACCAGATATCCACAGAGATACACTTCCCCACAGCGTTCAATGGATAATGGATCAGGAGTGGGAACCATAGCTCAGTTAGATGCTGACTTTATCAACAGATCCATCAGGAGAGCCTATAATGTACATATTTTTTCAAATGAAAATACTAACTCAAAGAGCACGGTACAGGTTTATGCTAAGCTAAAAGTGACTAAATATGTTCATCCACACTATACTCATCCACAACATCTGCCTGCACACAGCTCCACAATAGCCATTGCATAAGTAGTTTATTTTACACAAATGATTTATAATTGTACTGACCTCTGGAATAATATATAACTCAAGTTCATTTGCACCTATGAAAGAATATATGACAATCTAGCGGGATGTACCACCAAATAAATAAAAAGCAAAAAACTGCGGATGCTGGAAATCTGAAACAGAAGCAGAAAATGCTGGAAAGACTCAGCAGGTCAGTGGGATCTGGGAAGAGCGCAGTTCTGATGAAGGGTCTCCACCTGAAAGGTTATGTTGTGTGCTCACTCCACACAGACTGACCGGCTGAGTGCCAACATCTTCGGCTTCTGTTACTGGTGTGCGGCTCTTTTCATTTCACAAGCTTTTTAAAGCAAGTTCCAAGTCCAGCAACCTACTTTTAAACGGTGACAGTTAATTAAAAATGAACTGTCTTATTTATTAAATCAAGTAAAGATCAATTTCTTGAACCGGCACCGTCAAAATGAGTGCAGGGACAGGCGAGGGCAAAAGTCAACCCAGGACATCTTATAAATCGAACAATATCATATGTATCCAGGATTTAAAACTTTTGGCATTTTAGTAGTGGATCTGTTTCTTGTCGCAAACTAAAACTTGATTGGCCCAAAGTCACTAAAAACATATTTTAAATGTATAATCTGGCATTTCTGTTCATTTCTTTCGGGGATTTAACTGAAGCTCTATGTGTTTCACTGACCACAACACTCCCGAGTGATGAGCGACATCCTCCGCCTGTATATTGCGAGCGTGTTGGTGTCAAACGGCTTCGGGACTTTTAATATTTTTGACCAGGATTCTCTTCAGACCGAGTAACTATAATTCTCACATCACAAACCGTTAGCGGACTTTGCCTACAACTTTATCACTCGTGAGAAAGATGGGAACCATACATTAGCATAATCCATAAACCTGATAGGAACTGAAGACTGTTCTCTTTAAACATTATTCGGGGTTAATATTAAAGACAGCCGATTTCCAACTCTTAAATCATCGCTTAAGGAGATGTGAAAAGCTGAAGCAGGGGGAGGGAGTTTCTAAACAAAAGTTACTTTTTTGATAAAAACACGTGCAGCCGCTGCTGGTGTAAATCGCGGAGTTACAGAAGGGAAGGACTGGGCATGTGAAGCGGGCAGGAGAGGGCAAGTGCGGCTCCAGTGGGGCGAGAACTGTCGACCTGGGTTGACTTACCGCCACTGGGCTGAGGAGGTGACTGTCGCCGATCATCAGAGCCCCAGCCCGAAGTGGAGAACGAGTCCGTACCGGGGCTGCGAGTCCTCCAGCCGGGCTGCGAGCCCTCCTCCCAGCTTGTGCTTTCAGCGCTAGAATTCACTGGCGAGTCGGTAGAGTCTGTAAAACCAGACCGGTCCGTATAAGGGGCGTACGATCCGCCGGACAGAGGTTTGAAGAGCAGCAGTAGCAGCAGCATCAGGCTGCTGATGGGGTGAATCAAAGCGCACGTTGCCATGATGATGCCTGATCGCTTCGGGGGTCTGGATTCCGACTGCCAAACAAACAAACACACACACGCGAATGAAATGCCTTGGAGACAAATCTGTGTGTGGGGAAAAGGTCGATCTTGAGCTTATTTGTATTTACAGAGCCGGTCCCGCACTCTCCGGCTAGTTCAGCAGCTCCACTGTAGATGTAATCCAGGGTGAAAATCCATCTTGAACTAAAACTCATCCGGCTACATCTGAGTGACTGTAATAGAGAGAGACAGGCTGGCGGATTTGACTGACTGACTCCTCCTAGGGGTTGACATCAGCAAACCCCAGTCGGTGCTGATTTCCAGTTGAAGCCACGCTAATCCTAACATCTCAAAATGCACTTAAGAAACCACAAGGAGCTAACAGCATACCTTAAAAAGGGCGAAAGTGTCATTTTCTTTCCTGCAGAGAGTGGTACACTTTATTTCCAAGAGACATCTTCCTGAGAACTAATGTGAGTTTTCTCTCCTGAGAATTAAACAAAGGTGTCTTTCTCGGCAAGAACCAGATAATATTGTAAACTCAGGAGCTTCCCAGAAGATATGAAATCTGTATCATTTTCACATTGGTTCACCTGGCTCCTCTGAACTTCAGGAATATGGAATCAAATTAGACCTAGCTCAAATAGTTTTTCAATATTTAAGTTTAAAATGTTAAAAATATGAACGTACCAGTGAGTACAAGACCACTGGGGCCATCTGATATCCAGCATGTTGCTTTAAAAACGGTGTATTTGTGCCAACCTTATACAATGCAAGTTTCCAGCATCTGCAGTATTTTGCTTTTGTTTTATTGCATATTATAATATGATAGAATTTTATATTGAGTTTGAAAGTGATTTCGTTAAATCCGAAACTAGGGTCTAAAATCTAAACAAAGCAAACTACGTAGGTATGAGGGGCGAGTTGGCTAAGGTAGATTGGGAAACTACATTAAAAGGTATGATGGTAGACAAGCAATGGCGAGCATTTAAAGAATTAATACATAATTTACAATAAATATACATTCCTTTAAGGCACAAAAACCCCACAGGAAAAGTGGTCCAACTGTGGCTAACAAGAGAAGTTAAAGATAGTATTAGATCAAAGGAAGAGGCTTATAATGTTGCTAAAAAGAGTAGTAAGCCTGAGGATTGGGAGGATTTTAGAATTCAGCAAAGAATATGAGAGTAAACTTGCAAGAGACATAAAAACAGACTGTGAAAGCTTCTATAGGTATGTAAAAAGGAAAAGATTAGCAAAAGTAAATGTGGGTCCCTTACAGGCTGAGACAGGAGAAATTATAATGGGGAATAAGGAAATGGCAGAGAAATTAAACAAATACTTTGGCCGCGATTTTATCAATGGAGGTGGGTTGGGTGCGGGTCTGATGTTCGGCGGGTTCCGCTCCCGCCTCTGCTTTTAGCCGCCCATAAACTGCCATTTTAACTTAAGTGGCCTACTTAATGAGTCCATGCGCGCTACCCTGACCCAATTAGTGGGTTCGGGTCTGCTGCTCGCCTCTGCTGACATCTGTCAGCCAGCTGTATTTGAGGGGCCCATGCAGTATTGTTTCAAATTCAATCTTTCCTGCTGCTTCTCTTTTTGAAATTGTTGCCATGACTGCTGCAAGAGCTAAGGCCTCTCCCCGCTTTGATGATGACTCCCTCCTCTTGTGGAGGGAGTGAGAGGTCATCAGGAGGTACTCTTCCCCTCATCCAGACGGAGGAAGCCTCCTCAGCAAAGCAAAGCAGCCTGGCTGCAAATTGCTGAGGAGGTGAGCTGCAGATCTGTGTGTGCTCGCTCCTGGGTGCAGTGCAGGAAAAGGTTCAATGACCTGGTACACTCAGCAAAAGTGAGTAGAACATCACACATACCTTCAATCTGCTTCCCATCTCCTCTCATCACCAGCACTCTGCATTGCCAACCTACTCCTGCACATCCAACTTGACCCTTACATCCCTTGCACCCTTAACCATCCCTCTCTCTATGTACAGAATCACTTCACTATGCACCCCTCACACTCGCTATCACTGTTATGCAATGCCAACAACTAACAACGCACAGGGAGGGCCCTTGGTATTGGCACCTCACTCCATCTTTGTCTCCTTCTAAGCATCTATGCTATGGATTCTCTACACTCACTCCAACATTCTCACTCCAACTCCACTTGTGTCCCTCATTGCAGGAAAAGAGAGCCCACCACAAGAGGGAGAGGACCAGGACAGGAGGAGGGCCACCTTCCATTGCCCAGCTGACTACCGCTGAGGAGGCTGCTCTGGAGATCATAGGAGGTGCTGAGGATCTGGAAGTGGGGGACAGTCAGATGGGCGCAGTAGAGCAAGCTGGTGACAGAATAGATATGCAGCCCTCTCAGTTACATTGCATGAGTGACTGATATGGCATCTGATGTTCATAGAGATTGAGTTCTGATCATCTGCACAATTCGATGTGCATGCTACATTAATATCACATGTCTAACTCATGCCTTTTCTCCCCCACAGGACCATCGAGATCCCCCCTCCCCACTGTACAGGAGGAAGAGCTGGAAGACTCCTCAGAGGAACCTGCAACCTCTGAGGGCGCAGCGTCAGCAGAAATAAGCGCACCCAGCACCAGCGCAGATATGCACACCTCGGTGGGACCTTCGCGAGATAGAGTAGTGTTCTCACCTGGTGTATCACAGCTCACAAGTAAGCATCAGCAGATGGTGGAGACAGGGACAGCAGTGGAGAGTCCTCGTCAGAGGCCGCAGGGCGCTCCTAGCTCTGCTCAGCTGCACGTGGACCCTGTGCCTTTGGGGCCATCCAGAAAGAGAGCAGTGCTGGAACTCCAGGAACAAGTGCAGGAGTCTCTGGCAGGTTTTGCATCCAGGGTAACTGCGAGTGTGCAGAGAATGGAGGAGTCCATCTCTAACATGAGCACTGCCTTTGTGGAGGCAATGGCGCATGAACACACCACCATGGATAGGATAGGATAGCAACCTCCGTGGATAGGATGGCAACCTCTGTGGAAAGGATGGCTACGGTCATGGAGGAAATAAGTCGCCAGAGTCAGGAAAGCATGGTGAATGTTCAGAATAGAATGACATCTCTGGAGGAGCGATGGGCAGCTATTGAGCAGAGAGACCAGAGCTTCATGGACGTCCTTTTGAGGAGGACTGTCAGTGCAGATATGGGTCCTCATGGCCCCCCTGATGTGCAGCAAGGTGCTGTCCAGCCACTTGCTAGCCCTGAAGTGCGGCTGACCCATGAGAGGGATGTTGGTGGCAGGCAACAAGGAAGTGTGGGCTCCTGTCCAAGCGCTCACACTCCCATGCCACTGCGGAGCCCTCGGTCAGAACCCCACCAGAGTCCTCACCCAACTGAGATGGGCGTCTCAGCCCCTGCACAGCCTCAGGAGGAGCAGACTGTTGCCGAGCCCTCCCAGGCTCGCAAACCCAGAAGATGCCTGCCAAAGGCGTCGAAGCTGGAGCAGCATGAAAGTGAGCAAGGTGCCTCCACATCTGCTGAAGCCACAGGGGAAGCACCACGTAGAAGCATGTGTAAGAGAAAGATTAAGCACCTATAGTCACAAGGGTAGTCACTTAGGTGTTTTGATGTCATACATATTTAATATAATCATCGCCATTTCAATTGCAAAAAAGAAATGCGATGGAAAACATTCAAAGAGTTGGCCTATGTGTGCCCAGAAATGGAAGTGTCACAGTGAGTTGTCAGGGCGCCTTTCATCTGTAATGATGGTGGTGAGAGTGATAGGAACCCACAGTTTATTGTACATTGTGTATGGTGTGTTAAGAAGGTGGCAGCCACATGTGTTTGCTTCGTCAACTTAAGCAAATCTGGCATAGATTAGTGCATCCCTTGCATCACGGGCAGCAATGTGCTCGTGTGCTGGTGGAACTGGTGCATCCGCCTCCACAAGGTCTTCCTCCTCTTCCTCCTCCTCTGAGGAGGAGGCTGTGCGCTGAGCCACTTGTTCCTCATGCAGCGAGAAGCCACGCTGCAGTGCGATGTTGTGCAATGCACAGCAGACCACGATGATTCTGGAGACCCTGGCTGGTGAGTACTGTAGGGCTACACCTGATCTGTCAAGGCATCTGAATCGAATTTTGAGCAAGCCGATGGTTTGCTCGATGATGGCTCTGGTCAAAATGTGGCTTGCATTGTAGCGCTCCTCAGCTTCGTTTGCTGGCCTCCTCAACGGCGTCATTAGCCACGTCTTCAGGGATAGCCCTTGTCTCCAAGTAGCCATCCAGAAAGTTGGGTTGGCGGAATGAAGAGCTGAGGCACAGCAGACTGCTGCAGGATGAACGAGTCATGGCAACTGCCAAGGTACTTTGCACAAACATGTATAATGTTCTTCCTGTGGTTACAAACCAGCTGCACGTTAAGGGAGTGGAAGCCCTTGCAATTGACAAATACAGCTGGGTTGTGATGGGGTGCCCTAATGGCCACATGTGTGCAGTCTATGACGCTCTGCACCCTTGGGAAGCCTGCCATATTTGCAAAGCCAACCACACGCGCGGTTACACTTGCTTCATCCGTGAAGAAGTGGATGTAATTGTACGACTTTACAAAGAGGCCATCGGTAACCTGCGTGATGCAAGTGTGTGCGGCCGACTGGGAGATGCCGCTGATGTCTGCTGATGATCCCTGGAAGGACCCTGAAGCAAAAAAATTGAGGGCGGTGGTGACTTTGACAGCCACTGGTAAGGGGTGCCCACCCACTCCTCTGGGCTCCAGGTGTTGCTGCAGCATTGCGCAGATGTCAGCGACTACCTCTCGCAAAAGTCTCAGCCTCCTTTGGCACTGCTGCTCAGTCATGTTGAGGAAGCTCATCCTCGGCCTGTAAACCCTGTGTTGGGGGTATCTCCTGCGGCGCGGTGCAGCCCTGCGCTGACACCCTCTGCCCTGTGCAGCATCAGGTGGGTGAGGAGGAGGTTGGCGCTCCTGTTGTTGCTGCTGCTGTTGTGCCTGGTTCTGCTGCTGCCGCGGCTGCTCTTCCTCCGAACCTGAGGACCAGGATGAGAGGGTATAAATGGTTCCCATTCTGCTGGTATATATCTCAGTTGAGGACTAGATGTTATAAGCGTTCAGTCAATGTGGGGAGAGGGTTTTCCCAGGAGGTCACAGTGCCTATAGATCTCAGCTTCACCACTTACAAGCTCAGAAGACCTGCAAAAAGTGTTCCAACACCTGAAAAAACAAAGTTCCGTCATCTGTAAGTCAGCCATGTTAGAGGTCCGTTTTTATGCTGGAGCTGCAGCTGTCAAGAAGTCTGGCACTTGCTGAACCTGGCCCAATCAGCTGGCGTGGTTTGCAAACGGCGTGGAACATGCTGAAAATGTTATAAAATTGAAATACCCTGTTAAAATCGGCTTCTCCAGGCAGTTAACAAGCTGTTAACTGCCTTAAGTGCCTCTCCCGCCGCTTGGTGGCAGGACTCCCAGACCCGACACTTGGTAAAGTAGCGTGGAGGCGGGTAGACGGCAGGATCACAACCCGCCATCACTCAAAAAGATTTTAACATCTGACCCGCCTCCAAACCCGCCCTCTGAGCGCTGGCAAAATCGCGGCCTCGGTGTCTTCATGGAAGAAGATGCAAAAAACTTCCCGGAAATACTGGTGAACAAAGGCTCTAGCGAGAATGAGGAACTGAAAGAAATTAGTATTAGTAAAAAAATAATACTGGAGAAATTAATGGCATTGAAAGCCGATAAATCCCCAGGACCTGATGGCCTACATCCTAGGTGGCTATAGAGATAGTGGATGCATTGATTGTCATTTTTCAAAATTCCATAGGTTCTAGAACAGTTCCCGCGGATTGGAAGGTAGCAAATGTAACCCCACTATTTAAGAAAGGAGGGAAAGAGAAAACTGGGAACTACAGACCAGTTAGCCTGACATCAGTAGTAGGGAAAATGCTAGAATCTATTATTAAGGATGTGGTAACAGGGCACTTGGAAAATAATAATAGGATTGGGCAGAGTCAACACGGATTTATGAAAGAGAAATCGTGTTTGACGAATCTGCTAGAGTTTTTTGAGGTTGTAACTAGCAGAATAGATAAGGGGAACCAGTGGATGTGGTGTATTTGGATTTTCAGAAGGCATTCGATAAGGTGCCACACAAGAGGTAATTGAACAAAATTAGGGCTCATGGGATTGGGGGTAATATACTAGCATGGATTGAGGATTGGTTAACGGACAGGAAATAGAGAGTAGGAATAAACGGGTAATTTTCGGGTTGGCAGGCTGTAACTAGTGGGGTACCGCAAGGATCAGTGCTTAGGCCTCAGCTATTCACAATCTACATCAATGGTTTGGATCAGGGGACCAAATGTAATATATCCAAGTTTGCTGATGATACAAAGCTGGGTGGGAATGTAAGTTGTGAAGAGGATGCAAGGAGGCTTCAATGGGATATAGGCGAGCTAAGTGAGTGGGCAAGAACTTGGCAAATTGAATATAATGTGGAGAAATGTGAAGTTATCCACTTTGGTAGGAAAAATAGAAAAGCAGAGTATTTTTTAAATGGTGAGAGATTGGGAAATGTTAGTGTTCAGAGGGACCTGGGTGTCCTTGTACACGAATCACTGAAAGTTAACATGCAGGTACAGCAAGCAATTAGGAAAGCAAATGGTATGTTGGCCTTTATTACAAGAGGATTTAAGTATAAGAGTAAAGACGTCTTACTGCAATTATATAGGGCCCTAGTGAGACCACACCTGGAGTATTATGTACAGTTTTGGTCTCCTTACCTAAGGAAGGATATACTTGCCATAGAGGGAGTGCAACGAAGATTCACAGGACTGGTTCCTGGGATGGGGGGATTGCCCTATGAGGAGAGATTGAGTAGACTAGGCCTATGTTCCCTAGCATTTAGAAGAATGAGAGGTGATCTCATTAAAACATATCAAATTCTTAAGGGGCTTGACAGGGTAGATGCAGGGAGGATGTTTCCCCTGGCTGGGGAGTCTAGAACCAGGGGTCACAGTCTCAGAATAAGGGGTCAGCCATTTAGGACTGTGATGAGGAGAAATTTCTTCACTCAGAGGGTGGTGAATCTTTGGAATTCTCTACCCCAGAGGGCTGTGGAGGCTCAGTCTTTGAGTATATTCAAGACAGAGATCGATAGATTTTTGAATATTAAGGGAATCAAAGGATATGGGGATAGTGCAGGGAAGTGGAGATGAGGTAAAAGATCAGAATGGCGGAGCAGGCTTGAAGGACCAAATGGCCGACTCCTGCTCCTATTTCTTATGTTCTTACATTGCAACATATTCAGTAACTGTCATCTGTGTTTTTCACATGTGATTTCAGCCTCTTTGAAAAGCAATTGAAAGTCTGCCATATTGGCTGTTGGGGGGTAAACTGCAGTAAATGCTGAGTAACTATTACAGAAAGGCTCCTCATATTGCCAGAAGACAGCCTGTTCACAATGAGAGCTTCCTGCTCAGCTGCACCTATGCAAGAATCTCACTTGGATTCATACCTCCCACCACCACTTGCAGCCATGTAGAAGAGGGAGGTCAACCAATAGTCTCTTCAATCCAGTGGCTGGATTTTTTTGAATGGGTATAATAAAAGCTGAGTTTTTCCAGCGTTTTCTGTTGTTATTTCAGATTTCCAGCATCCGCAGTATTTTGCTATAATAAAAGCAGACTTGGCGCGGATCACACTCCTTGACTTGTACATTTCCTAAAATTATCTAGACTATTGAGAGTTCTTTAAAATAACGTATCTTATAAAATTTAACAAGGAACCAATCCCAGCCAGAGAACTTCCAAGGGAAAGGGAGAGGGAGTTGACGGGTGAGTTACATAATCACTATCGTGCTGTACTATTAACTGCTTGACATGCTCAAAGGAGAGCTTATAGAAGATATTATGAAGTTTAGTCCCATAAAGTTTACATGATAGTTATACAGTATAGTTATTCTGAAAGTAGTTTAGAGGACAAGCAGTGATCTGTCCCAGAACTCTTCCAATGCCACTCTTGTCCCAGTTTGTAGGAAGTGCCCCAGAGAAACCGACATTTACTTGTCCTTCCAGGTTCTCACGTCCCTCTTTGGCAGCACTTTTCCTGTTTGATAGCCTGGCTGAGATCGGGAACCAATAAATTGCAGGCACAGACCTGCCGCTCCCTGGCACATTGGGTTTTCAATAGGCTTGAGGGGCTGAATGGCCTACTCTTGTTCCTATGATCAGGAAATTAGAGGCTGTATTTTCCCCTTCGGTTGGAAGTGCTGCAGGGACCTGTTACACCAGATCCCTGCCCATGTTTGTGTCCATCTAATTTTCTAGTATCACTTCTGTTGGATGTACATGTAAAACACGTTGTGACTTTATGCAAGCTCACAGAACATGATAAGGCTCAGGAAATCCACTGTGACAAACTGGAATTTTGCATGTATTCATTTTTTTAAAATCTTGTATTTTTGTAATCTAAAATCAGCAAGTAAGGGGTTATCTGCCAAATCTGATAAAAATGCTTTACAAGACATTTTATTAAGCAGGAATGCCCCTCTAAATTGCTGCAGCAACAAGAACCAGTCTCCTGTATTTCACATTTATAGCCATTCACACTTACAATCAAATAGGTCAACGTTCACAGATTGGTCCTTTTGTTGATGTTTGTAATGGAAACACACTCGAACTGCGATCTAACTACAGGAAACTTTCGTTTATCCGGCACCGACGGGACCGGCGTGGTGCCGGTTGATCGAAAGTGCCGGATTACAGAGAGGTATACTTACCAAGGTACGAGAGCCCCGTACACGGCCACAGGCTGAACAATTGGGACCCGGAGAGGGAAGGTAAACGAGACTCCGGCTTTTTCCTCCATGGCGGCGACAGGTCGGAGTCGGAAGAACGTTGACCCCCCTTTCGTGGGGGCGAAAGGTCAGAATCGGGGTCTTGTCTGTATAATAAAACTTACCTGATTTTTGCCGGTTAAGCGAGAATTCCGGATATTAGGGTGCCGGATAAACGAAAGTTTCCTGTATATGGCGATCTCAGCCTTCTGACAACATTTCAGATATCTTTGATACATGTAAACTGATAATATGGCAGTAAAACCGACAAACAGAAATTCAGTGAGTGCATGTAACATGTGAAGTACTTGAACTGAACTTTCTTAGAAATTAAATATGGTTTTCAATTGTTTCAAAGACCAGCAATTCCTTCTGGAAGAGTTTCAACTCCACTAATTCTATAGATTCTTTTGTAATTACAGATTAAGCGTAAATTTATTTGCTCAGAAAGCAAACCATATATTTTAAGTTTAGGACTAACATATGAGAGGGATAAGAACATATATTTTTAGGAACATGAAAAGGCCATTAAGCCCAACAAGCCTCTCACGTTTACTAGATCAACCTCACCTATTTAGCTTCTCACCATATCCCGCGTTCTTTTCTCTCTTCAGAAACGGACAATAATATGCTGTGGCAAGAACCAGTTCTTGGGATTGTGCCCATGGTCCACCAAGTGCTAGCTTCCTAATCATAGCTATGCTGTGTTGTCATGTGAGGACATAGAGGCAAACTCAAAGGGTTAGTCATCCCAGTGCAGTCTACCACATCTCTAAATAGCCAGCTCTAGAGGAGCACTGGGAAAGGAAAGGCTTGGGAAAGGAAGTTAAAAGAAAATAGAAAGGAATTTCTACTAATGTAAATCTTTATCAAAACTCTACTTCACATAATTTACAATTTATAATGTGATTTTTCATTGTGAAAAATATTCTGGATAGTTTGAGTCAGCTACCAGTAACACTGCAACCTCTAATTATAACATTCTCTGGTAAGACTTATTAATTAGGTCTCCCCACATTAAGGGCAGTCTCTATCATGCACTTTCCATATGATTGTTAAAACAATGCTGCACTGTGTCTGCTGTTTCTTTCGATTCACAGAATGACCTCGAGTGTTAAATACCCCTTGCTTTCAGTAAGTCCGAGTTATTACTATCTTCTTAGCAAAACTGAAATCATTGCATCACCCTGAAATCATCTGTTATTTCTTCTTCTTCTTAGGCAGTCCCTCGGAACTGAGGATGACTTGCTTCCACATTAAAAATGAGTTCGCAGGTGACTGATGAGTCCAATGCGGGACCTACAGTCTCTGTCACAGGTGGGGCAGACGGTGGTTGAAGGGGCGGGTGGGTGGGGTGCTTGGGTTGACGTGCGCTCCTTGCGCTGCCTGCGCTTGGCTTCTGCTTGCTCCCGGCGAAGAGACTCGAGGTGTTCGGTGCCTTCCCGGATGCTTCTCCTCCACTTTGTGCGGTATTGGGCCAGGGATTCCCAGGTGTCAGTGGGGATGTTGCACTTTTTCAAGGAAGCTTTGAGGGTATCCTTGAAGGGTTTCCTCTGCCCACCTGGGGCTCTCTTGCCGTGCCGGAGCTCCGAGTAGAGCGCTTGTTTTGGGAATCTCGTATCGGGCATGTGGACAATGTGACCCGTCCATCGGAGCTGATCGAGCGTGGTCAAAGCTTCAATGTTATATAAATATATCTAATTAATGTTAAATACTGATTTTCTGGTTACACATACATGATATTTTCATTTAAAAAAATAACTTTTTCAATCCAGGAATATCAAGGATATCAATTATATCAATGGAACCTTAACCCCTCATTTGGTTGCTTT
The DNA here is from genome assembly GCA_030390025.1 of Squalus acanthias. Taxonomy (NCBI): domain Eukaryota; kingdom Metazoa; phylum Chordata; class Chondrichthyes; order Squaliformes; family Squalidae; genus Squalus; species Squalus acanthias. Next base: position 43,260,218 of record CM059427.1, read on the forward strand.
GGGTGGGAAAGGATTACAGATTGAATCTAATCATTAGTACCTGCTAATCCTTCACACAGAATTATAATTAGTTTTAATTTTTTAGTTTTTTGGGGCAACTTGATGGTGAGAACTCAGACATGAGTTGGGGAAGTGGTTGGAGGAGAAACTGAGAGTGACAGTGTAAATTCGAATCAGCAGAAATAATACTTAGGCCATTCATTAACCCAAGCACTTCAGCAATTGTGCCATTTCACTTCTCTGTCACAGTTGGGCTCAATAACTCTCCTAAGGCCATTCGACCAATATTGATAGCACTTGCTAAAGATATATTCAAAAACCCAACTGAAATAATTTAAAAAGTAATATTGACTTTAATTAGAATCCTTTGTAATATTTTGCTTTTCATAGGGCATTGGTGGTGAGGCTCACTTTTTAAATAATCAATGCATAATTGCCCCTTGGATTCGGCTATATTTAAAAAGAAAGACTTGCATTTCTATAGCACCATTCACAACCTCAGGACGTCCCAAAGCGCTTTACAGCCAATGAAGTACTTTTTGAAGTGCAGTCACTGTTGTAATGTAGGAAATGCGACAGCAAGCTCTTACAAACAGCAAATTTAAAGTCTCATCTGAAAGACAGCACTTCCGACAGTGCAGCACTCCCTCAGTAATGCACTGGAGTGTCAGCCTAGATTTTTGTGTTCAAGTCTCTGGAGTGAGACTTGAACCCACAACCTTCTGAATCAGAAACCAACAGCCAATAAACACTGCATAGTTACTTCCATGGACAGATCAAGAGGTTACTCCCATATTACCATCAATCCGAATTTCTAAATTAGGATTTGTTTTGTGCATTAATGAACAATTTTAGAATCAGTAATTGATTTAAGCAAAGTCTATTAATCACTGAGCAGATGGCACACATCACTGTTGAGGAGACAGTTCAAGCTACTATATATAATACCTAGTGTCACAGGGAGAATATATGACACCTGGAAGAGATTATGAGGCAGTAATCCGATCAAGGGGTTTAGATTATGTTGTAAACCGTGAGAGCAAAGCTGTGATAGTTTATAACTCTCATCCAATATACAAGATGCGATTTCAGCTTTGCAACCATTCCACCCAGCTATCATTTCTACTATAACCTGTCCATTAAAATTCATGGTTTATTCACATCTGGATCTGCCTGTTTGCTGTAACTGTAGGTCAGTGCAGATAATGACAGCTAGTGCACTTGTACTAAAGTATAGCAATTGTGATGTACAAGTTTATTGAGAAATAATTGCAATGAATGCAAGTAGCTTGGTTGGTAGAAAGAAAAAAAATGAGATTTTACAGTACCCTGTTCAAGCACAGATTGAAACAAAGTACTACATGAGCAGTGAAAATTAAGAGTAAGGGGGCAAATTCGGTAATGGTTTGATAATGATTATTCACTGCATTCTTAGCCTGAGCAAAGATGGTATTTCTCTCCAAGATTATGTTATTGCTGTATCAAACATTTGTATTTAGTCTACTGTAGAAGCTGCATTCACACAGTATATTTAATATTATCTATTTAAAGGAATGCTCCAATGAAGAATTCACAAATCATGTTAACCTTCATCATGAATTGCCAGACACTAGGATATAAAGTTAAATGATTACTGGACTATTTTTGCCCAGATTTCTCTCATCATTTGTACACGGCTCTGACTTTTACTGGGTTAGCATTCCACAGGCACCAGTAGTCCTCTGATCTCTTGCCCAACTGGCCACGTTTCATGTTTCACCCTGCATAGTGAGTGTCGGCAAACATTCGATTTGGAGATCACAATGAGTCCAATCCTTTCCTTGCACAACATCCACATGTGCATTTTTCAGCAAAGATCACTGGATAGCAGTCAGAAGATAAAATCCTGACTGAATTCTTCCCTTCCAACCCAAGTAATATTGAGGTGAATAATAGAACCCAACTGCTGCCTGGCTAAAATCAGCCAACTCATGATACATATCAAATAGAAAGACTGTTTCTCATTAACAAATTTCCGTTAGATCAGATCCAAAGCTCCACATCTTGTGTTGAATTCCAATCTTTCAATCTCCACCCCTCCAGCGCTGATGATTAAAGACTCCTAACTCATACAAGAATGACTGGTCAAAATTTTAACAGTGGTAGCTGTGACAGAGTTGCTGATGATTTGTGCAATACCTACACAGCCACAAATTAAGATACAAGATGTCGCAGAAAAATCATTTTTATTCTTTAGAAATGGTGCTATGCTATTCAACAATAGAAACTTGCAATTATATAGCGCCTTTAATGTAGAACAATGTCCCAGCACACTCCACAGAGGTGCTGACAGAAATGGACATGAAGCCAGAGTGACCAAAAGCTTGGTCAAAATTGTGTGTTTTAAGAAGGGTCTGAAAGGAAGAGAGGTGGAGAGGAGGAGGTGTTCAGGGAATGAATTCCAAAATGGGAGTCCTTAATCGCTGAAGGCACAGTGGGTGAAGAGAGGGAAAATGCACAAGAGGTGAGAGTCAGAGGAATGGAGAAGGTTGTAGAGATGGAGGAAGCTAAAGAGGTATGGAGAGCGGAGGCCATGAACGAAATTAAACACGAGGATGAGAATTTTAAATTGGAGCCATTGGGGGACTGGTGCCAAAGGAGGACAGTGAGAACAAGAGTGATGAGTGAGCAGGACTTGGTGCAGGATAACATATGGACAAGCAGTGTTGTGTATGAGCTGAAGTTTACAGAGAGTGAAGCATGGCAGGCTGGCTCAGAGAGCATTGTAATAGTGAAGTCTGGAGGTTACAAAGGCATGGATGAGAGTTTCAGCAGCAGATGGGTTGAGGTGGGGCGAAGGTAGGTGATGTTATGGAGGTGGAATTAGGTGGTCTTTGCAATGGAGAGGATATGGGTTCAGAAGCTCAGCTTAAAAGACACCAAGGTTGTGAATAGTCTAGTTCAACCTGAGACAATAACCCTGGGAGGGGGATGGAATTGGTGACAAGAGTATGGCGTTTGTGGCGGGAGCTGAAGACGATGGCTTCATACATGCAAAACTGGATATTGGACAAGCAGTATGATAGCACAGAGGCAGTGGTGGCATCAAGAGAGCTGGCGGAGTGGTAGAGCTGGGTGTCGTCAGTGTATATGTGGAAGCTTACCTTGTATCTTTGGATCATGTTGCCAAAGGGCAGCATGTAGATGTGGAAGGGGGTAGGGCCAAGGATAGATACACAGGGATTACAGTGGCAATGGGGTAGGAAGAGAAGCCATTGCTGGAGATGCTGTGGCTACGATCGGAAAGGTAAGATTGGAAACAAGCATAGGTAGTTCCACTGAACTATACAACAAAGGAGAAGAGTTGGAGGAGGATGGTGTGCTTGACCATGTCAAAGGCTGCAGAGAGAATGAGGAGGGAAAGTGCACGGTCACTGTCACAGATAATGTCATTTGTGACTTTGATTAGAGCCATTTGAGTACTGTGGCAGGGGTGGAAACATAATTGGATTCATTAGAATATGCAAATACAGTATAAGTATTTTTTTATGTCCTACTTTGAAAAGGGGGCTAAAATCAAAGCAAGGAACTTCCATTCTTAAGTTTATGAAATGATAATTCCTTCTAGTGCATTTTCCTTAACTATGATTGCTTCATATATTTCATCGGTTTGTACTGTGGAACATGCCACGTGTGAGTTTTGTAGCATTCAACAGTATTGTTGAGGAGAGAAGCAAGTTCTTGCATTTTATTTTTGACAACTACTGTCCAGTATAATGCAAGATGTAGCTGTCTCCCACCTTTTAGTTGTTATTCTTCTCAGGAATATGAGCTATTATTCTGCAGGAAATGTAGCAGATTGTTGCAAATCAGTCTCTCAGACTTCGGTCTTTCGCTGACAGAACTGAATGCCTTCTGTTGCTAGTCAACGATTTGTCTGCTTTCCAGTACAGGTATAGCGCCACTGCTGTAAACCATCGAGTTACACTGATGGGATGATCCTTGATTAACAGCCAAAAGAAAGTTTTCAAGTACAATTCTGAATAGCGAGAGAACGAGAAATAGGATTAGGATGGAGTGTCCCTGGGTAAGGGAAAAGGGCAGTGGAAAACAGATGTTCCCTATTGAAATACAGTATCATACATGTCGGAAAGCTAAACAGTTAGTGCCAATAGCTTGTGGAAATGTTTGTTCTCCAGCTTGAAATGAACACAATGAACTGCATACAAACAGCTTCTAATAATATTGCTCTGCTTTATTATTTATTTTCCAAAGAATTTCAGTTATTTGGTAATGGAGATATTGCACTTAAAGGTGATGCAAAACTTCATGCATTTTTAGCCACTCCCATTCATTTAATGTGGACTTTCTCTGCGTTGCCAACATAATAAAGTGAAAAGAAGTTTCTGAAACATAACATTATCATAGCAATTTAATTGTAAATAATTTTACATGGTATAGATTTTATGAATTAATTCTTTTGCAAGCTGTTCAAAGCATCAGTCTAGAGACTCGTGGCGTCAATACCCTTCAGTTGCTTTCTTTCTGCAGCATATCAACACTTTTTTTCAAAATTTAACAAAGTAAAGAGAATTTTCTGAGACGTGCATATTAGAGATTATTGCTGAAGAAAAATCGTTATATTTTCTCTTTATTTTTTATGGCATCAGATATTCTTACACCTGAGAGGAAGAATATTGCTAACAGGTTAGGAATGAAGAGAACCAGCCTAGGAGCCAAGCACAGGCAGAAAGACATTTTAACGATAAGAAGGGTTCCCTGCACCCAAATTGCCATGTTGCGAGAGCCCTACCCCAAATGACATGAATTCAGACATTTCTGTAAAAAAAAAAATCTCGACACTGAAGTAACTAAGATCTGCTTTCTTTCGGCTCCTAATATTGCACCAAATTTTAACCCAGAAAATCAGGAGTGGCCAGCAATCCTGCCAAAATTCCCCAAATTAACGTAATGCACCCACTTTAGCAGTACGTCGGCTTCCACTCGTAGCATAGTAGGCAGAGACCGTAGAAAAATAGGTCACATTGTGTTTCTATTCAAGTCATTCCAAATATCTTGGCAAAAACCTTAATTAAATCACAATAGTATATATTTTTAAGGCAAACCCCATTGTAAAATAGCACATAAAAACATCCAGACATTCACAGTTGTTAAAGATTTACATATACAATAGCTGCTTTCCTGTGTAATAATTTTGTAGCGAGTCTAATATTTTATTCTTTTCTTACTCAAGTTGCTTAAATAATGTACTTCCACATTTTTAAATTGTACAAAATTTCAGAAAAGTTTTACAGTAGAATTTTAAGACCTGCTGGTCAAAGGCAGAATTAATAAAAGAACACAATCAACAGAAAGCCGATATTCAGCTCAAATGACGACTGAGAACTTCTCTACTAATAACTGAGGAATGGTGGTAGCGGTCTCGTGAGGCAAAGTCAGCATTCTCTTCAGTTAGTTGGGTTGTTGCCATGCCAACTGTTGTAAATGAGGGTGTCACTATAATCTGTTTCTCATATGGTGATCCTTTCCTGAAACCATGAAAGAAGTTGTATCAAATATTTGATTATAAAATGTGAAACAATATTCTGGCCTATAAAACAAAACTTGATTGAACTGATATATATGCAGGGTGAGGAACAGCAATCTGGCCCGCAGTAACAAAAAAAAGCTGCAAAGGAGTGCTTGATGAAATAGGGTTAACCCTTCAAGAAGAAGAACAACAACAACTTGTATTTATATAGCGCCTTTAACGTAGTAAAACATCCCAAGGCGCTGCACAGGAGTATTATAAGACAAAAAATTGACACCGAGCCACATAAGAAATTAGGGCAGGTGACCAAAAGTTTGGTCAAAGAGGTAGGTTTTAAGGAGCATCTTAAAAGAGGAAAGAGAGGTAGAGAGGTGCAGAGGTTTAGGCAGGGAATTCCAGAGCTTAGGGCCTAGGCAGCTGAAGGCACGGCCACCGATGGCTGAGCGATTATAATCAGGAATGCTCAAGAGGGCAGAATTTGAGGAGCGCAGATATCTCGGGGGGGTTATGGGGCTGAAGGAGATTACAAAGATAGGAAGGGGCGAGGCCATTGGTAACTTCAGGTATTTAAGTTACCAATTTTAATCTGCACTTCATAGCATCCCACAGAGGGAGAGAAAAATCGGATGGAATGTTGTGCCCAAGTTGCTTTCATGAGCCTCTTAGCAGCCATTTTAAAGTGGCATTGGCAGAGGCTCGAAAACAGGTCATCCGCCTGCCTGCTAGGTGTTTCATAGCCCATAGAGACCAAGATAACTGGGGAGAAAATGGAAACAATAAACAAGGAAAATATTTTCAAATGATTTTTAAAAATAGCAACACAATAATTATCCAGTAAAGAGACAAATCTATTAACAGAGGTCAACAGCCCTCAAGTGATCAAAATAGGTGGATGAATAACTTTCACGTTTGAAGCCCAGTGGCCTATTTATGTTTTATAAGCATGTGGAGATGATTACTGTGTTGTACATGTTCTGACAGACACAGCTATTTTTTTTAAACTTTCACCTTGTAAGAGAGGGAGAATGGTCAGAATAGGATTTCATGATTCTGCCTACAATTTTTTTTAAACCAGGAGATCTCCTATGGTGTTGAGTCAGAAGATACACAGTTTTATAAGAATAGGGTGTTTATGCCATAAGAATAAAAGGCACTGATTTCTAGTGACTAAATAAGTCAAATTGCATATTTATTTAAGGGTATTCTGGAAGTTTTGCTGGTGCTTTGGAGATTGATTCCACAACTCTCTCCATTATTTTATGAAAATTGTAAATGCCTTTACCTATGTATTTAGCTTTCAGCCCTTACTAGTTTTAAAGCTGAGAATACACAACAAGACAGTGTGCGAGTTAGATATCTGGGGGCCAAAAAATCTGAAGTGGCTCCACCCTGGTCTAAGCTCCAGGATGTGTCCACCAGAAACCTCTGCTGTTGACCGTGGCAGACACTCCAGGGTTAGGGTGAAATTCCTTCATTTACTCCCCAAGGACGGGTACCTACTTCTTCAGAAGCGCATCTAGGGTGCCCGCCCACCAAAGCAGGCCTCAAACTGCAGTACTGACTATTGGTTTTGGGGGCGCGCATCAGGTGTCCTTCCACTACAGGAATGAAGGGGGATGTGCTCTCTCATCCCCCAAAATCTGCCTCTTTTTTGGGTTCAGGTAATGACCCATGCCTGGACACCGCCCGCCCCCCCATCCCCCACCCCAGGTGAGGCACAACATTTGCTATTTGCAGCCTGATATACTTGGTTTCACTGGCTGAAAATGATCTGCCTTGCTATCGAAAGGCCACGAACACAGGAACTCCATTTATTGGGATATCCCGGCCCTGGCCCTGGCCCTGTCCCTACTACACCAATGGCCTTGTTTAGTGGTCATGATGCGGAGATGCCGGTGTTGGACTGGGGTGGACAAAAATGAGAAGTCGCACAACACCAGGTTATAGTCCAACAGTTTTATTTGAAATCACAAGCTTTCGGAGCTATCGATCGCCCCTTCCTCAGGTGAAGTAAAGAGATACAGAATCGCCAAAGCATATATAGATAGAGAACAATGCATGTGTTACTTACAAAAGCAGACGACTACATTTAAATCACCCTGACTGTTTATCTGCCGAGGTGTGACAAAAGGCAATCAGGTCACATCAAAGACATAGCAAGATACAACTGAGACAATGTCTCAGTTGTATCTTGCTATGTCTTTGATGTGACCTGATTGCCTTTTGTCACACCTCGGCAGATAAACAGTCAGGGTGATTTAAATGTAGTCGTCTGCTTTTGTAAGTAACACATGCATTGTTCTCTATCTATATATGCTTTGGCGATTCTGTATCTCTTTACTTCACCTGAGGAAGGGGCGATCGATAGCTCCGAAAGCTTGTGATTTCAAATAAAACTGTTGGACTATAACCTGGTGTTGTGCGACTTCTCATTTTTGGCCTTGTTTAGGACTGAGGAGGCTCCACTCCCAGCAGTAGCCAGAGTATACTTCCAGGAAAGGTTGGGACCCAGCATATCTATGTCCTGGTCTAATTTCCAGCCCTTCCACTGCACTATGGCCAGAGTTACAGCAGGAGTGCTGTGGATTTTAGGCTTCCTGGTATATGCCAGTACTTGGTGGGGGAGTGGGTTTAGCTGCACTATAGATAGTACTGCACTTTGGTAGCACTGGGGGAGGGTCTTGGGCTTTGGCAGAAATGGGATGGGAGTCCAACATTTGGGTGGAGCTGCTGAGGCTTTGCAACATGATGATGGATCCTTTGGTCTGACATTAAAGGGGGTACCTGGAATTTGACAGAACTGGGGGCCTGAATATGGGGTTTGACTCACTGGTGGATTCCTATAAGAAATAATATACTTATCAGCATTGGGGATGGTCCTAGGATCTGGGAACAGGCCTGGGGTCTGGTAGTACTGGGATAGGATTTCAGGATTTAGTAGTGCCATGCTTTCTGAGCACTGAGATGGGGTCCCGGGGAGAGGGCAGAGAAAGAGATGTCTAATGCGGGGGGGGGGGGGGGGGGGGATGGAGTCCAAGGATCTGGCAGTATTAGGGATGCAGGGTTTAACAGTTTTTGGGAAGGGGTTCCCAGAAGAATGAACCCAAAATGCCCTTGGCCCCTTTCGAACCATTACTTCCATTACATTTCCACCCAGCAGCAGCCCCTTGTGTCCCCACCACTTTCACCATTGACAGTAGTTCCTGTCTTTAAGTTTCTTGTTTAAAGCATTTAAAAGGTAAATTTTCTGCATGTATGCTCCAAGTGCACACAAAGAATGGATATTGGGAAATTGTGCACCTAAAACCTGATTTTTCATCTATTAAAATTAATAGGTAAAATGTGAAGTAAAGGGAATTAGGGGTTACGGGGAGCGGGCTGGAAATTGGACATGAGGCTGAGTTCGGATCGGTCAAGGCCCTGTGGATGGCGGAGCGGGCCCAGGGGCCGAGTGGCCGGGTCCTGCTCCTACTTCTTGTGTTCTTTAGAGTTGAGGTTGGATCAGATCAGCCATGATCTCATTGAATGGCGGAGCAGGCTCGAGGGGCCGATTGGCCTACTCCTGCTCCTATTTCTTATGTTCTTATGTTTACCTTGAACATTTTTACATATTGTATAGGGGTTTCCCATTATAAGTGTTTACATAGTGGTTTGCAATGTTAAGCGTTGACAAAGAAAAAGTGTGACTCAAAATTGTGACAGTGAAAGTAAGGACAAGAAGTGTGTTCCATATATAAGACTTTTAATATAGGTCGATATTCTACCAAATATCATGGGCAGCTAGTGCAATTAGCCAACACAAAAAATTTAAATGATCACCCTCAGGACTGCACTCTCGCTGGTGGAATACAGTATTTTTTTAAACATTTTAAGCTTCAGCACACTTGATGAATTGTTGTTTGAAAATTCCACCCTCTGTCAAACTTATGTTTTCAATTATGTGCATCAGGGTGTGAGGAAGTATTTCAACAACAGAAGTGTGCAAATACTCAATAACTGTGGTGTTCAAAATATGTAAATTTTCTGATGAATGAATCTCGGCAAATCACACTGTGTTTGAATTCAGTTAAGCCACAGGGAGATCTGTCAAAAGGACTCAGCCAGATAATAAATATGCAATGACAGCACTCTGTAGGGGCGACTGCATTCGAAAGTCCTGCAGGAAATCTTCACATTAAAGCCCAAATTCTAATCAATTCAGTGTGTATTTTAATGAAGCTGTGGTATAATTTATTTCTCAGCTGATACCTGCTACAGCACCATCTGGCACATGGAAATGGCAGAATGAAACGTTATAGGGAGGTAAAGTGATTAACTGGCATTGTTAAAATGCTCAGGAACACAATCACTGCATATTATCATTGTTGGATGATTTGAAGATTAAAAATCCAGAATAACTCCACTGGAGCCAACGATGATGATCTGTGGTGCCCCGTTGTTCATGTGCACCTCTTTTAATCTACACATCAGCTTGAAAGGCTAGAGAATTCAGCAGCAAAATGCAGTATTTTAAGTGTAAGATTCAACAAAATCGGAGTCAGGTTACAGTATGTTCTGAGCAGTTACAGTTTCCGTATTCCCTTAATTTTATGATTATGATGAAAATATTACAAACCTCTTGACTCATTGTAGACTGTCTGAATCCAACGTAAAAAGTTGAAGTTATTAGCTAGCCCTGTGGGGGAAAACATGCAAGTATTACAATTGTAGAAGAGAATAGGTGAAAAAATTATTAAAAGCTGAGAAATTATAAAGGTTGAGATTACTCTCAGCAGTAATAATAATGAATGTTGGTTCAGTTTTAAGAAATTTCTCTCTTTGCTATGTCACCACATTCATTTAAAGTAATCGGTTGAACTAATGCATTAAAATAGCATAGAGAATTTCACACAAATAACCTCATTAACTTCATTATTAATGTTAAGAGTAATTTCAACCTTATAAATAAGTCACTGTAACTTTATTGCAGACTAAATAATTTAGAAAGATAATGGGGGGACTTTTAACATGGGTGAGCGCATGGGATTGGGTGCGGGTGGGCGGTTAAATCGTGAAAAATTCAGAGCAAGTCGGGAAGCCGGCTCCAGCCCGCTGACTTCCGCAGTTCACTGCAGTGCGTTAGGCTGCATGCGCGCAATCCCCTCGGGAGAAGCGGGTTGCCAATTGAGATATGTTAATCGCTCAATTAGACCGATAATGACATGGGTTTTGCAGTTTATCTTTGGGTCCACGGGTTTCCCAGGCTTCCTGGAAATCGCTACTGAAAGCAAGGTGAGAGCACAGCGGCAATTGAAGGGAATGAAGACATGACAGGGAAATATGCCAATAAGTACTCAGTACTCACAGCTGCTTTCCTACCTGCTTGTGAGAAAGGATTTGGTCACAGTACGTGTGCTGAGAGGTTACTTTACACACGTTGGAGGTTCGGAGTTCTGATCTGCACTTTGGAGCTCTGATCTATTAGATCAACATGAGTGCTGTTTATGCTGTGTTACTTTGGACCTCAGATGAGGACCAAGATGACCAGGACCAGCAACAGCCTGCTGCTCAGAGACCTGCAGCTCCGGAGGAGAGGGGGTATCAGCAGAGAGGTGCAGCTTGTAGGAAGCCATACCCGGCACACAGGGTCTACAGGCAGAGGATAAGCTTCCTCGACATGTCGGAACACTAGAGTCTCAGGAGGCTGAGGGTGTTGAGTCAGGTGGTGGCAGACATGTGAAGCCTGCTGGAACAAGCCCTGCTGCCAACTGGATCTGGTGGCCAGGATCTACCAATGGCTGCCAAAGTCACCACCATCCTCAATGTTTTTGCCTCTGGATCCTTTCAGGGCTTTGCCAGAGACAGTTGCAGGATCTCGCAGTCGGTGGCCCACAAATGCATAAGACAGGTAACTGAAACCAATCAACTTCTCCTGGGAGGATGCCAGTCAGAACGAGCGGGCACTCGGGTTTGCGGCTCTGACTGGCTTCCCACAGGTGCAGGGCGCCATCAACTGTGCACATGTGGCAATTAAGGCACCCATAGATCACCCAGGAGTGTTCGTCAACTGCAAGGGCTTCCACTCCATCAATGTGCAGCTGGTGTGCAACCACAAAAGATTTTTATACAGCTGTACACAAGATTCCCAGGAAGCAGCCATGATGCTTTCATCCTGTGGCAGTCCACCCTCACCGATCTCTTTGCACCTCGAGGCAGAGTTGCTGGCTGCTCGGAGACAAGGGATACCCACTTAAAACGTAGCTGATGACACTGCTCAGAAACCCACGGAATGAGACCCAGGAGCGATACAATGAATGACATATCACCACCATTTGTGTCATCAAACAAGCCATCGGCATGCTGAAAATATGCTTCAGGTGCCTGGACAGTTCTGGAGGTGCCCTTCAGTATATACCAGCCAGGGTCTCCAGAATGGTCATTGTGTGCTGCGCTCTTCACAATATTGCACAGCAGCGAGGTTTGGACCTGCAGGAGGAACAAGGCGCAGAGCACAGAGCCTCTTTGGATGATTCTGAGGAGAAGGAAGATGAGAAGGAGGGGGAGGAGGAGGAGGAGGGGGGGAGAAGGAGGACGAGGCGGAAGGTGATGCGGGCAATGCACCACCAGCGGCGCACATTGCTGCCCGGGATGCCCTCATTATTGCAAGGTTCACGTAGGTACCACCAGTGCACCCATCTAATAACCACATGCAAAAGCCTCTGTTGCACCCCACTCCCCCGCCCCCCCACCCCAATGCCACTAACACAAAGCAATCCTGGAAACAACCAAGCCTCCCTTTCACAGCCCTCCATTGCTCGGTGTCAATTTATGTTTTTCCATTCATCATCACACAACTGAAAAGGTCACCTTCCAGCCAGCAACCAAGAATGGTAAAGATGGGAAAGTGATGCAAAAGAATAATATTTATGTGGCTCAAATATAAAACAGAAACTTACCAATCTAACAATGTGTAACACACCCATGTGCATACCCTTGTTCCGTCTATAAATCTTTACTCTTCTTTTTCCTAGCACTTCTACATGGTGCAAACCCTGGGGCTTCAGCAGAGGTACAGGCAGGCTGCCCAGATCCCTTCTCTGACTGCCTGGATGCTCTTGGCCGATGTCATCTGGGTTTTGGAGCCTGTGAGGGCCCCGCCAAAGACTGCTCCACCTGCATCTGTGCAGGGGCAGACTCGGCCATCAGGGACATGAGGCAGCATGTGGAGTACTGACTGAGGGGGAGGGGGCAACGGGTGAAAAGTGGATGTGCTTTGATCCAAGTCCCCACTTCCATGTCCCCTTTCACCATCACCCCTCTCATGGACCAGCTGCCTTTCCCTGCTAGCAATGTGCTGGAGAACACTTTGCTGCAGATCATTGGGGTGATGAAAGGCCAAGGCTAGGGTATCATTCATCCTATTTAAAGTGGCATTCATAGTGTGCGAGCCATTGGTGAGGGCCTGCATGCACTCGTGTGACTGCTGCATTTGATGCTCCATGCAGGTGGCCACTCTTTCCATGGAAGATGACATCATCGCAAAGGCCTGCGACATCATGTCACGCATGCTTGAGACAGACTCCTCCAATCTCTCTGCAATCATGTGGCTGGAATGCCTGCCAGTACATCGCACATTCTCTGCTGCTGCTCCAGAAGTATCCTGTTCGTTGACGAACCCAGAGGTACAACATTTGCATCCAGCTGAGCAGAGCTTGGAGAGTCTTGCACCCGTCAATGCAGACTCTCCACTGCTGTCCCTGACTCCACCATCTGCTCTTGCTCACTTGTGAAGTGCGAGTCACCATGGGAAACCCCAAATATCTCTCTAAATTCTCCCACCAAAGTGTGAGTATCTGCACTGGTGCATGGTCTGCATAAATGTCAATTGAGAAATGCTGGAGGGCCACCTCCGGTTCTCTGCCTCTCCTTGGTGTTCTCTGCTCTCTTCTCCTGCAAGGAGGGAAAGAAGAGACATATGAGTGAGAGGAATGGGATGTGTTCACCCGATCGATGGAGAGCATTTGTTGAGGGTGACTATGAGGGATAGGCATGACATTGTATAAGGATGAGGGTGAGTGTCAGTGGTGGATGGAGAGATGGGGATGCGAGAAAAGTGCACAGCAGAGAGAGATCGGTGAACCTGCAAGGTAAATTGGTGTGAGGAGTGATGTGCTAGAGTAGGTTTGAGATGGCACAATGATGGGGTTAGGGTGATGTACACATCATTATGTAGGTGAATGTGCCATTGCTCTCACCTTTCCCACCCTGCTTAGGTCATCAAACCGCTTTCTGCAATGAATCCAGGAGCATGGCACCACGTTCCTGCTGCTGACCTCCTGGGCAACCTCCAACCACGCCTTCTTTGTGTCACCTGCAGGCTTCTCCCTCCTATCAGTAAGGAAGAGTATCTCTCTCTGGGCCTTTACAGCCCCCAACAACACATCCAAGGAGCTGTTGTTGAAGCGGGACGCAGCCTTTGACCGTCTCATCTCCATTCCAACAGGTCTGTGGCTCTCCATCCCAATTCCAAACTCCTTCAACTTGGATGTCTGGAGTGTCCCTTTAAATACTGGAGTTGCAATTGCATCATGCACGTCGTCATCACGCCCGCTGACGTTAAGTGGACACAAAACCCGGAAGTAAAATGATAATGAGGTAGTTCTGTTAAAATGCCACTGGCAGACGTGCTTCCGGATTTCCCACGCGCTATCGCCCCCACTCCCCACCCCGCTGCCAGCGAGCGCGTCTGCGCGTTAGAATCCAGCCCAATGTGTATAGAATAACTGCTGCAGTGTGTTACAAGACAGCAACAACAACAACTTGTATTTATATAGCGCCTTTAATATAGTAAAACGTCCCAAGGCGCTGCACAGGAGTATTTTAAGACATAAAATTTGACACCGAGCCACATAAGGATAAATTAGGGCAGGTGACCAAAAGCTTGGTCAAAGAGGTAGGTTTTAAGGAGCGTCTTAAAGGAGGAAAGCGACGTAGAGAGGCGGAGAGGTTTAGGCAGGGAATTCCAGAGCTTAGGGCCTAGGCAACAGAAGGCACGGCCACCAAAGGTTGAGCGAACAACACATCTCTTGCGTACAGAACAAATCTCAAGAACAAAACTCAAGTTTTAGCTCAACCACAGGTTGTGTTTCATCCTTCAAACTCACTCCAGTTTGAGTTATTTGATTAATATATGAAAGTCAATGGGAAATGTGCTGAGTCTGCTTTGCAAGTTATTTTCCTGCTGTTGCTGGTGGATCCTATGGGGGGGACAATGATACAAACAGCAGGATTCCATGATATTTATCGATCCTAAACTCATCAAACTCATTAGTAGAATTTAAAAATGACTTGGAGGGTGGTGGGGCGGGGGTGGGGGGGAGGGAGGGCAGTTACAAACTAATCTGCATCATTCTTTGTGAATGTAACCAGTCATGCTAATTATATTTATTCAGCAAGGTAAAAGGTAATCTTCTGCTCTAATTTTATGTCTTACAATTTAGTCTGAGAGCATATCAGAATTTTAAATCTTTTTATTTTTTGCAGGCAACAAACTGCACATATGCAGGTTATTACAGGGCCACTCATGCTGGTTGAACAAGGTCACACGGATGCAGGCACAGCAGTTAAAGAAAGAAAGACTTGCATTTATGTAGCGCCTTTCACGACCACCAGACGTCTCAAAGTGCTTTATAGCCAATTAAGTACTTTTGGAGTGTAGTCACTGTTGTAATATGGGAAACGCGGCAGCCAATTTGCGCACAGCAAGCTCCCACAAACAGCAATGTGCTAATGACCAGATAATCTATTTTTGTTATGTTGGTTGAGAGATAAATATTGGCCAGGACACCGGGGATAACTCCCCTGCTCTTCTTCGAAATAGTGCCATGGGATCTTTTACGTCCACCTGAGAGAGCAGACGGGGCCTCGGTTTAACATCTCATCCGAAAGACGGCACCTCCGACAGTGCAGCACTCCCTCAGCACTGCACTGGAGTGTCTGCCTAGCTTTACGTGATCAAAGGTTGTGTGCTACCCACTGAGCCACAGCTGACACTTTTACACCTGATTTGTTATTTGCAGGTGGCCATTCAAGAGAGGCGATAATCTTTCATATCATTTTCGTTATTAATTGGACTGAGAAGCACCAAGAGCAAATGCCATATGTTTGCTGATTGCTTCCATCTACTTATTTGGTAATTGCTAGCAATCAAGCATAGTTTTGATTGAATGCATTTCGAACACAGCTTGAAGGTTCCAAAGGTTTATCTTGCTTAATTACATAGATCTCATTAGCTAGCAGTGTAGTTTAAAATTCTACTTGGAGATGTGAAATTTCAACATTATAGATCATTTTGGTTATATGTTTAATATTTGCACCAACTTTATTTTAGTGAGGAAGCTATACCCATTTATATTCAGTGGAAGATATATTATTTAGGTTTTCATGTTTTAAGCCCTGAGTATGAAATGATCATGTGATTTCTTTCAAAGGCTTTTGCCGGCACAGGCTCGATGGGCTGAATGGCCTCCTTCTGTGTTGTATCATTCTATGAATGCAGGTACAGGCTCTGGTTTTAAACCAATGGGCACACCTGAACCTATACTGCTCTAAAAAGACCGAATTTTATATCATATATTTCTTGTATTTTAGACCTTTGTCACATCCATTGTCCTGCATTACCAATGGACTATTCTCCCATGTGATGACTTTAATATGATAAAATGATAATAACTGAAAAAAATGAGGCCTTCAGTAAAACATGGTCAGAAAAGAACATCAAAACATAAGAAAAGTCAGGGATGAGAAAAGGTCATTTGGTCCATATATTTTTCTTGGTAGATTATTCCATATGCTTATCACTCTAAGTAATTTTTTCTCATCTATTTTAATGTACTTTTCACTAATTCTAGCCCTACTTTCTTGGTTTACCTTATCTACACCATTAAAGATTTACTTCATATACTCCAGTGAGCTCTCCCCTTAACTGTCTTCTTTCTAGACTTTAAAACGCAAATTAGTCTAATCTCGCCTCATAGTTCAGCCCCTTTACACGTTTTTGCACCCTTTCTAATGCAAGTAGTTTTTTTGGGGGCGATGAGGGGTCAGGCTGGTGAGCAAAACTGAACACAGAATTGTAAATGTCTCTGGTGTTTAGTTTACAGAGATACACTATACATAGCCACTTCTGGACTTGTAAGTACCACCCTTCCCCATATTGTCCTAAAACCATCCTAAGGCTGCACGCACCTCTATATTCTAACCTCATTAGTTAACTCCGTCCCCAATTTCCCCCTCTTTGTGAGGAAGTATCTGGCCTCTGCTCATTGCCTTTCTATAGTGACACAGCTGAGATTAAAAACTCAATTCTATGGTAACAAAACTTTCATTAGCCACTAATGAAGGTTTGAATCCCACACTGTTGAATTCCCAAACTCAGCTATGTCAGTATGGATAGGCAATGTGCAGAAGCCAGGTACTTCCTCACAAGGAAGAGGAAAAGTTAGGGATAGAGTTCATCTTTCTTCCCAGCATTCTCTTTGCGGCCTGTTCAAAGTAGTAGTGACAGAAGCCTGAAAGGACACGTCCCTTTCGCCTCTAATATCTTGGGCTATTTCCCTTTCACCTCTAATACCCGAGTCCTACCTGGACCAAAGGGATGAAAGTTTCCTTTCTACTGGCTGTAAAGAATCTTACAAGAAATGAGATTGAAGCAGTCTCAACCTACTTTCTTGTGGGGTCAGGCTCACCACACAAAACTGCCCACAACTCTATACAGAAATGCTGCTGTGGGAAAATCAGAACATTCAAACTGATGCAGTTAGGGTTTTTCTTGTGTGGTTGGGGTTAAAGCACATTGTTTATGCAAAGTAGAAGGAGCTTCACTTTGCAATTAGCCACATTTCTTCCATCATGGCTATGCTTGACTTTGAGAGTTACAGCGAGTATAATAAGTGGAAATGTTTTCAATTCTCCAGCATCGGCAACCCTTACCTCGATGAGCCCAAACATTTCCACATTAAACATAAATTTAAAAATATTTTCACTGGTTCAAAAATAGTTGCAAATAGAGTTCAGTTCTTACGATGGCAGAATGATTTGTTGCAATATTTCTTTGCTTGGATTCGAATTTCTATGAACTCTTGATAAACAGATACAATTTCCAAATGTTTATATCATAACCATTAAATAATTTATTCAACAATCAATCTAAACAGAAGCATTTAAAAATAGCAGGTATTTTACACAAAAGTAATTGGACCACAAAACATGCCGTGACCTAAACTGAAACTTGGGTCAATTTATTGTATTTAGTATTCAGAGCACTGAATAAAACGGACAATTGAGTAGATCCCTTTTTATCTAAACGTATTTACATTATGAATTTCATATAAAGGAAGTGAATGGGTTTGTATCTTAGACTTCGATACATGCTTATTCAGAGTAAACGGCAATCATTCATAGGATATGTCGCCTGGGAACTGTAGAACTATTTTCATATATTGGTCAAAATCTTTTAGCTGTAGGAGGGGCATGACTTTCCTCAACCCCATAACTAGAGCTCCTCCTTTGTGGTAACTGTAATAGATGGAATTCCTCTGCCTGAATTACAGTTTGTTCCAGAAGCGAGTTAACAAAACTTGCAGATCTGTACTGTTATACACTATAAAGCCACTGCATATAAAACCTACACTTATCCTTACAACAAACAATTTTGTGATCAGGTGAAATTTGAGGATGTACACTTTGTAATATGGGGGAGCATGCCATATCAAATTTTACAATACAAGGCATCCCTGTATTTACCTAGGCTCTTTACACATAGAAAGCTGGCATAGGAGAGACTAAAGAAGAGACATGTTTCAGCTACATTGAAGCTTCAGAGTCAAGGCTGGAACTAGCAATATGAGCAAAACTGTCCATTTCAGCAAAGAAGCACTTAGGGTCCAACTTCAGGCTTTCTTTTGAGGCAGAGTATCATCATCCTCCACCAAAACCAGCTGCTCGTGGAAGGAAGTGGCAGAGCAGGGAAACACAGCCTCCAAGGGCCAGTGATCAGGGAAACACAGCCTCCAAGGGCCAGTGATCAGGGAAACACAGCCTCCAAGGGCCAGTGATCAGGAGGCAGATGTGGAAAAGGTTTTCAGCCAACCACTTTCTTTTGTACACCTTCAAGCAGGAGTTTATGCAAGAGCTTGAGGTGTTACGTTCAAACCTTGGTGTCCCACATGAGTAGCGTGCAGCAGTTGTCCAAGACTATACTGCAGAGCACATCAGACGTCGATGCAGGAGGATTTTCTCGTATGCAGAGTTTCCTGGGGCAAGTGGCATCTTCATAGCCATCCACAGGGGAATCCCAAAGCAGTGAGTGAGCAAGACAGAACTACTTTCTTTCACAATCACTGCCGCTGAGACCTTGGACACCCACTTACGGAAGTCTGTCTGCCACATTGGAAAGATTAGATCATCTAGAAACAGTGGGCTTCAACCACACTGGAGCAACCCTATGTACTGTTCTCATGTTGCCCACAGGACCTCCACCTGCATTGCCTAGCACCAGTGACGTGGTTGCAGAAAGGTTCGATGAGGTGGCTTCCCCTCTGCACATCTTCCCACTGCAGCCCGGCCCCACCAAGGAGCGAGGTAAGTCAGAGAGTCATAAGTGGCTGAGAGAGGGAGGTTGGTGACAAATGCAGTAGTGCCCCGGCGAAGGTAATTTTTACCCCAATAGCTTTAAGAAGATCTACTAAACAGGCCTGACTTGCTACAACCCCAATGCACCTAGTTTTTATGGGCAACTCTAGTGCTGTGGACAGAGCCTCGCTCAAACTTGTGAAGTTTGGCATGCGATCATAAATTGTTCATTTACTATGTAAAATAGACCCATGTTGGCTGGTAAAGCAACCTCCTTGGAATAGCCCAAATTGTACCGCATATAATTGGGTGTGGAAAGTATAGGGCATGCAAGGTCCAGCACCTGATTTTACAACCTTCATCCCAGAGTGGAAGATCCCAGTGGCAGTATGGGGTCTCATAAAATTTATCCTAATAACTTCAGTGCTATTGGAGATCTGCTCTACTCAACACTTTTAAACAGTAGCTGGTACTGGGGCAGAGATCAGATACTGAAGGTGCATCGTGTAACAGGTCATATGACTCAGATTCTAATGCACTTTAAAGTAAGAGGATTTGAAGGGATTATATTGCAGTTATTTCTTGAAACAAAATTAACTAGAATTTTCCACAATAAACTAACTGTTACAGCTAACAGTTTAATAGTTTTAGCAAGTAATTACGCACTCGTGGTAGATTTTAATCCTTTAGTTTCTGGAAATTAAATCCGTTTTTACGACTGAAACAATGACAATTGTTCTTTGCATGCACAGTTTGGTAAAACAACACCCTTCCCCTAAATCCTACAAAACAAATAAAACCTTCATTTGAAGTCACCTTGAATTGATTTGGAGGAACAAATGTAAATAAAATGAAGGTGATATAAGATTAGCCATTTAATCTCGGATAATAAATAGTGACACTTTATGTGAAATGCATTAACTTGTCATTGTAAATTTTATGATACTATCCATATAGAAGGGTAATTATAGATCCTGTGCTCCCAGCGAGGAAAATTGTATGCCAAGGAACACATATTGGAAATTCAAGTCCACGCATGATTTTCCAACCATTTAAAATGAGCACATGCCTGAATTTCTGATATGCGTTCCCAGCAGGTGAGGCTCTCCACCTAAAGTGCCAAGTCACAAAATGACCCCAAACGTATTGACACGTGCAAGACTATCTGCATCATTGCTTCTGATCATATTATGTTTTACTTACTGTAGCATATTTCTGGCTGTGTAAAAGACCCAATTACATTCAGAACATAATACAATAGCAAAATACTGCGGATGCTGGAAATCTGACATAACAACAGAAAATGCTGGAAGCACTCAGCAGGTCAGGCAGCATCCGTTCTCTCTCCACGGATGCTGCCTGGCCTGCTGAGTGCTTCCAGCATTTTCTGTTGTTGTTTTACATTCAGAACATAGCCTAGCTTTTGTTATCATTCCAGGAGAAACATAAAGAATTGTAAGAAAATAATCAAAACTGTCATATTTTATAAAACAATGCATACAATTTATTAAATATACTCACCAAGAGGGAGTCCGGGACTCATTTGTCCAATGTAAAAGTAGATGAAAAGTGCCACAGCAATATTAATTAAGGCATAAATCCAGTGAATCACAAACATGATTACAATAGATACTATTGCCTATGAAAAAATAATGAAATTAATCAGTTAAGAAAATGTAATGTTTTAACCTGAATTTGCTTAATTCTTTACTCAGAGCAATCTTGGTACATCTTGTACAATTTTTCATAGACGGATTTCCAGAGACATCACTAGTATTTCTGTGGACATTCAAATTATTAGTGGATACTAAACATGTGATTACAATTATTGTTTCAATTAAACCTTCACACAAATAGTTGAGCCAATTAAGCAATGCTTTTTTGTTGGGAATAGTTATAAAAGAATTAAAGATATGCAAAAACTGTATTCAAATAAAAATGAGACTGATAATTTTTACATTCAATGCAGTGCATTTTCTGTGAACATATATAGATACAGAGTTCACAAATAAAATCATTTTAAAAAGGCTAAATCCCCCCAAAAAACAGTCCTCCTGGCATTGTTGGGTAAGTGCCATTTTATATTTATCCAGTTAGTTTAGATTTTGTGTTGCAACACTTCTAAATGTTGAAAAAAGACAATGTACATGACAAGATCATCAATATTCAATCAACACCCAGCACTGAAATTGGATATGCAAGCAACTTTATATTATTTCTTTAAAAGGATTATACCAACAGAATTTGTTCAGCAAACATACAAAATAAAAATAAAAATTCCTGATGGATTTTGTACGTGACATAATTTTTCTAGAATTTTCCCACATGTTGTGCTGTAAAATGTTCCATGACCACGGAGAATCAGTCCGACATGCAGATTTCTGCACAGCTTCTACCAATTTTTTTTATGATTGGATAACAAAAACTATGGCCGGAATTTTCTCAAGTTAGGCAGTTTGGGAGTGGGTGGGCCTCCGAGGCGGGCACAAAACCCGGGAGGCCGGCCCTGCCGACTTTAATGGAAGGGCCTTATTTGAATGCGAGGCCTCGGTTCAGGCTGGCTGGCTGCGGGTGGGTAGGCCTCAGAAGCGACAGGCCGGTCTGGGGGAGGGATCACGGGAGGGGGGACGGCAATCGGTCGGGGATCAGGGGGGGGGGGGGGGAAAGAGAATCGACCGGGGTTGGGGATCGGAGAGGGGGTAGAGAATCGGCCAGGGTTGTGGATCGGTGGGGGGGGTAGAGAATCGGCCAGGGTTGTGGATCGGTGGGGGGGGGGCGCGGGGGTAGAGAATCGGCCAGGGTTGGGGATCGGTGGGGGGGGGCAGGGGGGCGGGTAGAGAATCGGCCAGGGTTGTGGATCGGAGAGGGGGTAGAGAATCGGCCAGGGTTGGGGATCGGTGGGGGGGGGGCGGGGCGGCGGGTGGAGAATCGGCCAGGGTCGGGATCGGAGAGGGGGTAGAGAATCGGCCAGGGTTGGGGATCGGTGGGGGGGGGGGGGGGCGGGGGCGGGTAGAGAATCGGCCAGGGTCGGGATCGGAGAGGGGGTAGAGAATCGGCCAGGGTTGGGGATCGGTTGGGGGGGGGGGCGGGCGGGGGCGGGGGCGGGTAGAGAATCGGCCAGGGTCGGGATCGGAGAGGGGGTAGAGAATCGGCCAGGGTTGTGGATCGGTGGGGGTGGGGGGAGGAGGAGGGTGGAGAATCGACCAGAGTCGGGATCGGAGAGGGGGTAGAGAATCGGCCAGGGTTGTGGATCGGTGGTGGGGGGGGCGGGTAGAGAATCGACCAGGGTCGGGATCAGGGGGTCGGCTGGTGATTGCAGGGGGGAGGGGAGGTTGTTGGCTGGGGATCAGCAGGGGGCGAAGAGAGGATCAGGGCCGGCCACCGGAGGATCGTGGCCGGCCTCATCATCATCTTTTGCGGGGGTAGGCCTGAGGGGGTGGGGGGTGATCGGAGGCCTCGTGGGGGTTCTCCAATCGCTGGGGGGTGGGTATGGTCAGGACCCTGGATCCTGGAGGTAGGTATAAAGCCACTTACCTCTTGGAGGCAGCAGTTCCCGCCTCTGTTTAATTGCCGGGTTTCACAAATTGCGTGAAATCCGTCCATAGGTGGTTAAACACAAAATGGACGGGGGAAAAGAGGCTTCCAGCCTCATTACAATATTTAAATTGACGTTCCTCCCCGTGGGAGCAGGTTGGTCCCCCCCCCCCCCTGCCCCCCCCCACATCCCGCCTCCGGAAAAAACGGAAGTGGACGGTTTGGAGGCGGGATCAGGTCGGGAATCCCATTTTTAACACTTTAACTGCCCCCATTATCCAAACCCACCAGTTTTTTCAGGGAAAATTTCCGGCCTATGTTTCTCTAGAGCAGGCTGTGTCACATCCCTTAATATCCATTCTTGATCCTCGGAAATGGAACATTCCACCGCCACGAGACACTTTGTCTGGTCAGAAATTCAAATTCTAATGGCACCACTCAGTGAACTCATAAAAGGCTCTACATGTGAATCTGCAGTAATAGAGCAACAAGGAAATAGCCTATGAAAGGCACTGATGGAGTTTTGGTATTGGGTAACTGAGAAATGGCACATATCCTGAACAATTTTGTGTTGATGCAAGAAGTCAGGTGATTCTCTCCTGGAAGTGAGGATTGTTTTTCCAGAAAATAATGAGGAAATTTTAAGGATAATTGTAATTATTGATATGGAAGTGATGGAAACATCGAAGGCCTGGATAAGCTGCACAAAAGGGTACTGAAGGAAATGGCTGGTGAAATTGGTCATGTTCTGACAGGGATCTTTAGCGAATCATTAATATTAGGACTTCTATCAAAGAGCTGGAGAAAGGGGGGCATAATACCTATCTTTAAAAAAGGACAAAAAGACTAGTGAGCCTGAAATCTTTCAGAGGTAAAATGCTAGAGGCTATCCTGAAGAAGTGCATCATGAAACACCCGGGGAAGTAGGAAGCCATTAGTACAAGTGAGAATGGTTTTATGGGGGAAGATCATGCTTGGCAAACCTGTTAGAATTGTTTGAGGAGCTATCAGAGTTTGTGATTAAAGGAAACTTCGTGGATTTTGTTTATCTAAACTTCTGCAAAACTTTTGATACAGGACCACATGGGAGGTTGATCCATAAGATAGAAAGCACAGAATACATGGCTGTTCTTGAAGTGGTTTGGTAACTGGCTACAAAGGAGACAGAGGATGAACAAACATGAAGCTGTGTCAGAGTGGCAGGAAATGTCTATTAAAATGAATGGTTGAAAATTGTGGGCAGCACACACCCGAATTTCTAATATGTACCTCCAGTGGGAGAGACTCCTCACCAGCAGTGCAGACTTGTAAAAGTTCCCACATAAGGTAAACCTCCCCTTGTTTTACCCCAACAAGGCACCTTCATCATGCAGTTTTACCAGGACACTAGAACAGCATCCTTCCGCAAACCATCATGGTATTTCTATTTGCTATATTAGTCATCTTTATGATCTGTAGAAGAGTAACAATTACTGCAGAATTATTAGTAATTTTATGTCCATGACTCACATCCTGCGGCATGACTACTGAAAGGCATAATAGTTAGTATCTTTACAGTCCTCAAACACAGGAAGCTTCCATCCCAATCTGGGCTGGATTCAAACTGAGGTCCCTAAGGTACTAGCTAAACCATTGAACCACCCAATCCCCAAAGGCAATTCTACATATTTTTCAAAATTGGTTCATAAAAAGATTTCGAAAGTTTTGACTGTGTGAACAATCTTGTAAAAGTAAATTAAAGACTAAAATTAACCATTAATCTACCTAACAAATTTAATTTTTAAAGCACCAGCTTGTTCAAAATTCATAGAAAAGGATGGGCATTAAAATAGCCGACTTTGGAATGTGTAAAAAGAGAACATTCAACAAGAAGGTAGCCTAAATGCTCTTGAGAATTTGCTGGATCATAAATCCACTTATTATAAACAGGCAAATGTGTCTTCCATAAAAGTGAAGTTTTCATATAAACTGTGTTAAAAGTGTTATATAAATGCTGTTGTACTGCGCAATAGAAGAGTTTCTATCAATTACTTACACCAATGAATGAGAGCCAGCGATTGCAGAGTTTGGAATAAAATGACCTTGGCATTGTGTAAATTTCTGCTTCCTGAGTCTTTTGCCTTTCAATGGAACCTGCAGATGGGGAGTAACAATATAAAGATAATATTTTACAAGGTCATAATCACTGACATGCAGCATCTGTAGTTAGTCTCTAACATTAATAATTAAATTCAATTGCATGTATAAACTTCAGTGTAATAAAGCATAGTACAGGAAACTCTTTATTATTCGGCACCGACAGGACCGGCATGGTGCTGGTTGATCAAAAAGTCCGGATTACAGAGAGGTATACTTACCAAGGTACGAGAGCCCCGTACACGGCCACAGGTGCAGGAGCCCCGGTTACACGGCCACAGATCCAGGAGTCCCTGGTGCACGGCCACAGGTGCAGGAACCCCGGTTACACGGCACTTGTGCAGGAGTCCCGGTTATACGGCCACAGATCCAGGAACCCCGGTTACACGGCCACTAATATATAGTAAAACTTAACTGAACCTACTCCTGAATTTTGCCGCTTAAGAGAGATTTCCGGATATTTAGGTGCCGGTTAAAAGAGAGTTTCCTGTATTTTCATTTACCAACTGTAAAAATAATCTACCTTTCATCAATCACAGGAAGATTATAATTTTCATTTTCAATGGGAAACAGGTGTCAAGATTGTCAAACAGTTAATAAAAATCAGTAAACTTCATTTCTATTGTCATATAAACATGATTTCCAAAACACAACTGCAGTGAGGTCTTTTTCTACCATTTGTGCTGACCAGTACAGGTCAGTTATACAGTTCTGCTTGCACTAGGGTCCTTTGTGTTCTGCATCTCTTTATCTAAAAATTCTGTCATTAATGACAGTTGGAACTATAAAGCAGCAGTTTCCCCTTGCTCTGCACAGTCCGTCAGTGTACTCGTAGTGTCAGGTCATTTTCCATAGATTCTCTACGCCTAATCAGCGCCAAGTTGAAAAACACTGAACAAGCCGCTGAGCTGCGAGGAATGTGTTATAGACTTTGAGTGACCGAGTGTTTGTGCCAAAGTGCATTCTGAACGGCATCTGTTACCTCTTGATGTTATGCTACCAATCTTCCCACTTCTGTGATTCAGTGCCCAAATCACAAATGGCCTCAGCACCAGGGCTGATGGCAAGTGGCAATGAAACATTATGGGAGCTTGAAATTTTCAGATACTTTCGAACTGGAGTGGATTTGGTGATGGGTACATCATGAAATGAAATGTGAACCCTGATACAAAACTTCATGGATCACTAGGTTCACCTTCTATTCTACTAATCATCATCAACCACAACCTACATTTATTATAATGCCTTTAATACATTAATCGTCTGAAGGCATTTTACAGGAACAGAGCTGGGGGAGAAAGTTTAGGAGGGGTGATTGAAGGCTTGGGTAAAAAGAGGGTTTTTAAGAAGGTTTTTAAAAGAAGTAGAGAGGGAGAGGGGTTTAGGGCACGAGTTCCAGGACCGAGGCGGCTGAAAGGGAGGGTAAGATGCACAGGAATCCAGAGTCTGAAAAATAATGGATATGGCAAGGAAAGTAAGTTTGAGGGAGGTTGCAGAGGTAGATGAAGATGAACACATAGGATTACATTACATAGGATATACAGCACAGAAACAGGCCTTTCGGCCCAACCAGTCCATGCCGGCGTTTATGCTCCACTCAAGCCTCCTCCCGTCTTTCCTCATCTAAATCTAACAGCATAACCCTCTATTCCCTTCTTCTTCATATGCTTGTCTAGCTTCCCCTTAAATGCATCTATACTATTCGCTTCAACTACTCCCTGTGGTAGCAAGTTCCACATTCTCACCACTCTTTGGGTAAAGAAGTTTCTTCTGAATTCCCTATTGGATTTCTTGGTGACTATCTTATATTGATGGCCTCCCCACAAGTGGAAACATTCTCTCTGTATCCACTCTATCAAAACCTTTCATAATTTTAAAGACCTCTATTAGGTCACCCCTTAGCCTTCTTTTTTCAAGAGAAAAGAGAAAAGACAGGATTTTTAATTTATTATACAGGGGGGCAGGGAGTCAATGTAGTCCACAAGGACAGGAATGATAGCCAGATGGGTCTTAGTATGGGACTGGATAAGACAGCTGCATTTTACACATATTGGAGTTTATGGAAGTGGATGAAGCATTGGGATAATAAAGTCTGGAGGTGACAAAGATAATGGATAAGGATTTCACGGCAGAGCAACTAAGGTGGGGGGAGGTGAGGAGAAAGGTACTGTCGCAGAGGTTACAGTGATCATTACATTACAACAGTGACTACACCTCAAAAAAGTACTTTATTGGCTGTAAAGCGCTTTGGGATATCCGGTGGTCGGGAAAGGCGCTATATAAATGAAAGTCTGTCTGTTTTCTTTTTTTATCACTTGGGATACTGTCTGTATTGATCACTAGGACTGGATTCCATTGCACTATCAATATTGAGAATTCCAACTAAGTATTAAGATATAACTACTGGAGGATAATAGCTTATGTATCAATGCACAGATACTCAATTTGATTAATCAGTCACCTGCTGCATACTCAGTGCACTGAGTTGCTCAATCTAGGAATGGGAAGGAGAAGGGGAGCTTTTACTAAAGTGATTATGTATTGTATTTATTAGTAACCACTGGAAGTCTCTAAGAGGATTTAGTTTGGTTTGCTAGATGGAAAGGAAGAATCATTACTCTCCCTTTGCAATGGTATTAATTGAACCAAACTAACAACCATTTACCACGAGTATTAAAACATAAATTCAAAATCTAATAATAAAAACACTTAGTGGGTATCCCAGTGGTGGTGGGACACAGATTTGTACCCATGATTCTCCAGTGGGACTTCTAATGTCAATTGATTAGTCAGAGGGAGGTGCCAAGCAAAGGGTTCCACCTCGGAAGGGAGAGGGAAGTATCAAAAATGTCAACCCATGCATTGTTTGGTAGCTGGCACAAGAGCAGCTTTAACATAGGCCCAGGAGCAAGTTGCCTGCCCACCTTTTATTCTGGGAAATGGTGCATGGAGTGGGGTAGAAATTTAAGAAAGTGAAGCAAAATCTGAATTTAAAATGTTATTTCCCACCTTCCTCCAATTTTCTCTCCTAATAACAGAGTCTCTTGTACTGGGTAAGTTTCTGAAGTGCAACCTGTCCTTTTTATATCACCCAATTGGTTATTTCTCATGTGCGAGCCTAGACAGTGTGAGCAAGCTATTTAACCATGCAGGCATAACAGCTCAGGCTATCCTGACCTGACATCCACACAGAGTTGGAAAGGACACAGACCTCTGGGGAGGTGTGATCGGCAGAGAGAGGGTAGGGAAAGCCAAATCCAACGGTACCCTCCTCCTGACGAAATGCTTAGAACATGGCCTTGTCATAACCAACACCTTGTTCCGGCAGAGAGACAAGTACAAGGCTTCATGGCAGCACCCTCGCTCCAAGCATTGGCATCTGCTGGACTACGTCATCGTCCGAGCGAGGGACCGCAAGGACATATGCATCACCCGCGCCATGACGGGAGCTGACGACTGCTGTCTAATCCGCTGTCATCTCCATCAATGTAGCCCCAAAACAGCGGCAGCAACAGAAACAATGCCGCAGGAAAATCAACACTGGAGCACTCAAAGACCCTGCTAAGAAAGCCCTATTCAGCCTGCGCCTCACAAACAACCTGAGAAATGCTTCAAGGATACCCTCAAAGCCTCCTTGAAAAAGTGCAACATCCCCACCGACACCTGGGAATCCCTGGCCCAAGACCGTACAAAGTGGAGGAGAAGCATCCGGGAAGGCGCCGAATACCTCGAGTCTCTTCGCTGGGAACAAGCGGAAGCCAAGCGCAAACAGCAGAAGGAGCGCACGTCAACCCAAGCACCCCACTCACCCGCCCCTTCAACCACCATCTGCCCCACCTGTGACAGAGACTGTAGGTCCCGCATTGGACTCGGCAGTCACCTGAGAACTCATTTTTAGTGTGGAAGCAAGTCATCCTCAGTTCCGAGGGACTGCCTAAGAAGAAGAAGAACTAGTGATCAGGAGTAGGAACCCAGACCCACTTTCTCTCTCCCTACGCCAGGGGCATTGAAGCCAATTGTCACACTCCTACCACCAACTGGCTGAAATCAGTTAAAACAGGAAAAAACCAGATGTCCCACAAACCTGGGATTTTCTGGACCATGTGGCTCAGTTTGACACTAAGCAACTGAGGCCCCATGTGGCAATTAAAGTGGATGTAAAAGATCCCATGACACTTTTCAAAGAGCAGGGAGTTTTCCTGGTGTTCTAGCCAACATTCCTCCTCCAACCAGCACTACCAAAACAGATGAGCTGATCATTTATCTCATTTGATGCTCATGGGACCTTGCTTTGTACACGAGCTGTCATGTTTGCCTACATAACAAGAGTGACTGCATTCAAAAATTAATTGACTGTGAGGTGCTTTGAGACGCCCTGAGGATATGATGCGGTGCTATATAAATGTAAGTTTTTTTCTTTTCCAGCTTGTAGAGTATTTGACTCCTACAAACAAAAATTTACTGGAGCCTTGTGAAATAATCTCTGTTCACAACCTTACTTTGGGAAGCAGCTAGATGACTAAAATCAATCATTCATTGATGCAGCCATTAGAGTAGCTTCAGTCCTTCTGAACCAAGAGAAGGCAGAGGTTATTCAGATACCAGCCTCGAGAATACAGGAAGAGCTGGAAGATCAACTATTACAACAACAATTACCATAGCCTCTTGTTTCTGTTGAATCATCCGTGTCTGTAAAATACTGTCCTGTAGATTCAGTTATTGTGTTGTCAACATTGTGATGGGCTTCCACAGATTGAGGTACAAAAGGATTTTCAAGATGCTGATGGTCTCCTACATCCTGTTCTGACAGGTCACCTGCAAGCTCAGTCTCTGAGACCTGGCTGCTGTCCTCTTTAAATGTTGTATTTGAGTTGTCAAGATCCAACATAAAACTATCCTGCAGTGTCTGCTTTGCAGGTTTTTTCACCTTTTTCAATCGGTCAGACTGATTCACATTTTTTTCTTTTTTCTTATTTTTTTTCACCTCTTCTTCCCTGTCATGAGGCATTGTTTGAAAGATCTGGTTCATGTCCTTGGTGAACTCAAGCAAAGAGCCATTTGTACTGCCTTTTAATGGGGCATCAGCCCCATATTTAAGCGGGGCATCTGAATTCAGTGGCTGTGAAGATTTGTAAGTTCTAGCATTTTCTTTATTCCTGTTTTTTTCATTCTGCTGAATATCATAGCTCATACAAACTGAGAAGTAAGAGTAATCTACAACACTGTAAGTCAACATAAAGTTTATGCTGACTATCGGGGCAAGAACATTCACTTGCCCAATGAAGATAAAAGCCATAGTCACAAGTCCCACAAGACATATTGCAGCCACCGGGGTTTTGTTCGGCCCTTTCTGAGAAGAAGAAAAAAATGCATAATTAAAGAATTAGTTTTGTATATAACAAAGAAAGCAGTACCTCATACTTAACATGCAAAAAGACACCAAGTATAATATACAACAGTTAAGGTTATATTAATTAATACTTTTAAAAATATGCTCTAGTTAAAAATCTGATCATAGGGTCTAAAAAAATATAGACAAAGATAATCACTCAATGCATAATGATGGTGCAATTGTTGCTTAAACCATTGAAATGACATCTGTGGAAAGCAACTGGTTAGGGATGAATAAAAGTTTCACGGTTAAACCGATGCACTGGAGCATTACTCCATTGCCTTCAGGAAGAACATTTTCCAGAATCTTCCCGTAGAAATTTAAATTGACTGGGTGCAATCCATAATAGGGCAAACTGCATATGACGTGCAGATAGAATGTGCTTGCTGCACCAAATGGCCTTTTCTAAATCCATATTTTCTTATATTCTTAAGTTAATTTAGTTCAAAATAGATCAGGGATTGGCGAAGAACACTGATTTCTTGGATACAGGTTTGAATCTTGCCCAGAAAGATGATACAAAGGAGTTTATTCTCCAAACTGGGAACTCCCAGCAAGGACCAGCACTCACAGGGAGCACTGGTTAGGATATTGCAGGCACACAGCCCTTGATTTTCCATCCATTAATTTAAATGGATGAAAAATCAGGAGCTGCATGCCCCTGATTTCCTGACCGGTACTTCCTGGGAGTGCCCGACTAGGGAAATAGTTCTGAAGTCTCCCCTATCCAAAAGCTGCTAAAAATCAAAGGATTTAATTTTACACTCACTCAACAAGGCAAGAGGTTTCAGGCTTGGGCAATGGAATATTTTTTCCAGTTGGCTCCCAGGGTAAGCATGAAAAACTTAAACTCAAGTATAGCAGAGTTTACATGCAAGGTTAATCTCTCTCCACCTTGCCCCAGCAACATACCTTAACTCCAACTTAAATGTGTATCTCCTAGAGTACGAATGCGAAATATCAATTTTTCCATACCAGCTTTCTATGCTTTGGGGCTGAAAATGCAAGGCTAATTAGTGCTGAATTATTGCCACTTTTGGGCTGCGAACTGGTGAGTTACATGAACTGAATTAAAGTAGTCCAAATTAATTTCACTTACAGTGCATTCACACTATAAAGGCAGTGTCGGTGCTAAGCAGTTTCAGGATATCAAGGCTTGAATTGACTCCAAAACAAGGCTAAGTGAGACAATCTCCTCCACGTATTCTCTAACATCTTTGCTCCAGTAACAGTCAGAACCTGACTCTGGATTCTGACCGCATTTGTACTATAACTGCAGCATCAGTGTGAAGTGAAACGGTTTCACACCTACACAACAGTTCTAGCATGAATGCATTCTTAGGACACTTATGCTCAACAGAAAGAAGAGGCTTTCAACTCATGAGTCTATACTGGTTTTGAAACACAGCCCTTGAGATGAAGTGAGACTGTTCTAATCTACTATGCTAGCTAATTCAGAAATTTATCAGCCAAGCAAAATAAAGAAATTTAACATTTGGATCTATTTATGTGGGACATTTAAGATCCTGGATAGACATAGGCTTGCTAGTCATGCCTGTAGGAGAAATGCCCTAAGAATTGGCTTAAATGTGCCCTCAAAATGGAGTCAGTGGTCAGCCCAAATGCTGGGAAAGGAAAGGGCTAATGCTAATTAAACCATAAAGGTTTATACAAACAAAACATTCCTTACCGGGGATGAAAAAGAAGCCAACAAGACCACAGATGGCTCATTAAGAGGCCTGCCTTATCTGGACCTGTGCACGACCTCTTTCTTAGCAAAGCTCTGAGAAGCTGGGGAATAAACAAGTGACCTGGCATGTCTAGGTGCCGGTGATTCATTGATTTGGAGGTAATTATTTATATCAATCTCAGCCAGTGATCACAACTGTAAATTTATAATCAGAAAGCAGTTAATGCTGAATTACTGTGATATTAGAAGACATCAAAAAAGATACAAGACATTTAAGATAGAAGGGGGGAAGATAATTGATAAACTAATCAAACTTAGAGAGGATAAAACTCCTGGTCCGAATGGATTGCATCCGTGCATATTAAAAGAAGTTATGGAAGAGATAGCAGAGGCACATTAAAAATTCATTGAAAAAGGGAATAGTGCCAGAGGACTGGCGGACAGCTAATGTGATTCCTATATTTAAAAAGGGAGATGGAACAAGTCCAGGGAACTATAGACCACTGTCAGTGGTAGGAAATTAATGGAATCCTTACTCAAAGATGTAATAGAAAAAAGAGTAGTCAGCATGAATTTCAAAAGGGAAGTTCATGCTAGGCCAACCTTATTGAATTATTTGAAGAAGTAACAGAAAGGGTAGATAAGGGTAATGCAGTAGAAATAATGGGCTGGATTTTCAATGACCCGTGGAGTCGGGTTTGGAGGTGTGTGGGGGGTTAAAGTTGCAGATTCAGGGGTCCCGACCCCATCCCGCCTCCAACCCACCTCCACGCAATTTTGATAAAATCGTGTGCGGTGTTCCCGACTCGAAGAGGCGGGAGAGGCCATTAAAGCCCTTAACAAGCCCTAAATTGGCTCTGTAATGCCATTTTGAAACGTTTTAGCTAGTTTAACCCTTTTCTGATGTGAAACACGCCAGTGAAACCTGGCGGGAGCACAAGTGGATAGCTGACTATCAGCTGCAGGTCCACTATTACAACGGAGATGTGATGAAGGTAGTAGTAGTATTAGGTGTGAAAGTCGCCTCTGATGCTGCTGCATTGAATGTCTTCAGAGACTGCCGGGGCCTTTGGAGGACCTCTCTCTCTCTCTCTGCTGAGATGCTGCTCATTTTGCATCCAGGTCCTCTCACAGCAAAGGCCAGGCAATCTCTGAGACCAGACCAGGCAGTCTCTGACCTACAATGATGACATCATCAGAGGCGACTTTCAGACTGAAACCACTAATTGGTTCATGGGTTCCCACATGCTGGAACTCAATTGCCCAATTAAGTGAAAATTGCATCAATCTCCCACATCCAATTTCAGGCGGGTGGATAACACGAAATGCGGATGACACAACCCCAACCCGACCCCAAGACAAAATCCAGCCCAATATATTTGGATTTTCAAAAGGCCTTCAATAATTTACCACATAGTAAACTGATGACTAAGATCAGAACTTGTGGAGTCAGAGGACAAGTAGCAGAATGGATAGCAAGCTGGCTACAAAACAGAAAACAGAGAGTAGGGGTTAAAAATAATTACTCAGACTGGTAAAGGGGTGGGATGTGGTGTTCCACAAGGATCGATTCTGGGACCACTGTTTTTCACCATTTACATAAACGTTTTGGACTCGGGAATCGTAAGTACAAATTCAAAATTGGGAGGTGTAGTTAATACAAAGGAGGACTATGACAATATACAGGAAGACATTAATAAAATTTCAGAATTGGTAAATGAACTTCAATTTAGATAAGTGTGAGGTGATGCATTTTGGTAGGAAGAATAAGGAAGCCACATACTCCTTGGAAAATGAGTGTCTAAATGGGGTAGAGGAACAGAGGAATCTGGGGTACAGATACACAATTCACTAAAATTAGCAACACAGGTTAATAAGGCCATAAAAAAAGCAAACAAAGCACTGGGAAAAGCAGAGAAGTTACGTTAAACTTGTATAGAACCTTGGTTGGACCACAATTTGAGTACTGTGAACAGTTCTGGTCCCATATTATAAAAATGATATAGAGGCACTAGAGAAGGTGCAAAAAAAATGTACTAGAACGATACCAGAACTGAGAGGTTATACCTATCAGGAAAGAT
The DNA here is from genome assembly GCA_030390025.1 of Squalus acanthias. Classification (NCBI taxonomy): domain Eukaryota; kingdom Metazoa; phylum Chordata; class Chondrichthyes; order Squaliformes; family Squalidae; genus Squalus; species Squalus acanthias. The sequence continues at coordinate 43,294,192 of CM059427.1, forward strand.
TGAACAGGCTGCGGCTCTTTTCTCTAGAAAAGAGAAGACTGAGGGGGTGATCTGATAGAGGTCTCTAAGATTATAAAAGGGTTTGATCGGGTAGATGTAGAGAAGATGTTTCCACTTGCAGGTGAGACCAGAACTAAGGGCTATAAATATAAGATAGTCACTAATAAATCCAATAGGGAATTCAGGAGAAACTTCTCTACCCAGAGAGTGGTTAGAATGTGTAACTCGCTACCACAAGGAGTAGTTGAAGAGAATAGCATAGATGCATTTCAGGGGAAGCTAGATAAACACATGAGGGAGAAAGGAATAGAAGGGTATGTTGATGGGATTAGGTGAAGAAGGGTGTGGAGCATAAACACTGGCATGGGCCAGTTGGGCCAAATGGCCTGTTTCTGTAATAAAAACAGAAAATGCTGGAAATACTCAACAAAAAGGGGGAAAAAGGGCAGCTGTCTTTCATTCTGCCAGTGCCATTTACACTTCTCTAGAGCCATCTTCTGTTTCTTAACTTGTCCCATTACCATCTACTTTTGCCTTGCACCATCTCTTAATCTCTCATAATGTCTCTTAATCTCTCCTGCCTATCACAGACCTTCCCTTTGGTTCTTTCCTCCCCTCCCTCCTTTCCCTGCCCCTACACTTGCTTAAAATCTGTTACATCTCCAGCTTTTTCCAGTTCTGATGAAGGGTCATCGACCTGAAATGTTAACTCTGTTTCTCTCTCCACGGATGCTGCCTGACCTGCTGAGTGTTTCCAGCATTTTCTGTTTTTATTTCAGATTTCCAGTATCCACAGTATTTTGCTTTTGTGGCCTGTTTCTGTGTTGTGAATACTATGTAATAACTGAACTGCTTTTGTATCCTCTTATTTATTTTGTCAATTAACCTACTAATTATCTACATATGCATCTACTAATTATTTACATACTCATATTTCAGTGGTGTGAACTATAATTCTAAGGTTAATAAACAATTGTTAGTTCATGACTTTGTTGTCTGACTTCTTCTTTGGTAACTGGCAAAAAAGAGTTAATCCATTCACTTAGTCGCTTGTGCGGATGCTAATGGGACGTTGGTAGTGTAAATGCTCATATAATTTGACCTGGCAAATGTAAGACAGTTCAGCGAGACAAACTTAGCCATCATTCGCTCCAGCCATAAAACTGGATGATAAACCTCAGATGGTTGCTTGACAAGGTGCCCTTGATGAACACTCTTGTCAGGGTATTAATCCCACTGTTCTTACAAAACCGTGAGATGAGAAGTGACTGCTAAAATAACGTAGATATGAACTGAAATTGAAAAACCCTAATATGTGATTTTATGACTACCAGTGTCAAGTAAATTTGGGAGTCATAAATTTGGAAATCAGAACAGTACATTGGAACTGACAGCAGTATAACGAGGGTCAAGGGCTTTTCAAAAGAAAATCACTTCATTGCAATTTTTTCCACTGTAATTTTAGTACTTGGAAGGAACTATAGATTTAACATTTTAAAAGTCTATTAACATGCAACGTTCCCATTTAATTTACAATTATACAGACTCAGGTCTGTCTAATTGTAACTTCTGAACCGGGAAAGAACTTACAGGTAGTCCAGTTAGGGTACTGTTGATGCTTATTGTGTGATTACCAAATACCCAATGTCATTATCCAGTAAAGAAATTATGGGATCATCATCTTAGACGCTTCATTAAATGAACTATACAGAGCCTTTACTCTGAATGTCCAAGGATAGACATTTGGTTTTAGTGAATTAGTTCCTTTTATGATGTTCCTGACCTAAATACTAATGGTTTCTGCAGACTATGTAGGAGTAGATCAATAATTATAATTAATATGTCAAGAGATTTAAAACAATAAACATTAGCATGTTTTACTGTATTAGTTACAAAGGCAATTTACATTGAACCTTATAATGAATTGGGATTCTACCAGGTAGTTTCCAGGCAAAATCAGCCTTCAGTTGAAGCTTTAATTTTAAATCCACTGTTGTGCATATAATGGTTTTGAACTTAAAAATGCCACTTAGCCATATTGGTTAAGATTCACACCCTAATACGATATTTCCATAGATTTGTAGAGACAATATTTTTCTGGCAGGGCCCAGAGTTATTTACTATCATCCCTTACCATTAGCTTAAACAGCACAAATTTACACAAACAAAACATTTGAGCAAAATATCTTCCCAATGCTGCATTAAAAAATTTCTAATATTTATATCCATCATTCAAATTACACCGAAGGCATAAGTTGATTTGAAATGAAGTCAACACGGGTGATTTGCGATGCAAGAATGCAAACAGACATGCTAAAATCATCAGATCCATACTGCTGGATTGTTCTGGATATATACTCGTTGATGCACTGGAAGTTCTAATTTGTTGTTTCTAAGACATGATGACAGAGAATAGTGAGATGTTTTGCTCCTCATAAATAAGTTCTTTTACATTTAATGGGCCTCATGGATACTTCAACTCAAACTGGAATTGTGGTTACTATAAACATCTGATTGTCACATGATAAAAAAACTTGGTCACATATTAAATGTGTAAGTATGCTAGTTGAACTATTATTATTGCCTTATTTTTTCTCTTTGATTTCCTCTGCATCTTGCATTATTCCACACCAGGAGGATGTTTGTTGACCTGTTCCCAGGCTTTTGCAACCAACCATTAGAGGAGATTAGGCTCACCCGATGTCTCAGCGATCAGGAAAATCCCAGGTTTAACCCAATCTGAAGCAAAGTAGCTAATCTGAGCTGGGGCGATGGTTGAGCTCTACAGCTGACCTCGGTTCCTCAGGACTGGGGAGGGAAAAACCTGACAGGACTCCCGCTCTGTTACTCTGCTGGAAGTGGACATGTGCATGGATGTCAGGTCAGGTCAGGTCAAGAGAGTGAAGCTCTGTTCAGTCGAGTAGCCTTCTGAGACTTGCTGTCAAGGCTCTCACATGAATAATAGCCACAGCGAGTTTTTGCAAGGCACTCGCTGTGAAATCATACCCAGCAAGGACTCAATGCCTTGAAAAGAGGAGAGAAAATTGATGAGATGAACAAAATAAGAAAACAGGTGACAGCTGATTTTTGCACTGATCTTGTGAGGAAGTACATGGTCTCTTTCACTACCTCGTCCCTCTGTTAGCACGATCAAGCACTCACTGCATACAGATTTTAGCTGTAACCCTGTACCATGTGCCACAGCTACACAGACATTTGGAAAACAGCGTTTCTTTTTAAAAGTTGCTTTTGGTCATTAAAATTAAAATGACAAAAAGTACAGTGTCGTACCAAGCACTGAAATATTTCTCAGTATGCATTTGCATAAAACCTTTTTTTTTAACAGCTAATTACACCTTAAAATATGTTAATATGCTCAGCATGTTATATACTGCACCAGTCGTTATCTTGAAAGGTAACATTAAATTGATTTCGCTCATCATGGCTTGTCTTTATAGCCATATTGTAGTGACATAATGTGGGTTCTGATCCTCTTTTATTACTTTTATGGTTGTTGGAAGCCTGCTGCACTATGTTAATGAGAAACTGTCTGATATTTATGTATAAATCTGTCAATGTGTGACAGGATGGAAATAGTTTTACATTTCTGCATTTGATATTCATTATAGAAAACTTGGTTTATATCTTAACAATCTGATCTTTTTATGTCAATTTTATTGTAGAAAATTCCGATCTTTTAACAAAACTCCTTTTTCTTGAGTTACTTCAGGCTAAGAAAAATTAGAAATGATGGTTTAGTATTTTAAAAATAAATCTTTATTAATTACTAGTCAATCTTTCATGACGTTCCACTCAGAGTCAAGACTAAGTGTAGTCTTAAGGGGGTTAGAGGGCAGAGAATAATTGGACCAGGACCGTCTACACACGTGTGCACACACGCATTCTTCTCCCTTCCCCTCTCTCCTACCTCTCGTCTCCCTTGTTCTGTTCCTTTTTAAATGCTGTTCATCAGTAATATCGTTGAGTTTTGACAAAACATCGACTTGTCTGGAATCAGGTCAACCCTCTGTGGCAGACTTAGTAATCCAATGCCCAAGCCAGGCAGGTCCAAGTACTCCTGGGAACTGTTGAGCAGCCAACCTGGCTCATTACTAGAAACACAGATCTGTCAGTGGGAACTAGGATTCTTCCTTCTTGGCTCCACATAACCCTGCTAGCCAATGCCCTGAAGAGTTAGGATTGTCCTGGTTGGACAAGTAGCAGAAAGCTTAGCACAGCTCTGCACTGGTAAGCTGTGCAGTTTTAGCTGGTTATGCTCCAGCAGCACACATCAGTAGCCTGGCTCTTGCTACCTCACACCTAAGCTCTCTGTTAAATGGGATATGTCCCGAAGGGAATAGTGTGTGCACACCCCAATACTGGGCAAACAGAAACTAACTGCATGGACTTCTCAGTAGCACATGTAAAGAAATCTATTGCAATCAGTTAAAAAAAAATTCTTTCAGAATTCCCTTCAAGTTTTATGATGGATTCTATATTATAATGAGTTTAAACGGACATGATTTCACAATGGATAAAAACTATTATGATACAGAGCAGGAGCTCTGATATTTTAGGCTGTGCCTGCAGATGAATGTGTCATAGTGAGACACATACACTCTATCACAACAGAATTAAAATAGACATTTGCACAAACACAACATAATAATCAATGGTGATAATTGCATTAACATGTTGAAAGATTGTGTTCCTCATTTTGGACTGTATAGAAGTCACTAAATTGAAACAAATCTTATACAACAACATGCATGAGATGGCATACGGAGAGGGTTACTTTTCTAATTAGAAAAAAAGTCATGATGAAATTGATTATTCTACTCATGTAATGTACAGGCCATATATTTATACCTTTCTACATATATATTCTATCTATATATTTTATATAATTAAAAATATTGAGTGGCACTTTTGAGACAGGTAATTGGTTGGTTGTGAGTGTCATTTTCCAGTAAGCTCATTGGCCACCATTCAAAGCTAACCAACTAGTCTAAATAAGAATGATTTTACCTCAGATGATATTTCAAAATAGCTACAAAGTGATTTTTTTTGGTGATGTTTTTTCCAGCTTTCCCAAGTTTGCCAGAAGGCCAGGAGCCATTATGGGGTTCCGACTTATTTGTGGCAGGTACTAAGGCAGGAAATCAGGACTATAAGACACTAATTTGAATTACTGAAAAGTAAATTTAAGAAGCATATTCCTAACTAAAAAATTATGAATGCTTTAAATCAAATACTGGGCGGTTTGGTAGAGACAGAAAGTCCCAATATTTAATTATGCACGGGGATACGATAATGGAAGAGTTAGAAAACTGGAGCGATGAACTTCAATTGGCCAGAGATCACAGAACAGCAGTGTTACAAACTGCATCAGCACACATGGTTTTCATGTAAAACTGAAGACAAATATGTCAAAATACTCCAAACCAACATTTTTCTAAATGAAGAATGACACAGGAGATTAATTAATTGAATAAAGATAATGCATACTGGCATTGGTAATTGTTTATATTCTTGGTGCATTTATGGTACCAATGAGTCACAAAGCTAGAGATTTAAACTAGTCCCATGGCAAAACATCAAAATGTGTGGTTGTTCTGGCTGCACCTGTATATTTCCTAATAAACTTTACATTAATGAGATTTGGCAGATGAAATCCTTCACACAAAGATATGGAATGTATCAATGTGCCCTTTATAGTTAGAATATGCCGGAGTAAATTAATACAGAATAAAATTAACTATAACTTTCTTTTAATATCAAATTTTATTCTGCGTTTGTCATTAAATGGCATTGATGATTTGATGAATCTAATTTGATGAAATTGATGAATCTAAATTTTTTTCACAAAGGGCCTGCAATGCTTGTGAGTTATCTGTCAAAGCGATTAAACTCTGTGAGGCCAATAATACAATATTGGGCACTTGGGGGTCAGGGTCCCAAATTGCCAGAAGTCTGCTCAGCACCCATTGTATGTCACGCAGGATAATGTAAAATAATCAAGTAGGACCCACCGTTACGTTGCCTCTCATGTATAAAGGCCAAAGTGATCATACCTGATAAGGCCCAAGAAAGCTACACAGACTACCAATCTGCAAGGAGGTTTATTCTGTTCTGCAGTGAGCCCAAGAAGTCATTTCCACAATAAATTCAGGGCACAGGTGAGAAAGCATTTACTCTTTCTGCCATCCAGACTGCTTTGGTATTGGCCTTCACTGGATGGTGGCAGTCACCTCCAAAAAAGACTTCTTTGCAGGACCTCATGGAAAAGAACCTCCAAAGCTGCTTCACTAATTGGAGCAGTTCATATGTATGCGGTGCTGAAGCCATTTTCCCCCCACATCAGCAGTGGAACAGCTATATGATTGATCAGCAGACCTGTAAGACCTCCTGGCGATGGATAACCCATCCCTCACTTTCAGCACTCTCAGCACATCATGCACAGTGCACCAAGAATGCTGCAATATAATAAAGAGATGACCTTAAATTATAGTGTGGAGTCAGCCCAAAGACCAACGCTCCTGGTGCAGCTGTGCCAAAACCACATTATTGGCCTGTATATTCAATATTTTGCCTTATAATAATCTCTATGCTATGGTTGTGAAATAATCCCTATATACTACTGCGAATCTCCAGTACTCATAATCTGTTATGTTTCCATAGTGATGGGTTATACTCACCCCATTTCCCAGGAACCCAAGGACAGGTATCACCCTTTCTTGCGCAATGCACTGAAGGATTCTGGGTGCACCATAAAGGCCTCCCATGCAGGAAGCTAAAGAGGAAATGTACAGCCCTAATAACCAGAGGAACCCCACCAAGGCAACCTATAACACACAAAAGTCCATGCGGTAGATTAGCAACGTAATTATTCCAAATATTTTCTACATCTTTTTGAACTGAATTCTATTAATAGCTACATTATTTGTACACAATTGTGTGCAAATTCTCCAACTAGCAGATCAAGTAGAACAGTTTAGATTTTATTTACCTGACTGGGTGGAAAAACTGAAAAATCCATGACCAACATATTCTATAAGGTTCTCCTGAATGTACATATATCATCAGTGGTGTTGGTTGAGGGATAAATGTCGGCCAGGACACTGGGAGAACTCCCCTACTCTTCTTTTAGAAGTACCATGGGATGTTTTACGTCCACCTGAGAGGGAGGACAGGGCCTCAGTTTAATGTCTCATCTGAAAGACAGTACTCCTGACACTGCAGCACTCCCTCAGTATTACACTGAAGTGTTAGCCTTGTGTTCAAGTCTCCGGAGTGGGCTTCAACCCTTGACCTTCTGACTCAAAGGTGAGAGTGATACCACTGAGCCAAGGCTGACACATCTAGGAATGGTGATAGGGATCTAAAAGCAATGGGAATATGGGGTCCCTGGGCTTGAGATACTGGGATGGAGGCCACGAGATCTGGGAGTGGGCAGTTGGTCCCAGGTCGTATAAGTACTGGGGGCAGGAATTCAAAAGGGTTAGAAAAGGGGTCTTGCGATTTAGGTGCAATGGGTAGGGGTTGGGTTCTGGTATGTAGCCCAGTGAGGGGGTGGAGCTGGGTTCTGCAGTATTTTTGGGTGAGTGCAGAGTAGACACCAAATTCAAACAGAGCAAAAGGCTAAAGCAAGAACAGTGGGAGGCAACAGCTGGAACAAACCAGGCAGCAGAAACAGGGTAGGGCAGCAATGAACCTGGGAAATAACAACAGAAAACGCTGGAAAAACTCAGCAGGCCAGGCAACATCCGTGGAGAGAGAAAGAGAGTTAACGTTTCAGGTCGAAACCCTTCGTCGCTGTGGCTGGGGAAAAAACAAGGTTGGAGTTGATTGCATGATCAGCTCAGCCCATCAGAAGTATAATAAGTCGATTAGTATCACATAATACTAAGGTGGAGGCTCAGCGAGGACGACTAAATCACAGCTCAATATATTAAATAGGCAAGTTGAAGTTGAACAAAAAACTGACAAAAAACCATGATGGAAATAACATGCCGGAAAAATAGTGTCAAAATGAATTGTTACAGCAAATAAGTGTTACATTTAAAGGAAGTACTATCATATGCAAGACTTTTGATACATTATAGATAGATAATGATTACTTGAAATGAATAAACAAACACCGTCAACAAAGAGATGTAGAGGTTCCAAACAGGCCTGTGTAACCCGAGCTTTTCCCGTGTCCATTCGCACTTTGGCTGCTGCTCCGGACCCGAGACATTCCACTTTTTTCCCCCTATTTTCCTTTTCTCTCTATCCCTCCCTAACTGCTCTCTCCTGTCGTCATGCTTCCTTTCCTTTCTCCTCTCTCGGATACACTGCCCTCCCAAATCTCTACCCCAATCCTTCATTACTCTTCGACCTTCCTGCTCTCCTGCCGCCGTCCCAGGCTTGACTCCCTCTTAGATAAGCCCACAGCTTCCTTCTGTGCCTCTCTTGACATCCTGCGAAGGGCCCATTGAGGCACTCGTCACTGCCGCCTTACGAGCAGCAACCCCAACTGTCCCATCCTACTCTCTCGCTGACCGTTCTGCCCAACGCACCCATTGGGGGCTAATTCTGCCAATCTCCTCTCCATCCAACTCAGCCCCCCCAGCGCTGACCCTGTGGACACTGGCAGTAGGCAGCCATCATCGACCCTCTCCGCATCTCCCTCCAGAATGTCTGTTCACTTGCGTACAAGGCCTTTGCCATCCATGAGCTTATCGTGGATGATTGTATCGACATCATGGCCCTGACGGAAACTTGGTTGAAGGGTGATGACACCTTACCCTTAAATGAAGCCTCCCCACCTGGCTATACCTTCCACCACTTGCTCCGCTCAGACCGCCGTGGTGGCGGTGTGGCTCTCATCACCAAATCACACCTTGGTCTGTCCCCCTATTCCTCCGGTAGTTTCTCCTCCTTTGAGCATCTCACCTTGTTCCACCCCTCTCACCTCTCATTTAAAATTCTTGTTCTCTACCGCCTACCCAAGTACCATAAAAATTTTATTACTGAGATATCTTCACTGCTCTCTCCCTCAGCCTCTGCACCGAATGACTTCTCATCCTCAGTGATTTCAACCTCCAACTCAAATCATCATGCTCTCTCTCCTCTGAGTTCACTAGCATCCTATCCTCCCTTAATCTCTCCCTCCATGTAAACTCACCAACCCATATTCACAGCCACCCCCTCGACCTTGCCATCTCTCATGGCCTCGCTACTCCCATTGTGTCAATCGCAGATAAGGCCATCTCTGACCACTTCCTCGTATCGCTCTCCACCCACATCCCCCTCCCAACCCCCCCACCAACACCACCCCCCCCCCCCACCCAACCCTACTTCCTTCTGTGTCCACCCCTGGAAAAAACTCTCTCCCAACTCTCTTACAACTGCACTTATGAAATTCCAACTGTCCAGCCTTTGGCCCTCCATTCACCATAACATTTCTGCAGCTACCAATCTGCTCAACCACACCCTCACCACCACCTTTGATGCCCTAGTCCCTACTAAAACAATTACTCTCTCTCACCCTGGCCGTTCGTCCTGGTACGGCTCTCATCTTCGCTCCCTTAAGTCCAAGGGACACAGACTTGAACGGATATGGCGGACAACTGGTTTAGCCATTCACCGCCAGATCTAGCTGGACCACATAAAGCATTATCGGGTTCTGCTCTCGTCTGCCAAAATTGCCCACTATTCCAGAATCATTCTGGAATGTAAAGATAAACCCCGGCTCCTATTCTCTACTGCTAACCATCTTCTTAAACCCCTCTCCCCGTCTCCTCCACCCTCACCTCCAACAACAAGTGTGAGGAGCTCATGGACTTCTTTGTCTCTAAGATTGAGACCATCCGTTCAGCTGCCTCTGCCACTTCCCTTTCTTCCCCTAGCTCACCGGGCCAAACATCCTCTAAGGTTCCCCCCTGCCCTAGCCCTGAACTCACATCTTTCTCCAGTTTCTCTCCGATCTCCCCTCATGACCTCTCCACGCTCATCTTGTCCATGAGACCCACCTCCTGCTCCCTCGACCCTATTCCCACCATAATGCTGACCACCCTACTTCCTTTTCTGGCTCCCATGTTAGCTGACATTGTTAACGGTTCTCTCTCCTCAGGTACTGTCCCCCCCCTCTCCCTCAAATCTGCCGTCATCACCCCTCTCCTCAAAAAAAACCCTTGACCCCTCCGTCCTTGCAAACTACCGCCCCATCTCCCACCTCCCTTTCCTCTCCAAAGTCCTTGAACGTGTTATTGCCTCCCAAATCTGTGCCCATGTTTCCCACAATTCCATGTTTGAATCCCTTCAATCAGGTTTCCGCCCTTGCCACAGTACCGAAATGGCTCTCATCAAAGTCACAAATAACATCCATTCGCCTGGTTCCATTCTTATCTATCTAATCGTAGCCAGAGAATCGCCTGCAACGGCTTCTCTTCCCACTCCTGCATCGTTACCTCTGGTGTCCCCCAAGGATCTATCCTTGGCCCCCTCCTATTTCTCATCTACATGTTGCCCCTTGGCGACATCATCCGAAAACACAGCGTAATTTTCCGCATGTACGCTGACGACACCCAGCTCTACCTCACTACCCCTTCTCTCAAACCCTCCACGGTGTCTAAATTGTCAGACTGCTTGTCCGACATACAGTTCTGGATGAGCAGAAATGTTCTCCAATTAAATATTGGGAAGACCGAAGCCATTGTTTTCAGTCCCCGCCACAAACTCCGATCCCTAGCCACAGACTCCATCTGCCCGTGTCCTAACTCGCACCAAGTCCCGTTCACCCATCACCCCTGTGCTCGCTGACCTACATTGGCTCCCGGTTAAGCAATTTCAAAATTCTCATCCTTGTTTTCAAATCCCTCCCTATCTCTGCAATCTCCTTCAGCCCCACAACCCACCCCCACCCCCCCCACCCCCCCACCCCACGATATCTGCGCTCCTCTAATTCTGCCCTCCTGAGCATCCCTGATTATAATCGCTCAACCATTGGTGGCCGTGCCTTCTGTTGCCTAGGCCCTAAGCTCTGGAATTCTCTGCCTAAACCTCTCCGCCTCTCTACCTCTCTTACCTCCTTTAAAACGCTCCTTAAAACCTACCTCTTTGGCCAAGCTTTTGGTCACCTGCCCTAATTTCTCCTTATGTGGCTCGGTGTCAAATTTTTGTTTTATAAAACTCCTGTGCAGCGCCTTGGGACGTTTTAGTACGTTAAAGGCGCTATATAAATACAAGTTGTTGTTGTTGTTCTTTAATGCCCAAATACTGCCAAAGCATTAAAATGTTAAGGGATATCGGTTACTAAAAGGCCAATATACCTGACAGTAGAAATAACCATTCATTTTACCCTCAACTGTAAGAATATAGTATGAGACCTTAATGTGCATATCTGCTGTTGCCTAGGAAGTCATGCTCTCATGCTAGAGGTTGAAGGAACCCACTGGAAAGAAGCTTTTGCCTACCATGGTTAAATAGCTAGATAATACCTTGCTTTTTTAGTTTGCTTAATTTAATCATTTAGAATACTAAAGCAATTGACGCACGTGATGGTATTGTGGACAATCCTCATAATCTTTTTATTTACACTGACATAATAGAAGAGCGGCCAGTAATATCTGAAGTGAAAAACAAATTGCTTCACAGAATCTTACATTGCATTAAGAATATATTCTAATATAAGCATCACCGTGGTAACACTACATTATTCCGTTATCAGACTGCATATGAAAATTTACAAAGCAGGAAGCTTAGACTAAGTGAAACAACATATATATTTACCTTTTCAGCTATCATGAAATCATATCTGAGTGCCTCCCTTGTACAAACAGCTCCCAGCAAAAAAACAAACACTAAATACAGGAACCACCTGCAATGAAGAAAATGTAGTATATAAGTAGTACTTAGTTTTCCTTTCAACCACTTCATTAGGTTGCATTTATTAAAAAGGCTCAAGTTATAATTAAATGTGGCATTTGTTTAATACTAAATTGATAGACAGCATTCATTTTATATGATGTCATTATTGTTAAATGAAGGCCTACACTAGCATTTTTACATCCAATGTATAACACAGTGGCCAGAATTTGCGGTTGTAATAACGGTGAAACTGTCAGCGTTCGCCGTCGTTACTGTGTAAAACTGACAGCAACTTCTGGCGTCCGTACATGCGCAGTTAAACGTGGAAATCCGGAAGTTGCTGTCAGTGATACCCTGCTTCTCCACAGGGTGCATTGTTGCAGTCTTTGCAGATGCAATCAACACAGAATCAGCGATTTAATGTGAAGTTCAACTTTTTACACACTATTCTCGTTGTAAAAACCACTGAAAAAGTTAAGCCTTGTTGAATGAGATGTAACTGAGTTTTTAAAAGCGTACTAAGTCATAATTACTGTTGAACAACCTCTTTGGCCCTGAAAAACTAATGCTTTACATGCGGAGTGTCATTTCCCTCCATTCCATGCTAAAAATTCCATAGATTTTTAAAATAATAAAATGTAATTTTTTTTAAGTGGTTATGATATTTCAGCTTCTACCTTAATCCCAAGTGTATGTCCCAATCTTCATTTCGCTCTCTGTATAATTATTAAAAAGTGAATGATAATCAGTGCTTTTTACTTCCTGGTTTGCTCCCCATGAGAATTCTTCAATCTGATTGGCTGCTCAGCTTGCTTGATGACTTCACTGGTGCTGGATGCCACAGATTCCCCCACCGATGGTGCCAGATTGAAACTGGCGTCAGAATAAGGGAAATCAATGCCACAGAGCCCGCTAAATCTTTCTGGGCAGCTTTCTTCAAGGTCAACGACGAGTGCTGTCCCTTCGCCGCTGACTGCAAAATCCGGGCCAAGGTTTTGAGTTGTACTTTTCTCTAATTCTACTTTTATAATATTTACCCTTGAAAGACTACAGAAAATCAGATTGATGGAAGGTATGGTGTTGAAAAGACTGAGCTGTTTGAAAGCTGAAAAGGTCTTTCCGTACTCAAAGCCATTTACTTAAAAAAATAAAACCACGCATATATTTTTGCCACCAAAGAGGTACTGATGAGTTTGATAAAGGCTAATGTTATTAGCACTGTTGAGTTTACTGTAATATAAGGGTCAATTTTCCTGCTGTGCGTGTGTGTGTACCAGTTCAGGAGTGCAATAGCACAGAAAAAAGACCCAGCATGACGTGCATTTCTGGTGGGCAAATGGACTGGCATAGGAAATTTCTGCCTGCTTCAGCCAAGAGCTTACAAATATGATGACGCAAGAAGTGATCTTCCACATCATTTTCCAACCTTTATGCTAGGTGCGTGCCATTTCTAATTACTGCCCATATAAACCAGTTTTTGCAAAGGTTGCTAATGGGTTGAGATGTCTTTTGAGCCTTCTAAAAGCTTTCAGAATTTTTGTCACCCTATACTGACAGTTCCCTTTTAATTGGCCTCATCCCTTTAAATTCCATTTACAAGTAGTCTTCCACTCTCACCAATAGTGTGCTCGCGACCTGTCCAAATCTGCACCTGAATCGGTGAATATTTATGCAAATAAGATGACCCAGGTAATTTGAGTACTATCATCCTGGTGAGATTAGCATCAGTTCACAACCATTTCGCACTGATTTATACCAGATGATCAAAATCAGGATGCAGACATTCATCTCAAGCACGCATTTTATTTTGGAGTCAGGTTATGTCAAGGAATTCGAAATCATTTAAATTAACAACAACAACAACAACTTGTATTTATATAGCACCTTTAACATAGTAAAATGTCCCAAGGTGCTTCACAGGAGTATTGTGAGACAAAAATTTGACACTGGGCCACATAAGGAGAAATTAGGGCAAGTGACCAAAAGCTTGGTCAAAGAGGTAGGTTTTAAGGAGCGTCTTAAAGAAGGAAAGAGAGGTAGAGAGGCGGAGAGGTTTAGGCAGAGAATTCCAGAGCTTAGGGCCTAGGCAACAGAAGGCACGGCCACCAATGGTTGAGCGATTATAATCAGGGATGCTCAAGATGACAGAATTAGAGGAGCGCAGATATCTCGGGGGGTTGTGTGGCTGAAGGAGATTGCAGAGGGGCGAGGCCATGGAGGGATTTGAAAACAAGGATGAGAATTTTGAAATCAAGGTGTTGCTTAACCGGGAGCCAATGTAGATCAGCGAGCACAGGGGTGATGGGTGAACGGGACTTGGTGCGTATCACTAGTTAGTCCATTGTACTTGATTTATACCCTATGCATTTGCTAAAGTCAGTAACAAATTTGCAGTACAAGCCCAGTAGTGTAGCGGAAGTCTGAGGCAGTAGTTTCCACCTGAACTGATTATTTTCAAACATGCCGTGGGTGCCAGTGCCATCTGCTCTACAAAATTGAAAGGTTGAATCTGACACGGCTACAAAGAAGAGCATGCAGAAACATATCATCACAAAAACTTGTCTTCATGCTGTTTTCTGTGGTGATGCCACTTTCCCATATGCGTCCAATTGCTAAAACTGCAGGGTAAGCCAGCCAGCAGTAAAGAGACAAATATCCAGATATCGGTTCCTACTGCTTTCTCAATGTCAGCTACAGTAATATAAAGGGGCTACTAAACTACCTTTGCAATCTACCACACCATTTTCAGAATACCCTCAACATGATGAATACCCAGCTCTTACAAGACGTATGGACAGCAGTTATCCAAGTAGGAACAATGGCAATATAGCTGAATGAAGTTACAATGGATTAGCACAAATGTTGCTGACCTTCACGGATAAAAGTGTAGCTGTTCAGAGTATCTATCTCTGACAGGAACACAGACTGATTTTAATATCCTGTTTATACTGGCAAGTTTGTGCTGGTGTGAATCCAGCACTGACTGCATTCTGCAACTTAGTGGACACCATGCCGAATCCCATCCTCCAGTCACTGTATAGGTCTGGGGTCTGAGATTCGGCATGATGTGCATGAAAGTACTCCCCTCCACAGGTAGATCTAATGTCAGTAGGAATTTGGGTGTTGTGCAGCATAAATGGCACAGATCGTTCAAGCAAACATTCCCCTTGTTTGTAGACATCTGACCATGATTAATATCTGTTTAATATTCTAAAACCAGCCTTATGTTTTGGCAGACGAGCTTTATCCTTAAACCTTTACAATTTCCACTGCAACATATCCACATGTTTTAGTTTCTAGAAGTATGGAACCCCTACTGGCAATTTGTTGTATTTTGAACACAAGTTCGCACAACAATGGGGTGCAGCTGGAGACAACGGAAACAGAATTTCTGCTGAACTTGATCCTTGTGGTGGCTGAGAGCAAAGAATGACTTTGAAAAGTCGTATTGGGTTGCCAAGCTGGAAATTCTACATATCCGTGTGTCTGCTGTAGCAATCCTGGATTAAAAAATAACAGTTAACTGTGTTTGAACTTCTGCATAAAAGAGAATGCGTTTCGAGCAACAACACCATGAGGGAGAGAGTTTTACTTCATTGCTGGTATTCTTTTTGGACTGACATAGAACTTGAACTGCGGGTGTAAAAGCTCTTGTGTCCTCGGCAATAAATGGAAGCCTGACAAATATCAGGAGCTCTTTCATGATGCTCCATCATATCTCTTTGATGTTGTAGAGGGGAGAGTCTGCTATATGGAGTCAGCCTTTCTCAGCAAGTCCACTCATTTGGATTGTACTGTGTTTAGGTGCAGCAGACATGTTTTCTCTGGAATCTCCAAACTTGGCTGTTTTAGATGGTTGGCAACATGAAGGTCAAACTTTCTAAACAGTTATTGATCTAGTTTCCCAGCAGGCACAGAGGCTGGAACACTGTCACATCACCTGTAGCACCCAAACCAAAGAGATAAAAGTTTTGTCTCTTTGGCCACAGCAAGGCACCTATGTGAAATAAGTTTGCAAACTTTTAGTCGAGTTCACAATAGATATGAGCAGAGCACCAAACTGACCACGATTCAGCTCAAACAGGCAGTAGGTTACCAGTCTTACTCGGAGAGCACACAGGGATGGCTGATTTGGCAAATGTAGTATCTTAGACTCTTTTAAGGAACAAAATAGCTCAATATCCCCGATATAAAAATGTACTGGTCCAGATTATTTCTATTTTAACTTTATGAATACAGATTCTATGACAACTGCTGCTTCCTTTAGTTTTCTGATTATATGAGAAGCTAGTAGCCAGTATTAAGGGCTGGATTTTGCCGGTGCTCAGAGGGCAGGTTTGGAGGCGGATCAAAGGGTAAAATCATTTTGATTGACGGCGGGTTGCGATCCCGCCGTCAACCCACCTCCAAACATTTTTCCCAAGTGTCGGGTTACCGATTTGCGAATGAACCCGACACCTAGCGGCAGGAAGAGGATTAAAGCCAATTACCTGCCTATTAACAGGTAGTTGCTAGTAGTTGACAGGCTATTTTTTAATTTTGCCACTTCTGCCTCGGGTTTCCCGACATCCGGACACCACGCCAAGTAAGTGTGGCATGTTGTGAGTCTGCTGTAATGTTTTTGAATTGATGACAGCTACAGAAGTGGTGTGAAGGATCCAATGGTGCACTGGTGAGTTTCAGAGGTAAGAAAATGTTGGGAAATTCATTTTTAATGCATTTACACATTTCTTTAGGTAACAAGTTTTGAAATCCATGTCCAGTGCCACCTCATTGGGAGAACCTCTCTCACCAGTGACAGATTGCTTCTGTCACCTCACCTGCAGCTGCCATCTATTCCAGCCTATGGAGGGAGTCATTGGGGAGCCTGGGTGCAAGAGCTCACCTTTGTACAGTGATTGTCAGTGTTTGCAGTACCTCAAAGCTGTCAAACACTGAGAAATGAGCTGTCAAAAAAAAATTGTGCATGGTCCCTTTAAGAAAACCGGCAGATGACGCATCATCAAATTACGTCATCTGACCTGCTTCCTATTAATTGGCTGGCAAGCCCACAGGGTGGGCTTAACAAGGTCAATCAACGTAAAATCACGTCTGTGGGCCAGATGCAGTTGGGGGTGGGACTGGAAGCCGGAAACCACCTGACCCGCACCCAACCCGCCTCCATTGAAAAAATCGCGGCCCTATTCTTTGAAAATTAGCCGATACCAGCATCGAGCAATCCTTTATCAGCTACAGCAAAGGAAAAGCTCCCTCTACACTGCACTAGTCACTTGAATTAACAGCAATCTCAAAATCTACCTACATTGCACCAAAATTATATTTCAGTTCCTAATACTGATATTGCTCAAAGTAAAACTACATTGCACACATGCTCTGCAGTGCAACAACAAAATACACAGGTTATAAAGTCTCAATAAATGAGCAGTGCAAATGAGGACAATATGCAGAGAGCCTGTCTCTCAGTAGAAACACCAGGCTACAGTATAAATGGGTTATAATATTCCAAACAACCTATCAAATTAGCAAAACATGGAGAATTCACATATCATGTTGGTGCTAAAAAATGACTTCCATTTTATATATAGTCAAATCAGTCCAAAAGTAGTCACTAAAAGGTTTACTGTAAATCATGAAATTAATATATAACTCATTGCTCAAGAATTTACATTTCTATTGGAAATTCATAGCTATTTTAGGCTGTTTTAATGGAGATTTGTTTTAATATGGCCTGTATGGAATTAGTGCTGTTCAAAATTATGCCCACTTAGTACACATTCTCATACAACTATGACTTACTTCAGTTCTGTGATTATCATGTTGATTATATCCAATTTGACTATAATCTGCCAGTGCTGTTTGTTTGAAAAACAACCACCAGGCATTTAATTCATTCATATAGCGTAGCCACAAATGCTGATTAGAATTTAAAATGGATTGATCACATCCAAGAAGTGCATGTAGCATTCTCTCTTATTTTAAAAAAGGCTATAGTCATTAAAACTTACGAGATGCCCACGGCTGCTAGTGACCCAACAGGGATGTTGGACGCAGGTTTCTGGAGGTCTCCACTCATGTTGAATCCCGCCATCACACCTGAATATAACAGAAATCAAAGTTAATAAAATCACAATACTAGTACTTGTGTATCACCGTAAGCTTAAATGCTTCACACAATCAATTACCTAGCAGTGCAATGACTGTTATTATGTAAGCAAATCTAGCAGCCATTCTGTGTCAGGTGCAGTTATTAATATAGCTACTATGGAATCCATACCCCTCCTCCTGCCTCATATAAACAATATGGTTTCCACAGCACCCAGGGCCTCAGCCAACACTGAAAAGCTCTTCTTGAAGTGGTTGCAATATAAATATGCTATAAGATGGTCACAGCAAGGCCATCCTGGACAACAACTTTTCCTAAAATGGATTTGCGCACTCACATAGACACTCACAAACTAACACATACAAACAAACCCTCACATACACAAAACAAACACACACACACCAACAATTAGTCACACTCACAAACACCCCCACCCCCACACCAACACACACACCCCCACACCAACACCCACCCCCCCCACACACACACCCACACCAACACACATACTCCCACACCAACACACACCCCCAACACACCCCCCCCACACCAACACACACCCCCCACACCAACACACACCCCCCCCCCACACCAACACACACCCCCACCAACACACCCCCCCCACACCAACACACACCCCCCCACACCAACACACACCCCCCCACACCAACACACACCCCCCCACACCAACACACACCCCCCCACACCAACACACACACCCCCACACCAACACACACACTCCCACACCAACACCACCCCCCCCACACACACACACACACCCACACCAACACACATACTCCCACACCAACACCCCCCCCAACACACACACACCCACACCAACACACACACCCCCTCACACACCAACACACACACCCCCACACCAACACACACACACCCACACCAACACACACACACCCACACCAACACACACCCCCCCCACACATACACACTCACATATGCACGGTGCTTGACAGTTTGCATGGCCTCCCTACTGTTGGATTAAACACATGAATTTTGAAGTAAAATCTTCAACAAATACAATATAAATATACATATGAAAAATTGCAGAGAAGATTAACTAAAGGAAATATCTCTGAAATGAAAATAAAAAGATCCTCTTGAAGTGCACTGGAAGTATGCAGGCAACAGCCTTGAGAATTATCTGCTGTGACTAGGTAAGATGTATTGTTATGGTAACCAGGCATTCCAAGGCAAATCTTCAATCAGTACTATTTAAAGATAAAGAAAAAAATCGTTCTGCATTTTTGGACAAAATGCCAGACGGCAAGAAATTATTTTTATTCCCTCAGTTTTAACCACATTGAGGACTATACGTTAGGTTGCTGGAAGAGGAATTTTCCACTGGTTTTGAGCAAAACATTTCACTTGGCATTCTCTGTTGACTCATCCACCATAACAACATAAACATTTCTACCAACAGGCAGGTTTATGAACTGATGAAAAAATATAAATGATTACAACTAAGTTGTAATAATTGACAATTACTACCTCAACTGTTGGAAGTAAATCCCAGTTTCTGTAAATCATTTCTTCCTCCCACTCCATATAGCAGCTAAGTAGCATCCACTGCAAACAAATGCGGATACATAGGAGGTGAAATTGGTCTTCGCCAGTGGTGCGAAATGAGCTCATAGCAAATCAGCAGCCGTTTTACGCCGTACCTGAAATCAGACAGCAAGGCTACTTCCAAAGTGATCTTAAGGCCTGAAAAAATTGAAGACTAGCACAGAAATAGATGGGATGCTTGTAGCTTGTAAGCCACGTTACTGATCGCAGGGTTCCATGGTGAAAGATTAGCAAAGACTTTGCCAACAAATGGAGGATGTCCTTGATTTGTATTAATGAGGAATCCTTTCACGTGCAAATCCAAGGTCTACAAAGAGTTAAATCCTTGTAAGGGCTGGAACTGAACCCATTTCAAACACAGAGGGCCTAGATTTTCCTCTGCTATCCTGCCTGAAATTGGGTGGGACGTAGACGGAAAGTGGGGGAGATGGGGGGGCGGGGTTAGAGAAAACTGGGCAGTGAGGCCTACGGCAAGCTCACTTTCTCTTGCTTGCCAGGATGGAAGCTGGCTACACTTTCCCTCTTCGCCTCATGTAAGTACAGACAGGGACACGGGGCCCAGCAAGCTGCCTCACATCCCTAATTACCGTTGCTGTCTCTGCCAACCCCAGGGACCGCCAGGAGAAAAGTGGTGGTAGGACCTGCAGCAGCTGGATGTCCCCCAAGTCAGTGCATGGAAGAGGACCTAGCAGTGGAGAAAATTACCAAGAACAAAAAAGTACAGTCTCATTGCTCAGTGCTTTGTAATTGTAAAGGGATATGATAGGGTGAACACGAGAAACTGTGTCCACTTGTGGACGAGTCCAGAATAAGGGGGCATAAATGTAAGATAGACACTAACAGATCAAATAAAGAATTTAGGAGGAATTCCTTTCCTCAGAGAGTGGTGATAATGTGGAACTCACTGTCACATGGGGCTGGATTTTGTCAATGGGGACGTGTTAGGGACAGGACTGCTGGTTGTCGGGTTTCAGTCCCGCCCCCAACGACGTCTGGCCAACCCACGCTATTTTCCCTTGATTGACCTTGTTAAGCCCGCCCTGTGGGCTTAGCCGGCCAATTAAGGGAAAGCCGATGACAGAAGACGTCAGCGTATTACGTTTCATCTGTCGAAAATTTTTGACAGATGAATTGTCAGCATTTGACAGCTTTGAGAAGCTGTCAAACACTGACAATCTCTGTTCTATGGTGAGCCCTTGCACTGACAGCTCACCAAAACCTATTTCCTCAGCAGAAATCAGATGGCTGCTGCATCTGAGAATGCAGCAGCCATTCTGTCATCTCTGCTGTTGAGATGAGGCACCTCCGGATCCCCAAGGGTTGAAGCCTGCAGGAAGAAGCAAAGGTAAGTAAACTTTTTCTAACACTTTACACTCACCTCTCATACTTACATCTCCACACTTGCACCCATCACTCACCTCCACAGCGGACTTTTCGATCCCTCTCATCTCCACAGACCCACTGCTCGCCTCGCTGACCCTGGCGAGGTTCGCAGCCGTCGGGAAGCCCGCACTTGCAGGGGTAAAATGGGGATAAGCCTCAAAACTGCCTGTTAACTACCTGTTACCAGGCAGTTAATTGGCTCTAATCCCCTTCCCGCCTCCCGGGAAGATGGCACGGAGGTGGGTTGGGAGCGGGGTCAGTACCCGCTCCCAGTTTCTGCTATTTTCCCGGCAGTCCCGCCTCCATACCCGCCTCCCCAGGGCTGGGAAAATTCCCCCCATGGAGTGGTTGAGGCAGATAGCACTGATGTATGTAAGGAGAGACTTGGGGGGAGAAATTCAGTATCGCCCCATTTGGGGCACAATTATCGGCCGGGCGCAAAGATTAGCGCCTGGCGCTAATTATCGCCACCGACTGCAAACTTGACTTTTATCGCCCCTGGAGGTGATTGGAGCGCTAAATCAGGCACTTCACACCTGTCTTAAGGCGCAAAGGCCGAGGAGCGAGGCGCTACCTCAGAGCGCTGGCGAAGCTCATGTAATGTCAGTCAGCAATGGAACACACACACAATGGCACGGGCCAGTTCTTAAAGGGGATGGTTAATCTTACTTTCCATCCACATCCTGCTCATTGCAGACTTGAATCTCGGCCTGGAGAGACCTGCACATCAAATCTGCTGGAAAGAACAATGGAGAGTACCAGGCAAAGAGCTCAGAGTTCAGCCCCCACAGTCTCTTCTAAATCGATACAAGGAATGGCAAATCAAAATGAACCTGCAAAGTGCTGCTGAGTACCCAAAACTCCTTCACACAACGTTGAATCTCTCCAGAAGTCTCTCTCTCTCTCAGAATGCATAGTTAAAAAATGGCACCAACAATAAAAGGCAGGAAGCGGTCACCTTTAAATAGCGCTCCCCCTTTCCCTTCATGACTGCAGAACGCTCCCCTCAACCTGTCGTTGCTAGCGTCAGGCGGTAAGGCCACTCAATATCCGCTCCGGGGCGATACCGGGGCGTTGCGCACTCGACTGACGTCACGATCTGCCGGCGCAGGAGATCGTGGCGGTAGTGTTTAGTGCTGCCGCAAAATGTCTAGTTAATTTCGCGAGCGGCGCAAACTTCGCCGCGCCTGGGCGCTAGATGCTTTGCGCCCCATTAGCGCCCTCTTAAGGCGCTAACGGGAGGCGCAACCAACTGAATTTTTCCCCCTTGGTGTATACATGAGATAAAGGGAATAGAGTGATAAAGGGCAGGGTTTTAAGAGTGGGAGGACACTCCTGTGGAGTATAAACACCTGCATAGACCAGACGGGCTGAATGTGCTGTAGATTCTATGTAAAGTAGGTCCTACCTTTAGTTTTCTGTTGGTCTTACCATGCAGTGTTGCAATTAACATTTCAATTAAAATTTTAAAAATGAAAATCTATTTACTATTTTACATAGAACACAACAGATAGAACAGGGTAAAATTCAACACAGTGGCCAAAGTTAAATCTATTGAAATCAGTGGCAAATGTCAAAAGTTGAACAAAGTAAAGAATCAAAACATCATTTTGCATTGGACTCCCATCCAGAGGGTAGCTTATTATTAGACTCCAATTCAGAGAGCAGCCTATTACTGAACACACGTTTAGAGCGTAAGCTGTCATTGGAATCTCATCCAGACCATAATCTGTGATTGGACTCATTTTGTAGGCAGCTGGTCATCGGACTCCAATTCATAGGGTAACCTGTTAATAGTTCGCTTTTAGGGACAGCCTGTTACTCGACCCCCATTCGGGAGGAAGCCTGTTAATGCACGGGGCTTCCATTCAGGAGGGAGTCTATTACCCAACCTTCATTCTGGGGTAGCCTATTATACTGGGAGACAGAGTAAGGATTCTCAATGGCTCAACTGGTTAAGGTAGGGACCTCAACATCTCCTATTGCACTAGTGTGGTACATATAATGAATTGCATTGACAATTCTAGTCCAAGGTTGTGACAAATGTAAACAAACAGGATTCAAATGTGAATAACCACTTGTATTATCTTACCAGTAGCAGTGGGAAAGAAGACACCAAAAACTGTGAAGAAACTTTCTTCTGGGCTGTAGTCTGGGAATGTGTTGTTCCCGAGCAGTTCTTCACTGTATCCCACAAACCCAAAGTCTAAGGAATCAAAGGGGAAATTCATTTTTATTTTAGATTTTATGAAAATCATGAAATTAAAAGTCAATCCTGAATCAATAATTGTTTTACTGATGTAATATCATACAGTGCTCACAGATTCCACATTTTTAACAAATGTCACATAACCTGATGAAACCAGAGCCAGGGATCCTCCAACGTCTTAGCTGGCTAAGTCAGGCTGAGCCACACCTGCCAGAAAGCCCCCGGTTCAACTCCTGGTCTGCTTACGTATCTCAGCTGGGGCAACCACCAGGGTGCTACATAGAAACATAGAAACTAGGAGCAGGAGTAGGCCATTCGGCCCATCGAGCCTGCTCCACCATTCAATACGATCATGGCTGATCATCCAAATCCAGTACCCTGTCCCTGCTTTCTCACACAGAATCCCCATCGAGCCTGCACCGACACATATCCCACCCTATCCCCGTAACCCCACGTATTTAATTCCCCCTAACATATCCCATCCTATCCCCGTAACCCCACATATTTAATCCCCCCCTAACACTAAGGGTCAATTTATCATAGCCAAATCAACCTAACCCGCACATTTTTGGACTGTGGGAGGAAACCGGAGCACCCGGAGGAAACCCACGCAGACACGGGGAGAATGTGCAAACTCCACACAGACAGTCACCCGAGGCCAGATTTGAACCCGGGTCGCTGGCGCTGTGAGGCACCAGTGCTAACCACTATGCCACCGTGTTGCCCAACTGACCTTAGCACTCTGAGTTAGAAAGAAGATAACTTCTTGCTCCTGATCACTATCATGACCTCTGCTGGGATTGGATGCTAGGTGAAGGAAGATAGATTAGCATTGATGCCCGCCATGGTTGAATCGCCTTCCAACACTCACTGTCACTGTCAAGGATCACACCTGAACAATGGCCCCCAGGGAAAAGTACTGGGGGGCAACTGGGGCAAATTAACCATTTTTCTTTGTGGGCCCTGGAGGAGCCCTGGGTCATTTTTTGAGCAGCTGCCAACGCTCCCTTTAAGGACAACTGCTAAGGTCACTCACTGCTTGGCAGCACACACTCCATTCATTTGTTGCTGAAAATTGCAATCGGGGTCTTACAACCAGCATAGGACCCCGATTGTATATTTAAGGTGTTTCAGGTGGGCAGGCTGCTTGCCCATTTACAGGCCCATCTGAAAATTGCATCAGGCGGGCCTTGGGCATCAGTGATGCCACCGAAGTTCATGAGGAGTAGGGGCCAGAAGATGACTAAAGAGGTAAGTTATTTAACTTTTTTTTAATATTTCCTTTTGGGGCAGGAGCAAAGTTTAGGTCTCCGTTGCCCTGAGCTTTACCCCCCACCCCGATCGTGAGGCCTTCCTGAACCTTCCTGAAACCCCCTTCCCCATGACTTGAGTGACTGTTCCTTCGGTTACTGCAGCCAGCCTCTTAAGCTGAAGAACCTCAAAATGAAAACATTTAGGGGTAGAAATTAGGTCGCGCCCCATTTGGGGCGCAAATATCGTCTGGACACAAATATTAGCACCTGGTGCTAATTATCGGCACTGACTGGAAACTTCACTTTTATCGCCCCTGGAGGTGATTGGAGCGCTAAAGCAGGTGCTGCACACCTGTCTTAAGGCGCAAAGGCCGAGCAGTGAGGCGCTAACTCAGAGCGCTGGCGAAGCTCATGTAATGTCAGTCAGCAATGGAACACACACACAATGGCACGGGCCAGTTCTTAAAGGGGATGGTTAATCTTGCTTTCCATCCACATCCTGTTCATTGCAGCCTTGAATCTCGGCCTGGAGAGACTTGCACATCAAATGTGCTGGAAAGAACAATGGAGAGTACCAGGCAAAGAGCTCAGAGTGCAGCTCCCACAGTCTCTGCTAAATCGATACAAGGAATGGCAAATCAAAATGAACCTGCAAAGTGCTGCTCAGTACCCAAAACTCCTTCACACAACGTTGAATCTCTCCAGAAGTCTCTCCCTCTCTCTCTCAGAATGCGTAGTTCAAAAATGCCACCAACAATAAAAGACAGGAAGAGGCCCCCTTTAAATAGCGCCCCCCCCAGCCCCACAGCGATTGATAGCGTTCCAGTCTTCTGGTCATTGGAAGCGCCAGGCGGTAAGGCAGGGGGCGCCACTCAATTTCCGCTCCGGGGCGCCACAAGGGCGTTGCACCATGGAATGACGTCACAATCTGCGCGCGCAGGTGGTCGCAGCGGTAAGTTTTAGCGCCGCCGCACAATGTCAAGTTAAGTTCCCGAGCGGCACAAACATCGCTGCGCCCGGGCGTTAGCGGCTTTGCGCTCCATTAGCGCCCTCTTAAGGCGCTAACGGGAGGCGCAACCAACTGAATTTTTACCCCTTAGTATATTTATGTAGTGTTTTGACTGTAAAGGCTCTAAATTTCTATTTATAAAGTCTGATAAACATTTTCCTTCATTACAATGGAATCATTACACATTCTGTAAAATTAACAGTGTTAACTCCCACATATATAATCATTACCCCAAAATTCCCCTACTGTTTCTTTTAATTTGCTATCACTTTCACTTCTATTCTTTAGCTCCAGTAACTACATGAAAGGCCTTTGGCTTGTGGGTGTGAGAGTGACACATTCAGAGCTGTCAGGCGAGACATCCATTGTATTGCTCACAATCCCACACTTCTGCTTACATGTTCTGGCTTCCAATTTTGACAAATAACAGGTCTGTCATTGTAACTTCACCATATGATTCATAACGAGATGCAATATGAAGATGATTATTGTGGGTATGTGGGTATTTATCACTCAATCAACATCACTAAAAACAGATTATCTGGTCATTATTACATTGCTGTTTGTGGGAGCTTGCTATGTGCAAATTGGCTGCCACGTTTCCTACATTACAACAGTGATTACATTCCAAAAGTACTTCATTGGTTGTAAAGCGCTTTGGGATGTCCTGAGGTCATGAAAGGCGCTCTAGAAATGCAAGTCTTATTTCTTTTTCAACAGTGACAATGTCACTCAAATGTGACTGTCACTTCAAAGCTACTCTAAATGTTGAGTGGTACAGTCATAATTTTAGCCAGTCAAAAGAATCACAGTGTACTGTCCCACACAATAGGCTACTATATAAGGTCCAAGCCAGTGGAAGAGATGGGAATGTATTAAAATGTATTGGCAAATGGGTGGCTAGTAGACGACAGAGTATTAGTGCACGGGCAGATATCTGGTTGGCAGCCAGTTACCAGTGGAGTGCCACAAAGTTCTGTGTTGGGGCTGCTGTTGTTTATCATTTTTACAACTAATTTAGAGGAAGGAATTTTGTCCTCAGTGTCCAAATTTGTAGACAATACCAGTTTGGGAGCAGTGGCAAATGATGGACATCAATGCACACAAATTCAAAAGGAGCTTGACAAGTTTGATCAATGAGCAGAGAACTGGCAGATGCAATTTAATACATGAAAATGTATGGTTATGAGATTTGGCATGGGTGAGGTTAGTGTGGATTATTTGCTAAATAGGAATATACTTGAGGTACCTGAGCAGGAGGGAGATCTTGGGATTTTAGTGCACAGGTCACTAAAATCATCAATACAATGTTCCCAGGCTGTTTGGGGTGATGTGTATAACATATAAATCCAGAGACGTCATTTTAAAACTGTATTTAGCCATGGTGAGACCACATCTGGAGTACTGTGTGTAGTTTTGGTGACTCTATTTCAAAAAGAATATTCCATTATTGGAGCGGGCAGGGAGAAGGTCGACATGGTTGATCCCAGAACTTAAGGGGATGATGTAAGAGGAAAGGTTTTTTCTTGAAAAGAGAAGACTGAGCGGGGATAGAAGAGTTTAAAATTCTGAAAAGTTTGGACAAATTGGATCCATATAAGCTTATCTGCTATATACAGAATTTAAGCACAGGGGGTCATATTTATAAATTAAGGTCAACAAAAGGAAATAGGAAATGCAGGATGAACTTTATTTTTTTACTAAAATAGTTGTAAATATGTGGAACAAATGACTGGTTTCAATAAGAAACTAGACAGATTGTTGTCCATAATGGAATTCTGGATTATTAGAAATGCACCAAAGCAATACTGTGGATAGATGGGCAAAATGGACCGAAGATCGTCTCCTGTCTGAAACTGCTGACATGTTACTATGTACTATTGGAATGATTGTTCCTTTAAACATTTGCTAATTTTCATGCTCTCATTTATTACTTTACTCTTTACTCTGCATTTATCCAGCAGATTTCTTTTAATAAATAAATACTGCAAAGTTTTAACATTTGTTCCATCACTTGGAAAAAGTATTCAAGGTCACAGTGTGGGGAAAATACCCCATAGGATCTACAGAGTGAACACCCATTACTTAAAGTTAAGCAGACAGGTGCTGTATGACTCTGGAGAGCAGTTAAAAGGGGATTTAGAGTGTCATGATCTCACAAGTCAGCAGTGTCAATGAAGGTGACCCCCCTCTACTCTGTTTCTACATTGCTGATGTCTTTCAGACTCCAGCTGGGGTAACTCTGGGCTTCAGTCATCAGACTGCAAAGGCAGTTCTCAAATCACTGCTACGCTGCTCTGATATGCACTTGATTACATGAACTTCTTAGCATTAGGGACTAAAGAGGGGTGTTTTACCATTACTGACTTTGTCAATATTGCAGGTGCTACTGACTGTAACCGGGTATCCATCAATGCAGCTGCTTTGAACTTTGTAAGTTAATGTTCAAGTAGCATGTGATTACAGACATGCCAGTACGGATAGCCACGACTCATTATCTGGGTAAATCCAGCCTAGGCAAGAGGATTTAGTAAGGGGAACAAACTGATGATGGGTGCAGGGTTAAGAGACTATCCTGAAATTCTCAAGAGTCTTTGGCTGTGTACTTTGTACTGAGTGCTCTTCCCTCATACTCGAGTGCCATCAGCCATCACCTACAGCATTGGTTTTTGATTAAAAGCTAACTCCACAAAAATTGAACTTTACAAAATATAAAAAGACACAGACACCATATCAATTAGAGTGAACACTGTATTTCTAGATTTTACAGTGATCAGCTAAAAATACAACTTCTAGGGGTTTATGATTAATTTTCTGTGCATCATAAAATATTAACGTCAAGGACAAGAATAAGAGTTTGGTGGAATCAGACAATCCAGGGGAATGCTAGAACAAGACGAAAGGTCATCGACCTGAAACGTTAACTCTCTTTCTCTCTTCACAGATGCTGCCTGACCTGCTGAGTGTCTCCAGCATTTTCTGTTTTTATTTCAGATTTCCAGCATCTGCAGTATTTTCTTTTTGTATTAGTGTTTAATTCACTGCCATCTCTCTTCCAGAAATGCCCACCTTGAAGAAGTTCTGCTCTTCTCTCCGACGGGATTTCCGTTTGTCTCTTTTACCTTGTTCATCTTCATTGCTTTCTGTCTCCCTTCTCGTGTTTGATCAGGTATCTACCAAAACTCGCTTTCACAGCCACATATCCTTTCCTCAGCAACTGTCTCCGGCTTCGACTTAGTCCACGTGGATTCCAACTGAAATTCCACCCTTCGTGTTTTGGATCCACCCAGGACTACAGATATCTCCAAGATATTCAGCGTCCCTCGAACCACTGCTCTCGCCGTATCCTGAGATCCGCGCTGAATGCCATGCGACACCACATGAACACTCTCGACCTCTCTCTTCAGCAGCACCGACTCACTCTATCTCAAAGCTGTCCTGGTCCGCAGTTCCATTTCATCCTTCGCCTCATCCGGCGCTTTAACAAAAAACGATTTTTCTTCCTTTCAGGTGTCAAGGATCGCAAGCTTCAACAACTCTTGGACACCAACGCCCCTCCGGAACCTCCTTCCCCTTCACTTTCCTCTGACCCCATCCCTTCTCCCAATCTCACCCCCTGCCGCATTTTCACTATCCCCTTTGACATTCCCCTCTCTGACCCTGAACGATCAGTCCTTAGCAAAGGCCTGAGCTTCATCCCCTTACGCCCCAACCTCAATGAATTTCGAGCTCGGCATGATGCTGAGCTCTTTTTCCACCGCCTTCGTCTCCGTGCCCACTTCTTTGGCCAGGAGTCTTCCCCCGCACGGCTGACCCTCTCTCCCACTTTCAGAATTCTCGTTCTACCTGGACCCCTCCCTCTGGCCTCTTACCCTCTCTAGATCTTTTAATTGCAAACTGCCGGCGTGACATCGGCCATCTCAATTTCTCTGCTCCCCTCACTCACTCCAACCTACCTCCCTCTGAACTTGCAGCACTCCATTCTCTCCGATCCAACCCTGACATTGTCATTAAACCTGCTGACAAGGGCGGTGCTGTTGTTGTTTGGCGAACTGACCTCTACCTAGCGGAAGCTGAACGCCAACTCTCCGACACCTCTTCCTACCTCCGCCTGGACCATGACCCCACTACCGAACATCAAGCCACCATTTCCAAGACTGTCACTGACCTCATCTCCTCTGGAGATCTTCCCCTCACGGCCGCCAACCTCATAGTTCCCCAACCCCGCACAGCCTGCTTCTACCTCCTTCCCAAGATCCACAAACAAGACTGCCCTGGTAGACCCATCGTTTCAGCCTGTTCTTGCCCCACGGAACTTATCTCTTCCTATCTCGACTCTATTTTTTCTCCCCTTGTCCAGTCTCTTCCCACCTACATCCGCGACTCTTCTGACGCCCTCCGCCACTTTAACAGTTTCCTGGCCCCAACCGCCTCCTTTTCACTATGGACGTACAATCCCTCTACACCTCCATCCCCCACCAGGATGGCCTGAGGGTGCTCCGCTTCTTCCTTGAACAGAGGCCCAACCAGTCCTCATCCACCACCACCCTCCTCCGCCTGGCTGAACTGGTTCTCACATTGAACAACTTCTCCTTTGACTCCACTCATTTCCTCCAAATCAAAGGTGTCGCTATGGGAACCCGCATGGGTCCTAGCTATGCCTGCCTTTTCGTGGGATATGTGGAACACTCTTTGTTCCAGTCCTACTCGGGTCCCATCCCTCACCTCTTTTTTCGGTACATTGATGACTGTATCGGTGCCGTTTCCTGCTCTCGCCCTGAACTGGATAAGTTCATTCACTTTGCCTCCAATTTCCACCCTTCCCTCACCTTCATATGGTCCATCTCCGACTCTTCCCTTCCCTTCCTCGACTTCTCCGTCTCCATCTCTGGGGATAGGTTATTGACAAACATTCACTACAAGCCCACTGACTCCCACAGCTACCTGGACTACACTTCCTCCCAGCCCGCCTCCTATAAGGACTCTATTCCATTCTCCCAGTTTCTCCATCTCCGCCGCATCTGCTCTGACGATGCCACCTTCCATACCAGTGCTTCCGACATGTCTTCCTTTTTTCTCAACTGAGAATTCCCCTCTACAGTGGTTGACACGGCCCTTGACCGTGTCCGTTCTATCTCCCGCACTTCTGCCCTCACCCCTGCCCCTCCCTCCCTGAACCACAATAGATTTCCCTTATCCTCACCTTTCACCCCACCAGCCTCCACATTCAACGGATCATCCTCCGCCATTTCCGCCACCTCCAGCGTGATCCCACCACCAAACGCATCTTCCCCTCACCTCCCCTTTCAGCATTCCGTAGGGACCGCTCCCTCCGCGACACCCTAGTCCACTCCTCTATCACCCCCAACACCCCTTCCCCCGGCACCTTCCCATGCAAGCGCAGGAGATGCAACATATGCCCTTATACCTCCCCTCTTCCCACTGTCCAGGGCCCCAAACACCCCTTCCAGGTAAAACAGCGATTTACTTGTACTTCTTGCAATTTAGTATACTGTATTCACTGCTCACGATGTGGTCTCCTCTACATTGGGGAGACCAAATGCAGACTGGGTGACCGCTTTGCGGAACACCTCCGTTCAGTCCATAAGGGGGACCCCGAGCTTCCGGTCGCCTGTCATTTTAATTCTCCGCTCCACTCCCACTCAGACCTCACCGTCCTCGGCCTCTTGCATTGTTCCACGGAAGCTCAGCGTAAGCTCGAGGAACAGCACCTCATCTTTCGTTTAGGCACTTTACAGCCTTCTGGACTCAACATAGAGTTCAACAATTTCAGATCATAACCTCGGCCCCTATCATATATATATTTTTTATCCACACTTTTTGTTTGGCCTTCTGTTCTTCTCTCCCACATGGCAACTGTCTTTCATTCTGCCAGTGCAATTTACACTTCATCTAGAGCCATCCTTTGTTTCTTAACCTATCCCATTACCATCTCCTTTTGCCTTGAATATCTCTTAATGTCTCTTAACATCTCCTGCCTTCTATCCTATCACAGACTGTTCTTTCATCCCCTCCCCCATTTCCCAGCCCCTACATGTGCTTAAAAATCTGTTCCATTTCCTGCTTTTTTCCAATTCTGACGAAAGGTCATCGACCTGAAACGTTAATTCTGTTTCTCTCTTCACAGATGCTGCCTGACCTGCTGAGTATCTCCAGCATTTTCTGTTTTTATTTAAGATCTTATACCTACCAGCGATATCCATAATGCTATAATCCACAATCATTTTTCTTTGAATTATTAGCCACAGTAATCACGTTTAAACAATACACCCAATGGCACTTACATGTACCATCTGATTTTTAAAATGTATATTAGTTCTTGGGATGTGGGCAACGCTGGCAAGGTAGTGGTGGGGCTTCTCCTTGAACTGTTGCAGTCCTTGAGGTGAAGGTGCTCCCACAATGGTGCTACGTAGGGAATTCAAGGAAATTAGCCAAACGACAATTAAGGAACAATGGAATACATCCAAGTCAGGATGGTGTGTGAGACTCGGAAGGGAACTTGGAGGTGATACTGTTCCCACGACATGGCTGTTCTTGTCCCTCTCGATGGTAGAGGTCATAAGGGCAGGAGGTGCCATCAAAGTAGCTTTGCGGTGCATCCTGTAGATTGTACATACTGCAGCCACAGTGCCCCAATGTGGAGGGCTGGATAGAGTCAGGGATACAGATCAAGCAAACAGCTCAGTCCTGGATGATGTTGAGCTTCCTAAGTATTGCGGCTGCACCCATCCAGGCTAGCGGCGAGTATCCATCACATTCCTGATTTGAACCTTGTAGGTGGTGTACGCAGCAGCATCTGCATGCACAGAAAATAATTACATCCATGGTGCAGCTCTGCCCATGGTGCAGCTCTGCCAAGACTCAACAATGAAAATAGGGTCGTTCCATCCATCTGTATTTGTATAGTTTAGTGTGGATTGTAATGTGGCTCTCAAAGTCTTACTATAAAAATGCAAATGGTCTGAGTGAAGCAGTGTTTATCTGTGAAGATAAACCTTACAGGGAAATGGTTAAATTAATACTGTAATAATCATATCCACCATGTTGCATGCCCAATGGTTTAGTGAGTAAGTTTGCTGTCTGATCTGGTACTGAGGCAGGAAGATTCCAGATTTAATTGTTGGCTTGTGCTATTAACTCATCTTTTCGGGGGCAGCATTGAGGACAATACAGTTTGTTACAGCATTTTTAGTTTAGAAAAGAGGGGAATAAATCAGCTTGGGTTCCTGCTCCCGATTGCTATTCAGTCACTTGCGGTGGAAAATGCATTTGTGTACATGTCAGGTGAGGTGAGGTGAGGGTGGGAATGGGCTTGGCTGGGAGGGCCCCATACAGTTGAATAGCTTGCCAACACTCACCGTCATAGCTCAAAGATGAAACAGACAACTGGAGTGAGGTACCAGAGGGCTGACAGCACCTGTCAAATTTATTGCAAGATTCAAAGAAGAGAAGGGTATTCTCCCAGTGTCCTGGCCAACATTTCTCTTTCAAACAGCATCCCCAAAAGCAAATAACAAATCATTCATTGGCTGCTTGTGGGACTTTGCTGTGCGCAAATTAGCTGCTGTGTTTGAATCTCTTCAGCTTTTTGCTTGCCTCAAAATTAGTTGTGAAGTGCTGTGGGATGTCTGGAGGACGTGGAAGGCGCTACATTAATGCAAGCTCTTCCTTAGAGGTTGAGATAAAGGCTGAAGAGGGGTTTTATTTTCCACATGATCTGGCAGTGCTCAATATGAACACTACATAACAAAAATGGAAAAAGTATTCTCTTCTTGACTTCTTCTTCACTGACTTGTAAGCACAATTTTTTTTTAGATGACACTATTTATAACCTGAAAAAGACAAAGGTGGTGATTACTGAGCATAACATTAAGAGACTATTGGATGCAAGTGCAGCCGTTTAGCTCAAGCCTTGCCTGTAATTAATTTACAATCTTGGGACAATCTCAAAGGCCAGAAAATAGCTTTGAACTTTGCATGACCAGATATATCATAAACTTAATCTAGCAAACTCCAACCCTATCAAAAGATTCACCTGCAATATGCAGAGAAGAACCCTAATTTTAGGTGTTGCTGACATCCAGCTAGGTTCTTTTATTCTGCTTTTATAATCCTATAAAGCAACCTGGCAAAAGATTTCAAATTACCAGCTGGATTATGAGCCGACAGTTATTGCGACACAAGAAAGAATTACATTATTAATGGTTAATAATGTACAGTCACATAAGGGAACTTATCAGTTTTAAATCCTGTATAAATAAACTTCATCTCCAAATAAATGCCAGCTGAAAATTCCCTCTCGAACGGCAATGCTGGCAAAGTGCGCTGGCCTATCTTTCTACCCACCTGACTAACTCTGCAGTGATCCCAGTGAAGTTCATTTAAATGTTTTAGACAGACCTTTGGTGGCATTCCTACCTGCACTTGAGAGTTAGCTATTGAGGGGGATGGTGGGGGGGGGAGGGGAAGTGAGAAGGGGACAGGAACTGAGCACTGCTGCAGAAACCAGACGCCTGGAGCAGCTTAAAGGGACAGGCATCATTAAAAAAATTAAAGATTATAAATTCCTGGCTTGCTGAGGTGCCAAAAATCTACCAATATAGAGCTACCAATCCATTGTACCCCAATCCGTTTCTGATCCTTCCTTGGGCTTTTAAATTCGTTATGACATTCTCCTATTAGAAATACTGGGTGCCAGTTGAATGATGGCATTCTGAGCAGCCAGTGTTGCTGAGGTGATAATGATGGAAAACGTGACACTCTGTCATTATCACCTCATTTGAATGCACTGCCCACTTCTGGTGTGATACAAGGAAATCAGAAATGACGCCAAAAGGAGTGGTGATCTGATGTCAGGGGTCACGGCCTAGTTTTCCACCGTGCCTGATCCAGTGCCACCACTAAACCATCAGAGAGCAAGCGGAAGTCCTGCCCACCATGTTTTACATGTAATACTTTGTCTTCATCAAGGAATCCTCACTGCAAACAGCTTCATTCGGAACAAAGGTGAGGAGTATCTATATGAAAATAACCAGAAAGTGACAACTGCATCAGAAGGCACAGATCCGACTGAACCAACCTCCTTTTTTGATAGAATGCCATGCAAGTGGATACTGGAAAGTCCTAGGATACAATATACCTAGACTTTGAGAAAGCCTTTGATAAAATTCCACGTGAAAAGCTAATACACAAGCTCAAGGATGTCCTAGGAAAACGTGGAGATGAATAAGGAATTGTCTAAAGAGAGGAACAGCAGGTACTATTTACAAGAGCAGTGTTACATTGGGTTAATGAACTGAACCAAGGATCAGTGCTGGAGCCCCTACTATTTCTGAACAACAACAACAACTTGCATTTATATAGCGCCTTTAACATAGTAAAACATCCCAAGGCGCTGCACAGGAGCATTAGCAAACAAAATCTGACACCGAGCCACATAAGGAGATATTAGGGCGAATGATCAAAAGCTTGGTCAAAGAGGTAGGTTTGAAGGAGTGTCTTAAAGGAGGAGAGTGATGTAGAGGCGGAGAGGTTTAGGCAGGGAATTCTAGAGCTTAGGACCGAGGCAACTGAAGGCACGGCCGCCAATGGTGGAGCAATTAAAATTGGGGATGCGCAACAGGCCAGAACTGGAGGAGCGCAGGATCTCGAAAGCTTGTAGGGCTGAAGGAGGTTACAGAGATAGAGGGGGTCCGGGCCTTGCAAACAAGGGTGAGAATTTTAAAATAGAGGCGTTGCCGGACCAGGAGCTAATATGGGTCAGCGAGCACAGGGGTGATGGGTGAACGGGACTTGGTGCGAGTTAGGATACGGGCAGCAGAGTTTTGGATGAGCTCAAGTTTATGTAGGGTGGAAGATGGGAGGCTTGGAATAGTCGAGTCTACAGGTAACAAAGGCAACATTGAACTGCATAAGTGACCTGGATTCAGAAATGCAAATTGTTTAGATTGATAGATGATACTAAACTAGGAATTAGAATCTGATGAAGCTGTTGTGGAATTACAAAGGATCTGCACAATATTTGCAAGTAGGTGGAACAGGAAATTGAAAAGTCTTGCACATAAAACGGGGGATATACTTAGGAAAGGGGCTGAAAGAAATCTCAGAGTACAAGTAGATGCAACACTGACCAGGTCCAGTCATTGCAGAGAGGCAATTAACAAAGCAATTAGCTGAGCTACATTGTCAAATTAGTTGGGTATAAGTCTACAGCTGATGCTAAACAGTGCTCTGGTCAGGGAACAATGTGTATACTATGTTCAGTTCTGGTCACAAGGCACAAGAGAAACAGCGAAGTTTTGGAAACAGAACAGAGAATGGGCACAAGGCTGATCCTTAGTATCAGACGTTATGAGGAAAGGTTATAAAAATGTGGATTCTTCAACCTTGAAAGGAGGCAAATGAGAGGGGATGTTGTAAAAGTATATGTGGAATGGAAAAGCACTATTTCAAGTTAAATCATGACTACAGGACAAGAGGATAGAGGTGCACACTGGTAAAAGGCAAGCGGAGGACAGATGTCAATTAGAGCTTCTTTACACAGAGGAATTAACACGTGGAATACCGAAGACAAAAAGTATGGAGTCATTCAAGGGACCGTTAGATGCTGTGATGGAGATAATAATATTTCTGTGGAAGGATAATTTAGATGGGCCAAATAGCCTCACTCATCTGTATTTGCCTTTGTGAAAAACAGAATATTCATTCTCTTCTTTATAAACTACATGTCAAAATTAAACAACATTTTTACTGCACCTGATAAACTAAACTTGAACTCTGTTGTCTTAGAATTTTATACAATTTAATGACCTGCTTTCAAACCTCAGCCAATTTATCTGCAAAAGCAGTTTAGGGGTGACTCTTCCTCTCCAATGGGGTACGACAAAGAGAAAAAGCTATCATTACGAAGCATCTGTTATCAAAGATACTGAGGCAGCGAATTTAATAGCGCTGAGGTGGCAGGTTTGGAGGTGGGTCCGCTGTCAAAATCGCAAAGACTGACAGCGGGTAGGAAACCCACTGTCAACCCGCCTCCACAAGTCTCCCAGATATCGGGTCTGTCAGCGGAGAACTGACCTGACACCAAGCGGTGGGGGAGACAATTCAGGTACTTAAATGGCTTGTTAAGAGCCAATTTAAGAGTTTTTTGAGGCTTAATTCTAATTTTACCTTCTCCCCCACTGGTTACCCGCTGTTCGGGGAACAGCCAGCTCAACCTGGCGTGTTTTGAGTCTGCTCTGATATTTGTAAAAAGCTGACAGCTGCAGAAGTGGTGTAAAGGATGCCATATTGCAGATGGTGAGTTTCAGAGCACAGAAAATGTTGGTTACTGCATTTTTAATACATAGAGATTTCTTTAGCTTACAAGTTTTTATATCCAACTGTCTGTCCAGTGCCACCTCATTGGGAGAACCTCTCTCACCAGTGACATTGCTTCTGTCATCTCACATAAGAACATAAGAAATAGGAGCAGGAGTAGGCCATTCGGGCCTTCGAGCCTGCTCCGCCATTCAATGAGATCATGGCTGATCTTCTGCCTCAACTCCATTCACCGGCCCTATCGCCATATCCCTTGATGCCCTTACTTGTCAGAAATCTATCGACTTCTGTTTTGAATATATCCAATGACTGAGCCTCCACAGCCCTCGGGAGTAGAGAATTCCAAAGATTCACCACCCTCTGTGTGAAGAAATTTCTTCTCATCTCAGTCCTGAATGGCCTACCCTTTATCCTGAGGCTGTGGCCCCTGGTTCTAGACTCCCCAGCCAAGGGAAACATTCTCCCAGCATCCACCCTATCAAGCCCTGTAATAATTTTGTATGCTTCAATGAGATCCCCTCTCATTCTTCTGAATTCAAGAGAATACAGGCCTAGTTTACTCAATCTCTTCTCATACGACAGTCCCGCCATCCCAGGAATCAATCTCGTGAACCTTCGTTGCACTCCCTCTATGGTAAGTATATCTTTCCTTAGGTAAGGAGACCAAAATTGTACACAGTACTCCAGGTGTGGTCTCACCAAGGCCCTATATAATTGGAGTAAGACTTCTTTACTCCTGTACTTAAATCCTCTTGTAATGAAGGCCAGCATACCATTTGTCTTCCTAATGGCTTGCTGCACCTGCATATTCACTTTCAGTGACTCATGTACAAGGACACCCTGGCCCCTTTGAGCATCTGCATTCCCCAATCTTTCACCATTTAGGAAATACTGTGCCTTTCTGTTTTTTCTACCAAAGTGGATAACTTCACATTTATCCACATTATATTCCATCTGCCATGTTCTCGCCCACTCACTGAGCCTGTCGAGATCCCCTTGAAGCCTCTTCACAACTGACACTGCCACCTAGCTTTGTATCATCAGCAAATTTGGAAATGTTACATTTAATCCCCTCATCCAAATCATTGATATAGATTGTGAATAGCTGGGGCCCAAGCACCGATCCTTGCGGTACCCCACTAGTCACAGCCTGCCATCCTGAAAAAGACCCGTTTATCCCTACTCTTTGTTTTCTGTCTGTTAACCAATTCTCAATCCATGCTAATATATTACCCCCAATTCCATGTGCCCTAATTTTGTTCACCAACCTCTTGTGTGGGACCTTATCGAAGGCCTTCTGAGAATCCAAATACACCACATCTACCGGTTCCCCTTTGTCTACTCCACTAGTTACATCCTCAAAGAACTCCAATGGGTTTGTTAAACAGGATTTCCCTTTCATAAATCCATGTTGACTCTGCCCAATCTTACTATTAGTTTCTAAGTGCCCAGTTATTGCATCCTTTATAATAGATTCCAGTATTTTCCCAACTACTGATGTGAGGCTAACAGGTCTGTAGTTCCCCGTTTTCTCTCTCTCTCCTTTCTTAAATAGCGGGGTTACATTTGCTATCCTCCAATCTGCAGGAACCGTTCCAGAATCTATAGAATTTTGGAAGATGACAACCAATGCGTCCACTATCCCAATGGCCACCTCTTTCAAAACCCTAGGATGTAGGTCATCAGGTCCTTGGGATTTATCGACTTTTAGTCCCATTAATTTTGCTAGTATTTTTTTTTTTACTTATAATAATTTCTTTAAGTTCCTCATTCTCGCCATACCCTTGGTTTTCTCGTATTTCAGGGAGGTTTTTTGTGTCTTCCTCCATGAAGACAGAAACAAAGTATTTATTTAATTTCTCTGCCATTTCCTCATTCCCCATTATAAATTCTCCTGTCTCTGACTGTAAAGGACCTACATTTACCTTCGCCAGTCTTTTCCTTTTCACATACCTATAGAAGCTTTTACAATCCGTTTTTATATTTTTCTCTAGTTTGTGCTCATATTCCATTTTCCCTTTCTTTATCAATTTCTTGGTCCCCCTTTGCTGATTTCTAAAAAGATCCCAATCCTCAGGCTGACCGTTTTTTCTGGCAACTTTATAAGCTTCCTCCTTTGACTTAATACTAGCTTTAATTTCTTTTGTTAGCCATGGTTGGATAACTTTTCCTTTTGGGTTTTTAATGCCCTAGAGGAATATATGTTTGTTGCAAATTATGCATTGCATAATTTGCAACAAACATATATTCCACTAGGGCATAAAAACCTACAGCTGCCATCTATTCCAGCAACATCGGAGCCAATGAAACAATCAGACCTTGGTCCGCCGAATAATTCCAGGATCAGCCCCAACATCACCAACCTCATCACCAACTTTCTCCGCCATCACCTGATGCTGCACTGGACACAGGGCATCAGCCCCTGACAAAATTGCTGGTCAGGAGGCCAGCGATGGCATCAGCATGGCCAGATTTTCTTCACTTCACGCTGTAAACCCTGGCTGCCACATGATGTGCCAGGTTGACACCATCCCACACCAGCACCGTGAAGCATTCCTTTAATGTCCAGGCCATTCCATGCACACTTGTCACTATGGGGGTGGAGAGGGGGAAGTTAAGACTGAACAATCCCTGGAACTCAGTAAGACACTTCTCAAGGTTTGCTCAGATCTGTCCAATAAGAGGCACTTTTTGAAAAAGAGATGTCACTGTATGACAACATATTACCAGAAATGTCACATAGACATTGGCTAAACCGCTCAAGTGCATACCCTTATGTGTTATTAGTTGGTATGCTTGCAGTAGCATGAGGGTGAGTGTGAGATGGGGAAGTGATAAAGTAGATAGAGAGGTTTGGGTGGAGTTGCAAGGTAAGTTGGTGTCCTGGGGAGGTCTCTACCGCCCTTGGAAGGGAAGAGAACCTCCCTCCGTGCTGTGACTCCCTTCATAAGCATATGGAGGGAGTCATTGGAGAGCCTGGGTGCAAGCGTTCACCTTTGTGCAGTGATTGTCAGTGTTTGCAGCATTTCAATGCTGTCAAACACTGACAGACCAACTGTTAAACTCCATGTGGATGTGGTCCCTTTAAGGAAACCGGCTGATGACACGTCATCAAATGACATCATCGGACCCGCTTCCTGTTAATTGGTCGGTAAGGCCAATCAAGGTAAAATCACATCTGCAGAGTGGATGCAGCTGGGAGCGGGACTGGAACCCGGAAATCAGCTGTCCCGCCCCCATCCCACCTCTAGAATTAAATTTGCGGTCTAAGTGTGCAGTTATTTGGTAACTTTTCCAATGATAAGAAAAGGTTTCACGTGTCCATCGATGTGGAAAGTGGCAGTGTAACTTGGGTTTCAGGTACTGATCAGACTCCTAGGCATACTGAAGTCAAGCAATAGAGATGTAGAATTACATAGAAATTACAACATGGAAACAGGCATTTGGTCCAACCAGTCCATGTTTGTGTTTATCCTGCACAGGAGCACTAATCTTAATTCCATATACCCACTCATGTCCCATACCCCTTTATTCCCTTTTCCTTCAACCACTGATCTAACCTATTCTTAAATGTTGACATGGTCTCTGCTTCAAATTACTAATGCATTCCACAGCCTCTCATCCCTCTGTGTAAAAAGGTTTCTCCTGCTCTGTGCCCTAAATCATTTACATTTAATCTTGTATCTATGGCCCCTCATTCTCGACCCCTCAGCAATTGTTTCTATCTACCCTCTCCATCCTTTCATAATTTTAAACACTTCTATCAATTCACCCCATAATATCCTTTCTTCTAAAAAAAACAGCCCCAATTTTTCAAGTCTTTCTTCATTGGATGCCATCTTACACCAGTTTGAGCTCATATCGAGTGTGGTATAACTCTAGCTTGCTTCAAAGCCTCAATTTAAAAGTGCTCATGTGATCCACTGGACCACTTAGAAACCTTTGAACTTCATATGGAATCTGTGCACACCTGTAGCACCCTTGTCTGGCCTTGCGCTGTAATGTGTGGTTAGCTCATTTCCATATCAGGACATTCAGTGCACGAGTTCTCCTGGCCGGACAAGGAAACCTTGGGCCTCCTCTGCTCTGGGCTAATCCCTCCCCATTCAGCCACAATCGTCCCGGACGTCCCCATGCACTTGCTGGGGACCGTTTCCTTGGTCCCCGGAGATGCCCACCTGCGTGATTTCCCACTCCTGCCTGCCACTATGTCATCAGTACAGAAAAATTAAAATCAGGCTCAGGCATTATAATCGTCCAGGGCCTCCTCGTTCCAGGGGCCCGCAGCTCGCTTCAGCCACCTGTACCCGCGATTTCCGCTCCAGGTTAAAATCAAGGCTCTAGTCTCCACATACAAATTTATTTTAGCATGTCCAGGTATAATTGCCCTGACTCGTACACAAAAAGGGGCAGTGTATGTGTCATTCCGTCTTGAGAGCCGAGAGGTGTAAACACTTCTGCATTGCTTGCATCCTCTAATTCTTCCCTTCCTTCTCCAGAAACAGCAGATAGGGTGGCATGCCCAGTGGGATAACCATGAGGACTACTGAGGCTCTGGCCTTTTAAAGAGTTCCTTTCGCAACACTCTCAGATGGGAAACAGGGTGCAGCTTTAAGGAGGTCAGCATTGCTTAAAGTGATGAAGCCAAAACAAGCGGGCAAATGGCTGGGTTAATTTATAGCAACTTGTAATAATTACTAAACGGACTCCTCTTTAAAAAAGGAGAGCTCAACATCGCTGAATGAGTCTACTAGGCATCGCCCATTTCATATGAGCACTGGGAGGCTGCAGTGCTGTTCATGCACTCTGACTGCATAATGGCTCCCACAGATAATTTTTATATTTTTGGGGGGCTCTTAAGAAGCCTACTGCACACCAGGTATGAAGGTCTTCAGTGTCAAAGGCATGATCTAGCTGTAATATGGTGCACTGTATGCAGCAGGCACTCATCAGGCCCAGGCCCCTTGGGCCCGATAATGCAGGTTGCCTGTACATCAGCTGCTGCCTGAGCTTAATTAACATTAAGAAGTAACTGACGGGTAAGCAGAGCTCTGCACATGCATCAAAGCTGGTCAGTCTGCTGCTGATATGCTGTATAACAAGGACCTTCTAGCCACTTACTGCAGATGGCAGTTATTGGTCTCAGATAGCACTTGAAAAAATACTGCACAGATGCACATCATCAAACATGAAGTATTTTGGATTTTCTTTCCCTGTTGTAAAAATGTCCAGTCTAAAAATACCCATCGATTGTGAGTGTTTGGGCAGGTAGTTCCAACGAGCAGCAAGATAACCGTCTGATTTTCCTATAGGTTTTCACTGGTGGTTATAGAGCCCAACAGTCATTTTCCTGTTGGTGCCTTCATGGTAAAGGGTAGTCGGGGTGAGTCAGTGGAATTACTGACCCAAGCCACTTTCTATTTTCCTTTGCAAAAATGCAGTTGACCTTGAAACCACCTGGCTAAGTGTATTTATTTATACATTAAACGCACATAAATTGTCCATCTCAAGTGTACACAGCTGAAAACGTATCCTCTGTAAACCAGGGCTTACCCAGCATTTGGGGGAATTCAGAAGTACTGACTAGACAATGGAAAATCTAACCTCAGCTTGGATGGCCTGGCAACATTTTCCTTTGGTGACCCAATGTGAAGTTCAAGAGCTTAAATTCAGATTGGGTCCGTAAACCCAGATTAGCCTGATCTCCTGGGTAAAAAGGATAACAAACTAGGCAATGAAATGCAGACCACTACATTCATGTACATATTCATCAGGTCAAACCTCTAACTTTGAATATTATTCAATGTTAAATTCAATCTCTAGTCTTATGGACTTCCTAATAAAAAAATGCTCTTGCTAGAGTAATGGATTCCCGTTATGACTGCTCTGTAAAAATACTTATTTTAGTAAAAGTCCAAATGTAATCCTGCGCTCAGCATAGAATGTGGTTATACGGGGTCAGCCATTATGTAGGTGCACAGGAGGATATAAACTCTGACTATATGCGTGCAGACTAAAGCTTGTTGCAGATTATTTTGCCAAATTCAATAATCCTGTTCACAAGCTTAAGGTTAAGCAAATGTTGGCACAGCTTCAATATTTGCAAAGTGTTGTTTGTAATTTAATGGTATAAAAACTGCAACCCATTGCTGAGGAGTCCTCACGCACAAGATGCTGATTTCTGCAACCAAGTTTTGTTTTTTAAAAAAAGGATCTGAAAAATAGGGCGGAACAAAGCAATTCCCAGCGACTTTATCACTATTTGGAAAAGAAAGTGCACTCCCAGATAAATGACGTGTTTATCCA
Organism: Squalus acanthias; assembly: GCA_030390025.1. Classification (NCBI taxonomy): domain Eukaryota; kingdom Metazoa; phylum Chordata; class Chondrichthyes; order Squaliformes; family Squalidae; genus Squalus; species Squalus acanthias. The sequence continues at coordinate 43,337,235 of CM059427.1, forward strand.
AAAGGAAGTCACCACCCTTCTCAAACACCGTCTGTTTGTTCCTTAGCTGCTACTAACTGTTTTCAGATCCTGACTAGTCTCAGAGGCCTTCTGTTAAAAGCCAGCACCCAGACTGGCTTCCTGCCTTTGGTTCAGTTTGTTTTCTCTTATAGGCGCAATGGCTATCCGTAATAGCTGACCATCACTTCAAATCAGATCATATTTAGTTTTTTGTCCTGTGTCCTGTCCCATTTTGGACTAGTGCCACTTTGGAATCGTGAATTTAATTCCTTTAACAGCAGTTCAGCATGATAGTCATACATGTGATGGGTGAATAATTGGGTAAGGCAGAGTATTTCAGAAGAAATAGACACTTCATTTACATTATTCTAATTGACTACAGTGCATTTATTTTCTGCTAGTTGAACAGGGTGGGCGTGTTTTTAATCGGCAAAACTCAAACACACCTGAACTTCGCCGATTTGACCAATTTATGTTTAAGTTATGGTTTCACGTAAAATGAAAGATTTATTTTTTCCACGGGAAATTGAAACCCTGAATGTAGCACAAAGTCCCCATGGGAACATTTCCTTATGATGTACATTTACTGTTTTAAAAAGCTTTGGTTAGAAACAGAAATCTATTACAGCATTTTGAGGGGACCCAGTGGCACAATATTTTGGAGCTGCAAGAGGAAATGCCCCACAATTATAAGACACAAGGCCATGTCTACAGTTTCCTAAAACAGCGAGCTCCTTAAATTAGCCACAGCCTCACAGTGAGGCAATGAAAAAAAGCCCAGTCCAGGAAGGAAAGCAAAAATTGGAAAGAGAGTCACTAAGGGATAACACCTGTGTGCACCTCCTGGAAGTCAGCTCCAGAGTTCCATTGGCAGCAGTCTGGGAACAGTTAGCCTGTCTGCCCACCCTCTCAGCTCATACACAGTGTGCCAGGGCAACCCAAAGGGGAGAAGAAATAAAAATTGACCAAAATCTGAGGTCATTTTTCCATACGAAACAGCAAACAATCCTTTCAAACAGGACTTCTGTTTCTAATGGATAATGAATTCAGCTCAAAACACATTTAACTACAGTTACCAACCCCTCCCCCACCCTGCCAACTACATACAGACTCTGGACAGGAAATGATCCTTCCACCTGTTCTGGAAAATCCTACCAAATACTCTGGACCTTTCAACTTTCCATTTGTTCTTCATCACTTCAAGAGTATTGTTTTCCTTTTAATTAGAAAAATCGACAGTTAAGACTTCAAACAATGAGCCGGCAAACAGATGCATAGCTGATGAAGGCCTAAAAATAGCAGATGTTGGAGAATTTAAAATGCTTGAACCAGATTTATGCACTCAACCACATAGCAAGATTTGTGATTTTCTGAATTCAATTACCCAAAAATTCACTAAAATGGAAGTATAATGATAAAAGGCAATAAATGAGACTTAGAGCTGATCCTGCTTAAACTGTACAAGGTAGTAGGTCCCTTCACATGGCAGGGCATAAATTGTGGCAATTCACCAATTCATTAAATGACTATTCTATTTGTGAAAGATTTCTTCCTACAGTAAATATGTTAACCATTTATCCTTCAAATGGAAGAATACTTATGTTTTATGCACACTTTTATATGTCTTTAATTCCTTAGTCATACAATTAATTGCTACAACATTTGAAATTCCATCAACATGAGAGAAAGACATTAGAATTGTGGGATCCAGAAGGAATTTTATATGTGTAGCTCGCCCTAATGCATAGTTATATTTTCCAAAGATTAACCAAAAGCACCTGGATTAGTACTGAAGAAATTTAAAAACATCCAACCTTGTTTAATGCTGCTTTCCTCAACAAGCCTTATACATGTAGACTCCAACTAAAATTTATGAGGCATTCTCTTCTATTCAGTATTTATTGGTTCAGTTTTGTTTTTGAAGTTTCATTTTATCAGAATGGTCTTACAGGAAGTGGTTTGTTCAGTTAACAGGTGATTTTACTGAATAATCTATCAAGGTTAAATCTCCTTTTCTCAGCCTTTTTTAATCACTCTTCACAAAACCCATTTCCTGCAGCAGCATTATACCCGACCACAATGTTCATGTGTTTTTATAACTGCATTGCATGCAAGTTTTCCTTTTGCCAAATACTTTCATCAACCTCTAATATACAACCACAAAGAAAACTTCAGCACTCGAAGCAAATTTTAATTCCATTTGGCTCAGGAGGTTTCCCACCTCCCAGATTTATCAACATGTTCCTGTGGCAGTATTACTCACCTGTTAATACCGTTAACAAAAGTCAAAACAGTCGTGCAGCAATTTCTTAATTTAACGAGAAGTTGGTAACTATGTTGTTTACCACAGATATGTTTATCTGTTCATCCAGACTTTACACTCATCTCTGGGTAACCTAGTCATGATGCGGAGATGCCGGTGTTGGACTGGGGTGGACAAAATTGAGAGGTCGCACAACACCTGAGGAAGGAGCGATAGCTCCGAAAGCTTGTGATTTCAAATAAAACTGTTGGACTATAACCTGGTGTTGTGCGACCTCTCAATTTTAACCTAGTCATAGCATTTGGGTTTCCGACCTGCTTATCTAATAGTGGCTCTTGTAGGAACATAGGAACAGGAGTAGGCCATTCAGCCCCTCAAGCCTGTTGCCATTCAATGAGATCATGGCTGATCTGTATCTTAACTCCACCCACCTTGGCTGCAGATCCTTTTATACTCTTGGCTAGCAAAAAACTATTGATCTCAGATTTAAAGTTATTAATTGAGCTAGCATCTACAGCTTATTGTGGGAGACAGTTCCACACTTCTATCACCCTTTGTGTGAAGAAGTGTTTCCTAACTTCTCTCCTGAATGGCCTGGCTCTTATTTTAAGGTTATGTCCCCTTGTCCTAGACTCCCCCCACCAGTGGAAAAAGTTTCTCTCTATCTACCCTATCAATTCCTTTCAAAATCCTAAAAATCTCAATCAAATCACCCCATAACCTTCTATAGTCCAGGAAATGCAAACTTCGATTATGTAATCTCTCCTCATAATCTAACCCTTGGAGCCCTGATAACATTCTGGTGAATCTGCACTGCACTCTTTCCAAGGCCAATATATCCTTTCTAAGGTGCGGTGCCCAGAACTGTACACAGTACTCCAGATGTGGTCTAACCAGGGCTTTATACAGCTGTAGCAAAACATCCTCCCTTTTATGCTCTAGCTATAAAGGCTAGCATTCCATTAGTCTTTTTGATTATTTTGTTAGATCACTAATATGTAGTAGTCAGGTACAACAAAATAGTACATAGACCCCTAAATCTCTGTGGACCTCTACTATCCATCTGCCACAGTTTCACCCACTCACTTACTCTATCAATGTCTCTGTAATTTTATGCTCCCGTCTACACTACTTACGATGCCACCAATCTTTGTGTTATCGGCAAACTTGAATATATGTCTCTCTATTGTGCTAAGTCATTAATAAATATAGTGAATAGTTGAGGACCCAGCACAGATCCTTGTGGGACACCACTAGTCACTTCCTTCCAAGTCGAGTACATGCCCATTATCCCTACTCTGTCTTCTACCACCTAACCAATCTCCTAACCAGGTCAATAATTTGCCTTCAATTCCATGAGCTTTAATTTTAGCTAACAGTTTCTTATGTGGAACCTTATCGAATGCTTTCTGGAAGTCCATATAAACTACAACAATAGAAATTCACCTGTCTACTACTTTAGTTACTTCCTCAAAAAATTTAATTAGGTTCATGAGACATGACCTACCCTTTACAAATCCATTTTGGCTCTCTCTAATCAGCTCAAATTTCTCTCAGTGCTAAGTCACTTTGTCCTTAATTATAAATTTCAATAACTTCCCCACAACAGGTTTATAATTTCTTGCTTTCTCTCTCTCTTAAATAATGGTGTTGCATTTGCAATTTTCCAATCTAAAGAGACAATTCCTGAATGGAGAGCGCTTTGGAAGATTATGGCTAAAGCATCTACGATTTCCTCACCTACTTCCTAAAACCCTGGGGTGGAAACCATTAGGCCCTGGGGATTCTCAAGGGCAATTAGGGATGGGCAATAAATGCTGGCCTTGCCAGTGACGCCCACATCCTGTGAATGAATAAAAATAATTGTCAATCTTGAGCACCATTATTTTTTCTAACAGTTTTTTTGCTTACATTACAGTGAGTTCCAGTCCTCGATTCATTATTAATTTCCCTGGAATGTCAGGATATACTATCCTCTTCCTCTACTGGGAAGACTGGCACAAAGTAATTATACAACCAGTCTGTCATTTCCTTATTTTCTTTTGAAATATTACCCCTATCTGTTTTTAAAGGGCCCACATTACCCTTGACCACCCTTTTTCTTCTCATATAATTGTAAAAACTTTTTGTGTAAATCTTGATAGCCTTCGCAAGTTTCTTTTTGTATTTTTTTTGCAACTCTTACTCTCTTTTTTTGTCTTCCTTTGCTGTTTTTTATATCTCTCCCACTCTCCTGGATTTACACTATTCTTTACACTTTTATATGACCATACAGGTTTTACTGCATGCATTGATCAGTACATACCAAATAGTAAGATTGCCTGCTTTGTAAGGTTTTCATCATTCTTCAAAAGACAACATTCTTCACAGGATATACCAGAACTTGTCCAATGTTGATGAGTTCTGAGGATTCACATTTTCTTTTTGCCTGATATCATTGGAAATGTCCCCATATGACCCCCTGATTTCACCCTCTATAAAGCACGTGTGTGATAGCTCAGCTTGTTTTGACCCATGCTCTCCTAAAAATGTCAAAACTCTCTAATCAAGGGATAACAAAAGTAGCCCCAACAGGGCCTGAGGGGATGACTGGGAGGGATTGTAATGTGTGAGGGATTTGAGGAATTGGAAAGACTCTACAATGTAGTTAATCTTTCTTTCTTTATTATTCAAGCAACCCTCACACACCACATAAACCACACCAAAATAATATCAATTTAGAAGAGACGCCCTAATCAGGATGTCCCTATTCATGCTGCTAAAACAGATATGCCAAAAATTCTGTCTTGGGCATTGGCCAAATTTAAACAATAATCTTTGTTAAATATGTAAAGGGTACTTCATGCAGTTATCTCACAGATACTGTCAATAGAAAGTTAACTAAGAGAACCCGAAGCAGCAACCATGGAATGAGCAGCACGGCCTTTAATCCGGACCTCTAGAATGTTTAAAAACTAAATGGTACAATGGAGAACACATTCCATTAGCCTTTTATCACAGAGTTAGCTAAGGTCATCGTTCCCTATAACCCAAATAACTGCTTGGACCTCCTAAAGTCCCAAGTTCAGTGAGCATAAAAATAAAGTGCTCTGTGTACATCGACACTCTGAAACCTACAATTCTCATTCAACTGATTTGGGGGGGGTTGGGGTGGGGGCGGGGGGAGATAGATAAAAATGATACATAGGGGCGATTTTGCCAGCCCTGGGGAGGCGGGTTTGGAGGCGGGACTGCCAGGAAAATGGCAGAATTTGGGGGCGGGTGCCCAACCCGCCTCCATGCCATCTTGCCAGGAGGCGGGTAGCCGTCCCACGCCGGGTCCCGTCTCCTTGGAGGCGGGAAGGGATTAAAGCCACTTAACTGCCTGTTAACAGGTAATTAACAGGCAGAAAATAGGATTATCCCCTTTTGCCCTCACAAGTGCGGGCTTCCCAAAGGCTCCAAAACCCGCCAGGTCAGCGAGGCGAGTACTGGGTCTGCAGGGGTCGGAGGGGTCCAAAAGTGTGCTGTGGAGGTGAGTGATGGGTGCAAGTGTGGAGAGATGAGTCTCTGAGGTAAGTGCAAAGTGTTAGAAAAAGTGTACTTACCTTTGTTTCTTCCTGCAGGCTTCAGTCAGTGGGTATGCGGAGAGTCTCGCACCTCCGCGGTAGAGATGACAGATGGCCGTTGCATTCTCCAATGCAACAACCATCTCATTTCTGCAAAAGAAAGAGGTTTGATGAGGTCTTGAATTCAAGACCTCATCAAACTACAGAGAATGTCACTGTTTGACAGCTTCACAGAGCTGTCAAACGATGACAATTCATCTGTCAAAAATTTTTGACAGACAAAACGTCATACGCTGACGTTCTCTGCCACCAGCTTTCCCTTAATTGGCCTGTTTGGCCCACTGGGCGGGCTTAACAAGGTCAATCAAGGGTAAATAGCGTGGATTGGCCAGAAGTTGATGGAGGCGGGACTGAAACCTGACAACTGGGAGTCCCGCCTCCAAAAGCTCCCCATTGGCAAAATCACCCCCATAATCTCCTGACCCAAATGAAACTAAGAACACCTTGGGCAGAAACAGTGGGCGAGTCCAAGGACTATTCCATTCTCATGTCAAATCAAATAGGATAAATCTACAATTAAAGTCTGCAGCTGACCAACTCTGCAGACAGAAACTGATACTGCTGATGATGCTGTCTCAGTAAGAAACTTTAAACCACATCTTAAAGAGTTTCAGTGGTGGGTCAGTAGCTTATTAAAGACTGCATTAGGGTCCTAGTTTGGAACTAAAGCTGGTATATTTGGACGTTCCTTGCATATAGCTTGAAGAAAGTAACATAAAGGTTGAGAACTGATGGGACCTAATACTTATGGTCCACGAAAAGCCATGATGGCAGCCACATGTAGTAGAATATAGAACTGAGCTTTAGATCAGCTTAAATAATCATAGCATATATCCTAGAATATAATGAACCTCACACATGGCACGGAGAATATACCTAGCTTTGCCATTCTGAAACTTCCACCACTTGATATAATAAACTACGAATGACGGAAGACCTAGATCTAGAAGTTGGCATTGTTCAATAACCATGCTATCAGCCAAATGTATTTTAGCACTGGCTGCAAAATCTGGTCCTACAAAACAACAGTGACTACACTTCAAAAGTAATTCATTGGCTGTGAAGCACTTTGGGATGTCCTGAGGATGTGAAAGGCAATATATAAATGTATATTTGTTTGTTCTTGCTTTGAATCACATTGCTCACTATCTCAGTTCACTGTCTTGCCCAACATTCCCTTTAAGCTGCGCGGCCACACGGCGCTCTGCAGGACCCGCACAGCTGGTGAGCCGGCTTTTAAATTGAAAAAAATGTGCATGCGTGCAATTTTCAATGGGCCGCTCAGCCCGTTAAAGGGGCCACGCGGCCCCCAAAAAATTAGAGGGAACATTGGTCTTGCCTTGTCTTAATTTTAAAACTATTAAAGGTACAGATATCAATTGTTTCCTCTTTCTAATCGCTAATTTGGAAAACTCTGTAGTTTCAATTTTTACATAGCCTATAGGATTTGACATTAGACAGATACAGCTTAGTACATGAACTCTTACCACAAACATGATCCCTATTCTGTTATAAGATAACCCTGAGTCAGTGTGTGTATGTGAGAGACACAGACTAGATTTTTTGATAAATGTGTTACTGAAAGAAAAAAGAAATACTTGCATTTATATAGCGCCTTTCATGACTTCAGGATGTCCCAAAATGCTTTACAGCCAATTAAGTACTTCTGAAGTGTAGTCACTGTTGTAATGTACTGCCACAAACTATGTGCCTACCCCATTTTGGATAAAATATTAATGTTGGCTAAATACAGAAATACAATAGAAGGCATAACTTGGAAATGTATTGAATATAATGGAGGATGAATGTAAAACAGATACTATCTTTCCAATGTGGTCTCAATTGCATCAATTCACATTCCCCCCCCCCCCCCCAAAGAATCCAAATTTACATAAAAAATATAAATTGGGTGTCTGCCCCTTTAAGAACTTGGTGTAACATTATTTTCAGTTGTATCATAACTTTCTAAAGGTGTTTGGGTCTATTCTTGTGGGGCAAAGGGGGATTCTTGTTCTTTAATGGTGCTTTAGTAATGTATTCATATTGATTGAATTAAATATCCAAATTAAATTTACAAAAACTTTGATATTTCCATTTTGTATGCTCTTCTTCCAAAATCTGAATCTTTCTAAAAATCATTCCTAGTTAACATTTGCCCAAGAGGCCAAGGTAGTTACCAATTTTAGATACAAAGCGTGGGAAATGATAATGGGAAGAAGCCAGCAGCCACAGAGTAGTTTTCTCATTGTCCTGAAATCTGGGTGAAGCAGGGTTACACCCAGATATTATAAACACAGCTCATTATAAAGTCGAGGTGTTGATCTGCTATCTGATTAGTGTATCTGAATGAAAAAAATAAAAATACATTCACAGGGACATCTCACTGTATCTGGTAATCTCAAACCGCCTTAAAGTTTTCCTGTAAAGACAGTATTTAGACTTAATTTTCAGTCCACGTCATGAGCTGTCAACACCCTTTTTAAGAACAGATTCATCATGTACCAAACAGACTACAGTAAATCTGCGTGACATGTACCAAACAGACTACAGTAAATCTGCGTGACATAGAAACTACTGCAGAAAGAACAAAGACATTTATTTTAATAACTGAAGTACCATTTACTGTACGATAGCAAAATACTGCGGATGCTGGAAATCCGAAATAACAACAGAAAACGCTGGAAAAACTCAGCAGGCCAGGCAGCATCCGTGGAGAGAGAAAGAGAGTTAACGTTTCAGGTCGATGACCTTTCATCAGAACTGGGAAGAGCCGGAAATCAAATAGATTTAAGGCCAGGGTAAAGCTGGGAAAAGGGGGAGGGGATAAAGGAACAAAGGGGGAGATGAAGAGACATTAAGAGACATTAAGAGATATGCAAGGCTAGAGGTGGTGTTAATGTGACAGATTAAGGCTGAATGAAGTGTGAAATCCACGGGCAGAATGAAGGACAGCTGCCAGCTTCTAGGAGGAAAAAAAAAGGTGGAGGGGGACAAATAAAAGGGTGGATAAAATAAAATATAAATGTGATTGGAGCTGAGGTTATGATCTAAAATTGTTGAACTCGATATTGAGTCCAGAGGGCTGTAGCGTGCCTAAACGAAAGATGAGGTGCTGTTCCTCGAGCTTACGCTGAGCTTCCGTGGAACAGTGTAATAGGCCGAGGACGGTGAGGTCAGAGTGGGAGTGAAGCGGTGAATTAAAGTGACAGGCCACCGGGAGCTCGGCGTCCCCCTTACGGACTGAACGGAGGTGTTCCGCAAAGCGGTCACCCAATCTACGTTTGGTCTCCCCAATGTAGAGGAGTTCACATCGTGAGCAGCGAATACAGTATACTAAATTGCAGGAAGTACAAGTAAATCGCTGTTTCACCTGGAAGGGGTGTTTGGGGCCCTGGACAGTGGGAAGAGGGGAGGTATAAGGGCATGTGTTGCATCTCCTGCGCGTGCACAGGAAGGTGCCGGGCGAAGGGGAAGGGGTGCTGGGGGTGGTAGAGGAGTGGACTAGGGTGTCGCGGAGGGAGCGGTCCCTACGGAATGCTGAAAGGGGAGGTGAGGGGAAGATGTGTTTGGTGGTGGGATCACGCTGGAGGTGGCGGAAATGGCGGAGGATGATCCGTTGAATGTGGAGGCTGGTGGGGTGAAAGGTGAGGACAAGGGGAACCCTATCGTGGTTCCGGGAGGGAGGGGCAGGGGTGAGGGCAGATGTGCGGGAGATAGAACGGACACGGTCGAGGGCCATGTCGACCACGGTAGAGGGGAATCCTCGGTTGAGGAACAAGGAAGACATGTCGGAAGCACTGGTATGGAAGGTGGCATCATTAGAGCAGATGCGGCGGAGACGGAGAAACTGGGAGAATGGAATAGAGTCCTTACAGGAGGCGGGGTGGGAGGAAGTGTAGTCCAGGTAGCTGTGGGAGTCGGTGGGCTTGTAGTGAATGTTAGTCAATAACCTATCCCCAGAGATGGAGATGGAGTAGTCGAGGAAGGGAAGGGAAGAGTCGGAGATGGACCATGTGAAGGTGAGGGAAGGGTGGAAATTGGAAGCATAGTGAATGAAATGTTCTAGTTCAGGGCGAGAGCAGGAGACGGCACCGATACAGTCATCAATGTACCGGAAAAAGAGGTGAGGGAGGGGACCTTTTCCCAGCTTTACCCTGGCCTTAAATCTATTTGATTTCCGGCTCTTCCCAGTTCTGATGAAAGGTCATCGACCTGAAACGTTAACTCTCTTTCTCTCTCCACGGATGCTGCCTGGCCTGCTGAGTTTTTCCTGCGTTTTCTGTTGTTATTACCATTTACTGTAGCAAGGCAAGCTTTGACTGGTGTGAGATCTGGATGTGGGCCTTCTCAGATTTATTTCCAATGACCCAAATTTGGCTCAGTCTGGATCAAATCAGTTTGGATGTAGCTGCCACTTTAAAAGAAAAGGAGTAGTCCAACAATGTAGATAATTCTCGATGGTTTGGAGAGGGAGGAGTAATATTTCTACGCTTTCCTCTGGTGGGAGGTGGATTAATTGCATGCAAGGCAATTATCACACTGCACATGTAAAGAAGAACGAACTTGCATTTATATAGCGCCTTTCACAACCTCAGGACGTCCCAAAGCACTTAACAGCCAATGAAATACTTTTGAAGTGTAGGAAACACGTTAGCCAATTTGCGCACAGCAAGATCCCACAAACAGCAATGAGATACTGATCAGATAATCTGTTTTAGTGATGTTGGTTGAGGGAAAGATATTGGCCAGGAAAATACTGCAGGTCATGCTCATTATTGTGGAACGGGTGCAGATGGACAAAAAGTGCATATGTGCTCCAAAATATGGCATTATACGATACTCGCTGTAGGCAAGAGGTAAGTAATTTGTGCTTAACTGGGGATTTAATGGGATGGATGGTGATATGATCACTGGTGGTCAAGGAGCATTTAGGTCACTGTCTATTTCTACACCCGAGAGTGTGACCACCCTACACTGTATACAACAGTAGTACTATGTCCACTTCTGCACCATGCATAACAATAATACTGTGTGAATCCTACACCATGCAGCTCCTGGAGAGTACAACAACTTTAGCCCAGTCCCAGTCTTGCTCATAATCACAGTCATGATCAATTTCTCAAACTATTGCAAGTTTGGGACATAATTTTAAAAAATGATAATGAGACGTCTTATAGAGACCATTGTTAAAAAGGAGGCCAAGCCCAAATGGTAAACATTGGAGAACCAGCCGCATGTTGTTTCTTGTTGAAACAGGTGTTGCACTATTTCCTCTTTTCCTTCCCTCCCAGAAGTGATGTACTCCACTTGGTTGACTGATTTAAATACATCAGAATTTGCCCAGTGGAGTTCCTCTATAGCGGAGTGGGTAAATGCAATCTGTGTTCTAGCATTGAGCTATACAAACCTTTCCAGGTTCTATCCTTTGTCTTTGTTGAATCAATCAATCAATTTCAACTGTGACAATGTTAGGGCGCTACAATTGACAAGAGTAGTTTGCTTAATCGGTATCCCATGTCACTGGACTCAACATCCACCTCCGACATCACTGGCACTGTGGCTGTAGTAAGTACTAGCTACAAGATGCACTACAGCAATTCACCAAGGTTACTTTGACAGCACCTCCCTCCCATGACCACTACCACCAAGAAGAACAGCAGCAGCAATATGATGGGAACACCATCACCTCGAAGTCATACGCCATCCTGACTTGGACATATATCTCCATTCTATCATCATCACCTGGTCAGAATCCTTTAATTCCCTACCTAACACCATTGTAGGAGCATCACCACCACAAGGACTGCAGCAGTTCAAGGGGAAGGTGCACCACCACCACCTTCCAATAGGCAACTGGGGATGGGCAATAAATGAGTTCTTGGTTGGATAGCCCACATGCCAAGAACAATTTTTTTTAAATAAAATAATAATTCAGATTAGGATTCAAGCTCAGGTTCTCATCACAGACGTCTAGCTAGCATTGTATTATGAAAACTATTGAGCCCCATAAATCATTACATCCTTAATTACATGGAGTTAATCTACTTTTGAATCAAATACAACTGTGGAGTAAATGCTTTGAATGGGAATTTCTTGTCAGTAATTAAATTGCTAAATGTGAAGACAAACTATTGTAAGAGTGCTAAAGACTTTAAACAGATGATCTTATATTTGGATGTCAGACACGATCACCATTCTGAAGCTGGAGAGAACAAGCAATGAGCTAAACAACATGCGGATGGTTCTCCAATGTTTACCATTTGGGCTTGGCTTCCTTTTGAACAATGGTCTCTAAAAGACGTCTCATTATCATTTTTTTAAATTATGTCCCAAACTTGCAATAGTGGGGAGCCTCACCTATTTTTAGCAATCCAAATTTTCCAAATTAATTAATTCAAAGGTATACTTTATCCACCTATTTTTAAATTATAAAGTTCTTCTATCTAGCAAATGTCTGTTCAGTAAATGGTTTGAGACATGCAATTTACCTTCTGTATTCAGTCCGCATTGTAGTGAATCATGTCCTGCCACAACATCTAACTATCAGTGAGACAATGGATGCTGACAGTTTTTACAAATTTCACATCTGGATCTCAGCTCTGACTGGCAGATAATCAATCAGTATGCTTCTCGATATTGTTGAATGGATTGGCTCCCCTACAATACAATTCCTACAGGAACAATGCCATGTTATTGATAAGAGATGTAGAAAAAACACAATTCCAATTCTGACTGCTGTACTACCCACTTTTCCCTGGAATACTGCATACAGTTTTGGTGTCCTTACTTAAGGAAAGACATCCTTGCTCTCGAGGCAGTGCAAAAAAAAGGTTCACTCGGTTAATCCCGGGGATGAGGGGGTGGTCATATGAGGAGAGGTTGGGTAGATTGGGACTCTACTCATTGGAGTTCAGAAGAATGAGAGGCGATCTTATTGAAACATATAAGATTGTGAAGGGGTTGGATCGGGTGGATGCGGGGAGGATGTTCCCGATGACGGGTGAGACGAGAACTAGGGGACATAGTCTTAGAATAAGGGGCTGCTCTTTCAAAACTGAGATGAGGAGGAACTACTTCACTCAGAGGGTGGTAGGTCCATGGAATATGCTGCCACAAAAAGCTGTAGAAGCTACAACATTAATTAAATTTAAAACAGAAATAGACAGTTTCCTGGAAGTAAAGGGCATTAAGGGTTACGGGGAGCGGGCAGGAATTTGGACATGAGTCTAGGTTCGGATCGGTCATGGCCCTGTTTTTATATTTTTTGTTGTGCAGCTCCCATGGCTCGATATGGTGCCCATTGAAGCTTCTGTATTTCCTGTGGCCTCCTTTCAACTCCTTGTGAGTTTGGTAAATCAGAAACACACCAGGGAATTAGCACTGGGAAAGTTAGTGGAGCTCTGTGATGGTGCAGCTAACAGTGCACACTCGAATACAGGAAGGCAGGTTCAGTTCTTTCATTTTATTTCCTACCTCAGCCATCCTTGCTCTGGGGAGACACAGAGCAGAGGTCTGGAAGAAAGAGGTTAATGAAAGGGAGAGTTGCCGTTGGATGACTTCTGCACACTTAATCGTTGATCTTCCAAATGGCTTTGGAGCAGATGATCCGCCTACTTTCACATCCACAGATTGGGAGAGGACAATTAAAACAGGGTGAAAATGAGGGAACAGTGGAAGCACCCCAAACAATCACTAAGTGAAATAACTGGGATTTCACAGTAGATCGGTTCTTTTTTTAGTTGCAGTTAGTTTCTCAATAATCCCTAAAAAAAAAACTCGATTATATGGCAAAGCTATCTGACTTGAACACAAAAATCTAGTGCAGTACTGAGGGAGTGCTGCACTGTTGGAGGTGCAGTCTTTCAGGTAAGACGTTAAACCGAGGCCCCGTCTAGCCTCACAGGTGGATGGTAAAAGATCCCATGACACAATTCAAAGAAGAGCAGGGGAGTTCTCCCCCATTCCCTGGCCAGTATTTACCCCATAACCAATATCACTAAAAAAAAAACAGATTATCTGGTAATTATCACAATGCTGTGTATGGGAGCTTGCTGTGCACAAATTGGCTGTCGCTTTTCCTACATTACAACAGTGACTACACTTCAAAAGTACTTAATTGGCTGTAAAGTGCTTTGGGAAGTCATGAGGTCGTGAAAGGCGCTATATAAATGCAAGTCTTTCATTCTTTCTTACACCACCCCAGCACAGACATGATAGGCCAAATGACCTCCTGTGCCGTAAATTTCTATGATTCTCTGTACCTACCTTCTGCTGGCCAGTCACAGGCTGTAAATTCTGTGGATCACATGGTCCCACACACCTACTTCCTGCTGGCCAGTCATGGGGCTGTAAATGCTGCAGGTCACTCCATCCACTGTATCAATCTTTCACTGTCCAGTCATATAGGCTATACACACTGCAGCTCAGAGCGTCCTACTAGGTGACTGAAAGAGGATGCATAGTGGGGAGTGGCACAGTTGAAAAGGAAATCAAGTTTAAAGGGGAAAGGTCAATAATTTTGAGAAAGGTCACAGGCAATGAGTTACTACATTTCAACCAATGATAAATAAATTTATAAATTTAAATGTAGCTCCCAAAATAAATACTAACACTGCAACTTTATGAATAAGTGACTGAATGAATTTGGCAAATTGGCAAGAATTCAAGTGCGAAAAGGATAATAAAACATTAAGAATTGAAAGTGAGTTCAAAACTATTCTGTAGGTTTCATTTGATAACCGCTTACTGCAACTGCACAATTACCAAACTTCATATTTGTCTTGGTACATGAAATGAGACTTATCAGAAATATCAGTTTCTCGATGTACTTTAAACAAGGAAACCGGCACAGAAAGAACAGGGCAAAGCAGACACCCTCAGGGGTCAGCAACTCATCATCGGCTGACAGCCATATCCTTCCTAACCATGTACTAGCTGAGACAGTTACTTCTCCCTCAGTGAAAAGCAAGCTAAAACGAGCAGAGGAAAATATATTAGTGCTTGAAAAACAAGGAGCTTGAGGGAGAAGGATAAATCGAAAATCTCCTCCTGACGATCATTTATTTAACGTAGAGGAATCACAAAACAGGCAGCAACAGTTTCTTCAGCAGCATTTCCTGTAACCTGAGTTTACCAATAAAATCACGCAAACATAGAAAATCAAGTTAGAGTGAAACTTCCATTCTTTAACATTTAAGGAGGCATTTTAAGCACTGAACACATTTCTTTAGTGCCAAATGAAAATGTATTATATAAAAAGCAAGTGATGCAATTTCCTTTTGGTGCTTGGTTGCATTAGATAAGGCTCTTCCTGATTTTGTTTTTTTCTGTAGACATAACAAAGCTCTCTAAGCAGTTAGTCACCAGAGGCCTGTACAACAGAGACCTCAGCTGGATTCTAAATGTATTGCTGTGCAAGTGTAGGATGTGCAGCATTCAAGCTCTATTGATTGATCAACTATTGGTCCAGTATTTTTCCCCTCCCCCCATTATGCAAGTTATTTTCTAGTTTTCTTCATAGCCCCTCCACACCATTTCCTGACCAAGGAAGCAAACAGCTGGGCTGTTTCTAAGCATCTGGTCAACCACTAGGAGATATGTGAGATAATGCCCGAGAACATTACATTACAACAGTGACATCAAAAGTACTTCATTGGCTGTAAAACGCTTTGGGACGTCCTGAGGTTGTGAAAGGCACTATACAAATGCAAGTCTTTCTTTCTTTAACAGGGATATTCAACCTTTTGGAGATGCATCGCAGACACCGAGGTCAAAACTAGTGAGTGGGCTACATGTGATTATGAGTAATGTGAGCCACCGTACACAAAAAAAGGGGAGATCACCAAAAATGAGACCCCCACTTTACAAAAAAGCAAGGCCCCTCCATTGAACAAAAAGTACAAGACCAGCCTCCTCATCCTTCCCCCAGCCCTTCAAAATTCCCAGTCTGGAGGACTTGTAAATGCTACTTCCTGATTGGACTGAAACCTTTTCCAGTCTTCCAGGCCCGGGAACTTTAAAGAAGCTTACGGTATGCATTTGGCCTTTGGGTCACGTCTTAACATATGAACACACGAAGAAGTACAGAGAAAAATCATCTGGTCCATTCCCCCCTTCCTCCCCATTCAACCCTGCAATTTCCTGAGGGGGGGGCAAAAGAAAAAGAGAAAAAAATCTTAAGCCAATTTAGGAAAAGACTCTGCAGAAGGTGATCAAGCAAGCTCCAGGAGATAACAATGAATGGCTGCAAAGTGCGTTGTGACATCCTGAGGATGCGGAAGCTGCTGTGCAAATACAACTGACTTTCTTTTACTGGATTCCAGGCCCTGGTTCGTACATCTTGGAATCTGGTCCAGTCTCATCACTAACCTGCACTTTCACACCCAGCAATCCAAGAATATAGAATCCAAAGAAAAGGAACGTGCAAAAAGTGGAAACAGTTTAAAAACGGACAGGAAGAGAAACTAAGAAAAAGATCAGAATAAAAGAAAAAGATCAGCTGCCTGTTAAAATCAGCCCTGCCAGAATAAGAGAATCCCTGAATTGCTCATCTTGGGTTTACCAGGCCCAGTCGGGAAGAATTTTATCAGCCCTCATTTAAGTCACAAGATGGAGTGGCTTACAAAAGCAGAGGGAAAGACACCACATGGGGGGAATTCACCTCCATGATCTCAGTGAAGAATGTCAGGAATTTTTGGTGATGAGACCTACTGCATGGCTCACCATTCGAGCAGGATTTCCTTCCCCCACCCCTGTTCCTGCCGGGACCACTGCTGCCACTCCTTCCCCACCGGATGCATGTCCCAGCAGATTTCCTTGTTCTCCGCTACATGTAACTTCAACTTCCCGGGAGGTGGCGGTTAGCCGGGGAAGCAACTGTCAATACCCAAATAGCGGGAGAGGGTCTGGTAGCGGCCCCAGCTCTCTCAAAATAACCAGAAAGATTTACTTGCTGAAGGCCTCGGTCTCAGCCAAGGTCTTCAGTGGAAGGCATCATTTCAATCTTCTGCCCCTTTAAGTCCCTTGTCAGTGCTGCAGTGGCGTTTCTCTTCTTCCCCTCCCCCCTTCCAAATAGCACTGGCAGGCTCCCACTTCACAGCAAGGGTCCCGCCGACAGCTCCAACCCAGAAAAATGGGACCGGGCTGAGGCGGACACAGAGGGGAGGGTGGAACTACTGCCCTGCCAGAACTCTGCCCAAAAAGCAAAATCTAGGCTTGTGTTTTCACAAGCCAACCACCCGTTAATGATACAGTGGCACTGTCAGCAGTTGAAAAGACCAGGGCTAGGATCTGCTCAGCCTCTTAACTAAAGCAGATAGCATGGCAGCACGATGATATCCTTGTTTTGTGGGAGAAATGAAAAAAATAAACATATGTAAAAGAAAAGTAATGAAACAGAAAGTAAAACATAAAGATAAAAAAACAAAGGGGGAAAATAATGATTTCAAATTCCTAAGTCTACACATTCACAAGTAGCTATCTAAAGCTTCGTCTTTGAAGACAGGCCCAGTAAAATTTTGAGCATATCAATCCCGTATTGAAGGGGAATTGCTGGCCTAGCTTGCCAACTTTGTAAATATAGTTGCAATTAAATGATCAGTCGTGCAATTATGTCACTGCTTCACCAACTATGCTTTTAAAAATATCTTAGTTTCTTAAAGGTTGGGAAAATTGGAGTAATAATATACCAAGATTTAAACTGGAGGGA
Source organism: Squalus acanthias (assembly GCA_030390025.1). NCBI lineage: Eukaryota > Metazoa > Chordata > Chondrichthyes > Squaliformes > Squalidae > Squalus > Squalus acanthias. The sequence continues at coordinate 43,354,813 of CM059427.1, forward strand.
TAGAAACTTTTTATTGAGTGACAGAGAAATTCTACGTATATTTATTTTACAAGTAATACATATGATAGCCACTTCCTGTAGGTGCAATACTTGGTCATGACTTTCCAGTCACACTTTGTTGATTGGTTCAAAGTAAAACAGAATTTGACATTTTCAGTATAAATCAGGAGCTCCAATAACACATTATGCATTACATGGTATGACATGCCTGCTATAGTAAAACAACATATCCTGTAAGCAACACCACAGGATATAGAAAAGCAAAATACTGCGGGTGCTGGAAATCTGAAATAAAAACAGAAAATGCTGGAAATACTCAGCAGGTCATCAGCATCTGTAGAGAGAGAAACAGAGTTAACGTTTCAGGTCGATGACCCTTCGTCAGAACTGGAAAAATATAGATATATTTAAAATAAAATAAAAATATCTTAATGGTTAATATTAATTTATAATCATTATGTTCAGATAAAAGGAGGAATTCCAATAAATTAGTTCCCTGAATTATTAACAGCATTTTGTGAGTGCCACTGACTGGGACACATGGCATACTGTGAGCAGCAAAGGCCTGTCCCTCTGAAGATTTTATCCACATATGTTGAACTGCACACTATACTCCTGCTGACAATGCTGACAAATGTATTTTCTTACCAGGGTCCAGGTGTGTGAAAGTCCCAATAACAAAATCCATCGTAGAGATAGCCAGCAAGGCTAATAGCAGCAGCTGAAATCGAATGATCCATTTGACTCCTGCTAGATTAATTCCCAGTAATCCCATCAGCACAGCAATGGAAATGCCTCGGACTGCCCAGATGTTACTGAGGTTCAACAAGTCAGCAATGGATTCAGCAAAGCCAGTGATATACATAGCACCTGCAACACACTGCAAGAGAGCATTATTTTACCTTTGTCATCAGAAACACTTTTTATTAACATTGTTTGATGGCTTTAGGATAGGCAGTAGTCTACTAAAACCAATGGCTTACTAATCCATGACCCATTTCATGCCTAGTTATTAATGCGCAAGTTTGAATTTCCAAAGTCAGGTGACTAGTTAGGCCTCAGCTGGAGTATTGTGTTTAATTCTGGGCACCACACTTTAGGAAGAATGTCAAGGCCCTGGAGAGGGTACAGAAGAGATTTATTAGAATGGTACCAGGGATGAAGGACTTCAGTTACATGGATAGACAGCAGAAGCTGGGGTTGTTCTCCTTAGACCAGAGAAGGTTAAGAGGAGATGTGATAGAGGTGTTCAAAATCATGAAGGGTTTTGATCGAGTAAATAAGGATAAACTGTTTTCAGTGGCAGAAGGGTCGGTAACCACAGGACACAGATTTAAGGTGATTGACAAAAGAACCAGAGGTGGCATGAGGAAACTTTTTTTTTACACAGTGAGTTGTTATGATCTGCACTGCCTGATTCAATGGTAACATTCAAAAGGGAATTGGATAAATACTTGAAGGGAAAAAAATTACAGGGCTATGTGGAAAGAGCAGGGGAGTGGGACTAATTGAATAGCTCTACCAAAGAGCCGGCACAGGCACGATGGGCCGAAGTCCTCCTTCTGTGCTGTATCATTCTATGATTCTAGGACTGCAAAGGACAGCACTCCTTCATAAGCAGCTCTATCAGCAGACATCCTTATTCAAAGAGAAGCACGGAACAGACAGAGCCTCACACGTCTCTCTGCCAATAATGCTAGTCTACAATCAGTCAACAGGAGGCAAGATTCAAGTGGAATAAAACTTAAGTACCATCATTTTAAGCTTCTCCCCTGAACTGAACTGCCTTAATGCCACATGACACTCCCAGCCAGTGGCCAGTAAAGAAATGACAAACTCACCTGCTGCTGCAAGCCATGAGAATATGGGGATAGGAGGAGGCCATTGAGCCCCTCAAACCTGTTTCGCCATTCAATTGGATCATGGCTGCTCTGTATTGAGCTTTTACTCATGAATAGCTGAGTATTCCATTCTTCCCCAGTGTGTGTTCTTTACTTGTGTCTGAAAGCTGCAAAGCGCATTGATGATTGGCAAATAATATCAGAAAGACTAGGATTGCTTTACATGTTCCACAAGATGGCACTATGCTGCTAAGCTTTCCTGCACTACAATCAATAGGCAGCTTGGGCCTGTCAAGATGGATGGTCACAACTGAAGATGAAAGAAGAACTTTAATTGTTAGTTTATTTATTCCACACTACAACCCAGCTGTCAGTTCTCAGCTATGGGGTATAGGTATAAATCACTAATGCAATGATTCCCACATGTTCCCTGCTAAAGTTGAATTGCTGATTTCATTTACTTAAAAAAAACAGACTGTGGTTTAGATTAAAATATCAAATGGGTTTGTTCCTTTGATCTAATTAACAGGACTGGTGACACAGAAATATAGGCACAAAACTAAGGCCTCGTATTTTTCTTTTTGAACAGAACTAAGTTTAGACAAATACTAAAAAGCAAAACTTTGATAGGCAGGTAGCATTACGTGTACCTTCTAAAGTTGTTTCGCTGTAAATAAACTTGTGGGTGGTCCAGCAGTTACTGTTGGATTTTTCAACCATGGTTTGAACCCCTGCACTGGCAGAAAATTCCCGTGTGAATTGCACAAAGGACTTGCCAGGAGTGGACGTTAATGTACCCAGCTGCTCAGTGGTTACTAGCATTGCTGGGAATTCAACAGCAAACCTGTGTAAATATCTAGATATTGTCTACAGGGTTTGCACACTATTGAGACTGGGCCTTCACAGAGAAGTAGGCAGTTTAATTAAAGGCCGGCTGTAGTAAACTTTGATCCAGATGCACAATCTTCATGTTATAATGTATCAATTATAAATTGCCGCTTCCTTTTCTGCACTTTTTTATTTCACACTTTATTTTTTTTTTTAAACTTGTACCTCACTTCAATTCCTCCATTCCAACAATTCTCTCTGGCCAGCAGCAGAGTAATGTGGCTGAATCCAAATCCACAGCTGGTCCAGAAATGTTCCAGGCATGATCCCCAAATCCCAGATTGATCGCTGCCACCATTTTGGAATATAGGGAGTCACTGCTATTGTGACAAGTGAAAGGTAGATACACCATTCCCATAGAATTCAATGATTTGATGGTTAAATTCAATATCCACATTTTGCATAGAATTGCCATAAAATCTCTAACAGATGCTAACAGAATTCTACACGGTTCATAAAAACCACAATCTTGAAGTCTTGATTACCTGTCCAAATACGTAGAGAAATCCAAAAGTTCCTCCAACTCGACCTCCCAGAACTGTCGAAAGCATCGAATACACTCCACCGTTTCCAAGACTGCACCTCTCCCACACGCCAATTCCAGATAGAACTGTCACCAGAGCAACCAAGACAACCAGGGTCACCATAAACATCCCCAGTAGGACGCCGGTATTTCCCTGAGATTGAAAAACTACAAAATCAGTGATCTGATACCAATCAGAGCTCTCATGATAAGTTGAACCATACCTCGGCAATGGATACGTATCAGCTTTGTCAAAATCAAATTAACATTCCTCTGGAACTACTGGAAAATGTATCTATTTTCGTAATGGCAGCACCTCTCTCTAGGTGTAGAATCATTGACTTGCGGACAAATAATTCTCCTCAAAGGCAGCACGGAAAACCTAATCCAGTGGTCAGTCATATATCTGTGCAGAGAGATAGTTGGCAGGTATATGAGTGCAGGTATCTGATTTATACAGATCAGCCACGATCTAATTGAATGGCAGAACAGGCACAAGGGGTTGAATGGCCTACTCCTGTTCCTCATGTACAGTGAGCAGTGTTAACTTTGGTAGAAGAGCCCCAGAACGAATGAGAACTGCATCCGCAAGTAAATTGTCCATTTTTTTGGTTCAGCGATGAAACAAAAGTGTCTGGACTAGTCTTACTAGTTTTATTATTAGTACTATCATAGGTGTGAAAAGATATTTATTCCTATTTCTACAAATGCAGCAAATGTACATTACAAGAAATGTAGGGAGAGTAATATTTATACTCTTGTAATTTGGTTCCTTGCACTTTGACAGCAGGTCAAGTGACAATGGGGGAAAAATTCGGTTGATTTGCGCCTCCCATTATAACAGGGCGCAAAGCAACTAGCGCCTGGGCGCGGTGCTGCTAACGCCTCCCGCGAAATTCAGCGGGAGGTTAGCGGCGGCGGTAACCGTTAGCGTCCCGTGGCGCTGCGCCTCCGACGATTACGTCATCGCCGTGCGCAGCGCCCCGGCCGCGATCTTCGGTAGCGCCCCCTGACTTACCGCCGGACGCTATGTCCGACAGGGCCAAGGGGGCCTACCTGCGGCCGGGGCGGCACAAATTAAAGGGGAGGTGCCGGGCGGCCATTTTTGTTGCTGGCTGCCTGCCAGCACCTGCCCCCATTGCTGTCCCCGGCCTCCTGTGTAGCCCCCCCACAGGGTGCCGGCTACGCTCCGTGAGCCCGGCACTTTTCTTGAGTGCCAGGCTGTTGTGCCGGCACTCTGATCCCTGGTGGCCCAGCTGGGCCCCGGGTCGCGCTGCGCTAGGCCCCTCCCCTTTAATAAGGGGAGGAAGGCCTGCAGTACCGCAGCACGTAGCGCCACAATATTCACTCGCAGCGCCCCAAGAGGGAGGCGGGACGCTTCCAGTAGCGCCCCGCCTCCCTCTTGGGGTGCTACCAGTGAATTTCAGGCGTGGGGGCGCTAACTTTTTCGGGGTGCTAATAGTAGCGCCCCGGTGAAGTTAGTGCCCCAAAGGGGGCGCGACCCAATTTACCCCCCAATAAGTCTTAACTATGGAGAGACAACATTTCACCCAACAGTGGTCTCCTTTTCCTTTTATGAATATTCAGCCATTATAAAACATAGAAACATAGGAGCAGGAGTAGGCCATTTGGCCCTTCGAGCCTGCTCCGCCATTCAATATGATCATGGCTGATCCTCTATCTCAATACCATATTCCCCCTCTCTCCCCATACCCCTTGATGCCTTTTGTGTCTAGAAATCTATCTATCTCCTTCTTAAATATATTCAGTGACTTGGCCTCCACAGCCTTCTGTGGTAGAGAATTCCACAGGTTCATCACCCTCTGAGTGAAGACATTTCTCCTCATCTCAGTCCTAAATGTCCTACCCCGTATCCTGAGACTGTGAGCCCTCGTTCTAGAACCCCCCAGTCAGGGGAAACATCCTCCCTGCACCCAGTCTGTCCAGCCCTGTCAGAAGTTTATACGTTTCAATGAGATCCCCTCTCATTCTTCTAAACTCTAGTGAATACAGGCCTAGTCGACCCAATCTCTCCTCATACGACAGTCCTGCCATCCCAGGAATCAGTCTGGTGAACCTTCGCTGCACTCCCTCTGTGACAAGTATATCCTTTCTTCGGTAAGGAGACCAAAACTGCGCACACTACTCCAGGTGTGGTCTCACCAAGGCCCTGTACAACTGTAGTAAGACATCCTTGCTCCTGTACTCAAATCCTCTTGCAATGAAGGTCAACATACCATTTGCCTTCCTAACTGCTTGCTGCACCTGCATGTTTGCTTTCAGTGACTGGTGTACAAGGACACCCAGGTCCCTTTGTACATCAGCATTTCCCAATCTAGCACCATTTAAATAATACTCTACCTTTCTGTTTTTCCTACCGAAGTGGATAACTTCACATTTATCCACGTTATACTGCATCTGCCATGTATTTGCCCACTCACTCAACTTGTCTAAATCGCCTTGAAGCCTCTTTGCATCCTCCTCACAACCCACAATCCCACCTAGTTTCGTGTCGTCAGCAAACTTGGAAATATTACATTTGGTTCCCTCATCTAAATCATTGATATATATTGTGAATAGCTGGGGCGCAAGCACTAATCCCTGCGGTACTCCACTAGTCACTGCCTGCCACCCCGAAAAAGACCCATTTATTCCTACTGTTTCCTGTCTGTTAACCAATTTTCAATCCATGCCAGTATATTACCCCCAATCCCAAGTGCTTTAATTTTGCACACTAACCTCTTATGTGGGACTTTATCAAAGGCCTTCTGAAAAGCCAAACATTTTTCTACAGCGAGTGCAGTCCAAAAGGAATGTGAATAATTGTGCCTGATTGGTTTGACAATCAGTAAAAATGCACTGTATATAAAATATGATGGAAAATTGTATGTAGTAATTGCTAGTAAAAATTGTTTTGTTCCTTTTTAACCTTGGAGTACTGTGCACAGTTCTAGTTGCCATATCATAAAAAGGATATAGAGGCACTGGAGAAGGTGCAAAAAAGATTTACAGGATGATACCAGAACTGCGAGGTTGTACCCATCAGGAAAGGATGAACAGGCTGGGTCTCTTTTCTCTTAAAAAGAGAAGGCTGACGGGTGACCTAATGCTTTAAAATTATGAAAGGTTTTGATAGAGTAGATAGAGAGTGTTTTCACTTGTGGGGAAGAGCAAAACCAGAGCATCAATATAAGATCGTCACCAAGAAATCAAAGAGGGAATTCAGAAGAAACTTCTTTACCCAGAAGCGGTGAGAATGTGGAACCTGTTGCCACAGGGAGTAGTTGAGGCGAATAGTATAGATACATTTAAGAGGAAGCTGGAGAAGGGAATAGAGGGATATGCTGATAGAGTTAGATGAGGAAGGATGGGAGGAGGCTCGAGTGGAGCATAAATGCCAGCATGGACTGCATGGCCTGTTTCTCTGCCGTATATTTTATGTAATTCGATGTTAACTCTTGCCTATTTCCATCATTTCAGTTTTCCAAGCACTTTCGATCATCCTGGTCATCCTACTGCCTGCAGATCTAATCCTGATACCACTGCAAACCTTCAATCATTTGTCTATGGAGCTATATCTTTCTTTACTGGGGTAATTTGTTGAAGGAATACTTTAAAACTCTCAATTCATGTTATATACCCTTATATTATTGACGCATAACACTTCAGTACATACCATAAAACACATGCTCTGGACAATATTTATCCCTCAACCAACACCACTAATTACAGTTTATCAGGTCATTTATTTCATTGCTGTTTGTGAAATTTTGCTGTGTTCAAATTGGTTGCCATGTTTCCCTACATTGCAACAGTGACTACACTTCAAAAGTACTTTGTTGGCTGTGAAGTGCTCTGGAATGCCCTGAGATTGTGAAAGGCTCTATATAAATGCAAGTTCAAGTTATTATTTACAGAGCTAGCCAACCGGATCTCAAATTCTGTGCATTTCAAGTCCAATAAAAGCCATCACTTAACTTGATCCATCTTCATTTTTGTGACAAAATCTGGTTGCACTAACCACTTTTAAATTATCATCTGATAAAAAGTGAAGTATTGAAAATAATTAGGACTTTATGAAATAAGTAGCATTACAAAGGAAGTGACTAAAATTGTGAATATACAGGTTATCGATCCACTGCTATTGCATAGTATTACATAGTATTTAGAGCACAGAAACAGGCCATTTGGCCCAACAGGTCCATGCCGGTGTTTATGCTCCACATGAGCCTCCTCCCACCCCTCTTCATCTAACCCCATCAACATATCCTTCTATTCCTTTCTCCCTCACGTGTTTATCTAGCTTCCTCTTAAATGCATCTATGCTATTCATCTTAACTACTCCTTGTGGTAGCGTGTTCGACATGCTCACCACTCTCTGGTAAAGAAGTTTCTCCTGAATTCCCAATTGGATTTATTAATGACTATCTTATATTTATGGCCCCTAGTACAGGTCTCACCCGCAAGTAGAAACATCTTCTCTACGTCTACCCTATCAAACCCTTTCATAATCTTAAAGACCTCTATCAGGTCACCCCTCAGTCTTCTCTTTTCTAGAGAAAAGAGACCCAGCCTGTTCAATTTTTCTGTCTGTCAGATATAAATACAGCTCAAGTTCATGGTTTAATCTTGAGCTCAATTTCATAGACATTTGGGTTCATATTATATGTCAGGAATTTTGGTAATAGGAAGTAGATTTAAGAAACTATTCTTAATATTTATTGCAGTTCATCTGCTAATGCTCAGCAAAGCAATAGAAAGGATGTCACACTGTACTAAGTGCATACCAAAGAGCCATGGTCATAGTATCTGAATTATGCACAGATTCATTTAAACTATGAAAACAAACCAAAATGTTTAATTCCAAGACTACTAAAGCCACTGACTTTCATCCTTCATACAACAGAAAGTAGAGAGGATGAGAGGCAACCATTCAATGTTTCATTAAAAACTGCATGGAAAAGTCACTGAATACTGGATGTAAAAAATGTACCATCCATCCCCATCATTACATTAACAGGGGAGCTGCCAGATTAATATATTGAATATTTTCACTAACACCCCGCTTCTTCATACTTGGTAAAGGTCAAAAAACGATGCTAAAGATTCAAAAGTTACTGAAACTAGTGCGAGGAGCTCATGGACTTCTTTGTCACTAAGATTGTGACCATCTGTTGAGCTGCCTCTGCCGTATCCTTCCCTCCCTTGCCCACCAAGCCAAACTTCTCCCAAGGTTCCCCCTGTCCTATGGCTGAGCCCACATCTTTCTCTAGTTTCTCTATCACTTCCCTCATGCCCTCTCCAAGCTCATCTTGTCCATGAGACCCTCTTGCTCCTTCGACCCTATCCCCACTACACTGCTAACCACCCAACTTTCCTTCCTGGCCCCCATGCTAGCTGGCATTGTAAACAGTTCCCTCTTCTCAGGCACTGTCACCCTCCCTTTAAAATCTTCACCTCCCTCCTCAAAAAACTCACGCTTGACCCATCTGTCCTTGCAAACTGCCGCCCCATCCCCAACCTTCCTTTTGTCTCCAAAGTCCTTGAACGTGTTGTCGCTCTCAAATCCACACCCATCTTTCCCGCAAATCCATGTTTGAACCTTTTCAATCAGGTTTCCAGCCCTGTCACACACTGAAATGGCCCTAATCAAAGTCATAAATGACATCCTCTGTGACTGTGACCATAGTGCACAATCCCTCCTCATCCTTCTCGACCTCGTTGTCCAGCCAAGTGTCACTGCACTCACCTGGTTCCACTCTTACCCATCCGGTCATAACCAGACAATCTCCTGCAATGGATTCTCTTCCAATCCCCGCACCAATACCTTTGGAGGCCCCCAAGGATCTATCTTTGCCACCCTCCTATTTCTCATCCAAATGCTACCTTTTGGTGACATCATCCGAAGACATAGCACCAGGTTCCACATGTACGCTGATGACACCCAGCTCCAGCCTCTTATGCATCCCCCAATTCCTTCGCTCCATCATTGGTGGCCATGCCTTCAGTCGTCTAGGCCTCAAGCTCCAGAATTCCCTCCCTATCCACCTCACTACCTCTTTCTCCTCCTTTAAGACCCTCTTAAAGCCTACTTCTTTGACCAAGCTTTTAGTCACACCTGCTAATAGCTCCTTCCTTAACTCTGTCTCAATTTTTGTCCGATTACGCTCCTGTGAAGCATCTTGGGACATTTTCCTATGGTAATGGTGCTATATAAATGCAAAAATTATGTCTGAGTCAGACCCTTTGAGTTGTTTGGTATATGAATTTGTTTACTGCAGGAAGCAGTTGAAATTCATTGGGGAAAAAATTTGTTAGTGACCATTTTGGGTCGCGAACATCGCGAAAAATAGCGCCAGCGATCGCTAACTTCAGTTTTAGCCGCCCAAGAGGGAGGTGGAGCGCTAATTCAAGCGCTCCACTTCCTTCTTAGAGCGCCAACCCCGAATATCGGGGCGGTGCGTTCTGCAGCGCTATGCACTGGGCCATTAAAGGGAAGGCCCAAGCCCACAATTCTGCGGGGCCCTACCTGAACCAACCGGGGAGCGGGGTGCCGTGCCAGCAGCCCAGCACTCAAGAGGCGGCGGCACGGACCCCGTGTTCAAAGACGCAACGGGCCGTGACAAGTAAGTTGGCCAATTTTATTCCCCTGCCCGCCACCTCCCCTTTACTTACGCCCCGCGAGCCTCCTGCCGCTCCGTTCCCTCCCCCTGAATCAGTCGCTGTCATCGCCCGGCGCAGATTCAGGGGCCATGGGCCAATTTTGCAGGCGGGGCGAAAACGGGGCGCTGCGCACGGTGATGACGTCGTCATCGCCTGCACAGCGGAGCGGGGCGCTACCGGTTACCGCCGCCGCTAAACTCCCGCTGAATTTAGTGGAAGTCGTTAGCGGCGCCACGCCCGGACAAAAAGTCGTTTGCGCCCCGTTACCATCCCCCGGGGGCGCTAACGAAAGGCGCAAATGCACCAAATTTCTAGCCCATTATCTATAATGGCATCCCTCAGAATGCCCATTTTTAAAAAGCAAATACAAGAACTAGAAATGTTTAATACCTTAATTGCCCTGACTACTGAGTTGATGAAACCGATCTTTAGAGTACCAGAAAACTGTACAAGAGGTATTAGGTTTTGCTGTAATCTTTAGTTCCCTGCTTCACAATGCCCATTCCACTTTTGAACTATGATTCTAATCATGGAATAAAGTTAATAGTTCACCATTCCGGTTGTTTACCACCTGATTAAAATACCCTATATCTAATATGAAAACAAAACAAAATGAAAAGGTAACACTAAATTTCAAACATCAAGTTAAATATTTATTTCAATATATAAAATATAATCAAGTTTGTGAAAGTCAGATTACTTCATAACTTCATACAAGTGAAAAATTATACCAAACAAATTAAACTTGAGGTAAAAAAGTCTAAAAATTTGATAGCATCAAATTAAGAGTCAGTCTCCATAATTTAGGTCCAAAATTCAAACAACCTATTCAACTGACTTTTTTTTAAACTTCCTATCTGTGACAGATTTGTGTGGGTTTTATGTCTTCTGCTCTCACATTGATTAATGTAGGTGTAAAATTCCTTTGTGCACTTTATAAACGCTGTTGCAAATCCATTTATTTTAAATAGGTTAAGAAATGCAATGTTAGCACGCAAAGGAATTTTACACAAATAGATTAAGTGGTGCACTATCAGAGGAAATTAAAACCCCTGGAATTAAAATTCAGCATGTTGAAGTCAACATAGCTGTAAAAGTTGTGAAAAATATACACTTACCACAAGCCACCCAGTCCGCAGGAAGAGAACCACTCCAAAGATGTTGATCATACAAGTTGTGAATACTCCATCCCATGTTCCAAATAGCACTGGTTCCCAGACAAATATCTTAACTTTCCACCAGGGCTTAACATGGGACTGGGATACCTGGTTGGCAAATTAACACCACTGTCCAGTTAGTATCCTAGTACATAATATACAGTGCTTCCAAAAGACAAAAGACTCATGTGGAAACCATTCTATTTTATCCTGGTAGCTATTTTATCCCTAGTTCTTCATAAATCAGATCAAATAACTAACATATTGCTATATAAAGAGGATTCCCAGTGAAAGCAGGATTGTAAAATACCAACTGCACATTTGATGCATGAGAGTCTACATATGGAAGTACATTTATAGCAGCTTTTTATGAATGGCAGTTTTGAAATAGTTTATAACAGTGTGAAAGTAGGATATTAAATATAATTTCATTTTTAACATCTAATTATCTAAATTAGTAATAAAGTAAACGCTTTGCAACTGTGCTCATAACATATTTTATGGGACAACATTCTAGTTGCTATAAGCTGCTGACGTGGTTGTACTAATACCTAACTGCATCAAACATCTGTTGACTGTGACCTTGCTTTATACCCAAGGCATTTACTTTAGACTACCTTTGTTCAAATAAATGGATAAATGTTCATTTGAATTTATAATATGTGCTGTTCCACTTTTCAAAAACTCTTTATCTCCCTAAAAAAGTGTTTACATGATTACAGTACAACTGTCCATAAAATAGAGAAAACAGAAAATATGTAGGGACAGATCTAATAGATTACAGTAATACATTGTGACTGCATTGAGAGTTTTTAAATCTACACTTTAATTAATTTTAATGCAAAAGTCACAGAGCATATTGCAATATGGCCAAGCATGCTGCCTTTTTAGAACTTATGTTCAATATCAATTTTAAATATGTCTTGCTTTATACGGCCGTGGTAGTTAGATCAGATTGATAGTGTTGGAGCTAAGGGGCCATGTACCCTGATACATATACTGTGGGAATGCCCAAGGCTCATGTCTTTTTAGACTAAAGTGGTGAATATCTTAAAATTCGTGACCTGAATCCACATTCCTCAATCAGTTCTAAGAAATACCAAAGTTCAACCTTTTCACAGAAGACATCAGAAACTGCTATTAGCAGTCCAAAATGAATGTTACTCTCCTGGAAAAGTCAGATGGGATACATAGGGCCTGAATTTGCGATCGGAGGCTTCCCGCGGGGCGGATGCCTCTGAACCGTAATAAATCTACGCGCCTACCTGATGGTCCTAGAACCACAGAGACTCGTGCTCCTGGGCCTGCAGGCGTAGGCCTGCGTAGAGGCCCACGTATCCCAGGGGCGCATGTGGTTCGCAAGCATCCCTGGGATCACGTGGGCAGGCCCAACCAATCAGGAAGGGGATTCCCATTATGCTTATGGGGGTTCCATTTATGTACGGAATCCCTATAAGCTTAATAGGAATCACCCAAAAAACACATTTGTACAGCACTGAAATAAAAAAAAATTACATGTTTGAAATTAATGTAAACACTATTTAATTAAACATTTAAAACAAAAATTTTATTTTTTGAAAAATGAATTTAAACATTTTTCAAGGTGCCAAAAATAACAAACTTATTTTACAGGTTTTTGAATGTTAAAATGATCTAAAAAAATTTATTTTAATATTTATTTTCACCTGTACACCGGTAAAAGAAGGCCTTGCACCTGCCCCAGAAAATCCGGACCATAGTTTTCCAGTGAGTGTACATTGCTATATGAAATGGCAAGATTAGAATCTATCCTTGCACAGGGTGAAATTTGTCCAGATCCCTTCCCTCTTAATTTTTCTTAATTTGGATAAGATGGCTAAATTTGAACACCTGGCTTCTTTCTGATGTGTTTGTAGGATGAGGTGGCCTACTAAAATATGCATTCATTTCTTTGCCTTGAATAGTTTGTTTAATGTTGACACAAAGTTTTCTGAAAAATCTTAAACTACAATTTGTAAAAAATACTTTGATAAAGCATAAAAATGGTTTGGATCAAAATGTTGCTGCTATATAGTATACACTTTGGGTGCACCATTAGAAAGACAAATGCAATAATACTGGGCATATGCTTCTAAGCTAGCTCTGAAAATAAGAGGTAATTTTATGAGTTTACACACCCAGCAAGTGAGGCTGCGTGTCAGGAGAGCAAAATCGTAAAATTCACCCTATGTAGATTTTGCTCAAAATAATTGGTCCTAAATCTAGACTTTCTTTTAATATGCAAGGAACTCTAGGGCAGAAATTACTGCCTGCGATATCAATGAATGAAAGCTTAGCATTTTCTCTGGCTATTTTAACAAAGTCATTACCCAGTTTATTTTAAATTGGTTCATGACTTTCAAATGTTTGTCTCCCATTGTGGCCAGCAGTGATTTTTATCCTTATATTCCATCAGTTACTGCATCAACTATTAAACACCAACTGCAATTTCAATGACGTAAGTTTTAGGTTTTTTGGCACAATTAATTGTTTGTTAAATGGATATAATGCAATTCAAAACTATTTGGGTCATATTACAATATTCTTCTTTCGAGAATGATCACATAAATTTCAACTATTCCATGCTACTTGATGGAAAATTTATTCACTGCACTTTTACTTAAACTGGATATAAATTTGTGCATCATGCTAATGACAACTTTATTTAAACGTGATCTGACCCATCAATATTTCAGGTATGCAGCCCAGTGTGGCATTTCTGATTTAATTAATCCATACTTTTGTAGAATAGCTACCAAAATTATGTCAGTTTACTTAATTGTGCTAACTCCAGGGTGAAGTCAAAACCTTTGGTCAGTACTGTCTGAAAATTAAAACTAAAAGTCATTTTTACTGGGGTAACATGCAGACTTTGTGAAGAAGATCCCACCAAACGACATTATCCAGCAGAAAAATGATGGTGATGCAACAGTTTTGCTCTGAGACCCAGAAAGACTTATAATAAATACTGACATAATTTTGTCATGTAACAAAGGCCCGGAATTTGCGGTTATACTGATGGCAAAACTGTTAGTGTTCGCTGTCATTACAACTGTGAATCTGACAGCAACTTCTGAGTACGCACGTGTGCAGTTAAACACGGAAATCCAGAAGTTGCTGTCAGTCATTCCCTGCTCCTCCACAGGGGGCGCTGTTGAACTCCCCGGAGCCGGTAATCAATTGAAATCATTGAACTGACAAAAACTTCCCTTTAAGCTGGAATATCGCTGTGAATACCCCCGAAAAAGTTAAGCCTTGTTCAATGAAGTGTAACTGGAATTTTAATGGCGTACTAAGTCATAATAACTGCTGAACAACCGTTCTGGCCCTGAAAAAATTATATATTTGTGGAATGTCAAATTCCTCCATTATGATAAAAATTCCATGGTTTTTAATATAATAAAACTTCTTTTTTAAGTTTGTTTATGGTATTTTAGCTTCTACCTTAATCCCATGTGTATGTCCTAATCTTTATTTCTTTCTCTGTAAAATGATTAAAAAGTGAAAGAAAATCAGTGCATTTTACTTCCTGGTTTGCTGTCTGCGAGAATTCTTCAATGTGATTGGCTGCTTAGCCTGCTTGATGACATTATTGTTGCTGGACACTGGAAATCCCCTAGACTTGGCATCAGATTCAAATTAACGTCGGGAGAGGTGAAATCGACACCACAGAGACCGCTAAATCTTTGTGGGTAGCTTTCTTAGAGGTCAGCGGCAAGCGCCATCACTTCGCCGCTGACCGCAAAATCTGAACCAATGTCTCAAAAGCTTTTCAATTGCTGTTGTTATGTAAGCTTCAATGGCTATTGATTAAATCATGTGTTTCACATGAAAGAACATTTCTTTAAAAAAAAAATGGAAATCCGAAATAAAAACAGAAAATATTGGAAGTACACAGTAGGCCCATCAGCATCAGAAAAGAGAAAAAGTCGATTCATGTTTTAAGTGTTGACTCTATCAGAATATTCTGATGTGGGGTTTCTAGCTGAACTGTTAAGCTGTCTTTTCTCTTTTCGGATGCTGGCAAAATTCCTGTGATTCCAGAACATTTTCTCTTTTATTTCAGATTAACAACAGTTTTCTGTCATGGATTCAACAGACTGACTAACCTTCTTTATTTAAGACTTTTCCAGCCTCCAGAGATAGATTTTCATTCTATCAGCCTTTGGATCTAAACCCAGGTGAAGATCCTGCTCAAAAAGGTTACATGAGAGACAATAACTACATAAATCTGTTAGTCAAATTCACCTGTGCAGCTTCATGGAAAAGTTCTTGCACGTGCCTAGTACTTCTAGATCCATGGGAACTATTCAGTAGTAATGTTGCTTTGTCCGTCATCGTTGAATTACACTTCAGATTCCAGTCTTCTTCCATACTGTGGAAATGCTAAAGCATCCAGCCAAACAGTAAAGGGATATATACGTCAACGCCTAGGTTTGATCAAAGTGCCATTTATCTTCATGAAAAGAAGCCACTTCATTCTTTACCCTAAAATAAAACACAAGTCTTTAGATATTCAATCTATTGTTACATATTAATCAGTTAAGAACTTAAGTCCAGAAGTTTCTAACAGGTGTTAATATGAATTATATGGGGACGCTCCTTTTCAACAAATATTGGCCTGATCACATCTCTCAGAAACCTCTCAAAGCGCTTTGCATACAGGATATACTTTTCAAGATAGTGATTGTTACTGTATAGGCAAACACCTAGATTCACAAAGAGATGAATGGCCACTTAATCAATTTTTAATGGTATTAATTGAGGAATTAATGTTGGCCAGGACATGAGGGAAACGCTGCTTTTCCTCCAACAGTGCATAAGACCTTTAACATCAAACTAAACTATTAGAACCATCAGAAACAACTCGTCTGAAAGACAGCATCTCTGACAATACAAGTCTTCTTCAGTACTGCGCATTGCAGCGTCAGCCTAGATTAGAGTCATAGAGTCATAACGGCAGAGTAGGAGGCCATTCGGCCCATCGAGTCCGTGCTGGCTCTCTGCATAGCAATCCAGTCATTCCCATTCCCCCGCTCTATCCCCATAGCCTTGCAAGTTTATTTCCCTCAAGTGCCTATCCAGTCTCCCCTTGAAAACATCGAGTGTCTCTGCTTCCACCGGCAGCGAATTCCAGGTCATCACCACTCACTGCGTAAAAAAGTTTTTCCTCACGTCCCCCCTGTATCTCTTGCCCAAAACCTTAAATCTGTGTCCCCTAGTCCTTGTACCATCAACTAGTGGGAACAGCCTTTCCCCGTCTAGCCTTTCCAAACCCGTCATAATCTTGTACACCTCTATCAAACCACCCCTCAAACTCCTTTGCTCTAATGAAAACAAATCCAGCTTCTCCAACCTGTCCTTGTAGCTAAGGTCCCCCATCCCCAGAACCATTCTAGTAAATCTCCTCTGCACCCTCACAAGGGCCTTCACATCCTTCCTAAAGTGTGGTGACCAGAACTGGATGCAATACTCCAGTTGTGGCCTAACCAGCGCTTTTTAAAGGTTCAGCATAACTTCTCTATTTTTGTACTCAATATCTCTATTTATGAAGCCCAAGATCCCATATGCTTTGTTAACCATTCTCTCAATATGTCCTGCCACCTTCAGGGACCTATGCAAATTAACTCCCAGGTCCCTCTGTCCCTGCACACTGTTTAAAACTGTGCCATTAAGTGTATATTGCCTCTCCCTGTTCCTTCTGCCAAAATGCATCACCTTACACTTCTCTGTATTAAATTCCATTTGCCACTTGTCTGCCCATTCTGCTAGCCTTTCTATGTCATGTTGCAGTCAATTGGTATCATCCTCACTGTTTGCCACGCCCCCAAGTTTGGTGTCATCGGTAAATTTAGAAATTCTACTCTGTATTCCAATATCCACGTCATTTATATATATCAAAAAAAGCAGTGGCCCCAGCACTGACCCTTGGGGAACACCACTGTCTACCATCCTCCAGTCTGAAAAACAGCCATTTACCACAACTCGCTGTTTTCTGTCCTTATGCCAATTCCTTATCCAAGCTGCCACTGAACATTATGCATTCATGGAATGAGCCTTGAACTCACAACATACTGACCCAGAGATGAGAATGCTAACAAATGAACCAAGCTGTATGATAAATATTAGATTTACTGACTTCATTCTCCGAGTAGTGTTAACCACTAAATGCCATTGAACAAGTTGCTTAAACAACTGGAAAATAAGATTCCTGCTTTAAAATATAGTTATTCCTATTCCCCACAGTTTATAATGTCATCCACCAAAGGTTCAGTCTTTCTATAAAAGAATGGAACTCATTAAACCTTAAACTGTGTTGTTTTTTTTAAACCATTCTATGCACATCAAGATGCTTACAATACCCTATAAAATATAGGCGAACAGCTGGCTAGAAAAAAAGAGATCCTGTCCAAACCGCCCATGCTTAGATTCACATGGCAGGGGTTGTGAGCATGGTATGTAGAGTATCTTCATTTGATGATTGAGAACTACCATACCATAAATTGGTAATCTGCACTTCCTTTGCATTATTTAATCTTCACCTCATTGAAAGCTCTCTCTAGGTAATACCAAAAAAAGGGGGGAGGACCTGGTCACCCACATGTAGGCCAGAAAAAAAATCTCTGCTCTACCACACTATCCCCTTTTGAAACAAAACAATGAATCATGTTCAACAATGACATGGATTATGTTAAATTGCTACTTTGCAAATACCATACATCAGAGGTGCTCAAACTAGAGCCTGTGGGTTGGTCATGTACAGCCCTCAAGCCAAGGCTGTCCGGCCTAAGAAGTCTTCGTGATTCACCTTCCAACAGATTTGATAAACCCGCAGTTCACCATAAAAAGTCAGTGCTGCAGACAGACCTTCCCAACTGCCAGTCCCATCAAATTCAAACAGACGAGCCCAGTGACATTAAAAAATAACAGAAACGGAGTGGCAGGTCTAAATTCAGTCTGTAACTCAACTTGGGGTGCATGGAGGCTTTTAAAAACATAAAATTAATTTTAAATTCAGTGGAGATGCTTACTTGGTAGCAATGGTTTGCAACAGCACTAAATTAACAATGAATGTTATGTTTTTTATGTGGCCCATGATGGTCCATTTGTATGCAATCAAGTGTCCAACTGAAACAAAAACTTTGGACAACCCTGCCAACAAGGTAACATACTTAAAAGTTTGCTTAAGCAACAGCTGTAACTCTAGTGAATCAGCCCTTAATCCTGCTCGTCACAAATTAAAACCACACACCCAGAATGACATCTACACCAATAAATAACCTACCCGTATTTGTTAGGGAAACAGGATATTTGGATGACTACTGGGCTGGCAGATTTAGTTGTAAAACAACAGCAACATAAAGACAGCAGTTGCCAGCAAACGTATTGCCTATATTTCTTTGTTAATACCAGTTTTGGAGGAATCCCTTCAGGATGATTCTGAAAGAATATTTTCCTCTTACATCAGGAAAAGTGTTGATATAGACAGACACTCTGCGCTTTGACATTATGAAATATTTGTCAGAGTGGGATCAATTCTCCTGAATTTCAGCTGAAACACTATTTGAGTATATTCCATAATTGCAGCTGATCTGGTTAATTATTCTGCCAAGATTTTAATTGGCTAGCATCCAATTGGCTCTGGATGCAGGAACTTCCCAATGCCTCTTGAAGGGTAAACACATGAGGAGGTCGGGGATGATCAGGGGACCATTCCCACCCACTGTGTCGGTGTTAGCTCCATACTGGAGATATCTATTCTAATCTTATTTCCTTGCTCTTTCCCAGCATTCTTCAATATTTTTATTTAAGCGTTTACCACTCAAATATTTGATTGACTTGGCTTCAATAGCCATTTGTGGTACTATATTTGCAAAAAGTCTCTTCAAACCTGCCCGTTTATACTTTTAGTACTAATCCTAAATTTATGCCCTTTTATTACCAATTCATTCACCAGTCAAAATAATCTTTCACTGATGATCCTATTAAACCATTGAATAATATTGAACATTCCGATTAACAAATCTCTCATAATAACGATACCCTCTCTCATCCCTCTAAATCTATGATGCACCTTTTCCATAGCTCAAATATCTTTGTCATTATGGGGTGTCCAAAACTGCACACACTACTCTGGTCTAACCAGTGTCTTGCACAGATTTATTATCTTCTTGCTTTTGTATTCAATGCCCTTTTATTAGTTAGAGGGAGATAGAAGAGCAAATATGTAGGCAAATTTCTGAGAAGTGCAAAAACAATAGGGCAGTAATAATAGGGGATTTCAACTACTCTAATATTAACTGGGATAGAAGCAATGTAAAAGGTAGAGAGGGCGCAGAATTCTTAAAATGCATTCAGGAGAACTTTTTTAGCCAGTACGTAGCAAGTCCAACAAGAGAGGAGGCGGTTCTGGACTTAGTTTTAGGGAATGAAGCTGGGCAGGTGGAAGGAGCATCAGTGGGAGAACATATTGGTGGTAGTGATCATAATTCAGTTAGATTTAGCATAGTTATGGAAAAGGACAAAGCTAGACCAGGGATAAAAGTTCTCAATTGGGGAAAGGCCAATTTTACTAAGCTGAGACGTGATTTAGCAAAAGTGGACTGGAAACAGCTACTTGACGGTAAATCATTGTCAGAGCAGTGGGAGGCATTACGTAAGAACATAAGAATTAGGAGCAGGAGTAGGTCATATGGCTCTTTGAGCCTGCTCTGCCATTCAATGAGATCATGGCTGATCTTCGACCTCAACTCCACTTTCCCACCCGATTCCCATATCCCTTGATGCCCCTGGAGTCCAAAAATCTATCTATCTCAGCCTTAAACGACTCAGCATCCACAGCCATTTCGGTTAAAGAATTCCAAAGATTCACAAACGTCTGAGTGAAAGAATTCCTCCTCATCTCAGTCTTAAAAGGCCGATCCCTTATCCTGAGACTATGCCCCTTAGTTCTAGATTCTCCAGCCAGAGGAAACAACCTCTCAGTCCTGTCAATACGCTTCAGAATCTTATATGTTTCAATGAGATCACCTCTCATTCTTCTAAACTCCAGAGAGAATAGGCCCAATCTACTCAATCTCTCCTCAGAGGACAACCCTCTCATCCCAGGAAACAATCAAGTGAACCTTTGTTGCACCGCCTCTAAGGCATGTATGTCCTTTCTCAGATAAGGAGACTAAAACTGTGCACAGTACTCCAGGTGTGGTCTCACCAAAGCCCTGTACAATTGCAGTAAGACTTCCTTAATCTTGTACTCCAACCCCCTTGCAATAAAGGTCAACATGCCATTTGCCTTCCTAATTACTTGCTGTACCTGGATGCTAATTTGCTGTGTTTCCTGTACGAGGACACCTAAATCTCTCTGAACACCAACATTTAATAGTTTCTCACCATTTAAAAAATATTCTGTTTTTCTGTTCTTCCTACCAAAGTGAATAACCTTAGATTTCCTCAAATTTACTCCATCTGCCACCTTATTGCCCACTCACTTAACCTGTCTATATCCCTTTGCAGGCTCTTTGTGTCCTCCTCACAGCTTACTTTCCCACCTAGCTTTGTATCATCATCAAACTTAGATACATTGCACTCGGTCCCTTCACGTAAGTCATTAACATAAATTATAAATAGGTGAGGCTCAAGCACTGATCCTTGCGGCACCCCACTTGTTACAACCTGCCAACTGGAAAATGACCCGTTCATCCCTACTCTCTGTTTTCTGTCTGTTAACCAATCCTCTATCCATGCTAATATATTACCCCCAACCCCATGAGCCCTTCAAGGAGGAGATAGTGAGGGTTCAGAGCAAATGCGTTCCCACAAAGAAAAAGGGTGGGACTCCCAAATCTAGAGCCCCCCTGGATGTTAAGGGGCCTACAGGGTAAGATAAGGCAAAAAAGGAAAGCTTATGTCAGATACCGAGAGCTTAATATTGCAGAAAGCCTAGAGGAGTATAGAAAGTGCAGGGGTGAAATTAAAAAGCAAATTAGGAAAGCAAAGAGAAGGCATGAAAAAATATTGGCAAGTAACATCAAGGAAAACCCAAAGATGTTTTATAAATACATAAAGAGCAGGAGGATAACGAAAGAAAGAGTAGGGCCTATTAGAGACCAAAAAGGTAACCTGTGTGTGAAGGCGGAAGACGTGGGTATGGTTCTTAATGAATACTTTGTGTCTGTCTTCACAAAAGAGAGTCACAATGCAGACGTTGTAGTTAAAGAGAGGAGTGTGAAATATTAGATGAGATAAACATAGTGAGAGAGGAAGTATTAAGGGATTTAGCATCTCTGAAAGTAGATAAATCGTCAGGCCCAGATGAAATGTATCCCAGGCTATTAAGAGAAGCAAGGGAGGAAATAGCAGAGGCTCTGACCATTATTTTCCAATCCTCTCTGGCTACAGGTGTGGTGCCAGAGGACTGAGAACGTTGTACCATTGTTAAAAAAAAGAGTTAAAAGGATAGACAGAGTAATTATAGGCCAGTCAGCCTAACTTCGGTGGTGGCCAAATTATTGGAAAAAATTCTGAGGGACAGTACTAATTGTCATTTAGAAAGGCACGGATTAATCAAGGACAGTCAGCATGGATTTTTAATGGAAGGTCATGTCTGACTAACTTGATTTAATTTTTTGAGAAGATAACAAGGATGGTCGATGAGGGTAGCACGTTTGATGTAGTCTACATGGATTTTAGCAAAGCTTTTGACAAGGT
Organism: Squalus acanthias; assembly: GCA_030390025.1. Taxonomy (NCBI): domain Eukaryota; kingdom Metazoa; phylum Chordata; class Chondrichthyes; order Squaliformes; family Squalidae; genus Squalus; species Squalus acanthias. Next base: position 43,376,610 of record CM059427.1, read on the forward strand.
CTCACATGGCAGACTGGTCAGAAAAGTAAAAGCCCATGGGATCCAATGGAAAGTGGCAAGTTGGATCCAAAATGGGCTCAGTGGCAGGAAGCAATGGGTAATGTTCGATGGGTGTTTTTGTGACTGGAAGGCTGTTTCCAGTGGGGTTCCACAGGGCTCAGTACTAGGTCCTTTACTTTTTGTGGTATATATCAATGATTTAGACTTCAACGTAGGAGGCATGATAAAGAAGTTTGCAGATGATACAAAAATTGGCCGTGTGGTTGATAGTGAGAAAGAAAGCTGCAGACTGCAGGAAGATATCAATGGACTGGTCAGGTGGGCAGAAAAGTGGCAAATGGAATTCAATCCAGAGAAGTGTGAGGTAATGCATTTGGGGAGAGCCAACAAGGCACGGGAATATGCAATAAATGGTAGGATACTGAGAAGTGTAGAGGAACAGAGGACCTTGGAGTGCATGTCCACAGATCCCTGAAGGACAGGTAAATTAGATGGTTAAGAAGGCATATGGGATACTTTCCTTTATTAGCCGAGGCATAGAATATAAGAGCAGGGAGGTTATGCATGAACTGTATAAAACACTAGTTAGGCCACAGCTAGAGTACTGCGTACAGTTCTGGTCACCACATTACAAGAAAGATGTGATTGCACTAGAGAGGGTACAGAGGAGATTTCCGAGGATGTTGCCAGGACTGGAGAATTTTAACTATGAGGAAAGATTGGATAGGCTGGGGTTGTTTCCTTTGGAACAGAGGAGGCTGAGGGGAGACCTAATTGAGGTGTATAAAATTATGAGGGGCCTAGATAGAGTGGATAGGAAGGACCTATTTCCCTTAACAGAGAGGTCAATTACCAAGGGGCATAGATTTAAAGTATTTGGTAGAAGGATTAGGGGGAAATTGAGGAGAACTTTTTTCACCCAGAGGGTGGTGGGGTCTGGAACTCACTGCCTGAAAGGGTGGTAGAGGCAGAAACCCTCATCACATTTAAAAAGTACTTATATATGCACTTGAAGTGCCGTAACCTACAGGGCTACGGACCAAGAGCTGGAAAGTGGCATTAGGCTAGTTAGCTCTTTTTCAGCCGACACAGACACGATGGGCCGAATGGCCTCCTTCTGTGCCATAAATTTCTATGATTCTATGATTAAAAAACCACAATCGCATTCATCCTTTAATGGCTTTTTTTTCCCCCACCTGTAATCTTGCCTTGAAAGATCTGTGTATCCATATTTCCACCATATCGAGAATTGTATCATCTCAGATACACTTCCATTCTCTTAATTTTACCAAAATGTACTACACTGTTATTTACAATGAACTGCAGTTACCACATCTCTGTCCACTCCCCTAACCTGTCTACATCCTGCTGCAATCTCCAGCAGTCTTCAGTTTGCCATGCCTCCTCATTCAGTATCATGCACAAATTTTCTTATTATTATTGCTCTATGCCCACACCCAAAGCATTTATTTGTATAGGGATCAAGAGAGGTCCCCACTCAGTTCCCCAGGATAGCACGAGTTACATCATCCCAATCCAGGAAACATCCATTTACTCTTACCCTCTGCTTTCTATCCTTCAGCGATTTCTATTTCCAAGCTGCCACTTTAATAGCAGAAGCCTTGTACAACCCTCAAATCCTCATCCACAGGCAGGTGCTTGCTGTTAATGAAGCTGTTCTTCAGATTAATCAAATGAGAGGAAAAAATTGCAATCTTTGGAACCAAAATGCTAGAAAATGCTAATCTTGGTAAATAACCTACAAAAATGTGTAAAGTTGATCCTCGACAGAACAGATGGCAGTTAGTACATTTTGACACGTCAGATATTATCATAATTCAGTAAAATATTAACTTCCTAACAGTTACCAATGCACCAAACCTGTGTAACATGTTTTCCCCTCCACCCCCGCCCCACCCGGCTTGATCGCTATTCTTTATAACACTTAATATTCTTTTCTTTTTAAAGTTACTTCAAATTTGTTTCTGCACAGTGATAGTTATCAGCATTAATGTTATCATCTGACACTCTGCCAGCTGCAGGTTCAAGTCACAGCACCGGCTGGCTGTTACTCACATCGACGGCAACAACAGGCAGGAATTGTGCCTTGGCTGCCTGGAGCACCTCACCAAAGCAGCACATTCAAGCTCAGTGGAAAGAGAAGTCTTGTATCAGCCTTTACAAGAGGACTGCTTTGAAGCTGATAATGGAGCAGGGTTGATGCTCGTTCTGAAGTCCCGAACAGCCTCTGCCTGCCTCAATGAGATCCTTTCAAGGCCTTGTAGCAAACAAAAAAACGAAAAGAATTTTTTTTTCATAAAAAGTGATTCCAGAATCAAGTTAACATCAGCACCATCATTGAATAAAAGTGCATAACCAGAAATCACTCAGCAGCATCCATCTGAAATGAGTACAAGAATCAGTAGAAAAGCCATACTGCAACAACTTTATCTGCTCTTCAGAAAAAAAGTTAAACCGGGTCTTTAAACAGTCTCTATAGCGCTAAACAGGTGGAGTAGATGTACAGTATGGTAATGAAAGCACCTGATCCAAGTCAAATATTCAGGTAAACTACCAAGTAACTTACATAGAATTACACAGAATTTACAGCAGAGAAACAGGCCATTCGGCCCAATAGGTCTATGCCCCACACGAGTCAATCTTTTTTTTTATTCGTTTATGGGATGTGGGCACTGCTGGCAAGGCCAGTATTTATTGTCCATCCCTAATTGCCCTTGAGAAGATGGTGGTGAGCCGCCTTCTTGAACTGCTGCAGTCCGTGTGGTGAAGGTACACCCACAGTGCTGTTAGGAAAGGGGTTCGAGGATTTTGACCCAGAGACGATGAAGGATCGGCGATATATTTCCAAGTCAGGATGGTATGTAACTTGGAGGGGAACTTGCAGGTGATGGTGTTCCCGTGAGCCTGCTGCCCTTGTCCTTCTAAGTGGTAGAGGTCGCGGGTTTGGGAGGTGCTGTCGAAGAAGCCTTGGTGAGTTGCTGCAGTGCATCTTGTAGATGGTACACACTACAGCCACGGTACGCCGGTGGTGGAGGGAGTGAATGTTTAAGCTGGTGGATGGGGTGCCAATCAAGCGGGTTGCTTTGTCCTGGATGGTGTCGAGCTTCTTGAGTGTTGTTGGAGCTACACTCATCCAGGCAAGTGGAGAGTATTCCATCACACTCCTGACTTGTGCCTTGTAGATGGTGGAAAGGCTTTGGGGAGTCAGGAGGTGAGACACTCGCCACAGAATACCCAGCCTCTGACCTGCTCTTGTTGCCACAGTATTTATGTGGCTGATCCAGTTAAGTTTCTGGTCAATGGTGACCCCCAGGATGTTGATGGTGGGGGATTCGGCGATGGTAATGTCGTTGAGTGTCAAGGGGCGGTGGTTAGAGACTCTCTTGTTGGAGATGGTCATTGCATGGCACTTGTGTGGCACGAATGTTACTGCCACTTATCAGCCCAAGCCTGAATGTTGTCCAGGTCTTGTTGCATGCGGCCATGGACTGCTTCATTATCTGAGGAGTTGTGAATGGCACTGAACACTGTGCAATCATCAGCGAAAATCCCACTTCTGACCTTATGATGGAGGGAAGGTCATTGATGAAGCAGCTGAAGATGGTTGCGCCTAGGACACTGCCCTGAGGAACTCCTGCATCGATGTCCTGGGGCTGAGATGATTGACCTCCACAACCACAACCATCTTCCTTTGTGCTAGGTATGACTCCAGCCAGTAGAGAGCTTTCCCCCCTGATTCCCATTGACTTCAATTTTACTAGGGCTCCTTGATGCCACACTCGGTCAAATGCTGCCTTGATGTCAAGGGCAGTCACTCTCACCTCACCTCTGGAATTCAGCTCTTTTGTCCAGGTTTGGACCAAGGCCACAATGAGGTCTGGAGCTGAGTGGTCCTGGTGAAACCCAAACAGAGCATCAGTGAGCAGGTTATTGGTGAGTAAGTGCCGCTTGATAGCACTGTCAATGACACCTTCCATCATTTTGCTGATGATTGAGAGTAGACTGATGGGGCGGTAATTGGCTGGGTTGGATTTGTCCTGCTTTTTGTGGACAGGACATACCTGGGCAGTTTTCCACATTGTCGAATAGATGCCAGAAACTTAGAAGATAGGAGCAGGCCATTCAGCCCCTCGAGCCTGCTCCGCCATTCAATGAGATCATGGCTGATCATCCAAATTCAGTACCCTGTCCCTGCCTTCTCCCCATATCCCTTGATCCCTTTAGCTTTAAGAAATATATCTAACTCCAGTTGTAGCTGTACTGGAACAGCTTGGCTGGAGGCGCGGCTAGTTCTGGAGCACAAGTGGTCAGCACGACAGACGGGATGTTGTCGGGGCCCATAGCCTTTTGCTGTATCCAGTGCGCTCAGCCGTTTCTTGATATCACGTGGAGTGAATCGAATTGGCTGAAGACTGGCTTCTGTGATGGTGGGGACGTCAGGAGGAGGCTGATATGGATCATCCACTCGGCACTTCTGGCTGAAGATGGTTCCAAATGCTTCAGCCTTGTCTTTTGCACTCACGTGCTGGACTCCGCCATCATTGAGCATGGGGATATTCATGGAGCCGTCTCTTCCCATTAGTTGTTTAATTGTCCATCAGCATTGATGACTGGATGTGGCAGGACTGCAGAGCTTTGATCTGATCTGTTGATTGTGGGATCACATAGCTCTGTCTATAGCATGCTGCTTTCACTGTTTAGCATGCATGTAGTCCTGTGTTGCAGCTTCCCCAGGTTGACACCTCATTTTTAGGTACACCTGTTGCTGCTCCTGGCACGATCTTCTACATTCCTCATTGAACCAGGGTTGGTCTCCTGGCTTAACGGTAATAGTAGAGTGAGGGATATGCCGGGACATGAGGTTACAGATTGTGGTGGAGTACAATTCTGCTGCTGTTGCTGATGGCCCACAGCGCCTCATGGATGCCCAGTTTTGAGCTGCTAGATCTGTTCTGAATCTATCCCAATTAGCACGGTGGTAATGCCACACAACACAATGAAGGGTGTCCTCAACGTGAAGACGGGTCTTCGTCTCCACAAGGACTGTTCGATGGTCACTGCTACCAATGCTGTCGTGGACAGATGCATCTGCGACAGTTAGATTGGTGAGGACGAGGTCAAGTAGGTTTTTCCCTCGTGTTGGTTCTCTCACCACCTGTCGCAGGCCCAGACTGGCAGCTATGTCCTTCAGGACTCGGCCAGCTCGTTCAGTAGTGGTGCTATCGAGCCACTCTTGGTGATGAACATTGAAGTCCCCCACCCAGAATACATTCTCTGCCCTTGCTACCCTCAGTGCTTCTTCCAAGTGGTGTTCAACATGGGAGAGTACTGATTCATCAGCTGAGGGAGGGCGGTAGGTGATAAGCAGCAGGAGGTTTCCTTGCCCATGCTTGACCTGAAGCCTTGATACTTCATGGGGTCCGGAGTCAATGTTGAGGACTCCAGGGCCACTCCCTCCCGGCTGTATACCACTGTGCCGCCACCACTGGTGGGTCTGTCCTGCCGGTGGGACAGGACATACCCAGGGATGGTGATGGAGGAGTCTGGGTCATTGGCTGAAAGGTATGATTCTGTGAATATCACTATGTCAGGTTGCTGCTTGACTAGTCTGTGTGACAGCTCTGCCAATTTTGACACAAGTCCTGAGATGTTAGTGAGGAGGACTTTGCAGGGTCGCGCATGCACGAAAACCCGGAACTTGTGATCTGTCGAGGTTCGCTTTGACAGATCTACCGCAACGACCCAAAAATCACTTTTGCTGGCGAAGAGTTGGGCTATTTGCCTAACTACTGCCCAGCAAATGCCCACAAAACCCTTACGCCTGGTAAAAGCAGGTGTAGGGCCTGCTTTCACCAGCATAACGGTTAATATAGATCTTAATTTAAAAATGTAAAAATAAAAATTCATGCACAAACATTTAAAATTAGTTTATGTAAATTTTGGCCCGGGTTAAAATGTTTAAAATTATTTTTCAAAAATTTACCTTTTTCATTTTACATGCTTTATTGAAGAGACTTTTAATTAAATTTGAAAATGGAAACATTTATTTTTCATTCCAGTTGTATAAGTTATTTAATTATTTGCGGATTCCTCATATGCTTATGGGGATTCCGTTCGTAAATCTTCCTTTCTGATTGGAGGACTTGGGCCACGTGATCCCAAGGACGCTTCCAAACCGCCTGTGTCCCTTTCCTTTACACAGGCGTACGCCTGCAGGCCCAGGTCTTGAAGTCTCTGAAGCCCGAAGATAGGTGCGGATTTTTTTTTAATCGGGTTAGAGGCGTACTCCGGAGTTATGCCTCCGACCGCAAATTCTGGGCCCTTATAGTTACAGCCCTTAGTTTAAACTCCCCCACAAGTGGAAACATTTTCTCTACATCCAACCTGTCGATCCCCTTCATAATTTTAAAGAGCTCTGCCAGGTCACCACTCAGCCTTCTCTTTTCTAGAGAAAAGAGCACCAGCCTGTTCAATCTTTCCTGATAATTATAACTTCTCAGTTCTGGTAACATTCTTGTAAATCCTTTTTGTACCTTCTCCAGTGCCTCTATATCCTTTTTGTAATATGGAGACCAGAACTGCGCACAGTGCTCCAAGTGTGGTCTAACCAAGGTTCTACACAAGTCTAACATAACTTCTCTGCTTTTGAACTCTATTTGTCTGCATTTTTAATGGCTTTTTTAACCTGTGTTGCTACTTTTAATGATTTGTGAATCTGTACCCCGAGGCAAATTATTGACCTAGTTAGGAAATTGTCTGAGCGGCAGGAGACAAAGAGATAGGGATAATGGGCAGGTACTCTAAATGGCAGGAGGTGACTAGTGGTGTCCCGCAGGGATTTGTGTTGGGGCCTCAAATATCCACTGTATTTATTAACGACTTAGATGATGGGATGGAAAGCCACATATCCAAATTTCCCGATGACACAAAGATGGGCGGCATTGTAGGTAGTGTAGATGAAAGTATAAAATTACAAAGAGATATTGATGGATAAATGAATGGGCAAAACTGTGGCAAATGGATTTCAATGTAGGCAAATGTGAGGTCATCCAATTTGGCCCTAAAAAGGATAGAACAGGGTACTTTCTAAATGGTGAAATGCTAAAAACAGTGGAGGTCCAAAGAGACTTGGGGGGTCCAGGTACATGAACAGGTACAGAAAATAATCAAAAAGGCTAATGGAATACTGGCCTTTATATCTAGAGGACTGGAATACAAGGGGGTAGAAGTTATGCTACATCTATACAAAGCCCTGGTTAGACCACACCTGGAGTACTGTGAGCAGTTCTGGGCACCACATCTTAGGAAGGATATATTGGCCTTGGAGGGAGTGCAGCTTAGGTTTACCAGAATGATACCCGGACTCCAGGGGTTAAATTACAAGAAGAGATTACACAAACTAGGGTAATATTCCCTTGAATTTAGAAGGTTAAGGGGTGATCTGATCAAAGTTTTCAAGATATTAAGGGGGCAGATAGGGTAGATACAGAGAAACTATTTCCGCTGGTTGGGGATTCTAAGACTGGGGGCATAGTCATAAAATTAGAGCCAGACCTTTCAGGAGTGAAATTAGGAAACACTTCTACACACAAAGGGTGGTAGAAGTTTGGAACTCTCTTCCGCAAACGGCAATTGATGCTAGATCAATTGTTAATTTTAAATCTGAGATTGATAGATTTTTGTTAACCAAAGGTATTAAGGGATATGGGCCAAAGGCGGGTATATGGAGTTACGTCGCAGATCAGCCATGATCTCATTGAATGGCGGAACAGACTCGAGGGGCTAAATGGTCTATTGCTGTTCCTATGTTCCTTCCCCTAGATCCCTTTGCGCCTCTACCCCATTTAGACTCTTATTTTCCAAGGAGTAGGTGGCCTCCTTATTCTTCTTACCAAAATGCACCACCTCACACTTATCCACATTGAAATTCATTTTCCAATTGCATACCCATTCTGCAAGTTTATTGACGCCTTCTTGTATTTTGCCGCAGTCTTCCTCAGTATTAACTACACCCCCTAATTTGGTGCAGTCCACAAATTTTGATATTGTACTTCCGATTCTCAACTCCAAATCACTTTTTAATTATTTAGCGGAAACTGCTAAATAATATTCCCCTTGTAACCACATTGCATTAATGAAAAGAGAACCTAAACTAATGAACAAGATCCGTTCCTGTAGGCACAGCTATGATAACAAGAGAATCATTTTTTTTTGTTTTGAGAAGATATAATTTTAATTAGTATATTTCTAGTCATGTACAACACTATTCAACAGGTCCTTGATGTGCACTCCCCAATGAGTTAAAATGCAGTCCATGTTATAGATAATACCCATTTTGATTTAATGTGATGTTCCACAATAGTTTTCTGTTTATCACCATGCTATAACAGAAGCATACATTCATTTTTTTTTAAATTGAACAATCAAAACAATGCTTGTAATATTAACAGCACACTGATTTGATGTGTAGTGAGTGCAGTGATCTCATGACAAATAAAGGAAAAATTAGTGCAGGAAAAATCATTTAAAAGAAACTGCTAATGCTAGAAATCTGAAATAAAAACAGAAATTGCTGGAAATACACAGCAGGCCCATCAGCATGTGTAAAGTCCAACACCCCAAGTGCAGATTCCCTGTCAGAATGGTGCTCTAACAAAGGGTCCCACACCAGTGCCTCTGCCACCAAGATGTCAATGGATCAAATTATACACCCCTGTCTCTAAGAAAATGGGAGAGACATGTGAAGTCTTAAGTTTATAGGAGGTTGAAGATGGAGTGGTCAGAGTGGGAATCGGAGGGCTAGCTGAAGTGGCAAGACATAGGAAAGTCAGGATCACACTTAGAAATAGATGGGAGAGCAAAGCGGTCACCCAGTCTGTGTGAGGTCTTTCCAGTGTAGAGAAGACTACATTGTAAGCAGTGAATACAATATATTAGATTGGAGGAAATACATTAACAGAAGGAATGTCTGGGGCCCAGGACAATGGTGTAATGTAAGACAATGTAAGTGACTGTGTTTTATTGCAACAGTGACAACACTTCAAAAAGTACTTCATTGGCTGTAAAGCGCTTTGGGATGTCCGGTGGTCGTGAAAGGCGTTATATAAATGCAAGTCTTTTTCTTTCTTATTGGAAAGTGCCAGAGGAAGAGCAGCTAGATGTCAGGGTGGTCGAATGAACAAGTGTATCCTAGAGGGAATGCTCCTGGAGGAATTTACTCCGCTGAAGAGGGAAATTTGTACTTAGTGGTGGGATCATTTTTTAGGTGGCAGAAAATGATGTGTGTGTGTGTGTGTGTGAAACATAGAAACATAGAATCTAGGAGCAGGAGTAGGCCATTCGGCCCATCGAGCCTGCTCCACCATTCAATACGATCATGGCTGATCATCCAAATCCAGTACCCTGTCCCTGCTTTAATCCCCACAGTACACATATCCCACCCTACCCCCGTAACCCCACGTATTTAATTCCCCCTAACATATCCCATCCTATCCCCATAACCCCACATATTTAATCCCCCCCTAACACTAAGGGTCAATTTATCATAGCCAAATCAACCTAACCCGCACATTTTTGGACTGTGGGAGGAAACCGGAGCACCCGGAGGAAACCCACGCAGACACGGGGAGAATGTGCAAACTCCACACAGACAGTCACCCGAGGTCAGATTCGAACCCAGGGTCCCTGGCGCTGTGAGGCACCAGTGCTAACCACTATGCCACCGTGTGTGTGTATATAAGTGAAAGTATGCACGCACAAGAGTGGAAGTGTGCAAGAGCACATGGCAGGAGGAGAGTGGCAAGCAAGTGCCACACATAGAAGGGGGAGGTGAGCAAGTGAGAGGGGAGCATGCAAGCGAGCTTCTCTGTTTGCAATACAAAGTTTAAAAGCATCTGCCAGATGGCCTTTATATTTTGGAAGCTGTTCAGTAATGTGTTCCTTACTGCCAAACTATCCATTTATACAGTGAACTGGGAAGAACTGGGAATAAGGGAGAAGATCCACATGAGCCAGCGAGCTGACAGACCCGAAATGGCACACCTGATAGCAAGAGCCAAAGGTGGAAGCAGTTCATCTTACCTGCCGCTGATACTACTAGTTGGAGACAGCCAGTGATATTCCCGCTTGAGCAGGGTTATGATATCTCTGATAGAACAGATATCAAATTACTTACACTGCTGGCTTGCCTCTGATCATACTCTTGCTACTAGAGGAAACCCTCTCATATAAAGGGGGCATTAGCTATTTCAGCGAGTGGCTTTTAAATGTCAGTTCGAAGGTTGGAATCATTAGAACGCCTCGGTTAGGCCAAATATTGTGGTTAGATTCTTAAAATATTTATTTGCATAACACAAAAAAAATTCCAGGGAAAATGGCTCAGATGTACAGCAACAGTGCTGTCTGTGATCCAGACAGAGGATTTAAAGTTTATTTTTAAAATTTAAAGAGAGATGGCTTCATGCCATTTGTAGTTATACTGAAGTGCCTATGAAGCCCAAGAGGTGGTTTGAGGCCACAATTGTGCTGCAGTTTCGGCTTCAATGCAATGCCGAAAAATGTGCTTTCATAGAAAACCTCCAGTCTGCAGTCACTAAGCTTAAGGCAAACCTTAACTGGACCAGTAATATGCATGAAAATTGGTTAGGGAAACCTCAGTCAAAAGAATAGAACACATTAGAATAGTAAGCATGAATACACTGATTTGACAAACAACTTTGGTGGTACACTCCCTGTAAAAGCTGATTAATATGGGTGAGATAGGCTGGAATTCCCAACTCAGCAGCAGGACTTAATGATATTATTTGCTCATTTAGATGGACCACATGAAAAAAAAATGGAACAGTTTGGCACAATGTGTGTGCACAAAGAGCACCAAGAAATTCAAAAAGATCAACAATTTACAGATAAACAAGACAGAACTCTCTCTAGACGACTGGTAACAAAACAGATTTACACAAAGGACAAATTTCGGACCTTGAATGCTTCAAAATGCTCATTACAGCAATTTTGTGCACAATTCAGGACTAAAAAATGAGATCCAATTACTTTTCACTGTGATATTTTATGAATGTTTTAACCAAAAATAAATGAGATATTTAGAAAAGGAAAATAAAATGTGTTGATAAACTGAGTATGAAACAATTTGCATTTATATAACATAATTGTTGCAGAAAAACATCCCAAGGCGCTTCACAGGGGTATAGTCAAAAAAAATAGAAGCCAAGCTAAAGGAGGATATATGAGGAGGGATGGCCAAAAGCTTGAAGAAAGAGACGGGTTTTAAGGAGGAGAGGGAGGTGGAGGTAAAGAGGTTTAGGGAGGGAATTCCAAAGCATAGGGGCTAGGCTGCTGAAGGCATGGCTGTCAGTGGGAAGTTCAGAGTAAGAGTAGAGGGGTCAGGAGGATGGGTGAGGGGTTTTACGTCTTTTATATACAGATATAGGGAGGGGCGAGGCCATGAAGTGACTTAAAAACAAAGATGAGAATCTTACATTTGAAGTGTTGGGGGACTGAGTGCCTATGTAGATAAGCAAGGATAGGCGTGATGGGAGGGCAGGACTGGTGCGAAATAGAATACGAACAGCAGAGTTTTGAATGAGCTGAAATTTAGAGAGGGTGGAGGATGGGAGGTCATTGGAATAGTCAAGTCTAGCAGTAACAAAAGCATTGATTAGGGTTTCAGAAACAGATGGACTGAGGTAGGGCCACAGGTGGGCAATGAGTTCCACATTCTCACTGTCTGTATAAAGAAATCTCTCCTAAATTCTTTATTTGATTTGTTAATGGCTATCTTATATTTATGCACCTTATTCTGGATTCACTCACAATTGCAAAATTTCTTCACATCCACCCTATCGAACTCCTTCACAATTTTAAAGACCTCTATCAGGTCTCCTATTAGTCTTCTCTCCAGAAACAAGAGCCCCAGTCTGCTCAATATTTCCTGATATTTGGAAGAGGATGATGTGATTGACCCTGTCAAAACCTGCAGAGAAGTCAATGGAAGACAAGGAAAGATAATGCACCATGGTCACCATCACAGAGAATGTCGCTTCTGACTTTGGTAGGGCTGTTTCGGTGCAGTGGCAGGGGCGAGAAATTGATTGGAGAGATTCAAACAGAGAGGAAAGATTGGCCGAGACAGGATGTATTAGCTGTGGAGTAGTTCATATCTGAAATTCTAATCTACTAAATTAAGTTTTGTATATGTGGCAATGTTACTTGGCAATAGTCAGCTACCGGTTATCACTCAATAAACGTAAAATCATTATTTCACAACTTTATCTGAAGTGCATGGTGTATCCTGGTCATCAACACCTCTCCACCACAGCTACCCCACCACAAAACAAACTCAATAAAAATGGAATATATTTGCCTCTTTGCTGCCAATGTAAAGTTACTTTTTAAATGACACTCTATGTAGATCACACCTAAGAGGGTACTGCTATTAAGTTTGCCTTGCCCAAAATATGAAGCACAGAATAGCATCAGATGTACAATTATTTCCCTGCTAACTGTAGATCCAATGCACATGTGGTACACCTTGAAAAGTAATTAAAGTAATTACTTTAAACAAAGAGGAAACTTATCCTATGGAGGACTTGGCAGACTGAACAACATTAGTAGCAAGGCCAGTTTAATTAAATTTGAACCTAAGCTTAGAGTATATTTTTAAAAACAACAAGATGAAAGTTCAATTAAACTGATAGCACCATTAGACCAAAACAAAACAACTGGCCAAATGATAAAAAACATGAAACAAGAAGAAGAATAAGGGCATAAGTTGACATTAACCCAGAAATACTGGGAACAATTCAGCCTCTCAATTTCAGGGAGGGAAAGGAAAAAGTTCATTGAGTTAACTACATAAACAAAGTGAGCTAATGAATTAGAATCTAAACAATCAGATAAACTAGCCAATAGATACACCAACACTTCAGTAAAACATTCTAGTCATAGCTTTCATTATCATCTTCAATAATCCAATTTCCCCACAGTTTCAACTTTAAATGTTGGACTCAAATGGAACATTCCAGAAAATTGCTGCCTACATTAGTAATCACACAAACAAACCATCCTTAAATCTGCTTAATATGCTGTTTATGTCAGCTGTGGCTCAGTGGGTAGCACTCTTGCCTCTGAGTCAGAAGGTTGTGGGTTCGAGTCCCACTCCAGAGACCCGAGCACAAAAATTTAGGTTGACACTCCAGTGCAGTGCTGAGGGAGTGCTGCATTGTCGGAGGTGCCGTCTTTCAGATGAGATGTTAAACCGAGGCCCCATCTGCTCACTCAGGTGGATGTAAAAGATCCCATGGCACTATTTTGAAGAAGAGCAGGGGAGTTATCCCCGGTGTCCTGGCCAATATTTATCCCTCAATCAACATAACAAAAACAGATTATCTGGTCATTATCACATTTGTGGGAGCTTGCTGTGCGCAAATTGGCTGCCGCATTACAACAGTGACTACACTTCAAAAGTACTTCATTGGCTGTAAAACGCTTTGGGATGTCCTGAGGTTGCGAAAGACTCTATATAAATGTAAGTCTTTCTTTCTTTCAGTCCCAGACCTTGAACCTGGGTTTATGCATTCAGAGGTACCATCTTCCATTTGCAAAACCACTCTTGATACCACAACATGGTCTCAGAGGGGAAAAGCAAAGCAGCAGACAGCCCACCTGCCACTTACTGCCCTGCATCAGCACTGTTTTAACCTTTCTTCTAGCTTATCTTAGCTTATCACAAGAAAACTCAGTTGATGAATGCACCACTGCCTTGTGTGTAACTAAACTATCCAAACCTGGAAGGTCCCAGATTTAATCCCTAGTCTGTGCTGAGTTAGTTACCTTAACTGTCATGGGGGCATTACAATTGGCTTCTGGGCTCAGAAGGGAGAAAAATAATTCAGGAGTATTATTCCTGATCGCTATCAAGTGACCTCTGCTGGAGAGTGCAGATATGTGGATGTCAGATGACAAGATCGGGCTTGGCTGCAATGCTCCCTTTCAATAGCTCGTGGAGATTCATTACTTAAGAATGACCACTTGGAAAAGGTATTGGGAGATCTACTGGCACCCATGAAACCACATCCCAGCAAGATTCAGGGCTTTCAAGAGAGAAGATAAAATTGAAGAGGTTGGGCAGTAAAATAAAATTCACAAAGGAGAGAAAATCTGCTCGTGCACAAACATGTTGCATTTTCAAACCCATTCTGCACATGTAGTGTACTGGTGCATGTAAAATGTTTCTACTTTTGCCTCCCATGATTTTATTATGGAGAGAAAAAAAATTGAGGCAAGGCAAATTTTGTTAAAAACCATGATGGCAGAATAGATGCAGTAGGATAGAAGACAGACAAGTTATTTTCCCCCTCCAGTGCTGCAGCTTCTGTTGTACAACATCTCAGCATTTTTCTGGTTTATTGTCCACCCATATTTATAGCAATCAGAATAAATAAAACCCAAAAAGGCAAACACTGTTATAACTTGAATGGCCTGTGCTGCCTTGTTGTGTAACTCCACACCACATACTGCAACTGACAGTCATGAGCAAATAGCATCAGAAATTAAGCAAATATGGGTATATGTCAACATAGTTTGTATATACACTAGCGGATCTCCTATGGTGCTGCTCATAGTGATCAGCAGCGATGGTGTTTTCTCAGTCCAATGGTTTGCTCCATGATGAGCATTAGACCCTCTCTCTATTACTTCTACCCTCTCAGGAGTAGCCTCTTAACCTGTAGACAATCTTACTGTCCTCCTCATTGGGGCAGTGGCTGGAGGTCCAGGTGGGTGGGTGTTGACCCAAGACAGGCTGACAGAATGTGGATAGCCCGAGGTGGCAGACACGAGGCCAGACAATGGATACTGGAAGGATAAAGGGTGATCAAGGCTGAAGGCCCATAGGAGGATAGGAAGAGGAGATGGTGTGCAGACTGAGGGCCGAAAGATCAACGGGTGGAACCAGATTAATGAGGGGGCCAGGGGGAGAAAAGGCAGGAAACAGTCAGCATAGGGGGCAAGGGGAGATAAGAGTAGGGTGCAGCCTGAGGACCAAAATGAACATGGAGCAAACAGCAGCAAACAAAGCTGGTAGGTAGGGAGAAAACATCCAGCCAATAGCCCCGGACCCCAAATTTGAAGGAGATGGCCAGTGGGAATAACTGGGAAAGGGGACAGGGAGTGCACAGTACAAACAGGAGCAGGCAGAATAGAAACAAAAATGACAGATGGGCCAGACAGACCCTAGCAGGTTGTGGTTCTCCAGCCAGAGGCAAGTACTGTCACCTGCTTGGAGGTTCGTTGAGAGGGCTGGAATGACCACAATTAATGAGCACCATTGAAATCAGTGGTAAAATTCAAGCATGCTAGAAACAATATGACAAAGTGTGACAAAATCATGACATACAGGAAGCTGCAAAGGAGCTATTGATAAGATGGGGGAATGAGCTGAAAAGTGACAGATGGATATTGAGGCTTCAGAGAATGTACAACACAGATTCAGTTGACGCTGCTTGGTATGAGGAAATATGAATATGTAAAAAGACTTGATACGCTGGGGCTTTTTTTCGTTAGAACAACGCAGATTACAGAGCGATATGATAGAAGTGTTTAAAATTATGAAAGGATGGGACAGGGTAGATAGAAGACTGTTTCCAGTAGCTGAGGGGTCTAGAATGAGAGATTAAGCATAAGACGGCAGAGAGAAAAAGAAACTTCTTTACACACCGAGTTGCAAGGCTGTGGAATTCACTTCCATGTTGAATGGGTGAGGCATAAACTATGTCAACATTCAAGATTAGTTGGATAGCTGATGAAGGAAAGAGGGATAATGACATATGGGAACAGGGTGGAAAAATGTGATTAGGACTATTTGCTCTGCTCATGTGGAGGGTAAACGCCAACATGGATTGTTTGCGGCAAATGGTCTGTTTCCATTTTGTAACTTCTATTTGTTTCTATGCATTACAAAAGTTAGCATAACACAAACAGGAAGCATGTGCTAACTGACATACTTTTGGTATGCCAGCCACACAAATTAGGGTTGTCAAAAGAAAATAGGGAATTTAGGCAACATTTAAGTAAGAGAATGAAAGAATTGTGAAACAGATTACCAGCGGGAGTTGGAAGAAGTTAGAGAAAGGTTTGAGGTGATAGATACCTAAAAATGAGGTGCCAACCTGGAGTAGCTGCAACACAGGACTACATGCATGCTAAAAAGTGGAAGCAGCGTGCTATAGACAGGGCTAAGCGATCCCACAATCAACAGATCAGATCAAAGCTCTGCAGTCCTGCCACATCCAGTCGTGAATGGTGGTGGACCATTAAACAACTAACGGGAGGAGGAGGCTCCATGAATATCCCCATCCTCAATGATGGTGGAGCCCAGCACGTGAGTGCAAAAGACAAGGCTGACACGTTTGCAACCATCTTCAGCCAGAAGTGCCGAGTGGATGAGCCGTATCGGCCTCCTCCTGAGGTCCCCACCATCACAGAAGCCAGTCTTCAGTCAATTCGATTCACTCCACGTGATATCAAGAAACGGCTGAGCGCACTGGATACAGCAAAGGCTATGGGCCCCGACAACATCCCGGCTGTCGTGCTGAAGACTTGTGCTCCAGAACTAGCCGCGCCTCTAGCCAAGCAATTCCAGTACAGCTACAACACGGCATCTATCCGACAATGTGGAAAACTGCCCAGGTATGTCCTGTCCACAAAAAGCAGGACAAATCCAATCCGTTCAATTACCGGCCCATCAGTCTACTCTCAATCATCAGCAAAGTGATGGAAGGTGTCGTCGACAGCGCTATCAAGCGGCACTTACTCACCAATAATCTGCTCACTGATGCTCAGTTTGGGTTCCACCAAGGCCACTCAGCTCCAGGCCTCATTACAGCCTTGGTCCAAACATGGACAGAGGAGAAAATTTCAGAGGCGAGGTGAGAGTGACTGCCCTTGACATCAAGGCAGCATTTGACCGAGTGTGGCATCAAGGAGCCCTAGTAAAACTGAAGTCAATGGGAATCAGGGGGAAAACGCTCCACTGGCTGGAGTCATACCTAGCACAAAGGAAGATGGTTGTGGTGGTTGAAGATCAATCATCACAGCCCCAGGACATCGCTGCAGGAGTTCCTCAGGGCAGTGTCCTAGGCCCAACCATCTTCAGCTGCTTCATCAATGACCTTCCCTCCAAAATAAGGTCAGAAATGGGGATGTTCGCTGATGACTGCACAGTGTTCAGCACCATTCACAACTCCTCAGATAATGAAGCAGTCCATGGCCGCATGCAACAAGACCTAAACGACATTCAGGCTTGGGCAGATAAGTGGCAGGTAACATTCGCACCACAGAAGTGCCAGACAATGACTATCTCCAACAAGCGAGAGTCTAACCACCGTCTCTTGACATTCAACGGCATTACCATCGCCGAATCCCCCATCAACATCCTGGGGGACAGCATTGACCGGAAACTTAACTGGACCAGCCACATAAATACTGTGGCAATAACAGTAGGTCAGAGGCTAGGTATTCTGCGGCGAGTGTCTCACCTCCTGACTCCCCAAAGCCTTTCCACCATCTACAAGGCACAAGTAAGGAGTGTGATGGAATACTCTTCACTTGCAGCTCCAACAACACTCAAGAAGCTCGACGTGGATAAATGTGAAGTTATCCACTTTGTTAGGAAAAACAGAAAGGCAGAGTATTATTTAAATGGTGATAGATTGGGAAATGTTGATGTACAAAGGGACCTGGGTGTCCTTGTACACCAGTCACTGAAAGCAAACATGCAGGTGCAGCAAGCAGTTAGGAAGGCAAATGGTATGTTGGCCTTCATTGCAAGAGGATTTGAGTACAGGAGCAAGGATGTCTTACTACAGTTGTACAGGGCCTTGGTGAGACCACACCTGGAGTACTGTGTGCAGTTTTGGTCTCCTTACCGAAGAAAGGATATACTTGCAGCGAAGGTTCACCAGACTGATTCCTGGGATGGCAGGACTGTCGTATGAGGAGAGATTGGGTCAACTAGGCCTGTATTCACTAGAGTTTAGAAGAGTGAGAGGGGATCTCATTGAAACGTATAAACTTCTGACAGGGCTAGACAGACTGGATGCAGGGAGGATGTTTCCCCTGGCTGGGAGGTCTATAACGAAGGGTCACAGTCTCAGGATACGGGGTAGGACATTTAGGACTGAGATGAGGAGAAATTTATTCACTCAGAGGGTGGTGAACCTGTGGAATTCTCTACCACAGAAGGCTGTGGAGGCCAAGTCACTGAATATATTTAAGAAGGAGATAGACAGATTTCTAGACACAAAAGGCATCAAGGGATATGGGAAGAGAGCGGGAATATGGTACTGAGATAGAGGATCAGCCATGATCACATTAAATGGCGGAGCAGGCTTGAAGGGCCGAATGGCCTACTCCTGCTCCTATTTTTCCATGTTTCTATATCATCTAGGACAAAGCAGCCCGCTTGATTGGCACCCCGTCCACCACCTTAAACATTCACTCCCTCCACCACCGGCGTACCATGGCTGCAGTGTGTACCATCTACGAGATGCACTGCAGCAACTCGCCAAGGCTTCTTCGGCAGCATCTCCCAAACCCGCGATCTCTACCACCTAGAAGGACAAGGGCAGCAGGCGCATGGGAACACCACCACCTCCAAGTTCCCCTCCAAGTCACACACCATCCTGACTTGGAAGTATATAGCCGATCCTTCATCGTCGCTGGATCAAAATTCTGGAACTCCCTCCCTAACAGCCCTGTGGGAGTACCTTCACCACAGAGACTGCAGCAGTTCAAGGCGGCGGCTCACCACCACCTTCTCAAGGGCAATTAGGGATGGGCAATAAATGCTGGCCTTGTCAGCGACGCCCAGATCCCATGAACAAATTTTAAAAAACACAATTTGGGTTTAGGGAGCACAATCTTTAAATGTGCTGACAAAACAAATATAGGAGGATTGGCAAACAGTAAAGAGGACTGTAAAAGACTTCAGGAAGACAAACAGGTTCGCAGAATAAGCAGACAGATGGTAGATGCAATTTAGTGTAAATAAGTGTGAGGTAATACATTTTGAAAGGAAAAGCAAGGAATGGGAGTATACACAATGGAAAGACACTGATGGGAGTGGGTGTACAGAAAAACCTAGGAGTTCAAATACATATATCCCTGTGCATGTGTGGGTAGAAAAATCCATTAAAAAAGGCTAGCAGTATTTTAGGCTTGATGAAAAGTGGCATAGAATACAAGAATAAAGAAATAATGACAAATGTATACAAAACATTGACTAAGCCACAGTTAGAGTATTATGTGAAGTTTTGGGCAGTCCCATTAGAGAAAAGACATTACAGTCACAGAGAAGGAAAAGACACAAAAGGCATCAAGGGATATGGGGAGAGAGCGGGAATATGGTATTGAGATGGAGGATCAGCCATGATCATATTGAATGGCGGAGCAGGCTCGAAGGGCCGAATGGCCTACTCCTGCTCCTATTTTTCTATGTTTCTATGAAAGAATGACTATGCATTTATATAAAGCCTTTTATGACATCAGAACGCTATGAAGCACTTCACTGCCAATAAAGTATTTTTGAAATGTAGTCACTGTTGTAATATAGGGAAACGTGGCAGCCAATTTGTGCACAGCAAGGTCCCACAAACAGCAATGAGAGAAATGGCCAGGTAAAATACTTCAGTGATGCTGGTTGAGGGATAGGTAGTGGCCAGGATATCGGGAAAACTCCCTTGCTCTTCTTCAAATAGTGCCATGGGATCTTTTACATCCACCTGAAAAGGCAGATGGGGGCTCAGTTTAACATCTCATCCAAAAGCACCTCTGACTTGGCAGCATTCCCTCAGTTTGGCACAAAATTAGCCTAGATTATGCACTCAAGTCTTTGGAATGGAGTTTGAACCCATGACCTTCTAAATCAGAGACAAGACTGTTTCCACTGAACCAAGGCTGACACCTTAAAGAAGTTACAACATAGATTCGCCAGGATGATTCCAGTGGTGATAAACTATAGTAATAACAAGGTATGGAGCTATTTCCAATGGAGCAGAGATGGCTAAGTGGAGATTTAGTAGAGATTTTTTAAATTATGGAGGATTTTGATAGTGAATAGGGAAAGACTATTTCCTCTGGTTGGGGAGTCAGCCAATAGAGGTGATCTAATTTAAAATTGTCACTGACAGAGTGAGGAGAGGTGAGGAGAAATTCCTTTATGCAGAAGGTTGCTGGAGCATGGAATACTCTGCTACATAGGGTGGCATCATTGAAAGGAAAAGTGGATTAATATCTGAAGCATAGAAAGATATGGAAAAAGAGTGGGGTAGTGGGATTAGTTTGGGTTGTTCTACACATGATGAGCCGAATCCCCTACTTCTGTGCTGTAAACTTCTGTGGGGGGTAGTGAAACTGACGACAATTGCAGGTTTTAAAAAGAAATTGGAGTATTTCCTATTAATTCCAGAATCACAGTAAGGAAACTGATAGGTCATTTGGAAGGTTAGATGGACTATTAAACTCTCTTACCAAAAACATTTCTCTATATTATGGACTAGTAAAATGCCTATGGCATTGCCCATGATAAGTTGATGAATATAAGTGTTTTTTAAAACGTACAAGATGGTGACAGGAGAGAGATTTCAGAAACTTGCTCCACAAAGCCACCTAGTGGCCAGAGCCTGTATTGCACTGCAACAGTTGACATTGCAAAATTGGAAACTGTTGACATAACAATTTACAAATGGTAAATGTTGACAGAAAAGCATGACCAAAAATTGTTACAACGGAATTAAGATTTGTGGACAGGATCTTATGCAAGATTTTTAATAAAACGTGGTTTTGATCTAAATATGCCCAGTTTGATACGAACATTTTTGTTTATTTGGATGTCCTCAACATGCAAAATTCTCATGCACCGTTTGATTTGATTTTAAACTGTGCACATCCATCTTACAAATTAAAGCACATTTCTCAGCTCTAAACTAACAACATGGGTTAGAAACATTACATCAGAATTTACCTCTAGGGAGTATACTCTTACTTAAAATTAATTTAAATTTAAAACAGCAGCACATTTCTAAACCAGCTGCTCCACCCACCAGGTTATCACTATATCAGGTACAGTGAGTATTTCAGTTGTGGGCCTATTGTATCTGATAATGTGCTGAATCAGGCTGCAAGAACATAGAAACATGAGTAGGCCATTCAGTCCCTCCAGCCTATTCCGCCATTCAATGAGATAATAGCCGATCTGTATCCTAACCCCACCCACCCGCCTTGGCTCCATATCCCTTAATACCCTTGGCTAGCAAAGATCTATCGCTCTCGGATTTAAAATTATTAATTGAGCTAGTATCTACTGCTTTTTGTGGGAGTTCCACACTTCTACCACCCTTTGTGTGAAGAAGTGTTTCCTAAATTCTCTCCTGAATGGATTGGCTCTAATTTTAAGGTTATCTCCCCTAGTCCTAGACTCCCCCATCAGCAGAAAATGTTTCTATCTACCCTATCAAGTAATTTCAAAATCCTAAAAACCTCAATCAAATCACCCCTTAACCTTCTATATTTTATAAAAGAATATCAGTTGTAGCTCTCGCTACCCATGGTAGCTATTATGGAATCGCAAGAGCCTTACTGCCCGTTTGATTAATCATAGAATCATAGAAATTCGGCCAATCGTGTCTGCGCCGGCTGAAAAAGCTATCCAGCCTATTCAACTTTCCAGCTCTTGGTCAGTAGCCTTGCAGTTTACAGCACCTCAAGTGCATATCCAAGTACTTTTTAAATGCGATGAGGGTTTCTGCCTCTACCACCCTTTCAGGCAGTGAGTTCCAGAGTCCCACCACCCTCTGGGTAAAAAAAGTTCACCTCACCTCCTCTCTAATCCTCCGACCAATTACTTTAAATCTATGCCCCCTCATTATTGACCTCTCTGTTAAGGGAAATAGGTGCTTCCTATCCACTCTATCTTGGCCCCTCATAATTTTACACATCTCAAATAAGTATTCCCTCAGCCTCCTCTGTTTCAAAGAAAACAACCCCAGCCTATCCAATTTTTCCTCATAGCTAAAATTCTCCAGTCCTGGCAACATCCTTGGAAATCTCCTCTATACCCTCTCTAGTGCAATCACATCTTTCCTGTAATGTGGAAATGATTTTTTTTGACGGGGGTGGGGGGCAGTGCAAGAGGCTTCCTCATTGCTATACATCATGTTTTGTTTTTTTGGTTTGCCACCATTGATAGCAGAAGTGTGTTTGTCATTCCACTACTAATAAATCACCCCCATGAAATGCAACTCTTTCAAAGCAGAAGTACATCCTCCTGGACAATCACTTAATTCTAAATGTTGTAAAGGGAGTTAGTTGTACATGCATCAATACTTCTCAATCATTCCTTACTATCCTAGAAAATATTTTAGCCTATTTTCAACATAAAACAGCATGTTAAAACTCTGCTTAACATGCAGTTTTGAGCATAAATCGTGGTAATAAAAGCTGAGACTCACCAGAAAATGCACAGATATCTAACTTTGTAACGTATAGCATTAAATGACAGTGCAGTACAATATATCTCTTGCAGTAATAGCTGTTTACTATTAAGACAAATTGGTAGTTGGAAACAATTTAAAAACTAAGCAGATAGCTAAAGTTCTGCAGTAACTCATTGGGGACTGCCCTGAAAATGATCACTTGCCAGATGTTGTTCTATTCTCAAGCCTTAGAAGTATAACATGGATTAATGACATGGCCTTCTGGCTGGGCATGACTATAAATGTATAGTAATTAGTAAATCAGACTGCATTTTATATATTCACATACCTTATCAAGCAAATCAGAACATTTAACAAAAATGTCCCCAGGTGCTTCTCAAATGGGCAAACTGAAAATGGGCACCAAGCCAGGAAAGAAGAAATTGGGGGATGATCAAAAATTAGATCAAAGTAATGAGCTTTAAGGAGGGATTTAACAATTAAGAGAGGTACAGAGGCAGATAAGTTGAAGGACGGGAGTCCAAAGAAGGGACTAAGGTGGTTCAAATGGTAGGGCAATGGGAGGGGGGATGCACAAAAGGCCAGAGTCGGAGGAATGAAGCATTCAAGAGGGAAAACAGAAGTGGAGAAGATTACAGAGGAGGGGCAAGGCCATGGAGGGACACGGATTTTGAATTGAATAAATTGGGGAACAGGGAGTCAGTGCAGGTCAGTGAGGATGGAGTCACGGATGAGCGGGACAGCATACATGCAGCAGAATTTTGACCCAGCTAGTTTATGGAGGGCAGATGATGGGAGGCCAGAAAGGAGAGTGTTAAAGTAGTCAAATCTGGAATTGAGAAAGGCATGTATAATGGTTTTAGCAGCAGAGGGGCTGAGTTAGGGCTAATGTTGCAGAGGTGGATGCAAGTGGTCTTGGATAGGATGCCAGTTTAAAGCTCAGCTCAGGGTTCAACAGGATGGCAAGATTATGAATGGTCTGGTTCAGTCTGGCCATGGAGAGGGCTGAAGTTAGTAGCAAGGGAGCAGAGATTGTGATGTGGACCACAGGTCTTCCCAATGTTGAGCTGGAGGAAGTGGTGACTCACCCAGAACTTCGGAAGCACTCAGTGATCAAGAGATAAGTGGTGGGGATCAAAGGTATAATGAAGAATGCAGCTTTATTGCTACTTTCACGTTTATGTAAAAGCATTTCAGTTCTACATCAATGCACTAAAACCAAGCAGTGCCAGACGCCTCAACTCCACTTGGGTTTTCCACCGTCGTGAGTACATGTCCAACTTGGTGTTTGGCTTGTGACCGCCAAGGCACTTTATAAAAGGTTACAGCAGTTCATTTTGTAAATTTGAGAAAGCAGATTCGTTCACTCATGATATTAAAATGTTACCAGCTGGGCAAAGCTCTCTTCTGGCAGGCAGTGTTATTCGCAGCACAACGTAAGACTTGCCCAACGCTTTCCAAGTCAGGATGGTGTGTGACTTGGAGGGGAACTTGGAGGTGATGGTGTTCCCATGCGCCTGCTGCCCTTGTCCTTCTAGGTGGTAGAGCTCATGGGTTTGGGAGGTGCTGCCGAAGGAGCCTTGGCGAGTTACTGCAGTGCATCTTGTAGATGGTACACACTGCAGCCACAGTGCGCCAGTGGTGGAGGGAGTGAATGTTTAAGGTGGTGGATGGGGTGCCAATCAGGCTGCTTTGTCCTGGATGGTGTCGAGCTTCGAGTGTTGTTGGAGCTGCACTCATCCAGGCAAGTGGAGAGTATTCCATCATACTCCTGACTTGTGCCTTGTAGATAGTGCAAAGGCTTTGGGGAGTCAGGAGGTGAGACACTCGCCGCAGGATACCTAGCCTCTGACCTGCTCTTGTAGCCACAGTATTTATGTGGCTGGTCCAGTTAAGTTTCTGGTCAATGGTGACCTCCAGGATGTTGATGGTGGGGGATTCGACGATGGTAATGCCATTGAATGTCAAGGGGCAGTGGTTAGACACTCTCTTGTTGGAGATAGTCATTACCTGGCACTTGTGTGGCGCGAATGTTACTTGCCCTAATCAGCCCAAGCCTGAATGTTGTCCAGGTCTTGCTGCATGCGGGCATGGACTGCTTCATTATCTGGGGAGTTGCGAATGAAACTGAACACTGTGCAATCATCAGCGAACATCCCCACTTCTGACCTTATGATGGAAGGATTGTCATTGATGAAGCAGCTGAAGATGGTTGGGCCTAGGACACTGCCCTGAGGAACTCCTGCAGCGATGTCCTGGGGCTGAGATGATTGACCTCAAACAACCACAACCATCTTCCTTTGTGCTAGGTATGACTGTAGCCAGTGGAGAGTTTCCTCCTGATTCCCATTGACTTCAATTTTACTAGGGCTCCTTGATGCCACACTCGGTCAAATGCTGCTTTGATGTCAAGGGCAGTCACTCTCACCTCACCTCTGGAATTCAGCTCTTTTGTCCATGTTTGAACCAAGGCTGTAATGAGGTCTGGAGCTGAGTGGTTCTGGCGGAACCCAAACTGAGCAGGTTATTGGTGAGTAAGTGCCGCTTGATAGCACTGTCGACGACAACTTCCATCACTTTGCTGATGATTGAGTGTAGACTGATGGGGCGGTAATTGGACGGATTGGATTTGTCCTGCTTTTTGTGGACAGGACATACCTGGGCAGTTTTCCACATTGTCGGGTAGATGCCAGTGTTGTAGCTGTACTGGCTCAGCTTGGCTTGAGGTGCAGCTAGTTCTGGAGTGCAAGTCTTCAGCACGATAGCTGGAATGTTGTCAGGGCCCATAGCCTTTGCTTTATCCAGTGCGCTCAGCCGTTTCTTGATATCACGTGGAGTGAATCGAATTGGTTGAAGACTGGCTTCTGTGAATGGTGGGGACCTCAGGAGGAGGCCAATATGGATCATCCACTCGGCACTTCTGGCTGAAGTTGGTTGCAAACGCTTCGGCCTTGTCTTTTGCACTCGCGTGCTGGACTCCGCCACCATTGAAATTCATGGAGCTCCCTCCTCCCGTTAGTTCTTTAATTGTCCACCACCATTCATGACTGGATGTGGCAGGACTGCAGAGCTTTGATCTGACCTGTTGATTGTGGGATCGCTTAGCTCGGTTTATAGCATGCTGCTTTCGCTGTTTAGCATGCATGTAGTCCTGTGTTGCAGCTTCCCCAGGATGCCACCTCATTTTTAGGTATGCCTTATGCTGCTCCTGGCATGATCTTCTGCACTCCTCTTTGAACGAGGGTTGGTCACCTGGCTTGATGGTAATGGTAGAGTGAGGGATATGCCGGGCCATGAGGTTACAGATTGTGGTGGAATACAATTCTGCTGCTGCTGATAGCCCACAGCGCCTCATGGATGCCCAGTTTTGAGCTGCTAGATCTGTTCTGAATCTATCCCATTTAGCACGGTGGTAGTGCCACACAACACAATGGAGCGTGTCCTCAGTGTGAAGACAGTCTTCGTCTCCACAAGGACTGTACGGTGTCACTGCTGCCAATACTGTCATGGACATCTGTGACAGGTAGATTGGCGAGGAGGAGGTCAAGTAGGTTTTTCCCTCGTGTTGGTTCTCTCACCACCTGTCGCAGGCTCAGTCTGGCACCTATGTCCTTCAGGACTTGGCCAGCTCGGTCAGTAGTGGTGCTACCGAGCCACTTTTGGTGATGGACATTAAAGTCCCCCACCCAGAGTACATTCTGTGCCCTTGCTACCCTCAGTGCTTCTTCCAAGTGGTGTTCAACATGGAGGAGTACTGATTCATCAGCTGAGGGAGGGCGGTAGGTGGTAATCAGCAGGAGGTTTCCTTGCCCATGCTTGACCTGAAGCCTTGAGACTTCATGGGGTCTGGCGTCAATGTTGAGGACTACCAGGGCCACTCCTTCCCGACTATATACCACTGTGCCACCACCCCTGGTGGGTCTGTCCTGCCGCTGGGACAGGACATACCCAGGGATGGTAATGGAGGAGTCTGGGTCATTGGCTGAAAGGTATGATTCTGTGAGTCTGACTATGTCAGGCTCTTGCTTGACTAGTCTGTGTGACAGCTCTCCCAATTTTGACACAAGTCCTGAGATGTTAGTGAGGAGGACTTTGCAGGGTCGACTGGGCTGGGTGTGCCGTTGTCGTGTCCGAAGTCGGTGCCGGGTGGTCTGTCCGGTTTTATTATTATTTTCTGTAGTGGTTTGTTACAACTGAGTGGCTTGCTAGGCCATTTCAGAGGGCAGTTAAGAGTCAACCACATTGCTGTGTATCTGGAGTTACATATAGGCCAGACCAGGTAATAACAACAGATTTCCTTCCCTAAAGGACATGAGTGAACCAGATGGGTTTTTACGACAATCCGATAGTTTCATGGCACCATTTCTGATACTAGCTTTCTATTCCAGATTTATTTAATTAACTGATTTTAAATTCGCCAGCTGCCGTGGTGGGATTTGAACTCACGTCTCTAAATCATTAGTCCAGGCCTCTGGATTACTAGTCCAGTAACATAACCACTATGCTACCGTTCCTGTGAATTGGCATTTCCCAATAAAAATCAACCCTGTTGAAGTTTGGTTTGTCAGACTCACTCCATTTCCATCTTTAAAAAAGTCCTATTTATTACACCTAAACTGAGGTTATATTTTAGATTGGAAAAATATGTACTGTCGTTTTTTTAGGGGGTGAGGATGAAAATACTGGCATTCTGTGCATAGCCAACACATAGGTTACTATCAGGTCTAAAGTGCAACATGAACGATTAAGTGTGACGTTTAACACCCATTTCATGAATACATGTACATGAGTCACTGAAAGTGAATGTGCAGCAAGCCATTAGGAAGGCAAATGGTATGCTGGCCTTCAATACAAGAGGATTTGAGTACAGGAGTAAAGAAGTCATACTCCAATTATATAGGGCCTTGGTGAGACCACACCTGGAGTACTGTGTACAATTTTGGTCTCCTTACCCAAGGAAGGATATACTTGCCATAGAGGGAGTGCAATGAAGGTTCACGAGATTGATTCCTGGGATGGCAGGACTGTCGTACGAGAAGAGATTGAGTAAACTAGGCCTGTATTCTCTTGAATTCAGAAGAATGAGAGGGGATCTCATTGAAGCATACAAAATTATTACAGGGCTTGATAGGGTGGATGCTGGGAGAATGTTTCCCTTGGCTGGGGAGTCTAGAACCAGGGGCCACAGCCTCAGGATAAAGGGTAGGCCATTCAGGACTGAGATGAGAAGAAATTTCTTCACACAGAGGGTGGTGAATCTTTGGAATTCTCTACACCAGAGGGCTGTGGAGGCTCAGTCATTGGGTATATTCAAAACAGAAGTCGATAGATTTCTGACTAGTAAGGGCATCAAGGGATATGGCGATAGGGCCAGTGAATGGAATTGAGGCAGAAGATCAGCCATGATCTCATTGAATGGCAGAGCAGGCTCGAAGGCCCGAATGGCCTACTCCTGCTCCTGTTTCTTATGTTCAAACAAAACCCTGCCTACAAGTTTCATTAATTAGATTCCTTATTTATACAGGCAATTCAGAAATTAGCACTTGCCTCTACTAAACAGGTTGTCAAAACCAGTTCTCGTGTATATTAGCAAAGCCTTTAAGCATCCATTCTGTCCTCTTATATATCAACAATTTAGACCACTTGAAGACACAATCTGGAATTAAACAATTGTAGCATGACCTAATTGATGAAAAATGTATCAGCAGCCTTCAGGGACTGAATTTGAGCTGTGGGCACATCATTCAGTTAACATACAAAACACTAAAAGCATACACGGAACTTGAAACAAAGAAACAAAACGGTGTGCAAGATGTAACTTTGCAGAATTATTTTTTTCTCCCCATTTAGCAATTTTTCCTCTTCCCTCCTGAAGACGTTGTCCAACATTTACACACATGCACTTTGAGGAAATGATCAGGAGTGGGATCCAATCCAAATTTCCCCTCCCTAACTCAGGCTACTGTTGTACCACCCAACCTCCACCCCTGCTGAGATGAATTAACTTAGTGAAGACCAGGACTCAAATCGGAGAGCTTCCTGGACATTACAGCTCCTCACCAGATAAACTCACTGAGATGTCAAGGGAACCCAAAAATACAAACTTCTGATCAGCTGAAAGGTTCAATTTCAACTTTGATTAATTAAGGATGCTTTGAGACACGTTGCCATGCTCTGATAAGGTATCAACCATTCTCGTCCTTTGTTACATATGTGGCCACTGAAGGTAATCCACTAACTTTTAAGATGGAATGTGATTTTTGAAAACTGGAATGGACTTGAAACAAGGTGGTAGCTCAAAGGGAAGTAGAAACCGATCTACTAACAACTCAACCTTTACTGTACCAGAACACTGACTGAGTCCTTCCATTTAAATTTTCTCTATCAGTCTGTTTATCCCCAGTTCCCATTTGCAGTACAGGTTGCCTATTGTTACTTAAAGGGAAATACAAATCATATATGTTGTAAAGGGAAATAATGATACACTTACCATGATCTCTTATTTACCCTTTGTTACACTGATGCTTCAGAACTGCTACTTCGATGTGGTCTGGGAGCACACACTATTAAGAACTCTCCCATTTGTGACATCATAAGAACATAAGAATTTAAGAAATAGGAGCAGGAGTAGGCCATACGGCCCCTCGAGCCTGCTCTGCCATTCAATAAGATCATGGCTGAACTTCTACATCAACTCCACTTTCCTGCCCTATCCCCATATCCCTTGATTCCCCTAGTGCCCAAAAATCTATCAATCTCAATCTTGAATATATTCATCGATTGAGCATCCACAGCGCTCTGGGGTAGAGAATTCCAAAGATTCACAACCCTCTGAGTGAAAAAATGTCTCCTCATTTCAGTCCTAATATCGTGATAGTCTAGTAACATTATAAGTGAGAAGTGATCCCACAATCTACTATCCTCAGTAGATAGTCTAGTAACATCATAAGTGAGAAGTGATCCCACAATCCACTATCCTCAGTAGATAGTCCAGTAACATCATAAGTGAGAAGTGATCCTACAATCTACTATCCTCAGTAGATAGTCCTGTAACATCATAAGTGAGAAGTGATCCTACAATCTACTATCCTCAGTAGATAGTCCTGTAACATCATAAGTGAGAAGTGATCCTACAATCTACTATCCTCAGTAGATATTCTAGTAACATAAGTGAGAAGTGATCCTACAATCTACTATCCTCAGTAATAATGTCATGGGGTGGAGGCAGGGATTTCTCATCAACAGGTCTAAAACAGGGTAACCAGGGAAGCATGAGACACACCAGTAAATGCATGTAATCTCCCTCTGTTAACATTTTGGATTATGGATTATAGAAGAATTCAGAATATAACTTCTGCTTTAAATACACAATGGTAGAACACTAAAAGGCACAATTATTCCCAAGTTGCTTTTCATTGTTTTAAAGTACAATCCTAAACAAAGGCATTTACTGAAAACTGTACCTTTTTACATTAACTTTGCAAGATATTTTATTTTTCAGTCACAGTTCACTACTTCAGAACATGGCTATTGATTATACATTTCTAACATTTCCCTACTTGGAGGGAGCTAACTGCAAATGGTTTGAAAACATTATAGGCATTCCAAATCTAGTAGAGAAAATGCGTGAGTTAACTAAAATTAACACAACTGTTAATTTCAATATTCCAAATGTGTTGTTGCTTCATATAATTCTGATGAAGGGTCTACAGCTGAACCATTCTCTCTTTTCAGAAGCCGACAGAATATTAATATAAATTATATATTTGTGTAGCACCTTTCACATAACAAAATGTCCCAAGGAGTTTTAGAAAAGCAGAAAAGTTAGGTAAATGATTAAATGCATAACCAAGTAAGTAGTTTTGAGGAGGTTTTTGGATGAGGAGAGAGGGGTAGTAAGGGAAAGAAGTTTGGGGGGAGAGTTCCAGTGTATAAGGATGTGGTGTCTAAAGCCTCTGTCACCAACATTAAAAGCAGAGGGAGCAACTAACACAGAGCAAACCAGAGTCGGAAGACCGGAGAATGCATGATGAGACATAGGGCTTGAAGAAATTGTAGAGACATTGTGCAGTGAGGTCATGGAGGGGTTTGAAGAACAGGATACGAATTTTGAAATGCACTGGGGTCAGGGAGCCGGTGCAGATTTACAAAAATATGGCGATGGGTGTGCAGGACAGGTGCAGAGCTCTGGATAAGTTGGGAGTTTGTTTATAGTGGATCTTGGAGGCTGGTGAGGAGAGTGTTTGAGAAAGTGAACCTTGAGGTGACAAAGACCTCTGAAGGTGAAGTAGAAACAGTGGCAGACCAGGCATCTGGTATTGAAAACTCTAGTCAGATTGCAGGTGGGAGGGAATGCACGGTGAGTCAGGTTAACTAACCATATGCAAAATGACAGCCGGGAGGTTGGGAGTGGTAAAGAATAGAATACAATACGTGAAGCAAACATTGATAGTTGGTTATAAGATAATAATTGAATTTACCAGTTCAGATGGCATCAAACTGCTAGAACAAAGTAGGATCAGCAGAGCTCGAGGCTGAATGACTGCCTTAAGAACATCAATGAAATGGAATGCAGTGGGTGTCAGCATCCATGAAAGTTGCTGTAGGAAGAAAAATATGTCCCAAATTAAATACAGCCACTCTTCATTAAGCTCACAGTATATACTTTTTGAAAAATACTTTGCAGCTGATCTAGTGATCTAACTTCACAATCAGAACTCAGATGATATTTATTAATCATTTTAAATGCATTTAAACATCATCTGAAATCTTGGTAAGTTTACTACCTTGAAATCACACTCGGGTATCCATTATTCGATACAATTAATTGTTTGGTATCTCCTCTCCCCCTTCTACCAGCCCGTCCAGAGTTTCTTTTAAGTGCATACTACTAAGTATACGAAAGCAGGTCAGAAATCAGGAAATGTGCGAAGCATTGTAATTTAAAGGGGTATTGCCTTCACGAAGAAGTTTGGCAAATACTATTTGTTTACAAATACACAATAACATGATTTACACCGCAGTGCAAACACTTCACCGTGACAAAACACTGCATACAGCTTTCCTCCCTCCAACAAATAAAAATCTTGGTACCTTTTTCTTTCGGGACGACAGTGTCCCTTTAATGTTCAACCGCCAGAATCTGTTCAAGATTTGCTCATTCAATGGAATTCTGAAACATGACTTGGTTGGCATGAGAAATAGCCCCGAGTGCCAACAAATACAAACCAGTAAGGTTTCTGCATCCGGATCCGGGTAACACCTCTTCTCACTCCCTCACCAAACACAAACTTCTTACCGTTCCCACAAGAAAATGGGAATGTTGATTATCAGTGAAAACTCGGCACAAATCTATGCAAAAACTTGTGCATTTCACTCTAACCAATAGTCAACTCCACTCGCAACAAACTCGAATCCACTTTCAGAACTTTACCTTTCTTCTATCCCAGCGAAGATCATCTCAGTTTTCTTCTGGCAAAAAGCTAGTTTTTTTGAGGAAGTGCTTTATATATCTTGAAGCAAGAATTAAATAAACCGGTTCTGTATTCCGCCTTTGATCGCGAAATTAGACAGCAATTCGGTACATTCCGCACGCTGCCACTTGTTTCAACCTCCTCGTTTATTTTAATATAGATATTTTTTTTTAATGCAGCTGACGACCCAAGAAGAATGAAGAGAAAGGAAAGAGTCCCTGGAAGGTATCAGCAGCCTCTGACTCGGGTGCTTTCCCAGGGCAGGTTTTGGGAAGCGCTGTGTTGTACTCTACCTGATGCTTAGGTGGGTCTCAGCGCACGCACGGATCACGCTCAGCCTGCCACGTATTGCCAAGAACTGGTCATTGATCAGCCGCTCCACCGATAACTGCAAGTACGTTTCAAAATCACTGAAAAGGATGTCGCCTCTAAACTTAAGGCTGGTTATCCCGATAATCGTTTAAACAATTCGCTGAGTTTTATACCAATATTATACAGCCTATAATATCCCCCAAACCCCAGATTGTGCACCCTTATTACTGACCTGCTCTTCTGAACACACTACTGTGATGTTTTTGTGTAGGAATCTGCAGTAATCTGGCGGTACCGTGAGCTAAGTCACTGGTTTTAAAGGATTGCATGAATTCAATTCTGATTTGATGGACTTTACCGGCGATTTGTAGATCGCATTTCCCGATGCTGGTCGTTTCCCGTTAGCATCTGATTCAAAGCAGCATTGACTTCGCCAGAAGCAGGTCTTTTAGTATTGGCCAAAAGAAAATGATAGTCTCAAAGTTATTTGGTACTAAAGCAGCTTGGGTCATCGTCTCCTCCACACTGGACTACTAAAGTCCAGGATTCAAAACAATTATTTTTTTTTAACCAACTATTAGTTAAACCTAGTCACCCAATACTCCTTAACCATGACACTGTTCTAAGAAATGAAGTCAACTAGGAAGTAGCTACCAGTTCTACTAGTTTAACTTGATGTCAGGAAGCATTCTAGTTAAACTGGCCTTACAACCAAGCTCATCTTGATCAGCTGAGTCCTACCGTGACTGGAGTTGATACAGGGCCTGCCAAAATGTCAAAGGCTGCATTAAGCACCATCAAGGTAAGCAAGGCACAATCCAGATGCAGAGTAAAACTCTACTTGCCTGAATCCCAAATACACAAATTCCCTTCTGCACCAGACTGAATGCTTCCATTTGCCACACTAGCAATGCAATCAGTGTCAGTGTATGAGCACTTCTTGTACTGTTAACCTGCACCCATTTAGAACTTGATTCAGGCAACCCCAAATGCATTTCATGTAAACCTTTATTTCTGCCAAAGGAGACTTTCATCCCATTTGAGCTGCACTGGAACTCAAGTCCCAGAAGTGAGAGGATGGTGAGCTCATCCACTGCACCACTTGAGCCTAGTGTCTTTTTTTTAAAATCTACTGTGGCAAATTGCGTAGTAGTGTCCTCAATGTTGAAAAAAACTTCCATAATTCAGTTGCAATTTTGCCACTCAAGAAATTATCAACTTCCTCACTCATGGGATAACTAATATTCTACAGTTAACTATTGACCCCCTCTCTATATTCATTGCTACATTTTCAGAAAATGTTTCTGAATTTAAAAAAAAGGCTTCTTGAAAGTGAATGTCTGGAGGATAAAGCAGACTGCAGACATCATCATAAATTGGCAATGCCAGAAGGATACCACTAAAAAAAAAATACACTAAGGTCTTTGATCATTTAAATTCACAATGCACTGATACTCATGCTATGATTTTTGTAAATAAAGACATAATATCACTTTTAATCTTTTTTATTTTGAAACTAAAACAAATGTCGTTCAGAAGAAAGATCTTCACTGTGATAAAAATGTCACAGATGTGAAGACAGATGAAAATAACAGCAGGTTTCATACACAAATGTTATACACATAAAAGTTTCCTTCCACGCAGAATCCTTCAAGATATGGCAGCATTCCCCATCTTCAAATGTTGTCATTCAGCATCATGGTTTATAAATTAAATAAAGACCAACAAAAATAACAGAT
This sequence comes from Squalus acanthias, assembly GCA_030390025.1. Taxonomy (NCBI): domain Eukaryota; kingdom Metazoa; phylum Chordata; class Chondrichthyes; order Squaliformes; family Squalidae; genus Squalus; species Squalus acanthias. The sequence continues at coordinate 43,410,660 of CM059427.1, forward strand.
TTCTGAACATTTATTTATAACTATGCATTAAAAAGACTCTTTAAAGATGAAAATGTGATACTTCCAATTTCTCTAACAGTTTATGAAGTACTGTATATCATATGATAACTGTTTAAAGCATATTGTAGGATTCTGCTTTATTACATATCTACAGTATTTGATCACACATTGCAAATTATCAAACTTGCTGTATCAGTATGTACTACTGATAAATCCATTCCCCAATCAGCATTTAAACCCTGAATGTAAAGATACTGAAGTTAAGTGAACAAGTTTTATGTGGGGTGAACAAAAGCCTGACAGATTTGCTGACTCTTACAAACACATAATTATCCCACTCAACTTGATTGTGGAGTAGTGAACAATTGAACAAAAAGGGTAAATATTTTTGTACATGGGCTATGCCCAACAGATTTCGTAACAAATTTAACTTTTACAATATACTACAAAATTGATCTCTCTAGTTAACACTTCTACATTAATAGAAAAGCAAGCTTACATATAAAATTGACCAGTGTACTAAGAGACCAGAATAAAGTATCACTTGGCAAGTCCATCTGTGTATAAATGGCTAGCATAACATAAAATCTATGCAACTGCTATTATAAATTTTGATGCGGTTTTACCTATGTTAACATGTTATTCATTTTGCTGCTCTGTATAGATATGCAGTGTCAAACCCTCTGGAAGTTAGCGGGTTACTGTTGTCTGATTATTTTGTCTAAACATTAGTTTATATACATAAAAGGTATGAATCTGGATTATATGTTCAGAGTTCCCATTACAACAGAATACCAAAAAAAAACCTTCAAAATTAGCCTTTTCCATAATTTAAGATGCCCCAACAGTAAAATAAAGTGTCTTTGTAATTATATAGGGAGAAGAATGCACCCCCGCCCAATCCACCCAAGTGTGTTATGTTTCAGTTTAATCAATTTTTGATCTTACTGTACAGTAAGTTTTTGGGGTCTCCCGTATTCCCCTTCCTCTATGAAATAGATCATCCAAAAACTTAACATCTCATGCTAAAATATTGGGTGATGAAATGAAAACAAAACAATGTGCACATTAAAAGAAATACATGCAAAAATCCTGCAGCATTACATACAACTTTTCATTCTTGGAATGCATTTGTTTCGATAAAAAGAGCCATAAAAGTGAAGACTGAGTGGAAGCCATATTTGTAATCACTGAAGATACAACTATATATTATAAAAGGACCCATGCCATTACAAGTACAGATCACTAGATTACCACCAACTGTAAAGAATCATTTACACGTTGGCTATAATCAAAACACATTACCTGCTCTAGTAGAAGATACTTAAATGAATGTAATTACACAAAACAAACTTCTGAATACTATAAAGCTGAAACAGATTTTGGATTACAGTTTGAAAATAGTTTTAATGTACATTTTATGTACATCTCACACCTTCTAATGAAAGCATTTTAAAAGTGCAGGTTTTAATTCTTTTTGCAAGTACATTGAACACCTTACTAACTCCGAAGTTTTGTTTAAATATCCCCAGAAACCGAAATGTATAAAGTAAAAATAGCAATGCAGTACGCTATAAACTAGAATAAAAACAGGAGAGCCCATCAGACATGGTGACTTTAGACCCTTCTTTTAGAGGGGCATAAATCACGGAGACTTAAGGTTTTCTCAGTTATAGTTATTATTGTTGGCATGAATTTAAAAAGAACTTAATGGACTGATTTAATGCATCAGCGTTCACTTAAGCGCAAGTTGAAGTTTGTGGGCAATAAGGTGTACACAGTCAGCACTTCAAAACTGTGCTGGGTCACTGTCTTCAATAGTAGCAGTGAGATAAAACTGCAGATGCCTCACTTAAAAAAAATAATAATATTGAGTACCCACTTATTCATATAAATTTCAAGGTTGAGGGGAAAAAAAAGTTTAAAAAAAAGCACGTAATCACCTAATTTGTTTCCAAACTGAACAAGGTAAAGGTGACTGCTTAATGTACTCCAATTATCATTTATCACCAAAATTTTAAAAAAAAATCACAACTGACAGACATCCTTCATATTTGGTCCAGTGTTCTACATTCAGTAAAAAAAAACTACCATACATATCTCGTTTTCAAATAGGGGGCCGCAAACTCTAGTGTGTCAGAGAATCTGGGGGCCTACGAGGTGGGCAGATCTCGGTCTGCCTGGAGCCAGATGTACCAAGCACTATGAGCAGAGCATCTTGAGAATTTTGTATTCTATATTTCTCTCTCTCTGCTTGTTGACTCACTAGCATGTTATTTCTGTTGCTGTAAACTAATAGAAGTATTTTCTGCTAATAGCATGGTGTTTCTTTGGGTAGCTGACATTGTTGGAAGTTGGGAAAGAGTATAATCAGGATGTTAATATTTGCAAGGCGGTTCCACACAAAGATTTCAAAACTATTGCTTGGAAAGCATGAAGATGTAGATGGACAGCTGAAACTTAGATGAGCTTTTCTGAAATGTACCACTACACATAACTGACCTATAATTAATGCATACACACAATGGTTTAGTCTCAATTAAACTCTGCATGGGCATAAAGAACTTGCATTCATATAGTGCTACATCACACCTCTCAATGTCGTAAAGCGCGTCACATCCAATGAGTTACTTTGAAGTGCAATGACTGCAGTTATGTAGGCCAACACTGGTAAATTGCAAAAAGGTTAGAAGGATATTTAAGAGTTCCTCTGGACATCATTTCCAATTTGATATTTTACCCCCCCCCCCACCCCAGTAAATATTAGAATGTCTCAAATGCTACAAAGATGATATAAATATAAAAAATATAAAATTTACATCTTTGGTTGAAACATTCTTAAAGCATGTCATGGAACTCCAGGGTGGCACTGATCAGTAACATATCCAAACCATACAAATCTAAAGAGTTTTACCAATGTTGTCTCTCTCAATTTGAATAACTTTTGCCCCAAAACCAATGACTAAATTCCTTTGTATATTTACAGAAGCATCTCCTGTGACATTCCATTGGAAGAGTTACATCATCCCATTAAGTCACAGTTTATGGAAGTCATTGGAATTCTGAACAGTTGCTAAACCAAGCTCTTATAATTTAGTTACAAGTCAAGGAATATAATTACCGACTCAAAACCAATATGTTGACAACTGTATTTCTCCAAATTAGATGACAATTTACTAATTATATGCAAGGAAGATTCTTAATCATCTGATTCAACTGTAGACATTTTGTTAAACTGCATTAAATACTTGACATATGTATTTGAATGGGAATCCAAGATCTTCAATGGCTAAACTGTCCAATCTTTAAAACTTAGCATTCCACAATGTACAAAATCACATTTACAGAAAATTTAATAAAGCTGCAACATATTTTGTGGGATGATATACAAGTTGCATTATATATTTTTGAAAAATGGTTAGGTAGACAAGGTATTATACAGATAATGGGGTAGGTACTGCAATATAAATTAACAGGTATATTTTCTGCAAGGGAACATAAAAAGGTTTTATTTACTAAACATACAAAAATAGGGATATAAACTATATTTTAATAAGGCAGCCCAACATCTTGGAGAGGTGAAAACTGCATCACACGACTAGGGAAGTAGTAAAGCACCCTTTGTGCTTAGAATAGTTCTCACTGAAATAAATTCCCAGGTATTCATTTCTAAAATAAATAAAATTTAATTTTTTTTAACTCATGGTATAAATAGAATGCTCAATGGATAACTGTGGAATACCATTTTTCTCCCACTCATCAATTCTGTGGGCTTCCTCACAAGTGAAGAAAATGCAAGTTAGATAAAAAATTATGTTCCAATTACTCCTTACCAAGTATTCTTCTACATATATACAGGCAAAATTGTTAGTTTTTTTTGTTTACAATCTTAGTAAATGAGTAGAAAAGTGCATAAATTTAAAGAAAATCCAAAATAAACTAATTTATTAGTTCGCTTACACCCTACAAATAGCAGTGACTGATTATTTTTTCCTTTAAAAAGTGCCAAAATATTTGGGGCATGTTACAAGGTGAGGCATAGCAGCAGCATCAGTGTTAAACAACAGTTAAACCCTGCCACAACACAAGAATCTGGGACATGCTGTGCATGGCTGAAGTATACAAAAAAAATGTTTTTAACAATGGTGCACTGCAGCGCAATTGTGTTTTGGTATTCGAGAGGCCTAGATTATGGGGCTTCTATATAAATGTGTTAAATTGAACCAAAACTGCATTAACTACTGATTATACAGCACTCCATCCTATACAGAGCAGCGCATAATACAAGAATTTTCATTTTGAAGTGCTAGCCCCTGTTACATTACAAAGATTACAGTTTCCTACTATCCAAAGGCCTGGCTAGCTGTGGCATCTGGCGAAGCAGTCATTTGAGCTCTTCCCTCTGGCACACTCACTAAGGGAAACTCTGAAAACTCTGCACTAGCCCCACGCACCCTCAGGTTTACTTGTCCATTGGCAGCACTGTATGGGGGAGGCACACCAGACCTTGCATTTTGGTACTGAGATCTGAATGTCTGTTCAAATGTGCCTATTTGGTAGGCCTGATGGACAGGCTGAGCCTCTACCTTCTTCTGAGATGTCATCTGATCCAAGAATTCTTGTGCTGAGACAGAACTATGATTTGTCTCATCGCTTGTAAAAGAAAAGGAGTGCTGGGACTCACCAACCATCAAGCCATAGTGGGACTTCTCAGAAGGTGCTCGCAATGGTGAATTCATGCCTGACCTAAAGCCACGCTGCATAGTCATTGAGGCCATGGAAGAAAACAATGGTTGACTTGAAAGGGTCGGGCTATCAGTTCCAAAAGCAAGGTTCTGACTGGGTAAATATGCATCATTCTGGCTTGTTCTTTCCAACGCTTGCTGGAGAAATTTTGAATATTCATGAAGCATACTGGCTTTATCTGAAGATGTTGATTGGGAACTTGCACCAGCTCTCTCAGTCTGGGTAACCTCAGCCACATCTGAAGTGTTTATTGACATGTTTGAGGCCACTTCTGTATCAGCGACACTAAAAGACATTTCATGCTGTCCATTTGCTTTATGAGAATAATGGTCTAGCAGAGTCTGCAGTACCTCATCAGGAATCCCACTTTTGTCATGACTATTCTTTATTTCAACACTCAGTGATTGTGAGTCCAACATAGATGCTGCTGTACTTTCATCAATGACACTAGCCACAGCTGCTTGGGTCACAGATGGCTGTGATGCTATCTGGCCTACATTCAGGGCATACTCTCTACTATTATTACTTGCTGCTTGCAAGTAACGCTTCTTCTTCAGAAACTGCATTGCATCATCATAATTGTTACTGCTATGCACAGGCTTACTGGGAACTTCCTGCAAGGAATCAACCTGATCAATGTCATGGTTTCCTTCAGAATCCAGCAGACCTGGTTTATCAATAAGTTCATAAGTATATTTAGTAACTTTATTTTCTTCATAGGTGGATAATGCAGACATTGCCTGGCTCGGTTCCAACTGTAGTTTCTGACTTCTTTTACTGCTAACTTTCTTGATGACCAATTTTGGTGGATGGATCACTCCTGATGTACTTTCTAGAGGGTCACCACTGTTGGATGAATGCGGTATTTCAACAGAGTACTCAGTCACCATATATTCATCTTTCACTTTTGAGGCAATACTATAGAGTGATGAGTAATCACTCTCATTCTCATCTTTTTTCTGTTCTAGTTTTTCCACGGTGCACTCTTTTTCAGTGAGTGGAACAGAAGACCTGGATTTCTCTCCTGTTTTTTGCTTCTTTTTCCGTGGTAATGGATTCTCTTTATGTTGCAAGGAAAGGTTTGGATCTTCCTCATTCCCTCCCATATCACCCATCTTCAATGCACACGTCAGTTTTTTATCTCTGTTTTCATGGCACATGCGTTTATGTTTTAATACACGATCAGTTCTAGAGAAATACTGAAATAATCGCAATATTAGAGTCAATACCATGAATAAACACTAAATATGATTGTAACAAACCCAAACACAAAAAAATGTACATTCTCTACATGGTTTCACTTTTCACTATCAGACACCATCAGCTATAAAAACAAAGCTGATAAAAATGTCACATGACCAACAGTTCATAGATATACAGTGCTAACTAGGTTGATCATCAATTGCTGCTTGGAAAACCAGTCATATTACAGGAAAAAACTGAAAGTAGACATACGTTACAGGCAAGAAACATCTACACCCAATATAAATTGGGTAGCTTGGTTACGCCAAGATAGAACTAAAAGTACCAGTTTTAAAATATCTCACAAAATAGCTAAGTGTTGCAATGAGATTAGGAATGAAGCAATCTTCTAGTGACAATCAAGAAAATAAATTGAAACACACAAAAAAATGTTAAACTTATTGGGCTAGCCTCGTCCTTGCTCTTCAATACTACAGAAGACAAGAAATAACACACAATCTGGCAAATAATGATTCCCACACTTCTATGAAAAACAATCATGCAGCAGGCATTTGTAGCATTGTACAATCTGGAGCCACTGCTTAATTGATCAGCTAAAAGGTTAATAGCATAAAATGATGATTTATTCAGATTTCCTGAATCAAGTAATATTTTGTAAATTGGTATTAGACTGCACAAAATTCAGTTAATTTTAAAGTGCAAAAGTATATAATTGTGGCTACAGAAATCAACATTGTACAAACTTCCAGCTGTGATTTAACCTTTTTTTGCTATTCATAGCTGTAATTAAAACAAAACAATTTACAAATTAAGAAAGCAGGAGTGTATTATTCATTGGCCGACTCTGGATACCGCTATAATTGTAAGGACAAGAGATTTTCTGGCCTGAATGGACACCGAGGGTTAACTGAAATATTAAGCAACAGCTTGAGGCTACGATTCAATAATAAATTAATCGGCCCAGAATTTGCGGTCAGCGACGAAGATAAGGCGATCGCCACTGACCCCGAAGTAGGCTTCGCACAAGGATCTCGCAATCCTGCTGTCGAGAACTTCGGGCTTGCCAACATTCTATTCAAATCAACAAAGTATAGTGGGGAACCCCTTGTGCGAACTGCTGTGATGTCAACAAGCTGTCTGAGCAGCCAATCAAAAGGCAGAATTCTCAGACCGCGAACAAGGAAGTGAGTAAGCTTTTAAAATCCTGACTTTTTAAAAATGTTAGAAAGCAAAACAAAGAGTGGGGCTCTCACATGGGGAAAAGGCAAACCTGAAATAAAGATGGTAAATTAAAAAAAAAAATTGAAAAATTTCTTAAATTTTTATTTTTATTAAAATGGACATATTTCACTGCACAAAATTGAAATTAGTTTTCCAGACCTTTAACATTGGTTTAGCAGTAATAATGCTATTTAAACCCCAGTTACACCTAATCCCTTTGGGTCTAACCTTTAGTGGGTAATTTAACAGCGTACTTACCACGGAAAAGCCGAAGTTTGTCAGTTTCCCTGATTTGGGTGATTACACAGATTGCTGGCTCTGTTTGGGGGCGGGGGTGGGGGTGGGGGGTGCGCACAGCGCAGCCTGTTTCAGAGCGTTCAATGACAGACCGCAACTTCAGCATTTCTGCATGCGCCTGCGCTAAATCCCAAGGTTTCGGTCAGTTTCAAAGGCGGAATGAAGGTGAACGCTGCCAGTTCGCTGTCATCCCAACCGCAAATTCCGGGCCAATATGTTTCTAAGCTACAAGCTGCTGATGGATAATTCAGCATACAGCCTCTTGAAGAACATGCATGGTGTTAATTTTTAAATTTCAGTTGCGTCATTTTTAGAATCAGTACCCATTTGCTGAAGGCTGTGCATGATACCAAGCTATGTGCGAGAGTTAGGACTGTAGAGGATGCAGATTTAAATGCGCTGGGGGATTGGGCCAGTGTTTGGAAAATGATGTTTACCGCAGAAAAGTTTAATGTTATGCTCAGGGCAGGTCAAATGTTAAACATACATACAACCTACAAAAGGAAAAAAAAAGTGACGGACTTGCATTTATATAGCGCCTTTCACAACCTCAGGATGTCTCATAGTGCTTTACAGCCAATGAAGTACTTTTAAAGTGTAGTTGCTGTTGTAATGTAGGGAAAGGTGGCAGCCAATTTACACAGCAAGATCCCACAAACAGTAATGAGAGACTTGACCAGATGTTGGTTTGGAGATAGATATTGGTCAGGACACCAGGAGAGCTCCCCTGCTCTTCTTCAAATAGTGCCATGGGATCTATTACATCAACCTGAGAGGGGAAGAGGAGAGATGGGGCCTCGGTTTAAAGTCTACTCGGAGGTGCCGTCTTTCTCATCATCTGATAGTGAAGTGCTGCACTAAGTGTCAGCCTGGATTATGTGCTCAAGCATTTGGACTCACAACCTTCTGAATCAGAGGAGGGTATGCTACAACTGAACCAAGGCTGACACCTACAGGGAAAAGAAGTAAAACCAGTGGTGAAAGAGATCTGGGTATTTTAGTGAATCAATTTCTAAAGGTTCATGACCAATGCTGTGAAGCTATAGCTAAAGCGACCAGGGTTCTACTGTGTATTCACAGGACAATTGACTATAAAACAAAGCATACAATTTTGACCTTGTAGAAGACCTTGGTTAGGCGTCAGTTAGAATACAGTGTCCAGTTTTGGTCTCCTCATATGGTGGGGGATATTGAGACTTGAGGCCCTCAAGATGAATTCCCAGTCTAACACACCTTAGTTACCAAGATAGGCTCAAGAGGCTGGGTCTGTATACTTTAGAAAAGCGTAGATGAAGGGATTAGATTGTGTATATATGGACCAATTATTTCAGCTGAATAGCACAGGGAGGACCAGGCGTCATGCTTACAAGTTATGCAAGGGCAGAACTAGGTTGGATGTTAGGCAGTCTTCTTTTTCCGAGAGAATAGTGGACCTGTGGAACAGGTTGCCGGCTCGTGCGGTGAATGTCGATTCGCTGTATTCCTGCAAGCGAGTGCTGACCCTGGTTCTGGCTGGGGCAGAGATCACCTCCTACAAGAGGTAGGTATCCTCTAATGTAAATCAGGGCCAATGTGATCTCCTTTACTAGTTTTAATCGCTTATGCATGTTGGAGAGGAATTTTCTAGTTTTTCCCCAATTGGCCTGGGCTTTTCATGTTTTTCCGCCTCTCCTCGGAGGTTACATGGAGCTGGGTGGGTGGGGAGTGTATTTACCGTGATGCATTAGGCATCAAAATTGTGTGGAAACGGTTGGATGCATGATAGATTTTTTTCCTGCCCGTCATTTTCATATGTTCGTATGTTTAAAGAAGAGTGTGATAGTGGAAATGAAAGGGTACAAAAGGAGGAGGTGAAACAATTATATAGGAAACTACAGAAAAGATAGTAGTAGTGAAAATGCAAGTGAAACTCAGAGTGGAAAAAGGCACTAGATCCTGATGGTATTCATCCCAGAATGTTGAGGAAAGTCAGGGAATAAATAGAGGATCAGTCCACAATCTTTCAAACATCCTTGGAGAAGTTGTGCCAGAAAACTGGAAGGTTACCAATGTAGTACCTCTGTTCAGGAAGAGAAAGAGAAAAAACTGGATGACAAAAGCCCAGACAGCCTAATACCAGTAGAGGGTAAGGTTCTAGATGCCATAACATGGAGAAAATTGACATCACTTAGAAAGATATGGGATAATTAAGGACAGCATGGTTTTAAATGGGGCAAGTTGTGTCTGATAAGTTTAATAATTTCTCTGAGGAATTAGCACAATGTAACAATAAGGGATATGCAGCAGATATGTACAGTCTACACCTCATTTGAAGTTGCTTAATTCAAATGATCTGATAATTCAGCTTTTTTGAGCAGCAAAATCCCACTTTGCTGTTATTTGCATTACTTAATTCGAATTGTTGGATATTTTGCATTTTTAGCACAGAAAGTGACCTTGAAATATCAAAGAACGTTATATGGTGTTTCAAAAGGCATTTGATAAGATGCTACATAGGAGGCTTGTTTTTAAAATTAAAGCACAAAGTATTAAAAAGGAACATGGCAGCATGGATAAGAAGTTGGCTGAAGGACATATAATAAGAGTAGTGGTTAATGGAGGAACAATGGTCCTAATTTTGACTCCTGAAGACACCACTGGTTACATCAGTTCAAAAAAAAAATCCATGAACCACTGCAACAGTGACTATGCTTCAAAAAAGTACTTAATTGTCTGTGAAGCACATTGGGATATTATGAGATCCTGAAAGTTGCTATATAAAGTGCAAGTTTCTTTCTAAATGGAGGACAAACTGGCAAAAGTTGTTTAAAAAAAAAAGTGGGATCCCAGATTTTATAAATTAGGGTACAGGGTACAACAGCAAAGTGGTAATGCTAAAGCCATACAAATCAGTAGTTAGGCTACAGTTAAAATACTTTGTCCAGTTTTAGGCACTCTGCTTTAGGAAAGATACCAAGGCCATGGACAGGATAAGATGCATCAGGGATGAGAGGTGTTACTACTGAGAGCATAGAGAAACTGGAGCTCTTTTCATTAGGAAAGAGAATGATAAGAAGAAAACTGATAGAGGTGTTCAAAACTTTGAGGGATAAGGTGAGTTTGGAAATCTATTTCCACTGGAGTAAATAGAGGGGATAGATTTAAGATCACCACCAGAAAAATGAAGATCAGGAGAATTGTGTGTTTTTTTTTAAAGCAGACAGTTGTTGGGACATAGAAATACACAGAAACAGGCCCTTTGGCCCAACCAGTCCATGACGGCATTTACTCCACAAGCGAGCAAATCGTCCCAATCACATTTACTCACCCTGCTCCCATATAAGAACATAAGAAATAGGGGCAGGAGTAGGCCATTTGGCCCCTCGAGCCTGCTCCGCCATTCAATAAGATCATGGCTGATCTTCTACCTCATCTCCACTTTCCTGCACTATCCCCATAATATTCAAAAATCTCATAGATCTCTGTCTTGAATATACTCAACGACTGAGCCTCCACAGCCCTCTGGGGTAGAGAATTCCAAAGATTCACCACCCTCTGAGTGAAGAAATTTCTCCTCATCTCAGTCCTAAATGGCCGACCCCTTATTCTGAGACTGTGACCCCTGGTTCTAGACTCCCCAGCCATGGGAAACATCCTCCCTGCATCTACCCTGTCAAGCCCTGAAAGAATTTTGTATGTTTTAATGAGATCACCTCTCATTCTTCTAAACTCTAGAGAATATAGGCCTAGTCTACTCAATCTGTCCTCATAGGACAATCCCCCCCCCATCCCAGGAACCAGTCTGGTGAACCTTCGTTGCACTCCCTCTGTGGCAAGTATATCCTTCCTTAGGTAAGGAGACCAAAACTGTACACAATACTCCAGGTGTGGTCTCACCAGGGCTTTATATAATTGCAGTAAGACATCTTTACTCTGATACTCAAACCCTCTTTTAATAAAGGCCAACATACCATTTGCTTTCCTAATTGCTTGCTGTACCTGCATGTTAACTTTCAGTGATTCGTGTACAAGGACACCCAGGTCCCTCTGAACACCAACATTTCCCAATCTCTCACCATTGAAAAAACACTCAGCTTTTCTATTTTTCCTACCAAAGTGGATAACTTCACATTTCTCCACATTATATTCCATTTGCCATGTTCTTGCCCATTCACTTAGCCTGTCTATATCCCCTTGAAGCCTTCTTGCATCCTCCTCACAACTTACATTCTCACCTAGCTTTGTATCATCAGCAAACTTGGATATATTACATTTGGTCCCCTCATCCAAATCATTGATCTAGATTGTGAATAGCTGAGGCCCAAGCACTGATCCTTGCGGTACCCCACTAGTTACAGTCTGCTAACCCGAAAAAGATTCGTTTATTCTTCCATCCCTCCATCCACCTATCCAATCTAGCCTTGAATGTTGATACAGTTTGTACCTCAACCACTAACCATGGAAGTGAATTGCACAGCTCATATTACAGTGTTAAGATGTTTCTTTTGCTCCCTGGCATTTAATTTTTTTTTTTTTTTTTTAAATCTATGGTCCCTCGTTCCAGGCTCCTTAACTATTGGAAACAGTCTGCTTCTATCTACCCTGTCCCACGCTTTCATAATTTTAAACATTTCTATCATTACACCCCATAATCTGCATTGTTCCAATGAAAAAAAAGCCACAATTTTTCCAAGTCTTTCCTCGCACTAGGCAGCATCCCAGTGAATCGGCACTGCACTCTCACTAAAGTTTCCATATCGTTCCTATAGCACAAGGAATACTCTACCAAAAACAGAGGTGGAGGCAGAATCCATAATAGCTTTTAAAAGTGAAGTGGATACATATTTGAAATTAGAAGAAAGAACAGGGGGAAATGAACTAAATGAATAGCTTTCAGAGAGCCAGTGTAGGCATGATGGGCTAATGGCTGTAAAATTCTAGAATTAATCAGTGCTTCACCCATTTAGTGACAAGTACTTTAAATTAATTCTTACCTGGTGGCAGTATTCACACTGATATGGTTTCTCTCCACTGTGAGTTCGCTTATGCCTCTCCATATGATATTTCTGTATGAACCTCATGTCACATTCATCACATTGAAAAGGTTTTTCACCTGAAAATGCCATTTCCAAATGATTACACTCGGTCACTTGTTAATGTATTGAATTTAGTTTTACATGAACTCTAGACTCTAATAAATTCATTACTTTTGCCTAACAAAGGCCACAGTAATGCAAGATGTGAGAAATCAGCATTAATTTTGAAAATGTACATATTATGAAAGTCCCATTTAAAAAAAACACTTTTTTTTCCCTCCAATTTTCTCTATTCCTCCAAAACAGTTCACCCCTTTCTGGTAATGATTATGGTTCCATGGATGTTGAATGCCCATTGGTACATCACCCAACTGGCCATTTTAAGTGTGAGCCAAAAGAGCAAGCATCAGCAGGGTAATTGGTGCCTGGAGGTATCATACCCAAGCTAGACCCTCTGCTCTCTGTTGGATATTGATTACTTGTTGAAATTATACTGTTGGATATCATAACATGTGCACATTTATTGCAAATCATTGTGCTATACTAACTAAAATTAAGCTTCTGTAAAAACTTTTAAATGGTTAGATAACCATGCCAGTTGGAATCTGTGCCTGCCAAACAAGGACAATAGTTATCAAAAAAGACAGAACAAGACAAGACAGACAAAATTGATATGTAGGGAATGAACTGTTACTTTGTCGAAGATGTATAAGTGAATTATGAACAGCAGTGAGAAGCAGGAACCTTGGTTGATTTTCCTTCCCTAACCCAGATGCCCTAAGGCTAACTGTAGCAGCCTTAGCACTGGCCTGACTGATCAGCTAACTCAGCACAGATCAGGGATTAAATGTGGGATGGTGTGTGTGGCTCAGCTACCCACCACTTAAATAGCTGAACCATTGGTGAATGAAAATTGCACAATTTCAGTAAATATAAAAGCAGATTATATGCTACTGAATTTAATCTTTCACATATCATCACCAAAACAGATTAACTAGTCATTCATTTCATAGCTGCTGTGGGACATCTGCCTACAAAAGAGTAAGTAGACTTCAAAAGTAATTCATTGGGAAGAAGCTCCCTGTCCTCGCATGCGTTGCTTTGTGGGCCAGAAGGATGTGCGAGTGATGACTGACTGGATAACCAGAGGGCACAGATTTAAGGTGATTGGCAAAAGAACAGAGGCACCGTGAGAAAAAACTTTTTTACGCAACGAGTGGTTATGATTTGGAATGCACTGTCCGATCAGGTGGCGAATATAGATTCAATAGCAGCCTTCAAAAGGAAATTGGATAAATACTTGAAGGAAAAAAAATTGCAGGGATATGGGGAAAAAGCGGAGCAGTGGGACTAACTGGATTGCTCTTCGAAAGAGCCGATGCAGTCTCAATGGGCCGAATGGCTTCCTTCTGTGCTGTATTATTCTACGATTGTAAAGGGCTTTGGGATGTGAATGGCACTATATAAATGCAAGTCTTTTTTTATTTTACTAAATATTCTCACAATTGCACCAAAATATGACTCCTAGAGTATTCTTATTTCTGAGGCACTCTTTAAATATTCATTCAAGTCATGTATAAAAGGAGTCAATGACCCCAAGGCTCAATACTGAACATCAGACTTCTAATCAAAAAGTTTTATTCACATCTTATGGTTGAATTCACCTGCTGTATAAAAGGACCACCCATTACTGAGATATTCTAAAAGCAGGAGGAGAGAGAGAGAGGGGGCACGAGAGGGAGAGAGAGAGGGAGAGAGGGCGCGCGAGAGAGAGAGGAGAAAAATAAAATGACAACTCAATTCTTCCAGCTTCAACATTGCCTTAATCCTCTTTGGCAGCACTCTTGGGAGATCACAACCCGCACAGCTTTGCTTTCCCAAATGGACGAGGACAGAGGTGGCAAGCAGAAGCCATGAAATTGAATGTAAAAAGGGAGAAAAATATGAATTATGAACTGCATTTAAGCCCTAAAAGAGTATGCACAAGAGGAAACTTTATTCCTTGAGATCTTATTAACTAAAGCATAACAAAGCCCTTCTGATGAATAGATTAAGTGAGTGCTGCACAGATCCCCATTATGAATTAGAGTTAGACTACAAACGTTTTGGCACACAAGATCAGTTTTAAATTAATTACAAATTTAGCGTGTCCGCCAATATTTCTCTTCAATAAAATGTGGGGGATTTCTTAAAAAAGCCAGAGGATGAACTACAAGCTACAACAGAGAGCAAAACAACAATCTAGATAGTTATGAACAAGCTTTCCTGGGAAGCCATATGCGCTGCATGGTGCCAGCCCACTTAAAAGGTTATGGAGATGTCCAATGTAATCCTCGTTCTCTTTGACCTCTCGGCAGCTCTTGACAGTTGATCACATCACCCTCCTTGGTTGTCCAGCTTGGTTGAACTGCCTTCACCTGGTTCCACTCTTACCTATCCAATTCTAGCCAGAGCATCTATAACAATGAAGCTTCTCTTCCCACACTCTCACTGCAACTTCAGGAGTCCCTCAAAGATCCATCCTTGGCTCTCTCCTATTCCTCATCTGTATTCTGCCCCATGGTAACATCATCAGCCAACATGGGGTGAACTCCCACATGTACGCTGGCGGCACCTCTCTACCTTTTCCGATGCCCCCACGGCCTCTCTGCTGTCAGACTACTTATACAACATCAATTCTTGGATGAGCCATAACTTTCTCCAGCTAAATATTGGGAAAACTGAAGCCACCGAATCCATCCCCTTCCCTAGCCGGTGTCTCAGGCTGAACCAAACTGTTCCCCAACCATGGTCTCCTTTTCAACCCGGAGCGGAGTTTCTGACCTCACATCCTCTCAGTCATGAAGACCACCTACTTCCACCTCCATAACATTACCCATCCTCTGCCGATACCTCAACCCATTTGCCACTGAAATGTTCATCCAGGTCTTGGTCACCTCCAAACTCGATTACTTCAATATTCTCCCAGCCAGCCTCCCATCATCCTTAAACCTTAGCTCATCCAAAACTCTGCTGTCCGTGTGCTACCGCACCAAGTCCTGGTCTTCCATCTGCAGTGGCTCCCGGTCACCCAACCCATCCTTGCATTTAAATCCCTCCAGATCTTTGTCCTTCTCATCTCTGTAATCTCCTACAACCCTAGAGCCCACCCATCCTAAACAATTCTCCAATTCCAGACTCTTGTGAATCCTCCCCTCCCTTCATACTACCATTGGTGGTGGTGCCTTCAGTATTCTGGAATTCCTTCCCTAAACGGCTTAGCCTCTCCATGTGTCTCCTCCTTTCAGAGCCTTCTGAAAACCCACCTCTAAGTCACCCTTCATAATCTTACCTTCTTTGGCTTGGCGGCCATGTTTCTTTATGCTTCTGTGAAGCGCTTTGGAACATTTTACTACCATTGAAGGCACTATATAAATGCAAATTACTGCCACTGCGAAGGCAAAAGATTCACTCAAGTATTCAAGAGGCCAGTCCAAGCAATGCATAACATATGTAACAAAAGCACCAGTGCTGGGGCCATGCCAAAATCTATACTATTGATCAGATTAGGTCAGAATTTAAGGCAATGGATAATTTCAGAGTTACAGCATTTTCCACAACTTTGAAAGTACTGTTGTAGGGCAATAGAGAATATTTGAAGAGTAAAGGGTGTGCAGAAGCGCTTTTCCAAGGAGAAGTGCTAAACACTGTGCAAACTGGCTGTTATTTTATCCTTGAATTTAATTCCTATTATTCAATTAATATGGATAAAACAGTGGTTAATTTTTTTTTGATCCTTGAAGTTGTGAAACTTTGCTGGTGGAGGAAAAGAAAAATAGCACAAATGTAAATGTAGAAATACCACCTATGATGTGTTTTGTAGATATATGTATACAGGAAAGTACTCAGAAGGAGACAACAAACAAAATATACATCAGGACTAAAAATACTGCATCTTCAGTACGACACACTGAATTCAATCCTACTTACCAGTGTGAATCTTCTCGTGTCTTTGCAGCAAATACTTCTGAATAAAACGCATGCTACACTGGCTGCACTGATACGGCTTTTCACCTTCGAAAAAATTAAAAATGTTTGACATCATAGCAAAGAGCACCATATTCACAACAAAATGGACAGAATTGCAAACTTCAATCCTGCATAATACCAGGAAAAAGCTCCAAAATCCCATGTAATACAAAATCTGACTTATTCAGTCATTGTAAACACTGGCCCTAATATTGCGCTGTCATAATTCACATATAATTTACCAATGTGGGACATGTTCTATGTTTACCAACTATATTGTATAGAGGGACAAACAAGTTTCCAAAATATTCTGTATGTCCAACACACTGCTCTTCTACTGTGCTATATCTCTATCATATATCTTATGTATCAATGTCAGCATGAGGATTCAGGCAACATGAAATCAGTAAATAAAATAACATTTGTAAATAGTTTGGGCTGCAACAAGTTATACTTTACTAAAGAGCTGAAAAATACAGAACTACAAGAGGTAATTCAATTAAATCACAAATATAGATTTACTGAGATATACATACTGTTGACTGCCGACTGCCTTGAATGTAATATATTTCTGTCAATAAAATTCTACCAACTCTCGTACATTTTAAAAATAGGATCTAATGGACAGTTTTACACATGTCAGACCAGCCATACCTGTATGGATGAAAACATGTCTTTGTAAGTGGTAGTTGGTACGAAAGGCAGCATTACAGTGCTCACAGATGTGAGACTTCAGGCATTTTAGCCCAAGTGATCCATCTTCATTTATTGTTAGAATCTGAAGAAAAGTAAGTTTGGAGAACCAAAATTCAATCTTATTCCAACACAGAACATATTAGAAAAGTTACCCAACTGCTTCTGTTAAGACAAACCACAGATACCGTGCTAAAACTTGATGTCAAAATTAAACTGTAACACAGATAAATGCAACTGAAGTTTCCCAGGTTTGATAAAAGCAATTTGCAAATAAAATTGAGGTCCCACACAGAACACATGATGGAAAACTAGGGCACCTGATGTTGCAATTGAAGATTTGACAAAGAAAAATTATTTGTACCACTAAGAAATACAAGCCAAAGAAAATAATCGACTGAATAACCAACATTAAAAATACAGTCTGATACATAGTTATTCTTTTAGACTCTTTTAAAATAAGCTACTTTCTTAATCAATTTCTCTCTCCAGCTCTCCTGAAGGTGCTGACTGATAAGTTGACCCTTAGTGTTAGGGGGGGGATTAAATATATGTGGGGTTATGGTGATAGGATAGGATATGTTAGGGGGAATTAAATACGTGGGGTTACGGGGGTAGGGTGGGATATGTGTACTGTGGGGATTAAAGCAGGGACAGGGTACTGGACTTGGATGATCAGCCATGATCGTATTGAATGGTGGAGCAGGCTCGACGGGCCGAATGGCCTACTCCTGCTCCTAGATTCTATGTTTCTATGTTTCTAAGATGGGGTACTTTGCCCATAGATGCCAGCAGCCCCTCCATTCCTCAACTGGTAATTCACCGTTGTGGCCATTCTTTAAGTGTGTGCCTCAATGGTGTTAATACAATCACAGGGGCAGTGCAGGTGAGTCCAATCTTCTCTTTACTCGATGTCCACACACAAACATGGGGCTTTCAGCACTGGTCACTGGATAATGACCAGGAGTGGGAGCCCTTGCACAATTTTCTGCTTCCTCATTCAGGGGCGCTGTGGCCAACTATAGCACCTCTACCACTTTCATTTTCCTATTTAAAATCCTCACTCTACACTTCCTAGTTATCTTTTCAAATACCTGTGGAAATAATCATGGTTTGCTCATTTAAAACCTTGTATCATTTTGAAATCCTCTATTAGGTCCTCCTTAACTTTCTCTCTATCCTTGCTGTTGCATTTTAGTATTTTTACACTAGATATGTACTTGGATTCAACATCAGTAACCACTCCCGTAAGCAAACTTCGAGTCTCCTATAAACCAGAGACCCTTTATCGGCACAATGTCTCAGTAAACGTAGCAAGATCTAGGAGTCAAACAGAAAGCCCTTGCCACTGTACTCCAACTTACTAGAAAATATCACATATTGCCATCTGACCGCCTAGTCATCGATAAGCACAAGAATATATAATCTATCAGACTATTCAGATTATCAGACTGTTCAAGCTATAAACATACAAATTATTTTAATTTTCAACAAATAAATGAACAGTATTCAGTACAAACTGTGCATTTACAGAAATTACAAACTTTACTGTTATCTAAATGTGAAAACAAATATGCCTTTCCTGCACTAACACTCAATATATAATTACGGTCAGAAAAGTGGTCACTCACTTCTTATATAGGAAAAGCTACCATAGAGCCTCTGCCTAGCTCAGCATCTCTGCTGCCTTCTGATTCACTGCTGACTGGGTTAAAGTCAGCCACAGATATAATCATTCAAAATCCTTCGAGATATACTGATATAAAACTATATTATATGTAGAGTTGGTTGATCACCAGATGATTTAGATTGGTTTGATTCACTGATCTGTGTCAAATACCGTGTTAGATCCGCCTTAAAGTGCAGGTGATAGCAATCAAACCACATGAGCCAAGGCATTCCTGAACTATGCCTGCCCCCCCCACCCCCACCATCTGCAGGTGTGAAAATTAGCTGGAAAATGTGTATTCTATACAACTTGGATTATTATTTACCTTTGAAGGAGAACGCTGCTTCCTTTTCTTTTTCTTTTGCAAATCTATTGGTTCTTTTTGTTGCCCTTTATCTTTCTTCATTTGTCCAGCTTCTTCAGCATATTGGATTTCCTGTTTTACATTTACCTTTAGAATGACAAAATGGTACTGAAATTAAATTAAATGCTAACTAATGCAGAGTATTCTTCCAACAATACGAGTGCAGGGTAAGTGAAAGCTGCTGCGGCATATACTTCTATTATTTAAACAAGGCACGATGATATATGTTGCAAGCAACTATACAGTATGCCAGCATTTGACTCAAATGGCAACATAGGATAATATTGCAAAATATTATAGCAATTGTTGTTTATCCATCCTCAACCATATACCATGACAAATCTGAAACACAGAAAATAAATTAACAAAATATTTCGGCCAACAAAAATGATGGTGCATTCTACCGTACCAAAGTTGTCAGGGAACCTTATAAATGGTTCATGTTAGAAAATGCTCAAGAATCGGAGGAAAGATACAGACCAGAAACACGATAACCTATCTTTTCTCTTTACAGATGTTGACTGACCTACTGTGCACTTCTGCGTTTTTATTTCCGATTTCCAGCATTTGAGGTTTCTCCTTTTTGTTTTGCTCAAATTGTGGCACCCAATTCAATACAACTTTATTGGAAATGTCATAACATTACCGACAACTGGACCCAATATGCCTTTTTTTTCCCCCTCACAAGTAATCCTAGACGTGCCATCAATGTAGACTATATACTCAATATATCCATGTAATTTTTGTTTAAAGTTTCTATCTTAAAATAATCAGTTTGCAAGATTCTTCTAGAGCAGCTGTCCTCTATTTGTTCACTGGAGCATGTCTGATTCACTGAAGACCTGCTTTCTATGATTAGCGTTACAATTAGTTTGTTTTCATCTTTAATAAACATTCATCAGAGGGGGTAAAAGGAATTCCAGTTGCAACCTGTCTAAACAAAAACTTCATGCATTCCCTTATTATACCCAGTACAACTCAAGGAAGTTAAAGCATGCCTCCTCACTTGTCAGTCAACATCACTAGTTTTTTCCAAGATTGTAGGTGCTATTAGACAACATGCAGACATGGATGCTGGCAAGCACATGCACAGTGACACTCCAGGTTTTGAAGAAAACAATGGGAGCCAGCGTGCTTATGCTACTTACAGGCTTGTTACCTCCAGACTCAGCTGTTCCAATGCTCTCCTGACCGGCCTCCCATCTCTGGAATTCTCTGCCTTGACTTCTCTCTCATCCTTTAAGACACTCCTTAAAACCTCTCTCTTTGACCAAGCTTTTGGTCATTTGCCCTAATATCTCCTTCTTTGGCTCAGTATCAATTTTTGTCTGATTACACTCCTGTGAAGCGCAGAGGGGGGAAACTGCCGTACTCCAGCCTCACTTTGGTTGCTCCCTGCTGGAGGCAGTTTTCGTACAACAATCTGATTCGGCCTCATCTGGAGTATTGTGTCCAATTCTGGGCACAGCAATTTAGGAAGGATGCGAAGGCCTTGGAGAAAGTGCAGAAAAGATTTACGAGAATGGTTCCAGGGATGAGGGACTTCAGTTACGTGGATAGACTAGAGAAGCTGGGGTTGTTCTCCTTAGAGCAGAGAAGGTTGAGAGGAGATTTGATGGAGGTGTTCAAATTCATGAGGGGTCTAGACAGAGTAGAGAGAGAGAAACTGTTCCCATTGGCGGAAGGGTCGAGAACTAGAGGACACAGATTCAAGGTGATTGGCAAAAGAACCAAAGGTGACATGAGAAAATACTTTTTTACACAGCGAGTGGTTGGGATCTGGAATGCACTGCCTGAAAGGGTGATGGAGGCAGATTCAATCGTGGCTTTCAAAAGGGAATTGGATAAGTACCTGAGGGGAAAAAATTTGCAGGGCTACAGGGAAAGGGCGGGGGAGTGGGATTAGCTGAAGTGCTCTTGCAGAGAGCTGGCACGGGCTCAACGGGCCGAATGGCCTTCTTCTGTGCTGTAACCATTCTATACTTCTAGAAGTGATCCAAGGTAAATTTCTGATTTTACCACTTTCCTTGGGAAAGCATCTCATCGGCTGGGTCGAGTTCACTCACCAGGTAGTGAATCTAGTGTGTACTGTACTAGTTTGGTCACTAGTATGTTAATGTGCTGTGGCACTATGCCACCAATCAAGCAGTATTTCAAGTTGCATTGTAAAAATTTATTCTAAAAACCAGTGAATCAAAATCTAAATATTAAACCTCACTGTATAAGAGATAGTGAAACCTTCCATCTAATTAGAGAATTTAATACAGAACTGTACTTTATACAGAATTTAAAATAAATCAATGTTTTGTAATTTTTACAATAAATGCCAGGATTAAAAAAGTTGCAAACATCTATGTTTTTGCCTCTCCCAGGAGGTTACATGACTACTGGTGGGAGGGAACACTGGGACTCCTGTTGCTTGGTTTTGTTGTGACTGGAACAGGCTTGGTAGGCCAACCAGTCATTTCCTGTCCATCTTTTGTATATTCATGTGCCCGTATAAAGCATAGTGAGATAATAACCATTGATAAAATTCTTGCCTCCCATTACTAAGAATGTACAGTTGCCAAACTACCTATTCAGTCATTCTACTTAAATGGAATTTTAAAAAACCAGCAAAAGTAAATGATACCACTCACATTTAGCTCATATGTTAACTCTTGAGGGAGCCTTTCATGCCCATCATTCTCATCATCATCATTTTTAACCGTTTCCTCATGGATCATTAGTTCGTCATGTGAAATAAGCTCCTCCTGTGGGAGAGCACTTTCCTGCAAAACAGTTTCTTGTTGGAGAATTTCTTCATGAGAGATCTCCCTCTCTTCTAATACAGTTTCCTGTGCTCCTAGATGTACAGAGGGCTGATCAGAGACCCCACCCACCACAACCAGAGGTCTGGAAGACTGCATTTCATTTATACTGCTGCATTTAAGAAAAATCCGATCAAGCTTGTCTTCAATATTCATTCTTCAGTAGGATTTTTTTAAATCTAGGGAAAAAACAGAGTATCACACTGTGACAGCTTGTTAGCAATGATATAAAATGTCATGACCATTAAAAAAGGACAATCTGCATAGCTGCACTAGGGCAGGTAATGTACTTCCTTTCTATTTGCATTTATTACTTCCAGAACAATAATAACTGTTAAGAGCAGTTCGTACCAATAACTTGTGGTTACTATTTGGATTCACGGATAAGAAAATGGATCCATACGTGAATGCAACACACGATCAGAAGTATCTATGAACAAAGTGAAAAGAATTAACCTCTCCCTTTCAATACTGTGGTCATTACCCTGCAATGAAAAATGCTAACCTATGCCCCATCCTCAGAATTCAACTTCCCATTCTCTCAAAGGTCTTTGAACAGATCACCCTAATTCAACTCTGCACATCTCTTCCATAATTCCCTATTCAAGACCCTCCAGTCTGTTTCCATTCTACCGATAGTGATTTTAAGTGGGGTAGTTTCCACACTAACAACATTCTATGTGTCTACGGATGTGATGCACTTTCCCTCATTATTCTTTCTACAGCCTTCAAAACAATCATCTTTTCCTCCACAGTCCAGTTCCACATACTGGTTCTATTCCTGCCTGTCCCAACAAAGTTACTTCATCTCCTTCCATGACTAGCATAGTCATCTCCACTGTGTCCGAACACACTCTCCAAATCTCACTGCTATTCTATATCTATATACTGACCCTCAACAAAAATATCCACAATTCCAGCTCTCCACTGAAACACTTGATTCCACAATTACCACTGTAACATAAACATGATTGCTTTTCGCACGTCAAGTTCTGGAGAAGCCAGAACTTTTGTCAGTTCAACATCGGCAATACCAAATCCATCCTGCTCAGTTCCTGCCAGATATCTTGCCCCTTAGATGCCATCTGCCTTCAACTGCTTGCACAGACTGAACACACAGGAGCACAATCTCAAGTGTACTTTTCCACCGGCTGATCACCCTGTCTCTTTCACCCCCTCAACCTTGAAATTCTTGTTCTTATCTTTGGTCACCTTACATTGTGACAGTTTCAGGTTGGAGACGACCTTCGGGCCATCTAGCCCACCTATCCACAGCATTCCCTTGGTGCATTTCTAATAACCCTGCATCCCATTTGTTGGCAAGAACCTATCTAGTTCCTTCTTGAAACCCAGTAAGGTTTCTTGTTTCACTGTCTGTGCAAGGTGATCTTTTCCACATATTTACCACCCTTATAGTAAAAAAAGTTCCTCCTGCATTTTCTATTTTTTTTGCTGTCTTTAAAGACAGAATTTCTCCAATGTTCTCATCACACACCTCCCCAGCTCTATTCTACACTAATTCTAACTCATCGAGGACTCTGCAGACCATATCCTACCCTGTGCAAAGTCCCACATACCCATTAGCTCTGTGCTCGACAACCTTCACTGACTTTCTACCCCCCTCAACATATCAACTTAAAAATCTGCTTTCTCATCCATGGCCTCACTCTACCATGCCTTTGCCCACATCACCATCCCTATGTGTTAGCTTGTATCCTCCTCTGATTAAGGTCTAATGTGCATCCTCCCTCCTCCACTCCACCATTAGAGGGAGACACCCAATACCCTATGCAGGTCATTCATCAATGCTGTTTGCGGGGCCTTGCTGAACGCAAATTGGCTTCCACATTTACCTACATTACAACAGTGACTACACTTCAAAAGTACTTGGCTGTAAAGCACTTTGGGAGGTATGAGGACATGAAAGGTGCTGTATAAACGCAAGTTCTTTCTTTTAAAAAAAAAAGCATTGAGCCACTGTGCATTGCACCCCAGAATTATTTTAATTCTCTTCAATCACCTTCAAATCCTTCCTCAAAATTTACCTCTTCAACTACGTTTTTGGTAATTTCCCCCAACTTCTTTCCTGCTCAGTGTTCACTGTTCCCCCTACAAAGCAGCTCTCGAGGTTGTGTTACTTGAACAGCACTACATAAAATGTAAGCAGCAGTTGCTGCAAATCAAGGGTATTGTAACCAGGTAAAGTGGGCCATATGCAATCCATGAATCCCATTAATACATGTACGATGTTCAGGTATCTCTGCTCTATTTACACTTATATTTCTTAGTCGCTAGTTTTATATGGTTTCAATTTCATGGGGCTGAATGTTTGCAAAGGGATGTTCTTAGTGTTGTTGCCTCATTTGATGAACAAATCCTAAATCAGAACACCAAGCTGTTAGTATCAGCAAACTCGAGATATGTGCAACTTAACGACAACAGTAAATTAAATGTTATATGTGACCTGCAAGGCATGTAAGCAACCCACAAAGTCAAAATGCTTGGACACTACTGTTGAAACTCATTATAATTTCCATCTGTGATTAACAGTTAACAAGTACAAAGTACATAATTTTAATGTAGAATAAAGCTTGCCAAGCACATTATTCAAGTTTTTTTAAAATATTATAGATGAGATTACAGCATACAGCTACAAGTAACTGTAATACGGAGGGATGTTTCACACACTTGACCTGAGCACTCAATGGGAACATAGAAAGATGGGGAAAATTGTAATTTGGTAAACACCAGGAAACGCAGCGATTTTCCCACTGTTCAACTCATGCTTCAATAAACCCAATGGTTAATTCTGCATCTAAACTTCTGTGAACCAAGGACATATTTCAGTTCTTAGTGATGACACCGTCTGGAAGAATTCCACATACAGCTTCACACTGGTCGTCTGTACAAACATTTTGGACTGATGCACATTGTGGAGATCCAGCTGCAGCAGCTCATGTTCTTTGGAAGTCTGGGTTATGCACTAGAAACTCTTGTGAAGTAGTAATCAGTATGCTTCCCATTCATAGCTGCAGAGTCCAGAATTCCTTTAGAAAGGGCCTGTACCATCTATGGCTTGGCATCCAGTTGGAATCAAATACATAGTCCAAGCAGGACTTTTCCAGTAAGGAAACCCAAAACTGGATATTTTAGAATAAACACCAACAAAAACCTCCACCCCTCAAAAAAATATTTTGTTTTAACTATGCTCTTTGAAGCAACTTTCTTGGAAGTACTTCTTGTCCCCTTTTCTGAGTAAAGTTCTTCTTCAGCTCTATCAGGCATCATAGTTACCATGCTAAGAGGCTGTGATCACTATTTAAACAAAAGTACACAGAAAAGGAAACACAAAGAATGCTTTAAGTATTAAAAGCTGTAAAACACTGTACTAAAACCAAGGGGAAATATTTGGATAGTTAATTCCAATTAATTGTAATTTCTAAGTATCACATAAAGCTACAATGGCTGAATACAATGTCACATCAGTGTTTTCTCACCTTTTGAGAACAAACTTAACACATTCTGAGATGTGTTACATCACTGTGGGTCCCTAAATCATCATCAGTTTCGCAAGCTACAGCCCAGATGCATTCACCGTCTTAGATCAAGGAGGTGTACTGCAGCTGGTGAAGAAAAACATTTTCTTGAAAACACACAAAACTTTCAGAAAGGTAGTATCACAGAAACAAACTGGCAGAAATCAAGAAATGGGCCAAACTTGCTCTTAAGTGGAAAAGGCTGCAAATGTATAGTTAATATTTTAATATCATCTATTTTTGGCAATGTTTTTGTTCAACGCAATACATCAGTGCTGGTGAATAGAAGACATTTTCAATTTGATCATCCAGCATCAGCATCCAGCAGTCACAGAACAGGTATAGCAGAATCAGGAATGGTGCAAGGGCATAATTACACAGTCACTTACTCATTGCAATGTAAAAGTGGTAATTTAATTGTTTTGCAGTGATGCAAAGTGACAGTAACTTGGAGTCAGGTCCCAAAAGAATCCAGAACATAGCCCACAGGGAAGCCACTTCACACTGCTTGGAATAAAACAATAAATGCTGGAAACACACAGCAGGTCAGGCAGCGTCATACTGCTTGGGCTTGACACCGCAAGACGTGTAGCTCCAGTATGGTGCCGAGCTGGATTTAAAGCTCACCTGCTCATCCCCAGCTGCCCTGCATCGCTGTAACTCCAACCCCTTCCCACCCGTGACCCTTCCTCCCAACCAGCTTCCTGATCGCCCTCTCCTTGTCTCTTGCCTTCCCCTTACTTCGTCATTTGGCTTCCCCTGGTCCCAGTGTTCCCTCATCGCCTGAGTATCCTCTCCAAACTTCACACCGTCCACTATCGCTGGCTATCCTCCCTATAATCAGCCTCTCCTTGTATCTCCCTGTTCTCCTACCCCCCCACCCCGCTCTCTCCTCCATGCTACTCCATTCCACCTGCACACCCCATCACCACACAGTAGCCTGATGAAAGATGGTTTCCCAGTATTAAGCTTGGAAAATGGTAATTTGTTTTTAAAGCATTTATATGCTTTAAATAGAACACTGCACTGTACATGTTTCACTTCTGTGAACATCAGGTGAGCACACCTTGGTCTAATGCTCTCATGGCCAAATAGCCAGCCGACATTCACCATCTAGGCTCACACATGAAATACAGCCACTTGGCCGAAGTACCCAAGGATGCCTCATGCCTGTGGAATAGTGCCCCAACAGGAGTTGACATTTTGAGGGAGGAGAGGGAGAGGAGAAAGAAATTAGACAGGAAAAGGTAACTATTATTTGTTATGAAGTTTGGCATTTGAAAACACATTATTTCTGCCATAAAATGTATAATCTATATCAAATGAAACATAAGAAATGTACTCTTTCAATTTGCTAATTCTTATAAAATATTATCCATTTTGCTTTGTAATTTTGTGTGATGGGGTCTTGCCTACCATTTTGATGCAGTGCGAACTCTCCTCCATTATGCTTAGAACTAGGGTCAGTACATTGATGCAGTGTGCCCTGTTGGTGTAACACAATAATCAGAAGTTAGTAAGTTGTACCATTTTCATTTTATTCCAAAGGAATATTAACAAGAAACATTTCTAGATCATTTTCTTTACATCATGTGGCTGTTCAACAAGCTAATAAGAACTTTCTGCCTCAGGTGGCAGTCATGCAATTTAGTTACACAAAATAATTTGCTTTACAGTCTACTCTTCATTTATTCCCCACTATTTGCACACTGTCTTTTCGATATGTCTGAATTTAACTTTTTGAAGTAAATATCTACATTCCTGTTATTTACATTGCTTAAATCAAATTACTAGATTTTTTTTAAAACTGCAAAACAACTTCAAATTACCAGTAGTCTGAATCCTTTGTTATTTTTAGTTATTTACTGTTAATGAAAAGCCTTGGTAACAAATTTTACTTTTTACTCGCCGATCTCAGCTTGCTGCACACAAGGAGTTATGAGGATAGTTCAGTTTCAGCTGGGTAAGAGAGAAAACAGAATAATTGGACTGGGGCACCGGTCGGTCAGTAATGCTGGAGGCCAGAAGAGGAAAAGTAAATTGGTGTGGAGGGAGCAGGAGGATGGTGGAGTAAGGTTAGAAGCCAGGTTGTGAGGGGTGGGGGGGGAAGTTAAGAAAACTGAAGGCCACTGGAGTGAGGCCAGATAGTGAGGGTGCTGCACTGTTGGACGATCGATAGGGTGACAGGGAGAGAGAGGAAGGGAAGGAAAGTCAAGGAGCAGGGGGAAAGTGGGATGAGAAATATATATATTTAAAATAAAGCTGTCACTACAAAGCACTCCGACCAGCACAGCTTCATAAAAATTAGGAGCAGGAGTAGGCCATATGGCTCCTCCAGCCATGATTCATCAGGCAATTGGAAATCCACATTCCAGAACTGAAGCATACTAACAGGAGCTGAGCAGTCATATTCCTGCCTTTGAAAATAGTCATTTCACTTCTGGATCAAATCAGAAAGGACGTTTGTATTGAGGAAACGTAAATGTGTTTTTAGTTCTTAAAAAGGGTGGAAGTGGTGTGGGGGAGGGAAGGGGTTTGGGGAAAAGGGGAAGAGAGTGGGACTAGGGAGTGCAGCTGGCAAACCGTCCAAGTGGCGGAGGGGTATGCTGGGATGGCAGGGGCCAGGAGTTGGGGGGGGGGGGGGGGGGGGGGTGGTAAGAAAGCTGGGCAAGATTGGCGAACTCTCTAGACCAAGCTGATGTACTCTGTACATGAGGGCATATTGTATTATGTTACACTTTCTTCAGCCTAGCCTGGTTTGCAACTCACAGGGGAAGGGGTCAAGGTATAGTCTACACTGGGCCCAGGCCCGATTACCTGCTCAGTGGAGGGGCAGGGATATTCTTCCAAAGTTGAATCAATCAATGCCCCATGTAATTCAACTATTTTCAAATATAATGAATGTATCTTTTCCCACTGAAATGTTGTTGCCATTTCCAATTGCTGATGATCCCTGCCTGTCGGAGGGTAGCCTGTTATGGTCAAATTCAGCAGAAGGTCAAAAACAAACTCGGCCTGGGAGGGAAGAGTGGCAGGACCGAGGAACGTTCTTCATGCCCTAAAACAGACTCAGCAAGGGTGAGGATACGGATAACAGCTGGCCAAGGATTGTAAGGTATGGGGGGGGGGGGGGGGGGGCAGGGGGAAAGAGGAGAGGAGTGTTAAAAGAAAGGGGGAGCAATGGGGACGTAATGTTCTTTTTCCTGATGAGGGTAGTCAGTGAAGCCAATGACCTAATTAGCAACACTAAGGTTTTCACTGCTAGAGGCTGGCTGGTTAATTTTCCAGGTGTTAAAAAGACAGCACCATTAATAGATCCAGTGCAGAATACAAGAGGAACATCACAGAACAGATTTATGGTGCTTGCAATTGAAAGAAATATGGAGTTAAGCAGCACCAACAATATACAAGTTATTGGCCCTGAATTTGCGGTCAGCGGTGTAGCCAAGTACGCCGCCGACATCCCAATGAGTTCCACACTTACCACGTGCGAACCCCCTTCGTGAAGTTGCTTTCAGACGCTGCAAAGTTGTGCGCAGTGGCTCACGGATCCCAGGGACGCACCGTTGGGCGTATGCGAACCTGGGATGACGTGGAGCGGTGCTCCTTTCACTTCCTGACTCTCAGCCAATCAGGAAATAGAGAAGTTTGCAAAAACAAACTGTAAATCTAGATCAATAGAAGACAGAAGTCTTCTACTGGCATATATTTACAATCTACATAGTCTTTAATAGCCACTCTTAATTGGAAATGTTGGTTCAAGGGATTTAAAAAATATATAGAATATATATATATAAATATGTGTGTGTTATGCCAGATATACATTTGATCAAACATTGAAGGAGGCCATTCGGCCCATCGAGCCCGTGTCAGCTCTCTGCAAGAACACTTCAGCTAGTCCCACTGCCCCGCCCTTTCCCCGTAGCCCTGCAAATTTTTCTCCTTCAGAAAATTATCCAATTCCCTTTTGAAAGCCACGATTGAATCTGCCTCCACCACCCTCTCAGGCAGTGTATTCCAGATCATAACCACTTGCTGCTTAAAAAAGTTTTTCCTCATGTCGCCTTTGGTTCTTTTGCCAATCACCTTAAATCTGTGTCCTCTGGTTCTCGACCCTTCCACCAATGGGAACAGTTTCTCTCTATCTACTTTGTCTCGACCCCTCATGATTTTGAACACTTCTATCAAATCTCCTCTCAACCTTCTCTGCTCTAAAGGAGAACAACCCCAGCTTCTCCAGTCTATCCATGTAACTGAAGTCCCTCATCCCCGGAACCATTCTTGTAAATTTTTTCTGCATCCTCTCTGAGGCCTTCACATCCTTCGTAAGTGCAGTGCCCAGAAATGGACACAATACTCCAGTTGCGGCCGAACCAGTGTTTTATAAAGGTTCATCAGAACTTCCTTTCATCTTTCATAACTATGTGTAAAAAATAATACTGCATGTTAGATATACGGTTCTTACCTACTCAGCATTAGATTAGATGCTCCATTATTTGAATTGCGCCCATAAAAGTAGCAAACCCCAGTCCAAAATGTTTTTCTAAATTGTAATATGTTGAGAAATAATCAGCATACAAAAGTGCCTATTGCTGGTGTTTACTGTGCTTAATTTATGAGTTCAAAAACTCGTCGGGAAAGATTACATGAAAAGAGCTTTGTATCTGGCCAGTAAATTTTTAATCAGAAAATGCTGGAAACATTAAGGGTCAGTTAGCAGCCGCCAACTAATACAATTTTCTCATCCCGCCTCCCCTTACGCTGCGCAGCAGGCTCCTGCGCAATAGGTGGGCAATTCGCCCAATTTTTCACCAGCACGTTGATTTCAACGGGTAGGTGAAACGTGCAGCGAAGCCGATGCGGAACTTGACAGATCGCAAGTTCGGGACTTAGCACATGCGGAAATCCCGAACTTGCGCTCAATTTCAAGAACATAAAACATAGGAGCAGGAGTAGGTCATTTGGCCCCTCGAGCCTGCTCCGCCATTCAATAAGATCATAGCTGATCTTGGGCTCAAAGCCACTTCCCTGCCCGCTCCCCATAACCCTTCACTCCCATATCTTGTAAAAATCTGTCTATCTCCACCTGAAATGTATTTAATGACCCAGCCTCCACGGCTCTCTGGGGCAGAGAATTCCACAGATTTATGACCCTCAGAGAAGAAATTCCTCCTCATCTCAGTTCTAAAAGGGCGACCCTTTATTCTGAAACAATGCCCCCGAGTTCTAGATTCCCCTATGAGGGGAAACATCCTCTCTGCATCTACCTTGTCGAGCCCCCTCAGTATCTTATATGTTTCAATAAGATCATCTCTCATTCTTCTAAATTCCAATGAGTATAGACCCAACCTGCTCAACCTTTCTTCATAAGTCAACCCCTTATCTCAGGAATCAACCGTGTGAATCGTCTCTGAACTGCCTCCAATGCAAGTATATCCTTCCTTAAATAAGGAGACCAAAACTGTACGCAGTACTCAAGGTGTGGTCTCACCAATACCCTGTACAGTTGTAGCAGGACTTCCCTGCTTTTATACTCCAACCCCCTTGCAATAAAGGCCAACATTCCATTTGCCTTTTTGATTACTTGCTGCACCTGCATGCTAACTTTGTGTTTCATGCACAAGGACCCCCAGGTCCCTCTGAACTGTAGCATTTTGTAATCTCTCTATTTAAATAATAATTTGCATTTTTATTTTTCCTGCCAAAGTGGATAACCTCGCACTTTCCCACATTATACTCCATCTGCCAAATATTTGCCTACTCACTTAGCCTGTCTCTCTCCCTTTGCAGGTTCTTTGAGTCCTCTGCACAACTTGCTTTCCCACCCATCTTTGTATCATCCGCAAACTTGGCTACATTACACTCCGTCCCTTCATCCAAGTCATTAATGTAGATTGTAAATAGTTGATGCCCCAGCACCGATCCCTGTGGCACCCCACTAGTTACCGTTTGTCAACCAGAAAATTACCCATTTATCCAGACTCTCTGCTTTCTGTTAGTTAGCCAATTCTCTATCCATTCTCTACCGCGAATTCAGGGCCATTATGTATGTGTATATATTTCCTCCTACATGTACCAATTGAATTGCACCGGAAGATCAGAGTGAGTATAGTGGGGGTGTCGCATAACATTAGAGGTTACATTTACTTCAACATCTACTGGCACAGTAACTTTGAGATCTTGAGACCACTCCTGTTTTTAATATATAATGGATCTTGAAAACATAAAAATCATACATAGAGACTGAATCTTATGATTTAAGTAGAAGGATACTGCGAACAGTAAAAGAATATCCCCTCCAGTTGGGGAGCCAGGGACAAGGGGGTCATCAATTTAAAATTGTCACTATGAGAGTGTGGTTGGTGCAGCAGGGAATGCTTTGTCACAGGGAGTGGTTGAGGCAAAGTCCATTGCATCTTTTAAAGTGAGAAGTCGCACAACACCAGGTTATAGTCCAACAGTTTTATTTAAAATTACGAGCTTTCAGAGCTGCTGCCCCTTCGTCAGGTAGAGGTACATTGAGGGAATCTATTACACAGTATATATACACAGAAAGCAATTTGTCTGCAGAGATACAATCAGATTGTATCTCTACAGACAAATTGCTTTCTGTGTATATATACTGTGAAGGCCACATGTTGCAAATAACATAAACTTGTGACAAAGTGCTGTCAAAAAGCAAGAACAATTTTAGTCAAGTTTGTGTATGTAAATTGTCAATCCATAATTTTGGTGTCTGCTCATGGGTATTCCATTCCGCATGCAGATATTGTCACAACTCAGTATTAGGCATGCATTGTCACTGTTATTTGTTCTTATCTCATTATGAAATGAGAATTTCTTTATAGGTGGTTGTGCATTGTACAGACTTCGTCAATGGCCACTTTGCAACAAAAATCAGTTTGGCTTTCCGGCTTTAATTCTTTTTGAACTTGGATCTAGAAACGTGGCAGACTTCCCAGTTAAGGAGATGTGCATCTAAAAGATATTAACGTGTCTTTTGAACCAAGTTAAAAATAAGTACTGCATCCTTCAGTGGTGTTAGCTGACCGATGAACATTTTCAGGCCAAGCCTTTATTGTTTAAAAAAAATCCAGAAGATGCAGAAGGAGGTGGCAATGGAGATCAGCCTGGGCTGCTGTCACATCCGCAGGATTTTTAGGGATCCCGGTGATGATGATGATATTCCGTCCTTCCAAACAATGATACTGGGGCCTAGAGGGTTAAATTATGAGGGCAGGTTGTATAAACTTGGCTTGTATTCCCTTGAATACAGGAGATAATGGTGTGATCTGATCGAGGTGCTAAAAATGTTAAAAGGATTTGATAAGGTAGTCACAGAGTTACTATTTCCTCTGGTAGGGGAAATCAAGAACAATGGGACATAATCTTAAAATTAGAGCTAGGCTATTCAAGAGCGAAATCAGGAAGCACTTTTTCCACACAAAGGGTGTAGAAATTTGGAACTATCTTCCTCCAAAAGGCTGTGGATGCTTGGTCAATTGGAGGTTTCAAGGCCGAGATAGGTAAAGGTATCAAACGATATGGAGCAAAGGCAGGAATAGAGAGTTGAGGTAAAGATCAGCCATGATCTAATTGAATGGTGGAGCAGACCCGAGAGGCTGAATGGCCTACTCCTGTTCTTAATGTTCCTGAAATAGGATTGCTTTTTTTTGGTACATATAATTTTGGTTGTTAACAAAATTTCTGCTTTAAAAAACAAATTCCATATGCCTTTGTTGTACGTGGACCTCTCGTGGTCTTTCCACCCCTCCTCACTATTTGCCCATTCTTCTGTCTTTTCTGTATGTCTGCATTATTTTATTGATAATCTTTTGCATCACTTCTTTTCTTTTAGCTGTTTACAGGTCTCATAGTACATTAAATCTCTCTCTGCAATTGGTATTTTCTGTTGGTTCTCTCCCGCTCTCCTTTTTCTCTCCATTTCAACCTTACTAAAATGCCTGTTTATCTCTCAGCCTTCAGGATTCACACCCAAAAAAATCATAACCTTTCTTTTCTGTTTACAGTTGCTGACCGACCTGCTATGTACTTCCAACATTTTCTGTTTTCCAGGATTTGCAGTTTTTCCTTTTTGCTTATTCATAACTAAATAAAGTCAAAAAATGAGTTAAAAAATGCAAGGTTAATTAAAGTTCAAAGAAAAAAAAACTGCAACGGCTCAAAATCTGAAGTAAAAACAGAAAATGTTGGAAATACACAGCAGCTGAGCCCAAAACATTAACATGTCTTTTTTTTTTTTTACAGATGCTAATTAAAAGTTCATTGTTTTGATAAATTATTTTGGTGTTCAAATTGAGGATGTCAGTGACACTTTCCCAATATTGCCATCAAGTGCCACTAAGCAAACACTCCCAAATCAGGTCGTAAAGCCCCTGCTACTTTGTCTCAACAATGTACAGGAAACTCTCTTTTAACCGGCACCCAAATAACTGGAAATCTCTCTTAACCGGCAAAATTCTTGAGGAGGTAACCGGGGTTTTCCTTCATCTCTCCTTTAAAAATAACTTTAAAAAAACCCCGAGGCGTTTGCCTTGTATCGGAGCATGTAGATTGGGAGGGGAATGTGCAGCCCGGGTAGGCAGCGGACACGACAGATGGTCAGCTGGCGGTCCCCGGGGAGACGGAGCTCCGAATGCAGGCGCATGTCAATGTGTACGGGGCTCTCGTACGTTGGGAGATATAACTCTCCGTTATCCGGACTTTTTGATTAACCGGCACCACGCTGGTCCCGTCGGTGCCGGTTAATAAAGAGTTTCCTGTACCTCAATGACCTGAAAGTCATCCCTTCCTGCAGAAACAGAATGTTTGCCATTTACTTCTTCGTCTTGAGTCGCTAAAATGTTTTGCAACTAGTTTTGAGCTATAGTCCCACCTCTCCCAGAGAGGGAAGCACCTCATTACTTAAACAAAGAGTGAGAGGATGTGAGACACAAATAAAAAGGCAACATGAATACGACAGATATGAGACACTATGCTCCAACTTACTGTGGGCAACACAGGAGACCCACCAGCATACTTTAAACGTGCTACTACAATTTTATTATAGAGACAGCAATTTAGATGCATGGTGACAATTGGAATACCAAACATCGATTAAACACTTGGACACATCATAGAAATCTACTTCACCATTTAGGTCATCAGTATTACCCATGGGCCATAGGTTAGTTACCAAGTATGCCTTTCAACTTGACAGCATTGCACTTATCTGGACATTTTTATTTTATAACCAAATTGACGAGCTCATGAAAAGCTGTGACACAATCTATGTCAATAGTTAGATAAATAGCAACAACTGGTAACTAAGAAGCATCACCAGCAGGAGCATCAAAAGCTGTGTTACTTGCCTCTCTCCTCAAAACAAGAGCTATTCTTCATGTGGGCTTATACACCAAGTATCAGCTGGAGTTTTTTTTACCTTGGGGACACTACAGCAAACCTAATCCAGTCCTCGTTTGACATCCATACTTTCGAGTAGAGCGTCAATGGATAGCAGTCAGTAGTGGGAATGCTGATATTTGTCACCCTCCTTAGTCCAGGAGGTGTTGATGCAATAAATGGACCCCATCAATGCCAAGATTAGCTATTGTGAAATAGTCTGAAGATCCTGCTGATCTTTATGATTCAGTACCACACTGGGAAATTACCCAGTGAGACACCAAGGAAGCCAGTGTCACTTTTGTTTTTTTTTGGGGGGGGGCGAAGGGAGGGGGGGGGGGGGGGGGCGAGGGGCCGAGGGAGGGAGGGGGGGGAGAGAGGAGAAGGGAGGAGGGGGGGGGAGAGGGGAGAGAGAGG